>CM068981.1:17503370-18985870 GCA_035357415.1 Ophraella communa
GGGGACCACCTTGTATATAGTATACAATAAATATTACAAAATTTATTTTTCGTCAACCTCTACAAAAACTTACATTTTACCGTTGAGTACTAATCATTCATCAATTTTACGTACTAATTTCCGGATGAAAAATCGACTATTTTTGGTTAGGCAAGTACTTTCGGTTCGCAAACAATTTTCGTCCTAGGAATCGGCACGAATCGACAACGGCGATTGGATCATTTTCGTGGAAATGTGACAATTACTGTCATTTGCTGTTGTCAAATGAAATATTTACATTTTAAGAGGGGCGTTTCTAATTTGGTAAGACTGCCTGAATTTAGTGAAAAATCTGGTTATTTTTAAATTACAAGAATGTAGAGTAGATGGCGATAGTGGTTTCAAATTAGTATTTTTCTTAGATTAGGAAAGCATATGGATACCGCACTTCGCTTTATTTTGAGCTTGCGTTCTGTGACACATTTTTAGCAGCCGCCATTATTTCTGTGGCAAACAAAGCGAATACAACGTGTGCTTTATTTGTGAATTTTTAAGTGAAAATTATTGAGATTGTGAATTATTTTTGAACTGAATAATGGTGAATTGTTGTGCTTACGGATGCCGAAGTCGCAGCGAGAAAAGGAGATAGGAATTTCATTTTACAGGTAAACAAACGATTGTATATACAATGACCTTTGTAGATTTTTCTATTTTAAAAGATAAAAGAGTTATCTCTGAGTGATTATATTTAAGTATGTAATTATTCAGTCTTTAATTCATCTAATTATAGTGTTTGGATAACGCGGTTTAATAATATTCATTCTAAATCTGCATAAATAATATATTTTCTTGCTTCAAAACAGCCATTTTACCAATGGCGTAGGTAAGCAATTTTTAATTAAGTTTCTCCAAATAAATCTAGCTATTCATTTCAATAGGAGATTAATGCAAAAAGGACTGACTCAAAACGACAAAAGAATTATTTACTGTAAAATAGGAGAATTTTCACCAGAAAAACATGTAGGTATTTTATGAACTTTTTATTTTTTGTTACAGCCTTCCTACAGATGTAGAAAAACGCAAATTATGGATTTGGTCAAAACACTTTGAGGAATGTTGGTTATATAAAACTGATGTAAATTCAAGACTACATTTGCTCCATGAAGCTGTTCCAATAATTTTTCATCAGTTGCCCACATACCTGCAACCCAGGAAGGTATGTACCTACATAACTAATAACAATAAAACACCTTGGCAGTTCTAAGTAAAACATAATTTAAATTTTTTGTGATTTTGAAATATTTATATAAAAATATTGTTTTTTCTAGGCCAAATAGAGAGCACCATTCGAATATATACAGAGTACAGAACCTGGTCCTTCTACTTCCTCAATACAGTCATTAAACCCAACAGCTGACTGTCCTGGTTAAAAATACTGAAATGGAAGTTACTTCTAGAAACTATTAGAAGTTAAGAGAAGAGTAGAAAAATTAGGGTATTAAAACAATCTATAAACAGGCTAAAAAGAAAAGTTGTTTCCCTTAAACAATTAATAACCAGTTTGAAAAATAAGAACTTGATTGATAATGAAAAAGCCATTTTATTAGAAAATGTGAGTAGTGTAAATAAGCAATTGTTACAAAGAATGCAATGTCTAAAAATAAAAAATACCCACCTGAATTACGAAAATTTGCATTGACTTTAAATTTTTTCTCTCCTGTAAAGCTTACAAGTATATCAGGACAGTATTTGAAACGTGTTTGCCCCATAGAAGCACTATTGGGAAATGGCTGCAAACTATGCAGCTCCTGGTTTCACAATTGAATCATTCAATACTCTGAGTAAACTTATATAGAAAATTCAAATAAACCATTACTTTGTTCTCTTATCATTGATGAGATGTCAATTCGGCAGCACTTGGTATGGAATGGTAAAAGTTTCCACGGTTTGTCAATTTTGGGGTTGATTTGGATGATGATTCAAATGAATTAACCAAAGAAGCTGTTGTTTTAATGATAGTTGCAATTAATGACACATGGAAGCTTCCACTTGGCTATTTTTTGTCTAATGGTTTAAATGGTGAACAAAAATGTTCTATAGTCAAACATCACTATTAATATCAGCAAATAAACAGTTTTAATTTAAGTATTTATTTAATATTAAGGTAGTTATAGATTAATTATGTTAATATTTTCATAACAAATAAAGATTTTTTATAATTACTAGTAAATTTTATTTGTTATTTATATACTCCTTGATTAATATAATATAGTTAGTATTTTATAATATAAATATGATTTTTTTGTTTTATCATACCTATTAAATGTACCTATATGTACCATTGCTGAATTTTATTCTCTTCCTTCCTTTGATACCAACCTATTATTTGTATCTAAGAAACATACAATTATTACCTATTATGTGGGAAAAATGTATTGTAAACATTATGTTACGCCACTGACCACATCGATTATGTGGCAAGTGGTAACAGTTTCACGACTCGGGTTACGCGTCCTCTCTCTTTCCTTGTCTAAGGTATTTTTATTATAAATTTGAATATTTTTAGAGCTTGTTGACTTTCTTTATCTTAGACAGAGATGAAAATATGAATTTTGTTTCGTAAATCTTTGAATATTTTCAAGACATACACATACATTTGACCTTGAAACCATAAACAGATGAAAAATACCTCTATATTTTTAATTAAATATTCTATTTAAATACATTTTGGAAGTTTAATGTTGTGATATTGTTGTGTCATAGGCGTAACAAATTAATTGTTTTTAGGATTTAAAATATCGATATATAAAAAAAATAAAATAAAATAAGATGTCGGCATTCCTAACAAATAATTAATTATTGAAATTTATTGTACTAACCCCAGTTGGGTAGGATATTGAAAAAAAGTATCCGGAAACGGATACTCAAAATGTATCCAGATACTTTTTTAAAAAATTCGAATACTTTCATTTAAAAATGTATTCGGATACAACTATCCGGATATTTTATTCGGATACTTCCTAGAATACTTTGAAGTATACTTTTTTTAAAAAGGACATAAATTATTAGTATTAAAACTATGTGATGTGCATGCATTTTTAATGTAATATATAATAATAAAAATACATTTAATGATGCGAGCTAACGAAAAACTTTTTCATGTCACTGCCTGAGCTTTTGATATTGAATTTGGCCAGCGTCGGACCAGCCGAGTTTTCAAACTTTTTGGGGGGTGTACTTATTAGTACTTGTAGGTACACTAAAATAAAAATATAAATATTAGGATGTCCTTTATTATAATCCGAAAAATAATTTCTTCTATTAATTATAAATACAGGGTACAAAGGAGTTCTTGAAAAGAGAGATAAAAAATAAATAACGTACTTATGAAACTTTATAACTGATTTAGAATATATAATAATATATTATAACGGTGACCAGTACGAAAAATGGGATTTAACATGTTAGACACATCTGAATTAAAGGAAGGGCAGTGTTGTGCCTACGTTAGGTGCATTATCGAAGGGCGATAATAGTATATTAAACAACGCATTTCATATGGAATTCTGTTATGACACGAGTTCAAGTTTAAAAAACGAATCGCGAAGCGATGAGTTTTTTAAAGAACGAGTGTCACAACAGCCATATGAAATAAGTTGTTTATAATATTTTTTATATTTTGCCCTTTTTACCATTTTTTAAATTAATTTTTTATTTTTATGTAATTACGAAAATTTTTATTTTAAGAAGTATGTCGGCAGCACTGTGTAATTTATAAAATTTGACAGTTGTGACATTTAAATTATCAAATGTTAATGTTTTAAAATATGTTAAAATTAATAATATACCAATAATAATATATTATATAAGTAAAATATTATATTCATATTCACAGATACTTTCATAAAGAACAATATAAAATTAATAAATTGCTATTAGCCACAAATGTCATTGTCAATAGTCTTGCCTTTAGATACTTCACTCATGTCGCCAACCATTTAAAACAAAAATTTGCGTGCGTAAAAGTTACATTACGATACGCAAATGCGTTTTATAATGAAGATTTTTATAAGTGCAAAATATAAAAATAATATTTAAAAGTATCCGAATATCAAAAACAGTATCCGGATAGCGGATACTTTAAAATTTGGTCACGGATACGGATGCCGGGTAAAAAATTTAAAAAGTATCTAGATACAGCTTTCGCGGATACATAAAAAGTATCCGGATATTGTATCCGTATACAGAAGTATCCGGATACTACCCAGCTCTGGTACTAACCCTTACTAATTAAGGTATTTATTAGAATAAATATATTAATTATAATAAAAACATATTACGGTTTCTGAATATACACACATCAACATGGTCTAAAGAAAAATTGAAATTAAGTGGAAAGTATCTAATTACTCATACCTTTTTTAAAATTGAGATTGAAATGTATTGGCAACAATGCAAAATTAAACGAGGGTAGTTTGATCAGAGATTATTTTATTTACTTTCTGATGGATGTATTATTTGAAGGTGTTGAAGTAGATGTAAATTTTTAGAATATATTTGTGGGGAAAAATTTAAATACTTTTTAAAAACGTTTGATGATTATTGCAAAAGTGTTACTATAATGTTTGTAAACATTAACAGTTTAGTCTGTCTTCAATATGACTTCAAGGAAGTACCTTGCTAATTACTTACTGCCTAAATAAATAAATATTTATTTTTTAGAAAGTATTGGACATTTCTAAATTACCACCCAGATCCATGATTTAATGAAAGCTTACCTATAGTTTATTTCTATTTTGAGAATGTGGCGCAAGAAAAAAATATTTCCATGTTTTCAATAACCTATGATAATAACTAACCAATCTAGTATCTATAGAAATACACTTTCTGCACCTGTTTTCAAGATACCTAAAGAATTGGGATAAGCTGACTATCAGCGATTGGCCAACAATACTCTTGCAAGTACTAAACATAATTGTTAATGTTATGGGTATATCTTAATAAAACTAATTGTATCATTTATGGCTATTAATTATATTCCAAAAATGTCAACCCCATACTTTGTGGAATCAATTGAAATTAAAATGTATCCAATAGGATTGTAACTTTAATTTTTTAACTGGTATCTTTCACACAAATGAAAAAATCATATTTATTTTATAAAGATCCATATTTTATTTACATTTGAAAGCACTCTTCATCTAGTAATCAGAAGTGATAAGAGGTAAGTTTTAATGTGTTTATTTACTAGTTTAATTTTTTTACAACTAATAGGTATTATTTATTTTATTATCTATGATTCAGATCTAAATATCAAATTTAGTTTTAAAAGATGTATTGATATAGGTATTTTGCATATTAGATATATGAATTTTCTTCTTTTTGAGTACCTACCAATAGTATCAGCCCATGTTGAAGTATTTTCTTTGGAAAATTGAAATCAGTGGTATTTTGTGTACTACTGCTACTGTGTGCTTATTCCCCTGTGAATTTACCTCTTGATACTAAATAATCAACATTACCAGAGAAGTGTTAATGCTACTCGTCCTTTGAGCCATCCTTTGTCTACTTTAAATACTAGGATAGACCAGGAAGAATATTAGTATCATTTTCTAAATCAAAACTTTTTGATTATTTTATTAGGTAGAGTAAGGTAAACAAAATATTTCTGTAAGATTCAATAGGTTACTACTTTTCTAAAGTATTTCAAAAATGCCCTGATAATACTATTTTTAGCAATATACTTTTTCTGGCAACCATATATGTTATTTCATCTATGTTTAGATAATTAAATTGTTGGAGAAATAAATCAAAATGGTTTTCAAAATATATGCTACTGTTTCCTCACAAACTTTGGACCTCAAGTAACTGCCTACACTGGTTGTATTCTGTTAATAGTAAGATTGACAAAATGTGTAACTGAGTTATTAATGTTATGAATTATTTTATATTTTATTTCTAATCTTAGAACTGTTTCCTCAAAAACTTTGGACCTGAAGTAACTGCCTACACAGGTTTTATTCTATTTATATTAAATAATTTTTACTGTTAATTCTAATTTTTTATTTTTTAGAACTCTTTCTTCAAAAACATTGAATCTGGACCCTTATAGATCCCATGTTTATTTTAGGGTTCAGTTACATATTACATTTTAAACATTACCAAATAACATCTGCATATTATTAGTAAATAACAAGTAAATGTTTTATGTTTTTTTTAGGACTCATTTTCTCAATTATATGTACCAGTTCACCATATTATGGAAATATATGAACTTCATTCTGACATGATTATGGAACCCTTTGGTCTGTTTTATCATTTACCAACAAATTTTCAATGGTGAAGGGGATATATATAAAGATAACAGACGTATCCAGTATCCAACCCAAATTTGTAAAACTGTTTTAATAAAAATATTACATATTTGACTGTAAATTTTAATTCTTCACATTATCTAAAGAGAAGGCTATTATATTTATGTATATTGAACTTGTAAATAAATATTGTAGAAACCCTTACTTTGTGGACATTATTATCATGCCTATTTAGAAAAACAGTTTAACACTTAGCTGTTACTATTTACATATGTGGTTTAAATTTATAAATGTAACTCCCTTAGGTTGGGTTTAGTTATTTAACAAATAAAGAGGTTATCTTCCAGTTTAACCATCCGCTAAAAATTCTCTGCGCATGTACAAAATTTGAAGTATCAAGGTTAATTTTATTGGTTGATAAGGAGCGGCAAACTTTAAATCTCGAGCTGCGTTGCCACATATGTATGAATAAATCTTATGAATAAATAAAGTGAGTGAATAAACATTGTAAAGACGAAAATTATAGACATTATTTAACAGATTGCGTAACTTAGGTTATGTAATCAGTTAAATACATCTATGAAATAATGCATGTTGAACGTACAGTATGCACATTTTGCAGATAACGTTAATTTATTATAATAAGGAGATTCAATTATAAGGCTGATTTTGGATTTAAATTTTATATGCATGTAAACATAATATGCCTTAAATAAATCAGAAGACGTAATATAATATTTTAATTATATATCTATTATTTAATTTTAATATAATTATTTAAAATGTTTTTTCCTTGTAGTTTTTACTGCATTTATTGTGGTAGTTTATATTTTTCATTAATTTAAAAAAAATCACAGAATACCATTAAAACAACAGATGTTAATATTATATTTTATTTGAATTAATTAAAAAATAACATCTGTTTTACTTCAATTTTTTAAACCATTGTTATATAAGGTTTGTTCTTTATAGCTGAACTCATTGCCCCATTGCTCTAAAAATGAAAACCACAGAATACCATGAAAACGTGAGATTTTTATATTCGCATATTACAATATATTTAATTCGAAATAACGAAGGGAAGTACCTACCTACGTAATTATTCATGTTTTGAACTGCTGTTCTTAGCATCTTAATTATTACTTATGAATTTTAGCAGTAACCAGTAACTCTACTTATTAACGTGCGTCTTTTTTATGATCTAATTTACTAAATCAAAACTAAACTATTCGCTTTCAGGAAAAAATATAATGGACTGACAACACTGTGCGGCTGTCCCGCTGTAAATTTCAAATATTTTTGTACATGCGCAGAGAATTTTTAGCGGATGGTTAAACTGGAAGATAACCAATAAAGATATAAGATAATGATTAGGTAACTTAAAAAAGATTAAAAAAAATTATAAACACAAATCGGGTCTCTCAAAACTCACATTTTTACCAATTCGACTAAAAGTAAAAAGTAATTTATGAAATAACAACGGTTCATAACACTAAATTCCTTGCACATATCACAGTTGGATAATCCTATAAACGATGTAAAAACCAACGCAAATTGTGAAAATATACTTTAAAATTAATTTTTTTAACTTCTGGTAAATTATAAACGAATATTAATATAGACACTTATATATTTAAAAGCAAAACACTAAAATTAATATATTTTGACGTTATAAACGAGAAATAAGGTTAGGTTGGTTATGTTAAGTGAAGTTTGGATTTGGAGAATTAGAATAGACATACGTCTTTGAACAAAGCGCCACCAAAACTGTTGAACTAATTTGACAGATTAGTGCAATATTCAAATTTTGCGTGCAACAAATCTCAAAAAATACACCTTTCTTTAACTTCATATTTTGCTAGTCGCATTCTCTATGCTTTCTTTAGGAGTTAAGCTTCTGGCGTTAAAATTCGTGATCACAAATTGTCAAACTTTTTAAAAACATACCATCACTTAAACACCAATATCTCTTTTATTACAATATAAAACTTAACTAAAAAACCTTATCTCCTAGAGAAAGGTCTAAGCTATATCCTGTTAAAATTTGAATACGTAATTTAAAGGCGTTCTTTAGATTTGTTGTTTACAAAATGATTGAAATTTTGGGTACAATTCAGGCTTGCCACCCGTTTTCAGCTGTCACATTTTTGACGCCCCTCTTAATATGGGGATAAATATGACTACCAAACAATACTTTGAAACCCTAAGCTCCCTTATCAAAAAATTACAATAAACACTAAAAAAACGATACATATACCAAAACAAAACAGTCTAAAATTGAGATGGTTCTAGCTGCTTTAGTCACTACTGCACTTCAAATTGTATTAAAATACCAAATGCAACAAATAATGATCACCGAATCCTAGGGAGCAAATTAATATGCTTTTACTACCTAAATAAATCATTAAGAATAATAAAAAACTCTTCGTTTCAATGTAACTTCCAAGTTTATTTGAAAAAATATGTTTTAAATTACAATGACGGCGTTTCGCTAAGAAGCATCGTCAGATTGACATTTAAGTTACATTTTGTTTGTTTGTAGCTAGGTACCTGATGTTTAGGTAGTATTTAGGCTAGACCAAGTATGGAAGTAATAAGACAACAATATTAAAGCCTAGATGTTAATAGCCCTAAGGGATTATCCTGGATGTACTTCCCTCTAAGATCAGTACCTATAACTGTGCAATGATATAGAAAAACCAGGAAAAAACTATATCATGCTGATCTTTACAATAACTTAATATATTTGTGTTTTACAATTATTATGTCTTATCTATGTATAAAATGTAAATTCAATCAAAGTAAACAGTTTAATAGTGGAGAACTTCCAAGATTTATTTATTCATTAACAATTTTAAATTGTGGATCTGCTAGATGTCTTTTTATTTCAAGTTCTTCAAGGAAATCTAAATTTTGTTTTTTATCACGAGTGTGTATTATTTGGATGTCATTGGTGTGTAAGAGGTTGGATGTTCAAGTAGGTGTTTTGAATAATTTGACTTATCTGGTTGTTTTAATCTATATGCTCTTAAGTGTTCATTAAATCTTACTTCAAAATTTCTTTGTGTTTGACCTATATATACAGCATTACATTTTGGACAATTAATTTTGTAAACACCAGATTTTTTAATTTGGGTAATTTTGTTTTTACATTTAACAATTTTGTACCAACATTATTTTGTGTTTTAAATGATATTAATGCTGATGTTGCCGAAGATATTATTTTTGAAATTGTATTGGAAATATTTCCACAATATGTAATATTTTTATAACTTTTAATTTCTTTAGTTTGTTTAGGAAATATTAGTTGTAGTGTCACTTTCTGTTCTTTCTTATTAATTAATTTATTTATTAAATGAATTGGATAGCCATTAGACGTAGCTATTTGTTTTATGATACTAATTTCTTTATCAAAGTTAATTTTGTCCATTGGAATTGAAAATGCTCTATGTATCATAGAATTATAAGCTGCTAATTTATGCGTTATAGGATGATTTGAATTATATGGTATGGTTATATCTGTTTGTGTAGGTTGTTTGTTTGTAACTTCAATATGTCAATCTGACGATGCTAGTTGTCTAGCGAAACGGATGTCATTGAGTTTAAAAAAGCAGTTTTTTAAATAAATAGTGGAAGTTTTGTTAAAACGAAGAGTTTTTATTATTCTTAATAAGATGGACTTCCAAAAAGTAAGGGTTAGTACAATCAATTTATTTAATTTAGTTTTTTGTTCAAAATTTTGGGTTAAAAATTACTAATTTGGGATCGTTTGCTTTAATAAGCTGGCGAGTTGTAAAATGTTTGGTTATAATTTTACCGAATTTTACATTAAAATGGGGTTTAAATTTTGGTGATCATTTACTATTTTTAGCAATAAAAAGTGTTTTTTTTTATATTATATTTTACTTTATCGGGTGGTAAGTTAAACATAATCCTTTTAATATTAATAATTGCAAAAACTGTACTTTCAATATCCATCTTCGTTGTTACACTCCCAATCAGAATACATTTTCTATAAATTTATTTAAAATAAGATCGAGTCTCCACTTGGGAGAGTAGGACGTAGCCGGGGTCAGCAAGCAGGTGAGTGCTTACTTTCATAAAGGTATGTAGAGAACGAAGAAAAAATGTAATATGCATCTATAGGCGAAAAATTTCACACTGTACCCTAAAACATACCTTTACGTACTTGATTTTAATCCGGGAAATAGAATTTTACGTGATAGTAGCACGTAATACGGTGGGTTTTCCCGTATTTAAAGCACCGCCTCTAATCTTCTTTATGAAGGTTAGGATGTCGATCGGCTGGGTGCTCTGGGTCGCTCTCAGAGTGCTCAGAGAATGTTCGGTTGGCCTGATTGGTCACCGAGCATGGTCGATTTTCTTGTTCGGCTGATCGACTGGATCGCTCTCGGTTTGATCGGAGTTGGTCTGAGATCGAGGGTCAGATCAACAGATGCAGACCAAATATGGCGGGTAGTGTTCAAAAAATAGCGAAGAGTTTTTGATGCTTATTGTTAGCAGAGCTAATTCCACAGTTTGAATAAAATGTTTAGCTTTAGGTAAAAAACTGTATATTTAATATAGACGTAACAGTGACTACTAATAAATATAATATACTCTAACACTTATGACTTTTTTATCGTCTTCAGAAAATAGTGACGATGAGTTGGGTTTCCTTATTTTCAAGGAAAGGTGGAAAATAGGAAAAATTAGAAAATTTTATAGGTACTAGGTACCTACATTTTATATTCTGTAAAACTAGATTTTGGCCATTTCTGAGCGGTTCTCCCACACTTTCGTAAAGTTTGCCAATTTTCCATTTTTAATATTTTGAAATTTATCACAGTTATCCGAAAGTAAATCGAATCAGCTCTTGTTCGGGTGAATGACGTTCTGTCACAGAACTGTGTCACTCTTTTTCCGAGCCACTTAGATTTTCGATCAATCTGGGAGCGATTTCAGATCATTTCACCCGAAAACGCTATTATAGGTAAGTCATCCTCTTCTATATTTCGTGTGCTCCAAGTTGTTGAGCTCTTGTAAGCCTAGGGCAGGATTAATGAATAAAGCAAGAGTAGCACACTATATTTTTCAAGAAACGTCGGTAAAAGTATAATTTTTGACGCATGTTGTCAGTGTCTTAAATGCCATTTTATGACAGAGAGGTTATTACTCTGAGAGTAAATCATTTTTAGCACTAGTACTAAATGTGATTTGATTGTAGAGAAAATATAAAAACATAATTCAAAACGGAGGATTTATTCAACTAAACAATTACAATTAGTGAAACTACAATTATGATAAGAAACTCCATGGTCAGTCTCAATGGTAGATGTAACAGAATTTATTTTGGTGAAGTTTGTACCAGGGCAGAGACCAACCTAACCTAACCTAACCTAACCTAACCTAACCTAACCTAACCTAACCTAACCTAACCTAACCTAACCTAACCAATGTTATCCGCCGAAGTTTTGGACAACACAACAGAACAGCACTGTTCTGTTTCCTTTGTAGCAAGCCTTCTATATAACCCTCTGCTATGGTACTGAACTTTCATCCACCGTGTCTTTTATTTGTAATAAGACTAGCACCAGAGTCCACCAACAAACTTGTTGAGGAACGTCGGAAACAATGTTTTGTTGGTAGAAAAAATAGTGTATGACATACCTGCTAACAGAGATTTTATTTTGTTTGAAGGGATGGAACACCTAGTACTTATAAATAACTATTATTCAACTTCAAACTACGTATTCTACCACTTAATACCTAATTATGACTGCAAAAATTTATATTTACAGTACCGCAGCTACAACTTAAGTTTCAGGTAGATTTTTACTAACTAAAGGCATAGTTTAAAGCTTTAAGCTATGCTAGAATACCTTGTAATGAACTATAACTGTTTGTGTGGCAGATATACCACGTAACTTGTGCAAAAATATAAGCCAACATGTTTATTCATTATTACACTAAATTATTTAAGATGTGTTGGTATAGTGGAAAGTGTAGAAGTCTATTATTGATCGCGATTCTCGGTCAAGTTATATATTTATTTGGAAATTGCATTGTGGAATAACATTCCACACAGTTTAGCACAAGCGTACGGAGTTTACAATTTTTTGGTTTAAATTGTGGTAATGAATATGAAAATTGTTTGTTAAATAAATATGCGTTATATAATATGTTTGATTCATAATTTGTATGGTTTATTTACAATCGTGCTAGCGGCTAAATCAAAATGGCCCAGGTTTACCGACTTACTGCTCGCTTGAAGTCGTAATTATGCTAGAAAATGAAAAATAAGAAACGGATTTGTAGGACAGAACACATTGGAAATGGACATTTTTTTATATTTTCCGCGAGAAAAAAAAATCTCCATAAAAATTTTCGTACATCAACGAAAAATGTTTTTAAAAAACCGAATAAAACCTTTTTTTCAAGAGGAAATTCCACAAGATAAATTTGATTGACAAATCGAAGTCAATTAAATCCTTTTTGCTCCCTCCCACGTACTATCAAAAATTCGGCTCATTTGCATTTCTACAGATTTCCGACGTAATGACTGGACTAAGAAAATTTTATACACATTTAAACCATTTGATACTCATCTCCAAAACAAAAGTTAAAAAAAAATAGTATCTTTCCACCTACTTGTGGTAGTAAATCCTGAATTTGCACATACAACAAAGCGAAACACTAAAAGTATCAAAAAATATATTATCATATTTACTACACTTTATTTTTGCAACGACACCATCTAACTGTATAAAGTGTTAAAAGAAGAACCTAAATATCTGAATAGAGTTTAATTTGATAAATATTTCCTGTCTGGTAATATTTTATCGCTTCTCTCCCACTAATTTTAATTGGATTCAATGATTTTATTTGTTTGTATCTTTAACTAAAACTGGGTTAGTCAATACATTTTCAAAATATTCTACCAAGTATACTTTCATATCAACCTATATAATTGAATTATTTACCTTCATAACTTATTTAAGTGTAACTCTTCCAAATCGAGATTCATTTACAGCACACTAATTATAAGATTTATGAATTGAGTAAAAGTATTCTATTATTTCTTACACGTTTAAAGTTACACCTACTTACCGATGTTCATATAAGAGGAAGCGTTTACAGTTCTGTCAAGAAATGCTCATAAATTTGAACAATGATCCTAATTATTTTGATAACATTTTATGGACAAATGAATCAAATTTTTCAACTTCAGGTATTTTTAATAGAAGAAATAGGTATTCGTGGGAACAGAAAAATAATAGAAAAAGGAAAATTAAATAAAAAAGTCAGGAAGAAAACCAATAAATGTGTGGTGCGGAATATTTCAAAACAAAATAGTTGGACCAATGTTTTATGATTATAAATTAACTGGGGATTCATATTTGGACACAGTCATTACAGAAGTGGATCATTTATTAAATCAAAATTATACACCAAACTGACAAAACCAATTAAATAGTATGATATGGCAGCAAGATGGAGCCCCGCCACATAATGTCGTAGCCGTTCAAGAACATTTAAATAATCAATTTCATGTGTGGATCGGTAATAAGGGTACCATTAAATGGCCGCCAAATAGTCCCGACTTAACACCATGTGATAGCTTTTTATGGGTGTTTTTAAAAGAAAAAGTGTATTTTGATTCAAATACAAATATTAACACTATCACGAAAAAAGTTCGTGCAGAAATTGAAAATTTAAATGGTCATAATAACACAATATCTAACGCATTAGAAAATTTGAGACGAAGAAACGATTACTGTCAGTAATTCAAACTTTACACACGATTTTTAATGTGGCATAGTCCAATACCTTCAATGCTACGATTCATTCTCTTATTGTCATTGGTGTTACACACAGGTATGTATTTTGATTTATATTTTTGGTAAAAGATTTTAAATATAATTTCTATGAATCTTGGGAGTACTATATCAGATGAGAATTTTCACATTTAGAATTATTTCAAGTATATTTTGAGGGCAATTTAAAAGTAATAATTGTAATTTTTTTTATAAAAAAATACAAAATGGCGAGTTGAGTACATTTCTGGAATTCTAATTCTACACGACATATTGTATAACCAGGATTACTAAAGTATCAATAAAAACTTACCACTCAACGCACATTAGACTAGCTCTACAATTTTAACTCTTGATAAATTCAGAGTTAACCATCAAAGTATATTCGTGGAATGGTAGTGTAATTTGTGTCCAACTATTCTAGATTTAATATACAAAATTTGCCTAACTGAAATTTGAAACTAAAAATTGTTTATCATTTATTAATAATTTCTGATGAGTGTACATTCGGAAATGCACAATGTAAGGTCAATGTGGCCATCATATGAATTTGCATGCATGTGGTAGATACTGATACACCCACAAACATTTTATAATAAATAAAACCAACAGATAAGCAGATATAAACAAATTTATTGATAATTCCCAAAGCAAATACAAAGCTATTATAAAAGTATGCAACAGTCTAAATAAAATTAATCTTTTTTTTTAATTTAAATTTATTTTCGGTATATCAAACGCTTCATTTACTCATAAACTTTAATATATATATTAAGGTCTACTACAATTCTCTGTCCTTGAACAAAGAAATTTAAAATTTTTTTAATATACTTTTATTTTCTATGTAGTCAAATTTTAAATAAGTATATAGATATTTTCACGAACTGAAATTTCGTTGGTTGAAAGTGACGATTACCAGATTTCGTCTGTGGTACTTTGATGTCAGTTAAGTGTGACATCTCTCATAGAACTAGTTTTCATGTAGTTGACCATGCTACCATGTCACGATTTTTCTGAGCATTTATTTTTAAAAGTTATTTCGAGCAAGTAAAATTAGAAGTAAAATAAAAGCTAATAAAATCTATTTAAAAATTGTTATATACATTTTAAAAAATTAATAAATAAAAAAATGAAAATTTTACTTGGAGGGAAAGAATTAAAATTATTTTTATATATATTATTATAAACCTTTTTTACTAAAAAATGTTTCGTCAAAATTATCTCTCCAAAAATTTTGTGATGAACGAAGTACAACTTTGTGGTCCTTGACAAAAGCAAAATACCAGCATCGAAATTGGTAATCAACATTAAAAAAAGTAATCAAAACATTTGTTATATGACCACATAGATTAACATTTTAATAATTTAAATATATATGGTGACAGTCAAATAGTATATCTTAAAGACAATCAAAGACGCAGCGATCTTCGCAAGTTTTACATAATTTTCAGTTTGTGGTTATCTTGAATACAAATCATTGATGGTTTTGTTAACTTTTAAGGTTTTAATCAAATTATTTCCAGTAAAAACTTATTTTGATTTGCAAAACTAAAGCAGTATTATTATCAAGCTAACTTGACGAAAACCGCTTCGTCTCCTCATCCTAATACTTCTCAGTTTTCAGACATTGCTGTTAACATAATTGTAACACCTATTTAGTACTTTAAAACACACAGAGTAACAAAATACTAATTAATAAATATAACTTTAAAATATCAACAAAATATTTGATTATAATGCAGATTGCGTGCTTACTAAACTACAGCATCACATATAAAGACGACACGACATTGTCAATTCAATCGTCGAATAAATTCTTCCACTTGCAAGCCACCGGAGCTTACTTGATGCACAGGAAGTGCTTACCGATACCATTCAAAATATCAAATAGAAACTATGTAGATGATATAAACAGTATTTAATCGTTTGATAAAATTCGTGTGTTGATTGGGTTTCGACTTTAAAAAGCGTGATCAGCTGTCTCTTGATATTACCTTTCTTGATAAAATTTAAATAATAGTTTGTGATAGATAGCTCATATACCCTGTAATATTATTAATTTAATTTTAAAAGCTATTGAGGAACAATTTAAATTACAAGTGTGATACTGTCAATTTTTAAATATCTATGTGTAAGAATGACCGTGGGAATTTTTGTATTAGTGTCTCAAATCCCTAAAATTTGACTTGGTCTTTAGATTGAACAAACAACAAACGAATCTACCTAACGATAATTAATTGTCAAAATTGCTCTTTGGCTTAATGTAAAATTCCACTGCCAATCTATTTCATACATTCGGTTCCATGTCTTGAGCAAAATTGACACTTAAAGTACTTATGTCGCTAGTCGGTAATGCTCACTATAAAATTAATAATAAACAAAAATTTAAAGCGAAAATTATATTTAACAGAGAGTTTTTCTTGATATCATTCATAATACATATCGATCGATTTTAATTGATTGTATATGTATTATTTAATTAAATAAAAATACGAATAACATCGAAAAACGAAAGAATAAAAAATATTAAAATAACATCTTATATATGTACACTAATTATATTCAGAAAAATTAATTACATAACTTTTAGAATGGAATAAAGAAATTATAACAATAAATTAATGTATAGTACATAATTTAAATTCCCCCATTTCTTGTACTTATTGCTCCTTCTTTTCTTCTCCTTTCTTACCCACAGGTACAGCTGCCTTTATCCTAAAAAAATGACTGAAATTAGTTGTGGCATTCATATTTGACAAATATTGTATATATTTGCAACCTTTTATTCTTGTTATGTACACATAAAAATCATACAGATTTTCCACCCCAAGTAACAAAAAAAAGTTTTGAAAAATCTGATATTTATGCTTTTACTGGATTTCCCTTTAATGCAATTGATCAGAACTACTGCGTTCTAACAAAACTAATTAGGTATGGAATTCTTGTGATATTGCTAGAATCAATCTTATTCTTGATCTACATAAATGATTTAGCCAAAATTCATTTAAATAAAGCTTATATATTTGCAAACTTAGTAGTATAAATGAGTACCCCTGGCATTGTCAAGTCTGTGCCCATTAAAATAAACTGCAGGAATAGGCATGATGACTGATTTTAAAAAACTGATCCACGATGTTTTCACGTATATACTTTATCTAAAATAAATGTTATTTTTGCAAAAAAAGAGTTTTTAAATGAGAAATTAACTTTTTAAAAATGCATTTTAAATTTAACGCCAAAACGCTAGAAAAGTAATGGCGTCTATCTATGACATCATCGATTCGTAAATACCATTTAAGGCGGGTTCTCACTGCGCGAAAAGCGAAAGCGAATTCGCGAAATAATGACGTTCTGTGTCATGATTGGTTCAAATATGATATTTGCTTTCGCGCAGTGAGAACCCGCCTTGATACTACACTGCGACCCGTGCCACAGAGTATAGAATACAAACCAGAGTATCGACTCTATATGGAGGGGGTAAGCATTCATTTGCAGGTATCGCCATGACACTTTGGGAGTATCCATAGCCGTCGCCGTTAGTTTTGGTTAAGGTAGGCAGTTTGTTGTATGTGAATAAATCAGTGGTGGCGCTTTTATTGTGTGGAAAAGTGCATTAAACTATTTAATTCAGGTACAGAAAACTGCGAAGGAGATGCGGAACAATTGTTACTTACTTTAAATGACATTAAAATAAATACTACTGATGCATGTACTCCTTCTCAGTGTTCTGTATCTGATAAAGATACAGATTGATGTGTGTTTTTTAATTATTGATATCCTTCCTTACTAACGAGGAAAATTGCGTGCAAGACATACATATTCGGTCATTTATTTTGAGTAGAAATTATATTTATATAATTATTTAACCTAAAAAACCAATTTTACTTTTTTTAAAAACAAATAAATCAACGTTTAATTATTCTATGTTTCTAAAATAACAATTATCTCAACAATAAAAAAAAATTTCAAGTACGGGTCTTATTTATAATAACAATTTTTTTAGTACTACCCTGAGCTTATACCACAAAACAGAATATTGGTTACCACAAAACAGACTAATCAATTTTCTGTTTTATGGTTTATACTCCCAAAAAATGGCCGCTCTTGTCTTATAAACATCAAAGGTGCCGACAGCGAGTCGATACTCTGGTTTGTATTATATACTCTGTGCCCGTGCCATCTGTGGATTCTGTGGTAAAAACGTCAAACTTCAAACATTTTGCAGGTTAAAAGAGGGTGGTTAAAAACGTTTATATTGTTTTTACTTATTTTGTGCGATTATAATAGTTATCATAGTCGTGAATCCTAATGTGTATCGATGGTGTGCGGTTCCACAATGTAAGAATACATTAATAAAAACTCCGAACAAGATATTTGTTTACGTTCCAATGTCAATGTCAACAATATTTACGAAAGTACGACGTCACGCTCTTCTGATTGGTGTTTCAGCTAATATGGCGGATTGTTAAACTTAGTGCTTATATTTTTACTAAAATAAATGTAATCACACATGTAATATAAAAATGAGTAAATTCTTTAGAATCCCCGTATCTTATATAATTATAACAAATCAATATTTTAGTGATTCTTACTGACTGTCATCATGCCTATTCTTTTAATACTCAAAATAATTTCATTCTTAATATGCTTAAAACAACCCAATTAAAGAACTCTGTTTCTTAGAAGAAATTTTTATGAATTGTTTTGTGTATTAGATAGAGAAAATCGCAAATTTCTTGTAAAACAATTGTTCTGCATAAAAAATAACAGTAGTTCCAAAGTAATATACAAGTTTATTAATTATATTAAACAGAATTTAAAAAAAATCCAACTAGAATAAAAAACACATCTGTTATGGATAAAATATACTGACAATCAAAGTTTTGAATGTTCCTTTTAATCTATTTAAGTATGACTTTAATTTTCTATGTCGTTATTACCGCTAATGTTTAATTTATGAATCTTAGTTTTTTGTTTGTTTTATCTTATAAAGTTTGACTTACTTTGTGGTTATTTCGGCCAACTTTGTCCTGACAACTTCCAAATTGGCATCTATTTGAGTTTTATTTGCTTCATATACTTTTGGAAGTGTGAATAGAGCTACCCAAGCTAAAATAAAACAATAAATCAATCACAAACATTTAACAATTTGAAAAAATATATAAATTAACCTTAGGGTATAGTGGGGCAGGTTGAAACATGGGGTAGGTTAAAACATTTTAAATTTTGCGCTCTTCAAGATGTTCTAGTGGTGGCGCTGCTATTCAATTTTAGAATTACATTATTCCAATAAGTACATCCTATTTCGAGAATCATTTCGTTAATGGTTGCCGAGTGGTGGAATTTTTTTGTTTTAGACCTCAAAAAGTAAATTTTAGGTTTATGTTTTAAAGGACTGTGTTATTTTAGTGCTCGTTCTTGTGTTTTTTCTTGGTGTGGGTAAGTATTAGCAGACTTCTGTCTATTTTTTAGGATACAGGGTTATTTGTTTGGTTTACTCAGTTTTCTTACAAAGTGGAAAATTTAGAAGAAATCTCGGGTGGGGCAGGTTGAAACGTTTCAACCTGCCCCATGTCTATTTTGAATTATATTTTGAGATCCTATTTTTTCATTTAGGGTTACAATCATCATTGTTATGGAAAATAATGAGATAAAATAACCTGGATTATTTTTAGATACGTTAAAAAGCAGAGAGATCTGGGAGAAAATCAAGACATTATTTGCAAATCACATTATCAGACTCGGTTTGTGTTTACACCAGAGCAAGAGGCAACACTTGCTGAATATTTGAAGACCTGTGCGAAGATGTGTTGCGGAAAAATTACAAGAAACACCCGTGAGCTACATTAAACGGAATCACGGTCCCACAGATCTGGCATGAAAATAGATCTGCAGGCCTGGATTGGATACGAGGATTTTTTAAGAGGAATGCAACTTTAAGCATCAGACAACCAGAAAACTGTTCTCTATCAAGAAAGTAATTTCAACAAAGTGAAGTAGTAAATGTTAGAGACTATGTTTTAGTAGAATTTCAAGATAGAAAGAAAATTTACTTCGTGGGAAAGGTGATAAGAGTAGCTGAAGGAGATATTGAAATATCATATTGTCGAAAAAGTAGCAAAATTCTGGGAACATGTTTTTCCATTGGTAGAAGACATTGGTAGTTCTTCCACCGCCAATTAAACAAAAAGGCACCCTGCAGCTTTCTAAGATTCCCTATAAACTTTACTGGCTTTGATGTTCGTTAAGCTGTAGTATTTGCCAAGTTCTGAATAAAGTGTTTAAGCATTTTGGTGTGTTTAATTGAACTAATTTTCGCTTTACAATAGTGTTTCAATCTGCCCCACAGTAATTTCATGGATGTTTCAAGCTACCCCATAGAAGAGGCACTTTGAAACATAAAACGTGATATTAGAAAGTAAATTTTCAAAGATGATTATGTAATGTTTTCATATATTCGCTCGCATAATATAATGCCATAAATAGTGAAAAATCCGTACATTAAATATGAGCTCCTCAAGTCTTGAAATATAGTTTTTTCAAATCAAAACATCTTTTTTGTTTCAACGTACCCCACTATACCCTATAGACAGTTATATACATATTATTGACAAGTACAACTAATGCAAAATCAGTATTAGTAAAGGATCACTTTTTTGAGAATTTAGATGATTTCAAATATAGGAAAAATAAGAGAACTAATGATAGTACGAGACTTCAACAGTAGCACGGAAAGGAGAACAGGAAATCATGTGGTAGGTCCTTAGGGGGAAGCAAATACTAACGATAATGATTTACAATTAATTGACATGTATACCGAAAGAACAACTGGTCAACAAAAGAGAATTGGGAACAGCACACCAGATAACTGAGATCCCTCACAGATTATCTCATTATTAATCAAAACAAAGAGGATATGGGATAATGGATCTGATTGATCACTATCTGTTGAGGGCGCGGCTGTTCTTTCCAAGATAGAAGAAATAACATAAAAGCTATGAAGTTACAGAAAATATAATAGATAATTCCAGATGCAAATAAGACAGTTTAATTGAAGACAATATCAAATTCTTATACTAGCGGCGTCTAGACGGTTATCTGAATATCATCAACAAATTGACAGTTAGAGAAATGTACTAGAATGTCACTGAAAGTGCAGAAAAAGATCTACTTTTTTTCACCCGGTGGAGTGCTGATAATTTCATCACTTTCACTACCAACATACATATTCTCAGGTAAAGTTGAGCAAATGTTCGTTCGGATACTACATTTTATTACAAAAATTGACAGTATAAATGATATAATAAAACGAGACTTATTTTTTGAATATTTGTATAATGTGTTGCTGATATTTAGGGGCAATAATATTTTAATCTAAAAGGTATTTCACTAATACTAAAAGCCTTGATGTTTTTCAATTGACTAAAAGTATGTAAACAGACCACATAAAGTAGTACGTAGATAAAAATTTCTTTACAATTTGATTTTGAGTTTTCTTATGTAGACGCACATACATTATATTATGAGATCTCATTACGTGCATGTTATTGTTAAATGTCACTTACAACGAATATCAACAGAGATGGACGTAGAAAAAATAACTTACCGATAATAATAAGAGTCATTCCATTGAACCATGCCCCCACGTAAGTTAATGTCCATAATAAAACACCGAATTTAATGGAATCTACCAGATCTTCTACCAGAAACAACCGCCTCAGTTCTACTATGGCGGCATTGATGTGCGCGACTGCCACTGTAGTGATCTGATTCACTTTTTCTGGAGATAGAGATATATCGAGTTCCAGATATTCTTTGAATGGATGTCCATCGCCTGTCTTCTGTATAGCCTGTACGATGTTTTTGTATATCCTAAAGGCTACCGTTACGCCTAGGGCGAAGAAGGATAAGTAAGCAACTACGCTAATTAGAGAGAAGTAGGTTAGAGCGAGAAGAACGACTAAAATTCCACCGAAAACGGGTCCGGATTTTTTAGGATCGCGCCAATAGATAAGGCTCTCCACTGAAAAAAAAAATAAACAAAATTATAATTACTTTCTTTACTTTAAATATTTAAAAATATTAAATTTTTCGATGTTACAATAAATTAATCACATTAATCATCATTTTTATTGACCACCTATAGTCTTATTTATATTATATTTTAGTCTTTAAAATATCTTGCCAAAAATGTTGTTATTATATGTAGTGAACCGAAGTTTGTTTTTCTAAAAACCTTCTATACAGTTAAAAATATTTTTTTTTTAAAGAAAAATACTGTACTTTTGAGTTTTTATTGCACTTACTTTGTCACACAAACAATCAAAAGTTCTCTAGCAAAATTAATAATCACTTTTTTTGTGAATATGTTGTCAATATTAAGAATAATGCTTAGAATATTCTGTAAACCTAGGTTTATCCTACTTAGTATTGCCAAAGTCCTTTGTTCATGAATAAAAGGCATATTAAAGTAAAAAAAATCCACAATTGTTAACATTATTATTTAGTTCATATTAGTGCCAATAAACGTCGGAAACCATACAGCACATAAATCGGGATGTTCAACCAACTGTGTAACATTATCCACCAGAAACTGGTCAACAAATATGGACCTACTGAATACTTATACACCATATTACAAATACAATCCACAGGCAGTGCTAGAAAATGCCGATTTTAGACTCTTCTACGATTATCACCCGTAGACAGGTGATGAATAATAGACCCGACATTGTGGTGGTGCATAAAGAAACTTTTTTTAATGTGTTTTATTTTATGGCAGTGGAAATATAAAATTGATTTAGTAAAATTATGAATAAAATTACTTTGTTTATAAATAAAATTGTTAAAATTTTTAATTTGAAGTTATATTATAGCTTAATAAAATGCTTATTTTCTAGATTTTTTCTAGTGGGTCGTAAAAAATATACTCGTGTGGATTGTCCACAAACTACTTACTATACCCAAACTTTTTTTATAGAGGTACCTATGTCTGTGATAAAATTACAGAAAAGCTACTACTATGTAATATTTTTAACAGTTTTAATACATAATACATTATAAATGGGAAACAGATTCTTATTACCTATTGTAATAGTTAAAGTAGATTGTGAAAGGAATTAGATGTCATCAAAGTATTGACAAGACCTAAATAAAACGATATTCTAGGCCAAAAATTTAGTTTTAACTTGTTTCTTTGTTCCAGTCCAATGACTTATTTTTTGGGCTATACAAATTTTTTTGATGTACAGTGTCAATATGTTGAATACAAGTGTTGGCGAACTTGTTTCCTACCCACTCTGACTGGACACCAATAACTGCACTAGGCGCCCCAACAAATTGTCTACATGAATATAATTTGACTTAAATTTAAATATGGCTGAAACTTTACGTCGCGATAAAAATAACATCAAAAAGAATAGTTTATCAAAGGTTGATTAAAAGCTAATCGAAATAGCTGTCATTGGCAAATAAAACTTTATTTTTCAATAAAATAGTGGAAAAAATTAAGAAACTGCTGTTCTAAATATGCACGATATTCACAAAGTAATATTTAGTACAACAAATGTATTCAATAATTCTTAAAAATATTGTTTTAGCAGGATAATAAATAAATAATAAATTTGTAGGTTAAAATAGGAAATTGAATAAATTTTATTGATTACATTTTTTTGTCGGAAGTTAAACGATAAACAGTTTCCGAAATACAGTCAGTTATCTTTCTTATTTGACCACCTTACATATTAAAACTATAATATTTACATTTAGAAGAAGAAGTAAGATTATACTTTTATCAAGAAATATTGATATGAGTCATTAAAAATATGTTCAAGTTAAAAATAAGTACATTAAAAGATTGAAATAGTTTTTACATAACAACGTTAACTTTAATAAAAAAAACATATGGATCTCATATAAAATATTTATTCGAATATCTCTAAAGTCGTCCAAAAAGTTTGTAAATTAATATGTTGATGTCCAGTAGCAAACATTTCATTCCTTAAAAACCTGATTGATATTCTATACCTATATCAAGGATTGCGTAACTAGACAATTACAGTGTTGGAATGATTTTTTTATACCTAATTAATATTTTTGTGTAAGTAAAATTAATAATCATAATTTTTTAAATGTAAAACAGAAGCAAAAAAACAACTGATCTGCAATAAAAACAAACTATTAACTCTTTCTTGATTTAATATTTCAACACCATTTTTTTAAGAAATAAAATAAAATTCTTAGATTATGAATAAAACGGTTACGCATTTATATAAAAACTGATGAGTCTGTAATACTTTAAAATGCCTCGTGCACTTAAACGTAAGTAGCCAGCCATATGTTAATTCCAACAGAAACAATGAATTAAAACTAAAATTTCCTTACCAGGTCCTCTTTCGGGTAACTGTTCCATAGTATATTGTTGATATTTGTTCTGTTTTCGACCCATTTTTATGTCAATAAAACTATTTATTTACTTAAAAATACCTAAAAGCTTTTGCACATAAATGCATGTATCAGAATCACTAAGTCTAATCAGAAAGAGTGGTAAGAGGTATTACAGTTCTCTCTTCGCTGCCGTACCACCTTACGAGGCGCTGTTGCCAGCGTGCGAAAATAATAATACAATGCAAATATTTTTTCCTCATAAAATATAATACAACAAAAAAAAGTAAATACAGCAATGTACATTAGGTAATTCCACCTGCATCACTTTTGCTTCGATCATGCAAATATCGGTTATATATCGGTTATAAAGTTCCATGCCTATATAATAAAATTAATACCCATTCTATAGTACATTTCAAACATTTGACAACATTGTTTAAATATGTAAGAAACGTGGCACAAGTGTGTGTCTACTATATGATTACGAAGCAGACACCTCATAGTTTTTCTTTGAATATCAGTAGTGTGTCGTTATCTTTTACAACATTTTACAACAAAAAATAAAATAAAAAATAATAATAAAGAATTTCCCAAACTTTTATCATCTACAAATATTAATTTACTATAAAAAACATTTATGAATTATTTTAATATATCAAACAATTATTTTAACATACGGAATAATAAATCGGTCAGTTAAAGTGTTTTATATTCGTGAATATTTACAATTTGATATTAGAAATTTTAATAGTATATTAAACAACGCATTTCATATGGCTTTCTGTTATGACACGAGTGTCACTACAGCCATATGAAATAAGTTGTTTATATTTTTTATATTTTTTGCCATTTTATCATTTTTTAAATAAATTTATTATTTTTATGTTAATTACGAAAATTTGATTTTAAAAAGTATATCGGTAGCACTGTGTTATTTTTAACATTTGATAGTTTTAAAATTTAAATTATGAAATGTTAATGTATTAAAATATTTTAAAATGAATAATACATCAATAATAATATATAAGTATAATATGATATTCATATTCACAAATGCTTTCTTAAAGAACAATATAAAATTAATAAATTGCTATTCGCCCCAAATGTCATTGTCAATAGACTTGTCATTAGATATTTCACTCATGTCGCCAACCATTTAAAACAAAAATTTGCCGGTTACATTACAGATTTTTGTGGTGCAAAATATAAAAAAAAATAGTATATTGTGCAACAAGGTGGAAAAGTGTCTTTCCACCGTGTTGCACACCATACTTTTTCTACGGCTGCATATTAATAATAAAAATAAAGTGAATTCATAACATTTTATTATAATTATTGGTTATAAAATAAACGGCACATACTTAATACAAAAATTGTATGTAATTAATTGTTACATTACTGCAATTTTGTATTGACATTCCTGATGTTTCATTTTTTCGTAACAGCGGCTATCAACTGTGGGAAAAAATCTACCTCACGGCTCAATTCCCATTTAAATGTACGTGGTGTGGGAAAAGACCCGTGAGGTAGATTTTTTCCCACAGTTGATAGCAATACATCACTTTGTAGTTCTGTCAAATGTGTCAAAAGCACTACATTCCATAGCAGCCGTAGAAAAATATTTTTAACTATGCCCCCAAAAAAAAGTTCTTTGAAAAGGCAATTAAGGGTAAAGACGTGGCTGAAAACTACTATGACGAAACGGAGACGGTCAAGAATATGTGTATGCTGAATGAAAGAAAATAAAAAAATTTAATTAACTAAACTATTTGGTTTACACAGAGCAAAACTGAATTTTTTATTTAAATATTGTTTCTTTTTTAATTTATTACGTTTCATACCAAAAAATATTATTTGTTTTTTATTTGATCGTTCCCTTCTTAGACCATATACAAATAGACTGGCTGTGACGTAATTTTTCTGAACAACATACTGAAGCCAATATTATCTCTCTTTGTCGCATGAAGTTCGTGGAGCTACGGGATGAGGTGTGCATGTGGGCAGTACTGTTTACAAACAACAAATACCAGCGGTGCAAAGGTCTTTTAATAGGTACCTAACAAGGTTTTAACTCTAATCAAAATTCTTAAATCATAACTTTAACCCAAAATTAATACAACGAAAACAATACCACAATTAGTTTATGAACAGGGTAAATGTTTACATATGATTTGCAATGTTCCATGCTATAAGAGACAGTGCAGTCGAGGATATACGAAAACAACCGAAGAAGTTTTATTCAAACGTGGATTTGTTTGTAAACATATAGTTATAGAACACAACATAAAGTTATTTTGGCTTCACAACAAGGACAGAAAATTGACGTCTATTTGTATATGGTCTAAGGTTCCCTTAAAAATCACAATTTTTTGTATCTGCCCCCCTCTGACTTTTTTATTCTGCCGACGCCCATGTAAACGTTTTAAAATATTGGAAGAAAAGTGCATATCAACGTTGTAGTATCTATACTTATATTAAAAACACTTGCGGCCTATTTCATAATGAATAGCTTAAGTCGACTTTACCAAAAGGATACTTTACACCAAATAATTAATAGTGAAGTACCCTTTGCATAAAGTATCTTTTCAGTATATTTAAAGTGTTGGTTAACCTGGAATTCATGGATTTTGACATGAAATAAGAAAATTTTGTCATATTTTGCTAGTTTTCCGTTCCTTTTTAAATAAGAAACGTTAAGTTTTGTTAAAAGTGGCATTTGTACTATTTGTGGAAGCGATTTAGGGTAAATTCTAGATTATTTTCCCTTAACGGATTTCGATAATTTTTTTGCACAGCGTATGTATGGGTGGGGAAATGATGGAAAACCCGCTAATTTTTTCGCGGAAAGGTTTTACACTACATCATTTTTCTTTTTAAATAATTATTTTTAGTAGATGATATCCATGTTATCTACTACTTCTGCGCATGCGCGAACTGATTGCTCTTGTTTAAAACGAAGAGTTTTTATTAATATTACTCAAACAGATTGTTAATTCTTAGGTTAGGTTAGGATAGGTTAGATTAGGTCAGGTTAGGTTAGGTGCCATCGTATGGCCCGGTCTGGCCCCGCTATGCTCTGCTTTGGCACCGTTTGACCCGGTCTGGCCACGCTATAACCTATCGGATATCGCACATAACCTCCAAATTTTGACTGCCTTTTGTTAATTTTTCGCAAAAATCGGCCTTTCCGATATGTCATTCCATTAAAAATACCTCAAAAAGGCCTTATGCAAAAAATTATCGAAATTCATTAAGGAGTAATATTCTAGAATTTTGCCGCGATTTATTTGGAAAAATGCATATTTTGAAATATAAGAAAGTTCCCTAGTCAAATTTTTCTAGAGAAGAAGAAATGAGTTTAATTCAGGAAATTTAAAACTTTAAGTATAGTAAATAATTCAAAACAGTTTGTTTCTAAGAGAAAACGTTGGTAAAAGTCAAGCTCATCAAATTTTTCGAAACAGTCTGTTTTTTCCCTATACACTTTTGGTCTTTTAATATAAATAAATTCTTCATCAGATACACTTGAACTAGAACTAGTCGTTTGAAAATTATTGATATTATTATGATCAACGATTAAACGAACACAAAACTAGCAAACCTTGCTGGCCAAATATAAAATTTGACGTTATATTGAGACTAAGAGATTTACTACACCCTTTTGGCTTAAAGTGTAAGACATTTTTTTTAATGTTTATCTCGCCCTGTTATTTAAAGAAAAACAGTCTCTTGTTATTTCAAATATACTAAATTCGATTATGAGTATACCCTAATATTTAAAAAATGCATGTTTTGATAAAAAAAACAGCCAATTGCATGACACCGATAAACTATCATATTTCACATCTTTGAGAGGTAGGTAAGACCGAGATCACAAGAGGGTAAAGAATATTTTTAAAACTATTCAGGGTTCAGTTCTTCAGTAACTACCTAAGATATCAGTTTATACTAAATATAATAAATATGTATTGAAAGTTTTTATGAATTGTAGTGTTGCGTATAAGTTATTAGGAGTTGAATAGGTGAGTCTATATCACAGAGTATTTCAATTATGCCTTTTATTTGTTATTTGATTTTGAAAGTTATTATTTTACAAACATAACGTATATATTTGCTTATTACTTTAATGGTTACTTGTTTTAAAGTTCTTAAGTTGTTAAGAACATAAGTTTGTTGCTATATTTCCTGTTCATCCAATCCAGCTGTATTGTGGAGAGTTTGCGCCACTTGCGGTTCGTCTGTTCCTGCTACAGGGTGATTATTAACATCACCCATGTTTCCTTACAAACCCCTCTGTATTGTGAAGAGTTTGAGCCACTTGCAGTGTAACCTTATTTTGCTGTACTGTGGAGAGTTTGAACCACTTGCAGTTTATTTCATAAACCTATACTGTATTGTGGAGAGTTTGCGCCACTTGCGGTTCGTCCGTTCCTGCTACAGGGTGATTATTAACATCACCCATGTTTCCTTACAACCCCCTCTGTACTGTGCAGAGTTTGAGCCACTTGTAGACTAGTATTATTTTGCTGTAGTGTGGAGAGATTGCGCCACTTGCTGAAGTTATATTATTTGTGGAGAGTTTGTGCCGCATATTCCTTTTATGCACGGACAGAGTTTGTGCCCCTTGAACCTTTTTCTATTAATCTAAAATACCTTTATAATTAGGGATTGAATTCTGTTCAATTAAAGTTAAAGTATTAAAATGTTAAATAACGATCCAACCGCATTAGGCACCTAGTAAATTAAAGCTTTCATCATTTTTGGGGATTTTAATATACTAATCTTTTTGTTTGAATAAAGAATTACTATATATAGCAAATTGAATACTCAGACTGTTTTTCTATCTAATTTCAGGTACGTAATCTCGGTGTTTCAGCCCATCACGCCCATCTTGGTTAAGTTCAATAAAGCAGTTATATAAAAAAAACTTTAAATGATTACTAAATATAATAGATGTATATGTCGGCGTCAATTAGTGAAATCCGTCATTCCCTGAAATGCCTAGTCATTTCACGTATTGCCGACAAACAGCGTAATTCTACATTTGGTACACTGTTTGCCTAAATATTTCAGTCAAACGCTGTAATTAACCAAATGATTTCAGTTACCATGTTCGCCGGGTTTAGTCGAACACTGTAATTGTAATTTACATCTGTTGTGTACTGATTTTTTGTTAAAACTGAAATGTCGAAGCATTTAGAATTGTTTTATAAGAAGTTAGATGACTATTACTCCAGTCGAAGCAAGAAAAAACCTTGGGATATTGCGCAATTGGCGGAGGTAAGTTAATTATTTCAAACATAACCTCAAACTACTGCAAGTGCAAGCAACCTACAAAATCAGTTGAAATTCGTACACTGTTGTCACGTTTAACTCTGTTTTATAATTCATTTGCTTGGGGAAAGAGTGATCTTATTGTGTGCCTTTTTATTGGTTTTTGAGCATACATATAGATTTTAATTATAAAACTGACATGCAAAATTTGATGTGTGTTGTAACAGATTACAAAAATGGGGTCTATTAAGTCGGATCTGTAGCTGGTCGAATCAAATCATGGTTCAATCGAACTGATTTAATGGAAACCAAAGAGGCATTTCTTCAAGCATATGACGTTCCTGAAAAGTTTGTATCAGTACGTGAAGCTGTGCAGTCGCTCTCACTTTCCGGTGGTCAAGGATATTTTAAGTGTTCATGTAAACCAGCGAAAAAACAATGTTTTTCAAATAGATGTGATTGTGTAAAGAAAAAAGTTCTTTGTAATTCAAGGTGTCATAAAAGCGCACCTTGCGCTAATAAATAATAAACCATATTATCACTCATTTCCTCTTATATTTTTGTATCTAGCTATTATTTGGTTACGTTCCTATTTGTTCGTTCTATGGTTTTTTTATATTAAGTACGTATACTTTAGAATTTTATCTCAGAATCATATTTTATTTTTTGTATTTGTACTGATATAATTACATACTGATAATAAATGAGTTTATGTTTTAAATTTAATAGTTAATACCTTTTCATGCAGAACCTACTGGCAACACTGTCCTAATTACAATGATTGGCTAAAATCGGCAAATAGGGTAACTGAAATCATTTAGTTTATTACAGCGTTTGACTGAAATAATTCAGTCATTACAGAGAATGTCTGAAACTATTAGGCAAACGGTGTACCAAATGTGGAGTTACGCTGTTTGCCGGCAATACGTGAAATGTCTTCCTCTTTCAAAAATATACTTTATGTTGGTAATGAAATCAATAATATGCATTAAAGTATACTTTAATATTAGAGTGTCCTTTAAGTTTCTTTAGGAAATCGACCGTTGGTTCCATATATGCCTAATAAGTAATTATCCACCGTAATCATTATACACCGTATTAGTCATAATTTTTTGCCAATCTTTTATGATGCACTTCCTTCGATCCACTTGTTCGTTATACTTCGTTAAACAAGTCAATTAGCAAACACAATAAAACGATTCATCAAAGTTTAATACATTATGTTAAGCCATTGTTTCATTTTAATTGTATATTTAGAATTTAATAGTCGCCGTTACGTTATGGGTCGAAAGAGATAGAATCACAATAGAACAGGAAACTATTAGACACTCGAAAATTAATTCTCATTAATTTTTTGGTAATGAATTAAAAATATTCGGTCAGTCCAGGCGACAGTCAATTTAAAAATATCCATAGCCATGCATAATTCGATTAGATAATCGGGAACAAATGTTGGATTATTTGCGGAACATTACTAAAAATAAACATAAATAACCTACTTTCGATTGAGTTATCCTAAGATAGTGTAAAACACACACGAAAATCACTATTCCATGTAATATTGGTATACGGAATACCCCCGAACACGCTAATATTATCGGCACTGTGCCCACGACCTATCTAAAAAAAAAACCATCCAACAAGAGACAAGACATCGGTTAATTTCGATCGTCATTGCAAAATCGTTCGGTGATGTCAACATCGAATCCCACCTACGCTAAATGTACAGAAAAAAATACTATATATCAAACTTACGTTGATCCCGTTGCATTAGACTTTCTAGAAACGCTTCCATCGCAACACCACGGGAATTGTCACCACCATTCACGAACTAACGAAAATCTTTGGATTGGTTTCTTCGAAATTTCAGTACCTAGAATTGGCACAAAGCCCGTCGCTAGACACACTCACTCATACAACATACAATCTATATTTTCAGACTATAGATACAAACGATAGCTGAACTTATTTTAGTATATTTTTCCAACCCTTCGTCGCGATGGAAATTTTTGTTGTAAAATCGGACGGAATGGTAAATAAATAAATTGGTGTATTGCGCAACGACGCGCGTCTGCGCTGTATCATAAAATTTCCTAGCCAAAGGTGACAACTTCCAGGAAAATCGATATTTCGATGTCTTGATTCTGCTAAAAAGATACGTCGCTACACATTCTTGGAAATACAAAAAAAGGATAATTTCATCTTTTAATTTTAGATATAAACATCGTCTAGTACAATATTTTTTAGCAATCTGAAAAACTAATTCCCCCCACTCTACTTGAAATAATGGAATGCAACAAAGATATTAAAATACAAAGTGGACAACAGAAATTGGCATCACTTTTATATTTTTACTTGTAGTTTACTTGTGAAATATAACTGACAAATAAAAATCCAATAAAATTAAAACTTGGCAGAACAATATAAAAATTATATAAATATTTTAATAACTCAATTTTTCTTGTCAAAATGTTTCAATCTCATTCAAATTCTGATATGAAGTCTGATCATTAACATTTCTTAAGGATTGTATCTTTTAATTGAATTACCATTTTAAGAGCAAAAATTTACTATTACCATTATGGCATTGTTTTTTTAATTATGTACACTGCCGAGCAAAAAATTTAGGTCACTTTAAATAATTTAAGAAATGGCAAATAATCTTAAAAATAAAACTAATCAGGGAGTCATGGGCATAGTAGGCGATGAAATTTATATTGTTGTATATGGATGCTATTTGTCATAGTTGGCGTCTGTCACATTCTGACACCTTATTTGCAACCCTTGTTAACAACAAAATTTAGCACTAATTACGAATTCATATTGCATTGATAATTTTTCAATTTTATTCTCTAAAACCGATCCGTTGTATGGTTTATTGTGTAAAGTAACGTTTCATTGATATTTATTGTTTATTTACTGGTCCAAAATGCCTCTAGATCCTATTATTGTGGCACGAATTGTAGCGTTCATACAAGATGGTAAAGGAAAACGTGGCCCCGCCAGAATTATTGGTAAGAGCCTCTGTGCTGTACAAAATGTGTACCAACGTTACCAGGAGAATGGTCTTATAACCAGAAAAAAGGCACTAGTCAAAGAAATGATAGATTTTTGTTAATGTCAAGTTTGCGGAATACAACAGCTTCTGCAGTTTCGCTACGTAATCAGCTTCAAGAGTATAGAAACGTTAATGTTAGCGAATGGACAGTTAGAAAAAGGCTTCGTGCTAGTGGATTGTCTTGCAGACGGTTGGCTACAGGGCCAACATTAAACCGCCAGCATCGAATTGCAAGATTGAATGTTGCTCGAAATCACTTATGGAAAGATGACGACTGGAGCAAGGTACTCTTTACAGACGAGTCTCGTTTTTGCCTCAATGGACCAGACGGACGTCGAAGAGTATGGAGAAGAACTGGAATTAGACGGTTTGATTGGCCAGCATGTAGTTCAGATATGAACCCCATGGAACATGTCTGGGATGAGTTAGGGAAGCGTATTCGAAGGCATACACCAGCCCCAAGAACTACCCAGGAGCTAAGAAAGTTCCTATTGCAGGAGTGGAATAACATGGATCAGAATGTAATCCTTAATTTAATTCTGAGTATGTCGAATGCAAGTGATCATTAATGCAAGAGGGGGTAATACACATTATTAGTTATATTGTTATCAATTTTTTAATAATGTTAAGTTTTATTCCTTTATTTCGTCCCCAATAACAATATTTGAACTTCGTTTAAAATATAAAGTCACGGGTTTTCAAGAATAAATCATAAAAAAACTAATTATGTTGTCTGAATCCATGTTTAAAAGCTACAAAAATGCAGTAAATAAATTTTTATATTTTGTACTTATAAAAATCTTCATTATAAAACGCATTTGCGTATCGTAATGTAACTTTTACGCACGCAAATTTTTGTTTTAAATGGTTGACATTTGTGACGAATATACTATTACAATTTGCAAATATAACGTCATACATTTAATTTTTTGCAATTTTTTAAATAATTTAAAGTGACCTAAATTTTTTGCACGGCAGTGTATTTTAATTGATCTTCCAAGTTTGATAGGTTTTCTTAGATTTATTTATTTTGAATACAGTTTTTTCTTACGATCCCCTGTGAAAATGACACCTTACACACAGTTTTTGACTAATCGAAAATTTAGTAATATCATATGCGTTCGGAAAAATAAGAAAAGAAGAATCATTATGCCATGATAATTTAAAAAAAATTCGGAAATTTTTTCGTGGCACCATGATATTTAAGAGGACATTTTTTGACAGCTAAAACGACATAGAACGCTGAAACCTCAACGTTCTCTATGGTGCAGACGTTTAAACTAGTAATTATGAGGCTTTGTGACAGACGTCAGATTGGATTAGTGGCCATTCGATAGGCCCCCTTCTACCTATCCACCTTCCTGGGAAAACGTTATTAAGGTAATTTCGTACCTCCACGCCATAGTGTGGGGGAGCCCCATCCTGTTGGTACCATAAATCATTTCTATTTGGAAACCGCTGATTCAGCTGTGGCAACAGATAATTTTAAAGAAATTCCAGATAACTAGCAGCAGTTAGGTTTTCCTCAAAAAAGTATGGCCTTACAATTTGATTCTTTATAATGCCGGCCCAAACATTCACCTTTTCGGGATATTGTGCCTTACACTCTTCTATCCAATGTGGATTTTCACTTGCCCAATATCGACATGTCTGGCGATTTATGTGACCGTTCAGCATCAAAGACGCTTCAACTGAAAAAAGTACCTTTTGTATGAAACCTGGCTCTTTGTTACATTGTTCCAAAACGATTTCGCAGAATTCCATTCTTCTATCAAAGTCGTCTAATAGCTCCTGAACCAGATGTACTTTGTATGGATGCCACTTCTCCCTTTTTAGCACTCTTGCAACAGTTGATTGGTGGACATTATTATCTAGTGCGACCTGCCTAGAACTGGTATGAGGATTTTCTTGAAACGCCAGTACAACGTCCAGTTTTTTGGCTTCAGATATTGATGTTCTACCACTTCTGGGAAGATCTTTAACATGGCCCGTTTCTCTATTTTTTTTTCAATTTTACTTACTGTTGATTGAGTAATTGGATCGCGATTGGGGTATTTAGCATTAAATAAATTACGAACTTCTGCTCGAGTCCTCACTCTATCTCCATAACCAATCATGGTTAAAATCTCGATTCGTTCTGTTTCTGTTAGTTTCATTTTTGTAAATGCTGTTATTAATGTCCGCAAAAAACTCGAAGAATAAAAATTTGAAGTCTATTATTTGACGGATTCACAAATCATTGACGAATAAAGACGAGTCAATGACAATATTGATTTAAATATTTTTGTAAAAATAATTCGGAGTATTTACTACAATAATTAATTTTCAAATTATAATGTAGCATTGTTTTTATCAATGTATTTTTTTTCGGAAACAACAATAAACACTGTTGTTTTATTCCCAGTGGCGGTCCTTAGTGTATTTTAGTTCAGTGAATGAATATTTATTGTAATTCCATGTTACCTAACTAAGTTCATAATTTTGGTTAACCCTGTAGAAATAAATATTTAAATGATTACATTGTTGCAAAGGCGATAAGGAGACCTTTCAAATGAGCTGCCACGTGACCTCGGTTTGTATTTAAAAAAATCGTCGATGACGTAATTACGCCATCACTAATGACTTAATGTCCAACACATCTATAGCAGTTGATGGCCATTCAAAAAATTAAAATAGACGTGTTTTAAGATTTGTTTCTAAAATAATGAATTTATTCCATACATTTGCATCATACTGTAGGTTGGATATAGACTTCTCTGCACTTCGACATACTGAGATATTTGTGCATACCTTTCAGCTTTCTAGAGGGCGTATTCATAATTTGATAAGAAAGAGCAACTCCTAGGAAGGCCGTTTGTAGAACTTTCGCAGAAACCACAGTTCCACTTTCCGATTTGCCCCATATTTTGAACTGATACCCTAAAGGATATTGTTCAATGAGAAGATCTGCGATCAATTTTATGTCTTTTTTTGCTCATTTCGAGAAGGTACTTTGCTGTTTAAAGTGATGTATCTATAAACCTTTTAGCTGACCCCAATCCTGGCGTATTCTTTCAGTAAGATCGTGATTCATCCTATTCCCATGAACGCAACTTAACATTGAGGTAGGGAGTTACGCGTTGCTCGGATACAGCTGGAGCAACAAAATCAATAATAAAACAATAACCTAGCAACAAATTAAATGCCTGCTCCGGGACATCTCCCCCCGCAACTTTTACTCAATATTCATGTTCAAAAGGGAACAAGTTTCAGTTATATTCACTTCTGCAAAACTATTTTAATTTTAAAATATAACATGTCTTGGAATTTACTGACAGCCTCAAATAAGAAAAAGAGAGTAAAAAGATAAGCTCTAAAGTTATCATTGTTTTCAGATGCATAGCAAAACCTACAAAACAGTTACTTTAATCTTGCAGCGGAAACAAGAACCAATTTGAAACATTAGGTGTTGAGTTGAATGACCGTAAATTTTTCAATGTTTTATGCATGCTTTCAAAGATTCAACAGTGTGAACCAGAGCGTAATGTCGAGACGAGATTTTAATATAAAATCACTTTTTTAAATTCAAATTCATGTTAAATCTCGATTATCATGTAAGAGTATTCTAAGCCAAAATGTTGACAACTGCCGCTCAAAGGATACGTTCCAAAAGTTATAAATAAAACAAAAATGTGACAAATTTCTGTGTGCAAGTCTTTGTATGATAAAATCATTTCTATTAATTCTTTATTTGTTTTTAAACACTAAGCAGTGGCAACAATGTGCGTACACAGTTTTTTTTGGGATTTCAATGATTTATTTTAACGGCCAATGAACCAAAGCGTTACAGTCTGTACTTTGAAGGAAGATTTCAGTTCGATCAAGTCAAAACATTTTAGCGATGTTGGAATTAAACGAAAATAGATCTCGATTGCATTCACTTTGATGATTTTTTTTATCTAGTTTGAGTTAATGAAGAAGCAATAGCAACTTGCGTCTGGTTATCATGAAGGTTATATTTATGTTTAAATACTAAAATAAATAAAAGTAACATTTTCCGTATGTACGAGGTTTTTGTAGAAAGTAAGGGAAATTTTTACAATTAGCTGGTTTGTATGTTCTGATTACCATAAATTGTTACCGTTGTTAAGGTTCGAATCGCTTTATAAGTTCGACGACTTTGGTTTGGTACTGATAAGTGATAAGTGACATAAAAATCCGAACATCCAGTTTAAATTATTTTATTTTAATAAAATTATTTTACTGAAATAAACAATTGATAAAATTTTCAGCCTTACCAATTGAAGATTCCGGTTTTTATACTGCTTTTTTTGAAATCCACTAACAATCCAAAAATGAATATTGTAGCCGTAGTAAAGATCCAAATTTTCCGGATTTTGGTTAAACAGGATGTTTCTGTAAACTGGCCGAGAAACCGACATGTAAACCTACAACCCATACCTGAGGCCAATGAAAGAGCAGATATTCAATTACTTTCCCTACATTCTACACTGGACTTCAAAGATTATTCTTTCCAATTAAAAATAAGTCCAAAAATACCTCGTTCATTTCTGAAAATTAAACTCGACAACGGTGAAGAGATGGTGGGACGAAAATCTTCGTTATGTTGGTGGTTCTCGGAGAAATGAGAAAGACTTTCCTCTGACCGCTTGAACAAAATAATCTCAAAACAAAGAGAAAAGCCAAGAAAACTCATCATGTTCAAATAGTGAAAAGCGGCTTGGAAGTGGATAGAGCGAAGGAGAAATTGTATTTGATGATTTTTGTGACGTACAATTTAAGGATATAAATATTGAGGATTATATTAGAACTAATAGTGATTCCCACGAGACCTCTCGTCTGCAAGTCTCGCATGGTCTCGTCTTTTTTGTGCGAGAATAGATGAGACTTTTTTCGGTCTCGTCTCGTGCATCGTGCGAGAGACTCGCAGAACTTAACCTCATAGAATAAAATACATAAATAATAATAAAAAAAACCTTGGAAAAGCTTTTAGCAGATTTGTTTATTTTTTATTCATATAATATGTACAAATTTGTGTTCTATTTCAGATGCAGGGAAAAAACCCAAAAATTTGGGTTCGATGTAACAAATTTGTTTTATTTTACTGTATATCGCCGGTCCAGAACAACAACGACGTAACTGCAAATTTTGTCAAATTGTGTTAAATACGTAAATGTTTTGAGAAAACTCTAAAGAATACATGGGAACAACGACGTAACTGTATTCAAACTACTGGCCGCCAGAGAGCAGTTACGTCGTTGTTGAAATACCGTTTGTTTCCCCCCTCCTTTCAAGAGAACAACGCCACAAGGATCAGTTCTGTCAGTGAGTTCAAGGGTGAAGTGTTATTGCCAGAGCAACATTGCCGTAACTGTTGCTAATGAGATATCCTCATGCTACATCGTCTACAAGATCAGTGCGACAACGACGTAAGTGTACTTTGTGTCATTATTAACCTGATTTACCACAACTTATATTGTTATAAGTGTACTATAAACCGTTTTTAATTTTAAAGACCAGTACGACAATGACGTAAATGTTCTTTGTGTCATTATTAACCTAATTTATCATTGCAAGTACTGTCATAATGGTACTTTAGGCCATTGTTGAATTCAGTAGTTCGTGCATTGCACTACATAACTAATCTTTATGACTTTGTTGACCTGAATAATCTATTATTTAGATTAAATTGATTGTACTAACCCTTACTTTTTGAAAGTCCATCTTATTAAGAATAATGAAAAACTCTTCGTTTTACCAAAACTTCCAATATTTATTAAAAAATTGCTTTTTTAACTATAATGACAGCCGTTTCGCTAGACTTAGCATCGTCAGATTGACATATTGAAGTTACATTTTGTTTGTTTGTAGCTAGGTACCTGATGTTTAGGTAGTTATAAGGCTAGACCAAGTATGGAAGTAATAAGACATAACAATATTAAAGCCTAGATGTTATGAGCCCTAAGGGATTATCCTGGATGTACTTCCCTCTAAGATCAGTATAACTGTGCAATGATATAGAAAAACCAGGAAAAAACTATATCATGCTGATCTTTACAATAACTTAATATATTTGTGTTACAATTACGTCTTATCTATGTATAAAATGAAGACTCAATCAAAGCAAACACTTTAAAAGTGGAGAACTTCCCAGATTTATTTGTTCATTAACAACTTTAAATTGTGGATCTGCTAGATGTCTTTTTATTTCAAGTTCTTCAAGGAAATCTAAATTTAGTTTTTTATTACAAGTGTGTAGTATTTGGATGTCATTGATGTGTAAGAGTGAGGTTGGATGTTCAAGTAGGTGTTTTGCATAATTTGACTTATCTGGTTGTTTTAATCTATATGCTCTTAAATGTTCGTTAAATCTTACTTCAAAATTTCTTTGTGTTTGACCTATATATACAGCATTACACTTTGGACAATTAATTTTGTAAACACCAGATTTTTTAATTTAGGTAATTTTGTTTTTACATTTAACAATTTTGTACCAATATTATTTTGTGTTTTAAATGATATTAATGCTGATGTTGCCGAAGTTATTATTTTTGAAATTTTATTGGAAATAGTTCCACAATATGTAATATTTTTATAACTTTTAATTTCTTTAGTTTGTTTAGGAAATATTAGGTTTAGTGACACTTTCTGTTCTTTCTTATTAATTAGTGTATTTATTAAATGAATTGGGTAGCCATTAGATGTAGCTATTTGTTTTATGATATCAATTTCTTTATCAAAGTTAATTTTGTTCATTGGAATTGAAAATGCCCTATGTATCATAGAATTATAAGCTGCTAATTTATGTGTTATAGGATGATTTGAATTATACGGTATGGTTACATCTGTTTGTGTTGGTTTTCTGTATATTGAATAATTTAGTAAATTATTAACTTTTTCAATTTTTAAATCTAGAAAATTAATTGAATTATTTTCTTCAACTTCTAAAGTAAAATTAATTTTAGGATGCAAGGTATTAATATAATTAAAAAATATATCTAACTGTCGTTCGCTACCTACAAATCCTGCTAACACATCATCAACATATCTATACCAAAATACAATATTGTTTTTATAACTAGAATTAAATATTATGTTTTCTAAATTATCCATAAAAATATTTGCTAAAATTGGAGAAATGGGACTTCCCATTGGAAGACCCTCATTTTGAATATATACTTTGTTATTAAAAAGTAAAATAATTTTGACTAATGCATACATTAAATAAGTCAATTATATCTGATATTATTCCTGGATGGATATTTCTTTCATCTAATAGCTTTTTAACTAGAACTATACATTCTTTAGGAGGTATTTTAGAGAACATATTAGTTACATCAAATGAAACTAACTTAGTATTATTTTGTAATTTACATTTATCTAATTTTTTTATCAAATCTAATGAATTTTGTACTGAATATTTAGATGTGTAACCATAATTATTTAGAATAGTATTTAATTTTTTAGCTACCTTAGTATTAGGAGTGTTAACATATGAAACTACTGGTCTAATCGGTTTTGAATCTTTATGTAATTTAATTGTTCCATATAATTCTGGACATTGAGGATTTTTATTTACTAGGTATTTTTTATCATTGTCATTTAATAGATAATTTGAATCGTTTACATGTTCTCTTATTTGGTTAGAAAATTTTTGAGTTTTTTTTAGATGTTTTCCATAATGTTACAATATAAGTTTGACATGCAGCATAATAAGAATAATGTAGCAATAATAAGAATACATTAACCTATTATAATAAAGTAGATTTTGAATTCATATTCCAAGAGGAATTCACTACTTCAGTTTACCAAAAATTTACATTAATATTTTAATGTAACGTGTTGAAATAAGCAAGTTACTTAAAGATTTTTTTTAGGGAAAATAATGGCTGAACGCATAAGACAGATTATGCACAATGCTACTCAGATAATGAAGGAAAGGGAAAAAGTAAATTCTGCAAACGAATCAATAACGAAATAATTAAATGGAAAAACTGAAGGTCCGTTAGAAGTTCGTCAACTATCAACTTCTAAAAATATTTTATTATCAAAGAAGACACCTGAAGATGCAACAGTAAACCCACTACCACCAAATACACGAAACGAATTAGAAATAGAAACACCAAAAGAAGTTGCAACAGAGAACACACAGTCATCAATAATTGTACAAAATGTTTTATTTAAACCGATAATGAAAGTATTGGGGGATCAAAATAATGGTGCAACAGAAACTAAACATCTATTACCTTTAAAAAATGATTTATTTATAGAACAACAAATTGAAGGTACAATAAAAAACCCACAGTCATCTACGTCAAACTATGTATCACCTACCAAACAAGAAACAGAACTTCCAAAATGGGTGGTTGGTCAGACAACTTCAACAAAATTGAGTTTACGAAAAATTGTCCCTAGCAAATACTTGCCCAGTCCTAGTAGTGACTCTGATAAATTGTTTTCATCAGGCTCCAGTGACAACTATGAACCTACCAGTAATGATGAATCAAGTAGTGATGAATTAAGTACTCCGCTTGTCCCCCATAATGACATTTCTATCAAAAATGAAACAGAAAACATTAATGAAACAAGAAAAGGTAAAAAAAGAATGAGAAATGTAAACCAATGGAACAAAGTAAAAACTAAAAGATTAAAGAACTCAGGTCAAAGTTACACTTCCAAAAAAGGAAAAACAGTTGAAGCTCGAAAGATGGGCCCTCCATGCAAAGATAAATGTGTTCAATCTTGTACAAAGAAGTTGACAGATAACTTCAGATATCAGCTGTTTAAATCGTACTGGGAACTAGGATCATTACAACGCCAAAGGGACTTCTTAATTTCTTGTGTTGAACCACTGGTTTTAAAATATCGCCGCATAACAGCCACTGAACCTAGAAGAACTAATTGTACGTTTTACGTACAAAATAATAATGAAAAAGTCAGAGTATGTAAAACCTTCCTAATAAACACGTTAGGAATAACAGAAAGGACTATTCGCACGGTAATACAAGCCAAAGTTACTGGACCTGGAATTGCTCCTGTGGATGGAAGAGGTAAACATGACAATCACCAAAAGACTCCTGAAGAGATTGTTAATTCGGTCAGAAACCATATAAATTCCATTCCTCGCATTGAAAGCCACTATGTGCGGAAAGATACCTCAAGGAATTTATTGATGGCGGTTTAACTATTGCTGAATTGCACCGCCATTATACTTCTGAACGTTCTGCTGACAAGAGACCAGTAGCTAGTTATGACACATATGCCAGAATATTCAATACAGAATTTAACATAGGGTTTTTTTGTCCCAAAAAAGATCAATGTGATCAGTGTGAAGCTTACAATAATGCTGTAGGTGAGGAAAAAAACAAACTAGAAGATGCCTTTAATGAACACCAGAAAGAAAAGGAATTAAGTCGTATCGAAAAAACAGCAGACAAAGAAAAAGCAAAAAATAATGAAATCCAGTTAGCTGTATATGATTTGCAAGCAGTTCTTCCTGTACCAATGGGTCAATCGTCAGCATTTTTCTACAAATCAAGACTCAACTGTTTTAATTTTACAGTAACTGATATTGTAAACGACAGGAGTGTTTGTTACTTTTGGCACGAAGGACTTGGCCACAGGGGCGTGAACGAAATTGCTACTGGTGTTTACCAATTTATTGAGGAGCTTGCAAAACAGAAGCCTGGGCAAGATATAGTATTTTATTCTGACAATTGTGGAGGTCAACAAAAAAATAAGTATATGATATCTATGTATTTGTATGCAGTAAAAAATCATGCAGTGAAATCTATAACGCATAAATACTTGATTCGTGGCCACACCCAAAATGAAGGGGACGCAATACATAGCACAATAGAATCGGCTTTAAAAAGGGCAAAGAGGTCGGGGCCTGTGTACGTACCTGACCAATATATTTCACTAATCAGAAATGCAAAAAAAAGGGAAATCCTCTTCATGTCAAGGAACTAGGATTTGAAGACTGACGAGATGGCTCCAAATACTAGTAAGGATTCTTCTGGAAATGTATTTAAATTATCTGGTGTCAAACAATTAAGATTTGAAGGTAGTGATAATTTTTTTTATAAAAATAGTTACGAACAGGCATCATGGAATGAAGTTCCTTTCAAGCCAAGACAGAAGCGATCTTGCAGTCGGATTAGTGACACTACAAACATTAGTCTGAAACCTGCGTACACAAAAAAAATGTCGTTGTCTGAAAACAAATTACGTGATTTGAATAGCTTGTGTGAAAAAAATATTATTCCTCACTATTATAAACCTTTTTACCAATCTCTGTAAGTGCTTAGGTAAAATATTAGGTTATTAAATATTAAGTTTATTTTTATTTTGTGGTATTTTTATATTAAAAATAAATAGTTCATTTACAATGCCTTAAATTTAATTAATATTTAGGATTAATCACATTACCTTTGACAGAAAGTAATACAGTTACGTCTTTTTTAATCAACTAAATTTTGAGGTAACAATGACGTTATTGCTTAGGGATGAATTTAGGGGTGTCAAAAAATTAATAAATAGTTTACAAGTATGTTATTATAAAAGTAAAGACTATATACTATGTGTACTCATATGCAATTTTTTTATTTTACATAACCAATTTATGTAACACGGATTTCAGTCATTTTAATTCCTTCTTTTGGCTGCCCTGTAAAATTATTAATTTTGCAGTTACGTCGTTGTTATTCTGGACCGACGATATGAAGTGTCGAAATTGTTATCTTTAAACATTCATTCAGAGTAATCAAAGGATCAACGCCTGTAAGACCACAAACGAACCTACAGTACTAACGTATGTCTCAAAAGTTTTGGCACAATATTCACTGAAGTTAAAATATGCAGTTATGATAAAAACATCTAGCTAGCTTTAAAAACAAATTATCTTAATTGGTTATTTTTTATTTTAAAATTTCAGTTTGACACATTATTTACTGTTTATTGTAATATGGATGTAGAATATGTAGTAGAATATTATAAACAACTGAGTTAAATTATTTGCATTAAAAATTAGTTTGTGCCAAAACTTTTGAAACATACGTTAAACCATTTTCAAATATATAATTCTTTAATATATTAGGAAACTTTCTTTTCTTGCATTTAAATATAAAAGTAAGTAGGTAAGAACTTCATACCGGAAAAAACTACGTACAGGGTGTTTATTTTAATGTGACCCCCCTATTAAGTATTAACTTTTCTGTTTTTCTATTTACGACAAAAATTTATAATACGGTATCTTCCAAAATAAACAGTACCAAAACAGAGAGTGCTGTGGAGTTGTTTATGTAAGATGGATTTGTCCTATTTGACTTAATTGTCATTAGTTGATATATTAATAGTACGCTGCAGTTAAATTTGATATAAAAATGGTTCTAACAACGGAAGAAAAAGTGTTTTTGGTAGAGCATTATTTTCGTTCATACGGAAAAGGTCGTAATGATGGTCCAAGCTTAGAACAGGTGTCAATAAAATATCAACAAAAATTTAATAAAGCAGCTCCTAGTAAAAGTGTGATGTTAGCTGGTTAACAAATTTCGTCGCACTGGTAGTGTATTGTGTCAACGTAAAGGTTCTTCAGGTCGTCGAAAAAAAGTATGCACTAACGAAAATGAAGGACGTGTTTTTAACCTAGTTGTGCAATCACATCAAAGAAGTCTTGTAAGAACTGCATGTAAACTCAACATTAGTGAAACGTCTTTACATCGCATGTTCAAATCAATTGGTGGTTATCCATACCGTATTCAAGTTGGACAACGACTAAATGCTGCGGACAAACTTGCAAGAGAAATTTACTGTGGTTGTATGTTGAGTTTAATTTACGAAGATCTCGAATTTTTGAAAAACATATGGTTTTCAGACGCGAGTCACGGTCATCTTAGCGGCTATATTAATCGACAAACAACCAGATTTCTTGGATTTGAACGTTCTGATGTCATTGTAGAGAAACCATTCCACAGTCTTCGAGTTACCGTTTGGTGCGCGGTATCTGGTAATGGAATGATTGGTCCTTATTTCGTTGAAGATGATAATCAGAATCCACTTACTGTCAACCAAGAACGTTATAGAGAGAAAATTATTATACCTTTTGTGAGAGATCTAAATAACTTTTGCCGTGCACGAAAATCTACAGTTTCGCACACAATGGTTCCAACAAGATGGTGCAACGAGCCATACAGCTGTACGCACCTTAGACTTACTCCGTCAGCATTTCGATAATAGAATAATTTCTCGGGAAACAGACTTCGAATATCCTTCTCATTCACCTTATCTGACGCCACCTGACGCATACATTTGGGGCATAATGAAGGAAAAAATATTTCATTCGGAAAATCCGCCGGCGAATATTGCCGAACTACGGGAAACAATACAAAATATTTTTCGGCAGTTCCATCAACCACTTTTTATAAATATGTTTATATTGACTTACAAAATCGATATGAAGCTTGTTTGCGTCGAAATGGTGAACATTTTGAACACTTACATTACAGAAATTAAAAATTAATTTTTAGTTTTATTTTCGGTACTGTTTATTTTGGCGGATACTGTATTATAATTTTGTATTATACGCACCATTTTAAAGTAGATTTCGTGCATCAACTACTATTTTTAAATTCAGTTGTTTTTGAGTTACTCTCATTTGAAAAATGGCAATTTTGACAGCTTGGACGGCTAAGGCACCTAAACGATTTAGTCTGAAACGGTTTGCACATTTATCAAGAAATATTGACCAAGTCAAATTTTAATACATTAATATGTATTAAATTTTTCTTGATAAAGATATGATCTTTTGAAGTCACTTGGTAACAATAAGTCGAATTTAAGAAAACATGACATGGTCACTTTTCGCAGTATACCCACGAAGTATAGTACAGTACAGTACATACATTCATACTTATTCCGTTCTCACTTCTTAAGGCCAATAAACGACTCTTTTGTCCCGTATTGTTGGCCGGCCCCTTAGGCAGGTGTTACCTGCTATAAAATTTGAACGGAACAGGGTGGAATTTGCTTTTTTTATAGATGTTTGCACATTTGTACATATTTTTAGACAATTTATATCTATCTATCAATATGTCAATTGCTTCTCAATGTAAAAGTAAAAAGTCCACTCCGGCCCTGCGGGCCGGTAGGAAGATTTATTGGAGGCAATATGATCGAAGTCCTTAAGTCAGAACGGTATAAGTATAAATGTACTTTACGCACTGATTTAACCATTCTAAAATGACAAATACCATTCATACGCGTTCATATAAAAGAATAGAACATTAAACAGCAACAACAAATATTTAGAAACCAAAAAATGAGTAAAACTAAATATCATGAATAAACATGAACATTTTCTGAAATAGTGCAACAACTTAATTTACACTGTATTTGTGCGTGATTTTATATAAATAAATTAAGTAGATTCCTTATACAAAATAAACATTACTTTAGTGTGACTAGGGTACTGAATCAGTGTAACTTGAATGCATTCGTTATCAGTAATAAATTTTTAAGGAAAACCAAAGTCCAATATAGGATGAAAAAAACAACATGCTTAATCTCAAAATGATTTGTAATCAGAAACTTTGATTAACATTTGAATGTTATAGGAAATTAACAAAATTATGCCAGCCACTGAAAAATTGAGGCTTGGAAAACATTTACGCAACCCGCATTACACATCGCGTTGTACTACATGAAGCTATAGTAAAAGCCAAAGCACGTCACCAAGATCGTAATTCTATTGTTTATGTGGCTGCATTTCTATAGAAAAGTGTATGTAACTTAAGTTTACTAAAAAATCACTTCTAAAAATAACCCGATCAATAAAAAAACTTTTCTAACAAAATAATAATAATATAATATAATAATAAATTGGATTTAGACGTCCCAAATTGTAAAATTTTGTGTTAAAATATTCATGAAGAGACCACCAATTAATGACGGAATGTTAGTCACTGTCAGAAATATTGTCATGTTGCCGCGTCGTTTATTGAGTTTTCAATAAGTGTTCTGTGACTTTTGTACTCGTAGTGTCATCGATTTTTGAGGTTATCTAATTAGCTAATTAGTCGGTGCAAAGAACTTGTGGCGTCATTAGTTAACTATTTTGAAGAAGAAAGGAAGAATAATGGATCTTTATTACCCTTAAGCTTGGGTTTAAGTGGAAGAAGGATAATCTGCGAGGAATTACCCATCGTTGTTTTTAAAAGAGTACAATTCTTGAGAAGTTTAAAGAAGCGATGAAGCGATATTTCAAAATGGCATCATTCACCATTTCACGATTTATCCGACGCTATACAAATTAAAAGAGGAATAAGACAGGGATGCGTGCTTTCCCCACTGTTGTTCAATCTGACAATTTTTCGAGGGTCCTTGGATTGCACAGAAATGGGCATAAATGTGAATGGAGTATGGGTCAATAATATCTGATATGCCGATGATACTGTCCTGATTGCCGACAGTATTCATGACTTACAACAGCTGTTAAATATGGTTGGAGAACGAAGTAAAATCATGGGACTGAACATCAATACTGCAAAGACAAAGTTCATGATCATCTCTAGAATTTTGAGTGCATATGCTAACTCGAAGATAACATTTGGTGGAGCGCCTATCGACAGGGTAGATAAGTTCAGGTATCTTGGAACATGGCTTTCCGAGGATTGGACATCAGACAGGGAGATAAAGAGTCGTATAGAGCAGGCTCGACAGGCCTTTCTGAAGTTTAGGAGTGTGCTTGTCTGTTCGGACTTTGATGTCAACTTGAGAATAAGGTTCATGAAGTGCTATGTTTGGTCGGTGCTTCTGTATGGTGTGGAGGGTTGGACCTTGAAGACGAATATTATCAACAGATTGGAGGCATTTGAGATGTGGATATATCGCAGGATGCTTAAGGTTTCGTGGACGGAGAGAATAAAAACGAGGAGGTTCTCGGACGTTCAGGCAGAGGGCGAGAACTATTCGATCTCATCAAGAAGAGGAAAATAGCTTATTTGGGACATATAATGCGAACAGTTGGTTATCGAGGGCAAGGTTGAAGGCAAGAGAGGAATAGGAAGGAAAAAGATGTCCTGGCTTCGAAACATAAGACAATGGACAGGGCTGCGCGATGTACAAACGTTCATACACACAGCAAGAGACAGAGAAGCAATGGAGCATGTGATCGCGAACATCCATTAGTGGATATGCATCCGAAGAAGAAAACCAATAAAACGGATGGCAAAAGGTTTGTTGTATTAACATAGATTGTTATAGGAAATTTAAATATTATCATTGCTGATATATTATACTACATGCTGGAATTGAAAACGGATTTATAGAGGGTGCTGAAGGAATATTTTGTACAAAAACTCAACTTAGTGATTATCATGGGGTAATGAACCAGGCGAATTTCTTGAAATGGTTTGAATTAGAGAATCCTTCTCTAATTGTACTTGATACTGCACCTTATCACAGTATGCTATTGCATAAAACTCCGAATACAGGATGGTCAAAAAGTGCTATTGAAGAGTGGTTCCCTATTCCCATATGATATTCAAAACAGAACTGTTGTACATCGTTTCTCAGTAAATATACAGATATAATCTTACATAATGTTTTTTTTAGAAATAAACCACCATCCAAGTATATAGTGGACGATATGGCAGAACGGTATGGACACAAAGTTTTACCTGTTCCTCCTGACCATGGTATCTTTAACCCTATTGAATTAATTTGGGGCATAGTAAAAAATTATTACAATAGGCACATTGGTAGAGATGGTAACAACACGAACAACTGCCTAAACATGTGGCATGAGGTACTTTACATGATTATTCCTGGTATATGGAAAACTCTATAAATCATACTGAAAAAGAAATATTTAAATGGTACGAGAGAATATTTGATCATCAAATTGGTCCAATAATAATAAATTTTAATAGCGAAGAGAGTGAGACTAATGTGGAATCAGTTTAGTTCGTTGATGTTGATTTTTTTAATGTCATGTTTTGTCTTTGAAAATACGTTCATTGTTAAAAAATATTTCATTTTATTGCTTGTGGTTTTATTTTGATTATATTTATTGTTTGGTAACTCAGTAATAACCTTACCACTTTTATTGCGGAATTCCTTACTTTGTAACATTAATTCATGAATTTAATGAACAAAAAACAAATAAAAAAAGACATCGCTAATTTTCAAGTTCCATTTAATATAGGTAATGTGAAATTTTCTACCTTCACATTTTTTGTTTACTCTAGTTATTTTCTGTTAATTTTCACACTTCATGAACAATCTGACAACGCGGCAAATGTTCACAATGACGTGAACGCAACTTAATTTGGTTTTTACTATATTACGTGTACGAAAAAAATATTGATAGACTAAATGAACATCTCATTTTATATAAAGTAATAATATTGAAATTTAAAAATACTAAACTTTACTTTGATATGTACGAAAGTATATCGTTACTTTAACACCGTTGCCGCGTTGAGAAAATTTTCCATCCGGCTAAAAATAATGATGATTGTGTTCCAAAGTATTCCGGTTAAACCGCGTGTTAAACTCATCAATACTGCATCTATGAGATTCAATGGTATTTTCAACAAATTTTAGATTTTTGATTTACACAAGAGACAATAACAATATTATCTTAAAAAAATATTTATTTAGTAATTAATGACGAATTTAAAATTATTGATTACTAAATATTGAATATTACTCACTACTTACAATACACAATTCTAATAACTACTAAATTGTGTTCCAAATGTAATGAAAGTTAAAAAATGTGATGATCTGACTTTTATCATAAGTAGGTTTTAAAAGATGTATTGTTTTTGGTTTGCTATTGTTAAAAGGTCTAATAGACATACAGCTAAAGAAATGAGTAAATAAAATAATTTATTTGAATCAAAAAATTATTTAAATAAATATTCACATATTTTTACCAACATTTGAACTCGCAGCTGATCTTAACAGTAGCACATGAATTAAGAATGCGTAGGCGAAGTGTTAATAACCCATTCGGCGAATATAAAAATACACATTTTAAGAAGAAATATTCGAAAAATTTGCTTCCACAAACAATTCAACCAAAAACATGGATCTGTTAAATTTAGAATATGAATGATTTATCCCATTTTGAAATATCAACCACCTAGTGGTTCCGTAGATATAGGTATACTTGAAATCATATTTTTATCAATCTGTAGTTATTGTCAAACATTTTCATATTTTATTGTAATATAACTCTACTATGAAATATTGTAGTAAGATATAAAATTTTGTGTTGATTTTCATATACCTATACTTTAAACAGGGACTTGTTTCAATATTTAAAAAGTCGATAAAAAATTAATGTAACGAAAAAACTAGCTATTTGAAATAAATTTATCGTTTGTTTTAAAGTTTCGGAGGGATCATGGGAAAAAGAAACATATTAAATGTAATTCAATCTCCTCGTTGTCAATTAGAACTTTACGGCTAGGAATATAAAAAAACAATATGAACTTCCCATCGGCAAGTAGTTCTATCGTAACAGATGTATTGTGGTTGTATAATGCTATTGAATTTATCTCGGAATTTATATTATATTATAATGAGAGTTACCTATAACAAATAAAGACTTAAAGAGAAAATATTTGTCAAATGGCATAAATGAGAAATTTATGGATATTTAGATATCTGAAAACGAGACGTAGAAGATTTATTACAAAGATGAAACATAAATAAATATACTAAATTTAAATAAAGTAATTAAAACCTAATAAAAATATATCAAATAATATTACTGAGATGATTTTATCTGGAATAAACTGTATTTACTAATTTTAAAATTACAGCTTTAAATAATTATGTTATTGCATCTAAAAATATAGTTATAGCATTGAGTGTTTAAAATTAAAGAAAGAAATAAACACAGTTTCCAAGTTTTATACCAATAAAATGATTTTGTAGACAAAAATTAATGCAAAAAGAAATGTACAGAACGGCTCTATTTCTTGAGGATTAAAAATAGAGCATATCAGACTTCATTTGTGAAACAACACTGTTAAATGTAAATTTAATTTTGTAATCGTTTAACCATACGGCTGTCCCATTGCAAAACACAGTAACTGACAGTTTAGCGACAATTACGTTTTTCAGTGATTTGGAGTTGCTGTGTTTTGCTGTATCTTTTGGTATTTATAAAATTAAAATCGGATAATAATTAAGGAAGATCTGGCATGCCCAAAACACAGTAACACTTTGTTAAAGGCCGTGGATTCTGAGTAGACCCGTGACGTCGTAAATAGTTGCGCACAACTGAATGGCAGCGGTGCATTAGAGAGAGACAATACGACGTAAACGGCGGACTGACCAGAATGAATCAGTAAGGGCTGCAATTATTAGTATAGTTAATAGGACAATTTTCAAACACAAATTTGTGTACTGCGCCGGTTGACGTCACAGGTCTACTCAGAATCCACGGCCTCTAACTGTCCACGATATAGAATTCAGAAATGCTCGGAATGCAAGAGATGCAAAAAGAAAAATTTTACAAAAACATCCTGAAAAGCACAAAGTTCTGTGGCACTTTCTAATACAGAATTGTTGCAAATTTTTAACTATTGGGACGAAGATAGACCTCGTGGATTGCAAAGAAAGTTTTTTCACGTTGCATCGTATGAACTACCTTGGAGGGGAGGAGAAGCTGCGAAATGTTTAGTTCATTATTTTGTTGCTTCTTGATTGGAAAAGGGGGCCCAAATGATTGGCCAGCCCGGTCTCCCGATATAACTAATTTGGATTTCTTTTTTTTTGGGGTTTTATAAAAAATAATGTTTATAAAACTTCCCCGACTACTAGCTACGACATGAAAGAGAGAATCATTTCAATCTGTTAACGTTGAAATGCTGAAATATTATTTAAACTTTAGATGTTTTTTGGCGACTGGTACATGCTGATACGCAAGATACTTGAGTATCACGAGTATCTAAAATGTTGCATTCGACCGACTTAGCTATGACGTCATATCTGATACGCATTAATCTGTCGAAACGTTTACCCATGAATGAGAGTGGTAAACTTACGCGTTAACTTTCTATCTCTCTCTCTGATGTAACCTGATTGGTCAAATTTTCCTAAACCACGTGCTTGAAACAACCTTTATTACTCTTAATAAATAATACGTAGAGTAACTGTCACTTGCCGAACTTGAGTATCTATCCAATGTCAAACTGATACTTATATGACGTGATTAGTGCATGATACTCAAGTATCTTGCGTATCCGTCGCCAAAAAACATCTTTAGACTGCAGCATTGCATTGATGTTAACGGTGAACACTTTGAACATCTAGTTTAATATTATGGTTAGAATTATACTTTTGGCGACTTGTTTTATTTAGAATAAATTGTTTATTAAAACTTATTATTTTTAAGGTTTGTTACATTAAACGTTTATTCCTTTCACATAATAGGTTGTATGTATATGTATGTATATGTCAGGGGTGATAATAACACTGCGACCCATAGGATCTATTGTGCCCCCCCTTACTTGCCATGTTCTGATATTTTCTCAGACTTATAGCAGCTCTTCGAGTCCTATTTTCCTGAGGAAGTTTAGGACATGGTCGGGCTTCAAGTCAGGTAGATCCCCTTCCTCTATTCTATGTGCTCCTAGGTATCTAGCCCTAGAATTTTGCAAGGCAGGGCATTCTGCGAGTATGTGTATTGAGGTTAATAATTATGGTTTACAATAAATATTACGAAATAACTCTGTTTTCATAAACTTTGGGTATAGGGAATGCTTAACAAAAATTAACGTTACATAATAATATTCTATTTATGATATAAAATACAAGGTGTCCCATTTGAAAGAAGAGGGAAAATGAAAGGTTCGAGTTATCGTCCACCCTGTATATAAAAGGGAAAATAATTAATATTTAATAGAATACGGTAATATTGTATCATATTACGAAACTCTGTTAGGCAAAATTTTTTTTTTCTTCAACGTACAATAAGATACAGAGCGTTGATTTACCTACGATTTTCACACAAACGTGTCCATAACTTCTGAAGGACTCTGTATAACGTATCAAAACCTTATATCAAAATCTTCAAAAAAATATGAGCACTCCGAATTCGGTATAATATACAGGCGTTCTCATTTAAAAAATCATATATTTGGTTTGTAACGGAGTTATACAACACTCTGTATAGTTTAAGGTAATTTCAAAATATGGACCCTAAAGACATCTACTATTTTTGTTAATAACATTTTTTGATATCTTCCAAAACAACCCATATACCGAACTTTGTCATAAGGTTGGTACTCCCTGTATAAAGTTTAAACTTTAGTTAATATTGCCCTTTTTTATAACTATATAATTTTTATATTCCCTAATGATTCAAAATAATGAATGATTAACTTAATGACCTTATAGCAACATAATAAAATGTCTTTTCTGTTTCATAAAAAATTGTATCATAGTATATTTAACTATTGCTAGAAGTATAGGTGGTAATTAATACATATATTCTATTATAATCTTTACACATTAAGAAAAAACGCAGATCTAGTGTGGTTAACTTAACCTTTACCTTGAGGAAAACCACAATTTTTTACATTTACACCCAAATAAACAAGAGGTGTAAGATAACAGTGACGCAATGAACGCAAACCACAGCAAAATTAATCCAATAAAAATTATTTTTAGGGTTTACATAATTCAAATATTATTGTACCCAATTTAGTTTTATTGCCAAACCTTTACTTTAAGAGAAAAATAAATATTCATGTTTACTGATAAGTCATAAAATTAGCCTTGTCTGTGAATTAGATCACAACATGACATACCACCTTGCGAATTTTGGTTTGCCTAGTTATAAAAAGATATTTGGTAATAAATTTTTGTTTTATTTAATTAACTTGATTCATTCATATATTCTTGTCACAAAAAGTATCACATAAATCGGGTGTACTTAACGGAATAATTATAGATATTAATCATATTTTTTAAATTTTTTGTTGCATAATGGATGTATAGGATGAATATTAAATACAATACGTACAGAGGTGGTATAGTTATGAATACAAAACCGATAAATAATACTTTCGTTAATATGTATACAATAGTATATTGTGTCACAAGGGCGGAAAGTAGGGTCCGCGGATGTATTACCCTACTTTCCGCCCTTGTGAACCAATATACTATTTTATAAATATTGACGAAAGTATTATTCAATGAGGGAGTCCCCTAGCACTACCACTACAAAAATTTTAGGTCAAAAATGAGGGTCTATTTTCTAGGCCGTTTTGTTCACTTGTGGGATATAGAATTACTATATTTTTACATTTGAAGTAATTTAAGCACTTCCCGAGTACATACTTTTGCAAAATAAAGATTTTTAATTAATTTTGGAGAAAAAAATGTCAATAGCAGTTATTTTAGGTATATCTAGTTGTGTGCCACCATTTACATTAGTAAAAATTGACAAAGTTAGTTCTCATTGGTCACTTTACTAAAAAATTTCTGTTTGCACCAAGAATAGCGACAAACATTAAGGGTGTGTTCGGGGAGCACGCTATTTGCGCCAGTTGGCGCTATCTAGTACTATTCTTCGTTTGCGTTATAAGGCGTTTGGCGCTACATAGCTCGAAAGCGTGCTCTCCAAACACACCCTAAGTTTTAGTTGTCGTTGTCAGTTATTGTTCAGATTCATTTATCTGTGTGCATCTTGATTTTTTCTTTGTTTATATTTGTTTTTTTGCGGTAAGAAGTTCTTGTTCCCAGTTAACTCGATCCATTTCAAACATCGTGATACATTTTTTTATAAGTGTGAAATGGATAAAACAAACTAATAATGGCTTCTAAAAAAAAACAAATATAAACAAAGAAAATATCAAGATGCACACAGATAAATGAATATGAATAATAACTGACAACGACAACTGAAACATATTAATTTTTGCAAAAAATATCAACTCTGACAGACTGTGACAGCGTTGTAGCAGTGACAAAGTAACAGTTCGTGAAATAGCAACCCACCACTAGTGTTTAGTTATTGTAAATTGGAATCATATGCAAACCCGATGAAAAACACGAGGAAGTTATTTTTAATTACTTCGATATATACCCCGATATACCAACAGGGCGTATAAACGCAGGCAATGGAAAGCAAAAGATGAAGCAATTTTAGGAGGTACTGTCTCAACAATTGAAGTTTGGGATATGGGACAAAGAGTCCTGACAAATGGCAAAAGGTAAGTAGAAAATTATGAAAAACTATTTCTAAGTACCTCATCTGTGGTGAGATTCATGACAGCATATTTTTATCATTGAGAAGGAGAGAAGAATTAGTATTTTTTTTACTTACTGAATTCATTTTATTTATTTGCAGACTTGGATAGACTTTAAATACAATTTAAAGAAAAAAGCAAGCGATATTAAAAAAGACCAAGTTAATTGGTAGTATTTTAACAATGACCTAAAATATTTATTATATTAACAAATTGAATTATTATTATTTAAAAAAACTAGACGTACTCTAATAAGTCAATTTAATTTAAAAAAAACCACATACACACACCAATAATAAACAACAAACATAACCTCCTAAATTCGATCAACTCGACAGCTTAGGAGTAGTAGAATGGACTAGTTTAGTGATTTTTTTTTATATTTGCATCTTATAAAATAGGTTTTTAGTGGTTCAACTGTAAAAATAAAATTTTTATAAAATTAATCCTCTAGCCATAATCGGCTTTTGAAATTTAAATTTAATGGTTACATACGTCATAAGTGGTAAGTGACGTGTTTCAATAAGATTGATGGAAAATTTGCGATGTTGTCGATATGCTTTAATATTAACCGAGAAACTTATCTCGCTCTCTTATTTGTTGTCATTAAAAAGAGATAAACATATTGATATTTTTGTTTTCTGATTGACACTTTATCAAATAAGGAGTAAAACACTAAACAAAAGATTCTGTCATTTTCGTTAGTTTAATTTGTTGTTTGGTTGTGTTTGGTTTATGAAAAAAATTACTTCTATACTATTTTTGGGTCGAAAATAAAAATCCCTAACACCTTCTCTTGGTGTTATAGCGGTTCCTTCAAAACTAACCAATAGAAGTAATTGTTCTCTCGGGTAGCAACCCTTTTATCGGTACAGTGAGAGAACGAATTTCAAGAATACGGTTTTGGCATTTTCAATAGAACCACGCCCACCTTCTATTGGCGTTATCATTCTATCTATTTGTTTATTACAGATAAACACGATTTTCTCTCCTGTCATATATCTTGTCAACTGGTACAATCAGTTAATCACAGAACACGGTGTTTTGTGCCGCCAGTTCTTTAAGAATACTTGAAACGAACGTAGCTAAACTGTGACAACGTTGACTTTTAAACACACTTCATTATTGGTTATTAGTTGGCGCTACGTTTAAAACTTACTAATTATTTATTGCTAAATTTTACGAAATGAGAAAAATTACTTGCAAAATGAATACCAATATAAGTAAGTAATGATCCTACTAAACTAGTCCATTATTTCAATCAAGTCGAGAGGAAAAATCGAATTTCGTGGGTGACATTTTGATCAACTTGCCAAAATTCGTCGAGTAATCGAGTTTCGTGCTACCACTGCAGAATCCGAAACCCCTTAGCGCATTTTTAATTTAATTATTAAATAAGTTCGATATCCCTACCTAGTACTTTAGATAATATAATATTTGAAACTACTTTTTCGGTATTTAAATAAACGACTGCTACCAAACTAACTAATTATTGTTTGCGCTACTAGTCCAATAATTCAAACACTCAAATAATTCGAATAGACGAATAATTCCAACAATGACTAATCAAATACAAAAATTTTAGAAATTCCGAGCTCTACTCTATGAGCAAATTAACCATTCAATTTTAAATTATCCGCCCGCAAAATTTTATTTTTATTATTATTTTTTATTTACAAAGATATTCCTGAAAAAAAATTTAAAGATGTACCTAATCCCATTATGCGCCATGATTGTTAAAATAATATAACCATCTATACCTATAAATGTTTCATATTCTAAACATTTATTTTTATTATACATATTAAAATTTGCTAGTTACAGAAATAAGTGCAATAAAAATTGTTTAAATTGTAAACTAAGTGCTCTAATAAATTATAGTACAGCAAGCAACAAGATATACAGTGAAATTCTATTAGCAGCAGTCTTATAAAGAAAAAACACCCAAGTATTTTACTCCTAAAAGTAAAGATTATTAATGCAATTAGTGCTTACCTTTGGGGTCCAATTTTTCAGGATTAAACCATGCATCTGCAAAAGGAATATTAGTATAGGCAAGTTGTTAGTAAAAAAGTAAAGTTACCTAACGAGACTAACTACTACTGTATGTACAGAATTTTTAATAATTTTTAAACATATAGAAAAAATTCTACGTCCTGTATAATAATAAACAAGTAGGTATGTATAACCTAGCAACAAGTCATCTAAAAAATTCGGTAATAATACTTCAATTTCGTGTTATTTTGTCTCAAGGACATTGAGTACCTTACTATAATAGATCAAATTTTAAAAAAGAATGGTTACATAACTGTACAAAGTTTTTTGATGCCATTTATAAAGATAATTGTATCTGTTGCATGAAACAACAAAAATAAATTGATTGACTCACTGATTTAAATAGTTATGGAACTAAAATAGAAAAAGTGCATAATCACTTTATCTCTAATCTCAAGTAGGTAAAATTTGGATTTGATGAAACAAAATTAAAGCAAAATTATAAATTTTCCTGTTTTTGCTCTTTATATAACACCAATATTCAACATAAAAGTCATCAATGTGTATGTGAGTTCACACAATTTTTAAAACATATGAAACATCAATAGAACAATAAAATTAATGGATTTATAATGTTAGTATTGAGTATATTGTTATTTATTTTCAGGAAAATATCCTAACATTCTGTAATTATTATTGCTTAACCTGTCAAAGATTTTGATTTTAAACATTTTTCATAGCATCCCATAAATGCTCTATTGGATTTAAATTGGAACTGTAAGGTGACCATTCCATAAAAAAAGTATCTATAGTTCTCTATTTTATAACTTTTCCAGCCACATAAAGGCAACCATTATCCTTATCTTTCTAACCCTTTGTCAAACACTCTCCCATCAATCATGAGAATTGAGAGTAACTCTCTTTTCATCAGAAAATAAAAGTATATTTAATAAAACTACTGACTGTACACATTAGACTTAACAGACATAGAGTGCACACTCTGCTAGGCTTTATACCTACAAAATGGTGGATCATATTTTGTGCAGCTGCTGAGTGTCACCAATGACCTTGATAGGCTTCTTTAGAGCTTAGAGCTGAAATAACGACTCTAACATAGGTATTCTAGTTTCTTGTAAAAACAAAATATTTACAAGTTTATTAAACTTTTTCTTTTCAATTTCCCACAGGATACAACCATCCAACAATAATGAGGCTTAATAGTCATTATATAAACATTTGATTCAATTTAAAGTGTTACAGCATTTAATACTATGAAGGAAACCATATACTGAATCCATCTAATCTTTTCATACTTTAATTAAGTTTTTCTATAAAAACTGTTGGAATTCAAACAATTTTTATGCATGAAAATAATCATTGCTTGAAATTCAGTCTGTGCAAATTAAATTATTTAATAAAAGTTTTATGGTGATAATAGTATTTTTTTATGTTTCCAAATTGAACCCTTTTATTCTAAGTAATGATTCATTAATCAATTTTTGATTTATTATTTCATACAGTTGATGACAAAATTCGTTGATTCATATTAAATACTTTTTTACTGGTTCACAAAAACACTTCATACAATGACAAGTATCTTCAATCAATGGAAATCCTGTATACAATACAAGAAATAGTTTCTATAAGGTGCAGTCAATAAAAAAAAACTGAAAAAGTGGAAAATTGTTTCCACCTGCACCCAGGGTAAGGAAACTTAACAGTTTCTATACCAAGCTCGACCGTTTTCTATGAAAAAACAACTACTTCCTGGGCTATATGCCCCAACGGACATTGAATTACATTCCAATAGAAAACGTAATGAAATGTTTTACAAAAACACATGTATTTCCACAACTTAATACCCCCATCACACACCATATATTAACCATTTAGTGCTGGATAAGATAATACATGTAAGCTTCCTGTATTTTAAAATATCACATTATTTTAAAAATTAACTTCCCAGTAGGTTCAGAAAAGTCGATAACTCAAGTCAGAACCAGATGTTTTGAACTTGAACAAAACAAACAACCGTTTTTTAGGAATAATAAAACATCCGGGATTTTCAAATATTGACTATTTAAACAGTAAAAAACTGTTCATGATAAATATATAATATATATTTGTAAAATAAATTTACTTTTTTTGTATAAACCTTTCAATGACCATAACAATATTATGGTTAAACAGTATTATCAATAATTTTTTTTATTGTATAAACCCTTACTACGTGAAAGTTCATCGTATTAAGAACAGGAAACAACTAAAACGTTGAATTAACTTTCACTATTTATTCGCAAAATACTTTAAATGTAATGACGGCCGTTTCGTTATAGAACTAGCATCGTCAGATTGACATATGTCATAGTGAAAGTTAATTCAACCTTTTAGTTGTTTACAGTGGCGTAAATAGGAATGACATGTGGGGGGTGATAGGGGGTTTGGGATTTTTTGAAAATATATTTGCTAAATAGTGGTTTTTGATGCTTTTTGAATGTCAGCAAAATTTTTGTGTTTTATTTATGCCAGGCCAGACATATTTGGGTTATTCCTGTATTTTAGATAAAATAGTTGATTTTGTGTAAACATTTAGTAAAATTGAAATTTTGGCCAACGAAACATATTTTGTAATATCGGGACTCCTTCTGCGTACGGGCTTTTTTTTAGTCTTTGGGGGGTGATAGATCACCCTGATCACCCCCCGTATTTACGCCACTGGTTGTTTACTGTTCTTAATCAATAATTTATTTACAAAAACTGTATCATTGTCTCCATTTGTCGATAAATTTTGTTCCCGACATAATACAATGGGGTCAATCTATGTGAACCTCTTAAGAAGTTCTTTATCTTTTAATTTATTTAAGTAAAAAAATAAGCATATAATCATTATTTTACTGTTCCATCGTATTTCAAACTGTTTTGTTAAAACAAAAACTATTAATAAAAAGTAAAAAAAGAAAATTTGATTTTAACTGTATATTGTTTGAATAAATAAATGCGATGTTTAGACTCGGAGTTTAAGTACAAATAATGAAAACATACTTCAAGGTTAAATGCAAGTACCTTTTAAATATAGCAGCTTATGAAGTTAAAAACAAAAAAAAGTGTAAGGAGAGAACAAGTAAAATATTAAATTACTCAACAATATTAACAAAAGAATACATACGCGGATCGAACAAAATACAAAGTAAGGACCTTTGACTTTGAACGCATTTTTCTTTGTTACTACCACTTAATTTGTGTGCATCTTCTAGTCCCCGTTGGGCTCCATTTAAAACGTCTTGTAATACTTCGTTTGCCATCTTTTTTAAATCTTCTGACATTTGTATAAATAAATCATATGCACTTTTAACGCACAAAAACCAAAACAATCCACACCCCAACCTTGAATTGACACAATTAAAGGTCGTTTCGTACAATTTATTTGATAAATTTTAAGCGTTTTCGTCCCCGTATAGGTCGGAGTTACTGGATGAGCGTATGCGTGATAGGAAAACTACCTGCCGGATTGAATAAACAACTGAGCAAGCGTCGAGTCTAATAATCGATCAACAAAATAATGATGCGAGCACCTAAATGGTACGATAACAAAATTCAAGCACTATTAATAATAAATTAGAATTTAAACTTTGTACTGTTTTAATGACACTCAAAGAAGATAGTAAAATAATCTATAATATTGTATAAAGAATGTCCAATTTTATGGATTTTCTGTTGATGCACAGAATGTTATAAATTAGACTTTAAAACAAAATTCAAATACCTATAAACAACTTTTTGCTGAATAACTAGGTACATCATTAACAAATTAAACTCTAAATGAATAGTTTTTATATTATAACTACTTCAACTTAATGATTAAAAGCCAATAGGACATCTTTGTCTGGTTCTCAGATTATATTATCCTTTTTTGTTACTAGGTATTCAGGTTTATAAACATACTCTACACTTTTTTGAATTCTTGTTTTATTTTATTTTAATCTTTGGCTTTAATCATACCTAGATGTCTTATTAAGTACTATATTTTAAAAATAAAAACCAAGATAAAACAACCGCTATGACTCATTTAGTTGAACAATATTACGAAATAGTAAAATAAAAAACGAGATTAAAAAGCTATACCTATACAAAAAGCACAATTTACGTAGAAACTCAATAGGTAATGCCATGCGAAAAAATGAACAAATTTGGGCCATTCTGGTCATGTGAAATCTTTCTGATTGTGTATAATTATCACCTAAGAGAATCTGGTTAAAAATCGTTTCACATATTTGTTTCTCCAAAATGTTTGTGTTTGGATGTAGTGCTAACAAAACCTGATAAAAAATTATTTATGGTTTGTTTTAAAAACCTAAGAAAGTTCCGCATATCGGATATTTTCGGGCTCATTCAGGAAACGATTTCAATATGTTATATGTTCCAGAATGTAGAATTTGTACTGGGTTAAAAAAATAAATCGGTAATGGTGTATTTTAGGTCACCCCCCTAGGCGCATGCGGCAATTTGAATTCTTAAATTAATTTTATTGGTCGACGAGAGCAGTAACCGAGCGGTAAACTTTGAATTTTAAGCTACGTTGCCACATTTTTGTGAATAAATAAACTGAGTGAAAGATCTTGAAAAGATGAAAATTATTCTTTCATAAATTAGACAAATTAGATCTTGGCTGAAAAATTAAGTTTTTTTAAATAAATAGTGAGTCAGAACAATAAATTTTGCATCTGAAAACATTTCTGGATTTAAACTTGAGGTACATATATTATAAACATATGAATCACAAAAGTTTTTGCTAATATTTTCTATACTGCCTTTACAATAATAGTTTATATTTTTTAATGAATTTTAAACCATAATTAAAATAAGTCCCATAAGTAAATATGTCATTTACCTACATGAATGAAAACATAAAACATGTTCTATTTCTAATTTTATTTGCTGTTTTATTATTTCTATGGCATTTATAACAGAATTTTATATATTGTTAATATTATTTAACCATAATAAATTAAAATCACAGAATACCATTAAAGCAAGAGATTTATAGGTATATTTGCAAATTAAAAAAATAAAAAAGAGAACGCTTTTTATTTATATTTTTAATTACTACTTTCAGTATATAATTTATTATTTATGGATTTATAAAACTCCTTTAATCTAAATAATAAATACCTATTTACCGGCCTCTTTTTTTAAATCAAATTTACTAAACCCAAACTATTCGATTTAAGGGAAAAATGATTTAATCCGACAACACCGCAACTTCAAACTCGTCTAAAAATCAATAAATTTGAAATTGCCGCGCATGCGCCTAGGGGGGTGACCTAAAATACACCATTACCAATAAATCTATTTATTTTGCATCCCTGAACCTGTATTTATGAATATTCCTATAAAAACACATTTATCTACCTATCTTTATTCTTTATGTTTTTGGCAAAATGAGGGTACAGAAAAATCCGAGGAAAAATTAAAAGAAAACCAGTTTTCCAACCACCACCAAATTAAATACCATAACCCAAATTGATTATTTTCCATTGTAAACAAATATGTTTTATATTATAGCTGTGTTTAAGTACCTAACTATATTGTAAATAAAGATTTTATTACACACAGATATAACCCACTGAAAAATCTTTATTAGCATTATATTGCAGATGTAAACATTTTTTATTTAGTTTAGTTATATTAGTGTCATCTACTAATATAAAACAGGTGATTCATTAGCCTTGAATTAACTGAATTTTATGGTACATTCATTTCATGCAGGTGAGATATTTATGCTCTGTAGGTTCTTCAATTTTACAAAAAATATATTTTTAAATTATTGTTATATTAAATTAGAATATAATATAATCAAAATATATAATATTAAATGTTTACTACTTACCTAAACCCATTTGACAAAAAATAGCTGCTGCATCTGTTGGAGCAATTTTTGCAGGAACTGGAGTAACCAATGATGATTTATCTTCTACCAATTTTTTGGCCGTTTTCTCCGGCCCTTCGGTTTTTTTCTCTGTATTGGGAGCCGTAGCAGTACTTACAATTTTCTCTGGTTCATGTGCTTTAATGGGTTCTAGAATAGGCGAAATGCTTGGTTGAGTTAAACTGATTTCAGGTTCTTGAGTATGAATTAAAGGTGCTGTTAAAATAGGTTCAGGTTTAAAAGTGTCTTCAAAAGCTTGTTGTTTAACGTTTTCACTAACATGGATCGGTTCACTAATATCTTGTTCAAAATCTAAAAATTGATCAACTTCCTTTTTCTGGGGTTCACTTATTTTTTCTGCTTCTATTAAGTTTGCTGATGACAATTTATTATCTCCATGATCGAGGATAGAACTAGTTTTTAAGGATGGATCATGTAATACTTGATCCAACTTTTCTTTGTTTTGTTCTCTGTCAAGAAAATCGTCTTCTAATAAATTTCTATTCATGTTTTCGGGAATCAAAGGTTTTTCTAAAGAAGTTAACAAATCGGTAGCACCGGTTTGATGACTCACCGTATTCTTGGGCGTATTATTGATCTCATGAAATGTTTCAGGTGCTGTCACCTCTTTGTCTGGTTTTAAACCCAGTAAATCTTGTAAGGGACTGGAGTCGTGTTCTAAATGTTCAAAGTCATCCATAGAATCTACTTCTCTTTTGATATTAAATAATTCCCCCTGAGTTTCTTTAGAATGTTCCATTTTTAACAAAAAATAGAAACGCCGGCTTATTTCGTTTAATTTATATAATAGAGATTCCTGCCTCTTCCAATACCACTTACCACTGTAAACTAATTTCGAACTCGGCTCCAAACTTGAAACTCCCCAACAAAATCAGAGTAATGTCAAATTTGCAATATCTGATTGGTTATTCATAAAACACAAAATAATTAGTTTAAGTATGAAACTATTTTAAAAGATATTTTACAAATAAAGGTTTATAAGAAATTAATTTTTTACTGTCGCAAAAAAAAAATTCAGTCATCCAGTATTCACATATTTTTTAACAAATTAGTAATCATTTTACATAAATATGACAAGGAGTGACTCAAAATCCATTTCTCAATAAAAAAGAAGTGTGTTCTGTGATCTAAATGTCTTCTTCTCTTTTCTTCTTTTTTTCTGGTTATTATTTCTTAGGACAATAAAATTTTTACTGGTTGTAGTTGTAAAGTAGCTATAGCTATATGCCACAAAACAAAAATTCAAGAAGAAGAAGTGTCAAACAGTTCAGTGGTGCCTGGTGGTGCTTTTGATTTGATTCCTATTTGATTATATATAGGCGTTTTCGGAAACCTACTCAGGTTAGCTCAATCCCTAACCTACGCGTTCGTTTACCTAACCCGAACTACCTACCCGTGTTCGTAAACCACAGAGCTGTTAACTCGATCACCGACTCGGGTTGATCTACAATAACCCTATCGAAAAGTAGGGTCGTTCATATCGCTTCAGACACCGCATGCGCATTTCGAACCATTTTTAAATTTTGTCATTCTCTAAAAGCGCGGGAATTCAGCATTTTCATAATCTCTTTTCTGAGATTTTTAATAGGATCAATTTTTTTCTAATAATTGTTTCACGTTGATGAATAAATAACCAAAATTACAGAAAAGATTTGAAAAATACCAAAAAAATCAACAACATCTAACACCAAGAACAAGATAAAAAAAGTAAATAATTGAAAATAGTTGGGTTAGGGTTGATAATTTGAATGACATGACAGCGTATTGAATACTCCGATCTGAAACCTGTGATGTTCGTAAACATGGTTGGTGGGTAAGTGATCCATGGTGATCCGTCACGTGACCTAAGTGGATCGGGTTGGTAACCCGGAGTAGGTTTCCGAAAATGCCTTTTGTGTTCTGTGGATTCTGATTGTGAATTTTATTTGTATATTTACAAGATGTTTTATGTGTGTATGTTTTTATTTAACAAAGAAAATTATTAGTGAACAACGACATTACAACAAATATAAATAAATTATTGGATTCGATTTTTCTCAATTTTTCTGTGATATTATAAAAACCGAATTCTATATTTAAGTAAAATGGATTGGAATTTACACTACGATGGCATAGAAAACAAGTCAAACAGGAATTTTGATGATTTAACTCGTAATGTGTTGGAAATGAATAACGAAAACCTACTTTTTCAACAAAATGATCTCTTTCCTTCAGCTTTCCCTGTTATGGCTGATATACGCAGACAAGGAAAGTTATGTGATGTTGTATTGAAGGTAACTTGAGTGAATTACTATAAATAACCGATGTAAGGGTTATTATTATATTAGAAATAAAAATTACCAATTCGTAATATTACATAAATTTCAGAAAATACTATTTTTAAATAAGTAATTGAATACAATGTCAAGTATGTGACCTTGTCCAAAGAAGACATTGTTAAACTGTATAATTGGATTTTTTTATTGATTACTTTTATAAAAAATTTGATTGTGTATTTTTTCATTCCTTTTTTAGATATAAATCAATTTAAATGAAATAAACAATTATTTAAAAATGCTCTATTGCAGTCAGTAGATATGGGAATAAAAACTTGGCTAATGATTATTAAAAAATAATAATAATACACTATGTTTTTCAAAATTATAAAACTCTAAGGTTTTGGTTGCCCAATTAGTTATCCAAGAAAACTTTTCATTCAAATATTTTGACTATACATAAATTCTTGGTTGAAATTCAATTTATGATAGGAGAGTGTAAAACTAATTTTTTGATATAATCAACTTCCAAAAAGTGAAAGAGTACAGTAAACTGTATAATTTTGAAATTACTAGCTGACCTGACCTATGTTGTCCTGTCTTTACTGAATTCTTATTTGTATAATTAATAAAAATAAGTATGTTTATTATTCTAATGCTTTATAATATGCAATATTTTTAGTTTTTTTCTTGTGCATGTATAAATAGTTTTGTTGGTATTCCAACACAGGAACAGGCAACATAGTCCATGTGAAAAACATGGCTTTTCAAGAGTAATGTACCCTAATATTATATTTTTGTTTAATAGTATCTGTTCGCCATCTACCAGCTTTTTGATGTAAATAATAAAAAATAATGTTGTTTTGCCATATACCAACTATTTGATGTAACCTTGTACGTTTACAAATGTTTAGCATGAAAGAAAGCGCCTAAAAACTTTTGTGGTATTTGCAGTAGGCATTCTGTCAATTCTATGTCAAATGGAAAAATAGGGGTTGCATAAGAGTAATATGAATTTTTTTCCTGTCATGCCAAAAAAAAGAACTTGCAAAAAAATACATTATTTTTAGTTAATAAATAAAAAATAAGGGTTCATCGTAAAGGGGGAAAAAATAGGGTTGTGTGAATTTTTGTGTGCTGTATCATAAAAAAATAAAAACAAAAAATGTATAAAAAAAGTAATTTTGGGGGAAACCACCCTTAACATTTAGAGGGATGAAAAGTAGATGTTGTCCAATTCTCCACCCTAGCAGATATGCACGCTAAATTTCACGAAAATCGGTCTTTACGGTTCGGAGGAGTTCAATCACGCACGCCGTGACACGAGAATTTTATATATTAGAGATATTTAAAATGTTTTAAATTATAAATTTTAGAAACATATTACTAAATAATGTAAACATTATAAATTGTGATTTAAAGGATAATATCATTTTTATTTCTAATTCTCGTTTCAGGTTGAGGGTCAATTTTTTAGTGCTCACAAGATAGTTTTAGCTTCAACCATTCCATATTTTCAAGCAATGTTTATGAATGATATGATTGAATCTAGGAACAAAGAAATTGAAATAAAATGTATTGATGCTATGTAGGTATTTCTTTCAAACTTTAGAATACACTATTGAAGAAACTGACAAATTAACATTAAATTTAATTTCACTATACAAACCATAGATATACGGGGGGGTGTCCCAGACTAATTTATCCAGGCTATATCTCTTAAACGAATAAAGATTCTCGAGTGGGACAAAAACTGATCTATTCAATTTCCAATACACTTTAATATGGCGTGGAAAAAATGATCCCCTAAATATTCATCCCTTAGTTACAACCCCTAACTTTAATTTTCTTAATAGCACCCTGTCCTTTTTTTATAATTTTGGATTTGGTCTTCCATTGTGTATTCAACAAATTTTTCAAAAATAAAATAGGTTCGTAGGTAATCAAGAAAATATTAGTTAATTTTTTATTTTTGTTAAATTAATCAAGTAAGCCTTAAATCTTAAAGGAACAATAAAAATAAATGTAATTAAAATACCAATAACTGATTGATATTATTTACATTAGATGTTCGAATTGTAGTCCACCTGCTGCAACACACATCTCGAATCTTGCCAGATTTCTTGTACATGTGGCTTGAATCATTGCAGGAGTAATTCGGCGACATGCTTGTCTACAAAACCATTTTGATAACCACTGAATAGCAAATAACTCTCCAGAAACTATGTGGGCGGCACGCTCACCTGACTTGTCTTTGGGGGAGCGATAAAAGATATTGTTTATCAATCAAAACCGCAAAATATAGAATAATTAAAAGAAAACAGAGCATAGCGCCAAATTACTCCTGCAATGATTCAACATACAAGAAATCTTCTGGCAAGATTTGAGATGTGTGTTGCAGCAGGTGGACTACAATTCAAACATCTAATGTAATAATCAATTAGATAATTGTTATTTTTATGGTTCCTTTAAGCTTAAAGGCTTTCTTGATTAATTTAACAAAAATAAAAAATAAACTGATATTTTCTTGATTACCTATGAACCCATTTTATTTTAGAAAATTTTTTTGAATAGACGATGGAAGACCAAATCCAAAATTATATAAAAATGTACAGGGTGCTATTAAGAAATCTAAAGTTAGGGATTGTAACTAAGGGATGAATATTTAGGGGATAATTTTTTCTCCCCCATATTAAAGTGTATTGGAAATGGAATAGATCAGTTTTTGTCCCATTCGAGAATCTTTATTCGTTTAAGAGATATAGCCTGGATAAATTAGTCTGGGACACCCGGTAGGTATAGATACAGACTTATTTTACTTTTTATTTCAGGGCTTTAGAAGCATTAGTAAATTTTGCATACACGGGCAAGGTAACCTTGGATAAAAATAATGTACAAAGTATAATGATTGGAGCATCATACTTACAATTAAATAAAGTTAGAGATGCTTGTGCTAACTATTTACTGCAAAGGTAAACTTTGAAAAATTATTTTTCATTTTTTTTATACAAGTTCAACACCACTTTTAAATTCATTATAATTGTTTTAGAATCCATCCACAAAATGCTTTAGGATTTAGGCATTTTGCTGATTCATTAGGATGTGCAACATTAGCAGAATCTGCAGAGAAGTATATTGAATCATATTTTCATGAGGTTTCTCAATGTGAAGAGTATTTAAATTTGTCTTTAACAGAAATTAAAGATTTATTAAGTAAAAATGATCTCAGAGTTGATAGGTAAGAAAAATGTTTGTAAATCCCATTTGTATGATATTGATTTTTAATATCCATTTATAGTGAAGAACAAGTTTTTGAAGCATGCATGAGATGGGTTAAACATGATGTTGAAATGAGAAAAGACTGCTTACCTGAACTATTATCGCTTGTAAGATTGCCATTGTTGTCCCCCTTATATATTACAGATAGAGTTAGAAATGAAGAACAAATTAGATATTCTATACAATGCCGGTGAGTACTATTACCATTTTTCGATATTAAGTGGTAGTTATTTTTTTGTTGTTGTAGTGATCTTGTGGATGAAGCATTAACATTTCATTTAATTCCTGAAAGAAGAGCTTTAATACAAAGTTTCCGAACTGAACCTAGAGTTTGTGATGTAAAAGGTCACATATTTGTTGTAGGAGGTTTAAATAAACATGGTGATTCTCTGTCTACTGTAGAATACTATGATCCCAAAAAAGATAAATGGAATATGGCACCTCCTATGTCAATGATGCGATCTAGGTTAGGAGTAGCTGTGATAAAAAGTAAATTATTTGCTTTTGGAGGATATAATGGTAAAGATAGATTGGCAAGTGTAGAAGTTTATGATGCTATTAGAAAAGAATGGGCAACAGTAGCTCCAATGACATGTAGAAGAAGGTATACAAAGTATTTTCTATGTATTGATCTAATTTTATAAATCTATTTTTATTTTTTGTATTATTGCATCACTGTTTGGAGCTCCTGTATTTTTCAAATTAAACTATTAAAAATATATAAATATTTTAGTGCTTTGGGTGCCACAGCTTTAGGTGATATAATTTATGTATGTGGAGGATATGATGGTGTAACTTCTTTGAATTCTGTGGAAAGGTATCATCCAAGTACGAATTCTTGGTGTTCTTTAGCACCAATGAATAAATCAAGAAGTGCAGGAGCTGTCATTGCTTGTCAAGGTAAGTGAAATTACTAGGTAATTTTTATTCTAAATTATTGGATGTATCCCATTCTTAAGTGAAAAATATTATATTTATTTCATTGTTTTTAAATGTATATTAGTTCTAAATTAAAACATTTTTTAGGATATATTTATGCATTGGGAGGACATGATGGGTTATCAATATTTGATTCTGTTGAGAGGTATAATCCTGCAACTAACAGTTGGACTGAGGTTCCACCTATGCTCACGAAAAGGTAATTACATTCTTTGATTCTTAATTTTGAAACAGTAACCAAAGATCAAGTAAAATACACTGTTTCAATTAAGAGTTTTCACTACTATGTAAGAAAGGTTCTTGTTGTATTAGTTTTTAGCATCTTACATTTTTTACAGATGTAGACTTGGTGTAGCAATGTTAGCTGGAAAGTTATTTGCTTGTGGAGGGTATGATGGAAGCTCATTTCTCCAAACTGTTGAAATGTTTGATCCAGCTACTAATAAGTAAGGTTTTGCAATTATTATTAACAAATGTTTTTCTTTGGATATAAGATACATTTTATGAAATCGCTTTTTCTTCTCATGCATAAGCGAAATTGTTAAAAGAAAGATAAAATTTGTTTATATATATGAATTCTGTTGACTGGTAATTGATATTGTTTAAGATGGGTTTATGTTGCACCAATGAATGCCCAAAGAAGTCGAGTAGCCCTAACAGCGAATATGGGAAAGTTATGGGCTGTTGGAGGTTACGATGGCATTTCGAATCTAGTAACTGTGGAAGTGTACGATCCTAAAACTGACAAATGGACGTATGCAGCTAACATGATAGCGCATGAAGGAGGTGTAGGATTGGGAGTGATTTCGATACCTTGAAAATGATTTAAACGATTCTTGGCGAGAACAAAGTATTTTAGGTTTAAGCGAACCAATTAAAAAAAAATAAGGCTGGATCAAATTATATTTATATTGATTTTTATTTGTAATTTTAGAAACTATTTTTTTATTTATACTTCTGTTATGAATAATTTTAAGAAAAATAACTCTCATAGCTTCACAACTCCAATATTAATATAAAGGCATTATTAGAAGAATTGTTTAATCCAGTTTAACATATATCATATATTCGGTATTTTTTTATTTAATAACAAATCTGTGAAAGTAAAACGTAGTTTTTTAAACATTGTCCACAAATAAATCATAAATTGAGAAATATCACTCAAGTATTTATTTCATTATTAATCAACAGAAAAAAAACATAACAATATTGAAAGCACTTGTACATCGGCATGACGACACAAATAAATTGGAAGTTCATTATTTACATTTGATTTGGTTACTAAAATAACTGACTGCATTCTGTAACTATCTAATTCAATATTTAATTCAACTTGAAATAATCTGGCTTGTCCTAGTTAATTTACTGTTAGTTACATCTAATGTTATAGATATACACTTTTACATAATGAATATACATTTTTCAAGATCTCATAGCAGCAGTTATTCCTTATTTTCTCATCTTTTCAACATATTTGATTGCGGATATAATTTTATACATTATATTTCGATTTTAACATTGAAGAGCAGAATAGCGTCAGTGATTTTAGTCTATGTATTTATTTATTGACTTGGGTATTACTTATACTGCCAGGTGCTTCACATTTAAATTGTTTTGCGATACTTGTTATATTTCAAATTCTGTAATTCATTTGACACATATTTGTTGTAATTGATACATATTTATCCATGTATGTTGAAAATATAAAATCTATTAAAATTATGTCTGTACTAATATTTTTTGTTTATTTTTCTCTCCTGTCAAATTTTGTGTTCATAACACGATCACTTACAGTGATTTTTATAAAGTAAATTCTATTTAACTAATAGTTTTTTTCCAAATGCGTTTTTCTCGATTATGCATTTCCTGTGTAAAATCGGCTTTTCTTCTGAATTAATATTTATTTCCTTAATCAGTAATAAGTAACGGCAATAAAAACATAAAATGATAAATTGGATTTTGCAAAAGAAAGTCAACATAAAACTGGTGCATCAAATCTTTTTTGTGTCTAGTTTATTAACAATACATTTTTCAGGATCGTCTTGAAATTAAGTAGATTTGTTCATTATATTTCATATTTTCTTTTAAGTTAATTGCAAAGTGTTAAAGAAGTGCATTAAAGGGCCAGAAACCATCCCAAAAAATGACTAATAATGATAGTAAAAATAAATTTAACCTCAGAATATTTTATAAAATTTTCAGGAGTAATTTTGCGACACAGTAGATAAGTCAACATTATTAAAAGAATTAAACAAAACTGAGTACCATATCAGGACTAAACTTTTTAGGTTTGAAGTTTACAATATATATACAAAATATAAAATTTTTTGACTACTTTATCAGTACAAAACAAACATTTGGTTTTCGTTAAAGGATTTTTTTCACGAGTGTGATTGAATTTACTCTCCTGCGAATATTTATCAAGTAAGATAGTATTGTATAAGTACAATACTATTATTGGTTTACCAGTTTGTATTATATAAGCTGCAAATTTTTGGGAAATTTATGTAAACTAATCTCTTTCCTTGGATAAGTTTGGCTCTAAGATATTTGCATTCCATAATTATGAAATAAATATCTCATTAAATAAAATTAAAATCAGAAATTATGTACAGCTTTATATTTACTTTATTTTTATACTTTTTAAACAAATTATTCATATACGCATAAAGTTTTTCGCCAGTCGAAGAGTTCTTTCTTGCATTAAATAGTTTTTTTTAAATAATTCTCCTACACGTTAAATATATGAAATGAATTTTAAGCTAATAACTCAAGTTTAAAAAAATCTCAGATTTTTAAGTTTTTTTAATAAAAAACTATTTTTCCGGATTAGCCCAAAACAGCCATTTAAAACGAGACCCTTCTTTTTTCAATTTTGTCATCTTGCAAAATGGTTGTAATAATTTTTTTTGTGGAAGTAATATTTTTCCAGATATTTCCGCCCATCCGGTTTCTTAATTTTTCGTAAACAACCATTTTTGCCATGTCATATCGTATTAATTGAAGATTATTGTACAAGAGTAAAAGAAAATCTAGTTATTGTCAACTAAAATAATATATAATTTTTTTTGTAATACTACCAGATTTTCAGTAAAATTAAAAAAAACAAAGGTGAAACCTTTTTGCTTCCAAGGTTGAACTATAATAGCCTGGAAACTTTCTGGGGGCAGCGAAAAAAAAAAGATTAAAAACAGTAAATGTGGAAGTTTTTCTGGTAATGCATTGTTCCTAAGAAATGAACAGGTTTTTCTTGTATATGTACAGTTAATTGGGCCCTATTATGCAAAAACCACCCAACCCACAATTTTGAAAAAATTTAAATATTTCGTCCACTGATTGAAAGTTGGGCAAACTGCATTCTGCAAAAATCTACCAAGCCACGTGACGTCAAATGCCTTGATATTTTGTTGAGATTTATATTGCAGTTGCAGGTTAACAGATTTTAAAATTTGCGTGAAACATCCAACCCACTTAGTTTTCATAATGAATATTGTTTTTAAATATTGCAGCCAGAACGTGACATCCGTCGTTCGAAATAGAGTCTATTAATAAACAATCATTAGGTCCTGACTTGGATCAATCTGATAACTCCGATGGAAATCATGTAGTAGCTGAAACAGACCAAAATCTAAATGAATATAAAGGAAGCCCTAAGAAGGGTCGCAAGCTAAAGTATAAGGAGCAAAATAGGACTAAAAAAAATTAACAGAAATGGTAATATGCCATATATCAACTCCAAAGGTGTGGAAGTGAATTCAAAACTATTTAAGGATTTTCTATGTGGTTGTCCCAAAAATTGTTCCGCAATGATTTCCACAGTGGAAAGGAAACAGGAGTTTGAGCGATTTTGGTATTTGTGGTCATACGATTCGCAAACAGGTTTTCTTGCTGCTTGTGTCAATGAATACCCAAAGCAGATATTATATGGTAGAAATCCTACAAAAAAGTTTTTTCCCGAAAATATGAGTTGAGTAATAGTAGTCTGTCGCAATACCTTTGTTAACACTTTAGGTATATCTACCTTTAGGGTTAATACTGCTCTCAAAAAGTTTCACGGCCGAGCCTCGTTAACTGATAAGAGAGGTGTTGCAGGTGGTAGGAATAAGCTCCCAGATGCAGTCGTACAAAAAGTAATCGAACAGATAAACAAAATACACACTATGCTCGAAATAAAACAGAAGCAAACTTTCTTCCTACAGGAATGACAATCCAGAAAATGTATGAAATGTACATACTGCTTTGAGGCAAATGAGAGGAAAGATAAGCCTATTAGTACTTCCTCATACAAGAGAATATATTACACAAAATTTAACTTACGAATGAAGCCAATAAAGAATACTTGCAATACTTGCGATGGCCTTAAATCTCAAATAGACAATGAAAAAAATTTAGAGAAAAGAGATGACAAGTTAGCAGAAGAAGCTCAAAGGCTCCGTAGACAAGATTTTGAGACAGCAAAGCAATGTGAAGAAATTGAATCGATTTAGAGAAGACTTTGCCTCTACCACGCATTCCAACAAACATCGTCTTCTATAAAAGGAACCTTTGGGTATATAATGCAGGAATACACAGCGGAAAAGAAGGCCGTGGATATTGTTATGTGTGGGTTAAGGGAGAGGCTGGTCGTGGTTCCCAAGAAGTGGGTTCATGTCTAATGAAGCATATCAAAACTTACCAGCAACAATAAAACATCTTCTTTTGTGGAGTGACGCATGCGGCGGGCAGAATAGAAGTATTAAGCTAACTTTGATGCTGAAAAGTATTCTGCCAACTGCCAACCTTGAAACTATAACTATTAATTTTTTAACTTCGGGCATAGTTTTCTTCCAAATGATTCGGATTTTATTGATATTGAGTGCGCTCTAAAAAACCAGCAGCGACTTTATACACAGCATAGCAGTAATGAAGAGTTGTCGAAAGAAACAGCCACTCGTTGTCACAAAAATTATTTTCCGGGATTTTTTCGGAGTTGAGCAAATCGAAAAAAACATTGTGAACCGAAAACAAACTGATACGAATGAGAAAGTAAATTGGTTACACATAAAATATATAAAGCTTCAAAAAGATCAACCATTCTGCATCTTTTTAAAGCAACATAATTTTACCAATCACTACCAAAAAATAAATATAAAGAAAAATATACGAGGCAGACCACTTACTGCTGACTCTATATTTACAAATCTCGTCCCATTGTGTCTGAACGAAAGCCAATTTCAGTACCAAAGCTGCAGAATATAAACGAGATGCTTCATCTTATACCAGCTGATGCTAAAGATTTTTATACTAACCTGAATGCTAATAACAGGATCGTTGAGGATGTAGATGGATTTGACGTAAACCATCTAGACTTTGATGTTGATGAAACAGAATAAAAATATGTTTGACTATTATATTTCTTTTCTAAGATTTTCACTATTTTGGCAAAATAAAGCTTTACGTTCGCAAAATAAAGCTTTACGTTCTAGAATTTATATTTATTTTATTTTCTAAAATGCAAAAAGCAACCAACCCATAAAATCCCTAGTTTTCTTTATTTGTGGGTTGGATGGTTTTTGCATAACAGGGCCCAATTGTTCCTTTCCTTGTTTTGACTGCCAGATTGAAAAAAGATCAAACATTTGTGTGATTAGGATTTGTTTGATATATTTTATATTGATATAAATTTATTTAAAGCTGAAATTTATTTGCAGTTGCATGTTCATTTTTATCGTTCTTACGTTGTTATATAAAAAAATATTTTGTTGCGAGTTTAAATACTCTAGGTTTATTTTAGTTAATTTAGTTCTGGGATAAGGAATACTTAGGAAAAGTTGGTGGAAATACAGAACTAACGTTCTAATAATAAACTGAATGTTCAAAGAGAGTTTTATTGATATAATGTATTTAACACCTAATACATACAGACATATCTCTCTACAATATTTAAACGTAGTGTGTAGCAGAAAATAGTTTCAAGCAAGAAGTAAAAAATGTAAACCGAAAAGTTCCCACAAAAAAAATGTGCAATTATATAGCCTGTCTAATCTTGCCCAGTATTACTATAAACTACAATTAAACAAATACCTAAAAAACAAACCTTATGAAGACTAGCATGAAATTCGCAGTGGACACTGCTTCTAAGCCGTTTCAAAATGAAAATAAAAAAAATCACATTTATTTAGCGCATAGATTCTTTAATATACAATTAAAATGTATTTCCCAAAAATTGAAAGAAAAAAAATACTGGGTTTTGTAAACACGAAATTTCTAATAAATTCAATTTTTTTACCTGATAACGTTTATTCTAAAAAACAAAGCTACCTTTGTTCATAAAAAATAATAAACAGTTGGTTACATTTCCAGGCTTACAAGGTGATACCAATTTTTTTTCTCTTCATTATAAAAAGCGTTTGACTCAAAAATCACCTATATGTTAGGAATATATTTTTTAGAACAAACAAGAAAGCAATCTCATATCTTTTTAGGGTTTAAATAATAACGCTGTGGTACGTGAATGATAAAACTGCGAAAAATAATAACTAAATGATTAATATAGGTTTTCAAGCTTCTACCAGACGTGTTTTGCGATCTAGATTATACAGCCATATTGATTTTTTTTAAGTATTCGGTTATTCTTTGGAATTTCTTCTTGTGCTTGTTAATGGTTAAATTAGCAATAATACAAAACTGAAGGTTATACTAGAAGGTAGGGGATATGTTATATGTAATCAAACATGTAAGTTAAGTACAGTGATAATCTAAATTGGAAGTAAATACTTTTTATAATGAAGAGAACATCTGGTGAAGGATACTTACATCGATAGCCAATATAACAAATATACATAAAATTTACAAAAATCACATAAATCCCCTCCCATAGGCGTACGTTGTAACCGTCAAAAATTCGGTTACAATTAAAATCTATATATTTATATTTATCACTCTAAGATCATTCAGCGAACTCGATGTTTTCAACAAGAGATGCTTCTGTTTTTCATAAATAGACTTTTTTTAAATACTTTCATAAAGTAAAAATACTCAAAAATTTTCCTAATATTTCAAGATTATAAATACAAAAAATTCTCAGTACTTTCAAATATATAAGTTTCATTTTGTTTAAAAATTACACAATAGTAGCTTAAAAGAAATAATACAAATTTAATTTAAATCGTTGACTGTCTTACTACAACCACAAATGCAGAAGTATATATATAGTTCGTAAATAAAACGATGCGTGTGTACCACTGGAGAGTGCGCCGTGTCGATTCGGACAAATCAACTTGACTAAGGTGGTGTTTTTCATTCAATTTAAGTGAAAACCTTTTTCTTTAGTAGCCGCCAATAATCTCTGCCTCAGTATTTCTTCTGTTGGATAATCAGGTAATTTTAAATAATGGACGCACGTATTTACGGAAGGATAGGAACCTTCGCCCGCATCGACTTTTCGCACTATAGTTAATCTTGGGTATAAATTCGCTAAGCCGCCGGGTGGCAGAGAACTACATCCAGTCGTAAATTGCAAAAAGGCTTTCCTTTCTTCCGGAGTCATATTTACAAGCACGTTCACGAATCTCAAGAATCCAGGACTAAGAATGAAAAAAATAATTTTATTTAACATTATTTATGTAAAAAATCAAATTTTTTAGGTGGGACCTAATGCATAGGGGTCTATTCTGTAACTATTCCGTTTAATATTAAAGGCCGTTAAAAATATATATGTTAAAGGTCCGTTAAATAATAATATCGGAATAGGTATTCTGAAGGCACAGTATTTAGAGAACCGTTAAAAATATGTAATTTTAAAGGATACCGTTAAAAATAGTGTACAACATTTGGCAACATTGATTAAGATAGCTTTGTCAATCAAATAAAGCAAAAAAGAAGAAATTCCAACCTATCATAGTGAAATATAGTTAAATTTGCGTTTTATTTTAACATTTTTGTGTTCAAACAATTAATTGAATTTGTCTTAAGAATAACAAGAAAACAAAAAGAATATTTTATAAGTTTCCTAATAGAAAAGAAAATTTTGATGGGCAGCAAGATAAAACCTAAGGATTTATTTAAATTAAATGAACTAACTGTCACCTAAGACAATAAAACAGTGGAAAAATGTAAGTATTAAAAAAAACACTATACTTCTGTTTTATAATACACTTAATCAAGGCGAAAAATCTGTATCATAATGAAATACATTACATTACAATACAGATTTTTAAACCTTTAAAAAAATAAGCTATCTGTGTTAATGGCTATCATTATATAAAATACTATTATAATATTTAGCACCATTTTATAAGTTAAATGTTATTTTAGACTTTAAGTGAAGGGAGGCAAATATTAAAAAACGGACAAGGGACATCAAATATGGTTCCCAAGGCACAGGAGGAGGTGGTCCAGTTAAATATTTGATTTAGAAGACTACTGGCCCTTGTTTTAACTAGTAGTGCAAAAGAAGCAGATTTAGTGGAGGCTGGAATCTCTCAAAATTTAAATAATTCAGTTGAAGAAATACCAGACAGACAGATTATATTTATAAATCTTGAGTCTGATACTATACCTACTTATAATGAGACTCAAAACACACCTTCATATAATGAAGCTGGCAATGCACCTATATATAAGGAGACTGTAAACATGGTAACTACCTATTAAGAAATATTCATAGTATTTTTTAAACTCTTTTTCAAAACTAATTAATATTTATTCATTTAATATTATTTTAAGTAATTCTCAACCAAGGAAGCACCTTAATTGGAAAAAGTAAACTTGCCTCTCCCTGTTGTAAATGTATCAAGAGAAGAAAAAAGAAATAAAATACAAAGGAAGAAGGTTAAAACTAGAAAAGTTTGTGCTGAACATGCAATAAACTCACACAATAAGCAATTACAAAATTTAGCAAATTTCAAATTTGCAATTGCTCACTCTTAGATGTTTAGCCACAGTTTTAAACCAATTGGCTAAAGACAAGTAGAAAACAGACAAAAATAGTGTTACTCATGTTGTTACTTTCAGATCAGTGTTTTTGTTTTACTGCCAGGAATTTTATGGTTGTTTATTTTAAAACCTAGTAATGTTTTTATGTTTTTTAATAAATATTTTGTTATAATTATACAATCATTAAAATAAATAATCAAACATTTTATTTCAAAGATTCTTATAAATTGGTGGAGTACTTTTTAATAATTATATTAGCATTATTAATTCATAAAATATTGCTGCATAATCATAGCCCTTATTTATTGACATCTTGCTTGCCAAATACGCCAATTTAACACTCCTTTATTTTTTAAAGCTTTCTTTTAACATGCCTCTAGATAATACAGTTTTAACGGAATCCTTTAAAATTTTAACGGAACTTTAGTTAGTGAATACCGAAATAATATTAACGTCTGTTAAAATCTTAACGCCCTCTAAAATTTAACGGAATGGTTACAGAATAGACCCCATAATCAGTAATAGAAATAATTAATCCTTAATTAGTCGCGAATGTATCTGACATGTACATAATTGTGGTTTTTACAAAAATAAATTACTCTTCATCAGAAATTCTGGACCGCGTCAGATTATATGCTAAAAAGTGTATATTCCACTAATATGACAATTTGAGAGTAACGTAAAGGGGAGGGCTACAAAGTTTAAAAAAAAACGTCATATGAACATTATTCAGCGTGGCTAATTTTTATTTTAATTTGAAGGAAATAATTCAAGGATGACGAAAAATATATAATCTGACGATTTCGACAAACCGAAATAACAAAAATTCGTCGATACAAGTTTAATGGACGTAATGCCTAAAGAGCTTATAAATACTAGACAGGGTATGAGAGAGAGAGAAAGAGGGGTGTTACCAAGATAAAACGTAAATATTGACATTGGGACTCCTAGACGCCACATAGTTAGCGCTGTTGCCAGATTACTTATAAAATACAAAAATAATACCCATGATTGTAACATATATTCGGAAAATGTGTTGTATTGCACACTATTATACAGAACTATTTTCTATTAATAAGGTATAAGTTGAACTTTCTTGTTAGATGTAATTATTACTTTTAAATTAGTTTAGTTATGTCACAAAAGGTTTATACAGATTCCCCATCAGTCTATCTCTCTCATATGACTTCTTTGGGAATGCATTTTTTGAGCAGTTTTTTAAATTATTCTCTGTAGTAATATCACAAGAGAGTGAGAATAAATTGAAAATAATTCGACAGATTTTAGAAAACTTGTTGCCAGGCAATAGACACGAGAGTCCGAAGGGCTCGAGTGGCTATTGCCAAATGGCAACAAGTTTGAGAAAATGCCTGGAGAATTATTATCTAATTTATCGAACTCTCGTGTGGTATTCGATAGATTATTTTTTGACGTTACAATCAAAATTACTTTTAGAAAATAATTTGACAGATTTTGTACAAACCTGTTTGCTAATAATTGGAATTATTTCCAAATCGACGCGCTGCTTATCATGGTATTCTTACATGCACTTTCAATGATTATATTATTTATTTCATCGACTGATGATTCACTGAAACGTTTGGGATTTATTTTACGAATTTCTTGAAAATTTATGACAGACGCGTCAGATCAAGAAAATACGTTGTCATTTGGTTGTCATTCAATAAAAACAATGTACATTGAATTATTCTCGCTGGAATAATGTTTTGATTTGCTAGAACGTATATGAATTATTAAAATTGAAAATGTCTATTGGTTTCGAGAAACGTCAAAAAATAATCTTAAAAATACAAGGATTTTACTTAAAAAACATACACTTTTTTATTTGCATGCTATTTCCTGAGTTTTTCAGTTAATTAAGTCAATGATTTGAAAAATAAAAAAAATATTTTTTTGTCAGATTAGGCGAATGCCAATCGTCACATTGTGAGATAGTACTACGTCTAGGACATAAAGATGAACCATATACATCTTAGTCTGACGCGCTTGAGTATTTCAAAACAGCGATTTTTTTTCACATCGTAATAATGGTCGCGAGTTTGCGTCACATCGAAATCGTCAGATTGTTGCAGGAGAGCTTTATTTAAGAAAATATGACGCACTAGAAAAATTTTTGTGTCTGTGTTTCTCAACCCTTACCGACGACACTCCCTCATGCAAACGACCAGATTGCCAGTTTTTTTTATCTGAAAATGTATAGCCGCTTTTTCCACCGATGAAAAGACACACATTATATAAAATATTTTTTTTCTTATCATTTAAGCTTTGCAACCCAATAGGTATCTATGACGCTCGAGTAAATCCCCATTTAGCATCGTGAGCTCCCCTACTATAAAATATTTCCCAGAACTACAGCCATCTACCTTATAGCGTATTCCATTGGGAAAAAAGTTTGACACTGAGGGTAAAACTAACACTGGTTGCGTGCAGTTAAAAACCGCACTGGTGCAGTGTCAATGGATTGTGCATTTGGCCTTGAGTACGAGTGTCATATGTCTTATTTATTTGATCTAGAAACCAATTTTAGAATAAATATGTAGTACTTTCGTAGCGTTCAAATTTTTGCAGTGGCGTACTATGTCTGCCGGAGAAGCTAAAGATTATCTCTATCCTTTCAGCAATAGTTCCACCTTTCTCTTTCGTCTGCGCATTTCAACCGCCAAGCTAGAATGGTTTACTTATAATATTTTGTCAATTTATACCTTGTCCAGTATAAATATAGGTGCACGTCACAGCTGTCAGAACGGGACTATGTTGCCAAGCATTTAAAATAGTAACAGAAACTAGTAAATATCAAACGAAGTTTCTCTAATAATCTTCTTTTTTGACTACACCATTAGGCAATGTTTGAGCGCGACATCAAAGCGCAATTTTGCCAACATATAAAATATTTTAGCCTGTCCAGGGGATGTATTTGATATAAAATTAATTACGAATCATTTCTTAAAGCATTTATTTATTTAGTTTTTGTAATAACTTGCGGCCTACGAATTTCAATATTAACCAAATTTACAGTGAAAAAAGATACTGATTGACAGTAGCAAACGAACAGAGCGAATTGTTCACTTTGATGACGTGCATCTATATTTATACTGGACAAAGTATATTTGTCGTTTTCTGTGCCGATTGGCAAATATGTTCTTTCTCCAAACAACAAGGAATAATATTCTTCATCAATATCACTGCTTGAAGAAAGCAATGATGAAACAAGCAACAGTTCCTGCTCTTTATTTTTATGTAAATTTTCTTTCATAGTAATAACATAATTAAACAGATCGGGGAGAAAATACAATTATACTCTACCTGCCAAATGTTCTCTAGAAACTGGTGCCGCACGACCAAGAGAGTTACTGCGGAACTTTTTGCACTGAGAGCAAAAAGTTTAACACTGACGTCTCAATGGATTACACGAACCTGCACTACATTTTCCAATGGTTTGTAAATTTCGCTCTGGTTCCGCACTCGTGCTGCATTTTTCCCCAATGGAATTAGCTATTAATTTATAACTGTATTACACTTATAAATCCGGTGGGGGGGTCCGATTTTGTACATGCTAGATACAATGCCACCTTCCTGGTAACATGTAAATTATGCTCCTTGAATTAGTTGTGTTCTATCTTTTGTTGTGAATAGTGCTTATAAGATACCCAAGTGATTATTGTTTATTATAATACTAGTGTTGCGAAGTTAACGATAAGGATGAGTAAAATTATATATAGTCTAAATAACGATATTGAGGAAATAAATTGTTTGGCTTTTGCTGACGAGGAATTTCATCAGAATTCCGTAGAAGAAGTCTAATTATTATTATTTATTTATTCACGGCCAAAATACAATAGAGGGTAACAACACCATAACTTCAGCCAACACTCGAAAATTTGATAACAAAGTTTAAGCTCCATCAGATGTTTTTTAAACTTGAAAGTTGACACATTAAAAATTGAGATGTCCTCAATGTAGTTAGCTAATCTGAGTGTCCTAGGGAGAAAACTATTCATTGCATACTTGTACCCATGAAATGAAACATGAAAGGTTTGCACTTGCCTAGTTACACGAGGAGGAACAACTAAATATATTTTAGACAGAAGCTCGGGACTATTACACATTCCATTAATTATATCAAAGAGCTGTATGAGATTTTTTTGCTTTCTGCGAATCTCTATGGTAGGGATTTTTAATAAAAGCTCTAAAATATCATAACGATGGAAAATACTCATCTTGAAGGCAATTTATTTTAAAAAATTATGCTGAACTGATTCTAGTTTAGCTTTATAAGTAATGTAATGCGGAGACCATACTGGAGAACAATAATCAATGTGTGTTCTGACTAGAGAACAATAAAGAGACTTAATAGCACTGATGTTAGTAAAATCACAAGTGGTTCTCTTTAGAAAGCCTAACATCTTTATAGATTTCTGAACAACTGTAGTAATATGAAACTTATACGTGAGTGAGGAGTCTAATGTAACACCAATGTCTTTAATTTTAATTATTTTAAAACATTTTAGGTCGTTAGCAAAAAATAGAGCTTTGCTACCCTGAAAGCAATACATTATGTCATTAATAAACAAGTTAAATAATAAAGGTCCCAGATGAGACCCTTGGGGAACTCCAGAAGTTACTGGAAAAGTATGAGAATAGTAATGATTAACCCTCACCACTTGCAATCTATCCGATAGATAAACTACCTAACAATCAGTGTAAATAGCATCAATTTGCAAACCCTTCTCCAATGCATCAGCCAAAAAGTCAACATATGTGAGTAAACCCAATTCAGCAGACCGTTTAGATGTGAAACCATATTGTTGGGATGTTATAATGCTCGAGCAGTCATAGAAGAGATAGTCAGTAATTCAGTAATAACACTTTCAAATATTTTGGGAATTATGCTGAGAATAGTTATAGGACGATAATTTGTGATGTCAGATTTTCTACCTGATTTATAAACTGGAGTGACAAAGATGATTTCCAGTAACCCGGAAACTCACCAGTAAACAAGAGACTTATTAAATATATGAAAGAGCGGACGTGATAGAATAAAGCTAAATTTCTTAATAACAGTGGGAGGTAATCCATCAGGACCAGGAGATATCAATATGGTAATTGAATAGATTTACTTTTGAAGAAATCTGAACATTTTGTAGATTCAGAGGTTGATTAGAATAAACTGATGAGAAATGTTTGACAAATAGATTTGCAATATCATTCCCGTTACAAGCAGTACAATCTTTGACAGTCATTTCATCAGGTATAGCGTTATTATCCCTCTTACTGCTTACAAATTTCCAAAAAAGCTTAACATTATTTGCAACAGAATTTTAAGTACATATTATGTAATTTCTGTAGCACTCATATAATAGACCATTCTGAATCAGAAGATTACGCTGAGACTAAAACAGATTCAGAAACGGATCACGAATCAGAGACAATGAAGAGGAAGAAGTTAAGCACAAGCTTTATATCTAGTGATACCGCGAAGCTTGCCAGATTAACATCGTTGCAGATTGCCTCCAATGTCATGAGGGAAAGATGACGTGAAGTACAAGTGGATGAGAGATTTAAATGGTACCTAATCGATTTAGAATGATTTTTAAATGTTTTTTATAAAATATTTATGTATAGAAGTAAACAGCAGCAGCTTCACATAAACGTATGCGTAAGAAAGGTAATTGTTAACGTTTGGGTTGAAGCTAACATGCAAATAAAAAAGTGGGTTGCCAATAATATAGACTATTCAGATAATCTCATTCTGTGAGTGTATCGATGACGTTAATTTTGTTAATCCATATTAATAATATTAAGTTACTCTATGCATATAGAATAACTCGATTTGTGAAAAAACAACGTTCAACCTTATGCATGATATACCATCCCAACAATTTTTCTGTACACGGATACATTTTTGCAAAGTGCAACAACACTGAATCATCGAATTCCATACAATTTACGCATAGATATTTCGACATTATTGTGCCATGATCAGTACAAGGTAAGTACTTCTCATCCCGCAGAGAAAGCCTCTCTTATACCATATACGTATACCATTATACATACAGTACACTGTAAGTCTAAGACTACAAGAATAGCGCAAGAGCGTCATCTTACCATTCAATTGCAAACCAAAAGATCAAAGGTACATCTTACATGATGACATCATACGTTTTCTATAAGGATTTTTGTCATAAATATTTACCTATGGCTTGGCCTACTTAATCATAAAAAGGTTTCTTAAATATTCTACTAGTGAAACAAGAACTCACCTATCCTTGGTATATCCTAGCTTGGGTTCAGTGTAATTAAGCAGATCTTCCATAGTCCATTCTGGATTTTGATCGCCACATAACATCACGCGCATTTCGTCCGGACTGAACGCTGCCAATTTTTCAATGGGAAAAACTAAAGAAAATCCTTTATTAAAAGCCTCCAATTGCCTAGCTACGCCCCTATCTAAACAAAACGATGTCGTTAATTCAGCATAATCTTCTACGTTATCTAAATTAACTTCTATATCGGCACCATTAGGAACTAAATCTACACTCGAAAATCCATAAACGCTAGAACTAGGCAAATAAGCGAACGTTAAAGCTAAATCTTCCAAAGGTACTGCACCGGAAGAATGATTCAACGATAAATTCTGTATCTGATGGTTTCTCTGTTCGGGAGTTAATGCGTGATTTTGTATAATTTTTTGTTTCTGTTTGATTAATTCGCGGATTTGTTTAAGGAAACTAGCTCTAATCGGATCTATATCGTATAAGTCTTCTTCTCCTAATATACTGTGATACCAAGGCCTCTTTTCTTCCATTATTATCTTCGGTGGATCGAGTTCCAATTCTTTTTCGCTTTCTTCCGATATAAAACTCGATGTCATTATGTCTTCTTCTGCGGGTTTCTTAATTCCTGCAAAACCTATTCTTTCGTTGACCGTATTTTGTATTTCGCCGTGGCACATCAATTTTAAGAAACTGTTACTTAAAGGCAGGTCGACTAAACGATTGTCTTGCAGAACCTAAAAAACGATATTAAGTGTTTTCAAAGGCCTACATAAAAAAAATAACGAAATTTGCAATTTACTTAAGCTCACAAAGGGTGTAATATTTACCTTAGCTAAAAATACTCCTAGGAAATAGAAATGTTTGACGGCTTTATCACACACTTCCGAATTTTGCGGCAATGGAGCAGGGAAAAGACCCGAAGATCTTCGTACGTAATATCCAGGTGGTTTCATTCCTTCTCCAAGATCTATTGGTTCGTTGAGACTTATAGCTTCATCGTCGCATATCCACATACCCAAATCACGCCTTTGAATTTCTGCCGCTACTAAGGCATAGAATTCGAGAGTCGGTCCTAAACCTAACAAATAAAAATTTTAAATTAACACAAAATAGTATTTAACTATTAGATTTCGAGATACAGGTGTATATCCTACACTTTGTTTATTGTGAAATGTAAATCTATTCATTGGAGCTTAACCTTGCAGAGCTCGCGCCAAGTCTCTCAGACCCGAAACATTTTTTAGAAGTTTTAGTTTGGTGGTAGGAAGCAGTAAGCAGTGGGCTGTTGGTATAGCTTCCAGATTCTAGTTATAAAGGAAGTTTTTCGAGTAATAATTTAAAATTGAGGTTGCAAGAAATACTCGACGTTGGCCAACGGTCATTTTTTTCATATTATGAATGTAGCAGGAATTAATTCTCAAATAATCTTTGCCGCAAATAACAGTAAGGATCACTGCATGAGAAGAAGAAAGTTTCTGAAAAAACTCGCATTCAGTCTGACAGAAGACCATCAGAAATTTGATTCTGCACTTGTCTTACTATTACCTTGACAATCTGATCAAAATACAAATAAATATAGTATTAACAACTTCCTTAGACTTTACAAATAAAAAATAGTAATTAATACTATTATTAATTGTTCAAATTTACCATTAGACCCAGAGACAACCAACGAGACGGGTAACTTAATAGACACAAAGGTTTGGTCGTTCAGATAAATATTATGTATCTTCTGTTTCATTTATAACTATACACATATTAATCGCAGTATCTCTCTTAAGCTATAGGGAGGGTGGCCAGATGGCGCTAGCAAAACAAAATTCAATGTTGTCACTAATTTTCCTTAAAAGGAGGGTAGAAACCTGTAATTTGAAAAGTAGACTTGGCAACACTGCAATTGTCATATATCATTTTAAGGAGCTGTCAAGCTACTTTCTTTCTGAAAAACCGCCATTATTTTTCTTGTGTTTACGCTTGAAAGGTGTTTGTTTTGTGAGCTATTGAAATAAATTAACAACCATTAATGATTTTATTATGCCTTCTACTCGTTGTTTAATTTGTGGGTGCGACGAAAGTGAGGTGGCCGGAATGCATTATTTTCCGCAAAATGCTTTAAAGTAAGTGGCTAACTAAAATGTGCTATTGGCTTTTTAACACATATATTAATTTCTAGAAGTAAATTATGGCTAGAGAGTTTGGGAGTCCAACATTTTCCACATATTAAACGTAACTCTAGTATTTGCAGTAAACATTTCAGAGAGGAGGATTATGTTTGTGGAAAGTTGAAGAATAACTGTTTGCCTTTGAAATTTTTTAGCAAATGCATTTCTAGCAAGGGAGAAATGAAATTAAAGGTAGGTTAAACGTAACTCTAGTATTTGCAGTAAACATTTCAGAGAGGAGGATTATGTTTGTGGAAAGTTGAAGAATAACTGTTTGCCTTTGAAATTTTTTAGCAAATGCATTTCTAGCAAGGGAGAAATGAAATTAAAGGTAGGTTAATGTTTTTATTTGTATGATTTGTTTTAAGCTGCAAGGTGTCTTAAATACTACCAAAACAATTTTAACATTATATGATCATATATTTTGTTTTAGGTTCCCATTACTACTAAAGAACTTGGCAATTCAATGCCAGGAACATCAAATAATAATGTATGTATGTCATTTGTGTGTGAATATTTCCAACTAAACCTTTTTTTTTGTTTAAGGTGCCCACAATTGCTGAGAAAATCCCAACTGCAACACTAATGTATGTATATAATATTATGGATATTATATATCTCTTTGTGTGTATATATATTTGCAAAAATAGGTAAAAATCATATCACACTTTTAAACAAAAGATTGAACAGTCAATTGCTAGTAACTTTTCTTGAAACAACCTTTGCAAAAGTTAAGCTGTTCTTGACATTTATCAATAGAGTTTGCCTGTGATTATCAAATTATTAAAATGTACTATATTTACAGATTTTTATACATGACAAATTGGTTACAACTCCTAGAGAAAGGAAATTGATGAAAATAATTTCAAATAAACAACCCCATCTGAGGAAATTAAAGAAACTTGCCAAAGAAAGAGCAAACAACATTAAACAATTATGCAACCTTAATGAAAGTTCAATTGTAAAGGACCTTTTTAAAGATATGTCATCAAACACAGCAAACTAAATTTAAAACTTTTTTGAAAATGTTATATATTTGTTATTGACAAAATAAATTGTTCATATTATCTGACTTTTTTTATTGATTATTATCGTTTGTAAAAGTCACCATATTTACTGTGAACATACAGCTTGTTTGCATCTTGTCGGTACGATCTTTTTTCTCCAGTATTGAGAAAACTGACGGTTGTAAAACAAGTATGTAAATGTACACAGTAAATATGGTAAAATTTGATTTATATTTTTTCGAGTTTCCGAAGGTTAATTCACGATCTAACATACGAGATAGTTGTTAGTTAAAGTGCGGTGGTTTTATTGCTCATTTTATACAGTTGGTATCTGATAAAAACTGATAAAGATCTAATTTTAAAGCTATAGAACCTAAGAGCATGACAGTTGGAGGTGTATGAGCCAGGAATAGTGGGCCCGAATCTCCGCTTGACTGTCATATTTGAAAACGCGTTTACATTTGTAGAAGATTTTTAAGTTTTTCCATAATTTTATACCGCTTGCCATTGTAACACACGCTCATTTGCATTCAATGGAGCTTGAATAATGAAAGGCAAGCGATTATAAGCGACCGGCTTAGTTTAAAAGGTCACGAAAACCCGAAAAAAAATCGTAAATTGCATATTTTTTAACTGCTTGCAAATTAGAAAAATGAAAGTTCATATTAAAATATTACGCTACAAAAATACACCTACACCGCACATTATATTAACGTTACGAAATTTCCGGAAAATCTTGTAAAATTTTTGTACATAATTTGCATGATCCGAAACTGCTTCAAACAGAGAGAAATATTAATTTCATAATAAAATAATGTCGCAACCGATAGGGAAGAATGTATAATAAAACTATCTCATTATAAACAATAAATAAGAATAATAGAAAACTCTTCGTTTGAACGCAACTTCCAAGTTTATTTGAAAAAATTATGTTAGTACAATAAATTTAACAATAAATAAAGTTGTAAAAAATCTAATATTTTGTACAATTTGAAACTGCTTGCCATTAGCATTTAATTATGTATGTAATAAAAAAGGCAAGCATCGGAGTGCAGTACAACATAAGAAAAAATAGATTTTAAAAAATTGATTATTTTTTAGAGATGATTGATTTGTACTATTTTAAGCTGTTTGCCATTTTGCATTTAATTATTTAGTTGTAGCACAAAATTTGAATTTTTCCAGCGTATATGACTGGAGTCATATACACATACAAGTAGGTATAATGTCGTATGGTATCATCTGTAGTCACACAGCCTGAGACGCGTCTTGGAGTTTTTTCAAAGATCTACGGCTAAAATATTGAGCCAAATGATGAATTCCTGCAAAAGCTGCTGGAGTTTGACGGCTGCACTTTGTCCCCTTAAAAGCGTGAACTTCTGCAACAGCTTTTGCGAACTTTATACATTAGCCATTTATGGTTAAATCACCAATTACGAATATCAGAAAACTTTGGATGGAAAATTGAAGAAAACAAGTACAGTTTGGTATGGTTTACAAGAGATGAGGTAGATCCAATTGTAGAAGACATAATTGCAGGTGAACATCATTAAAAAACGTATATTTCAGAAGATGAATCCGCCAGTGAAAATGTGGAGAAAAGAAGAAACAACAGACTTCCAGGATGACAAGGAAGGAAAAGATGATTGTGATTCCGATTCTGATACCATGATCGATACCATGGATAAGAAAAAATATTAATATTATATGATTAGAGTTTATTTGATTGATGTTTAACCTTTTTTGCAATAAAACCCTTTTCATCAAACAAACATTCCTAACCAAATAAATTTTATATTGAATCATACTGAAAAACAAAACCTGCTAACGCTGTATTGACCAGGAAAACTGTTTTGCAATAAACTTTTACTCATATGCTGTATTAAGTATATTTTCCCATTTTCAATATTGATGCAACTTTTTAGAATCTCATAAGAATGTTTACATTCGACAAAAGGAATGATAGCTCACACAAGATTATTACGAACACTAATATTGTGCTTAATGGCTTTAAATTTATATAAAGTGATCAGTAGACTTTAATGATTTTTTTATCTCACATTGGTTGTTTTTTGTGATACACACATGAGACAGAGTTGAGCAACAAATGATACTGTTACAAGTACTTAAAATTTTTCAAAACTAACAGATAATAACAATTTAGAATACATTAATTAAAATATTACCTGTTCCTTCTTCTTCGGCAAATTCGACTTCCAAAATGGATTTTCTACTAGCGTGTATTTTCATAACTTGCATAGCCCAATCGAACAATTGTTCTCCTCTGGGAACTTTAACTCTTTCATGTTTTAATCGACCGACTCTAAATTCGTGTGGATCGTCTCTTCTGGGAGAAAGACCTGGTGTCCTTTGTCGTTCCATAGTAACGTCTCGTTGCGTTTGCAACCAAACGATGCTACGTGAAGCACCAAAAGCGGTACAGTTGAAATAGAGTTGCCTGGTTTCGAACGGGAATAAAAATGGGCAAGAATGATTTAGTTCTTCGCACCTATAATACAAAGTTTTATTTAGCAAGACAATATAAACTGAATCGAATAAAAAAAAACTTACCAAGCAGGCAAACTGGAACTGGAAAGTACCAAAGGATCTTGTATTTGTTGCAACAACTTATTGGTAAGTTTTTTACTAGAATATTCTTCTGGGGGTATTTCTGTACTTTCAAATATTTTGAGATCATTTTCTTTAGGTGTCGTTATTACAAATAGATGCCTTAATAGTTGCAATACATCTTCTACAGTGCAATTCGATACTGAAGGCGTTCCAGGTATAGGAGTACTTGGAGATAGAGTTGTACCAGCTATTGAACTACTTCCACTTCGAGAAAATTGTGTTGCTACCGGCGTAGCTCTACCTTCTTCAGTATCGTAACTAACGTCGTCTTTTAGTTCTCTATATATGATTCTAAAAATCAGATAAAATGTGGTCTTATAAAATTTAATAAAATGTAAGCATTTGTTTAACATATTAGTAATAACAGAGCGTCTATAAATTTTGGAAAAAACTTACAGATATGTAGGTTCCCAAATTCTTCTAACTTTTTCTTGTTTGGAAGTAAACTCAGTCAGTTGCATTAATTCTTGTACGGCTCTAAATATTGTCCAAGAACGATCAGTCAATTCTATTTCTACATCAGCAATTCCAGGCATATTCGGACCTTTTAACATCAATTGCAACTTTGGTTGTGGCAAAAGTTCATGGTCAGATATAGAAGGCGTTTCATTTTGACCAGGAGGTGGAACTTCCAAATCTATAAGAAATTGTTTTAGTATCAAATTAAAACTTTAAATTTTAGACCAAAAATACTAACCAGTTGTTTGATTAACGTTAGTTCTTCCAGGTCTTGGATCGAAAGCAGGTATTAGCGCGGAAAATTGTCTTTTTAACACAAACTCATCATCCCATGAACGTCTTTTAGTTGGTCTAGCATCGAACGATTCCTCTTCCATAAACGATAACAAATTCCTTGATACCATTACTTCTTCGTAATCGGCATCATCCTCATTTTCGTCATCATCATTGTCATCGTCTTCTCCCATTTCTTCGTCATCGTCCAGTTCCGCCAACAAAGTAGGCGCTCTGCATGATTCTAAAAAGTCTTCTAGAGATACTTGTTCGCTATCACTGCTTGTGGATGTCAGACTCATAGTAAGTGCTTGACTTAGCCCTTGAACGGCACCAGCGGTGGTAGATATTCCACCGGCAGGATTACCGGGATTATTGCTAGATGATAAACTGGGATAACTCTGGGCTGTGCTTAATAAACCACTAGGGAAATTGCTAGATAACGCCAGGCGGACTAAGCTGGATACGGAATTCGGTGCTCTTGGAAATAATGAACTGTTATTTTGATTATTTTGGGCATTGTTGACATTTTGAGTATTGTTCGGATTTGTACTGGTATTTGAAGATGTTACTGAAGCTAACGTACGTCTTCGAGCTAAAGCTGCGAATGTTTCTAGCAAACCTGAGAAATTCAAAACTAATTTTTAATTAGGATTAAATTAAAATCTTATTTTTTTCTAAAAGAACGATACTAGAACTATAATTCTATATCTTTGGGGCATATTCATAGGCCAAAAAACTTTTTTTAGAAAAGTACTCATGTTTATTAGTGAGTGTATAGTTCTTTTCGTTTCAATATGATAAATGCTTACGTCTAAATTAGTTATTAAAATACTTTGCTAATATAGTCGGTCCGGTCTATCTTTTCCCATGAACAATACTATTCACTAATTATTTGTTATATTTCAATATTGAAAGAAACTAACTATCATAGACAAGAGATTGTGATAATGTCGGATAGTGAAGCAGCCATTAAAGCGTCGAGATCAAAGATGGTTTGGGAATTCTTAGGTAAATGAACTATGCCAGAAGAACATTGTCACCCTTCTGTGGGTCCCAGTATAAATAGGAATTGAAGGGGACGAAACCGCAGTTAAGCTGGCAAAAAAAAGGAGCTGAAACCCCAAATCTGGAACCAGAGCCAAAATAAACGGAGAGGGAAAAATCCAAGTACTGGAATCAGCTGGAAGGACTGAGACAAGCTAACATACTTCTGGGAAACTACAACTAGAAGAGATCTCTTAATAGCCTTAAATTTAGTAAAAAAAGCTCCGTATTTTATGGGGAATATTGACCGGACATTGCCGGTTAAGAAGTCACTTGAAGAAACTAGGGTAAGTAGATGAAGCAGATTCTGTGAGGAACATGACGAAACCACAATATACATACTCTCGGAGCACCTAGGAGCACATGAAATAGAAAAGGAGGATTTGAAGCCCGACGATGTCCCATATTTTTTTAAGAAAATAGGACTAGAAGAGCTGCTCAGACCTATGACAAGAAAGGGGGGGTAGACCGCAGGTGTACTTACCACCCCTAACGCCTCATACATATACATACATACGTATAGGGGATGTAGTAGTGGAAGAAGTACAGTCAGTCACCTTAAAAAAACTTATCCTACAGTGATAGTACTGTTAATATGTCGAACGTTAGTACTAAACCCCAAACTTTTTGACTGGACAGTCGCGGAAGAACTATCTAAAATATCGATTATTATAACAAATTAGCGAATTGTATTAAATCTAAATTTAAGGATTTTTATAAGGAAATACTCAAACATATGCACAATTGAAATGTCTGTCCTTTTAAGTGTAAGTTTAATATTTTTAATATTTGTAATACTTTTAGATTTTAGATGTAATTATTTTGACAATCTAAATAAAGATATTTCATTTATTAATATTAAATGTTTTTTGAGATTTCTATCAGATGTTAAAAATGTTGAATCTGGAACCGTTGGCGAAACATACCGAAAACCGTTTACACTACCACTAAAAGTGTGTGTTGGTGTAGTGGTAGTTTAAACGGTTTTCGGTATCTATCTATCTAGATGTTGGTAAAGCAGTGTTAATAGACTAAGACATAAATATACTAAAGCCTAGATGTTATCATTCTAAGATGTTATTCTGGATATATTTTCCTTTAATATCAGTGCAATAATATAAAAAAAAACGCAAAAATATAACTTAATGTGGGACATTTATTTATTATCTATATTATACAAAACGAAGAATAAATCAAAGTAAACAGTTTAATAGTGGAGAACTTCCAAGATTTATTTGTTATTTAACAACTTTAAATTGCTGATCTGCTAGATATCTAGTTCTTCAAGAAAATCTAAATTTTGTTTTCTGTCATACTTGTGTAGTATTTGAATTTCACTGGTTTGTGCGAGTATGTGTGTTCAAGTAGGTGTTTTGCATAGTTTGACTTATTCAATTGAAGTTTGTCCAAAAGTTCTTTGTTTAATATTCTTAATCCAAATGTTTACATTGGTTGATTATTTTTATTTAATTAGTATGAACAGAAATCGTGACGCATGAGAAAAGATTCAGTGGAACGGAGTAAAAATGGTTCAAATAATTGATTAGATTAGGAACCACTTAAAGTTAAGATTTTCATAAAAAACAACAACTTGTCTTTGTAATGAAAACAGTAAAAATAGAACTATTTCCAATTTTCGACATAAATAATATTGGAAAAGTATTATATATAATAAAAATAGAAGATTTTTAAAAATACCTGCTGTTGTCGTAGGTTCGATCTGGCTATTGGTCTCCGTGGTTAAATTGGGTACACTGACACTCATTGGATTCGTCACTACAATCGTATTATTACTACTATTCTTAGCGTTATTAGTATTCGTCACAGCTTCATCTTTATCACTACTACAGTTACCACCTTTGACAGAATCGGTTTTTCGCCTTGGTGGTTTTTCTTCGTCCATTTCCGGATTACCCGTTACAGATATCCTAACGCCCGTTAGCGGATGAGCGCTTTGTCCGAGGTTCAGAGCCGACTGTAACAATTCAGCCGATAAAAAGTTATTCGTATTATTTCTAAGCATGTCGGAACCCTCTCGCAATTTGTCTAAAGCTTCGACGGCTTCTACGAAACTTTGAGCCGCCACTGCCGCTTGCGAATTGGAAATCTTTGAATTACGATTAGATTTGTTTATATTCGAGCCGGTATTACTGTTACTCGTCGGTTTTTGAGACTCGGTATCGCATAACGCTAGACTTTCGACTATTGTCGCTAAATCCGTGGAATTATTTATTGTAGAGAGATCATTGTGTGGATGAACTACCACCGATAGTTCGCTTTCGTTAGAAACGGATTGGGATTCGCTTGTGACGGCTACAAGAGCTTCGTTTCGAGCTACCGATAACACGCTTTCGGCGATCGTCTCCGCGGCTTGTTTGGCTGCCAAATTGTCGGCCGATGCAGCTTGTTCCGTACTGGCCACCGAAGCTTTAGCGTCCGTAGCTTCTGGTAGACTAGGCGTGGAGCTGCTCTTTCTACTGGTTAGAACACTTTGTTTGTCTTTGTCATTTTTCTGTTTTGTTCCTGAATATTGTTTCGAAGACGAAGCAATGGTAGATTCTACGTCGTATCCGGGAGCCAACTTCAGATCATATTTACCTTCTGCACCCATACGATATGAATTGGAGCCGCCATGATCCCAGGTTACGTCTATCCATCCACTATGAAGTTCTCCGGTAACAGTACCTTAAACAATTTTAAGTGTTAGATAAAACTCATTGAAAAATTAACACGTTGGTCGTCATGTACAAGCAAAATTATTCTTAAGGGGCCATGAGATCCGCTGTTGTCCCATAAGCTGTTATTTCGACTGTAGACTATGAAAATAAATTTAACACTAAGAATCTTTCGTTTAATTAAAAAATCGACCTCCGAGTCGACCTCCTTAGTTCAAATACTAAGGAAGGTAGACACATATCAAGTAGGGTACATTTTTAGTGGCTTAAAATTTTTTTAATTTTTGTTAATACTTTACAAGTTGTGATAAACCAAGAGAACCTTTTAGTTGAAACAAATCCGGTACACCTGCATTCCATCACATAAGTATAAAAAGCAGATGAACAAAGCTGTAAGCAGCATTAGACATGTAGAAGTTAAAATAGTCTTACATCTTAGGTGGGATGAGCATACAAATTGGGTCGTAATAAAGTCAATTTTATACAGAATAAAATATCTTGAAAAGGTTTTATCGATTCTCTCTCTTAAACTCTTATATAATGCTCTTGTCCAAAGTCATCTGCGCTACCTAATATTAAGATGGGGAGCCACCTCGAAAAATCATGTACACCTACAGGGGTGCGTTCAGAATGAAAATTTTTCGTCCAGACAAGTGTGTCTATGGGTAATGTGACGTCACATACTTAGACGTTTTCATTCTGAACGATCTTTAGGTGTTTAGTGTGTATTGCATAGATAACCTTTATACTGAAAGTATAATAATCTCTCAATAATGTATAATTCTGTTAGTTCCTCTTCTTCTGAATATTCATCATCAGATGATTCATCAACAACCCTCAAGAAAAACGTCTGATATAATATAACAGCCCTTTGTGTTATATTTGTTATGTTTATATTCATTATACTTGTAACTAATTAAAAATTAAACAGATTAATAAATTAGATAAACAAAATAGAACAGGTTATATAGCATAGAACACAACAGTTCGCTTAATGTTTGTGTAGTTGGGCTGTTCTGCGCATGTCGGGCGAAATTCGCCGCAGTCTCGAGTGCGGCGAAAAGTTGTCGTCCGAACGTTCTTTTAAAGCCATTCTGAACGGTGCGAAATCAACGTCTGGACAAAACGCCCAATGAAACTGAACGATTCTGGGCAAAAGGTTGTCGTCCGGACGTTCATTCTGAACGCACCCCTGGCACCGAAAACTTTCCTCAAGATTAATCTGTCCAAACCTTATCAATAACCATCAGATAAGCTATTTATAGGGACAAACCTGATGGATATAAGACAATTGAGTTACTTTTGTACACTTATAAAGTATATGCCACAAACATAGAGTATAAAAATTCATAAGACAGTCATTCATAAATTCTCAGTCCCATTGATTCCAACATATCCGATGGCAAAAGCGGGGTCAATAATAAAGTGTGGTGTGGAAAGAAGAGTGAGGAAACGAGCTTGAGCTAAAACTACGTGAGTTTTTAAACATATCAAATGAGATATTGGATTTGAGTAATTGTTATTCTGGCAAATCAAACACGCCCGAACCATTATCACTTCATATCTAAACTTCTAAATACTTTTTGGAAGTTAAATAATAAGAGGAACACAATCACCACAACTAAATATTCAACAACAATCAATGAAAATATGTCTATTTATCCTAATTAAATGACCAAGGCAAAACGCAAAACGGAGTAAAATATTATGTTCTGTGAAAAGAGTAAAAAGAAACCTGAAACATAAAACTAGAGTATAAAAATACTCTTTGCGTAATTCTAAAACTTTGATAATTCGACAATATACATTTTTACAGTGTTGTCGCACTTTGCAAAAATGTATCTGTTAACGAAATTAACGTCATCAGGCATTTTCGGAAAACTACTCCGGGTTACCAACCCGATCCACTTAGGTCACGTGACGGATCACCATGGATCACTTACCCACCAACCATGTTTACGAACATCACAGGTTTCAGATCGGAGTATTCAATACGCTGTCATGTCATTCAAATTATCAACCCTAACCCAACTATTTTCAATTATTTACTTTTTTTATCTTGTTCTTGGTGTTAGATGTTGTTGATTTTTTTGGTATTTTTCAAATCTTTTCTGTAATTTTGGTTATTTATTCATCAACGTGAAACAATTATTAAAAAAAAATTGATCCTATTAAAAATCTCAGAAAAGAGATTATGAAAATGCTGAATTCCCGCGCTTTTAGAGAATGACAAAATTTAAAAATGGTTCGAAATGCGCATGCGGTGTCTGAAGCGATATGAACGACCCTACTTTTCGATAGGGTTATTGTAGATCAACCCGAGTCGGTGATCGAGTTAACAGCTCTGTGGTTTACGAACACGGGTAGGTAGTTCAGGTTAGGTAAACGAACGCGTAGGTTAGGGATCGGGCCAACCCGAGTAGGTTTCCGAAAACGCCTATCGACACATTCATAGAATGCAATAATTATCTGAAAAGTCTATAACATCGGCAACGCATTATTTTCCTTATACGACATCCCCACTTGTTTATTTTTATGTTGGCTTCAGCCTCTATGTATTTTTATGCTCTATGGGCAAAAGCAACCACTCAGCAGGCATAATTACCTGGCTCTTAAAGTTACCAGTACCACTCAAAATATTAAGCAGTCTTTCATTCAAAAATAAATTAAAACGGTACATTCTATAGACACCTAGCATATAATCCATACATTTATTGAAATGAAACGTATAGGAAAGCCATACAACAAATATTTCAAAAATTCCCATTAACTCGTATGTAATGTAAGATATTAGAACTTTTAATTTTTATTTGTGTAATTGTGTAAATATTTTATTGCAATCTAAATGTAAATATCACGCTCCTTTTTCTTTTCACTCGGAGCAAGTGTTCACTCACTTATCGAGTATTTACTCTTATACTATTTATTCTCATATTTTGTACAAACTAAGAAGAAAAATAAAGATAAAATACTCCACTGGGAACGAGTTTAAGTTTATTACGCCGGCCTACCAGTAATGAATAGGCTTAGAGTAATAAGTAAACATAGAGTAGGCATATTCCCTACTACTTGTCGTCGAGATAGATTTGTTTACCAGCAGAGCATTGCCAGACGTTGTGTTTTGTAAGTACAAAGTAGGAAACAAAAAATTGTAATAGTATAATTTACAACAATTTTATTTTATTTTTAAGAGGAGATTTTTTGTCAGAGAAAATATTCTTTAATACATTTTATTATTCACTTTCTTACCTTTCGATAATACTGATAAAAAAGCTCTGCACCAATTGTATCAAATAGGTACACACACCGAAAATTTGACATCAGTGCCTTTGTTTGTTATTGTCTAGAGGTGATTAGCGCTTTGTTCGATTTTTTCTAAATTTTTGTGTATTTAAGTGAACTTTATAAAGTGTTTTTATTTATTTTCAATATTGAAAATGGTGAAAACCCAAAAAGCGTGTGGTACTTCGCAAAATGATAATCTAACCTATCACCGGTAAGTTATTCACTTCATTGGCGTAGAATTAGCAATTTCATTTAAAATGTATTACTAATAAGAAAATCAAATTAATAATGAAATACCTACATGTCCTTTTAGATTTCCTTCCGATAATAGTTATTTTTTTAACTAGGCAGCTCGCTACGCTCGGCTATGAATTCAGCCTCGGCAGTCAATCTACTACTTTACTGCCTAGTTGAACATATAATTTTCTCTCCGATTGTTCATAATGATATAGGAGGATATTGTATTTGCAAATTATTACAATTCCCGCAATCTCTTTATTTTTCCTGTAGTGTTCAATTAAAATAAAATTTGATAGAAATCGCAGTTGGTTGGTTGCTATGGAAATGACCATAATAATTATAGTTTGACAATTCATGAAATTTCTTACAATTGTGCGAAAAATGGACAGTAATAGCGACCTGGAAATACTTACTCCTCCAGAAACAAACGAGGTGGCAAAAAAATATGGAGTTGAATTTGTTGTCGGAGAAGTCTCGAATGAAATGTAAAGGAAATTATAAACGATTTATGGATTATTGCCTATATATGGATTATTGCAAAGTAACCACTTTGCTGCCTAGGCAGGAAAAGTAATACTTTGCTGATTGATATGTGCCTGCATAATTAATATTTGCTGCCAATCGGAGAGAAAAATATGTTATAAGTATGGTGCCAATTAATTTTAATGTGTGTAAATTATTTAATTAACATTTATATATTAGGGTGATACTCTAAGCAATTACACGCCACTGTACGGCTGTGTTTACCTACACCTCTAGATGTCAATTTTATTTTCCATCTCTCTCAATTATAGGTTCATTGCTATTGACTACAAACTGTATGTTAATGTGTTGTTGTGACACCTCTATGTTTACTTATTACTCTGAGTGAATAGGTGTCAACGGCGGACCGCATGGCGCTTAACGTGTTAACATCCTTTAAGGTTTGTAATGAATACTGTGTAAAACTAAACATTTTTTTTAAAATATCGACCTACCTTCACCAGACGGATTTCCATCTTGATCCCTCCATTTCCAATCAACGCCTCTGACGACACGAGCGCCTACCGTCATATGTTTGAGGAGTTGGGACTTAACTAAACGTCGTTGTTTTTTCATGTGTGCCTCTTGTTCTTTGTGCGCCTTGCCCATATCTTCGCAAATGTTCGTTACGTGTCCATAAATTTCGAATCCAGATAAACTCAAGTAGTGCGTTTGACCAGAGGCGTTTTTACCGGCTTGCTGAATTCTGACGTGTCTCCAACCTTGCGTTTCGTCTTGGGATACATCTATAGGCCAGGTACCGGTGCTGCCAGGATCGTTAAGTGACATATCGTGAGTATGTGTATATAGAGTTGTCCAAGTATTACCATCTCTTGACATTTGGAAGTGCCAGTTTCTCAAAGCAGATCTTCCATAACCTCTGGCGTGTCGTAAGGTATAAGCGGTAGGTATGATATATACGCCTAAATCTATACTGAACCAAGCACGTTTATCGTCGTTTGTGTGACAATTCAAAGCGGACGTGTCCCGTGAAAGGATATCTTCTACTCTACCGTAGGGCAAATTTCTGGCATCTGAACTGGTAACAGTTACCAATCCGAACTGTCCAGGGTTTACCCATTCGGAACTGGTTTTTCCGTTCGTGCCGATGAAATAAATCAAACCATTTTCGTCGAAATCGTGGGTGTGTTTGAAGGTTTGATATTTAGATTCTTTGAGTTTTTTGAGAAATTGGAACGTACTGCGATCATAATCGTACCACTGTTTAGCTACCATCTTTAACAGATACCTTTCTAATTGCGCTACGGTGGCTAATGGTTCCATTTTTAAACTTCTACCAGATCGATCGATCAAAGTACTTTCACCTGCAGCTTTCTCCAATCTAAATCTTAATCTTCTGGTTAATATTTGAAGACCATAACCAGTACCGGGTGTGTCGTATAAATAAATCGGTAATTTTTCGATACTTTCCAAAACTGATATTAACTTATGAATCAAAATCAAACAAGGAGACTTATCTTCGTTGATTTTATTCCTGAAGCATTGCTTAAATACTTGTACCCTTTGTTTTTGGAACTTATTCATTTTACTAGATTTCAAACCTTGTTCCCAGTAACTGGTTGATAGGAGCGACAGTAAGGCTTGTACTAAACCGGAGCTATGTAATTCGTATGCGGACACAACACCGTCTTCCTTAAGAATTTCCGTTAGTTCATCTAGGGCATTATAAAGTATCTCCTTCCAACTATTCCCTCCTTCTCGATTATTTCCGTAGGAACACTGCTTTTGGCATGCGCGTTCTATTTGTGCAACGATGTTTCCTAATTTGGCGACGATACCTCTTGGTTGAGCTTGTGCTACTCTGAAATACTGCTCGTATATCTGGTGGGCCAAGTATTTCACTTTCATTTTTGTAGCTTCTAATTTGGACCGTAAACGTTTGCCTTTCTTGTTCGTCCAACCCGCCGAAAATTCGGGACCTTTAAAAAAAAATAACATTAAAAAGTGAAAGTAAGTAAAATAACAATTCTGCATTGTTTTGATTTAACTCGGTAATTGATTGGTACGAGCTTGAAGAAATACCAACGGAAAATCGTAGTCAGCAAAATATTTTAATATTTAGGAATCACCTACAACTGGACAAAAAACTTTACAATGAATCAAGTAACCGAATTCTGCTATCCAAAAGTGTGATTAATAACAACAAGTCGACTGGTGAGGAGAGCAGGATATAGAATATTACATCCTTTGCAAAGCTGGAGTGGCGAAAATTTGTGAGGGTGATTGTATTGTTGAAACGATTGCGAAGATTAAAGAAATATATGTAAGTAAATAATGACTCGAGCGACAGAAGAGTGTAAGGGTGTATCGAGATGGTTTGGGAAGGAGTAGAAGAATTTGTAAATAATGGGCTTAAACTGGGAAGTGAGTTAATCATTTCGTGTTTATTCGGATACAGTCCTGTGGATTTATTGTTCTTATAGATCTGTCATTCGGTAAATGTTATAGGTTACGTTTTATGTGAGGGTCGTTCAACGTCCCTTCCACTGCAATCTGAAAGATCTATTGTGGCTCACCTCAAGATTATAGTCGTTCTATCAGCCCTATGCCTCTGATGAAGCTAATCAGAGTCGGCGACACTTCCATGAAGTCCTTTTCAGTAGTCCTATCATAATTCATAGGTCTTGTCTGCTCATATTCAGCAGCTTTTGAGATTTCTTTTTAGAGAGATGCCTTTAAATGTCTCCTCCGATCTAACCAGTGTGATATTGTTGCTCTGGCTACGTTATTCGCTATGCCTAGGAATGGCTCTAGGCCTATAAATATTCCTTCAGAACCTTTTCTGGCTAGAAGGTAGGCTTTTTCTTTCTCCTCAATGCCGGTATGTCCAAGTGCCCAATGTAAAGTTACTTTGTTAATTTCCCCTAGACGTATTAGATCCTAAAAGCATTTCCAAACTAACTTGGAGTCGATCCTATTTGATTCCAGTGATTTTAGCGCCGCCTGGCTATCGAAAATAATTTTTATTTTGTTCCTGCAGTCACGCTTAAGCATCTCCATTGCAAACACCTCTGCTTGGAATATTGGGGATAGATTACCCAAGTTCTGGCTCAGATCTACCTTTGGCTCCCCTCCATGGCCCCAGTTCCAACACCCCTCTCGGTTTTAGAGCCCTTCGTGTACCAACACTGGTCAGCCATTATATTATAATGTTATAGAATCCACAGAAAACCTATAAGCTGACAGTGGGACTGATGAAGAGTAGCCTTAGCAACATACACATCAGTTTTGAAAAAAAATATATGAAAACATTTGTATGGAGTGTTTTAACCTAATAAATCGAACCTTGGACTTTAGAAATTAAATATAAAATGAAATTTAAAACAACAGAAATGTGGATGTGGCGTAAAAAAGAACTTTTAGAATCTGTTTAACGTAGAAATTCTTAAAGCTTTTTAAATAGACGTTCATTTCCTCAATGAATATATTGCTCTAAATATTAGCAAATATAAACAATAATATAATAAATAATAGGTATTCGCTTGAAAATATCTCACCCAAATAAGTTTCCGCAATGAACGAGTGTTTGGTGCCTCTGTTTGATTCAAAAATAAATCCAGGGAGATCTTCACGTAAAATTGTTGTTTGTTGTTGTCCATCGGAATTGTGAATGTGGATTTCCGCTTCTTTTCTCGATGTCAATGACCAATTTCCAACTACTAATCGGGCAGTTCCGGGTTTAGAAAGAAGAGGCGTTGAATTATTGACGGATCTAACTGCTGAACGTGCTCTTTGTAATTTTTCTAAAAACTCTCCACGATTTTCTGAAGAATAAATGTTAATAAATTCACCAAAATGCAATTAGAAAATATCATGATAAAATTCTCATTTTATTAAATATTCAGTAATTTTTGTGATAATTTCCAATTTTTCCTACTAACATATTTTCACGTCTTATTGAAACATAATTTAATTTTAAAATAATACATGGATATACCAATAATAATTCAAGATAATTTTTTATAAGTACTTCGCTCTCTAGTTGTAGATTTGATTAAGTCCCTTAAATTCTCTCGATTCACAACAAAAGAAAGAGGATAAAGTGAAATATCCAAATTAAAAAATTACTGGTGGGCAAATAAGGGATGGGTGTTGGCCAAAAAAGTTATACAACTTAGGTAATTTTTGATACTTAAAGTAAGTAGTAAACTGAAGCGATACAATTGAAACCTTTTAATTTTAAAATGATTAACTAAAGTTGAACGTTGAAATTTATTGGTGGGTAAATTTTGTGTTTCGATAGAAAAACATCTTTAATGGATGAACTAATTCTTCGTACTCTGTTCTACAAGTACTCAGTGCGTGATAAAAAATAACCAACAGTTATTTCAGTATACGTAATATTTAAAAAAAATATTAAAATTTATCCACAATTTGGTTGACAATATTTAGTTAAACAGCAGGCAATTGTTAAGACACAGTAACAATATTAATGTCCGTTATGTAACATTTGTCCAACAAAAATTAGACATTTAGATTGAAATGCAGAGCGTATAGTACATTGCAAGCGAAAATTAAGGTTAAGAAATCTACTAAAATTGGCAAAGCATCAGAAAAAAAACACGGCAAAACAATCAAGAGTAGAAATAATAAGAAAAAGCGAACTTACCTTCAGTTGTAAGGGAATCGGCGGCACGACTCTTCCCTAGATACGGACAAACAAATCAACATCACTGTTACCACATAAAAATACTCAAAAAACAAAAATAAATTTTACAAAAAAATTAATCGAAATTATATAAAGAAACTTTAAATAATTAACATGATGTATTTACTTTGTATATAAATGTTTTGTGTTCAACTAATGACGCTTTATCTAAGAATGATTTCAAACTGCGTAGGTTTAAACTAAAAACTACTAAACTTAACAGTCATCAACGTTATTTATTGAAATCACCAGAGCATTATTGATACAATTCGACGAAATTTTTAAGTTAACATTAAAACTCGTGTTTCACTTTCTTATTGACTGTTTCAGGTAATCCAGAAGACACTTTATTATATTAACCTCACATTTACAAAATGTCTACAAATATAAATAATCCATTTAAAAATCATATCTACACCACTCAATATCAACTAATATCATATGGAAAGCGGGCAAAGCTAGCCTTATATTAGATTGTCTTAGGTCGTATAAGCCTCTATGGAGACACAACTGGACACTAAAATCTATAGCGTATATCTCCACCTGAAAGATAGTTGGGGCGTTACCAAGGCATTCGGACAACCGAAAATTAGGTCCTATTACTCCCACTCCAATCCTTTCATCTATCTTGGAGTCATCCGTGTACCACATCAGTGAGTCCTCTTCCAGCTCTGGTTCGATTTCTTTGACCATATGTCGGTTTTCTATAACCACTTAAACGGTGTCTCAAACTTAACTGGCGTGGTATCTAATGGTTGGTTTAAGGATGCTAGTGCAATTTTTTCCAGAATCCTCTGATAACCAACCAAATCACCAGGTTTTAAGTTTTGTGTCTGTTGCAGTCGTAAGGCATCAGCTGCGGCCTCCCTAATAATGTAATATTGTAGCGGAGGTAGATCTAGCAATGCCTCTAAGTCATTGTCATTGCCCTTTTTATTTCCAGACAAGCCAGCCGTTGCAGTTTCTGCAACTTAGCACGTGCGGAGATGTTCGTAAGAGGGAACATTCATATTAATTGAGTGAGATAACAAAACAAGTTTTTTTTAGTGAAAACCCAATACTACAGTCTGTTTGATTTGTTAAATTTATTCGAAATCTTTAGATTGTGAGCCAAATTTATGCTTTAAATAATATTTTTAATTGTCAAATTAAAGCTTTTAAGAATTTATATTACTAGATGATTAAACTTCAAAGAGAATCTAAGCCACCATGTACTGCTAACCAAGTGACAGATAGTCAAGAAATATTAAGAACTTGTCAAAACCACACGTTTTGATATCATTCTTAGGTATATAAGATGATTCTGTTTAACAAAATCCAAAATTAATAAACAAAAAGTAAAATTCAAATGGGTCAAGTTCAAAATAATGTGTTCCAAATTGATGTTTTGCAGAGTAGACCGATACGATAGCTATTAAATACATGAAACAATTTTAAATAAAACTTTCATATAATAGTAACCAAACGATTTTTCAGTTTAGTTTGTATTTTTCAAATATACACAACATGAATCCTAACCTTAAAGTTTGAAGCTTTGGTTAACTACTAAGAATTTCTATTAGATTCAGATATATTTAGTTACATAGTTTGTGAAAAATAATTAATGGTTTATGTATAGATATAATATGAAAATTCTTATTTATTTACAATTTATATAGCATTTGTTAATCAATGCGATTATCGGTGTTGGTAATTACAAATGTTTTTCGAGATAATCTGCAAGACATTAATTTTTGTGACACCTTCTTGGGAATTTTAATTGTTAGCTATTTAATCAACAACACAAAATATAAAACATGAATGTAATTATGCCAAAATGCGGTGTTAAAAATTATGCTGTTAGCTTTTTATTTACCATTACCTTGTTTACCATTTCTTGTAACACTATTGACAATATAAGCGAGGAGCAACAAATTAAGCAAAATATTAAGAACAAGCAAAATAAAGAAATTCAAAGATATACTTTTGATTAAAGAAAAATTACATAAATACATTTAAGAGCATACCTACAAAATTTTTTCTGTCTGAGACACTAGACCAAACATTTTTTCCAACGCGTCCGCGATACAAGTATCTCATATCGAGTAGGCTAAATAATAATAAAACCAAGTCCGTCTACAGTTATCGTTTTAGAAGTGTGTGGTATACAAATAATATTTATTTTAATAGTATTGGGTGCTTATAGCTGGAGAGTTGGTAAAGCTCCCGACAGTAAAATTATTGAACAACATGGTGACGATGTAGTAAATGACAATGAGGCAAGATAGATAGATATAGATGGTGATATTAACAAATATACTTGGATTCAAAAAACCAAAAATTTGAGGTATATAATAGACCAGATCGCTATAAAACATAAATCTGTGATAAGACTTTTTCTGACATAAAAGTATGTAAAGGAGCAGAGTGTGGATCAGACCATTTTTTGGTTAAATCAGTTTTCAATATTAAGTACCATAAAGTCGAGAAAAGATGACCAGAACATAAAGCCTGAAATACCAAAATTTTATAACTTAGCTAGTTTAAGAGATGAATCCACGAGCTTCTTATACAAACTAAGTTTAGCTTAAAAACTAAAGAAATAAGAAAACTTAAAGAAACAACTGGAACGGCACAAAAAACAAAAACTGCATGAGTGAGTCAGCAATGGAAGCATTAGGAAAAAAAGAGAAAATCGAGAAATTTCTTGTGGGCAGAAGAAATCACAGAATTGGTGGTTCAAACGATATGGAAGATCGAAAACACTATAACAGATAGAAATATAAAGTAAAAAAGGAAACGAAAAGGATGAAAAATGAAGCATGGAACCACAAATGAGCGCAAATAAGTTCAATGGTAGGTCCAGAAAAGCTTGGAAAAGAATAAACAACTTATGACAAAATACAATCGTTGCAAAAAAATACTACTACAGCCTACTAATAGAGAATAGAAACGAATATTTAGATATAAACTTCAATAATGGAGATGCAGAAGAATACGAAATAAAAGATAAAAAAGGAGTTGAAAAAATGATAAATACTTAAGCACCAGGACCGGGTGATCTGCCTTTCGAACTACTCAAACATGCAATAACCAAACCATTAGATATAATATGCAATATATTTAATAAATGTTTAATTGGGGACACGTTACCTCACGACTGGACTTTCTCCTATATAACAAAAAAGGTGATAGAAATAAATGCGAGAATTAAAGAAGTATAACTTCATCCACTGGAAAATTATATGGAAGAATCATTAAGGCCAGCATAGAGAAAGATATTGAGGAAACGGAAGAGCAGAGCGGCTTTAGACCAGGAAGATCCTGCACAGAAAACATGTTTACCCTCAGACATTTGGCAGGAAAAAATTAACACTTTATATTTATAGATCTGAGAAAAGCTTTTAACTCTGCTCCCCTACAGAAACTAACTTTAGACGAATAAGATATTAGAAAAGTATGTATAAATGCAATTAAAACTCTTTACAAAGGCAATCAAGCTCTTGTCAGAGTCTGATATCAGACATCTTCCCCTTTCAACCAACGAAAAGCGTGAAACAAGGATGCTGTTTATCTCCTAATCTACTTAAGAGCGGCTTTAAAACATTGGACTAAAAAATGTAGCCTGATGGGAATTTACTTGGGAGACACAATTCTCTTTGCAGACGATCAAGTAATACCTGAAGACCAATAAGACATGGAATAAAATACCGAACAAACTTATGATAAAAAGCTTATGATAAATGGGGTTTGGAAGTAAATGCGGAAAAGATGCAATATATGGTAATAGGAGGAAAAGGGCAGGACCTAGAGCGGAACTATAAAAAATATGAATATCTTGGAGTTACTTTCTGTGAAGACGGAAGGGACGACAAGGATATAATAAAGAAAGTGGTTAAAGAAAAGATTATGACGGATGCACTGCATCCAATACTGTGGTCAGTTATGACATATGGGTCAGAAGTGTGGGTTATGAGCAAAACCTAAAAGCAAAAATTACTTGCAGCGAAAATGTCATAATGGAGAAGGTGCTGCAGTAAAACGTTATTTAACCGCGTTAAAAACGAAACGTTACGATAAAGAATGGGAGCTAAGATATTATCATAGATACGGTAAATGCTGAACAGCTAACGTGGTTTGGCCATTTATGTCGGAAAAATCAAGGAAGAATAGCAAAAAAGGGATGGGAATGGACACCCTCCTAAAGGAATAAACCTGAAAAACCCCGAAAGAAATGGGTACATAACATGACAACGACAGATGGCGCTTAGAAGCGGCAATAAAGCTGCTATATATATAATCCATATTTTTAAAATTGCTTTTTTTCTTCACTTCATTTAACCCATGAACATGAGGAAAGTTATTTAGATCAAAGAAAAAAATCCTAAATTGCTAAGTTTTTAGATTAAAAATATGTCCACTAATTTACTATTTTCAATTGCTACCAAAATTTTAGTCTGCTTAGATTTAAACCCAATCTTTAAGGTTTTAAAATTTTTGAAAAACATTCAGTTTTCCCAGGATTTGGTAAATGCTTTTACATTACAAATCCTATACCAGTAAAATTGGAGGTACGCTCTTAATTTTCATATTTTCTTTTCAGAAAAAAGTAATGAAAAACAAGCATAGAGATTGAAAAGTAAAAACAGAAAAACGACGAAAAATAAGGAATATCTATTACCTGACGTATCGGCTCCCCCTTCCGGAGATCCGCTGGAATACATTGTAGCCAATTTTCCGTCCAATATAAATCTGAACCAACCATTCGAACCGTTAGATAATTCTAAAGCAGCAGCATCGGACCAAATGTACAAACAATCCCTTCCTCTACAAATCGACCAATCTCTCCAATGGTACGCATTACCCGGTAATATCTCTTTAGCATCATCAACCTGAACGGCTTCTGTTGTTTCTAAAACCAAATATTACATTTACATAAACTGCATTGCACAATATGAGGACACTCTAAGTATTCCAATTATTTTTATACCATGTACAACAAAAATATTTACCTTCGTTGGTTGTTTCTGTCTCTTCATTTTCTTGTACTTCAGGAGGACTGGCCAAAGCTTGTACTTTAGTAAAAATACCTAACCTTGCAAAATGATCTAAAAAGACATCTTGGGATTTCACCATCAAATCTTGAATAATTAGTAAAACTATAGAATGCCCGTCCTCATCGTCCTGTAAAAATATATTTACTCAATTTTTTTGGTCAATAATATAAAATATTTTCTAAAAGTTAAATTTTATGTGGTTTTTAAGCTGAGTACTTAATTGGTATGACAACCACCAGTCACAATTATAATGAAGGAATCTGACTGAATTATATCTTCAATAAAGCGTCCTGGTTAATTAATGTACCGAGGACTATTATTTGACATTTTCATATGCCCATTAAGGCGACTGTGTCTAGTGAGTAGTCCTATTGTAATTCGTAGGTCCTGTCTGCTCATATTCAGCAGCTATTAACAACTATTTTAGAGAGATCTCCTACAAATGCCTTTGAGTGTCTTAAACACCCTAGCCCGAACCAGTAAGAACGTTTCCTCTGGTCTATCAATTTCGATATTATTCCTCTGTCTACGCTATTCGCTATGCCTAGGAATGGCTTTGGGCCTATAAATGTCCCTTTAGCACCTTTTCTAGCTAAAAGGTCTGCATTTTCGTTCCCTTCAATGCCGACATGTCCAGTTGCCTAAAGTGAGGATACTTTGTTGTTTTCACCTAGACGTATTAGATACTGAAGATATTTCCAATCTAACTTGGAGTTTGGAGAAGTCGAATTTTATTCCAGTGAATTTAGCGCGGAGGTTTTTTGCAACACAACAGAAAATCGTTAGCAAATCTGTAACCTTTATTTGATCAATCTATACAACCAACGTTATGTTACGAATTTCAAGCAGTTGGGCGAATGTAAACGATTTGTGAACGGGATTCTGTTGTGTTGGAACATACCTACAAATTGGAATATTTATGCAAACAAATACAGGATTTGTTGAAAGGTGTAAAATTCTGGGCTTCTTTAAGTTTAACGTTCTCCCTAAAATATTTAATTCTGATTTTAACTTGATATCATGTATTCCATTTTTCCATGTGTTTGTTTTTGGATATCAAATGTATAATGAACTCGCTTACACATCCCATAAACATTCATCATTCATCATATTTTTATCAAATGATATTGTGCACATTAGACCACATTGTCTTGCTTCTACTGACGTATTAAATGGTTCTAAGATGATATTATTGACCTTAATTATTTTCATTTCTACTAATCTTGTTAACTTATTGGATACTCTCAGTTTTCTCATAGCCCAATTAACTTATGCACTTTAGTGTATTTGTTGTTTATTAGGAACAATATTTATTAGTATTTTTTATATTTTGTCCAATAATGTTTAAGCCCCGGAAAAATCTTCCTTTTTGCGAAGTACAAAAATTATTATCTCTTTTTAGGTCTTATTAAATTTAGATGCTTTAATTAAATAGTGACAGTTAACAAATTGAAGATCAAGAATTTAGTAAAATTAAAATTTGTATTTATGAGTGAAAAGAACCATTAAAATAGTTCCAGCGCATCATGCTTATGTCTCATTTCTTATTTAAATATTTCTTTCATTATTTAATAAAAATGTTTAATGTTTAAAAAAAATTAGATATTATTACAATTGTTGGTTATTTATTTATATCGTTATATAGAACTTATTTATATTTTCAATTTCAAGGCTTTAGCTTCAATTAAATTTTATTACAACCATAAAAGATTTGAATTTGGCGCATTTTATTCAACACTATTCCTGAGCGCTGTGTGCATTGCCAGATCACAAAAAACTAAAATAAAGAGGTTGGAAATGGATAAAAAAATTAATATTTTAATTCTTTAGAACAAAACGGTGAGGTGGAATTTTAATTTTTTTAACCTATTATGCAAATATTATATCGCACTCTCCTACTTCTTTTCGGATTCTGTCGAGAAAATATTTTTATATAAATTAAAATAGTGGAAGAGACTGGACGTTTTATAGAAATGGACCCTCATTCTTGAATATCTCGCAATCTAATCGGTCAAAATTTCTAAAACTGCAGGAATCGATAAAAAACACTAGTGTTAAAAAACTTTGGTAAAAATCCATCAAAAAGTGGTCTCATGCTGGAACTACCTTAAGCAAATCTAAAGTTCAAGTAGCCTTATCTAAATATTTGAAGGATTTAAAAAGAATAGTCTATGAACAAAATAATAAACCAATTTAATACGTAAACATTACCTCATTATCTAAAACTGTTGCAATAACTTCAACGATTTGCGTTCCAAAATTAGGGTTAGCTTCCAAAGAGCAAAGTTCTTCCAACAAATTAGGTTGTATGTAGTGTACCATTTTTCTAATTAAACCTAAGCTGGCCTTCCTAACACTAGCCAACATGGTAGATTGAAGTGTAGTGCAAAAAACTGGTAATAATCGTTGTAAGTAGATAGGTGCCATTTCCGGATCACCTCTGGGTTCGATACTGTCTTCGTTTTCCGATTCTGATTTTCTATTTCTCTCTTTATCGACGGGTATCATCCATTCGCCGGGACTTTGCAAAATAGCAGCCACTTCTCTATGTCCTTCATCTGCTCGTTCTCTCGCTTTGTCTAAAGGAGTTTTTCCATCTTCGTCTCTTAAATCCGGGTTAGCTCCGTGTCGTAATAGAACTTTGGCTATGGCTGGACGACCGAAACAAGCGGCATAATGCAAAGAAGAACTTCGTTGACCTTTGTTTACGTCCGCTCCTTTCTCGCATAAGTATTCAACCATTTCATGGGTACCGAATGCAGAGGCCCAGTTCAAGAGGGTTTGCCCAACGTCGTCCATAAAATTCACTTCAACTCCACCGTTTTCTGTAACAAAAGAAGAATAATGAAAATCTCTTGTTTTAACTCAACTTCCAAGTTTAATTGAAGAGGTTTAAAATTACAATAAATTTAATTGTAACAAAAGAATTCCATATGTGAAGATTTTATAAGAAAATAATTTATTTTTGTTTGTTTTACCTATGGCTTCAATTAAGGCATCGGTGTCTTTGGATCTTATACAATCAATCAATTGTCTGTGAGATTTTTCGGCAGCAGAATCCATACGTCTCATTCTTGGCATTAGTTGACCTGATGAGGAAGATCCAGATTTTCCTAACGCTCGCCTACCTTCGAAAAGTAGAACTAACAGCAAATCGACTAGTCGCATGGAATCCAAAACACAACGTTCGTCTCCTTTCAGAGATTTTTCGATTGCATCCAATAACTCCGATCTCAGTAAATCCTTTAAAGAAAAAAACATTTTTATATCAAGAAATAACGGTGTTTAAATATGTTTAAAAACTTACGTGAGTAATGGATGGTGAACCTCTACATAGGGTAGATAAAAGACTAATAATCGTAGAAACTGAAGCTGCGTTCGCTTTAGAATCAGGTGTTACTGTTGTGGGATTACTGGTAGAAGGTGTTTTACCAGGAGTAGTTTGGGTGCCACTGGCTGCAGTTGGACCAGCAGCGTTTGAAAGTCTACTTAATAATTCATTTACTAATCCTTGAAAAAATGTATTTACATTAATGCTTGAATGAGTAAATAAAATAAAAATAGTGTTTTAGGTAGTAATATTTACCGTGTTGGGCAAGAGGCGCTGGATCTACTCCTCTTCTCGTAAATCTATCTGCAACAGAAGCGAAGCACCTTAAAGCACCATCAGCCACGTGAGAATCTTCATGATGTAACAATGTACTGAGCGCAGAGACGCAAGTTGGTAATTGAGCATCTGCTGGTTCCATTTTTGTGCATAATCTGGAAACGACGGCCATAGCGGAATGAAGTGTATCTTTATGAACTCGTTGACCATTATCTCGAATAAACGGTAGTATACAACTTAATCCACTTGCATCAAATACTGCTCCGGCTTCTCTAGTACATATTAATTCCAATACCTAAAAAATATGTATATATATCATTTACTGTATAATATCCAACAGAATTGTTACTTATTTTTATCAAATGTAATTGTTGCTTTCCAGAGTGACATATTCAACATGATATCTAATAATTTTAAACATCTGATATACAAAAATTGTTTTAGTAAAGAACCCATCTTAATCAAACAGACAACCTTTACAAATCAATATTAATAACATATTAGGTATATAAATCAATATAAGAAAAGGAGAAAGTTGTTACTGAACATTAAATTTCCAAACAATCAAAAGGCATCCATCTACATAAATCTTTTTTATACTTAAATAATGTCATAAGAAATGTCTCAAATATATAAAAGCAGTTTTAATTAACACAAAAAAATCAAGAATACAGAAATTATTGTTATCTATGTAAAATACATTTAAAGACTAGTTATCCTTTTTTTTAGAAGAAATTAAGTAGTTTGATATTGAACTTCTAAACTACATATACTAACTAATTCCAAACAATAATAATAAATCAAAAACAATATAAAAATGATAAGATACTAGACAAGCTCATCACTAATTATTTTGCCAATGTGTTATGACTTAATATTACTTTGTTTTTAATACTTGATATTATATAGAATAATAATTTCCTGAATTTATATAACATAATAGTCCTTAGTTTCTATTGGAGTAAAAACAAGTAACCAACTATAGAAATCAACTTTTCCTTAGGAAGACAATATTTATATAAAATTTTATCTATTTTTTAAAATATTTTATTTCAGCTACTTTTTAGTCGGAACTTTTTTCTTGGTTCTTGTCTCTAATTGTTTCACGTTACTAGTTTAAGCATTGCTTGCAAGTGTTGTTATTTTATGTTAATTTTTGCGTTTAATCCTGATGATGGCCTTCTCGTTTTGTCAAAGCTTTTTCTTTTTTCATCTTTAATTTATAACAAAAATATGTGACACTGACTTTGGGTTTTTTCACATGCCCAACTACTCAGTGACAAATAATAATAATAATAATAAAATTTTGAAAGTTAATAAAAGTATGAAGCATAAGCTATATTATACTTAAAAGAAGACGAAGAATTTTTCCTCATCAATCGAATCATAGATCCAAAATCCAAATGATGACTTAATTTTTTGAAACACTAGTTGTTGATCTCAAGTTTTATTGGAGTGTTCTTATATTTAGTTTCTAGCCGAGACGATGACTTAATCTTTTATTTTTGTTTTAAACACTAGTTGTTGATTTTATGTTTTATTAGAGTGTTCTTATATTTATGTATTTATTTTTAGTTGAATTTATATTTTGAGTTTATTTTGATGCCCTCATATTACTTTTTCAAGTTGTTTTTATTTTGAATTTTGACTTTTATATATTTTTATTTTATTTTTAAGTTTTTATTGAAAAGTGAAAATATATTGAGTTTTCCTGAAGTAAAAAGTTACTATAACACAGTTATCTTGAAATTCTTATAACACCCAACATAGTTGGTATCGTTGAAGAGCTCATAAAGAAACCTATTCAAAAATATCATTTTTGCCTATGATTAAAAATGACCGCATAACTGACCATAAATGACCGGTCACATTGCATGGTCATTTACCGATTTATAAATGAACGGTCATTTGCCAACACTACTGACAATATTAAATATTGTTTAATATTTAGATTCATATATGAGGAGACAGAGTAAAATTCATATTTATAAATTGAAGTTTACACATAAAATAGCAAGCATAATGCAAAAAGAAACACAGGCTGGCATGTAATAAAAAAGAAAACAGGCTGACAATTAGCTGTGCCGTAAAGCAAGCTATATCTATAGTACTCATTCAAATTATAATATGCCCCCTGAGTCAATATGCGCTTTATTGATGAATTGAAAGTGGTTAGATTAATGTGTCTAATTTCTCAAGGTAAATTATTGTAAAGTTTGATTCTCAAATAGTCCGGAGATTTTTCAGTACGATTATATATGCAGAACGTAGCACGCCAACATAAAAATATTGTCACCTCTATATACAATTAAAGATGACAAAATTAACTGGAGGACCGTAACTAAGGAAATGATATTTAGATTCTTTAACTACATTACAATAGAATAAATAAAATATATTGTTTTAATCCTGTGGTCGCTTAGAGACTGTGAACTGTTGTTGGCGTTTTTATTTTTTAAAAAGTGATATCTTTCTTTTTTGTATATCACTGGGTATTTTCCTTTCTTCAATTTGGTATAGTTTACAATTAAAATGTTTACTTACCTTAACACATTGCTCAGCTAAATCCTTACTAGTTCTTGACGATAATTCGGCTACCACTAAACGATTACAGATAGCTTTTACAGCACCCTCTATTGCAACAATTCTCCTTGTACATTCTGCCGAAACATCAAGATAATAGGTTATAGCCCGAGCGGTGACTTCTAACACGTTTTCTGGTGCTTGTTCATCCAGAAAAATTCTACAAAGTGCTGGTAAAAATGTTCTTGGCGGACAACTTTCAAAACAGCGATCTACATTGTCAGACATTAGCAGCAACATGCAGAGCTGCTCCAGGGCGATGAGCTGCATATCACGCTCATCGCCCAAACCACTATTCAACCATTCCAAGAGGGTTTCTGGATCAGGATCAGCCATCTAAAATAATAAAGTATATTTTTAATAATTAAAAGTATTTACAGAAATTCATCACTGTATTTATTTACTAACTATTACTAATTAAATGTTTCTGTGTAGTAACTTTGGCGAAATATTGTGTTTTTTCTCTTTCTCTCGACAAACTGGACTAACTGTATCAAAAAGTCTTTGAAATATGTCAAATTGTTGACAAACTCAGGAAATAATTTAAATATTCAATAAGAAGTTTCAGGTATACGTAAAGTAAAAAATAAATAACAAAATTTTATGAAAATGTCAAATATATAAATATGGGTTGAAAGTTTAAAAAATTAAAGTAAAATTTTGTTACAAGGCTATACGATTTTAATTCCTTTGAATCAACACACGTTCACAAATATTGAACATTTATAAATGAATAAAAAAACAATTGCTGATAAAAAATAGGATGAACTAAACATTTTAATGTTAAATTCCTAGATAACTGTTAGATTCCAGAAATTATGCTGTCAAGGATCTGACGTGTCGTCTCTATAAGATAATGAAACTATTATTATAGATGGTAGTTAAATAGTCCCATTATTATAAACTTAACCGATGCCAAAGAGCTCAAATATCTTGTACTATGTATACTACAATTAATAATAATAGTAAAGTATGGAATACCGCTAAAATTTCGTTTCGCGTTACACGACAATCAGACACGGTAAAGCACATGTTAACTAAATAAAGAACAAACACCAAACATAGATATTAATCATCATATTCTGCTATAATAAACACATTTTTTTATGCTGACACTCTGTTGTCTACCTTCTATCAAAATAGATATTTAACACCTTTGGATAATTGCTTGTAATATCATTGAAATGTGTCACTATTAAAATATTACATAGTGCGTGATAAACGCAGCATATCAAAAATATTAAATATAGAAAACAAAAACAAAAAAAAAACTAATTTTTTCTGCGACGGACTAAAAGTTTGGCATTTTATCTCTGATGACATTATCTCTGATGACATATAACAAAAAGTCACTTTATATGAAATTACTTTTTTCCCGGATATACAGTATGGAACAAATAAAAGAAATAAATTAATTACAATGCAATTGGTTGAAAAAACGTTCGGCAGGTTAATTTTGTTTTCTAAAAGCCCAATTTTTCAAAAAGAGTTAAGTTTCCTCCACTTACCATTGGGCAGTGACATCATAGACCATTTTTTAAGTTTAACCCTATTTTTTTTCTTGATTTTAATACAACTTGCAAATTCCTAAAAGTAATAAATAATAAAATAATTTAGAAATGATTTGTGGCAACAGCAAAATAGTGCGCCTGCACATTATGCTGCCCTGGTGCGAAACTACTTGGTTAACATCTTCCCAAATCGGTGGATAGGTCGAAGAGGATCAATCAAATGGCATCCCAGATTTAACTCCTCTTTTGAGCACTTGATATAGATTTGGTGGTATTTTTGAATTACTTTGCTGTGAAATTGTTTTTAAATTATTTATTAATAATTATTTTTCGTTTATTTATTGTGTCTCCAAATAAAATAAAATTTATGTGTCTTATTTTAAATTACTTTTATTCCAAAAACTTGTTATGCAAGATATTACAAATAATATGTTTCCCAGTAGGAAATTGCAAGATGTATCAAAATTAAGAAAAAAAATTGGGGTTACTACAATGACGTCACTGCCCAAGAATGGTGAGTGGAGGAAACTTAAAATTATTTTTGAAAAATTGCGCTTTTAGTAAACAAAATTGACCTGTCCGAGCGTTTTTTAGAAAAACCAACCATTTCCATTATAATAAATTTATTCCTTTCATTTGCTCCATATCTAGTACACATAGGTAAAGGTAAAAATTTAGCTGGCAATAGTTTTGTTGGAACTACTTTCGTTGCTTCTACTAATTCCGGTGGAGTCAGAGAAAACTCGAAATTAGACAATTTTCGACTTTATATTATTCAAAATAACTACTGACCACTAAGTTCACAATTTTTAAATCAAATCACAGAATTAAATTGACAGATATTTTATTTTCTATTGATTGGTTTCCTAGCAACGCTATAAGTAGAACAGCCTACCTGCTTAAAAATTCAAATTTCACATCTAAAATTTTCCGACTTATTCTAATATTTTTTTTCAATGGTTAATCGTCGTTTTTCCATTCACAGAAAAAAACTGTGTATTATACACGGAAAATATATTAGATTTTAGCTCCTGGTTTTTTGTCTCAAAACCTCAAGCTAAAATATTGAGTAAAATCTAATACTTTTCCCCTTGTATAATAAATAACTATTAATTTTAATAAAACAACAACAAATGTTTTACAGATACTTCAACTAGGAGTATTTCCAACACGTTTACTTTACATGTTACGTGGAGAAGGAAATGTCTTTTCCTAGAAAACTTATGAGTATAAAAACATTCTTAAAAAATTAACAAATACCAAGTTTATGTTTTACCTGGGGGGCTTTTCACTCCTAAAAAAATGTACACCTAATACCTTTTTATCATATTAGTACTAAAATTATTAGTAACTATAATATTACCTATTTACATAGATTATTACTTCATTACCTAAATTATTACCTTATTAACTAAATTATTACTTATGTATTTTTGAATACCTTATTAAAAACCCTTTACACGTAAACATCTATCTCTTTTTATTTCTTAAATATGACCTTTTAATACCTAAGTATTACTTAATATTACCCAGATAATACCTAATATTACTTTTAATACCCAAAAGTGTACACCTAATACCTAAAGTGAAAAGCCCCCCGGTTTTACCTCTATGATAATAAATGTAATACAGTTAGTAATACAGAAAAAAAGTACCTAGTCTGTTTATATCAAATTGAAATAAATAAATATGTTGTCCATCATAAAAATATAAACTAATTATTAAAAACAGAAAATGTAATATACATGGTGTCCCGAAAAGAATGGTCATAAATTATACCACAAATTCTGGGGTCAAAAATATGTTGATTGAACCCCACTCACCTATATACAATAGTGCACACAGATACAGATTCCAGTGGCGATCCATATTTTGTTAAATTATAGCCCTAAAAAAACTTGGGGGGGTGAAAGGGGTGTTGACCCCTTCTGAAAATCCATAATAAATCAAAATAATTGAATGCAACTGTTTCCAATTTATTGGGTATTCTCTACTAGTATTTCCTATAATGTTAAAAAAATATTATTTAAATTTTTAACTTTTTTTGTGTGCACTATTGTATATAGGTAAGTGGGGTTCAATCAACATATTTTTGACCCCAGAATTTGTGGTATAATTTATGACCATTCTTTTCGTGACACCCTGTATAATATTTAAAATTGCCTGACATGTTCAAATTTCATACTTCAATCCACATTAAGATTTTATTGGAATAATTAGTTTTATCTGCTTATTTTCACTTATCTAAAAACGTTGATCAAATTTAATTTGCAATATATCATATTTACAGTAGACTAATTAAAAACTGATATGATAGCAGCTCATGTATCCAGATAATTCAGTAATAGATAGTTTTTGCAAATAAAATTCAAATGTTATATTGGTTACCTAAAAAAAAGTATAGTGGCAAATATTATCCGAAAATCACATGCTTGTTCGTTTTTAGAAAATATTAATTTCTACCATAAAAATAATTCAAAAAAAAAACAAATGTATTTCATTCAGTACCATATACATACGTCCGAGTTCAGAACAAACAAACGCGTTAAGCTAACGATTTTATTAAATCTGGAATAAGAACGGTAGGTAGTTATTCCGTTATTGATCTACTACAAACACTGATAGGTATTTAAGTTAAACAAGTTCGTTTTAATGAATTGGAATTAAAAATTGTAAATTAATATTATTTACAAGCAAAATATACCTAATACCTGTATCAAATACTAGGAATGTATAAGTACACCTCGTATAAAATGTAAATATGCGGTATTTCTAAATGTTTTGTTCTAATTTTAATCTTCGATATTTTTACGTTAAGTATTCTCCTAATAACACATAAATTAAAGAATAACAATTGAAACACATATTTTAAGCCGATCGGTTACACCTGGTAATTATTACGAGCAGCAAATTAAAAATGATGCTGAAATAGACCTTGATATTAAGTTGGAATCCAAATAATGAAATGTTTGTCATCCAACAATGCTTATGGCAACTTGACAATTATTCTAAAACTGATTCCCGGCGAAAGTTTAGGTACGCTTTCGTCATTTAATTTTTAAAATCTCCTATTATAAACAAAATGAAAATTTCTGTTCATATGATTTAAAAATGAAACCCCATACACTTTACTACTTTGAAATTTTTAAATGTATTTTATAAAATTAACACCCTGTAAGATAAATAGATAAGATACACATTAGCAGTTGTGTTTAGATATAATTGTGTGACCCCAATTTAAAATAAATGAATTCTACATACAATAGTACAATGACTAATTAATTTTTTAAATTAGATGCAGGTTAGGTATCTTACGTGAATTGTAAGCTAAATTAAAACTCAAAACACATACATTTTTAAAAAATTTCTTTCGTCCTTACATAATAATTACAATATTATGTAACTGTTATAGATGGTATTTGAATTTTTTTTATAGGTATTAGTTTTCTACCCCGTAGAACAAGAAACTAGACGAATAAAATGCTCTACCTTAAATATAGCTTTAACAGCAATTTAATTATTTGTAGAATTTAAATGAAAACAGTGGCATTGAGTTTTTTACACACTGAACTTGTTTACACATGCTTCACATCACAAATAACTGATAAAAAATAGCAAATCACGTTTTGATTTGTTTTACTTATTTACATTTAAATATGCGTGAAAAACCTGTGCACGAAAACAAAAACAATACATGCGTTGTCATTTCACAAGAGTATGATTTGAGTTAATTCTAAGTAATTAATTAGTCTAGTGAATTGTGATTGATAACTAAAATAATAGAAAGTTTTTTATAAACTAATAATATGTATTGAGGAAACATATTTACATATTTCCAAAATAAACAAGTATACTTTCAATAAACTTTTTGTTATAAACAATGTTTAACTGAAACAAGGTTTCAGTATAATGGTGTTTTGGTAGCATATTTATAGATATGAATAGTCCAAAATGATTATTTTTTCAAAATATTTCTTATCAATGAATTGAACTTTGGGGTTACTGTACCAAATAAAAAATGAGATTTTTAAAACATTATTAGATTAACTGTCTTCCATCAATACTGGATCAAGCAAACAAAGTAGAAATTAATATAATTATTTGCACTTGACGTATTAAAAAAAACAACTATAAAATGTGATTTAATACCAAAATCAAAAATTAAAATTTAAATATTAAAAAAATAAAAAAAAATAAAACAGAATATTTAATTAGTAAATACAAAACAATTTTTTAATAAATCCAATCTCATTATCTTATGAAGAATACATGAAAACAGCCAGTTTTACAGCAATTTAAAAAATATAGTGGTATTATTTAAAAAAGATTTATGGGTTTGTTTATACAGAAAATCTCTAATAAGTTTCCAAATATCTTCTGTAAACATCTTTTATAAATTGATAGGATTTGGTATCTCAGAACAGAAAATTTGTATATTCTTTTATAATCTTTCCAATATTAATTGCTAAAATCCATTTAAAAGTGTCATACAGAGTGAGTTAGTTTACTAGGCTTCAAAGTAGAAAGAATGGCATGAAAACAACATATTTCTCTCATTAAACATCCACTCTGTAATATTGGAAAGACTATACAAGGAGGAAGCCACCAAGGAATTATTTACTACAGTTTGAGGCAATACAAGACAATATCATGGACTTACAGGACAATACAGGTAATTATGGGACAATGTAGGTAATTATGTGGAAATAGGGGTGCAATCTAGAGGAATTAACAAATGGCGCCAAAATATGTTACATGAAGGTCAGCAGACAAACACATACAAGGGACATACAAGGCATAATGGGACTATTATAGACATAATATTGCCTCTTTGGAGAATTATTCTCCATAAATTTCAGATGTGGTTTCCCCCCTTGTTCTTTTATTATAAATGTTCTATAAATTCATCATCACATTGTTATAGTAACACTCTTTAATTTATAAAGTTCTTATTTGAAGTTTTATTCTTCCCTCAAGAATATCTTTAATATGCTAGTCTGTAGAGGATATTAATATCTTTAAATCATTTTCAAATGCAGAATAAATACTAATAATATAAACATTGACTTAACACAAAGAAAAATATAAAACTAAATTGTCATTAGATAAACATTGATTTAATTGAAAAAAATCAATTCAATCTGATTGGTATAATCACAGAACAAATCTTGGTTAATTGATATAAGAAAATAGTGTAAAACCACCAATGTGACTACCTAGAATATGAAAACAAAGTAAGAATTTTATAATTCCTAATAATTTCTGACAAATTTGACGACTTTACAATTTTGCTGTACTAATTCTTCCTGATACATTCCCACCCAGATCTAACAGTTTTGAGTGTCATTTAAATGTAAAAAATTTTTCACCAAATAGCCAACTCTGTTTGAAAACTGTCAGAAAACACAGAACAGGCAAATAAATACAAACCTATTGTATTTACTAATATGTACAAATTCCACAAAGTAAGGGAAGACACAATAAATTCTATATATTTTATTATCAATAGGTTTAAATGTTAAATAATTTGAATAATTATATACCTACAAATATCTGAAGGGTAACTGTCTATTATGTAAGCATTAATGTGTTGAAACATGTGTCAAAAACAAAATTTTTCTTTACCTACCATATGTATTGGTTAATATAAACTTATGTCTTGTTATCTTTGATCACACAAAAAAACATTCTAGTATTTAATTCTGTAGAGCTATCCTCATAATTTGAATATTTTCTTTTATTCAAATACATGCAAATACAGAACATACCTAATAATTTTTCCCATAATTCTGATTTAACTGATACTAAAATTAGACTAATAAAGTTATCTTCTAATTTATCCTGCTCAAAAGCTGTATATCTGATGTTCAGCATTGTACAAATACCAATGAACTCATGTGAGTCATTATGTATAACCAATAAATTACAAATAATCACTCTGATAAATAAGGAATAATTATTTCCTTATGAATATATTATTCTTTGTTCTTTTTAAATAGTTTTACAACATATATGGATTTTTTGTGAGGTATATTCTAAATTTTAATAGTTCAACAAATGTATAATTGTACATATTTCTAGAAACAAAGGTTATTTTTACATTTCAAATAAAAACAAGAATATCTTGTTTTAAGAACAACAGAAATAATGTGTAATTTTAATAAGTAGGTTATTACATGTTTAGAAAATAAATTTAAGAGTTTTTTGTTAGATTAATATGTATGTAGGTGGCATATAAGGAAACTAGTAATTTGGATAAATAAAAAAATGATATGTACTTACCTCTGAATGTGAATTTTCACACCTCAGGCAGCAGTCCACGATGTTTTTAAGAACAAATTTTCTGAAATTTCATAAAAATATATGTATGAGCATGTGATATATTTCAGCTAGTTGGATATCTTCTGCCATCAATTTAATCAATAAAAGGTAATAATAAGAAAAAACTAACTAGATATTTTCTAAAAACTCTGGATGCTACGGAAAATATTGTGTAAGGAAAAAGTTTAAATGCAATTTAATAAATAGTGACATATCTATTGACAATGAATTTGTGCCCACTTTTTCTACGCAAATAATGGAAACTTCTAAAGCCAAATATGACACTGCCTAAACGACTTACCTGTCTATAACCTATTTATATACCCATATTTTAATATTAATTCTTCAAAATGGTATTTAATTTAAGTTTCGTAAAGGAAATTTCAGAAAAATACACAATAAAATATTTATATGTTCACGTTCACCTGCACCGTACTTCGCATTCAGTACGTCAAGGCAAAACAATGTTGCCATTACACCAAAAAAAATCAGATATAGATGTTATCTTTAGCATAAAAAAGGACAGAACTAGATTTATTAGGTATTTCTAAAAGTTTTTGGCAAAAAATATACGGAAAAAATGAATTTTATCTTACAAGAAGCCTATTTTGTTGGAGATTTGTATGGTTTATTTTTTTTTAGAGGACTGAAATTCCTCTTAAAATTTTTCATATCTATTTTCTTCCTTTGTATCAGAATTTGCGTAAAAATATTTTTGTTGTTAATAATTGTGTTAAATTATTCATTCATTCCACTTAATTTATAATATAAAGCTAATTTTTATTCTGGACCACAGACTGTCTAGTTCCTATTTCCTATCTTCCAACTGGCAGTGGCTGTTGTGTTTCTACTTTCCGAAGTCTATGGTCCTAAAAAAGAGGTTATATATTGTTCTGTGGTTTTACTTCTTCTCTGTGACAATAATGGCGAAAATATGGGCGAAAATTATTTATGAAAATTGCTGCTTGTAACAAATAAGTTACGAATTTTTGTACAATAAATATGGTACATAATACATTGTAATTTTATTAGTCTCATAATAAATATATCAAAGAAAATATGGAAGTAAAAGTAAGTTTAATGTCGTTTTATTCTTGAATATTATATTATTATGCATATATTTTTAAATTGAACTAATCAAACAGGTACTTCTAATTAATTTTAAGGAATATTAAGATATGTTTATTGTTTAGTAATAATGTTATTATTATATGACCAGAAAATAGTAGGTAGGTAAATAATAAAGTAAAAAATGATTACTTTGTTTTAGAGATTACTTTATGCAGTTGTTAGAGGCATTTATGACAGTTTCAGAGGAATGTATGCTATTTTATATCTTGACAAAGAAATTAATGAAAGAAAGATTACTAGGCAATCACCAACAAGACTTAATTCAGCTGTGAGACATAAATCTCTTGATCTGAGAGAAACTACACCAATAAGGCAGCTAAAGAAACATGAGTAAGACGGTCAAAGTATTTTATATTTTTAAATCACTTTTAAATGCATATCTTTGGTTGAATATCTTAAAAGTACATTTATATTTTTATGGTTCAGAGTTCACCTATATAATTTACAACAAAACTTGGTAATGGTGTATTTTATTTGAAATACAAAATGAACAAAAAATAATTAACTTCTATTTTCATTAAAAAAATAAACTTTGACATTAATTATTTAATTTCAAATAACTACATTTCATATTTTAGAGAATCAAAAGTAATGAAGAGGATCATACAATGTGGAATATTAAATGGAGGTATTTTTTTAATAAGTATACTTTTATTTGAATATGGACTGCTTCCAACTATAAATAAATTATTAGGATACATATTTGGAACAGAGTCATTTATGGGAAAATTGGTATGGTCTTGGATAGAACCAATTTTATCCTTTATATTCAAGACTGTATGGGTCATACCATTATTTTTACTAAGTAAGGTAGTAAATGCTCTATGGTTTCAGGTAAGATATTAACATACATGTAAGTCTGGGTTATAATAATGTTATGGAGAATTCATCACTACTTATTATCATTTATTCCTTCTCAATATATATTATTAACAGTTACTGAATATAACAGTAACAGTGTCTGATCATAACTTTATCCCATGGTGTGGTTCCACCTGAAATTACAGTAATAAATTAATTTGCTGTTTTCAAATTCAGATTTAAAAAATGGCTTAATGAAAACCTTGGCTTCAAATACATCAACATGTCAATATGTAACAATAAATAACTGAACGGTTAAACTAAACTTCCACTATTTATTCGGAAAATACGTTTTAAAATGCAATTACAGCTGTTTTGCTAATAACTAGCATTGTCTGATTGACATATTGAAGTTACATTTTGTTTGTTTGTAGCTAGGTACTTGCATTTTAAAACATATTTTTTGAATAAATAGTGGAAGTTTAGTTCAACCGTTCAGTTATTTATTTTTCTTAGTAAGATGGATTTCCACAAAGTAAAGGTTACCACAATCAATTTCATTTCAATATGTACTACATGATTTAAATTTAATTTAAATAGCTAAAAATAAAATATTGATTTATTACAAATGTAACTTTTTTGGTTAACTTTAAAATAAAAAAAAGGAAAATATTTGGTTAAATATTTAATATAGAAATTATTTTTGTATTAGCAATTTGAAATTATTTAATATTTTCTTTATAGTATATTATAAACAAATTTCATTCCCACTTTCAAGGGTTATCCTGTAGTGGTTCTTTTGGTTTATTTTCCAACTTTTTTAAAATTGTACATTTGTATCTTTTTTATATGTGAATCTTTTTATTCTTTTTTATAATTGGTTAATAAATTAGTATATTACTTAAGAAGTTTGGAAAGTGAAATATTATGCACGAGTAAAGTTTAGCACAAGAGCGGAAACGTAACGAGTGAAAGAAATACACTTTACAACGCGTTGCGTAGCCGATTTTTCCCACTACCCCAATATTTTATATTATGAACTTTAACTTTATTTATAAAATTTATTTTAATTGTTAGTCATGTTAAAAATTAGATTTAAACAAGTTTAAATATGGCATGAAAATATAATTTATTAAAATCAAACAATCACTTGCTCAGGAGTTAACATCAAAATTCTTTATTAGTTAAATGTTGTTTTAATTTTTTTCATGGGCTCTATAAAAATTAAAATGATTATTAGAACAGTTGGTGAAATTGATTAGAACTTGAAAAACGTTATGTCTTGGTGTTTTGAACATTTTCATTTACATTTAACTCCTGTAATTCTTCATGTCAAGTGTCAATTGTGTAGTAAAAAATTATGAAGTATTTAAAATCTCAACTATTTACGTAGTCTAATTTAATTTCTTTTCTTACTCTAACAATTCATTTTCACATAGCCGATCACAGGACAAATTCTTCTTTTCTACTATTTGTAACGTCATGTAATACTTACTCTTACTGCTGTGGCGCCACCACTTGACTTCCTTTTGATGGACACTTTTTAATACTTTCAGTTGGTTCATTCCAAGAACGATAAACATTTACCAGGATTGCCTAATCGGCCTGATTTGTCCGCCAGCTGTGTGACGTCATTGCAGTCCTTCATTATAACGTTTACCATATAAATGCATGGAAATAATAGAAATTAAACAGTATTTTTATGATTTCTGAAATACTAACGTACCACTATTTGGATTTTTAAGATTAAACACTTATAATTTATAATAAATAATCCCATAAAATCGTTTTAATACTTATATTTAATTAATTTATTGAATATTATTTGGGAAATAGGTAGAGTAGTAAAGAAAACACTATTTAGTTCTATTTTTATTTTAAAAAATACATTCAAATAAATTTATTATTACACAAAATCATGCCTAAAACTAGTGTTTTTTGACAAACAAAGAAACAATAAACAATTTGCAGCATATTACTAGTACAATCCGTGAATCTTTTATGGAGCGACATAATATGTATTCTATAAAGAATTTTTAATTACAAATTTAAAATTAACAAAAAATACTACATATTATAAAAATAGTAAGTAAGTAAACTATCTCACTAAAAACGTAAAATAAAAAATGTATTCACTATTGAATATTAACTTTGACACTCAACGATACTAACCAAGCAATGTCCAGCCAAGCAGTGTAACACATGAAATTTAAAAGTCCGAACTGGAGTTTAAAAGAACAGTTTTTTAAAAATTTTACACAAAAATGCAACGTACACTAATGTATCCACAATATCTACCAGTCAAAATTTTGAATATTTTTATAATAAATCTAAAAACGACGATTGAAAACGACCTAAAATGCACTGTCAAGATAGGAAAAATACGACCGAGGACTGCAGTGACGTCACAGGCCACCACGTGCAATCGATTTTTTGGCGAATGTACGTCTTATGGGATTAAGCAATCCTGGTAAATGTTTATCGTTCTTGGGTTCATTCCAAGAATGATAAACATTTTACCAGGATTGCTTAATCCCATAAGACGTACGTTCGCCAAAAAATCGATCGCACGTGACGTCACTGCAGTCCTCGGCCGTATTAAAACGATTTTATGAGAATATTTATTATAAATTATAAGTGTTTAATCTTAAAAATCCAAATAGTGGTACGTTAGTATTACAGAAATCATAAAAATACTGTCTAATTCCTATTATTTCCATGCATTTATATGGTAAACGTTATAATGAAGGACTGCAGTGACGTCACAAAGCTGGCGGACAAATCAGGCCGATTAGGCAATCCTGGTAAATGTTTATCGTTCTTGGGTTCATTCTACCTTCTATATATTGTTAGTTACAATTTAAGTATGTTTGGTTGCCTATACTAATAAGATCTAAATGAGTTTTAGAACACAAAAACAATGTATTTAATGAACATCTTTTAGGATATAGCCGATTCCGCATACAGACACAGTAGAGGAAGGCCAGTGTTTTCTCAAAGTCTTAGTAAAGTGTTGGCTGATTCGATTTTTAGCGTTCTGATACAACTATTATTTTTATTACAAGCAATGGCTGTGAGCTATATACCTATTTATGCAGTTGGATATACATTATCACTAGTACAAATGTGCATGTTATATTCTCTCTATGCATTTGAGTATAAATGGTTTAATATGGGTTGGGAGTTACATAAAAGATTATCATTCATTGAAACTCATTGGCCGTATTTTGTTGGTTTTGGTTTACCAATGGCAATTTTTACACAGCTATCTGATTCATGGATAATAAGGTGAGAAAATTTCCCAAAACAACAATTTTCATTATGTTTTAAATGTTTACTGTACTAAAATCATGTATATGATGAAGAAAGATGTAATTTCATGATTTGTTAGAAATTATCTATTTCTGCTTATTCTATTTATTATTCAATATTGATGCTGGATTTAATTTGAAACAGCACTTTGGTGAAATTTTGTTTTTTGATACAAGTATGAACTGAAGTAAAACAATAAGTCAACTGTAAATAACTCAGAGTAATAAGTAAACACTCTGAGGTAAAAAAATATCAACTGTTTAGTGTGCAAATTAATAAATCAGGCTTATTTATTTTTTAGTGGATGCGTATTTTCTGTATTGTTCCCATTCTTTATTATAAGTGGGAATGAAGCTAGTCCAATTCTAAATTCAAGGTTAGTAACTATAATTATTTAATGGTTTATGGCAAATCTTTTCTTATTTTAATTTCAGTGATTATCCGCTGCATTTCTTCGCCCCAGTAATAGGTGTATCCAATGCATTATTTAGTAAAACAATAGGGGGAACATCCCAAAAGTAAGAAAGGGTGCTCAATTTTATTGTACATAATAAATGTAAGATAATATACTTTTTGTTTTTACTTATCATGACGAGCTGAGATTTACTTTTTATTTTTAATTACCTTGTTTGTTAATAAATATTTTTATTATATTTTATTGTTTAATTTTATTTACCCATACTTATGGATGCTGAAGGGTTGGGCAGGCTATTAATGACCATGGCCAGATATGGTTTGGCAGTGATAGAGATGAGTTGGTTATTTAATTGTTAAATCTAATTCTAAATCTAAATGTACAGGAAAGCAGGAAAACATGGTATGATATGAAATGAGTATTTTTTATTTAATTAAAAAAATAAAGTATCACTTATACCAGCAATTTAGGAAAATTAGAAAGGATTAAAGATAAAGTTCATTTAAATTAAAAACTGTTAAAGAATATAATTGGGTCAGAAAATATAGAAGAACGGTGGGTCGATTGCGGACAAGAATAATTATTTATTTATTTATTTCTGAAGAATTTTTTATATTTTTTACTAGCTTCGCACGGTAACCACAAGGTAGGTATTTGGGAACGTGATTTATGAAGGTTATTATAAATATTTAGTTGAATTAAAATTAAGTTCTAAAAATAAATCGTCGAACAAGATGTTTTCTTTCGAAGGATAAAAAAGGATAACCTTCATTTTGTAATGTAATTCGTCTATTAGCTATATCCGTTTACAAATGGATAAGTTCACGCCTCTTTAAATTTGATCATCCAATGGAAATGCTAGAAATTTTTTCTTGTTTTTTTTTTTGGTCGATACGTTTAAACATGGTTCCTTAAATTTTGAATCCTTATAACCAGTTTGAAATTATTTTTAAGAAGACAAAGTCATTTGATTCTGTAAATAGATAGATAGTGTTTTCGAAAATGTATGTTATTTTCAGTTTGAATTGTGACGCATTTTAGTGTAATTTTGGCTGGTTTTAGTGAAATCATACCGTCGTTCGTAATTATAACATATTTCATAAGACTTTATGGTAAATACCGATATTTATTTAAATAGATTTAATTTGTTTGCCATTTTTTGCACTTATAATAAATTCCTTTTGTTAAGGTCCAAAATACTTTGTTAGAATGAAACATAATAAGTATAAATTAAAAAAAAATTAAATTAACTATTTAATTGTGTAACCAATTAATGGATATTCAGCTACTAAAATATTGGCTGTACTAACACTATTGTTTGTATCTGATATCCTACATTTTTTACATTATTTATGAAAATACTTTTAATTTAAATTTTGAATAACTTTTGTTAATACTTATGCTGAATATGAGCAGACAGGACCTACGAATTATGATAGGACTACTGACTGGACACAGTCGCCTTAATGAGCATATGAAAAGTGCGGGCTGCAGATTCTGTCACGCTGAGGATGAACCGACGGAGCATATCTTGTGTAACTGCCGAGAGACCGAGTATCAATAAATTTGGTCTGCATCATTTCTAGCCCAAGGACTTCACGGAAGTGTCGTCAACTACCCTGATGAGCTTCATCAGAGGCATAGGGCTGATGGAACGACTATAACCTAGGGGTGAACCACAATAGCAGGGCTGAGTCTTCGTGTGCTTGGGCCCCCCTGCAAAATAATTGTAAAGGTCCCCCCTATCTAGTGGGATGACTACAGATGTACGATTACAGGGGGTATGGAATACCTCCTCAGACAAGCGGGGGTCCGGGGGTTCTCCCCCGGAAACTTGTAAGAAATCTTTTTAAGCGTTTTTATAAAGGACTTCACATTGAAAACTCATCTCAAAATCAAGAAATTTGAATAAATAAACTACAATTTTAGATGTCTGCTAAAAAAATTCAAGAAGTCATCAAATTTTTATTCAAGGGAATGGCCCTTAGGAGCCCGAGGTCTTCGGACCCCTTTCCAACTCCTGTAGGTCCGGGCCCTCCCGGACTACTGCGGGGTCTTGCGGTTCGGTAGATTCGGCCCTGCACAATAGATCTTTCAGGTCGCAGTGGAAGGGACGTTGAACGAACACTAATATAGAACCTAACCTAACCTAACTCATATTAATAAAAAATAAAGGTACTTTTTACAATTTTATTATGATATAGTAAATTTATTGAGGATTTAATTATTGGGTAAAATGTTAGGTTTAAAGTTTGTCCCTCAGAGTAATAAGTAAACATAGAGGTGCCTCAACAACACAATAACATACAGTTTGTAGTCAATAGCAATAAACCTATAATTGAAAGAGATGGAAAATCTAGAGGTGTAGGTAAACACAGCCGTACAGTGGCGTGTAATTGGTTAGAGTTCACCGTAATACCTAAATAAATGTTAGTTAAATAATTGAATACTCATATTTTGGTAAGGAATTTATATCTACACTTATGGCATGGCACCATACTTCCAACATATTTTTATCGGAAGGAAATCTAAAAGGATATATATGTAATTCATTATTCATTTCATTTTCTTAATTGTAATAAATTTTAATTGTAATTGCTAATTGTACGCCAATGTAGTAAATAACTTACCGGTGATAGGTTAGATTATCATCTTGCGAAGTACCACAAATTATACTCGCTTTTCGGGGTTTCACCATTTTCAATATTGAAAATAAATAAAAACACTTTATAAAGTTCACTTAAATACACAAAAATTCAGGAAAATCGAACAAAGTGCTAATCACCTCTAGACAATTACAAACAAAGGCACTGATGCCAAATTTTCGGTGTGGGTATTTGATACAATTGGTCTAGAGCTTTTTTATCAGTTTATTAAAGAAAGGTAAGAAAGTGAATATTAAAATGTATTAAAAAATATTTTCTCTGAATAAGTAAAATAAAATTGTTGTAAATTATATTATTACGTTTTTGTTTCCTACTTTGTACTTACAAAACACAACGTCTGGCAATGCTCTGCTGGTAAACAAATCTGTCTCGACGACAAGTAGTAGGGAATATGCCTACTCTATGTTTACTTATTACTCTGAGATTTGTCCGTATTGAGTCCAGAGCCCTTATTCTCATCCAGTGGATATGAATACTCCTATAGGAAGATCCACTATCTTCCTATCGGACTTTCCTATAGGAAGATCCACCATCTTCCTATCGGACTTTCCTATAGGAGTATTCTTCCTTTTCCGTATGAAGTATCCGTCGTCCCAAATCCAAGCGAAAACAACAGTTGTGCATTACGTCCATACCCAGGATAGCATCTTCATCGATATCAGCAACCAATATCGAATGAGAAAGACAAGTTGAACCAAACTGTAGAGACACGTTAACCTCTCCGTAGACTTTGGCAGGTTCCCCAGTAGCGGTGCGCAGTCTCCAACTGGTAGGCGACATCTTCCTAGCCACGACAACTGTCGGCCGTACCACAGTTTTTGTAGCTCCAGTATCCACCAGCATGTTGTATCTCTTTCTGTCAATCAGGGCTTCGACGTATAAGCTGCCTGCTTGGTGTTTTAATATTGCTACCTTGACCGTAGGAGGGGCTTTACAATGGTTTGGGGTCGATGTCGCCCTCCAGGAGTCGACCCTTTTTAGTTTTCCTGCTGTTGGGAGACAGTAGCGTGGACATGAGTTTTTCACGTGCCCTAGTTCTCCACAATTCCAACATCGTGTAGGTCGCCGTCTCCTTGTGGGTAATAGCCTTTCCACTAATCCATCGATGCCATCAGCACTCATCTCCCTTATTCGTGCAACTCCCCGTGATGCTTCCGTTGCCGCTTCGAATTCAAGTGCAATGGTTAACGCGTCCACAAGGTCTTTTGGTCTGGCCAACCGCACAGCTCTTTGTAACTCCGGTTCCCTAAGGCCATCGGTAAAGGTTTGGACTGCTAGACACTCCAGGAACTCCTCTGCTGCTGTCGGATAAGCAAATCGAACCATTCTAGCTACCTCCGCCTCGAACTCCTGGATAGATTCTCCACTCTTCTGTTTACGGTTCTTCAGCTGTGTTCGGTACACGGGTTGTAGGTGGGTCTGACCATACCTCATCTCCAGGCGATGTACTAGTAGCTCGAAGTTGTCAGCTTCGTCGGGCTTAAGGGAATGCAAGACATTCAAAGCATCGCCTCGCAACGCTATGGTTAGAGATATTGCCTTTTCTCTGGATGACCATCCGTTCGCCCTGGCCGCCGCGTCGAATTGCTTGACGTAGTTGGGCCACGAAGTTGTTCCATCGAAGATAGGGGGTTTCATTGTTGATCGCATCTGTATAGTGTCTCCGCTTCCCCGTCGTTCGATATCCACGCTGAAGGTTTCCATTCTTTCCGCATCTCCCTCACCGCGGTGGACGTAGCGATCTTGCCGAAGGACCTCTATTTCTTTCTGAAGTTGTTGAATCATCGCATTCATTTTGGTATCTTCATTGCGTAGTTCGGCTACTAGTTCGGTTACTTGCTGGGATTGCTCACAACGTAGAGTCGATATTTGTTGTAAAACATAGCTTGACAACTCTTCACGCATTTGATGGACCAGTTCTTCTTGTTTCTTCATCTGCTCCTCTTGCTGGATCTTCATTTGATCTTTCAGCTCTTCTTGTTGATTGGAAATTCTAGTGGCAAGCTCGGCTAATTGTTGTGCTTGGTCTTCTTGCTGGTTTGTCATCCGGTTGGTAAGTTCTTCTTGCTGGCTTGTAATTCGGTTGGTAAGCTCTTCTTGCTGGCTTGTAATTCTAGTGGCAAGCTCTTCTTGTTGACTGGAAATTCTAGTGGCAAGCTCCTCTTGTTGGCTTTTTATTTGACCGGATAGCTCGGACATGGCTTCTTGTTGACCCTTTATCTGACTGGACAGCTCGGAAATTGCTTTGTGCATAGGATCTTCGAATTCCACCGAGTCAGGGTCAATATTTATACTTAAATAGTACTCACGTAATCTATTGATTAAAATAGTTTTTCCTCCGGTGGTATCCAAATCCAACTCTTCCAACTCTCTTCTGAGCTCAGCCACCAACAGTTCACGTAACTTCTTTCCAGGCATTCTTGCTTCTTCACCCCACACCTGACACCAATTTGAAACACTTGTGAGGACTTTAAACACAATTTATTACCAAATTGTAAGAATACAAGAATTCAGCTGGTTACAAATTACAAACTGTCACTTTTGACTTTTAAACTTCACAAAAGCTAAACGAACACTCACTAACTACCGCGAATGACCCGCTTTATATATCAAAATACTTGACATCTCGATTTTTCTAGAAATAACTATTTACTAAAATCCAAATATTACTAGAATGTTCGCGAATAACTACCAACCTAAAATAATTATAAATCATGTCGAGTTCCTGTCAAAACCTTCTTCCTCATTCACGGACTCTACCCTTCATGGCAAGCAGCCACATCAAAACACATGCATTCCTCTCGCGCATCTGTCACAATCATCCGTCACATTCATCCGTCACACATCTGTCACCCGTTACAATATGTTTTCTCGTGAAGCTCTACTCACTCGTTCAAGAATATAGCCCAGGATCATCCGATAACGGATGCTGGTCAAGCTGTTATGAAATTACCTACTTTTATGAGAAAATTTAATCACAATATCTTAGATTTTTTAGAAACAAAGCGATGTTCCAAAGGGGTTATGTTTCGAACTAAAACAAATTTTTTGTGAAAATGCAACCTTCCAAAAACCTACTACCTACTAAAATATGCAATATTTTGCACATATAATCTTTTACAGTTTGTACTCTTAAAAACCAGAACACCTTGTAAACGGCACACTAAAGTATAAAACAATCTCTATGTTTATACATAATTTTATTCCTCAGGAAACTGAATATATTTCTTAAAATTATAATTTTGTTCCTGTTATAATAACAGAACTACTGTTAATTAGAAATTATTTACACCTAGTATTTTTATCTACAGCTTTTTATAGGTTATTTGAAATTTTGTCGGAGGCATAATCTCTCGGTTGCGCCGCCAAATTTCCTTGAACCGAAGTCGACGATGATTCATTCATTCATGATTGTGAGAGAGTGTGGATTTCGTAGAATAGAAAAAGTTAAATAGAGATCCGTAACAAGACCTACTTCTTAATATTTAGCTGCAAGTAACAGAATACTGGGAAATAAGAATATTTTTAGGATAATTTTTATCTACATATGTTTTATGCTAGATAGTTACCGATGAATCACTGTTTTAATAATGAACAAATTTATTATTAGCGAGTTTTTAGTGTTAAAGATAAGATATAACCAAAAAATTCAGTTATATTTGTTTTCTAAATTAATGTTCAGACAAAATAAATAAACAAAATGTTCTGTTTAAAATATTTGTAGAATTATATATATACCGGGTGTCATAAAACTTCAAGAGTGAGAAAAAATGTTAAGAATCTAGGAATAACTTTTTAATTTGGTCAAATTTGATAGTAAGGGAGCCCACCATGCAATGCGGATTTACTCTAGAGTCATAGATACCTATTGGGTTGAAAAGCTTAGATGATAAGAAGAAAAAATGTTACATAATGTATCTATACCTTTTCATCAGTGGGGAAACCGATTGTGGATTTTGAAATTTGCAAAAAAACTGTTACATGGACATACTCGAGCTCATCAGATATTGATATCATAAATGTGCTACGTATTTTTAGGTCAGTTGCATAAAGGCTTGTTAAACCTTTGTTACTTAACAACGTATTAACTCTAGATATAAGTCTGTTCCAACCAAGCAGTGAACCGTTCTAAAATTGTAATATTTGTGCGCAGTGGTTAAGGTGTCACCCCCTGAGTTAAATTTTTAAGAATAATTTTATTAGTCAACAAAAGATGTAAAAATTGATTCTTAGGATACGTTATCACATTTCTTAGGGTGAAAAAATCAACTAGACTTGTGAAAGACAAAAATTGTATCTGTTTTAAAATTTAAACGGACTACGTTATTTACGTTTTGTTACTGAATTAATTAGATCCTTGGCATAAAGATATTTAAAGAGATATTTTAAACTATTTTAACGGTTTATTGGGTTTAATCTTATAATCTTACAGATTATCATTAATAGAAGAGATTTTAATATTTACTAAATATATAATTTGAATAACGGAAACAAATCTCTTTCATTCCTATTTTTTATACTGTTTTTTTAAATTCCCTCTGTATTTATTGTAGTAGCTTATATTTTTTATTCATTTTAATAAACCATATAAAAAACTAATATCACAGATATTATAATTTATTGATTTTGGCAGTAAAAGTCCATTAATTTATAAATAATACGGTTCGTTTTTAATAATCAAATTAAATAAACTAAAATCAAGGTATTCGGTTTCAGGGAAAAATTATTTAAGCTGACTCCGCACCTTCAACTTCATCCATAAATCAATAAATTTGAAATGCCCGCGCACGCGCTATCGTTGCTTGTCAAAAGTTAATAGAATGTTAGCTAACACAGGTTTAACAAGCGTTTATGCAACCGGTCCTAAGTGTTTTAATCACGTCGTTTACATTATGGGGGTATTCACGGTAAACCTTATTATTATTTGGCACACATACAATTTGGAATTTTATCAAAAATTTATTAACTGGAAATTATTTGTTGTTACTATTTCAAACACTCAAATTGAAATATATATAAAAATCCTCAGGTGAAATAAATAAAACCAAATGTGTAGCAAATGCTATATCATTATAATAATAATAATAATACAGAATGGGTCTTTAGATTAAATTAAACAAATAAAACTTTATTTTGTTAAAAATATATTGAAAAATTATACAAAAGATTTAGAAGCATTAGACAGATTCAGTGCTGAAGGACCAGACCAATAAACAATCTATGACTTTTCTAACCAAGCATAAATCTCTTAATCTTCCTACTGTCTTATCTCAGTTCATCCTGTTGTCCAGTTCTCATACCACCTCACGTATTCCAAGTGGCTAGGCGTATTATATTTTTAGTTTTCCAACCTCATTTCCGTTTTCTTGCCGTGTCATTTTCGGGGGGTATCATCAGTCCGTTTTCCGAGGCTGTTCTAGTAGTTATTATTTTTTTTATTCAGCAACAACCCCACCAAAAGGTTAGTAAAAAGGCTTGTAAAGGCTAGTAGCCTTTACAAAGAAAAAGGAACCTAATCTAAAAATCATAAAAATAGGGGAGAACATCGTCGAGTGGAAAACAGAGTTCAAATATCTAGGGCTAATCTTAGATAGCAGGTTACTCTGGAATAAACACGAAGACGAAGTAATACACAAAGCAACCAAGGCCCTCATGGTGTGCAGTAACATTGCAGGAAAGAACTGGGGATGTAACCGCAATGGATGTACACAGCAATAGTGAGACCAATAATCACATATGGGGCAGTGGCTTGGGGCGCAAGGGCTAATCTGAGTACGACGAGGAAAAATCTCTCGAAGATTCAAAGACTGGCCTGTTCATGTATCACTGGAGCAATGGGAACTTGCCCCACTGCTGTAATGGAGGTGATTTTAAACTTGACCCCACTGCACATTCTGTTAGAAAGTGTAAGGAAGAAAACAATATATAGAATGATCAAAGAAGGAATTATCAGGGAAAAACCTCGATCACTTCATTTTGATCAAACTTGGGAAATGCCCCAAGATGATATGCCAAAGAAATTCAACTTTGTGAGAAAATTCATCACAAGCTGCGTAATAAATCTGAATGGGATGAAGACACCATACAGAATTTAAACCAGAATACCATAAAATGGTATACGGACGGTTCCAAGCTAGACGAGGGAACTGGGATAGGAGTTTTTGGACCGAGAGCCAAATACTCAGAAAGCTTGGGCACATACCCGAGCATCTTTCAAGCAGAAGTCTGCGCCATCGAAAGATGTGTGGAATTCAATATTGGAAGAAACTACCGCAGACAAGAGATTGTGATCATGTCGGATAGTCAAGCAGCCATCAAAGCGCTGAGCTCAAATATAATCAGTTCGAAGATGGTTTGGGAATGCCTATGCAAACTAAATGAACTAGGCCAGAAGAACACTGTCACCCTCCTATGGGTCCCAGGACACATAGGAATAGAGGGGAACGAAACAGCAGACAAGCTGGCAAAAAAAGGAGCTGAAACCCCACACTTGGGACCAGAACCATCCTGTGGGATCAGCAGTAGAGTAATCTTAGGAAAACTAAGGGAAGAAATGGAGAAGAAAAAATCCAAGTACTGGAATCAGCTGGAAGGACTGAGGCAATCTAAGATACTACTGGGGAACTATGACCAGAAGAGATCTCTTAGCTGCCTCAACCTCAGTAAAAAAAGGCTCCGAATTTTAACGGGAATACTAACCGGGCATTGCCGGTTAAAAAGCCACATGAAGAAACTAGGGTTAGCAGATGAAGCAAAGTGCAGATTCTGTGAGGAAGAGGATGAAACCTCAATACACATACTCTCAGAATGCCCTGCCTTGCAGAATTCTAGGGCCAGATACCTAGGAGCACATGATGCTTCCTGAGGAAGTCCTAAACTTCCTCAGGAAAATAGGACTCGAAGAGCTGCTATAAATCAGAACTTGGCAAGTAAGGGGGGACACAATAGATCCTATAGGTCGCAGTGTACTTATCACCCCTAATTCATACATACATACATACATACATACATACATACATACATAGTTATTATTTGGGGACAATTTGGTAAAATAGAAGAAGAAAATAATTTTATTAAAAATGGAAGTTTAAGTTTCTTGCTAGTTTAACAAACTAATTTCTCATATAACGTTGTCAGATACCCTAGATATATATATTTTAGAGTCTTATAATTCTCCAAAATATTCCAGGCAACTGCCTGAAACTGCTTTTACAGAAGTCTTATAGAGTTTTCAGGTAATAATGTATAGTCGCCAACAATAAACTAAATACTCTCTCAAGGCTAATACTTTTAGGTCTTTATTCCATCATCCCATCTCAGGTCAGGGGTCCAACTCCGTTCATCCATTTCGTCTAGTATCGCCGATGATATCGCCATGTCGTACATTAGCAAATTATTGCATTTTGATAACATTCATAGTCGTTTGGAAGCAACAGCAATTTGACATGATTGACGGTTCAAGGGTTCAAGGCAAAAATAATATAAAGTTCAAGGTTCGTAAGTTAAGGATAAAACAACAACTTTGACCACTTTTGACAGAAAATTGTAAAAAACTGAATAAGAAAACGACAAATTATTGTAGCTAAACGTGCCCGCTCCGAAGCGATTGTCGTTGGCGATGTCATTTCATGGCGATAAATGAACGGAGTTGGATCCCAGGTCAGTTTTTTAAATAGTGAGAGCTAAAATAACCTCCATCGTTAACAAACTTTCAGGTTTATAAATTAACGAAGTTTATTAAACAAAATCGGAGATAGAAGATGAATACGAGGATGAATAGCTAAGCTCAAATATAAATAGGATGTAAAACTTACCAAATTATTAAAATATAAAAGGATATTAGAATAATTTTCATAGAGATATCAGCCACTTTTCTTTATTTCATTTGTATTTAAAATATTTAGTATAGTAATCTTAAATGTAAACATTCAAATTGAGGAAGAATTCATTTTACAACTATATCTTGGATAGAATTCAGTAAAACTATTTTATAACAATCAAGCAAGTCCCAATTCAAATAGCTTTCAGTGGAAGTTAAATTTAGAATCTAAAACCAAAATAATTTTATATGGAAAAACTGATCAAAAATTAATTCAAATAGCTATTTTATAAATATAAAAATGCATTTTTCTATATAATATGAAAAACATTCAAATATGTTAAAAAATGTTTATAATTTTATGTAAAATTAGGTTAAAATTTGCAAATTGAAACAATTGATTGCTAATTTAATGTCATTAGTGTCAGAATTTTGGAAAAGGTATAAAAAGCCGTGAATTTTGGCTTTCGCTCTCTGATTCGCAGTTGAAATTGATACCCGATGTCTTGGATTCAGCAAAATTTGGTATTATAACCTTACTTGTATAAAAAAGTTGAATTGATTCATATGATTTAGCAAAAATATTAGAATCACGGTAATTCAATACAGTCAAAGTACTTACTTAATAGTGTATTCCATCAATTTCAATCTGAATTCTGGTAAGATTGATAAGATTTCTTCTATTCTCGTGGACATTTTGCCTATGGTACTGGAAAGCAGGTGTATTGCGGATTGTTGGACTAGCGGGAAGCAGCACCGACATCGTTACCAACAAAAGGACAGTTATTTGAGGTACGTTTGTTAATAACATTTTGCTTGTGTTTGCGAATAACTAATTAAAACTAAATCATGGACAAGTATTAGTATTTATTATATTTCATCAGGAATTTCTATTACATTAGGTAGTAAATAGCATGTAATAAATCTTTGGATAAAATTAATAGTTTATAAAAATCATGTATTAAATTAATTTCTTAATTATAATTGGATGTTTTACAGAGTAGTTTAATTGAGTTTTATTCTTGAATCCTACCCAAGATATAGAGTCCAGTCTCTATATAAACAAATCAAAAGTATCCAGCTAGCATATTTTTATTAGGGCGTTCTTTTAAAATTAAAGTATACATCAGTTAATGATAACAATGATTAACAATTAATAAATAAAACATTGCTAAAATAAAACTAAAATAATAACTAAAATAAATATTATCAAAATCAAATCATCACAAGTAGCCACTAAATAGAGATGAGACAACAATACATTAGAATAAATATATTTTTCTTTATAATTTGGGACGACTTAAAGTTGATAATCTGTAACAGATAAATGGAGCTAATGGAGTTAAAGAAAAATTTATTTAAAAAACAAGGCCATTAAATGTATTTCGAAAGCAGAAATATATTGATTTATTCATGAACTTAGTAAAAACATTATCCGTTTTCTAAAAATATAATATTTCATTTCCTAACTTATTTTACAACAAAAATGTGTAATATTTTTAGTAAAACTGAGTCGCGTGCCACATTTATGTAAAATTCACGGTAAACCCTATTATTAGTAAATATTTGGCACACATACAATTTGGCATTTTATCAAAAATTTATTAACTGGAAATTATTTGTTGTTAAAAATATAAACTATTTCAATCACTTAATTGAAATGTATAAAAATCCCCAGGTGAAATAAATAAAACCAAATGTGTAGCAAATGCTAAGTATATCGAAATTATAATACGAGTATAGAGTAGGTCTTTTTTATTAAATTAAACAAATAAAACTCTATTTTCTAAAAAATATATTGAAAAAAAGTATATAAAAGATCTAGAAGCATTAGATTAATCGCTGAAGGACCAGACCAATAATCAATCTATGACTTTTCTAACCAGGCATAAATCCGTAGAATACATTAATTGTATATAACTATACTTCGGTACTACTACTTAAATGGATACTGCCTTCATCCTGAAATGCTAAACAAACCAATAACAATATATTATTTATTTGCAAGTGCGTTCAGGATCTTATGCGTCTAGGGGAAATGACAAAGTAACCTTACTTTGGGCACCTAGGCATACCGGCATTGAAAGTAACGAAAAAGCGGACCTTCTAGCCAGGAAAGGTGCTGAAGGAATATTTATAGGCCCGGAACCATTTCTAGGCATAGCGAATAGCGTAGCCAGAGGAACAATATTGAACTGGGTAGATCGGAGGAGACGTTCTTACTGGTTAGAGCTAGAGGATTTAAGCTACTCATATATCTCTCTAAAAAGAGGTCTCAAGAGCTGCTGAATATGAGCAGATAGGACCTACGAATTATTATAGGACTACTGACTGGACACAGTTGCCTTATTGAGCATATGAAAACAATTGGACTGGCAGAGAGTGCGGTCTGCAGATTCTGTCAGGCTGAGCATGAAACGGTGGAACATATCTCTCTTGTAACTGCCGAGAGCTCGAGAGAATAAGGATCAATACATTTGGTCTACATCAACTCGAGCCCAAGGACTTCATGGAAGTGTCGCCAACGACCCTGATGAGCTTCATCAGAGGCATAGGGCTCAGAGAACGACTATAACCTAGGGGTGAGCCACAATAGATCTTTCAGGTCGTAGTGGAAGGGACGTTAAACGACCACTCACATAGAACCTAACCTAACCTAACCTAACCTAACCTAACCTAACCTAACCTAACCTAACCTAACCTAACCTAACCTAACCTAACCTAACCTAACCTAACCTAACCTAACCTAACCTAACCTAACCTAACCTAACCTAACCTAACCTAACCTAACCTAACCTAACCTAACCTAACCTAACCTAACCTAACCTTTTTTTTTTGGTGAAGGGGAAACCGCTTGGCACCAACCACTGGATCAATGTGGTTGGTAGTGTTGGGCGCTACTCCGACTAAAACCCCTTCGCGGCTTTACCGTGGTCTGCCAGGTATCGCCTCACGGCATCTCGTCCGGCAGATCAGCCGCCGTTGATGTTATCTATAGCATCTTATGCTCTCAGATTAGCTTGCGCTTCTCTCTCTTCCTTCTCTTTCTGCCTTAGGACATCTACTATGAACTTGTGTCCCCTGGTCCAGTTGCTTTCTGACTCCATCATCCATTCAATAAGACCCGCCGCTGTTTCCTCTTCCGCATTGAAGTCCAGCTCGGCCCTTTCTGCCCCCCATCTCTCGCATCGGAGAATTGTATGGTCCGGGTCATACCTTTCACTGTTGCAGTACATGCAGTGGGGGTCCGCATATTTGCCTATCGGATGTGTGTAGGCACGGAAGCATCCGTGTCCACTGAGAAACTGTGTCATATAATACACTATTTTCTTCAGCTTGCACCTTCTTCACACCCTTACATCCGGAATTAACGATTTGGTCCACTGTGCGACCTCTCTTAGTTCCTCCCACCTATGTTGCCAGGCTGTCACCGTTATTTCCCTTTCCCTTCTCTTGTCCGCGATAGAGGCTTCCCTCAGGTTTGAGATCCTCCATCTCTCATCCACGAGTAGGTCCATGGGTGGGGCTTCCCCGATAACCGCGAGCGCCTCGAAGGATACCGTACGGTATGCCCTCGTAACTCTAAGGAGCGCCTTTCTTTGGGTGGCTAAGAGCATCGTCCTGTATTTGTTGACCCTTGTCACCTCTCCCCAAATGGGTGCGGCATAGAGTAGAACCGACGTCACAACTCCGGACAGCATCCTCCTAGGCATGGTCCCTGGACCTCTCAAGTTTGGTAACAGTTTCGTCAGGGCCGCCGCCTGTCTGGAGGCCTTCTCACAAATCCTCTTCACGTGCTCGTTAAATATGAGTTTATCATCGAGCCAAACCCCCAGGTATTTCACTTGCTTTGACGGTTTGACGTCGGTGTTACCCATGCGGAACGAGATCGTCCCTCTTCCTGGGGCCCTTTAAAATTATCGCCTCGGTTTTCTCCGGGGCCACTTCCAAACCCTGTTCCGAGATCCACTGACACACCGTGTATAAAGCCTCTTTCGCCTAACCTAACCTAACCTAACCTAACCTAACCTAACCTAACCTAACCTAACCTAACCTAACCTAACCTAACCTAACCTAACCTAACCTAACCTAACCTAACCTAACCTAACCTAACCTAACCTAACCTAACCTAACCTAACCTAACCTAACCTAACCTAACCTAACCTAACCTAACCTAACCTAACCTAACCTAACCTAACCTAACCTAACCTAACCTAACCTAACCTAACCTAACCTAACCTAACCTAACCTAACCTAACCTAACCTAACCTAAAACCTTTCATTAAAATTATATTTTATACTTGCATAGATTTATTGCTGATGCATTTTTACTACTACTGTCATTGACAAAAATATTATTTATATAATTAAATTAGGAATAATAAATAAAATGTTATACTGTATTTTAAATACGATTTACACAAAGTTCAATAAATTTCATTAAAACAATCACCATCGTTCAATCCTTAGGGGTTATGGCTAATGCTAACGCATTTTGATCTATTTGTTGAGGTGGTTCAGTCCTCTTTTCTTCTGTTTGTATAATTTACTATAGAAAAATCACAGGAAAAACTTTACTGGATAGAGAACGAAGTGACATAAGAAGAACGTATGAAGTGGACAACATTAACGACTGGATTTTAGGTGTAAAGATGAACGGGTGAGAAGTAGGCTCCTAGCTCCAATACGGTAAAATTGATTTGGCAACTCCGCTCCGCTGTATATTCCGTCCAACAGTTACGAGTTAATATTAAAAATATATTATAACTTTATACTAATAAGTCTTAGTAGATGAAGATGTCCATAAATGAAATTTTGCACAGAGGTAGAAAAAATAATTCTCTTTCATCTGGCATATTCAAAAATTACTTACAAACGTTCCGAGTGGCCAAAAAATGGATTTTAAGGGAATTTTTCACGCAAATTCGGATATATCCTTTGGAGCTGGGGGGTAGATGAAGATGTCCATGAATGAAATTTTGCACAGAGGTAGAAAAAACAATTCTCTTTCATCTGGCATATTCAAAAATTACTTACAAACGTTCCGAGTGGCCAAAAAATGGATTTTAAGGGAAATTTTCACGCAAATTCGGATATATCCTTTGGAGCTGGGGGTAGATGAAGATGTCCATGAATGAAATTTTGCACAGAGGTAGAAAAAATAATTCTCTTTCATCTGGCATATTTAAAAATTACTTACAAACGTTCCGAGTGGCCAAAAAATGGATTTTAAGGGAAATTTTCACGCAAATTCGGATATATCCTTTGGAGCTGGGGGGTAGATGAAGATGTCCATGAATGAAATTTTGCACAGAGGTAGAAAAATAATTCTCTTTCATCTGGCATATTCAAAAATTACTTACAAACGTTCCGAGTGGCCAAAAAATGGATTTTAAGGGAATTTTTCACGCAAATTCGGATATATCCTTTGGAGCTGGGGGGTAGATGAATATGTCCATGTATGAAATTTTGCACAGAGGTAGAAAAAACAATTCTCTTTCATCTGGCATATTCAAAAATTACTTACAAACGTTCCGAGTGGCCAAAAAATGGATTTTAAGGGAATTTTTCACGCAAATTCGGATATATCCTTTGGAGCTGGGGGGTAGATGAAGATGTCCATGAATGAAATTTTGCACATAGGTAGAAAAAACAATTCTCTTTCATCTGGCATATTCAAAAATTACTTACAAACGTTCCGAGTGGCCAAAAAATGGATTTTAAGGGAATTTTTCACGCAAATTCGGATATATCCTTTGGAGCTGGGGGGTAGATGAAGATGTCCATGAATGAAATTTTGCACAGAGGTAGAAAAAACATTTCTTCCTCATCTGGCATATTCAAAAATTACTTACAAACGTTCCGAGTGGCCAAAAAATGGATTTTAAGGGAATTTTTCACGCAAATTCGGATATATCCTTTGGAGCTGGGGGTAGATGAAGATGTCCATGAATGAAATTTTGCACAGAGGTAGAAAAAACAATTCTCTTTCATCTGGCATATTCAAAAATTACTTACAAACGTTCCGAGTGGCCAAAAAATGGATTTTAAGGGAAATTTTCACGCAAATTCGGATATATCCTTTGGAGCTGGGGGTAGATGAAGATGTCCATGAATGAAATTTTGCACAGAGGTAGAAAAAACAATTCTCTTTCATCTGGCATATTCAAAAATTACTTACAAACGTTCCGAGTGGCCAAAAAATGGATTTTAAGGGAATTTTTCACGCAAATTCGGATATATCCTTTGGAGCTGGGGGGTAGATGAAGATGTCCATGAATGAAATTTTGCACATAGGTAGAAAAAACAATTCTCTTTCATCTGGCATATTCAAAAATTACTTACAAACGTTCCGAGTGGCCAAAAAATGGATTTTAAGGGAATTTTTCACGCAAATTCGGATATATCCTTTGGAGCTGGGGGTAGATGAAGATGTCCATGAATGAAATTTTGCACATAGGTAGAAAAAACAATTCTCTTTCATCTGGCATATTCAAAAATTACTTACAAACGTTCCGAGTGGCCAAAAAATGGATTTTAAGGGAATTTTTCACGCAAATTCGGATATATCCTTTGGAGCTGGTGGGTAGATGATGATGTCCATGAATGAAATTTTGCACAGAGGTAGAAAAAACATTTCTCTGGCATATTCAAAAATTACTTACAAACGTTCCGAGTGGTAAAAAATTGATTTTAAGTGAATTTTTAACGCAAATTCGGTTATATCCTTTGGAGCTGGGGGGTAGATGAAGATGTCCATGAATAAAATTTTGCACATAGGTAGAAAAAATAATTCTCTTTCATCTGGCATATTCAAAAATTACTTACAAACGTTCCGAGTTGCCAAAAAATGGATTTTAAAGGAAATTTTGACGCAAATTCGGATATATCCTTTGGAGCTGGGGGGTAGATGAAGATGTCCATGAATGAAATTTTGCACATAGGTAGAAAAAACAATTCTCTTTCATCTGGCATATTCAAAAATTACTTACAAACGTTCCGAGTGGCCAAAAAATGGATTTTAAGGGAATTTTTCACGCAAATTCGGATATATCCTTTGGAGCTGGGGGGTAGATGAAGATGTCCATGAATGAAATTTTGCACAGAGGTAGAAAAAACATTTCTTCTTCATCTGGCATATTCAAAAATTACTTACAAACGTTCCGAGTGGCCAAAAAATGGATTTTAAGGGAATTTTTCACGCAAATTCGGATATATCCTTTGGAGCTGGGGGGTAGATGAAGATGTCCATGAATGAAATTTTGCACAGAGGTAGAAAAAACAATTCTCTTTCATCTGGCATATTCAAAAATTACTTACAAACGTTCCGAGTGGCCAAAAAATGGATTTTAAGGGAAATTTTCACGCAAATTCGGATATATCCTTTGGAGCTGGGGGGTAGATGAAGATGTCCATGAATAAAATTTTGCACAGAGGTAGAAAAAACAATTCTCTTTCATCTGGCATATTCAAAAATTACTTACAAACGTTCCGAGTGGCCAAAAAATGGATTTTAAGGGAAATTTTGACGCAAATTCGGATATTTACAAAATAAATTGAAGCTGTATGTCTAGGAACATAAAAATTGAAAGTTTTTAACAAAACTGTCACGTTATATTAAAAAAATAGATTTCTAAAACCAATAACAGCTGTTTAGCCACAACTTCATACCCCAATATCTTTTTTTATTGAATTATTTCCCGCAAAAACATTTTACATCTTTATATATAGTATAGGTATATAAAATAACTCTTAAATTTTGGTCCTTTTAATTAAATAATTGTAAATAGGTCTATTTTTATATATGGATAAAATTGAAAGATTTTTTAATATCAATTGTTTATATCTTGGCTAAAAGATAAATCAACCCGACATCTTCTAAATCGATAGTAGAACAACATTAAAATATAGGGGAATTAAACACGTGCCTAATAGTGTACCTACTACCCTTCTAAAAACATTAATTTTACTTTATTTATTTATTTATTTATTGTAAGGACATCGAATGTTCTCTAGGCAACGAATTGTATTTCTGAATTAAAAAAACTGTAGATAATGTAATAGGTACACATCAGTGACAATGGTTGGATAAAGAAATGTGTGCAATTAAAACTTTATTGTATTTTATTAATTACTTCTATTTTAGATTTGCTACTTTCGTACAAAGAAGCACTTTGTCTATCGTTCCTACTATATTCTCTTTCATTCTATTTCATTCATGGACATCTTCATCTACCCCCCAGCTCCAAAGGATATATCCGAATTTGCGTGAAAAATTCCCTTAAAATCCATTTTTTGGCCACTCGGAACGTTTGTAAGTAATTTTTGAATATGCCAGATGAAAGAGAATAATTTTTGCTACCTCTGTGCAAAATTTCATTCATGGACATCTTCATCTACCCCCCAGCTCCAAAGGATATATCCGAATTTGCGTGAAAAATTCCCTTAAAATCCATTTTTTGGCCACTCGGAACGTTTGTAAGTAATTTTTGAATATGCCAGATGAAGAAGAAATGTTTTTTCTACCTCTGTGCAAAATTTCATTCATGGACATCTTCATCTACCCCCCAGCTCCAAAGGATATATCCGAATTTGCGTCAAAATTTCCTTTAAAATCCATTTGTTGGCAACTCGGAACGTTTGTAAGTAATTTTTGAATATGCCAGATGAAAGAGAATTATTTTTTCTACCTCTGTGCAAAATTTCATTCATGGACATCTTCATCTACCCCCCAGCTCCAAAGGATATAGCCGAATTTGCGTAAAAATTCCCTTAAAATCCATTTTTTGGCCACTCGGAACGTTTGTAAGTAATTTTTGAATATGCCAGATGAAAGAGAATTGTTTTTCTACCTCTGTGCAACATTTCATTCATGGACATCTTCATCTACCCCCAGCTCCAAAGGATATATCCGAATTTGCGTCAAAATTTCCTTTAAAATCCATTTTTTGGCCACTCGGAACGTTTGTAAGTAATTTTTGAATAAGCCAGATGAAGAAGAAATGTTTTTTCTACCTCTGTGCAAAATTTCATTCATGGACATCTTCATCTACCCCCCAGCTCCAAAGGATATATCCAAATTTGCGTCAAAATTTCCTTTAAAATCCATTTTTTGGCCACTCGGAACGTTTGTAAGTAATTTTTGAATATGCCAGATGAAGAAGAAATGTTTTTTCTACCTCTGTGCAAAATTTCATTCATGGACATCTTCATCTACCCCCCAGCTCCAAAGGATATATCCGAATTTGCGTCAAAATTTCCTTTAAAATCCATTTTTTCGCCACTCGGAACGTTTGTAAGTAATTTTTGAATATGCCAGATGAAAGAGAATTATTTTTTCTACCTCTGTGCAAAATTTCATTCATAGACATCTTCATCTACCCCCCAGCTCCAAAGGATATATCCGAATATGCGTCAAAATTTCCTTTAAAATCCATTTTTTGGCCACTCGGAACGTTTGTAAGTAATTTTTGAATATGCCAGATGAAAGAGAATTATTTTTTCTACCTCTGTGCAAAAATTCATTTATAGACATCTTCATCTACCCCCCAGCTCCAAAGGATATATCCGAATTTGCGTCAAAATTTCCTTTAAAATCCATTTTTTGGCCACTCGGAACGTTTGTAAGTAATTTTTGAATATGCCAGATGAAAGAGAATTGTTTTTTCTACCTCTGTGCAAAATTTCATTCATGGACATCTTCATCTACCCCCCAGCTCCAAAGGATATATCCGAATTTGCGTCAAAATTTCCTTTAAAATCCATTTTTTGGCCACTCGGAACGTTTGTAAGTAATTTTTGAATATGCCAGATGAAGAAGAAATGTTTTTTCTACCTCTGTGCAAAATTTCATTCATGGACATCTTCATCTACCCCCCAGCTCCAAAGGATATATCCGAATTTGCGTCAAAATTTCCTTTAAAATCCATTTTTTGGCCACTCGGAACGTTTGTAAGTAATTTTTGAATATGCCAGATGAAAGAGAATTATTTTTTCTACCTTTGTGCAAAATTTCATTCATGGACATCTTCATCTACCCCCCAGCTCCAAAGGATATATCCGAATTTGCGTCAAAATTTCCTTTAAAATCCATTTTTTGGTCACTCGAAACGTTTGTAAGTAATTTTTGAATATGCCAGATGAAAGAGAATTATTTTTTCTACCTCTGTGCAAAATTTCATTCATAGACATCTTCATCTACCCCCCAGCTCCAAAGGATAACTCCGAATTTGCGTGAAAAATTCACTGATATGTCAATTTTAACACACTATGAACATTTATTAAGTATATATTAGTATTTAAATAATATTTTATATCATTTTATATTTTTGTTTTTATTAAATTAACTATAAAATGTTTTTTATCAACCACTAATTATCATGGTTCCTCCGTATTTAATTTGTAGTATTATCATATGCGAGCGTTCAATAATTTTACCTACAACTTGCTGGTCGAATATGCACAGTAGATTTTGATGCGCTGTTGCCAAATGAGCTGCTTGTCGTATTTCTACGGTAGGAGCTAGGAGCTAGCTTCTCGCCGATTAAAGATGAACGAACATATAAATTTAATCTACCAACAAAGAGTAGTAAAAACAGCAAATTACTTTTAAAATCTTCACATCCTCTTCAATGGCATATTTTTCTGGGTCTTCATCTTGTTCTAGGCCCTGTAGGACTAGGATATGACTGGTCTAATAATAGTTTTGTTTTCTTGCATAATACTTTATTTCTGAGCAAGCTTCTATTTCTACCAAAAGCTTGATTTCCTTTTTATATTCCATCTCTTATTCGCTCTTTTTCAGTTTTTCCCCCTATCGCTCCTAAGTAATTGAAAGTAACAGTAGGTTACAAAAAAAAACTAATGTTGAATTTTTATAAAAGATGAGGAAACATTAAGGATTTGGTAAGGAAACTAGTTAATGATGGTAATTGTTAAATTGTTAACAGTTTTGGTGTGTAGGAGAGACTATTTCGATATTTCAAGAAAATTAATTAATTTTTATTCTTTCCCGTGTATACCGTAAACGGTTTTAGACCACTTTTTTATGCATTTTACATAAGTTAGGTTAAAAACACATACATTGTGTCCGTAGAATATGGAACAAATTCACTTTTAGCTAAACACACCATTAAGAAACAATCCTGAAACACGTCGATTTTTCATTTTAATTTATCGTATTTTAAAATAATATTCTTGTATACAGGGTGAATTACCTTCGAGTGAAATACCCTTATTTGGTTACAATTTTCGGATTACTCTAGCTGAGCTGTTTCCAAAAATGCATCAGATGTTGATTCCAATTGGTACAGGGTGAACAAAAATACAATAGTTTTGTGTGTGTTTATAAAGTTACAAATAACATTCTTTATTACTTAAATTAAAGATATTATCAAAAATATTTCTTATCAATAAAAAAAAATATAATCGTCTAGTTTTTTGTAAAATGTAAAATGTTGTTTGTCGCAGAGATTACAAGAGAGTGTCAATGAGTATGACAAAGAATACCAATCGATTCTCTTTGTTCCGTCCTCGTACTGGCAACGCTGTATCATTATTCAGGAAGTATGCTTACTCTTGTAATGAGAGGCGTGCTATTTGTGAAAAGTGGAAATATCTCTATCGGGTAATATTCAGTTATTTTTAGGGGAATATAATTATGAATAGTTATTACTCAGCTTTTCACTTAGATAATTATCGTTAATATTAATTGTACAAATAAAATGTAATGTAGTACCTACTTTAAATTTTCATTTTTACACCCTTTAAAAATAGGTATTAAACAACCAAAAGAAAAAGATTAAAATATTATATTCAGGGTTTCGTGACCTCGATTTCTCGATTGGATTCCATTTGAGGGAATAGTTGAGGGATATGCAGGATGTTTCATAAAATGAGCAAATCCAATGGTATCTATTATTTTAATTTAGTATCAAAAGACGAGCTAAATAATTTCGGCTTCAAGGTTGTTCAAACTTATCTTCTTATCTCTCTGAAACAATTAAAAACTACAAGTTTATGTTACGTTAAGGATAATAAAAACAAATATTTTTGCTGAACTAATAAATTTAACAAATTACAAAGACAGAAACATGTCGTTGATGTAAAGAACTTCAGAACTAAAACTTTAAAGCACAGAGAACATTGTTTTCTTTATATTATAATAAGTACGTAATATTTACCAGAATATTAATAAAGGTTGAAAAATAAAAATACCTGGTTACAATTAAAATGGGTAATTATATAAATACTTATAAGATTTGAAAAAATTCGAGATTGCCAACTAACGGAATAATTACCATATACCTGTTTATTTTGATATTGAAATCGTCATAGCTACGCTACTGGATGAAATTATTGTAAACAAACCAATATTTTAACTTGGGAAAAGAAACATTGGGGTTTAAATAGTCCTGTTTTTTACACACTTGGCAATGCCGAACCATTTCTTTCACTAAATTTCACTTAATATTACCTATGCTTGAAATAATTAAAGAGGCTGTGTCAAATGTCATGTTATAACCGCTTCTGCGCGAGTTACGTTCAGAAAAGCCATGCGACGATGTTGCTTATTGAGCAATTCATTTTTATGATCTAACCGAGTAAAAAGTTCAGTGGTTAAACATTTCATAAAATGAGTTGTCTAATTTAGTTGGTTATAATCCATAAAATTTTAATATGAAAGAAAATGTAATCAACAAAAATAGATTATTCAATCACAAATATCTTACTTTAGATGGAGAGCAGGCAACATCACAGAACAACAAATTCCAGTCGGCCATATCATTATTTTTGATAATATGACTAATTTAACTAATACAGAATGTTATTCGTAACTTTATGAGCATATACAAAACTATTGTAAACCTAGAGTCATTCGAAAATTAAGACAAAATAGAGGTGTTCCATTTAAAAAAATCATTAATCGAAAGTAATTCACCCTGTATATTAGAACATTATATCAAAATACGGTGAATTAACATCAGATATCGACGTGTTTTAGGATTATGTCTTTAGCTAAAAATTAATTTGTTTCATACTTTACGGACACCGTGTATATTTATTCCTATAATTTGCATGTCATTTAAGGCCAATCTTTTCCTGCTATTCGGTTGGCTGGACAGTTAGCAGAGATTTTAAATTCAAGATAATTTAATGTTATTAAGAATAATAAAAAACTCTTCGTTATAACGTAACTTCCAAGAAATTTATGGTACTAACCCTTACTATGTGAAAGTTCATCTTATTCAGAACAATAAACAACTAAAAGGTTGAATTAACTTTCACTATTTATTCTTTAAATACTTTAAATGTAATGACAGCCGTTTCGCTATCGAAATAGCATCGTCAGATTGACATATTGAAGTTACATTTTGTTTGTTTGTAACTAGGTACTTGATGTTGATAAGTAGTTAAGGCTAGACCAAGTAAGGAAGTAATAAGACATAACAATATTAAAGCCTAGATGTTATTAGCCCTAAGGGATTATCCTGGATGTATTTCCCTCTAAGATCAGTATAACTGTGCAATGATTAAGAATAATAAAAAACTCTTCGTTTCAAGGTAACTTCCAAGTTTATTTGAAAAATTTTTAAATCACAATGACGGCCGTTTCGCTAAGAAGCATCTTCAGATTGACATTTAAGTTACATTTTGTTTGTTTGTAGCTAGGTACCTGATGTTTAGGTATTATTAAGGTTAGACCAAGTATGGAAGTAATAAGACATAACAATATTAAAGCCTAGATGTTAATAGCCCTAAAGGATTATCCTGGATGTAATTACCTCTAAGATCAGTATAACTGTGCAATGATATAGAAAAACCAGGAAAAAACTATATCATGCTGATCTTTACAATAACTTAATATATTTGTGTTTTACAATTATGTCTTATCTATGTATAAAATGTAAACTCAATCAAAGTAAGCAGTTTAATAGTGGAGAACTTCCAAGATTTATTTGTTCATTAACAACTTTAAATTGTGGATTTGCTAGATGTCTTTTTATTTCAAGTTCTTCAAGGAAATCTAGCAAATCCACAATTTAAAGTTGTTAATGAACAAATAAATCTTGGAAAAATTTCTAATACAATTTCAAAAATAATATCTTCGGCAACATCTGCAATAATTTCATTCAAATCACACAATAATGTTGGTACAAAATTGTTAAATGTAAAAACAAAATTACCTAAATTAAAAAAATCTGGTGTTTACAAAATTTATTGTCCAAAATCTAATGCTGTATATATAGGTCAAACAAACAAAATGTAACTTCAATATGTCAATCTGACGATGCTATTTCGATAGCGAAACGGCTGTCATTACATTTAAAGTATTTAAAGAATAAATAGTGAAAGTTAATTCAACCTTTTAGTTGTTTATTGTTCTGTAACTTCCAAGTTTATTTGAAAAAATTAGGTTTTTAATAACAATGACGGCATCGTCAGATTGACATATTTAAGTTAACGGCCGTTTCGCTAAGATTAGCATCGCCAGATTGACATATTTAAGTTAACTTAAAATTAAAAACCTAATTTTTTCAAATAAACTTGGAAGTTACGTTATAACGAAAAGTTTTTTATTATTCTTAATAAGATGGACTTCCAAAAAGTATGGGTTAGTACAATAAATTTTATTTAATGTTATATTAATTTATTAATTAATTAATTTCTAGCCATGTGTTTTATTTAAGTTTAATTTTTTTTACCTATAGATTGAATTTGTTATAATTACACATGACCCTGTACTTTAACTATTACCAACCGAACGGAACCCTCAGTTTTGCTGTTAACGTTCTCATCGGGTTTTACCAACATTCAGACTCGAAAAAGCACACACACTATCTCCACGTAAATATCTTAGTTCCCAATAGAGTATTCCCGGAATTTGATTCATGAATCCGTCGGCTTTGGCCGCGAAAAATGGTGATTCAACCACGTTTCACAGTTCACAATATGACACCGAAGAAGACTTTCTATTACGATCCGCGTCGGAACTGTCGGTTTTTAAAAAATTCACCACTAGCCAATTACTAAAGTATTTGTTAAGTGCGCGTTTAACTCAAGATACTAACATCGATGCGTCTAAAGAGAAGAATCGTGAGTCATCTCAGAATATTGATACCATTTTACAAGACGAACGCAGTTTTTGTTCGAATTCTGATGAACTTTGGTTCAGAGGGGATTTCACATTGAATTCAACTTCGATACATTGCGATAAAAATGGAATTATGGACAGACGATGTATCGATGACGACCAAAGTCACCTGTGCGACGAAGAAGTACAAACATATGAAAGACAAATTAGTGGAGATACGGTTAGGAGTTACGAAGAAGAAAGTTCTTGTTCGTTGGACTTTATTTTACGGATTCGATCACCTTTTGATGCCGAAAAGGAGATCGAAAGCACGAACAGTACCAGTGAAAACGTTCAAAGTGGTGAATTTAGTGCGGAATCGTCGGAAAATCAAAAGTTTGTTGAATGTTCGGAAATACCACAGGCATCGTCAACGCCCGACGGTAAAACTTTAAAAGACATTTCTCAAACAGCTGCAGAATGCTCATCTACCGACGTAGACGAAATGGTTTTAGTTCCTTCAGGTAAGAGTCCTTATCCTTATCACAAGTATTTTCCAAGATAATTATACAGCATTTATCTAAGACAATTATATTCAATTTTTTAAACCAGAAACTAGTCTTGTTTAAATTAGTTACAAGCAATTATGCGATAAGTTAATTATTTTTTAAAGATAAATACCACGTCTTATAAAATTAACCCTTCAATTGGTAAAATTACGAAAATAAAACTAATGGTAAAATTATTCGTACTTAGGACTTAGCTCAAAATTAGGTAATTTGAGTATGATAACAAAAATAGTTCATAGAATTAGTGGCTTTTGAAAATATTATTATATTTTATGTACGGTTGATTGAAAATATTTTATATTTAATGTATGGTTGAAATATAAATATGTGTTTAATGTTTGAGTGAAAAATTGGAAAAAATGTAGAATTGGGTGAACCCTCCGATTTTCATAAAAATATTATGAGGGGTCTAGGACACCATAATAATTACGAAAATGAAATTTTTTTCCCGCGGAAATAACTAGAAACAGTAAAAAATACTAAAAATTTCAACTCAAAATAAACAACCTAACGCTTACCCGTTATAAATAGGAGAATTAATTCATATTTAGCAGCATCAAATGGTTTCCAAAAACATTATTTTTTATAGTTACATCATTTTTAAGGTCAACAAAATTTCCACAACTATAATATTTATATAGTTTTAAATAAATAAATTCCATAATTATTGACTTCATTTCGGACAGATGTCAAAATAGTAAAAATATCACCAACTAATGTTGCCATGTTGCCTAGACTAAAAAAATATATACCTAGCTATTCTTGTGTATTATATACAAATATTGTAAAATGTACCTTATTATATAGGAAATATAAAATATATGCTTGAAATGTGTAGAAAATATTAACCTATCTTACAATACCAAATTTAATGCATTTATGAATAATAAAAAAATATTTTTTAAAAGTAAAATAAATAAAAGCAACAATTCTTAAACAAAATTCTAAATTAGAAATAAAATTTAAGAAAACAAAAATATTTAAATCCTCTTCCCGACCAACTGACACAGATCAAAGTGTATTATAAATTACTATCGCTCACCTTAATATCTGAAATAAAATAGTGAAAAACCCAAATAAAAAACTCTGAATACTTAGTTTTATCCCAACAGGAACAATAGATAAAACAAACATAAAAAATAAGTCGGAAAATAAATAAAAAATAAACCTTCATATTTACAACATATTTGACAAAAATCAAAAATTTCAAAATAAACCTTCATCATCAGAAGGGCAAATTTCCGGAGATTGAATTTTGTTTGGATCGTACAGTTTACCTGCTAATTTTAAGAAGGCTTCTGTACGATTTAAAGAAAATTCTTGGCAATGTTTATAGAACATATACCTAGCTAAATTACCCGGTATATGTGCTTTTTTTCGGCCATTGGATGTTATTACGGCTTTTGCATGCCTCCATGAACTTTCAATACTATATTAGTATTGCAGCCAGTTTCAGGATCTTTAAAAGTTATTGAATGATTAACAGTCAAATGTTTATAGCCATTTTCCGTTAAACAATCATATATGCCTTCCAGCAATCAGAGTAGATAGTGGTACCCTTTTCTATCCATTGCTCTATAATGGGTAAAAGAGTATCACTAATACGATGTTCAACGGCGACCATTAATATTTTACCTGTTCCTCTTTCAAAACCTCCAAAGACTAACCTAACCTAACCTTCTACCGGATGACCCCGATGATATTTTCTTTTTCCAAATTTACTATTATTACATATATAATTAAGTATATCTGTTTTATTCTCAAATACTCGATATATGTATAGTAAATCTTGGCAACATTGTCAAATCATTTGAAGTTTTAACCAAATCGGCCAATAAGAGGTTTTGACAAAATTGACAGTTTGTTAAAATAAACAATGAAGTTAAAGATTCTGTGCAACAAAATTAATAAGAAAATGAGTTTCCAAATAGCAATTTTATATTTTTTGTGTGTTTAAATTATCTTAAGAATGTTTATTTAACACGAAAATGGTCTCAAGTTTAATATAATTGCCACATTTACAACTGGTAAGTGGTAGGTTATGTTTACTTTAAACCTACATTTTTAGCAATTTTTACTATTTCTCAGTGTTTCCACGGAAAAAAACTTTATTTTCGTATTCATTACAATGTCCTAGACCCCTCATAAATTTTTTATAAAAATCGGAGAGTTCACCAAATTCTACATATTTACCAAAAAATTGTATGTCAGAACAATAAACAACGAAATATTTGAACAAATTTCCACTTTTATTTAAACAATTAGCTCACACACACCAAAATGACATTCAAATATTACACATTTGCGATAAAAAACTTAATTATAGTTTTTTCCTGGATTTTCTATATAATTGCACAGTTATACTGATCTTAGAGGGAAATTCATCCAGGATAATCCCTAAGGGCTAATAACATCTATGCTTTAATATTGTTATGTCTTATTACTTTAATAATTGGTGTGGTCTTTACACTATTTAATTAACATCATATAGGTACCTTGAAAAAACAAAATGTAACTTCAATATGTCGATCCGACGATTGATTGTTTAGCGAAACAGCTGTCATTGAATTAAAAAAGCTAATTTTTTAAGTTAAGGTGGAATTTAAGTTTTTAGTAAGATGGACTTCTAAAGAGTAAGGGTTAGTACAATAAAAGTTGAAAACGTCAATATTTTCTATACAGTTCCTTACTATAAAAAAATGACATATCCTTACAGTTGCTAGGGTTCTATATAAATGATTAAAACATATTCGTACTTTTCTATTGATTATTTGGCATTTTTTAAATTGTACTAACCCTTACTCTATGGTTTTATGGAATATTATATGAGATCAGTATTGTTATACAGAGTAAAAAGTTAAAACTTGAAAGATCAAATGACCAAAAAAAGGCGTTTGAGATGTGGCTTTATAGCACCTAAAAATATCATGTTGTAACCCTATTAGTCCCAAAAAGGCTGGGAGACAATTTGTAACTACAAAACTCTCCAAAAGAGATCCCGGCTAAGAGACCCTCTCCAGGGGGTGGTTCGACTCCAAGTTAATGCTCACTATATGAAGGATTGGAATGTATAAGCATTGTATAAAAAGACATAGTAGGACAATCCTTATGGTAGATAATTTTGAAGCTCTGTACGCCCGTAACGTGGTGGTACCTGGTGACGAATAGAGTAAATATACAAAATAAATTACAGTTTTTGATCGCAAAGAAAATAGGGGTTGTTCGATAAATTTATTATTTAGCCGAATTTCTTCATGGAGATGTAGGCGTAAAACTTTTAGCCGATACATTTTAAATAGAATGATTTTTTTTAATACTAGAAAAGTGAGTATTTTAAAAAAATTAAACATAGAAAGAAATATTCTGTTGGTACTGAGAGCAGAAAGTCAGCATAAATTATATGTAAAAATTGATTTTCATTAATTACAGGGTTGTACAGATAAAGTAAATTAAATTTAATTTTTTAATACATATTAGCTTATTAAAATAAAAAGTATTGTTATTCGGACCTCGGTACTATTTTATGACCTTTCTTTGTACGTTTCAATTTTTTCAAAAATTTTACCGTTTTTGGGACTTGAAAAAAAGTGATTATCCCGGAAATGTTTTCATCTAAGATCAGCGCAATGATATAGAAAAAACAGTTGAAAACCATATCGTACTGATGCTTAGAATAGCTTAATATTTTAAATGTATTATCTATTTATAAAATTAAGCTTAATCAAAACAAACAGTTTATATATTGATAAAACATAAAGTTATAGTAAAAATCAGGATCAGGATTATTCCTTAGGGCTAATAATATATCTTTAAAATTGTTGTCTTAAAAAATGTAACTTCATTATGACGATCTTTCATTTAGTCGAAAAAGCTGTCATTTACTATAAAAAGGATTGTTAGAATAATACATAGAGGGAATTTTTACTAAAAATGTATTTGTTTAATTTTCATATTACGGATTTACAAAAAGTAAGGATTTCTACAATAAATAAAAAAAATACTACAAAAAATATTTATTCATAAATAATTACATCATCATAAATACCAAAAAAAAAAATTAATGTTTAAAGAATATTTCAACGATTTATTAAAAAAATTCAATAATTCAATGAGAGCTGTTTGGATAATAATTACCATCGTCAGATTCTAAGCAACTGTGATTGATTTATAAAAAGAAATGTTTTAATAAATCGTGGAAATATTCGTTAAACATTTTTGTGTGTGGTTTATAATAACATGGATTTTTACAAAGAGTTTCTACAATAATAATCTAATTACATTTTTCGTTCTGAGCAACTAAAAACATTTATTAAAGTAAAAATCATACATAAAATAAATGTAAATTAAAAAAATAGTTGGATTTTGTACTTAACAATGCAGAAATATGTTAGTAATAATTGTGGTCCGTTATATCTTTAAAATTGTTTCAAACCTTTTTTCTACCTGCGGTTTATTGCCTAAAATTATGATAGGAATGAAATATTCCGTTAAAATTAAATACACAAGGATTTTATGTAAAAATTTTATATCACTTAAAATATATTTTAGGATGGATAAATAGATATCATTATTTGTTTTGTAGTATTGCTAACTTAGAGTTTTTTTTACTTCTTGAGAATTTTTACTTTTTTTTATGTTAGTTTGTTAATCTGTTAATTTTTTTTGAAACTCCTGTAAACGCTTTTTAAGAGTCGTTATTTCTTTATGATCTTTTTCCAAAAGAAGAGGAGATGAGGCCATATCAATCAACTGCAGTATAAATGGATCGATGGTTTTTGTACTCGTTTCGCTCAAACTCTCACTTTCGTCACAATCAAAAGTATTTTTACTAGTTGATGGTTTTTCGACAGTGTACTGTCGCAAACCTGCTGCTACAGATAACTCAGAAAACGGCATTTGATCATCATATTTTTGTGGAACAGCAGTCTTTGGTAAACGTTTGGAATTCAGAAGCACCGAATACGGAACTACGTAGTTCCGTATTCGGTGTTCAGAAGTACAGGATCGAAATGCTTGCTACATATAAATTTTCCCTTCAGAATATTCGAACTCAGGGTCGCCAAAGAAGCATTTCCTGCAATGTAAATAATTAATATTAATAAAAAAAATGCCAATAACTTTATAATCTAATTTAATTAAAACTTATAAATATGATTTATTAAACTATGTTGTAATTATAAAATATATGTAACCAAACCCTTGCTGTAATTTTTTGTTTAGAAACATTAAAGATTATTATTATTCTATCATTATTATTATTGTTAAGCGCGACAAATTCAAAGCACTAATTCGATTTCTTTTTTATTATTTTTTCACGCTAGTACATGGTGAAAATAGTATAGAGTTACAATTCCGTGAATTGAGAATTTTTGTTGAAATTTACTGCACTTTCAGAATTTTTTTTATTATTTAAACAATCAGTTATACTTTTTTGGAGGTATTGGGAAGAAGCTGGTGGGCTTTTTTTCCAACAGTTTTTTGCTAATAACAATTGTAATTTTTTAACCGAAAAAAATAAAAATACTTCTTTTTCTAAAACTATTTCGAATCGTTTAAGCCATTAACTACATTTTTAGGAATTTTATCTTGTATACTGTTGTACAATGTTGAGTGACCAAATTTTTATATTCATAAATTATTGGTTTATTTAGAATTATCGAGATTATCGATATTACCGGAAGTACGGTAAAATTGTTGTGGAGAAAACGGTACCTATTGTTATATTAAAGTAGAGGTTGAATCATGGGGTTTAACATAACGGCTTGTTTATAGCAACAAAAATTTAGTGTCTAAGCTAATAAATTATCAAAATTATTTTTTGCAAGAAAAAATACGAAAATGTTTATTAAGCCAGTCCAAAATTGAATTACTTTTTTATATTTATTTAATATTTTTCAATTATAAAACTTTTAAAGCAGAAAATATTTTAATTTTTTAAAAAAGTAGCCAAGTGAAGAGAATTCAAGTCGTTTTTTTTTAATTATAAGTACACATATAAAATTTAATAATGCTACAATGGTAATAACCATAGATACATAAAAAAGAATAACAACGTTGCGATTTATTATGAAGTGACAGTTGATTTTTTGTTTGATGTTTGTCGAACAAAATTAAAAATTAAGTTTACATCAAATTATTGCTCTTAGAAAAATGTTTAAAAATTTTAGTTTTTTAAGTCTACTACTTGTCTTTACCAGGATGGTCTTTATGCAAGTCAGCTGATTTCAAATTAACAAAATTCCAGTGTCATAGTCTTAATATACATATTATAGTTTTATAAGAACTGTGTCAAGGACCACGGTATCGATATTTTCGATATACGTTACTTTTCAATAAAAAATTTTATGTTTTATTTTTAATTTTATGTTTTATTTCTTTATTGTAATGAAAAAACATTTTAAAAATCACCGGTTTAAGACTTTTATATTAAACATAGTTTAACATAAAACATTTTTAACAACTATTAAGTTAAAAATAGACATTGATTATATTATATATATTTCAAAAATGTTTTTTGATTTGATTTTTGATTAAAAACAATTAATCCGTCTTAGTGTCATTTAAAATTTTAATATAATTCAATTATTTTAAGGGTATAAATTTATTATTTTTATTTGAAAAAATATTACTCTTACCTGAGTTTATTATCCATTGTTGATATACTGCTGCGTATGGGAATCGAAACATTCTGATAGTTGAATCTTTGTATGTGGAATTACCGCATTGGTAGTAAATATACTAATGACCTGACATCTGTAAAATTTATATATGTATTATTTACCGGATATAAATGTATGTCTAATGAATAGCAATAATTTTTGATTTATGCTTACCTCAAAATAAAAAATCAATCACAACACTATTCAGTTTTTCTGTCACTAAGTAAAGTTTTTAATAATAAATAAACTATAACTATAATACAAACACTCCAAAAACAAAATAACCGCAAACCACAAACTATAACAACGAATCAGTTGATACTAAGATCGTCAATAATAAACTTTGCAATAAGAGCACAACAATTGCGATTACCCCTATAGAAAATAGTGAGAATTTAGTTTCTGACGCACCGCCATCTACCAAATATTAGTAAAATTAGTATTTATTTTTAAAATTGGGACCAAGTCTTTACCGACATCTGGTGGTCGTCCCAAATTGTGTCAAAGAAAATAAAGCATTGGGTTGTCCTACTATGTCTGTTTATACAATGGTATAAGTAATAAGGGCGCCACTATCTTTTGAACGCTATCGATTAAGCAAACAAACTACACAAAAACTAAGGTGAGAAAGATAGAAACACCTTGTAATTAATTTAATTGAACAACAAATAAAGAAGCTAATTGAAACAAAAGACCTGCCACGCTACACCCTTAAGATTTATAGTCTAAGGTATACAAATAAAACGGTTTCTTAAAAATATAGAATATTTATTGAATCTGTAAGTATACTTGCCGATAATGAACAGGAAGGAATTGTAAAAAAAATGGACTTAACTTTAGGTTTCTGTACTGTCTAGAAGGGTGGCTTCAGCTCCTTCGTAGTGAATTGGTTCTGGCAGCTTGAGATGTAGTAGTTTTCTTAACGGCTCAGAAGTGGATTGAAGGATTGTCTTCACAAAGGGACCTTCCAAAAGATGCTTTCTACTTAGCGGTAACTGGGCTCTAAATTAGCAGTAGCTTAGCGGTATCTTAGCGGTAGCCTAGCGGTATCTTAGCGGTAACCTAGCGGTATCTTAGCGGGTTGTATCTTTCAACAACCAAAAGGGGAAAATTCACAAGATGAGATACTTGAACGTTTTTCAGACTCTTCAAATGGCCTATTAGTCACCAATGACGAACAACTAAGCTGTTGACACTCATTGACAGAAGTAAAATATTGCTACGCAACGATAAATACTTACTGCTACTACCATAATGCAGGGTAGAATAGAGGGGAAGAAAGGTATCGGCTCCGAAACGTAAGGAAATTGACAAATCTCAGCGTTGAAGATTTGTTTCATATTGCAAGAGACGAGAGAGACGCATTTAGAGACGTAGTCTCCAATCTTCAAAATGACGACATGAAACGAAAAACATTTTTGCATTGGCCGTTATTTGGAGATGCGAAACAAATTAATAATCATATTAGATAAGTTTATTGTACTAATTCTTACTCTGTGGAAGTCCATCTTACTAATAATAATATACAACTAAACGTTTGAACTAAACTTCCACCTTTTATTCAAAAATTAGATTTTAAAAGGCAATGACAGCTGTTTCGATACAATGAACATCGTCAGATTGACATGTTGAAGTTACATTTTGTTTGTTTGTAGCTACTTGATGTTGATTAAATAGTATTAAAACTAGACCAAATATGGAAGTAATAAGACATGACAATTTTAAAGCCTGGATGTTATTAGCCCTAAGGGATTCTCCTGAATGTATTTCCCTCTAAGATCAGTATAACTGCAATGATATAGAAAAACCAGGAAAGAACTGTATTTTGCAGATCTTTACAATAACTTAATATATTTGTGTTACATTTACGTCTTATTTCTGTATAAAATGAAGTCTCAATCAAAGTAAGGTTTAATAGTGGAAAACTTCCAAAATTTATTTGTTCTGATCTACTAGATGTCTTTTTATTTCGAGTTCTTCAATGAAATCTAATCTATACATTTGTGATAAAAATACGTCTGATGATGGTCGTTGTAGCGAAACAGCTGTCATTGCATTTAAAAAGCTATTTTTTAAATAAAATGTGTTTATGTTCAAACGTTTAATTATTAATCTTCGATTATTTGTTTTAATTGTTTTAATAAAAAAGTATTTTCTGCCTCGAATTGGAAATGAAAAGTTCGTCATCGCTTATTATTTTACTTTCGAGCACCAGCAAATACATTTAAATAACCTGCTCCACAGGAGTTAAGGATATCAGTGTTTTCTTGGGAAAGAATATATAGGAATTCTAAAAATGCTTTTTTTCTGTTGCTAAATAACTAATTTTCATGTAAACATAAACTTTATTTTTTTATAACAAAAAAAATAATTTTAAATAAAAAAAATAATTTTTAACAAGAAATTTTAATCTAATTTTTTTATTTTAAATACAATTTTAATAGGTAGTACAGCCTCCATGTGCATCAATAACAGCTTGGCAACGTCTTTGCATGCTGTCAATCAGGTTGTTAAGCATTTCTGGAAGAATTTCATTCCAAAGTTGTAGTAAAACGGTCCTAAGCTCAGCCATTGTTTCTACAGCGGGTCTGTGTTCATCTAGCCTTCGTTGCAACATGTCCCAGCATGTTCGATACAATTAGGAGATAACGGAGGGAGTAAAAGATGCGGAATTCCATTGGTTTTTATCGCATCAATAACAGCTCTAGCCCTGTGAGGTCTGGCATTATCATCTAAAAAAAGGAAGCCTTTCAGGCTCGTGCCACAAACTTTCACACTCGTGAGAAAAGTGTAAGTTTTCCACCTTGTTGCACAATATACTATTTTTAACCACCCTCTTTTAACCTGCAAAATGTTTGAAGTTTGACGTTTTTACCACAGAATCCACAGATGACACGGGTCGCAGTGTAGTTTAAATGGTATTTACGAATCGATGATGTCATAGATAGACGCCATTACTATTCTAGCGTTTTGGCGTAAAATTTAAAATGCATTTTTAAAAAGTAAATTTCTCATTTAAAAACTCTTTTTTTGCAAAAATAACATTTATTTTAGATAAAGTATACAGTGTGTAAAAGCCAAATGGAATAAATTCTTTATTTCGGTTACTGTACATATTTATAAAAAATCCCGAAACACGTCAAATTTAAATTATAACTTGACATTCTTTAACGTGAAAATGCAATCCCTACCTTCAACCCCCTTAGAATGACAGGTACAACCCACAATTTTTTAAATGGGAAGTATAGGCTTGTGATATATCATTTGAAAGGTCTCTTCATTCTCTATTCAAAAATGTTATTGTTTTTAAATTTGATGCAAAAATTAACATAAAAAAATTAAAATCATGTTGTTACCGAAATTCGCTAAAATATACTCGAAACTATTCATTATTTCGGTTACTGTACATATTTATAAAAAATCCCGAAACACGTCAAATTTAAATTATAACTTGACATTCTTTAACGTGAAAATGCAACCCCTACCTTCAACCCCCTTAGAATAACAGGTACAACCCCCAATTTTTTAAATGGGAAGTATAGGCTTGTGATATATTATTTGAAAGGTCTCTTCATTCTCTATTCAAAAATGTTATTGTTTTTTAATTTGATGCAAAAATTAACATAAAAAAATTAAAATCATGTTGTTACCGAAATTCGCTAAAATATACTCGAAACTTATTACAATATACTTAAAACTTATTTGCCGTTTAGGTCTTGATAATGAGAAAGTGAACAAAAACCATAGCAATGTGGTTTTTAGATGATAACCATTGAAAACCACAACATGATATTAATTTTTTTTATGTTAATTTTTGCATCAAATTAAAAAACAATAACATTTTTGAATACAGAATGAAGAGACCTTTCAAATAATATATCACAAGCCTATACTTCCCATTTAAAAAATTGGGGGTCGTACCTGTCATTCTAAGGGGGTTGAAGGTAGGGGTTGCATTTTCACGTTAAAGAATGTCAAGTTATAATTTAAATTTGACGTGTTTCGGGATTTTTTATAAATATGTACAGTAACCGAAATAATGAATTTATTCCATTTGGCTTTTACACACTGTATACGTGAAAACATCGTGGATCAGTTTTTAAAAATCAGTCATCATGCCTATAATAGATTCCATTATCTTAGATACTATAGGTGTTAAGCTGATAGGACGGTAGTTATTAGAATCCAATTTGTTTCCTTTTTTAAAAATCGGTGTTACATATGCGGTTTTCCATATGGGAGGCAAAATATGTGTGGTGAATGATAAGGACATAATCACATATAGTGGGTAAGCTAAAGCATCGGAACATTTCTTTAAAAATAAAAAAGATATTAAGTCGAGACCAGGAGACGAATTATTTTTTAGGCTTTGAAGATGATGTCTAACTTTATCAAGAATAATGATTATATTTTCAAGGGAAGAAACTCGTGACGAAATAATATTAGGCAACTGATGATTAGTGGGTTCGACAAAAAAAAAACCTTAGAGAAAGTACTGGCGAGGACTTCGGCATTCTCATAGTTACTTTGGGATATATCACCATTATCTTTTTACTGTAAAGGTATAGAAACTTTTGTTGTCAACGAAGATCGAATATATTTGTACAATTTTTTACAGTTTTTACTAATGGCTATACTCTCTTCGTAGGCACACGAGCTTCATGTAGAGATTTCTTTAAATCTTTGGCAAAGTTTCGATGAATTAGTAAATCCCCCTTGCGATTTGTACGTCTATATTTGTTCCGCAACTTTCTTTTATACTTGATCAGATATATTAATTCCCCATTGATCCAAGGTTTTATGTTATTTTTGTGTATGGTTTTTTTGAAGGTATTTTGGTTTTTGCAGAAATTAACAACGTGTAAGAACTTATCCCAGAATACAACTGGATCCCTTATGTCGCCAAAAATATCATTCCAATCAATATCAGCCAGTTGGCAGTTGTATTTTCAAAATCAATTATCTCATATACCGTTTTATTAACATTTGGGGTGTAGTACTGTAAGTTAAACTGAATATGAAACGTTATGACTGCATGGAGAGCTTATTAGGGGATGTGTTAATAAATGGGGGTCATTAGAGAATACCAAGTCCAAAATAGATGGTAAATTATTGATTCTAAATCTGACAGAAAAATTTCTTTTAAAAACATATATAAAAAATCAACCTTTGTACGAAAAGATTATTACTCCGAATCGCTATGATTTGACCAATAAATACTGGGCTAAAAAGAAACCTCCTTTACTCTGTGAAGCACTACAACAAAATATAGAAATTTTAAAAGAAATGTATAAAACTACAGATGTATTTCAAAACAACACTTACCTAACATACTATTCAAATACAGAGATAATCGTTCCAAAATATAGTAACAATGTACATATAAACAGAAACATTATCCTTTCAATATTATCAAAATACGACGATTCTGTCGTTATATATACTGATGCTTCAAAATCTCCACTGGATGCGCATTCTTTATCCCATTGGGTCGTATTGAAAAAAACTTAAGCATAACTCAAAAATCTCCATTTTCACAGCAGAAGCTATTACAATATATGAGGCACTAAATTACGCTTCGGAATGCAATTCGAATCAAATAGTGATATTATCGGATTCATTATCAGTTTTGACCTCTATTGGAAAACCTGGATGGCCAAATATGGATACCTGCCCTTATATACATAAAATCAAACATCTCAAGCAAACGTTAGTCTCCAGTGGTAAACGTATACTCTTTGTTTGGATTAAAGCACATATTGGTCTAGAAAACAATGAATATGTTGATCTTCTAGGTAATGAAAGTATTAACATTATTTCAAAGGTGGGATTATGTATGGAAGGAATATTCCGTTGGCAATTCAAATAGATACACGTCTCTTCAACCATATATACCTAAAATACCTTGGTACAAAAACTTGACTGTTCCTAGGAAATATATTACCACCATTACCAGAATAAGATTTGGACATGTCTGCTACCCTAAACACTTATTCAAACTTAAGGTTATAGACAGTGATTGTTGTGAATATTGTTCAGAGAAAGGAAACCTGGACCACATATTTTTAAATTGCCCTAGAAATAAGATAACTTCTGATAGGCTAATAATGGATTTACATAATAATAAAATTCCAGCTCCTTGGAATCTATTATCACTAAACTCAAGGACTGTATAATATAATTGTCTCATTAAGTTTTTAAAAGATAGTAACATATATTTGTAAAATGTTAGAAGAAAACTACTCATAACCTTTGTATTTTAACCTATTTGTATCCTTTCTCCCTTCATACCGTGGCCTACTGTTGTTTGTTTTTTTAAATGCCTTGATGGGCCCCTGGGCGAGAAGAGAGTGACCCTGTTAGTAATCTTTTTATTTTTTTGTTAAATTATTTAGTAGTACCATGTTGAGACTGGCTGTATGACTATAGTCTATGCCATTGTAAAAAAAAATCGAGTCGGCTCCGTTATAAATTGATGTAAGCTGGAATTTAATACAAAATCTGTAAATACATTTTTGGAAGTTGTTAAGTCACTAAGTGGATCAGTTATAGGCCATTTCTTTATGTTGTTAAACAAATTGTAATACGGGGTGTCGCATTATTACTACATGCTGATCCTTTCCACTATCGTGGTTTATGGATAGTTTCTAGGTGTACTCTTCTTGATTGGCATGGTGCTATGCATTCTATTCTCTGGTCTTCGTTTTCTTGACGTTCTCGAGTGTGTGTTTTTCGCTGCCTCTAGAAAGTTGCATGACCTTAAAGAGTACAATCCAATTGCTAGAGCTATCCTTACTAGGATACCTCCTATCTTTTTATTCATGAGAGAGATCGTTCATAAATGGTTCCTCCTCTTTTGTCCATCCTATTCGTTTATGCTTTCCTGAAATTTATGAATACCTACATTTTTCATTTCTTCCATGTGATTCGAGAAATCTCGTATATATCTTTTTTATTTTTGTTTTCTTCTGTTTTTGTTACGTTTGCGTAATTGAGTCTTGGTTTCTCTGCTGCGGCTGGTGTTGGCTTTTTTTTGGGCTATCCTTTGTAGCTGGCAGGGTGTTCTCCTTAGCAGTTGACGCATGTTGCAGGTTGGCTTTTTGGTCTTTCGCATTCGTCAGATCGGTGTTTTTCTCCGCATCTGACACAATCTCGTTTCCAAATGGCAGGTTGATTGTCCTGCTTCCTCGTAGAGCTTCTAATTGTATTTTTGCATTAAGTATGTATTCGACATTATGTGCTCTTGGTCTTCTCTGCGATATTCTACGCGAGCTTTCTTTTATCTCCAAATCTGGGGTGTATTTGGGTAATCTCCTTTACCCTTACTCTTTGTCCCATTAGGTCTTCTTTTATATCATCTATTTCTTCGTTAGGTGCTAGTCATTTGATTACTAATTTGACGTTCCTATCCCTTGGGTTTAAATTTGGCATTAAAATCCTTAAAGTCTTTGAACTCTTTCAGTTGGATTTTAAGGAGGATCTCTGATTCCGGTTCTGAGTCAGTAGATATAACGTAGTTGGTGTCCATCATTTCTTCTATCACTACCTTCGCTTTCTTCGGTTTTGGTTTTGCTATTGCTTCCTGTTTCTCGTCAGGTCTTAAAATTGAAAAATAATTACGTGTCTCCACTTCTCTAAATTAATAATTTAATGGATCTCATTAATATTATTATTTATTAAGTAAATTAGTAAATGCTTCTAACGTAACGTCTACCGGCTGGCTTGTGTGCTCTGCTCTCGATGCTAAACTGACGATCAACATTTGCATTTTTGGTGACTCCTCGCAATCCTGAAACTCTTTCGCACAAAGAGATAAAAGAAACACTTATAGGACACTTTGATCGAACTGAAAATAAATATGCCGAGAGTATAAGGTTTCGAAAAATCAACCAACAAGAAAATGAAACAATAGCACAATTTGCTCTTCGCTTGAGACGAGGCGCATTATGGCGAATTCTTAGATAGAATGCTCGTAGAACAGCTTCTACATGGACTCCGCTCTCGCGAAATGTGCAACGAAATCATTGCTAAGAACCCCACTAATTTCACAAATGCCTACAAAGTTGCACACGAACTAGAAGCGACACAACATACGACCACTGAAGTGAAATCTACAGAAACTGCACCTGAAGAGGAACTCACGAACAAATTAGGATACTCAGAGCCTCAGATCAGACGTGAGCAGAAGCCGTTTCCCTTTAGATCGCGTGATCGAGCACTATAGCAAAGTATCTTTGGAGCACCGTTCCAAGCGACGCCTCAGAGAAGCATCCAAGGAGTACCCCAGCATAGTGCCCATGGATCTACGCAGGACAGACAACTTGTTTGCATTGGGTGTGGAGGCTCGTACATACGAAGTCATTGTCCATTTTTTGACAAAAATTGTAAAACCTGTGGTAAGAAAGGTCACATAAGCGAGTCTGTAGGACAAGATTGCGACAGATCACATCACATATTTCAGTTTCGGAGCAACCTGCAGATGACATCACTCAGCAAAATACTGATTCTATTGATTATCTGGGAAGGATCAATGTGATAAGCGGCACTCAACCAGCAGATCAGCGAATGATTGAGGTACAAATCGACGGACGCACTTTAAAGATGGAGCTCGACACCGGTGCACCGTGCACTATTATCAGCAGGAAAACTCTTTAAACATAAATTTTCTTTGCAGAAATCTGATAGACAATTCACATTCCCATTATATGTTTCTTTGGCGCTTTCTTTAAAACAACAGTGCAGTGAGAAGAGGTGTGGTCAGTTTTACATATTTTTCTCTTATTTCGAGGCTCTTCGCTCTTTCAGTTGATATATTTATAAACTTTTCAGGATGCCTCAAACTTTGGGGTATTCTTTCAGCGAGACGTAATCGATCCTGTTCTTTGTTGGTATGTAAGACCACAAAAGGACTCGCTATCAAGGAATAGTGTAGGTTTTCGCTCCTAAATTAAATATGTTTTATTATTTAAGTACACAAATGTAATTATCGTCTATCATAAAAATAAACTGCTTAACAAAGTTAGGGAATGATGGGCGAGAAGAGTGTGACCCTGTTATACATATGTCTTGTCTTCCGTAAATTTTCGCTGAATAGTTTAGAATGTATGATCCATAGTTAGGGAAGTTTACAAGATGAGATTAATGTATAAATTGTATCATTCCGTTTTAACTGATAAAACCACTAGTCGTTTTACCAGTATTGATAAAATCATGTAACTGTCAATATTAAACAATTAAACAGCGAAAATAGTGAAAAGTAAAATAGTAAAAATTAGTGAAGAGATAACGATAAATTATGTTTTTGTACAGAATGGCTCAAAAAATAATCTCAAATACCATTCGTCCTGTAAAATTTTACTTGATAAATTTTTATTTTATAGACTCTACGGACTGTGATTTTATCACATTTCAGTTTGTTTTTGTATTTTTGCCAATACGCCACATTATTGTGATTTCACTGTCACCATTGCTTGACATCAGTCATAGCATTTTATCCAAACAAACTGTGGCCTTTGGTAGTTAGTTTGTATTGAAGTTTTTTGTATTGTGAATTTTCTTGTTTTTTTTGGAGAGTTTTTGACATTATAGTACCATAAAAGCACATTATTATCATTAAGGGATAGTTTGAATTATATTTAAAAAAGTTTTATTTTGTTCTAAGGTGAGAAAAAATTAAAATAATATTACTTAACCTCAAAAGCAAATTTTTATATAAAACAAAATAAAACTTCTTTAAATACGACTCGAAATATTCCTTAACGATAATAATGTGTCTATTTAGCACTATAATAACTCATAAACAAGAAAATACATGAAAATACATAATATAAAAATCTTCAAAGCAAATTAAATACAATAAAGCAAAAGTTTGTTTGGATATAATGGCGACAGTGACATTTCTAATAATGTGGCGTATTAAAAAATTTGAGTGTAGAAACTTCTTTCATTATTTTCATTAAAACTAAGTTATTATCTTTATTGTTAACTAGGTTAATTAGGTCAATTAAATTTTGTCAACTATTAGTAATCTCAATATTCACCATAAAATGCATCTTGTAATTTGTGATAACATCTTTGATATTAATTAATATGATATAATTTCCATTAGATTATAAATTATTTACCGGTTTCGTCTAATAAGGTGCCAACAATTTTTCTAAATATCTTTTAGCAATGCAAATACGTGGTTGATTTGGGCGCCAGACAGGTTAGCGCCAATCAGATGGTGAGATGAAATAGCTTAGCAGCCATATTTACTTTTCTCTGTACTGTGTATATCATTTTACATATGTCATTGTGGTTATTTTTGTAGATTTATTTCGGTCTTTTTTGGTATTCAAAATTACGATCGGCATCAGGTTACAACGAATTTTCTGTAAAATTTTAAAATAAGTAGGTAAAACTGAATCGTTTTTGTTCGACAATGATCATATTAAAAAATTAAAAGCTGTTTGATTTCACTATAAAAGAAAACTATTATGATCACATGCAGTGGCGCACTCAGAAAATAATTATGGGGGGACCCTGAGCCAACCAACCGAAAACTTTTTAAACATTCCTTAGAATAACCGGTACTTTAAGGTAATTTAAGTTAATTTTAGCTCTTTGAATGCAAGCCTTGAATGGGGACTATAGGAATGAATAATAAAACCCATCAGATTTAGGTTTTATTTTGACAAAATCTTTTTATATCAGCTGTCTTACAAAACAAAATTGAGCTTTCTTTGGGTTTTCGTCAGTATATGGATAATACGCTGTGTATGTTTACAGAAGCGCTTGTACAGAATATAACAAAGATAAGAAGAGCCAAACGAGAATCTTGAAGAAAGTTATGTCAGAGTATATCGGACATACCTGCCAGTACTAGAATTAACAAGATTCTCTCCAAGGATCGAACCAGGTGTCTTCTTAAAAGACAGGATGGAACCTATACCGAATCCAAAACACTAGAGCTTTTTTTCCAAAACCATTTCCCAGGTTCAACAATTATTGAAAGGCATAAACGAACTTCAGACCTAGGACCTAACCTAGTAAGGATTGCGAAATGGTCTATAAACCTCTTAGATTTATATAACTACAAAAAGGATTGGACATTCTGCTACCCATTCTGACTAAGGTTTTTAGAACAAGCTTAGCTTTATCGTTGCGTAGCAGGTGTCTTGTATAAGATATTTTTCTTCTGTTAATGAGTGTCAACTACTTTCTGTTGTGACCAATGCAATGCGTCAGTACTTCGTCCTTGACGATTTTGTCAGTCCATGATATTTTTAGTTTTAAGTTTCTACTCTGTATAACAATACTGACCATATTATAACACTCCATAAAACACGAGGTTTAGATTTCTGTTTGTAAGCATTGAGGAGTATTTGACTTTTCAGGTTGTTTTTAATTTGATCTTGATTTCTTCGTCTGGATTCATTTGACCATCTTTTGTATATTTGTGCACGTTCTATTTGTTTTCCGTTTAATGTGAGGAAGGATTTTTACTTAGAACCATGACTTTAATTAAATGAATGAATTTAATTTCTACCTACTTCTCCACACTCCCGGTTGATTCTCTCTGATAGGATTTGAAGATCTTCTGCACTCTCAGCCATTTTAACAGTATCATTGTCGAATCTTGAGTTATTTATTAATAATTCTCCAATGTTTACTCTCTTCCAGTGCTTTCTGAAATATAAACTGTGAATATATACTAAGTGACATAAACACCCAGTTTAAATGGTTTTATTTTTATAAAATTTTGTATAAGTGCTTACTGAAGCATAATACGTAAATTTTCAAAATGATTGCATTGCTTTAAAGACCTTTTACCTTTAATAATGTGTTGCGCATTCTCCAACGCGCCTAGGCATGCTTCTGATCAGGTGGTCAATGTCGTCCTGTGGTATCTCATTTCATGCAACCACCAACTCCTCTTAAAGTTCTTCTAGAGTCTGAGGAGGGTAGCAAATTGAGTAATCTCCTACCCATCATATCCCACACGTGCTCAATTGGGGATAAGTCGGGAGATCTTGGTGGCCAAGGTAACAATGTGACATCATTATGTTGAAAGAAGTCTATTGTGACTCTTTCGACATGTGGTCGGGCATTATCGTGTTGGAAAGTTGGATTTTCCAGGGTGTCAAGATAGGGTAAAATATAGGGTTCTAAAACTTCTTGGATATAACGCTGCACGTTCATGTTACCTTTGATGAGGATTAAAGGTGATCTCGAACCATAAGCTATAGCTCCCCAAACCATAATTCCAACAGTTTGATGAACATGCCATTCAACAAAAAACCGTGGATTTCTCCTTTCACCGCACCTCGTCTTCTAACCTTCGCTCGACCATCCTACATACCTAAACAAAATCGAGACTCGTCACTAAAGACGATACTGTTCCATTCCTGTTCCCAGAGTGACCGTTCTGTGCACCATTCAAGGCGATTACGTCGGAGTTAAAGGGAGGACCCAGTGTGGTCGGTATGAAAACAGGCCAAAAATGTTTGTTTATGGCACTGCTGTCAAAAGTGAATTGTCAGATTTTGCTTTCGCTTCGCTCATTCTGCAAACCTTCACATGCGTGCCTTAAAAATGTACTTTTAACACTTTTATCATAAATAACTATTAATTTTTTTGTCACTTAGTATAGATTAAAAACTGGTGGGGACGAATTTGAATTTCGATTTCTTCTGTCTCCATGTTCTCAACACTTACTACTGCTGTTTGGCTCTCTCTATATATTTTTTATTAAACATTTATTACTTGCATTCAAATTAATACTCTAAAATACTAATGACTTCTAAAAAAAGGTAAATTTTATGAATAGCTTTTAAAAAATTGATAAGTTTTTTAAGGAGGTGATTCCTGAAAGGGTACCGTAGTTGGTGGTCGATCCTGTTCCCAGGTACGAAAAATCCCTTTTTATTAGAGCTTTTTGTGAGATTTCAAAAGGGCTCCTAACTAAGTAAAGGTATATTCGGCCCTTCTTTCCTTATATCCAAAATTCTTATTAATTCATAGAATTCATTAGTTAATATTGTAAGTGACAAAATATTTTGTTTCAACTTTTTCAAATTTCAAATTTTTATATAGTTTTTTATATTTGAAACATTTGACGGTAATAATTTTAAACTAGCAGAATTTAAATAAGAATTTAAACAGACAATTTCTCATACTTTTACTTTTGCAAACCAAAATTTCGGAACTTCCTAGCTTTGTGAAATATTTTATTATTTTGAAAGCGTCGCAAATAATAACTAGGATAAGTATGAAACGAATTCCACTCGTTTATTTCATTTTAACACCATCGAATAGTCAAAAACTTATTATATAATTAAGCTAACTGCTTTTATTTTCAACCACATTTAACCAAATAAAAGCAAACGTCAAAATATTTTTGGCGTTTCTTAACACAATTATAAAACAATTCATCTGAAATCGGATCACTAGCTTTAGAACGAATTCAAAAACTTATTATTCATCATCAAACAGGAAATGATTCAACGTTGTTAATAAAAATAATGTAGACATATTCTTAGAAGAAATTATTCACTAAAATAAATTAGCTAGTGTAACTCGATGAACCAAATAATTTTTTTCTTCTATAAATATCGTTGGAGATAAACTTACGGCTTTTTTTCATAAATTACAGAGTAAGTTAAATAATTAAATAGATGAGTAATATTTACTTAACTGATAGGTTATATGTAAACGCAATCGCGATCATGAATGAATTGCGGCGGCCGGCGCTGCCAAAGGATTTCAATGAGTGTGGGCTAGCCAAGGACGACTAAATAATTATTATTCATTATTTTAGGATTCACGGAGATGATAAATAGATACATTATAAAACAAATGTAGTCTCGTTTTAACAAGCTAAAATCATTTCTTAACGATTATTCTTATTTTCATTAATTTATTTATCATGTAGTGACCCTGTCGTTTTCAGTGAACCTCTACATGTACCATTTTTTGGAAACCTGTGTGAACTTAGCAGATATTTTCATACTGCCGTAGGTGTGCCACTTCTTTTAATAGGTCTACGTTTAAAATTTTTTTTCCAAAGTTTACATTATATTTTTACTACTGAAAGTAATTACTCAAATTTTTAACCAATTGAAAATAAAAACATGCGATTTTTTTACAATGTAAATTTTATTCTTTTAATAATTATTATTGTATATTTGTTTGGAGTTGGCAGCTAAGAAAAGACATTAAATCGTCCAATGTTGTAAACGAGAACCTAAATTAAGAAATTTCTTTTAATCATATTTTTTTTTCTTTTTTTATTAGAATTATTGTGTCTCGACGACAATGATCATTGACACATGGTTCAGTTACATTAAATTAGGTGTATATTATTAAACTAACTAACAATACAATACAGGTATAAAACAGTTGGATTAAACACAAAGAGAATAAAAAAAATAGTGAAAATTAAAATTATATACGATAATATAGTCCAGTATCTTGTAGAAATTTGATAACCTTCAGATATTTAGTTGGCTGGCCAATAATGTTTCTTAAATTTCCTGTTAGTTTCCGTCTGTATAAATTACAATTAAAAAAAATGTGTTTAACCGTGAGAGGACAAGAGCAGTTGTGGCACATAGGAGGATCTCCAGATGACATTAAGTGGTCGTGTGTTAATCGGGTGTGTCCTATCCGCAATCGTCTTAAAACTATTTTCTGCCTTCTTGTCATGTGAGCAAGGATGACAGCATCTGTAGATTGTCGAACATCATGCAGTTTGGAAGTTGTTCTACCCCAATGAGTTTTCCAGGTGTTTCGTATGGTAGCTTTAAAGAAGGTTTTTAGATCTGTGTCCAACTGAAGAATTGTAGTAGCCGAGTTTGAGGTTGTTACGTCTCTAGCTGCGCGGTCGGCTGCCTCGTTGCCAGAGATACCCACGTGTGATGGAATCCATATCAGAGTGACCGAAATTGCTTGAGAAGCAAGATACTTGACAGTGTCATGTATTTGAAGGACCAGCGGGTGAGTGGAAAATCTATTATTAATGGAATGGATAGAAGACAGAGAGTCAGTGCATATAGCCGGATTCTTATGTCTAGTCGTAATTGAGTTCAGAGCTTCAAGAATACCGAAGAGTTCTCCAGTGTGGACACTGGAAGTAGGGGATAAGAGACTTGATTTAATTACGCGATTGGAGGTGGTAACTGCACAACCTACACCTTTATCTGATTTTGAAGCATCACTGTAAAGTACCAGGTCGTAGTTGGCTAGATTTATTATTTCAAGAAAATGCTGGTTCAATAAAGAACTAGGAGTATTACGTTTATTGAAATTAGTGAGCGTCGTATTAATTTGTAGCATAGGTTTGGTCCACGGAGGTGTAGAAGGAATTGTTATCGGTGTGGTGATTGAAAGATCTATATTATGTAAAAGAGTTCTTAAAATTTGTGAAAAACTTTGAATTTTGGACTGAGGTGTAGCAACTTGGGAGTTGTTAATTAAATAGTGAACTGGATTTGTGGGATGGGATGAGGTTTTGGCCGAGTATGTAAGAAGGAGTTGTTGACGTCTTAACCAGAGGGGAAGTTCATTAGCTTCACAGTTTAGGCTTTCTACAGGGCTAGACCTGAAAGCACCCAGAGCGATTCTTAAGGCAGTATTGTGCACAACATTAAGTGTTTTTAAAACAGATTTCGGTGCAGACACGTAAATTATGCTTCCATAGTCCAATTTAGGTCGAATAATAGATCTGTATACCTTTAGGAGTACTTCTTCAGATGCTCCCCATTGCTGATGAGCAAGAGTTTTCATTAGGTTAAGTCTAATAAGACAGTTTGATTTTATTTCGATAAAACGATATCTAGAATATTTTGTTTTTCGATTTTAACGAGAATAATTGTGTTCGTTAGGGGTGTTAAGGGATTAAGGTAACCCTATGTATAATTGCAAAAACAGGTACTTTAATAGTCTATAAATTATTGAGGATTTGTTTATATCCTAGTACTATCGGCTTCAGAATACCATATATATTTTCAAACTCAAAAGATAAAATATAAAAATATTTATTTTTGAATCTCCAACAGTTTCTAATCATTCTTGATGGTACTAATTTTAATTGTTTTTATGTTGAATTTAATATTCTAAAAGAATTTTTGTTAATGTTCTTCTGTTACGTTCGGATCAAAATGACCCTACATTTATTTATTTTATATTTTATTTAGTACATAAATAGGGAGGTAAAAATCAAAATGTAGCAATACATTTTAAAAATGAGCCGTCAACGACAGTGTGAAAAATATAATAAATATCTAATAAACATAGATATAATAATCAAATATTTAGGTTGTTTTATTGTTGATTTATTGTTCTTTGTGTAAACTAAATTATTTTTTATAAACAACAGACTTGTTTTTTTGATAAATATAATTTATTATGTTTAAAAATGTTTTGGGATTCGCTTTAGTTATACAAGAAAGCACACGTAAAAAAATACGCCTATGATTCTACCTCTGTGGAGTGAAAATGTGTAGATATTATTATTTTGTGTGAATTTGTAGATAGACCTATTTATTCGGGACATGACCGACCCTTGTAAATAAACTTAATCCCCAAAAACCATTTAATGTAGGTGTTTTAAAAATTGCCACTCCTATGTTGTTGAAGCAGGGCGTTTTTATAACTTCGATAGGTAAAGGAAATTCACATTTAACATGTATATGCTATTCTAAAGCCGACTGTACATACATAAGAAGTACTCGGTAGTGTTGGTGGTTTATATTGTGTGATCTATATTTTTATTATTTTACTCCAAAGAACATTTTCGGTAGTGTAAATGGCGTCAAGTTCGAGTTTTGTTCTAGTACAAGTGGCTCATTTAAAACAAAGTGAGTTTTCCCAAAGAGAAAAAACTATTGTTTTAAATGCAACTGTTCGTGATGTGGTGACTAGGTGCTCCAATATGACCGGTGTTAGTGAACCAAAACAAACACGTATAGGAAAAAAGTCTATTATGGTCGATAACTTTTATAGAGATATCATTAGAAGTCCATTCTTTGTACTTAAATAAAGATATTCCGACTTTGGACAAAGTAATGACTGTTATAGCAGAAGTAGATACGATTCCCAAATTTGGACGAAGTAAGTTATGGAAACTTCTAAAAGAAATTGGTTTTAAGTATAAGTCGCATAAAAAACGAAAATTTTTGAATGAGACAGAGGAAATTATTTGCTGGAGAACAATACTTAAGAAGTTTTAAAAAGTTTCGGAGCGAGGGAAGAACTATCTTTTATTTAGATGAATCATGGTTGAATGAAGGACACACTGTTTCTAAAGCATTGATGGACACCAATATTTCAAATTCCTGTCAGGAATTTTTGGAGGGATATTCAACAGGATTAAATGCTCCCCGAGGAAAAGGTCGCAGACTAATAATCGCACACATTGGCAGTAAACATGGTTTTGTAGAAACTGGGTTATTAGACTTTGTATCAAAGTCAACCAAAGATTACCACGAGGAACTAATCTCTGATGTTTTTGAAAATTATTTTTCCCAACTATTGGACTTTTTGCCAAATGCTGTAGTAGTTGTATTAGATAACGCCAGTTATCATTCATGGAAAAAAGGAGATATTAAAGAGTGGCTCCAGAGCAAGAATATTTCTTTTGACGATACCATGCTGAAAACGGAATTACTGCAAATTGCAAAGCGCCACAAATTACAATATAAAAGATATGTAATTGACGAAATGGCGAAGGAAAAAGGAATAACTGTATTACGTTTGCCACCTTATCACTGTCAATTAAACCCTATAGAATTAATATGGGCACAGGTAAAAGGTGGGGTGACAAGAAACAATACAACTTTTAAATTGAATGACGTTAGACAACTATTGATAAATTCTTTTGGAAACGTAACATGGGAAAATTGGACCAATGCCATAACCCATGTGAAGAAGGAAGATGAACGATTGTGGAGTGTTGATATAAATAAGAACTGTTCGAACTTATTGTAATTCCTATCAACCCGGCAACAAATCTGACTCATCTTCTGATGAATACGACGAAATGGAAGCCGAAAATTAAAGGAGTAAGTGCTTTTTGCACTAATTTAAATACAGGGTGACCTCTTCTATTTGCTCCCGAATTTTTGGCATTAAGTTCCTGGACATCCTGTATAATTCTTACTTTTTATTTTACTTTGAATTTTTATTTTAATTTGAATTATGCTTTAAAAAAACTCCGGTTCTACGGTCATGGGATCTATTCAGCTACCTGTTGTGACAATATTATCTAGGGTTTCTATTGTGTTTGGATTAGTTAATCTCTAATTACAGGGTGAAGTCTTTGAAAAATAACAACTATGACTATGTTACAATAGAAATGTACCTGTACTACTTTCAGTTATTTTTCATGAACCACCCTTGCTTGGGCTTTGAAGGATTTGCATTAATAATGAATTCACTGTGCTGCCAACTCCAAATAAATATAGTATATAAAGGTATTTAAATAAAAATAGTATAAACGAACTTTATTCACTGCGCTGTGGAATAACTCGGTTGATGTTGCTCCAAACCACTTGTGCAGATTAGCGAGCCAGGAAATTCTTGTCACCTGGAGTTATAGTACGGGAGCTAGCAACGTTTTAAAAGTAAGAATTTTAGGTCAGCTGATTTTGTGATATGTCGTCCTTCTTACACTTTCGGTCTGGGCTATCTGGCTGGCGGTAGCGGTTGCGTTCATTAGAGCGCATCCTACCTATCCTACCTGTCCAGGTAATAATCCTGGATTTTAAAAACATTTTAGAAGGCATAATTTTTAATTTTTTGTTTTTAAATAAGTCTACCTGACATACTTTTTTTATTGCCAGACATTTTTGATGAAAAAGTCATGAAGACGAGAGAGACAACTGAAGGTGCGAGAGAGATAGACAACGACAGTGGCACGACAGGCAAGTTTTCAAGATGGCGTCAGTCTAATGTCACATGTTTGTTTTTGTTTTGATTTTAATGTTTATTTTTTAATTTGGTTACAATGGCCAGTGATAAAATAAAATGTGTTTTTTGTAAAGGATATAACGATAAAATAATACTTTTCATTTTAATTCAAGACTTGACAATCGAATTAATGTCTGGCAAATTTATTTTAAGTTTTTCCTATCATTAAATAACATAATATTAAAATTACAGACATTATAAAATACTTTGAAATTTTTATAAAAAAACAAAAAAAATCGCGTATGGCACACCGTTAGCATTGTCAAAAATGTCTGGCAATAAAAAAAGTATGTCAGGGAAACTTATTTAAAAACAAAAAATTAAAAATTACGCCTTCTAAAATGTTTTTAAAATCCAGGATTATTACCTGGACAGGTAGGATGCGCACTAATGAACGCAACCGCTACCGCCAGCCAGATAGCCCAGACTCTAACCGAAAGTGCAAGAAGGACAACATATCACAAAATCAGCTGACCTAAAATTCTTTCTCGAAAACGTTGCTAGCTCCTATACTATTATAATCTAGAGTAATCCATAATTTTTATTCACTTCGCTTAATGTGTGCAAAATATTTTGGAAATTTTATTGTTATTAGTACTTCAGGCTGACAATCCATTCTTCTGAGTACTTCCATGTTGGTATCATTTGCGGTCCAAGGAATTTTGAGAATGCTTGTATTCTTTTTTCCATGTCCTCCGAAATACGCCTCGACTCCGTACAATGATGATATATTACGTAACTTTTGGTTAAGCACGAGCGACAAAATTACGTTGCGAGGGCGTAATTGACCTTAACCTACGAGTAACGTACTATACTTTATATACGACATTAAACCAAAGATGGTGTTTGTTTTTAACAATCTATAGAAACTTCATAAACATATACCAAATTTAAAAATTTCTAGAAACTATTTTTATTAATGTTACTGGTAAAATAGGAATACTTTAAAAACTTTCATTCAAACAACTCGTTATACACTTGTATAAATAGTCCTAATATAACGTACAATTAAATCAAACTTAATTGACATTAGATAAAACTATTATTTTTTTGACATTTAATTTGACTGGTAATAAATAAAAAATGTGTCACATTTTTGCAAAATAAGTTTGTCGTGCCGATCGAGCCGACGGCCAGTCGCTTATAAGGCGAATGCTGTAATCTCTGACCCACTACCGCTTTGAAGTTTGACAGAAATCTAATTTCATGAAAAGTAGCGAATGCTACTTTTATTTGGAATTGTTTTCCCATTTGGAAGGGTACGGTTGGTTTCGAAGATACTTCTACCTCAGGACACTTGTTTTTAAAATTCATTTTTTTGTAAATATTGATATTTTTTTCCAAAACAATAATTAAATATCCATTATTATTTAATAATCTTACATGTATAAGTGCAACTAACTGTATAGCTGTAATACTTTATGAACTAATGTTAAGAAAGTAAAAAGTTAGGTGCTTTTGTCCCAAGGTACAAAAGTGGCTTGTATGTTAGGACACTGTAAATTGTTCCCTGGGACTCTAATTTAAATGGTACGAAAACAACAATGGACTAGTTTAGTGATTTTTTTTTATATTTGCATCTTATAAAATAGGTTTTTAGTGGTTCAAATGTACAAATAAAATTTTTATAAAATTAATCCTCTAGCCATAATCGGCTTTTGAAATTTAAATTTAATGGTTACATACGTCATAAGTGGTAAGTGACGTATTTCAATAAGATTGGTAGAAAATTTGCGATGTTGTCGATATGCTTTAATATTAACCGAGAAACTTATCTCTCTCTCTTATTTGTTGTCATTAAAAAGAGATAAACATAATGATATTTTTGTTCTCTGATTGACACTTTATCAAATAAGGAGTAAAACACTAAACAAAATATTCTGTCATTTTCGTTAGTTTAATTTTTTGTTTGGTTGTGTTTGGTGTTTGAAAGAAATTACTTCTATACTATTTTTGGTTCGAAAATAAAAATCCCTAACACCTTCTCTTGGTGTTATAGCGGTTCCTTCAAAAATAACCAATAGAAGTAATTATTCTCTCGGGGAGCAACCCTTCTATCGGTACAGTGAGAGAACGAATTTCAAGAATACGGTTTTGGCATTTTCAATAGAACCACGCCCACTTTCTATTGGCTGTTCTATTCTATTACAGTCAAGAATAGGGGTCTTCTTGTTTATTACAGATAAACACGATTTTCTCTCCTGTCATATATCTTATCAACTGGTACAATCAGTTAGTCACAGAACACGGTGCTTTGTGCCGCCAGTTCTTTGAGAATACTTGAAACGAACGTAGCCAAACTGTGACAACGTTGACTTTTAAACGCACTTCATTATTGGTTATTAGTTGGCGCTACGTTTAAAACTTACTAATTATTTATTGCTAAATTTTACGAAATGAGAAACATTACTTCCAAAATGAATACCAATATAAGTAAGTAGGTATCTTATCCTAAATATATATTGCTATCATTTTGATTAATATTATCCTACTAAACTAGTCCATTAATTACCAATCATACTTATTTATTAAAATATAAAATAATAATTAAGATAGTTGATAGGATTAAGGTTGCCTTTTCTCCCGGATGCCGCTTTTTGACAATAATTGTCGAAGGACGTGCAGTTTTCATGGACCCAGGAATAATGCACTTAATCCAATCCTCTTTGTTCGAGGTTTCAAAGTAATTTTCACCACAACCCACACAAGTATTTTCATCATTAACGCCATCACCAGAGTCGTCACTTTCCAAAATCAAATCAGTTTCATCTTTTGTGCTGCCTGGCATTGTCTTTCTTGAAAACCCTCTTTTTAACTTGTTTTTTTTGTTGTAACAGCCTTTTTTCTTTTCTTTGCAGCTACAAGCTCCAACTCCAATTTTTCAGGGGTATCTGTCAGCACTCTTGTTTCTCCTTTCCTGTTTCTTGGCTTTATATTTTTGCGTGGTGGCACCTTTGGGAATGGACGAACTATTTCAGGTGACTTAAGTAGTGCTGAAATTCCAGCACTTGGCTGATTATCACAAGCAGATGATGTCGATGGTCCTGATAAGAAAAAATGCTCAAGTATATCAGCATCAGGTTGCTGATTAATATTAGCAGAGGCTTTTCGAATTGACATTCGTTGCTCGAGAACCATTTAAACAGCATTAATAACATTTTCCTTACATGGTTTGGGCCGGATTACGTTGTTTTTACTTCGCGGCATCTAAAAAGTAAATTACAAATGTAGGTTTTACCTCATAAATGTTTGACTTGTACCTTGGGACTGTCCCAAGGTACAAAAATATAAATGTCCTAAGGTACAAATTCTTGCTATGAAGACACAAAACTCGTGTGAACATTTAAACAATAAAATTATATAATATCTGTAAAAATACAGCATTATTAATATGTAGACTAATAAACTAAAACATAACGCAATCACTTATTTCAAAATAAATACATAAAATCGAATATTAAAGCCGATAATAAAAAATAGTTTGCGTATGCCAAAACAATCTTATTCATTTAGAGCTGACAGGACTTAAAAGGGCCGACTTTACTATGTGCAGTTACATAATTTTCGTCAAAAGTAGAAATTATGAGCTTTTTCAGGTTGTTTTTCAAAAATTTTTTGGTCAAATATTCAATGAGATCTAGGCGACCCGACCCAGGATAAAACGCATTTCAGAAATAATAAATAAGATTATTTACTTAAATTTATTGTACTAACCCTTCCTTTTTGGAAGTCCATTTTAGTAAGAATAACAAAAAACTCTTCGTTTTAACGCAACTTTTAAGTTAGTTTTTTAATCACAATGACAGCCGTTTCGCTAGAATTAGCATCGTCAGATTGACATATTGAAGTTACATTTTGTTTGTTTGTAGCTAGGTACCTGATTTGATTAGGTAGTATTAAGGCTAGACCAAGTATGGAAGTTATAAAACAACAATATTAAAGCCTAGATGTTATTAGGCTTAAGGGATTATCCTGGATGTATTTCCCTTTAAGATCAGTGTAACTGTGCAATAGTGCAATGATATGGAAAACACTATATCATACTGATATTTACAATAATAATTACGTCTTATCTATGTATAAAATGAAGACTCAATCAAAGCAAACAGTTTAATAGTGGAGAACTTCCTTGATTTATTTGTTCATTAACAACTTTAAATTGTATATATCATGCTGATCTTGACAATAACAATATATTTGTGTTACAATTACGTCTTATCTATGTATAAAATGAAGACAATCAAAGCAAACAGTTTAATAGTGGAGAACTTCCAAGATTTATTTGTTCATTAACAACTTTCAATTCGGTGTTTTCATTAGAAATAAATCAATGAAATTCCTTTGTAATCATATAGTAAATTATAAATATTTAATCCTAAACTCATTACAACGCAACAATTCTGGTTATTTTTTGTATAATATAAAATTGAAAGTAAGTTAAAATCGATAAATTCAAATATAGAAGTCGAAACGGTCGTGACGTCAAAACTCATATCGATGACAGTTTGTTTACATTTAATGTATGGTAATTGAGAGAGTTGGACTTTAAAGGCCGGTTCATGCAACGTTCATTATAATTACATTATCATTAAGAAAAGTTGAGCACCCAATTTATAGTGGAGGCGTTCATGCAACACATTAAGGCATTACAATTACATTAAGCCCACTAAGAAGTTGGGAACTTTCAACTTTTCATTTACATTACATTATATTCTTAGTGGAAACAGTAAAAGCGCATGCGCAGTACGATAGCATGGAAATGTGAATTCGTATTTATGTCAAAATGGCTATTGAAGGCCGGTTTTACAAGCAATAAAAAATATTTTAACAAAATCAAAAATGTAATAGTAGTATAACAACTCAAACTTTTTGAATATTGTAGCAGATGTATAGAACATAACATAAGTTTCAAGTGTCAATAGTGGACAATATACGCATGCGCTAATACAGAATTTATAATGTAATGAAGTCTTGCATGAATGACAACATTTTTTTAGTGAAAGTGTAATTATAATGCAATGTTAATGGAATTATAATGTTCGTTGCATGAACCGGCCTTTATTTCTGATTTTATTGTGAATTATTGGTTTTATTTGTGTTATGCAATCATAAAATGTCGTCTGTAGGGTTTGTCAAACAATTTACCATCCTTAGACATTTTCATGGTTAGGTTAGGTTGGGTTAGGTTAGGTTTCAATGCAGCTGAATTTCGAAATGTAAAAGCAACAACGTAAATACTTTTGTGCTTTTAGCATTAAAAATGTCTAACTGACTTATTTTTATGAAAATAAAAAATAAAGAAAAGAGATGATTAAATATAAATAAAAAACTTCGCACAATCTCGCAGATACACTGTTTACAATAAAATGATGGCGCTTTCAATGACACATATGAGTAGTGACGTCAACAGTCGTATACGCGGCAAATTTTAGAATTTGAATTTGAGGATGGAATAACTATGCTACAAAATTTTTTTAATTTAAGTTTTTTTGGTTTTTGGGGTAATTGATTGCCTCTGTCTTCCTGCATGATTTTGAAAAAAATGAAAAACACCGAATTGTGGATCTACTAGATCTGCTATATTTACAATGTCAAACATTTTTTTATAAAATATATAATAAGTTTTTTGCCAGAGTTTTTTTGCATTAAATAGTTTTTTTTTTTAATAATTCTACTACATGTTAAATATCATATAAATTAGGTTTTTAAATAATAGAAATGAATTTTAAGCCCATAACTTGAAGTTAAAAACAAATCTCTGTTCTTTTCTTCCACATTTTCTTCTTTTAAATAAAAAAACTATTTTTCCGGATTAGCCCAAAAAACATTTAAAACTACTTTCTATAATTTTATTAAGTGTGTATTAAGTATTAAGTTTACAGTATTATGAATTATTTGTTTTATATCTTAATTTAGATGGAGCAGTTTATTCGCATTTAACAAAATCATCCACTGTATCAAAAACCTTTAGTAAATTCAAGGCTAAAAATAAAACTAAGCATCAATTTTGGTTAGATTAAGATATCCCAATTAACGATATTTACACGGTTGACAAATATCATCAATTGGAACTTGAATATACCTACACAAGATAACCTTGGACATTGCAAACTCATCATGGGAATGAATCTTTTAAATCATTTTACATAGAACTTTACACTGTATTATTAAAGTTTTTTAACTAATGATTCATAAACTCTTTCTATGAAAAATCGTATTTCAATTATTCACTTTTTAATGTAATGATCCTAATATTAAAAAGAGCGCGAGACAAGCGATTGCAAGAATTCAATATCTGTAATCGTAATCAATGATTCTTGCCCCAAATACGCCCAATTAAGGTAAAGTATGATTTTATAAAAATATCCGGATGCTTGGCATCTATGATTCACGTTTTTGGTATGCGCAAACTCGCTTAAGAATGTGGTCCATCGATGTCCATTCATGAATTAATTTCTTCATTCCCATCCGGTCAACCACTCATAGAATCTCGGACGAAATCTTTTATCGGCTCTCAGTACCTCACGGGTAGGTACTGATGCAATTAAGTACATTAAAAAGTCCAACAAGATCTATTATTTTACCTGGCCTAATTAAAAAAAACAAATATTAAATAATCCTAATGTAAAACAAACATTTTAAATAATAATGTTTATTCAAAAAGAAAATACAGAGAAATATGACATTTCTCTTATAAAATAATACACATCATATAGGACATCCAGCCATCGTTGTAGTTTTAGTTTATTTATTTCTTATTGGAGTGCACTTTGCAGTGAGTCTGGGTACTAGCCCATTCTCTTCAAATTGCTCTTTGTTAGGAAGGATTTGGGTTTAACAGAGGACTAATACTCTTCTCATTCCAGCGTATCTAGAACATTTCACATGGGTTTACACCATGTTTAATGGATTCTGGTGGGTATGGTTATGGTTCTGAAATTTAATATTTTTTATTTAAGTATTCCTATTCTAATGTATTACTGATGTTTGTATTGAAATGACTTGTTTTTCAGCTCAGTTTATATACTGAGGTTATTTGCTACTATATATGATTTGGAGTATTTAATTTATACTTATTGGCCCCTTCATAATTGTTACCAATTTTCTGTACAGCGCCTCGTTATGTTGTACTCTGTTGTTGCAGCCCAGGTTAATGTGATTGAGATCCCCGTACTCACCACATTCATATATCGGATTGTCTTTTATCCCGATTTTGTATAAGTGTGCTGGTGTGAGGCAATGTCCTGTTCTCATTCTACACATTAGCGTAATATGTCTTCTTTTGGTAAATTTCACCTCGTAGAATCATGGTTTCTTACTTGGTTCTCCAACTTGCACTTCTAGAATCTGAGATGATGATTGTTGACATTTGTCATCACTCATAGTATACTCCTATTCCACATTTTCCATTGCTCCAGTCCAGTGATGCGTCTGTGTATATTATGTTGTACTTTGGGTATTTGTTTATGTGATATTCATTGAGTTCTTGTTCACAATGTGTTTCTTTATTTTGGTGTCTATCCATTTAATTTCCCTTATCTGTGATTCATAGCTGTAGTTGTAACATGGGGGCGCAGTGTCCAATCCTTCCATGATGGCTGGTGCCACTTTGTTTCTCCAATAAATTGGTTCTTCATTGTAAGTTGCATAGAGGTTGATGAGTGTGGACGACATCGTGTCGTTTTGGGCTATCCACTTCAATGTATATTTTGATCTGATCATCTGCCTTCAAATTTTTAGGTTTGTATATAGAATTCCTGTTTTTAAAAAACAGGAGTGAATAAACATATAATTATTGAAGCTCCAGAGGCGCGTGAAAGTAATTATTTAACTTAAAATAAACTAAAAAGTCAAAAAAATTAGTTAATACCAAACAAGAGTACTCATACTAATATAATAAGACTAGTAGTAACTGTTAGTACATTGTGATTCAATATACTTGTATACAGCGTGGAAAAGCCAAATCGAATAAATTCATTATTTCGGTTACTGTACATATTTATAGAAAATCCTGAAACATATGTCAAACCCCCTTTGAGTGACAGTTACAACCCCCAATTTTTTAAATGGCTTGTGATATATCGTTTGAAAGGTTTCTTCATTCTCTATCCAAAATTTATTATTTAACCCTTTATCTGTGGAAACAACTAACTAAGAAACAATTTACTAAGAACAATAAACAACTAAACTTCCATATATGTATTTAAATAATTGGCTTTTTTAACTGAATGTCAGCTGTTCGCTAAAACTACTTGTTAATAGTTGTTAAAAAATTAAAAATTACCGGCATATAAAGAAAAGGTAAATCGGGAAGAAAAGAAGAAAAAGAAGCGATCGATTGAACGGAAATCATGAACTGCATCAAGTTTTAAAGTCACCGAAACGAAGCCTTTGAAAGACTGCCTTGAAACTTGTTTTAGATAAATTGGGTTTACCCTCCTCGAGAATTCATTGAAACACCTCTTCATGACGGAAGTTTATTTACAAGGGTCGGTCATGTCCCGAATAAATAGGTCTTACTACAAATTCACACAAAATAATAATATCTACCCATTTTCACACCACAGAGGTAGAATCCTAAGCGTATTTTTTACGTGTGCTTTCTTGTATAACTAAAGCGAATCCAAAAACATTTTTAAACATAATAAATTATATTTATAAAAAAAACCAGTCTGTTGTTTATAAAAAATAATTTATTTTTCACAAAGAACAAGTAATCAACAATAAAACAACCTAAATATTTGATTATTATATCTATGTTTATTAGATATTTATTACATTTTCACACTGTCGTTGACGGCTCATTTTTAAAATGTATTGCTACATTTTGATTTTTACCACCCTATTTATTTACTAAATAAAATATAAAATAAATAAATGTAGGGTCATTTTGATCCGAACGTAATAGAAAAACCTTAACAAAAATTCTTTTAGAATATTAAATTCAACATAAAAACAATTAAAATTAGTAATCAAGATTGATTAGAAACTGTTGGAGATTCAAAAATAAATATTTTTAAATTTCATTTTATGGAATGTTATTTATTATTTCTAGCAACCTACCTAAAAGAAGGAAAAAAATGTTTTGAAAAGGGATTTTAATCCCAAACAAACATTTATTATCGAGGGTTCCAAGTAATAAGAGAATATTATTTATTAATTCCAAAACCAACTTTAACTTATAGCATAAAACAAATAACTACATCTAATGGCTACCTCTAAAGAAGAGAAAGTGGCATTACAACTAACATTTCCTAACCAAACTAAAGAAATTAAAAGTTATAAAAATATTACCTATTGTGAAAATATTTCCAATACAACATCAAAAATAATATTTTCGGCAACATCAGCATTAATATCATTTAAAACACAAAATAATGTTGGTACAAAATTGTTAAATGTGAAAACAAAATTAAAAAAATCTGGTGTTTACAAAATTAATTGTCCAAAATGTAATGCTATACCGGGTGTCCCAGACTAATTCCAGGTTATATCTCTTAAACGAATAAAAATTCTTGAATGGGACAAAAACTGATCTATTCCATTTCCAAACCCTTCAATATGTCTTAGAAAAAATTATCCCCTAAATATTCTTCCCTTAGTTACAACCCCTAACTTTAAATTTCTTAATAGCACCCTGTTTACTTTGATTGAGTCTTTATTTTATATACAGATAAGACATTAATTTAATACAAATATATTAAGTTATTGTAAAGATCAGCATGATGTAGTTTTTTCCTGGTTTTTGTATATCATCGCAGTTATACTGCTCTTAGAGGGAAATACATCCAGGATAATCCCTTGGGGCTAATAACATCTAGGCTTTAATATTATTATGTCTTATTACTTCCATACTTGGTCTAGCCTTAATACCACTTAATTGACATCAGCTATCTACAAATAAACAAAATATACCAATCTGACGATGCTCGGTATAGCGAAACAGCTGTAATTGTAATTTAAAAGCTATTTGAGTTAAAACGAACAGTTTTTTTATTATTCTTAGTTAAAAAAATTTGTTAAATTTACCTCTTGATATTTAACAAGCAAAAATGAATAAGAGACTTGTCCAAAGTGGTTCCATTAAAAAGCAAAGACTTTTAGATTTTCAGATAAGTGAATCCATTATTGCGAACTAGTTTTTGTAATTAAATCTGCTGCGTCCTTAAAAAAGCAGGTTTATGATGATTAATATTTTGAAAGTTTTTTCTCAATCCGGTCTGAATACGTTTAACAATACCATTTTCTGTTCCCATGTCACTGCGAACGCTGCTTGGAAATCCCTTAAGCAACTTGATAGCGCTTATATAAAGCAATCACTTTCGGATCACGTGAAGCGCGGCTAGCCCGTGACCAAAAAACCATCAATAGCTCACGCATCTGTCACAATCATCCGTCACATTCATCCTCCCACATCTGTCACCCGTTGCAATATCAACAATAGTATATTACCTTAATCAAATAACTTTTATTATATGTTTTGTGTATTTGTAAGTAAATTTTAACCTAGAAATAATTTTTATCAATATCGTATTTTGTACATAAACATGTTATTTAAACCTACCAGAAGTAGCTAGAAATTAATAATATAATGTAAAAAAGTCAGAGATTCCACGTATTCCTTCGTTGGTTTCCGTTTTTCATAGACCGACTACGGTTTTTTCCCACCAATCAGAAAGCAGGACTCTACGTATTGTTAAACATTTTGTATTTTTGTAGTAGTTAGTTAAGTTATATAATTTAAAACAAAAAAATTTATTTGATACATAATAATTAATGAATTTCGATAATAACAATAATTTGACACAATTTCAATATCAAGTATTTTTTTTTCTAGTTCATAAAAGGCATTTTTCTTATTTTCCTACTTATTATTTTATTAGTCATTCAATATATTATTGTTTTTATTTAACTCTTTTATAATAAATTTGTAATTATTAATTAATCAATTTTTCATTTATATACCTACCTAATTGCCCAACTAGAAGCTTGCAGAACATAACCACCCTGAGAAAAAGATCTTGCTAATTTAGAACATTTAAATAATATCAAATATTAATCAATCAATCAAAATTTATGAATACAAATCAATTAATCAATAAATAATCTTTGAAATCATAATATTCTTTACAATATATTGCCTTTTTCGCAGACGTCTTCATTTTGTTATTTCAACCCCTACTGGATTTAGTAGTTTTAGAACCTCTAGCACCAGTCTAAGTGTCACAACTAAGCCATGTTGAATACACTTGAGATGCATTCGCCTGTAACTATTTAGTTGTCCTGAAGTTTTCAATTGTACCACTTCTTCCATATTTGAAAACTGTTTTCTTCTAAACAAATTTAATTTGCTCAATATGCGTTTCAATGTTCCTGCATGAATTTTAATATCATGAATTATTTCTATAATAGATATTATTTTTTGCTGTTGCAAGCTCAGGAAGAAATACTTAGCCACCAAATATTCTCTTCTATTTTTATTCTATTTTAAATTACAATGACGGCATCGTCAGATATTAATAAAAATATTGATAAACATTTATTATTATTTTTTATATATACATACAGGGTGTCCTACGACGAGTGCCACCTAGAAGTTTATGGGGAAGGAAAAACGCGAGATTAATGAAATTTGGTATACAAGGGTTTTTGATACTTCTGAGTTTAACTAAAATATTTTCAATTTGATCGCACTTCCGGTTATACCGGAAACCGACACCTTCACTATTTTAAATGCAAGACCCTGTTTATTTTCTTATTTTTGGTTAGCTCGTTAAATTTAAGTGTTAGTTTATGTAAGGTACTTTGTATCTAAAATTAACCGTTTAGGAGAAATTTAATGATTTCGAAAATTTTGACAGAAATCACGCTTAATAAAATTATGATTAGGTATTTCAATACCTAAATTATTTAAATTAAAAAGTAAATGTATTATTTCGCATTTAAGATTTTCAACTGTAAATAAATAAAGTGTATTTAAAAAAATATTATAAAGGGTGATCACACTATTGAGTTAAATTTTAAATTAAAAAAAACGAAGGTATCTTCCTTAGTTCAAATAGCAACCCATATTTTTTTTATTTTAATTTAATTCCTTATAAAAAAATAAGGTAAGTTCATAGTTACTTCCCTATATCAATTCCTAATAGTTTTTGAGATATTAGATACTTTACGATTTTCGGTTACAATGCAACTTTATTTGGCTTTGTTTCATTATTGTTGTTTAGTCTTCGATTAAAATCAATTTTGTTTTGAAAAGGAAATAGAGAAAATGAAACATTTCAAAAGAAAACTTTTAATTTAAACAATTATTTATAAATGAAATAAACAAAATCAAACAAAGACAAGTAGGTAAGTAGTGTTCAAATTAAAAAAAAAACTAACAAGTTATCTTTAAGGACTAGGATTATTTTAAAATATACAGGAATAATAAAAAAATTACTTATATAAAAGCTGTTGGGTTGTTACAAATCTACATATTTGTAATAAATTAAAATATATAGGGTCGCCCACAAAGTTTTCTTAACTCCGTTAAGTTTTCAACAAGAATTTCAACCCTTTTCTGATCTGTGGTTGCCCACCTACAAAATTATAATTATAAGAATTTTCAAAAAGCAATGTCTAATTTTATTTTAATCAATATTTATGGAATTTTAAATTATTTAATGTCCTCAATTGGTTTAGTCGACGCATTGCTATTGATCTGTTCGTTTTCTTTAACACTTTTGATGCACACTTTTTTGTTTTAATCATTTTAAAAAAACCGCAGAATAAAAACAATAAAATATCAAAGTACTACGTCTCAGTAAACCACCCTCTCACAAATTTACAAAGTACTGTCGATACACCAATTCAACTATTGTACGGCAACTGGTAAATATTTTATTTAGAGGGCAGAGCTGGATGAGGGGAGGAGCAATTTATTATTTTTCGCTTTCAACTAACAAACTAATGATTAAAATTTAAATGTGAAAATAAATTAAAGAACTAAAATAATTGTTTTACAGATTTACGTGGCTGAAATATACGTTTTATGAGTTATTTGCGAGAAATAAGCCAACATCGGATTTTAAATGTTTAAAATGATTTCTAAAAAAAATTGCCTTTTTTCAAAAAATCTTAACGTATTTCTATAGATAATTATCTATATTATTTAATGTTAAAAAATGAAAAAAAATTGTCGTATACTCTTTGAACTAGAAGCGAAATGGTTTTGCATTGTAAAGCATAGGCAGAAAAAAAGTATCACACCCTTAAAATACTATTAGATCACTTGCAGTGTTTACTTTGTGTTGGAAAGAAAGCGAAGAAAAAACTTGTTTTGTGATACTATCTTAAATAAAACATTTTCTTCGAGATATTATCGTAAAGTTAATTAAATTTTTTTTTGTTAAATGTGTCCCTTCTAAAGCTTCATAATTTTCAATATATCCAATATATCCACAATGCTAGGACTTTCTGTAAATAAAAATATTTCATACAATAAAATTTTTACAAGTTTTCATAACTAATGTCGCAACCTATCTTACTCTATAAAAATTATTATTAATGATCTTTTTTTATAATTTTTTTAGATCCATTAGAATGGACTAGCACACACATAAAATCATGGTTGGAATGGTGTACTAGGAAATTCTCTTTACATCCAAAACCAAACCCAGAAAAATTTCCGGGAACCGGTGCAGAAATTTGTGACTTGAATAGAAACGAGTTTGAAGAGAGAGCTGATAGTTCTAGATCAGGTAGAGTAATCTATTTGCAAGACTTTTAAATTAAACAATTTCTTATTACTGCTACAATTTTCAATACAGTTCGTTCACTGTTTTTCTTATTTTATTCTATTTTCTTTATTAAATCTCAACAATAGCATTAAAATCAAATTGTGTAAAATTCATATTAGTTATTTTTAATGATTCCATTTCACTTAATCAATTGCTTTTTCAATCTTAACTTCCAAAATGTTATTACTCGATACTTTTGAAATCACTTGAAGTCCATTGATGGATCATTTTTTTAAGGAAAAATTCTTGCCAAATACATAGCACACCTGAGGCACAGTGTAACTGGAAGAACCAGCAGTCCCTTGAATGTGGAATGTAGAGAATTCGAAGATGATACTGATGAAGAAGAACAAGGTAAGATTTTTTAAAATATTATTAACATTAAAGAAAAGTTTTTAATCACCAAATAAATCTAAACTAATTTAAAAAACATTATTTATAATTAATTTGGTGCTGCGAACCTCGCTTCGATCGGCACGCAGTGACAGATTTATATAAATGCCAAATTGAAACATAATTGTGCTGGCAAAAATAGTTGTTAAATTGGTTGAAATTGATATTGAGACTCGCTGACTAACTAATGTGTATGCCAAGAAAGAAGAAAAACCCGGTTGCAGAATTTGGTGTTTTGTCCCTTTCATAAATAAGTCGTAATGAAAGGGACATCTATATTAATAAAAGGGACAAGTGGAATAATTAATTATGTTGAACGTTTATTTGAGGCTATAAAAAAATTAATGACATTTGGAACAAAAAAAATTAAAGACGCCTTTGACTCCACACGATTCATGAGCCCAAGTCTTCAATGTCTTCAAGTCTTCAAAGCTCTCTGAATACTTTTCTTGCACACACAACATTGTTCTTTGTCTTCAGTTTTTGAGACACACGCTCGTCTAATACGTTTCTGATGGGTATCCGTGGCATCATCAGATATTTCAGACGAGCCAGAGTGTAAAGAATAAGTTTCTTGCTCGCTGCTACTACTACTACTCGAGGATGCTTTGCGTTTTTTAATCTTTTTTGGTGGAAGGGGTGGTTTTTTAAGTATTTTTTTTTCCTTAAATATCTTTTGTATTAGAAATGTCTTTTAAGACCATACTTTCCTTAAAAATATCTTTAACGTGCCCTAGATTTCCTTTGCCAGTTTTTGGTACTTGTTTCTCAATTAAGTCCATCATGCTCTCCAAGAGTAACTGGTCTTTTTCAGGAGTTTCTGTTAAAATTTTTGTGTCCCCTTTCTTCTTCTGCAATATTACAACTTTTTGCTACTGATCTTATAGAAGCGCGTTTTCTATTACACTGGAATCTACACGTGTTCTTTTTTTCTTTACTGGAGGCATTTTAAACTGAAACAAAAATAAATTAAAACTAAACGAAACAATAAGTATAGAAAGGGACATCAAAGTCTTGAATGGGACATGTCCCTTTTGTAAATATTTATTATGTCCCTTTCAAAAATATTTAGGAAGACTAATTAATTTAACATTCAAAGTTACAGTTTAAATATTCTTACCTGTTTATATATTTCCAATGATAACTTGAAAGATACTTTACACATACATTCACTATACAGCAATATTGAAGCTAAATTGACTATAAAGCTTTGATTATAAGAGATGTAACAGGAGCGCAAATATTCGTTACGTTGTAACGTGCTCTCTACGAAATAACCGGTGTGTCCCTTTCTTAACGTGTCCCCTTCATGGCCCCTTTCCCCTATTAATTTTCACTTTCTTTTTTATATGTATTTTTAAAGTACAGAAACAGATGTAACTATACCAAATTGTTTGTATATATGTCACAGAAATTAGCAGCCAATAATTCAATGACAGATACCTAGAACAAAAATAACTTTGATAAAAAAATAAATACTATGCTACCTTTAAAAGTTATCCATTTCATGGGATAAATTAATTAATAAAAACTAAAAGAAAATATAACTACAACTAACCTAATTTCATGTTGTTTGCTCAGAACACTCCTTCTTAGACCATAACACAAACATAAACAAAGACGATTGACACTGTATCTTTTAGAAAGAATAGTCTGATAAATGAAGAGCATTTTTTTGATGAAAAAAAAACGTAATTATTGCACTATTTCATGAAGAGTTCTTTGCTTAGAACACTCTTTGGGCCGTAACCCAATGTAAACAATTTCAAATACTGAAAAGTTACAGCAAGCACAATTTTCTTTATCTACCAAACCAGTAAAAACTTGATTAAGGAGCATTGTGGTAGAAAATCGCTGTTTATGATTCTGTCTTTTTAGTATACACGGACTTCGAGCCAGCTCGCCTGGGTTTAAAGAAAAAGCCATTAATTAAAAAAAAGTATATTGTGCACAAAGTTTTCAATTGTCCACGAAAGCCAAGCTGGCTTGAGTGTTGAGTCTCCGTTGTCTTCTTGGGGGGCTCGCTCGTATTTTTTTCGGGTTCTTTGCGTTCTTGATGTTTCTCCTTTTGCTGTTGTCTCATCTCTGGCACTGGGGTCTCGTCGACGTCCCTTGAGCGGCTGGGGCTTCTCGGGCCTCTTGATCTTCTTTCCTTCTCTATTCCTTTTAGGTGGTTAATTTTCTCCTTCTGTCTATGGTTTTGCTTTTAATTTTTACTTTTTACTTTTTTATTACTTTTATTAACTTTTTAATAATACGTGTGATCAGCTTTTCATAATTTTATTATTTTATTTCAAATTAATAATAATAATAAGCTTTATTGTCGAAAATTTTTTTTTAATCTATGGACAAAGCTGTTTAAAAAAAAGCAAATCACATAAAACAAAATAACAAAACATATTAAAACAGTAATACAAGAGTATCTACAAGAGAACAATAACAGATTTTGAAAATTAGCTTGGTAGATTATTTTTATTCACTATAATTCTGCAAGTTTGCAAAGTTATATAATATAACTATAATTATAATAACTTAATTCTATAGGATGTTAATATTAAGAATTACAATACTAATATACTAATAAAATACATACAGTGGACGGCTAATTTATGTAATATTATCATTATTTCGAGAACCGTCCAGTTTTGAGGGCAATCCCGAAACAGGTCGATTTTTGTTATAAAATACCCATGTTATAACGTACATGGAGTAAGGATGACGTCACCGGTATGGGAGTTACAGTTCCTTAAATAATAGACTATTGTTTTATATTACGAGTATATTTAATGTAACATGATATATTTGTTTTTCAACCTTTATTAAAATATTCTTATTGTCACGTACTAATTAATATATAAAGAAATGCACGTATTTAGTTAAGGACTTCGTTGGCGACTTCATTCGACTTCATTTGCAGACTTCTTGCTTATAACTTTTGTAAACGATAATTTTGTATTAATAAATAATTGTTTTGTTTTTAAAAAAGTGTTTTGAGAGTGAAGAAACATAATTTGGGTGTAGTGACGTAATCGTTAATTTTTTTAAATAGAAATCGGTATAATGCGACACCTCATTTTAAGGAGAATTTAATTATCTATTTAACTACATTACATTTGTAACTAAAATATTTTTTTAAGGGTACAAAAACATTTCTTTTTTATTTAAATTCAACCAAATTACAACTAATGATTTAATTCATAACGTCCTTTAAAGTAACCAAATTATGCATAATAATTATTTTAAATTAAATGTTCCAAATGCCATCCATCGGTTCGTGCCATGACTTTCTGAAATAAATACTTAAAAAAGCAAAAATAAGTAAAAATAATGATGGACACAAAAAGTTATCTCATAAACACTGAAACTTTTTGTCAAATGTTAAATCAAGCAAGTGATATTGGCATAGTTACTCTAATATTTATTGTCGTAAATATTTTTTGATTTTGTGAATTGTCATCAGTTGTCAATTGTTATTTTTACCTTTGAATACTAAATTATGGCTCACCTAAATGAAACACAACGCATAGAAATATTAATTCTTAGCGGACGAGAACACAGAACGAGGTATGCAATTTATTTAACGCAAAATATCCAGACAGACCCATCAGCCAATCAACAGTAAGTAAAATAGTCCGAAAATTTGGAGAAACTGGGCACGTTAAACATATTCCAAACGCTGGGCATCCTAAAATTGAAGACAATGTGAAACTTTATGTTTTATTAAATGTCCATGACAATCCTCACAGTAGTTCAACACAAATGGGTGAATAAGCTGGAGTTTCCCAACGATCGGTATTACGTATTTTAAAAAAAGAAAAATACCATCCCTACAAAATTCAACTACACCAGGAATTAAACGACGACGATCCCGATCGCCGGCTTCAATTTTCTGAAATTATACAGGATTTATGTATCGGCAATACACGTTTCATCAATCAAATATCCTCAGAAAGTGAATGTATGGGCAGGGATCATCGATGACAGAATCATTGGCCCTTTTTTCTTTGAAGAAAATCTAACAGGAGAACGTTATTTAATTTTTTTGAGAAATCAACCTATACCTGTCCTTGCTAACATGTATCCAAATGCCAATAATGCAAATTTACCTAGTGACAATATCTGGTTTCAACAAGATGGAGCCCCTCCGCATTACGCACGTGAAGTACGTCAATTTTTAAATAATTGCTTTCCCAAGAGATGGATCGGAAGACGAGGTTTTATAGAGTGGCCAGCAAGGTCGCCAGATCTAACACCTCTAGACTTTTTTCTGTGGGGTTACATAAAATCAAAAGTTTGTGTCAATAGACCCCAAAATTTATAGAACTTAAAAGATAGAATTAGGCATGAAATGAGTCTCATTACTCCAGAAGTCATCCGCAATGTACTTGATGAATGTGTCCGTAGATTCGCATATTGTCAAGAAACCGATGGAGGGCATTTCGAACATTTAATTTAAAATATTTATTATGCATAATTTGGTTACTTTAAGGTACGTTATGAATTAAATCATTAGTTGTAATTTGGTTGAATTTAAATAAAAAAAATGTTTTTGTACCCTTAAAAAAATATTTTAGTTACAAATGTAATGTCGTTAAATAGAGAATTAAATTCTCCTTCAAATGAGGTGTCGCATTATACCGATTTCTATTTACAAAAATTAACGATTACGTCACTACACCCACACCGGTGACGTCATCCTTACTCCATGTACGTTATAACATGGGTATTTTATAACAAAAATCGACCTGTTTCGGGATTACCCTCAAAACTGGACGGTTCTCGAAATAATGATAATATTACATAAATTAGCCGCCCACTGTATAGCTATTCTACATTATACCCCCCCGGGGGACATTAAAAAAATATTGAATCTAGATGCATATTTTTTTTCTTAACCTAAATAATGCTTAACTCTATTTTTACGAATTTCTACAATTTTATTACCTAAATTTATAACTATATTGGGACTTTTTGAAGACACAACCTCATAGGGGCCTAAATAAATTGGATCGCTTTTATATCGCATTTGTATTCAATATTATTACTTTTTAAATCACATTTTTGTTTTTAATTGAATTAGATTATTTTTACAATCTTCCCAAGCTTTTTGTAATCTATATTTGAGCTTAATTGGATAATTATCGAAATTATACACTGGATCTATTTAATCTTATATCTGATAAATGTTATTTGCCTTTTATATAAAGTATGAAATTCAACTTAAAAAATGTAAATAGGAGATTTTGAATAAAATGCCGACATCTACTGACAGTTACTAAGTGGTTGCTGGGGAAGCTGTGCTGTATACTTTACAACTGTGCGTTTTTTTACCGTGCGTTACATTGATTGAGTACAGTGGTATTTTTGAAAATAAGTTTTTCAAGTGTGGCAGCACTTTCTCTCCCTATTAGAAGTACGGCAAATATCATAACGCCCACATCGTTTGGCAAAAAGATGCTGATTTTCGGCAGTATGACGGCCATTTGGAAAAGTATGGCAAGGTGATCTTAAATGGCTGTATGACGATGTGCAAAAATTAGGCGAATTCGCGTCGGTATGGCGAGCTGTAAGTCACACTGGAAAAATATGGCATGATACTACCGCTTCTTCAATTTTTATGAACTATCAGAAAATACTAGAATTTTTGTGGAACAAACACTCGTAATTAATCCGACTAACGCCCACGCGATTGGACCTCCATCTTCATTTTAGATCAATTAAAGACATTTAATTTACAGTTAATAGTTTTGGTTTTCCATTGCTTATTTTAAGATCTAAGTCTCTTTATATTTAATAATAATAATAATAATAATAATAATAGTTTATTTCATTACTCTCCAGGCAAAAATACAGCATAAGTAGGTACAACAGAAAAACAAATAAAAAAATAAAAAAATACAAAAATACATATACGAGCATTTAGAATTTTACAATATAAATTACAATACATAAATTTCTTCCTACCTATACCTATAAGAGATAAATACATAAATACTACCTATATGTAACGAAAAAGGAGCACCCAAACAGTTAAAAACTGATACTAGTGGGAACCCCTAATCTTATAAACAAAAAAAAATATATCATTGACCCCGTTGCTCCGTCTCGACTATACACAAAAAAAAATATATAATAATAAGATAAAACTTCTGCAAAAACTTCTGCAAGCTCGTTAACATCAGAAACATCATTATCACATGAAAAAAAGAAAAAAGAAAAAGAGAATCCCTTACTTCTCTGCAAAAATTAAATTTTTATACTTCTTTTTAAAATCAGACACTTTAAGTTTTCTTTTATTCTCTGGAATACTATTGTATAATGAATAAATGTTAAATGTAAAAGACCGCTTGAATATACTAGTGTGATGTAATGGTGGAGATATGGTACTTCGACTTCTAATATTAATGTTGTGAACATCAGATCTATAAATAATTTTTCTTTGTAAATATGGAGGCGTCTCAAGTGTAACAATTTTGTGAAACATAACAGCTGAATGAAGTTTTCGTCTACCACTCATATCTAACCAGTTGGCAGAAACCAATTTATGAGATATTCTATCAAACTTCCTAATACCGTATATAAACCTTAGACAAGAGTTCTGAACTCTTTGTATTCTCAACTCATCTGCTGCCTCTAAGCAAGGGCCATAGACAACATCACAATAATTAAAATGACTTAGAACTAATGAATTACATAATATAATTTCAATTCTTTCCGAAAGAATATGTCGATGTGGAAATAGCATTTTTAAATTACAATAGGATTTTTTTAAACATTTGTTAATTTGATTTTTAAACCTTAAATCAGTATCTAATTCCAAACCCAAATTTCTTGCATTTCTTGAAACCTGAATGTTTTTGTCATCAATGGAGATAAGCATTCTGTCTTCTATATGGTGACGATATTTCCCAAAAATAAGTAGCGAAGATTTTGTTGGATTAATAAGTAATTCGTGACGTTTAGAAAGCTCAGATAATGACCTAAGTTCCAAATTAATAATATCTTGAGCCAAGTCATATTCAAAGTGATTAAAACTATAACAAATTTGTGTATCATCAGCATACAAAAAAACTTTGCAATGTTTTAAACAATTAACAATATTACTCGCGTATATGGAGAATAAAATAGGGCCTAATATAGACCCCTGAGGAACACCTCTTTCGATAAGTTTAACATTTGACACTCCCACACTAGTTTCTACAAACTGGCTTCTGTTAGCAAGGTAACTCTGAATAAGCGATACTGATTGAGAATGAAAACCACAAAATTTCAGAGCAGCCAATAATATTTTATGATTGATAGTATCAAAGGCTTTTGAATAATCCAATAATATAAGTGCCACAGTTTTGCCATTATCAATCTCCCTAAATAAATTATCAGTTATATCAAGTAATGCAGTTGTACAACTATAAGATTTTCTAAAACCTGATTGGGACTCTGGTAAAATTGGATATCTGTCGATATGAGTGTTAATTTGAATTTTCATAACTTTTTCTAAAACCTTAGATAAAACTGGCAAAATCGAAATTGGTCTTAAGTCATTTACCCCGGACACTTCATTTTTCTTTGGTAATGGAAGTACCTTAGATAACTTCCAAATGTCCGGAAAAACTGATTGAATCAAGCAAGAATTAATTATATGAGTCAAAACTGGCAATACAAAAGGACAACAGAGCATTATCATTTTGATATTTAATTCATCTGCGCCTACAGCATTACTTTTAATATCCAGAAGAATCTGATAAATATTAGTTTGATCAGTAGGTTTGAATGAGAAAAGAGATGAAAAATTAGTTTTGTAATTACTGTTGTAATACTCGATAAGCTCTGGATCAGGTTCGTTTTTATGTGGATAAACACACAAGAAATGATTATTTATCTCGTTTGGTTTATTAATTAAATTTGAAGGTAGAACTTTACTATTTGATTTATTACAAATATTCAAATTTTTCAGCCTACCCCACAAAGTTTTTAAATTGTGTTTGTAGTTATTAACGCAAAATTGAATATACGCTTTTTTCTCAGCATTAATTGCATTAGTTGTAACATTTCGCAAAGTTTTATAATAGTTGAAATCACTAGTGACCTTAGTTATATTTAGAAAAAGCTTTATTTCTTAACCTAATCATTTGTTTAATTGTGTCAGTCAACCAACCAGGCTTAGGCTTTTTTACATTAACATTCTTGCATGGTGCTAACACATCAAAAATGTTTAACAAAGTATGATTAAAAAATTTTACTTTTTCATTAACACTATCTATAACATAAATATTTTCTAAATTACTAATTTTAAGAAATTGAAGCAGTAAATCACAATCAATCTGTTTTAAATTCCTCATCTTCACTACTTTGGTGGTACCAGGATTAACTCCAACGGTCAACTGACATGAAACCAACAAATGATCCGATTCGCATGCATTAAATACTTTCTTTAGTTTCTTAGTCTGGCAATTTACAATTGAAAGGCCAGAAGGAACGATAATGACATCAAGTAAAGTTTCTGAATTGTGAGTTATTCTTGTAGGTTTATCCACAATTTGCTTTAGGTCAAATAAGTCAAGAAGTGTTAAAAATTTATTAGTATTAAAGTTTGAAAAATCCAATTGATCAATATTAAGGTCTCCACCAAATATAATTTCACTTCCTGTTAATGTCAACTGTGATAAAGTATTTTCTAATATTTCTAAAAATTGATTTGTACTTTTACCTGATGGTCTATAAATTATACCAAATAAATAACATTTTTTGTTAAAAAAAAACATGTACCCACAATTGTTCAACAAACTCACACTTACTCCTAAAATGTGAAACTTCATATGGAATAGATGATTTAATATATAATGCTAGACCCCCTCCTCTTGCTCCTCTGTCTTGTCTAATCATATTATAGCCATTAATATGGACCAAATCATTCGAAATATTTGCCTGTAACCATGTTTCAGAGACACCAATCAAATCAAAATCATTCTGAATAATACTATTTCTAAAATCAACGAACTTGCTAGTTAATGATCGAACATTAAAAAAAGAAATTGATACATTTTTCATAATCACAACAGTAGCAACAAAGTCAACTCAAATTTTAAAAGTAAACAAAAACAATAAAGAATCTAAAATCAAAAAAAAAATATATAGATATATTTGTGTAGTTATTATCGCCAAGTGCATTTTCGTACTCTCATCAAAAAAAAAGTTTGAAATCAATTATTTGCTAACAAAATGATTGACAAAGAAGTAAACATAACATTTATACAAATAAAAATAAAATAAAGAAAAGCTATATTTATATTTATACCTGTTAGACAGATTAAAAGAGGAGAAAAAAAATAAACTTGACAGGTATAAATAAAAAATAAATTTCAGAATATTACTAAAAAAGTTGTTATCTAAATTTATATTACCGTCCGTTAATTTTCGCAAATATTTTTCCTCCAGAAGTCCAAACATGTTCTCTTCCATACTTTGTAGAGACAGATTTTAATAAATCGGAATTATACTTCGTTAAATCTTCTTTAATGGAATATTTACTGTTTTTAAAAAGTTTTTTACATGAAAATATGTTGTTCTTGGTTTTTTGTGATGAAAACCTCACCAGAACAGGCCTCGTAGACTTTTTATTTTGATTAGAACCAAGTCTGTAGCACAAATCAATATCCTTTGCAGCTACACCTACGTTTAAATGTTCGTTAAGAAGCTTAATAATGTTTTCTTCCAACTTGACTGTGCTTTCATTTAAAATTTCTGAAATACCATATATTATAAGATTCTGATTTCTAAATTTTTGGTCAAGCATTTGCCATCTTTTTTCCATGGTGTTGATCATTGAAAAATTGTCAGACACTTTTTTAATAATGTTTGTAAGAGATTTTTGAATTTCTTCAAACTTACTATCAAGTTTGGCGCTAATTAATTCAGCCTGTTGAGAACAAATTCGTATTAACAAATCTTCATCAATTTGTTGACTTGCACTTTGGAGTCTAGTTTTCGACATTTTAACCAAATAGTACGAAAGAATAAAATTTTAAATTTACCTGGTAAACAACTTTTTACTAAAAAATGCTTAATACATCTCACGAATGACAATTTTTAATGACATAATAATACCAACGTTATCTCGTATCGGTGGATAGTACTAAGAAAAAATAATGGCACTACATGGTAGTTAGGCGTGTAGAAAATAGATTTATGAACGTCTGCGTCTTTATATAAATAAAGAGCCGACTCTTCCAACAGTTATTTGGCGCTTAAAAGACTTCAATTCATCGGAAAACCCACAACTTTTTAATTCCGACAACGACTACAATCTATAAAACGAAATAAAATGCGTCGAGCCGAAAGCTAAGCCACCTTGACTATTCTCGGAATTGTTTGCCAAGAAGCCCGCACGGTGTTTTGTTATTTTATCTTTGGGAAAAGAGAAATTTATTCTCGATTCGGTAATGTATACTTACGAAATAAACAAGAAATATAAAAAATAAGTTGATATATTAGACATTATTCATTCGCAGAAATAATTAATTCTGATATTTCCATCACATTTTAGACATAAGGTTCAAGCATCATTGGTAGACTTTCTTTAAGAGATCAACAATGTTTTTAAATTTAAATTTAATTTTAAAATAGAGGTTAGTTTTTTTAATTCAAAACAAAAACTAATAATTCTAAAAGGTCATTAGTTGTCAACTTGACATTGCATTTCAGCTAAAATATTTATATACGGAGTTGGCCCATGTTTAAAACATGGTAACAGAAAGTATGTCACAATCGTTCTATATCAGACCTATATCTTGCATAAAAAATGTTCATCTCCGTTTCTTCTTAAGCCTGGAAGAATGTGGAATCTCTGGCGGTCCAATTGTTTTCATATGATACCTGATTCCGTTTTAAAGAGCTCTATTACGAATGCCGTACAGCTTGTACCAGTAAGATCGTCTCATCCAATCCACCCAGTTTCAAATCGTTTCTCTGAATATCTTTTGTATGTTTCTTGTGGAAAAAGTCAAGGACTTTTTAAATGACACTTCGGAAAAATTTGACAACTAGACAATCAATAATATTTTGAAGTTTATAAGACTAGAACATTTTTATTGTCAAATTTTAAGGTCACAGGTTCACAGTAGACCATGTCCTTGGTAAAATGTGAAATTAATAAAATATTGAAACACTTGTGAGGACTTTAAACACAATTTATTTACAAATTGTATAAATACAAGAATTCAGCTGGTTACAAATTACTAACGGTCACTTTTTACTTTTAATCTTCACAAAAGCTGAACGAATCCTTTTAAGGAGCCCTCCGTCTAAAGTCAAAGAATTCCATTGGGCCCAATATGATTTTAAGACCGGAGAGGACGATGATACCTCTCGCCATAGGGGACGCTGATCTGTTCTTTTCCATTCCAGGATCCTCCTAATAACGTGATCGTTGTTTTGTTCCTCCTCCATTCTGGAGCACAAATCGTCTGGCACCACTTTTATTAGAGCGAGCTTCTCGTTTTGTTCGAGTCGACTGCAATTTGTGCAATTAGGTGGGCATGGCCTTCGAGAAAGTGTATCGGCATTACGGTTCCAGGTCTATGTTCGATTTCAAAATCGTATTCCTGGAGTTTTTCCAACCATCTTGCTATCTGCCCCTCTGGATTTCTAAAGCTCAGTAGCCACTTTAAACTGGCATGGTCTGTTCTAATTAGGAATCTTTTGCCATATAAGTATTTGTAGAAATGTTCCACAGACTTCACAACTGCGAGGAGTTCACGTCTCGTTACGCAATAGTTTCTTTCGGCTTTTGATAATGTCTTGCTAAAATATCCTAGAACTCTTTCTTTTCCGTCTTGAAGTTGTGAAAGTATAGCTCCGATTTCCACATTGCTAGCGTCGGTATCCAGAATAAGTCTGCCCTCAGGACGAGGATAAGCGAGAACAGGGGCCGAAGTCAATTGCTTCTTTAAAAATTCAAAGGCCTTTTGGCATTCTTCACTTCAGCAAAAAGTCTTACCTTGCTCAGTTAGTCTCGTTAAGGGTTTGTCGATGTCTCCAAAATTTCTAACAAATCGTCGGTAATATGAGCAAAGACCCAGGAAGCTGCGAAGTTGATGCTTATCAGAAGGGACCGGCCACTCTTGAACGGCTTGAATCTTGGCGGGGTCTACAGTAACGCCATTCTTGCTTACAACATGTCCCAAATAACTGACCTGTCTCTGGAGCAAGTTACATTTCTTAACATTCAATGTTAGATTGGCCTTTTTCAGTCGTCGAAAAACTTCTTCTAGGTTAGCCAAATGTTCCTTAAAATCCTTACCCATTATAATGATGTCATCTCAGTAGACCAAACAAGATTCCCAGGATAAACGTCGAAGAATAGTTTCCATCAACCTCTCAAAGGTAGCAGGAGCATTGCATAAGCCTCTTGTTTGAACTCGATAAAATTAAGGGTTTAGGAGACATTTGAACTTTTAGATCTGATCGCCATATTTTGTAAAGACAGACATTCTGAAGAGAACTATCAATATGTTTCCAAATTTTTAATTTGTTCTTTTAATTTGTTTTGACGATATCATCCTGATTCCTAAATGACATTAATAATAATTTTTATGAATTTTTAAAGGGTCTTTTAATTTTGATTTATCCCATTTACTTTCTTATTCATAATTTTATTGTTGTTTTAATTTACACTTCTTGTTCCTTGTCCATATATTTAGCTTGTTCTGCTTGTAATATCTTCCTTTAGCAACTCTTGCTAAAGGTGGTGTTTGAGCCAATGAGTCTTTACAAGATCAATTTTTGTCTTTTATCATTTTTGTCTGTTATTAAAATTCTGTGGCTTTCTTTTGGGCTTTTGAGCCATCGCCTACTTGACTTCTGCGGTTTGAGATATTTCTGTCAGAATATCAACAAATATTTTAAACAGATTTCCATTACTATTAAAAAAGCACCAATTTTTTCTGGTTTTTTTTGTAATAAATTATGTTTCTAGGAATAATAATAATAAAATCTACCAAGATGATAATTATCATCTATCCCGGGGTGTTCCTATATTCCGAATGTGTCATGTATATAATCTTCGAAAGGATCTATTAATAATGATTGCCGGTTTCTTATCAATTTATCCGTCGGGAGCGGAAACGGACAAGGTGGAGGGTGATCGTTTAACCAGTTTCTCTTGGAATCGCCTCGAAATGAAAGTAGGCAGTTGAAGAGATATGAGACGCCGATCGAAATCGCTTTTCTACGAATTAAATTTTTACGGGAAGGTTACAGATTGATCAAATTGAATGATCACTACTATTGTTCCTAAAGGAGCATAGGATGAACGATAAATGATAAACGGTTTTGAAAATAAAATTGCAGTGATCAATTTTGATTTTTTTGCTTGTATCAAACATTTTTCATGTGAAAAATAAACCGAAATCATATTTGGGTGACAGATTCAAAAGCTCAGATGTTCCACCATTTACAAATATCTTGCTGTATCTGGATCGGTGAATATTGTTAATGAACAATAATAATAATAAAAATATTCAATTTCCCTGAAATACAAGAGCTACACACTGATTTTTTTTAATTAAAATAACCGCGTCAACCATGAAAGGTTATTGGCGGCGGAGCATTAAAAAATAGTCTTAATTTTAGTTTACATCAATAATAACAAAAAATCTCAACCCCATATTAATTTATAAGTGTTAGTCAATTTTAAGAACTTAATCATTTTATCGCTGTTAACATAGTCCAGTGCACTTTTGATTTCACATGGAAGTTCACTTTGAATTCGTTCTAGATGATAGAGTGGACAATCAACAATGATAGGTTCTACTGTCAAAGGCATATCGCACGTGAAACACTGTTTTCTTTGTTTGTTCTTCAATAGGTACTCATGGGTTAACCTTGTGTGACGTATCCTCATGCGGTGTTGTATGACTTGACCTCGCCGTCCTTGTGACATTTCCCCTTTTGTTTGCAAGTTTGGGTTAATATGTTGTAGTTTGTTGCCTTCAAGTTTTTCCCATCTTCTCAGCCATATTTCCATCGAATATTTTTTGATATTTTATGATTCTTTTATAATATTCATCAACCTACATTGAATTTCTTAATATCCCTTCCTCATCCTCTCTTATTTTTTATGGCCCAACCCTACCTACCACCTCCTTACCAAGTATAAAACTTATTTTTTACTGTATGCGGATTTGTACATTTAACGGTTTTGAAACCAAATAGTCGCATATTCAAATTTGGTGTTAAAAAATAAAAATTAATTATAAACTACTACAGTATTAAGAACAATAAATAGCTAAACGGTTGAATGAAAATTCCACTATTTATTCAAAAATACGTTTTAAATTCAATGACAGCTGTTTCGTTAAAAACTAGCATCGTCAGATTGATATTTTGTTTGTTTGTGGCGCTAGGTACCTGATGTTAATTAAGTAATAGTTAAGACTAGACCAAGTATGGAAGTAATAAGACATAACAATATTAAAGCCTAGATATTATTAGCCCTAATGGATTATCCTGGATGTAACAAAATTTAGATTTCCTTAGAACTTGAAATAAAAAGACATCTAGGAGATCAACAATTTAAAATAGTTAATAAACAATTAAATCTTGGAAGTTCTCCACTATTAAACTGTTTACTTTGATTGAGTCTTCTTTTTATACGTAGATAAGACGTAATTGTAACACAAATATATTGTTATTGTAAAGATCAGCATGATATAGTGTTTTTCTGGTTTTTCTATATTATTGCACAGTTACATTGATCTTAAAGGGAAATACATCCAGGATAATCCCTTAGAGCTAATAACATCTAGGCTTTTATATTGTTGTCTTATAACTTCCATACTTGGTCTAGCCTTAATACTACCTACCACGTACCTAGCTACAAACAAACAAAATGTAACTTCAATATGTCAATCTTACGATGCTAGTTTTTAGCAAAACAGCTGTCATTAAATTTAAAACGTATTTTTGAATAAATAGTGGAAGTTTCATTCAACCGTTTAGTTTATTACTGTTCTTAATGTGAAGAAGTATGTTCCATTTGTAATCTGCACCTAGCAGAGTCATTATAGCATATAATTTTTCAATACCCTATTTATGTGATGTGCTTAATACTGATACCCCAAAATAGCAAAGTCAATTGGTATATTTCATGATAAATGCAATAAAATTAATATCGTTCATAATAAATGAATATGTACCTACTTATCTATTCACTATAATCAACCTTCTTGTAATGAGAAATATATTTCTTATACCTTGTCCAGTATAAATGTAGGTGCACGTCATAGCTGTCAAAACGGGACTATGTTATGAAACCAATATTGTATTTTCGTATACCTAGATATGTTGATGTGTTAGCAGGTTTTGTAGGTACCGAACGACAGTTCAGTTTTAATTATATTAATATCTTGCATCCTAAAATTAATTTTACTTTAGAAGTTGAAGAAAATAATTCAATTAATTATCTAGATTTAAGAGTTGAAAAAGTTAATAATTCATTAAATTATTCAATACAATAAACAGATGTAACCATACCATATCATTCAAATCATCCTATATCACATAAACTCCAATGAACAAAAATAATTTTGATAAAGAAATTAAGATCATAAAAGAAACAGCTACATCTAATGGATATCCAATACATTTGATAAATAAATTAAAGAACAAAAATTGTCACTAGAACTAATATTTCCAAAATAAATTAAAGAAATTAAAAATTATAAAAATATTACATATTGTGGAAATATTTCCCATATAATTTCAAAAATAATATCTGATGCAACATCAGCATTAACATCATTTAAAACGCAAAATAATGTTTTATGTTTGGTATGGTAGCTAATATCTTATATTATTTTGTGATAGTGTATTTTTGGAATTTAGTAGCCTTTGAATTGTTTCAATATGTGCATTAGTATGCATTGTGTTGTTGACAAAATTACCCTGGAAAGAATAATTAGTTATTAACTAGTTAATTAAAACATTTGCACGTCCAACATGTGAAGTACGGTATCCGCCAAAATAAACAGTACCGAAACAGAGAGTGCTGTGGAGTTGTTTATGTAATATGGATTTGTCATATTTGACTTAATTGTCATTAGTTGATATATTAATAGTACGTTGCAGTTAAATTTGATTTAAACATGGTTCTAACAACGGAAGAAAAAGTGTTTTTGGTCGAGCATTATTTTTCGTTCATACGGGAAAGGTCGTAATGATGGTCCAAGATTAGAACAGGTGTCAATAAAATATCAACAAAAATTTAATTAAGCAGCTCCTAGTAAAAGTGTGATGTTAGCTGTTGTTGAAAAATTTCGTCGCACTGGTAGTGTATTGTGTCAACGTAAAGGTTCTGCAGGTCGTCGAAAAACAGTATGCACTAACGAAAATGAAGGACGTGTTTTTAACCAAGTTGTGCAGTCACCTCAAAGAAGTCTTGTAAGAACTGCATGTAAACTCAACATTAGTGAAACGTCTTTACGTCGCATGTTCAAATCAATTGGTGGTTATCCATACCGTATTCAAGTTGGACAACGACTACATGCTGCGGACAAACGTGCAAGAGAAATTTACTGTGGTTGTATGTTGAGTTTAATTTACGAAGATCCCGAATTTTTGAAAAACATATGGTTTTCAGCCGAGAGTCACGGTCATCTTAGCGGCTATATTAATCGACAAACAACCAGATTCCTTGGATTTAAACGTTCTGATGTCATTGTAGAGAAACCACTCCACAGTCTTCGAGTTACCGTTTGGTGCGCTGTACCTGGTAATGGAATGATTGGTCCTTATTTCGTTGAAGATGATAATCAGAATCCACTTACTGTCAACCAAGAACGTTATAGAGAGAACATTATTATACTTTTTGTGAGAGATCAAAATAACTTTTGCCGTGCACGAAATCTACAGTTTCGCACACAATGGTTCGAATAAGATGGTGCAACGAGCCATACAGATGTGCGGACCTTAGACTTCCTACGTCAGCATTTCGATAATAGAATAGTTTCTAGCGGAACAGACTTCGAATATCCTTCTCATTCACCTGATCTAACGCATACATTTGAGGCATAATGAAGGAAAAAATATTTCATTTGGAAAACCCGCCGGCGAATATTGCCGAACTACGGGAAAGAATACAAAATATTTTTCGGCAATTCCATCAACCACTTTTTATAAATATGTTTATTGACTTACAAAATCGATATGAAGCTTGTTTGCGTCGAAATGGTGAACATTTTGAACACTTACATTACAGAAATTAAAAATTAATTTTTATTTTTATTTTCGGTACTGTTTATTTTGACGGATACTGTATTTATGTATTGAATTTGAAAATCACCTGCTCTGGCCAGAGTATTAAATTCCATCTATGTAATCTATTTGTTGTATAAACTGATATTCCTTTTTCGAAATAAAAAATAATCACAATCCGTTTGAGTACATTTTCAACTTTAAATCATGTTTTAAGAACAAAGAAATTTGAATCGATACCTTGCACAGGAATAGCAAAAATCCTAAAAATGGAGATATATTTGTAGCATAGTACAAAAATCGTGTATAGAGTAGTTCAAAGTTCAAAATTCAATAGGTATTAAAAAAAACAAAAAGGAATTAATAGTAATAATGATTATGGGATTTAACCTCTTATTGTTAGAATTCAATAAAATACTCAACAAAGTATCGTGTCCCTTTAGTTGATCTATCTGCAAGCTTTTCCCATTGGATACCATGATAAATGGTGGATGTAATTGAATTATTATACGATTCACCCTAACTGCTATAAAAATAAAGAATGGGGAAACGATGATTCAGTGTATCAAGAGTTTAAGACAATCTCGTAATGAATAGAATAATATAATTAAAATTGCCAAGTATAATATGTGTATATAGCTAGAAAAATTTTATTTTACCTATTGAATTCTGGTTTTTGGCATATTTACACATTAACATTGGCACATTAACTAATTCCTACTTCTATACTCCGGGTCACAGTTATTATGCAGTGTGGCCCCTATGCCGGCCACACTGTAAATCTTATGGGAAAATATTCAACACTGTTGCCGCTTTGGTTAAATTTATTGGTAAAATTTATCTAAAAGCATAATTATAAATATTCTTAATTACTCACTAAACGATTTTCAAATGAATAATTTAGTCAACATTTAAATCATAATAGTAACACAATGGCAAGTTATATTCCCGCGCCAGTTGGAACCAAATTTGAAGAACATGCCGATATGGCAACGCCGTCGTCCATAAACGTAATGCTGCATAATAACTGTGAACCAGACTATAGACTATAAATTGGTAAATTTCTTTTATTTATTATGGTACTAAGTAACTTTAAATATAATATATAATAAACTAGTTAAAATGTTAAAGTTAACATTCAAATTACTCACCAATATTAAAAATAAAAGATAAACAAATACATACTGAAAATAATTTCAGATAAGGTGCAGTAAATAATAAAACTGAAATATAGAAAATTGTTTCTACCTGCACCCAAGGTAAAGAAACTTAATAGTTTCTATATCAAGCTTGACCGTTTTCTTTTTCTTTTAGTTTTTTGTTTCTTTTTCAATTCTAAAAATTTATTTTTACCAATATGACCTAATTTTGGTGCCATATATGATAATCTATTAATTTATTAGCTGTATTAATAATTCTTTCATTATAATTATGAAATCAACAATTATTAAATTATTTAAGGGCTTACCTTTTATTACAGCTTTACCTTCTTTGGTAACTACTACACCTTTATTATTGCATTCTAGGAACAGACATCAAATTGTGAGGAATATCTTTAAATGAAAAGAATGTTTTCCAAAATTCCTTTGGTACCCATTTCGCTGATTAACCTAAGCGTTCCTCTTTTTGTTGCTTCGATAAAGGTTTCATTATTTGCAATCATAATTTTGATTGGTGGATGAAGTTTCTTAAAATCTCCAACTAAATGTTTTCTATTTATTATGTGATCTGAAGCTCTCAAGTCCAAAATAACATTATTTTAATTTGTAATTACATTCGTATTTTCACCTGTCATAAATGCGAAATTTGATTGATCCTCTTTTAACTTATTTATTTGGACTGTTTGAACAGTTTTTATGTTTTGACTGTTTCTAAACTTGTATTTTTGTTCTTTTATATAATAATAAAATTTATTTTTATAGTGACCCTTTCTTCCACAATGATGATATTTTATTAGAGATTTACTATTATTTTTAAGTTTATTATTTCCTCTATTTAAAAAAGATTTTCTTTTCCAATTATTATTTGGATTAAATTTTGTTCTTTTTTCTTTAAAAGATTCTACATGAAGGACTTTTCTACTTGTATCTCGATTTTCATTTTCTAATTTTATTTCTTGATCAAGAAGTCTTGTTTTGGCAAAAGCTAAAGTCAAATTATCTTCTGAAAAAGTTTCTATTGCCGTGATCACACCATTATATGAGTTAGGTGGTGTCGGTAAAAGATGAGATACTTTATCTGCCTCATCTAATTTTGCTATCAGCAGCTATCAATTCAGAAATTATTTTGTCAAATATATTACAATGTTTTAAAAGTGTGTTTTCTCCTTGTACATTAAGACTTAATAATTTCTTTCTTAAATTTAAATGAGTAGCTAAACTCTTTCTCTCGTATATTTTGTCTAAATTTTTAAGAATTTCTTTTGCACTTAATTCTGGTTTAACATACCCCAAAAATGAATCTGCTAAATATTCCACAATAATATTTTTAGCTGCGTGATCTGACTTCTTCCAATCATAAGAAATTATTTCTGGAATGTCCTGGTCTATAATTTTAATCAGATCATGTTTCGTTAATAGCGCACGTATTCTAAACTTCCACACACTGTACTTTTCACCATCAAAGGCTTTAATGTTCTTTTTTAATTAATAACTTTCCATATTTTCACTGAGTGTTTTTCTACCGAACTAACTTTCACTATAAAATATTATATTTAAAAACGAACTTATTTAAAGCGAGTATCCTGGGCCCATAACCTGTTGGGAAATGGGAATAACTCGTTTAAATAAAATGTCTTTTTGTATATTTAATATATTTTATTTTACTTTATTAGACGAAAGATCTTTACTTTATTAAGGTTATCGAAGAACTGTTTTTGAAAAATATTCCTGTTTTCCATTTCAACTTTTTCTTTGGTATTAAACAAAGAAATGTTTTGTGAGATATAATCCTTAATTCCAAAAGTGTTTTAAAATATCACTTAGTTTGGAACTCTCGATAATAAATGTTTGTTTGGGATTAAAATCCCTTTTCAAAACATTCTTTTTATTTCCTTTTTTAGGTAGGTTATAAGAAATAATAAATAACATTCCATAAAATAAAAGATAAAATATAAAAATATCTATTTTTGAATCTCCAACAGGTAGGATGGCGCTTTTACGACTTTATCATGGAATCGTAGATTCACGGTTTATGTATTGGCGTAAAAGAATCATTCTGCATCCTGCTATGCAGGATGAGAAGAACTACTTACCTCGTACTGATGATGACACAATAATGTCGAAACCGGTCTGCGAGTAGTGTTCTTCCCGTTGATTTGCAAACCGACAGAGATGGTTTTAAGTATCGACGAAGTCGGTCGCCATCATGTTTTCTATTGGAATGTAATTCAATGTCCGTTGGGGCATATAGCCCCATATTCAATATTCAAGCTTGGTATAGAAACTATTTTATTTTTTATTTATTTTATTTTATTTATTTTATTTTAGAAACTAGTTTCTTTACCTTCGGTGCAGGTAGAAACAATTTTCTATTTTTCAGTAGGCAACGTCGGATTTGTTCGCGACATTCATCCGCTTCTTATTTTGCAGGCTTTCGATAAACATTTTTTATTCTAGCTAGAATTGCTATTTTTATAAAATAATTCATACTACCAGTTACTAACAAATAAATTAAATTAAGTAGTTTTATCATTTAAGTAATAAAATAATAATATTAAGAATAATAAACAACTAAACGATTAAGAACAATAAAAAACTGAACGGTTAAACTAAACTTCCACTATTTATTCGAAAAATTCGCTTTAAAATTCAATTACAGCTGTTTCGCTATAACTAGCATCGTCAGATTGACATATTGAAATTACAGTTTGTTTATTTGTAACTAGGTACTTGATGTTGAAAATTAGTTAAGGCTAGACCAAGTAAGGAAGTAATAAGACATAACAATATTAAAGCCTAGATGTTATTAGCCCTAAGGGATTATCCTGGATGTATTTCCCTCTAAGATCAGTATAACTGCGCAATGATATAGAAAACCAGGAAAAAACTATATCATGCTGATCTTTACAATAACTTAATATATTTATGTTACAATAATGTCTTATCTATGTATAAAATGAAGACTCAATCAAAGTAAACAGTTTAATAGTGGAGAACTTCCAAGATTTATTTGTTCATTAACTACTTTAAACTGTTGATCTGCTAGATGTCTTTTAATTTCAAGTTCTTCTAGAAAATCTAAATTTTGTTTTTTATCACAAATGTGTAGTATATGAATGTCATTGGTGTGTATAAGTGAGTTTGGATGTTCCAGTATGTGTTTTGCATAGTTCGACTTATCTGGTTGTTGTAATCTATATGCTCTTAAGTGTTCATTAAATCTTACTTCAAAATTTCTTTGTGTTTAACCTATATATACTGCATTACATTTTGGACAATTAATTTTGTAAACACCAGATTTTTTTAATTTTGGTAATTTTGTTTTCACATTTAACAATTTTGTTCCAATACTATTTTGTGTTTTAAATGATACTAATGCAGATGTTGCCGAAGATATTATTTTTGAAATTGCATTGGAAATATTTCCACAATATGTAATACTTTTGTAGCTTTTAATTTCTTTAGTTTGTTTTGGAAATATTAGTTCTAGTGACACTTTTTGTTCTTTCTTATCAATTAATTTATTTATCAAATGTATTGGATAGCCATTAGATGTAGCTAATTGTTTTATGATCTCAATTTCTTTATTAAAATTATTTTTGTTCATTGGAATTGAAAATGCTCTATGTATCATGGACTTATAAGCTGCTAATTTATGTGATAGTGGATGATTTGAATTATATGGTATTGTTACATTTGTTTGTGTAGGTTTTCTGTATATTGAATAATTTAATGAATTATTAACTTTTTCAATTTTTAAATCTAGAAAATTAGTTGAATTATTTTCTTCAACTTCTAAAGTAAAATTAATTTTAGGATGCAAGGTATTAATATAATTAAAAAATATATCTAACTGCCGTTCGCTACCTACAAAACCTGCTAAAACATCATGAACATATCTATACCAAAATACAATATTGTTTTTATAACTAGAAATAAAGATTTTGTTTTCTAAATTATCCATAAATATATTTGCTAAAATTGGAGAAATAGGACTTCCCATGGGAAGACCCTCATTTTGAATATAAACTTTGTTATCAAAAGTAAAATAATTTTGACTAATGCATACATCAAATAGATCAATTATGTCTGATAATATACCTGGATGGATATTTCTTTCATCTAATAGCTTTTTAACTAGAACTATACATTCTTTAGGAGGTATTTTTGAGAACATATTAGTTACGTCAAACGATACTAATTTAGTATTATTTTGTAAATTACATTTATTCAATTTTTTTATCAAATCTAAAGAATTTTGTACTGAATATTTAGATGTGTAACCATAATTGTTTAGAATACTATTTAATTTTTTAGCTACTTTAATAAAGAAATTGAGATCATAAAACAAATAGCTTCATCTAATGGCTATCCAATACATTTGATAAATAAATTAATTGATAAGAAAGAACAAAAAGTGTCACTAGAACTAATATTTCCAAAACAAACTAAAGAAATTAAAAGCTATAAAAGTATTACATATTGTGGAAATATTTCCAATGCAATTTCAAAAATAATATCTTCGGCAACATCAGCATTAGTATCATTTCAATCACAAAATAGTATTGGAACAATATTGTTAAATGTGAAAACAAAATTACCAAAATTAAAAAAATCTGGTGTTTACAAAATTAATTGTCCAAAATGTAATGCAGTATATATAGGTTAAACACAAAGAAATTTTGAAGTAAGATTTAATGAACACTTAAGAGCATATAGATTACAACAACCAGATAAGTCGAACTATGCAAAACACCTACTGGAACATCCAAACTCACTTATAGACACCAATGACATTCATATACTACACATTTGATTGAGTCTTCATTTTATACATAGATAAGACATTATTGTAACATAAATATAATATGTTATTGTAAAGATCAGCATGATATAGTTTTTTCCTGGTTTTTCTATATCATTGCACAGTTATACTGATCTTAGAGGGAAATACATCCAGGATAATCCCTTAGGGCTAATAACATCTAGGCTTTAATATTATGTCTTATAACTTCCTTATTACTTGGTCTAGCCTTACCTCCTTATCAACATCAAGTACCTAGTTACAAACAAACAAACTGTAATTTCAATATGTCAATCTGACGATGCTAGTTATAGCGAAACAGCTGTAATTGAATTTTAAAGCGAATTTTTCGAATAAATAGTGGAAGTTTAGTTTAACTACTTTAAACTGTTGATCTGCTAGATGTCTTTTAATTTCAAGTGGTAAAATTTAGATATGACAACGCGCTTTACTCTCAATCATTATTGGTTTTAGTATAATTTGTGATTAAGTATTAATTTATTAGTACATTTTTCCTTTTCAATTCAAAACATTCTGCTGTATTGCTCCGGTAATGCTGAAGTCCCCAACTACTAAAAAATTCCGTGATTGACATTTCTCAAACAATTTTATTAAAGTCGCATCAACTACAGGAGTTATTAGCGACATTTGTTAGTGTTTATTACAATAAGTTTTATATGTTAATAGCTTTTAGGTAATTAATTAGATTTTTGATGTTCGCTTCTTTGACGATAACAGAGTTCAAATCGTTTTTAATATTATTGTTCAGTCTTTGGATTGCAAACTTCGGACATTCTACTAATAAGTGGTCGACAGTAATGTTTTTTAGACACTGATCACAAAATGGAATATATCTGATTTCGTTATGAGGTGGATATGTGTGAGGTTTGTATGACCCAGACGCAGTCGTGCGATTTTCACTTGGTGGGACCTGTTTGTTGTTGGCTGGGTCCATGGTTTCACTGACGGTTTTATATTTTTTAATTTTGCCTGAGATAGGGTCCACGCACTTTGCCACGCACTGATCACTTTAGATTTGATTTCTAGTTTCATATCGTTGGAGGTTACTTTTTTTTCTGAAATTGCATCGTCGCAAGTGGGTGCTAGGCGAGCTTGCTGGTCTGCTTCTTCATTTCCCTGAATGTCTGTGTATGAGGGGACCCACATAAATTCTACGTTGGTATTTGTTTGCTGTAGATGGTATAGTTCATTTTTTATCTGAAGTGCAATTGTGTAAAGATGTTGGATTGATTGGAGAGAGCTGAGTGAATCTGTGATTATGAGACAGAGAGTTTGTTCTGTGTTTTTGATGAAAATGAGGGCTTGTAATATGGCATACATTTCAGCTGTATATATGGTAGTTATTGGAGGTAATTTATATTTTAGGGAGGTATTTGGAAGAATAACTGCTGCCCCAACTTCATCTTCAGATTTAGAGGCATCTGTATATACAATATAATGACTTTGATATTTTTCAAGTTGTTTCAGGAAAGATTGTTTGATTAGCGTTTTTGGGGTTTCTGTTTTATTATAAAGTAAGAGTTTTGTATTAATTTTAGGTATTGATATCAACCAGGGATGATGGGTTTTAATGTTTATTGGAAAAAAATCAGGGAAGTGAAATTTAGAAGTTTGAAAATTCAAAAATTAAAATACAAATTAATTTAAAGCCGGGCTTTCTACTGGACAGTTTATTTACTTAATTTCTAATTTCAATTCAAAATTTTTATTAAATAAGTGGTAGTTTTAGTAATTACAATAAATAATATTAAATAAAACATTTTTACTTTTTTATCCTAGACGTGAGAATAAATTTTTAGTACCTACCAACTTCTAGCAATCAATCATCTACCATGTATCACTTTTAGTTTCACTTCTGCTATTAATATATAGAAAGTTACTTTTTTAAATAAACCATGTAAGTTTTGTTACAAAGTAGTTTGATTAATGCTCTTAATATGATGGACTTCCAAAAAGTAAGGGTTGATACAATAACTTTTCCTAGACAGGGAATATCAACGGCAGATTTGCAAAAGTCATGGTGTTGAGACTTGGAAATTTTTATGATATATATGGGATAACTTACTACTAAAATACAACTCTGCTGATTTTTCAACTCTCTATCAAATCAAGAAAAGGTGCCGCCTTCATTTGCACCACCCTATATACAGGTCGAAATAGTAAACAGAGATTAAATCCATTGCGATCCTATCAACGGGTTTCATTACTCCCGGTCAATTTATGTATGTGATAATAGCTCTTTCCGAAGTGGTCAATTTATTCTTTTGCTTCCAATTCGACTGGTATTGCTGCAAGAACCGATTTACTCCGTCCGGCCGATCGTTTCTTATCTTTTTCTCTTTTACTTTTACCCCAAATCGACGAGATATTTTTCCATTGAGTTAAATCGTTGTGATTTTATCGTCGAATCATTGACCAACTTCGGCCGGAATGTTAATCTTTATTTGTACGCCCGATACAACGAAATAGTTTTTTTATTCATATACTAGTAAAGATATAGAAATTTTAAAGATACCTACAAAACCTGCTAACACAGTAACACATCATCAACATATCTATACCAAAATACAATATGGTTTTTATAATTAGAATTAAAATTTTTTTCTAAATTATCATTTATTCTTCTTTTTGGATGCTAATTCTAGTGAAACAGCTGTCATTTTAATTAAAACCGAAAACTGTTTACACTACCACTACACCAACACACACTTTTATCTGCCTGACGCCCGTTTCGATAACTAAGTTATCTTCTTCAGAGACCGAAGGTAAACTAAAGCTATGTCTACAAACTAACCTTATATACAGGGTGATTGATTAGTGTGAGGAAGCTCAGTAGATCTGTTATAGTAAAAATTCCAAAAAAAAATTTATTAACGAAAATTGTAAGCAGCTTTAAACTCCACATTTTAAAATTAGTTACATTGTTACAGGGTGTTCCATAAGATGGTGGCACACCAAACTTATGTTTTTTTAAATGGAAGTTTTATTATGTTATACCGGGTATTTAAAAAGTTATAACCAATATTACCTGAAAATCGTATCAAGTTTAACCCCTGTATAATTAAAAAGGAATATAGGAACATTGATCTATTGCAACCATAGTTTTTTAATTATTGTTAAAAATTATAAAACATATCCGTTTTCATAATATTTGTTTAATCAAGTAATATTATAAATTATAATAATTTTAGCCTTCTATCAATCATTAAGAATGAGTGGGTCCGCCTTTGGAATTTATACAGTCATGTAGACGTCTTGGCATGCTAAAAACATGATGGTCTATGTTCTCTTGATGAGTCCACTTGCACTTCATGTCTTAACTCAGCTAGTAGTGCGCGGAGGGTTAGGTAATCTGCTTAGCCTTCTGTCTATCATGTCCCAGACATGTTCTATAGGAAAAAGGTTGATATCGAAAACCTGAAAAAAATTAATCGTCACCGGGGCTATATGCGAACGTTCATTCTTGTTGAAAAGAACCATTGGGAATATTCCTAAAACTAAAAATAGCGTGGAAAGTATTATTTATCAACCCAAGGGCGGAAAATTCATAACGCCCCGATTTTTTAATTGCAATTAAAAAAAAGCTTTGGATGTGACATTTTTAAATCAGAAATAATATAAATTTTAACCAATTCTACAAAGTGGTAACTTTTTCCAAACAAAATTCTATAAATTATTATAATTATAATATATATAATTATAAATTATAAAGAAAAAGAATCTAAAACACTATCACAAGAAGAGTGCATTCGATTTTTAACAGAAGAGTCCGATTCTGAATACCTCATGATAAAGGCGAGCAAAAACATAATAGTATAAATTCAACAACATAAGTTTCATCGTGGCGCAGCGGTATACGTGTTTGCTTTTCAAGCAGAAGGCTCAAGTTCGAATCTCTGTAATATATACATTGTAATTGTGTCAATGGTATCTGAAGCTGAGATACATTTAAAAAAACTAAAATTAAAATTTTCCAATGTTAAAATTCTTCTAAAATGTACGAAGCGCACTATATTATCGAACCCACTCGTATATGGAAACCGGGGTGTGCCCTTTTAACTAAACAAAACAGACAGGGAAACGTTTCTGGATGTTTATACTAAGCCATATTATATTTTGAAAAGCTGAGGGGATTACGTCTCCGCGAGAGACCCATCTAAAAGTCAAATGCTGTCACTCCTCTCTCGACCCGTCGACTTTACAAGGCTCAAAGTTCTTACCCTTCTTGAAGCCTTTGTGTTTATTGCTTGCGACAGACTCCTTTGCTAAAGAAATCGCTGTTACTTTAAATTTTTTTCTAATTAAATTAGTGTTGTTTTTGATAATATCTTATTGGTAATAATTATCGTAAATTATCAGAGTGTGTTGTTTATTTTTTGTATTCAAAAATTTCGAGTAGATTCAGAAAATTCTAAAAGGGCTTAATTTGAGAATGACCGTTCTTGACAAATTCTTAGGAGAAAGACGGTTATCCATGCTTAATATAAGAATTTTCGTTCTCAATTTTTGCATGTTACTTCTTAGTTCGGGAATGTGGCATGCTTAATTTGAGAATGAGCGTTCTTGACAAATTCTTAAAAGAAATACGATTATCCATGTTTAATATAAATTTCGTTCTCAATTTAAAAATGTTAATATGTAGTCAGTTCCACGTTACCTACATGGTACATGCTTGATTGGAGTGTGGGTGTTCTTAAAAGGATCTTAAGAGAAAGGCGGTTATCCGCACTTAAAATAAGAAGTTTTATTCTAAATTTTAGAATGATTATTCTCCGTTGAAGTATGTATGACATGCTTGATTCCTAAGTCTTAATTCAAGAACGTTTATTGCTAAATTATTAACCGCATACCAACGTGCTGAAAATTTAGATATGCCGTACTTAGTTTAAAATGTTAAAATTTTTAAGTTAAACACCCTTCATGTTTAATTTAAGAATGCATGCTACAAAAATTCTTAATTTTCAAATTAAGAATGTTTGTGCTTATTTGTAGCTTTTTATCCAAAAATTGAGCATGGCAATGTTAATTTAAGAATTTCAGGATTCAAATGAAGAATATTTTTTCTTAAACTAGGAATTAGGGTCGTGCTTCATTTTAAATGCACATTCTTGACAACATTCTCACACAAATTTCTCTGTGTGAAGTTCTTTCCTAGTTTAAAACAACCAGATAATGGAGTTTTCCCAGTTTTTTCTGGACATTTCCGAGTTGCCATATGTGCTTATTATTTATGAAAACTCTAGCTTGGATCCTCTCCCCCACTTGAAATAAACGTACCGATTTTTATTGAGTCTGTGAGGCTTGAGGTCGATAAGGAAAAATTGTATCCACCACAAGCTAGTGGTGTCGCATGGTACCGAAACAATATGTTTTGGGCCTTTTCTTGAATATTCGTACTGTCATGCTTTAGGGTCGGTAATTCTTTCTGCGAGTCTATTTGTGGTAGGATGACCTGGAGCTATAATTTTTTGAAATATTCCACTGAATTCGCAATATTTTTGTAATTGTTCACTTTTGAAAATGGAAGCATTGTCCGAAACTATTTCTAATGTATACCCATGTACTGCAATAGTATATTAAACAATGCATTTCATATGGCTTTCTGTTATGGCACGAGTTCAAGTTTAAAAAACGACTCTCGAGGCGATGAGTGAGATAAGTCATTTAATGTGAGTAACAAAAGGAACGTAAATTAACTTAAACAAGGGATATGATATGATACCTACAATTTATATTGATAAGTTAAAGAAATTGTTGAAAGTAGTCGCCGTTTTCCTCTTATGCATAAATTTATTCTTTTTCGAAGCGCGATTCGGAAATCTTCTACGATATTCTTCTACAGTTTCCTTCACAAAAACCTAGCACTAACAGCATGACAACTTGCTCGTTAAATGAAAACTTTCTGCTCATGTTAAGAAGACTAAAGGCCGGTTCATGCAACGTTCATTATAATTACATTAACATTACATTATCATTAAGAAAAGTTGAGCACCCATTTTATAGTGGAGTCGTTCATGCAACACATTAAGGCATTACAATTACATTAAGCCCACTAAGAAGTTGGGAACTTTCAACTTTTCATTTACATTTACATTATATTCTTAGTGAAAACAGTAAAAGCGCATGCGCAGTACGATAGCATGGAAATGTGAATTCGTATTTATGTCAAAATTCCTATGTTTATAAGGTTATGTTGATATTGAAGGCCGGTTTTACAAGCAATAAAAAATATTAGAATATATTATGAATATTATATTGTATATTAGCTAGTATCATATGGATCAAGGTGCATTAATTGATTTAGTTCGTCAATATGAACTTTTATATAACAAAAAGCACAAGGAATTCAAAAACAAATTGGCCCGAGAGAATGCCTGGAAGACTATTGCTCTAATTATGGATCATCCAAGTAGGACTTCACGAATACATATAACAAGGATGTGAAACTCGAGTGAAGAGGGTAGCAGGAGAAAAGGCGCCTGTCTGGGCAGGGTTAAATTCTCGGTCGTTGCGTACTCCGTACTGCGCAAAAGGCTGTTTTTTTCTTTGTGCGAGCGAGATAACCAACCGCATATGTTTTCGAATAGTTATGATCATATGATGTTCGAACTGATGCGCAGTACAAAGTACGCAACGACCGTGGACTAGACTCCGCCCAGATAGGAGCCGTAAATTCAGCCACGGGCGCTTATAGCTCGGCATAGGAGTTTCACATCCTTGTTATATGTATTCGTGTAGGACTTTTTTAATATTGTAGTAGATGCATAGAACATAACATAACTGTCAAGTGTCAATAGTGGACAATATACGCATGCGCTAATACAGTATTTATAATGTAATGGAGCCTTGCATGAACGACAACATTTTTTTAGTGAAAGTGTAATTATAATGTAATGTTAATGTAATTATAATGTTCGTGGCATGAACCGGCCTTAAACCAACAACTAATGCAATTGAATAACATACTTTCTTGATTGTCAAGTCTGACGTTTAATTTCATAGCCAAATTTTGAATTTTCGATGATTTCTATAAGGCGCGTTTTTAGTTATTCGATTTTTTTAAAACACTATGATTGAACTCTTATTACTGCCATTTACTGCTCTTGGTACACCCATAACATGTACCAAATTTGGTTCTTTTATATTCAAGTATAATGGAGATATTGATTTTTTTCTAAATTTAAAACGTCTCTTTTAAGGCTTATAACTTCTCAGGGAAGCAACTTAGCATAGAGGTAGGTCCTTGCTCTATGTCGGTTCTTATGCGGATCACACTGTATATAAGTAATAGATAATATTCATATTCACAAATTCTTTCTTAAAGAACAATATAAAATTAAGAAATTGCTATTTGCCACAAATTTTCAATAGACTTGTCATTAGATACTTCAATCATGTTGCCAACCAGTTAAAACAAAAATTTGCGTGCGTAAAAGTTACATTACGATACGCAAATGCGTTTCATAATGAAGATTTTTATAAGCGCAATTTATAAAAAAATATTTTCGAAGAATTTAATCGTCGTTGAACTATTTGGTGCATCCTTTGATATTTTAACTTCGCATCGATGCATACTAAGAAATAGGATGATTCAAAAGGCCCTGCATAATCAACATGAATTCTCTCCCAATTACTTGTAGGTAAATCCCATCCTCGTGACCAATTATTATGAATCTGAGAAGGATCTAAACTAGTGAATGAAATTGAATAATTTCTATCTTTTAGATATGCGGGTATTTTATTATTTATATCACTTTGACAGTTCTCTATTTAACATTACTTATTTTAAGATTATTCTAATAACATAATCAAACAGACAGACATACAGTTGAAATATTTTGTGTTGGTATAATATTACGTTATTTTTTTTGGAACATTGATCTTGTGGGTTGGGATTTATTTTGTATTAACAATCCAACATTTTTCGGATTCGCAATTGTCTTGATTAATATTTAAAACAACTTGATTCAACTCTATACCAACATTCCTTCGTGATAGTGGTTTTTTAAAACAAAAAAAATAAAGCTAAAATACCTAGTAAAAGGCAAGAAAGTCGACTCGATTTGGCGGAGGCGCATGGCACAGGTAATCAAGAAAACAATTTCGCGATTCCCGCTGCGCTGCATAATGAGACCGGAGGGGCGGGATTATGGATAAACCCGGAGCCGGGATATGGGATTATCTCCGGCAAGGATTCAGGACGCACCGACCTCAACTACCATATTAGCCTGCTAAGTTATTTATTGCCTCATAATTAAGTTGGCAAGAGTCGTTGCATTTGCATATTGTTTTCAAATTGATCTGTTTGATGAAACTGGAATTTAATTAAAATCCACTAGGTGCTATAGGCATTATTAAGTATTATGATAAATACAATATTCCTTAAAATAAAGATACCCAAAATAAGATGCTTTTCATAAATGTAAATGTAGCAAGAAACTTACAGAAACTTCAGACTGCAGTGCAACAGAACAAAAATAATGATGAGTAATGATAAAATTTATTTATTGTATATCTTACAGATTTTGTCGAGTCCTTAAAATTTTATCGATAAATTTTGTTTCGACGAAAACTTTTTTATTTGGCAAAAATAAGAAAACAAACTGAAAGTAATAAAATGGCGAGCCCGTAGGACGCAAAACTTATTTAAATAATAAAAAAAAGAAATGAAGAAAAAAGTTTTAAAACTCAAAACAATTACAAGTTGAATAAAAAAAAGAAACAAATTAAATAAACAAATAAAAAATGAACAATAAATAACTGAACGGTTGAACTAAACTTCCACTATTTATACGCAAAATACGTTTTTAAATGCAATTACAGCTGTTTCGCTAAAAACTAGCATCGTCAGATTGACATATTAAAGTTACATTTTGTTTGTTGTTAGCTAGGTACAATATGTCAATCTGACGATGCTAGTTTTTAGCGAAACCTGTAATTGCATTTAAAAACGTATTTTGCGAATAAATAGTGGAAGTTTAGTTCAAGTAAGATGGACTTCCACAAAGTAAAGGTTACCACTTTCAATATTTTACTTTTTGCTATTTTCACTGTTTAATTGTTCCATATTGTTATTGAATTTTTGACAGTTCTATAATTTTATCGATCCTGGTAAAACGACTAGTGGTTTTATCAAAGGTATACCACGAGTCCTTAAAATTTTATCGATAAATTTTTAGTTTCGACGAAAACTTTTTTATTTGGCAAAAATACGAAAACAAACTGAAATGTGATAAAATCACGATTCCATAGGACGAGTGATTTTATCTTATTCAGTTTGTTTGAGTAGTTTTGCCTAAAATAAAAAAGTTTGAGTCTAGAAAATAAAAATTTATCTAGTAAAATTTTACAGGACGAATGGTATTTGAGAAGATTATTTTTTGAACCATTCTGTACAATAACCACTTTATTTAATAACTTATCGTTATCTTTTTACCAATATTTACTATTTTACTTATAATTTTTTGATCTAATAACTTTAATAACAAATTTGGCAAGCCAACTAGGATAGGTGTATTTTGTGTTGCTTACCTATGATCTAATTTATTAACACATTAATAATCAAGAGAAAGAAAGGAAGTGGGTTTACACAGAATTATATTTAATAAATATATTATTATTTTAAGAGAAAATACTTATAACCTTTTGATCTTTTAATAACATTAATAAAAAATTTGACAAGCCCGACTTTAATGACGTAATCAATATGGTCCACGAAATGCTGTTACCCCTCCTATTAACTTATCCCTTAGAATATAAAAACTAAGGAAGGAGCCTAACACCTTTCCCAAGTTAGTAGTTTACGACGGAAATTACGTCACAGTGGCCATTTGCAAATACCATATATGATTCATCATTATTGTTATTGACGGTTTTTTGACATTTGAGACAGTACTGTTTTTGTGTTGAAGAAACTAGAATTCAGAGACGTACATATATGCAATTTATTTACGTAAGTGATTTACTGAACATGCTCAGCTATGTAATGTTTATATATGTATTTAATAAAAGTGTATATAGAAATATGGATTACAAAATGTATTACGTTTTAAAACTTTCTTACATCAGTATTTTTATTTTTGAAATCGATACAACATTTTATCATAAATTAAAATTGATACGCCACTGACAAACCGGAAACTGCTGACGCCATTTTTAAACACCATCTAGGACTATTGGTGTTTATGTATAACGCTCCTTCCTTCGTTTTTATATTCTAAGTCCTATAGGTACACTAGATAGTATTGACAGTTGTCAGATGTCGTGAGCGTCGTGAGAACATAGTTATAATTTGAATAAATATTCATTTTTATACCTATTTATACAATTATATTATCAAAGAGAAAATTACCAAAATAAAAATTATTAGGTATATCTATTTAAAGTTTACCTACAAGACCACATTTGCCTGTAGGCATATAAAAGTTTTAAATGCATACAGAACCAGGAAGCAGGTTAGTTTTAAAATAACTACATATTTGGTTTTTCATTATCGTTCAGATGAATTGAATTTTGATAATAATTATAACCTTAGAACAAAAAGAAACAGGAAGGAGTCTGTCATATATTAACTTTAAGAAAAATTTGCGACGGAAGTCGGCCATCTTGAAGCTCCTTGTATGACTCATTGTTTATGTTTACAGTATGCTGTCAAAGCAATATTTGCATATAAATGTCAAAAATTAGCGCATAGGCGTATCATTCGGTTTTTATAAACACAAAATGATTTACAACACTAAATGTATTCACATACTTGATTGGTTGAAATTTTATCAAAATAAAAACCTTTTTATTTTTTTACGATACGTCAATGGAAACGGAAATTAAAATTGACAATTGGCCGCCATATGCAAGCTCCTTTCTGGACTCAAGGTCATTTTGCATATACTCCTTCCTGTTTCTTTTTGTTCTAAGATTATAACAAAATATATTTCAGAATATTTAGATAATATAAATAAATGTTGATTTATAGTAAGGTACTTATAAACAAGAAAATTGATTGTGCAATATTGATTTTTGACAGTTCTATAATTTTATCGATCCTGGTAAAACGACTAGTGGTTTTATCGCTATAAAACGGAATGATTGGCTAGCATTTAGCATAGAACATTGAATATTAAGCGTTTTCATTGGATGAAATCACAAAACTGTGATATTTTGACAGGTGAAAAAAATAATCAGTATAAAACGGAATGATTGGCTAGCATTTAGCACAGAACATTGAAGATTAAGCGTTTTCATTGGACGAAATCACAAAATGGTGATATTTTGACAAGTGAAAAAAATAATCAGTATAAAACGCATAGTTTGGCTAGCATTTAGCACAAATCATTGAAGATTAAGCGTTTTCATTGGAAGAAATTACAAAACTGTGATATTTTGACAGGTGAAAAAAATAATCAAAGTAAATATTAGATACCCAAAATAAGGTATCAAAATAGATACTGTACATTGTATTTGCCGAAATTAGCTGATTGCTTTTGCTAAAAAAGTTTCTATAGGTCTTACTTTTACAGTAACTTACCTCTTTAGGTGTTGATCGATTCGGTCCTGGCACGTCATAGATTAAAATGTGTAAATTTTAATCCCTTTATCTATAGGCGTATTGGGTCCCAATGGTACTTAACTACCTGAAGATTTTCTTCGGGGAAATGTACCTCTTTTTGGAAATCCAATTTAAATTAAATACTATTTTATTCATTGTTTATATTTAATCGAGTGCATTTCATATTTCAGATCAATTTGTCTGTTGTTTTAAACATTTTAAAAATGAATATAAATATTCAATATCAACCATTACAACAAATGACGTAGCAAATATTTTTTTAGGTCAGGTTAGGTTAGGTTAGGTTAGGTTAGGTTAGGTTAGGTTAGGTTAGGTTAGGTTAGGAATTTTTAAATCCTAGAAAGTATATCAAATTTTTAAATTAGTTTTATTACCTGTTTTTCATTAGGTTTACCAACAGGTGGCTGGTACCGAATCCATACATTATTATTCAGGTAGGACAAAAGTTCGGGAACCAATAAGCACGTTATTTTTGAACTACCTGCTACTTGGGACCCAATAAGCATATGCCCACTAATAAAAAACTCTTTGTTTTAACACAACTTCCACTATTTATTAAAAAAAACTGCTTTTTTAAACTCAATGACAGCCGTTTCGCTAGACAACTAGCATCGTCAGATTGACATAATATTGAAGTTACTATTTGTTTGTTTGTAGCTAGGTACCGGATGTTTATTAGGTAGTTATAAGGCTAAACCAAGTATGGAAGTAATAAGACATAACAATATTTAAGCCTAGATGTTATTAGATTATCCTGGATATATTTCCCTCTAAGATCAGTATAACTGTGCAATGATATAGAAAAACCAGGAAAAAACTATATAATGCTGATCTTTACAATAACTTAATATATTTGTGTTACAATTACGTCTTATCTATGTATAAAATGAAGACTCAATCAAAGCAAACACTTTAAAAGTGGAGAACTTCCCAGATTTATTTGTTCATTAACAACTTTAAATTGTGGATCTGCTATGTCGTTTTATTTCAAGTTCTTCAAGGAAATCTAAATTTTGTTTTTTATTACAAGTGTGTAGTATTTGGATGTCATTGGTGTGTAAGAGTGAGGTTGGATGTTCAAGTAGGTGTTTTGCATAATTTGACTTATCTTTTTTTTTCTGACAGTTTCTTTATCGGCGTTTACAGTCTCAGCAATCATCCGAATGCTCATACGACAATTTCATTTATTTTGGTCACTGTTTGCAGAGTTGAAACAGAGACAGGTCGACCTGGACGTTGGTCATCTTCGGTGCTCTCTCGAACTTCAGAAAACCTTTTATACCATTCAAAAACACGCGCATGAGATAGAGAATTCTCACCATAGGCCTCTTTCAATAACCTATAGCACTCAGTCGGAGTTTTTTTTTTAATTTAACGAAAAATTTCACATAGAAACACGTTCGTTTCTAACCTCCACAGAAAAAATACTACTACAGCGACAAAATCGTGTTTTCGTACTGGAATAGTAGACACTTCCAGCTATCTAACACTGCATTCGTTTTCCACCCTACCCTTCTAGGTCGCCTTCTGCTTGCGCAGTCTCTTTATTTAATAGCCAGAATAAAAAATTGTCCATAATTAGCACAATATAATTGGACAATTTGTAAATTACAATCTAATTACATACTTTTAAATTGATAAAATATATTTTAAACTTTAAACAAATTTTGGACAGAATCATAGTGTTTTGATGACTAAAATCTAGACATTTTTAACGAATCATCCTATATATACAAAGTAATATAATTTCGCTAGCGCTTCTCAGTTTCCAACTTTAAACCAATGCACGTATTGTAAGAGCACCTTCCATTCTCCCAAGTTCTCCAAGTCGAAGTATAAATCCCACTTGAAATTCAGTAAGAATCCACGATATAAAGGCAATATATAACGGAGTCCTTCCTTCAGGAACTGCCCCCTTCACGCCTCATTGTTACCCTTCCTTCCTGTGTACGGAGTTTCCTTCCTTGACAGCACCGTATTTCCGAAAACTTTCCGCATCCGACGTAATGCCACAATATTAATGATCATTTTCTTTAGTGAATATCCTCCGTCTCACAGGCTCTAGTCCCTTTTGGCACTGGATCTCTTACCACACAAAAATTGTTTTCGCTGACTTATCAGTCTTAAATAACGTTTAATCTATTTAATAACTTGTTCATTGCCACTATTGGTTAATTATTCTGAATTAGTTTTATTATTAACCAAAGTTCTTTTAATTTTAAAATATTTCAATTGTAAGTATTTTACAATTCATCAGACTTTAATTTCTCTATGAAAAAGTAGATTTAATTATTGGTTCAGCAGCTGCTGTTATCAATTTACGAACGCATTTATTGTTACCACAAATGTCGTTCATTGGTATTATTAAACGAATTTTGTAATTCATTTATTGGTATAACAAATACTTTACATAAATGTAATAAACATATTTATTATTATATTAACAACTCTTTTTCTTTGTTTTAATGAAACAAAATCTTGTCATAATTAAAATGTTTTCGTTTGCACTATAAAAGTTTATTGTTTATGATGTATTCATTCAATAACGTATTTTTTGTCAGAATTATACTGTATTTGAAAATCAAGAGAGAGTAAATTCCCAGAATAAAAACTAATTCGGTATGCAAAACTATAATACAGTACGTGCGGTAAAACTTCAATATTTGTAATGCATTCTAAATTGTTTTTGTTAATTTCAATACAAAATTTATTAAATTTCTTGGACTATCACATTATTTTATGATCTTTCATTGTTACTACAGTAGGCCTAAGAAGATTAACGTGCGTCATAGGCGTAACCAGATTAGAAAGGGATAATTGTTATTTAACGACCTTCGAATGGCAACAGCTTCTAATGACAGATATTTTGACTTGAATAGTGCTTAAGTTTCTAGAAATGCAGTTATTTGATTTTCGATAAACGTGACAAATAGTAGGGACTAAAAATGGAAGCAGTTTATGAGTATACGCCAGTGAAAAAATTAAAACTAGACCATTTATCGCTCAATGAAAAGAGTGCTGTAGTGAATGTGTACCACTATTTTAAACATCAAAATCCCTCAAACACTATTGACAGTGTAGTTGAAACAACATCTAAGGCAATGGGATAAGGAAAATCTACAATATATAGAGTTCTAAAGGAGGAAAAATCAGGTGGAGTAACCTCACCAAAGCCGAAACCAGGTAGACAAAAACTATTAAAAGTCAACGAGTTTTTTAAAAATGCTATTCGTAAGCTTGTTCACTCATTTTTTATAAACAAGCAAATACCAACTTTAGATAAAGTTTTGCAAGCCATTACGAATGATGTTAATTTACCCACAATAAGCCGGGATAAACTATGGAAAACGTTACATGAGTTAAACTTTAAATTTGAAAAAATGGACAGACACTCAATGCTAATTGATTCTGAAGAAATTGTATGTTGGAGAAGACAGTACCTCAGAAGAATACAACAAGTTAAAACTCAAAATAAAAACATTTATTATTTAGATGAAACATGGGTTAATGAAGGACATTGTGTAGGAAGAGTTTGGAAAGACAAAAATATAAAATCATCCCATCAAGCTTTTCTAGGATATACTACTGGTTTTAAGGAACCTATAGGAAAAGGTAAAAGATTAATATAGGCAGTACAAACGGTTTCCTTGAGAATGGTTTACTCTTATTTGAATAAAAAAAAACCGTTGATTATTACGAAGAAATGAATGGAGACGTGTTTGAGGAATATTTTGAACAGATAATTCAATTCATACCAAAAGGATCGGTTATTGTAATGGACAATGCAAGTTACCACTCCAGATTACTTGAACCTTTACCAACCACTAAATGGAAAAAGGATGAAATTGCAAAATGGTTATCTTCTAAAAATTTAGCCTTTGACAATACAATGCTGAGGGCAGAATTGTTAACTATTGCTAAAAAACATAAGCAAAATTATAAAAAATATAATATTGAGGAGATAGCCAAAAAACGAGAAATTGAAATCCTTCGTTTACCACCCTACCATTGTGAGCTGAATCCGATAGAATTGATATGGGCTCAAGTTAAAGGTTATGTTGCCAGAAATAACACTACTTTTAAATTATCAGATGTTAAAAATCTCTTCAATAAGGCAATATCTGAAGTAACAAGTGAAAATTGGCAAAAATGTATTAGACACGTTACAGAAATAGAAAAAAAATGTGGGAGTTAGATAACATAACTGATATTACTATAGAGCCCATTGTAATTTCTCTAGAATCAGATGGTGAATCTTCTGACACAGAGTGCGAGGAACCATAACTTTAAAATTATTAATTTATGTACTTTAATTTTATTTTTAGATTTTTATTTTTTAAGATTTAATATTGTCGTATTTTTTGCATGTTGCTCGTTAAATTTTATCCTTGCGGTTGGTTTTTTTTTCTCATATACCTACTTAATTGTTTTTTTAGCTCCTCATATTAATTTATAAGTAATTGTAATTATCTGTACATATTATATACATATTTTGTAAATAAACATATGCTTAAAACAAAATGCCTAAAATAATATTGATTTTTTCTTCATTTTACCCAAATTAAATTACTACTTACGAATTATGTTTATCTATCTAAAATTGGTAATCTAGGTATAAATAACTAAAACAAATTAAATATTTCTATTTCCATATTAATTTAATTTTGAAAACGCACGTCTATGGTTTACTGCCTTTAACACTGATAACTGCAAAACATTTCTGGGAATTTACTCTCTCTTGATTTTCAAATACACTATAACATTATTAAACATATGAAACCATCTTATTGAGTAATCAATCAATCTATAGTTTATTGTATATAAGAAATACATTTCTCATTACAAGAAGGTTAAGTATAATATATAACTAGTTTAGGTATGCTGTAGAAAACTATAGTGAATAGATACCTATGTACATATTCATTTTGTACGATCTTAATTTCATTGGATATATTATGAAATATACCTACCAACTGACGTTACTATTTTGGGGTATAATATTAAACACATCAAACAGGTTATTTATTCGATTATTAACTAAAAACGCCGATCTTAATAAATTAAAAATCGGGCATTGAAAAATTATATGCTGTAATGACTCTGCTAGGTGCAGATTACAAATGAAACATACTTCTTCACATTACGAACAGTAATAAACTAAACGGTTGAATGAAACTTCCACTATTTAGTCAAAAATACGTTTGAAATTCAATGACAGCCGTTTCGCTAGAATTAGCATCGTCAGATTGACATATTGAAGTTACATTTTGTTTGTTTGTAACTAGGTACCTGATGTTGATTAGGTATTATTAAGGCTAGACCAAGTATGGAAGTAATTAGACATAACAATATAAAAGCCTAGATGGTATTAGCCCTAAGAGATTATCCTAGATTTACTTTCCTTTAAGATCAGTGTAACTGATGTGCAATGATATAGAAAAACCAGGAAAAAACTATATCATGCTAATCTTTACAATATCTTAATATATTTCTGTTACAATTATCTATGTATAAAATGAAGACAAAGTAAACATTTTAATAATGGAGGATAATTCCTTAGGGCTAATAACATCTAGGCTTTAATATTGTTATTTCTTATTACTTCCATACTTGGTCTAGCCATAATTAACATCAGATAGGTATCTAGCTACAAACAAACAAAATGTAAGTTTAATATGGTAATCTGACGATGCTAGTTTTTAGCGAAACAGTTGTAATTGAATTTATAAACCTATTTTTCGAATAAAAAGTGGAAGATTAGTAATAATATGGACTTTCACATAGTAAGGGTTAGTACAATAAATATATTTTATACAATAATACAATACAATAATATATTTTGCACTTATAAAAAGCTCCATTATAGCAATATATTAATTTTATATTGTCCTTTAAAAAAGTTTTTGTGAATATGAATATCATCCTTTACTTATATAAAAACCGAACAATCGAAATATAGAAAAGTAGCGAAAGCACAGTAAATACTTAAAAGCAGTAACAACAGTTTTAAAACACATTTAAAACTGATTGGCTTTTGATTCTTTATCAGAATCAACAATAAAAAAATTTGAAATTGTTAACTAGTTGTTTGAAGTAGTAATTACTTTCATGTTGTTTGAAGTAGTTTCATGTTTTTTCAATTACTTTCATGTTGTTTCAATTACTCTCATGTTGTTTGAAGTAGTTTCATGTTTTTTCAATTACTTTCATGTTGTTTCAATTACTCTCATGTTGTTTCAAATACACGTTCATGTTGTCCCGATTAGAAGGCCAAAAGAATTAATGCACTACATTGGAAGGATTTAGACGGGAGCCCCACATTTGTAAGGAAGCCTTTTAAACTGTGTGAACGACTTTCATGTTGTTTGAAGTACTTTCATGTAGTTGACTATTTGACATCCTCATGTTGCAGACCATGACATATAAAACCATGTTGCCAAATTAGAAGAACATCGACCCACGCTTTCGATAGGCTACCATTTAAACTTAATCACCCATAACCCCAAAATGTACATCCCAGCCACCGTAATACGCTATTGAATGACAATAGGTTTAAATTTTCTACTGTTCCCCGAAAATATTTACAGTTATCAATATGCGATTCAATAGAGAATTTCAAAGAGTGTTTACCCAGAAAATATGGTTAGGGTACCTCAAAAACTGTAAAGGTTATTAAGAATAATAAAAAACTCTTCGTTTTAACAAAACTTCCACTATTTATTTAACGAACTGCTTTTTTAAAAACTCTGTGACAGCCGTTTCGCTAGACAGTTTTTTAAATAAAGTTTTTTAAATAAATAGTGGAAGTTTTGTTAAAACGAAGAGTTTTTTATTATTCTTAATAAGATGGACGGTTATGTATGATGTAGTTGAATTTGAGAGATCAAGTTTGGTCTCCACTAGACAGCTAAAAAATTAATGCACTACACAGGAAGAATGTAGACTGCTGCCGCATATTTGTAAGGCAGCCTTATAAAGTACGCAATTGTGTTATATTTGTTCAATGTCAAAATCAGCAATAGTTTTTGAATTTTCGTGTTAGAGCGTTCAAAACTTGTGACCGCATTAGAGGGTAATAGACAGTAGACCTATGGTCCTTGAGTAAAAAATGATCAGCATTTGATTCTGTATCAGAAACAGCAATAAAATTTTTTTGGAATTTCTGACCCGAAATCGGTTTTTGACCCTCTATTCTGAGACGGATTGTCAGATTGGCTGAAAAGTTAATACGAGGGAGAAGTTGTCTCTAGGTATCGATTGGTGAAAACAGATTTCAAAAATTCGAAAGCGTATTTGAGTTATCGTGTCCACAGACGGACGGAGAGACAGACGGACAGACAGACGGACAGACAGACGGAAGGACAGACAGACGGACAGACAGACGGACAGACAGACGGACAGACAGACGGACAGACAGACGGACAGACAGACGGACAGACGGACAGACGGACAGACGGACAGACGGACAGACGGACAGACGGACAGACGGACGGACAGACACAGGCATTCGCATAAAGTAGCGCTACTTAATAAGTATGTTATTATTGGTGTATTATTAATTTTAAAATATTTTAAAACATTAACTTTTGATCATTTAAATTTCAAAACAGTCAAATGTTATAAATTACACAGAGCTAGCAACATATTTTTTAAAATTAAAATTTCCGTATTTTACATACAAATTATAAATTCATTTAAAAAATTATACACTCGTCCTTTAAAAAACTCATCGCTACGCGATTCTTTTTTTTGAACTCGTGTCATAACAGAAAGCCATATGAAATGCGTTGTTTATTATAGTACACTAAGTGACATAAAAAACCGGTTTAAATGATTTTATTTTAATAAAATTTGGTGAATTTATTTATTTTACTGAAATAAACAAATGATAAAATTTTCAGCCTTATCAGTTGAAGATTCCGGTATTTATACTGCTTTTTTGAAATCCACTATCAATCCAAAAATGAATAATGTAGCCGTAGTTAAGATCCAAATTTTGCGGATTTTGGATCTTGACATTCTTTACGATTGGTTACGATGTCTAGGGTACAGAGACCTGTACGATTTCGTCAACTTAGTGAGTTTGATAGGGGTCATATATAGTGGGACTTCGAAAAGCTGGATTTTCTTTTCGGGAAATTGCAGTTAGAGTGCAAAGAAGTGTAGACACCGTGGTTAGGTGTTGTCAGGCATGGCTTCGAGAAGGCCGTACGCAAAGAGCTCTGGACGCCCCCGTAGAACAACAGACCGTGAAGATCGCCGCCTAAGATTATTGGCCTTAGGGGACCGTTTCTCCACTACCAGGTCCATTGCAAATGAATGGTTTGCAAAACACGGAAGACCTATTGTCATACGAAGTTTTTACCGACGAATAAGACGTTTTGGCCTGTTTTCATACCAACCACACTGGATCCTCCCTTTAACTCCAGAACACCGACGTAATCGCCTTGAGTGGTGCAGAGAACGGTCACTCTGGGATCAGGAATGGAACAGTTTTGTCTTTAGTGACGAGTCTCGATTTTGTTTAGGCATGCACGATGGGTTAGAAGACGACGTGGTGAAAGGAGAAGTCCACGGTTTTTTATTGAAAGGCATGTTCATCAAACTGTTGGAGTTATGGTTTGGGATGCTATAGCTTATTGTTCGAGATCACCTTTAATCTTCATCAGAGGTAACATGAATGCGCAGCTTTATATCCAAGAAGTTTTAGAACCCCATCTTTTACCCTATCTTGATACCCTGGCAAATCCACCTTTCCACCAAGATAATGCCCGACCACATATCGCACAAAAGACTTCTTTCAACATAATGATGTCACATTGTTACCTTGGCCAACAAGATCTCCCGACTTATCCCCAATTGAGCACCTGTGGGATATGATGGGTAGGAGACTGCTCAATTTGCAACGTCCTCCTCAGACTCTAGAAGAACTTTGAGAGAAGTTGGTGATTGCCTGGAATGAGATACCACAGGAGGACATTGACCACCTGATCAGAAGCATGCATAGGCGCGTTGTAGAATTCGTAACACATCGGGGTGCATCCACACATTATTAAAGGTAAATGGGCTTTATAGCAATGCAATCATTTTGAAATTTTTATCATTTACTTATTATACTTCAGTAAGTACTTATACAAAATTTTATTAAAATAAAATCATTTAAACTGGGTGTTCGGATTCTTATGTCACTTAGTATATTGCATTTTGTCTTTGCATCAGTTAACCTCATATTCTGGATTGAGATTTAGTTCTAATCATGTAGTCCCTGTATTTTTCTATCTTGGTTAATAATGAGAAACTTTACTACCTCAACAAAAGTTAATAAAGTTAGGTATATAGGCTAGTAGTGGAAAAAAATATTATTTTTACATAACCAGTGACCTAAACGTCCATCCTAGTCACATTAATCACTTGTTGAATGCAGTTAAACACATAAAAGCATGTATAAACGGCGTTAATATGCTTGAGATTTTAATAAGGGTTAACACTGGTTATGTACGGTTTTGCCGGCGCGGAAGGGGAGATGCTTGACGTGATTTTTGGCGTCGAGACGCCACTTATTGTTTAACTCTCCAACCACTAACGTGCTTGAGAAGCAGTGTATAGTGAACTAAAAAAATGTGATTGAAATTTGACGTTTAGTTAAGTTGTGAATTTAAGTAAAATAATTAATAAAAAATTCTACCGGATAATACAAATAATTTACAACGTATTTCAAAACAACTTCAAATTTTTTAATATCCTTCATACATAATCTATAAAATTTTTCAAACTTTTATCCAGGTTAAATAAATTCCTTAATTTATTTTACGGGATAATGCGAGTATTTTATCCATTCGGCCCCATCAAACTAAATTATTATTTTTAACAATCTGATACAAATTTTAATGAAGAACTGCAAATATTCTTGATTCTTTGAACACTTGTTAAAACTGTTTTCTAACTTCAAACAACACTCTAAAATTCATTGAAAGTGATATTTAAAAATAATTAATATAAACATAAAAACCATAAAAAAGAGTGTCTTCATTTAACTCTTGTCGTAGATCTGTCTACATGTTTCTTCATAAAATCTTAATTTTACCATTCCATTATTTTTAAATATTATTTGAACAAAACTTGATCCAATAAACATTAAGCTTATCTACATTGAAGTGATATGAAAAATTTGAAATAAGATGTTAAGTGCTTAAAAGGGCAGCCATGTGGAGGCTGCCCCCCGGTTGTACCCCGGAGGATATATTAGTAGCTAGAAGACTTGCTGTTCGTTCACAATCTGTACATCACAAAATTCACACGGCAAATATGATATACAGCGGTAAGTTTTTTTTAAATAAATTTTGAAAAATTGTAAAAACTCAACGGAATATTTACTTACCTATCTCATATCTTAAATTTAATTATTTTAATTATCTTTTTATTTCCCTTTAAAAAAATAAATAGGTAGAATAATATTATGTAAAAATGAAAAAGTGTGTATGAAAAGTTTTGTTATGTTTCAAGATAGGCAGCAAAGTTTAATTGAAATGCATTTATTTTGAAAAATACATTAGCATCAGCAGCGGAAGTGCGGAAAAATAACAAGTGGGGTAAAACACCCAGTAATTGGCATTTTTCAATTTAGCCTCCGTTTATTGGGCGTGTTCCAATAAAATACAAATTATTAGGAATTTGTCGATATTTATCTTGTATCTGGGACAATCCGCACAATCCGGCAACACTTTACTTACTTCTGTTGTAAAACAGATTATTTCTTCAGTATATAATATTGCCCAACTTCTTTAATTGTATGCATTACTGATTTTTCTCAGTTTTCATGTTTTATATTATTTGCAGCTTCCAAAACCATCTGTTGAACATTATTCATTTTAAAAGTTGTATTTTTTAAACATTTCCCTTTAACTTTGGACATATCAGTCCAATTGAAATTAGTTCACAATGATATGGTGTAGAGGTGTTGGATTATCTAATGGGCTTTGAGGTTGAAAATGTGTGAGCCGTGTAAAATGACAACACTGGTTAAAATTAACAAAATGCCAATGTTAGTTAATTATAGACATTTTTATTTTAGAATGTTTAGAATTAAATTTGTATTTATAGAAAACAAATTTTTTTATATATTAATTTTTATTAATTTAACTTTACATAATAGCTACAGATTTCTTTTTATAGCTATTTTAGTACACAGTAAGGGAAGGTGTTGTAGCTAAGGACATTTTTTAAATTTCAATTTATTTTCAATATATACAGGATGTACCAACTTTACGACAAAGTTCGGTATATGGGTTATTTTAGAAGATATTAAAAAATGTTATTAGCAAAAAATAGTCTTTAGGGTCCATATTTTGAAATTACCTTAAACTATAGTGTTGTATAATTCCATTACAAACCAAACATATGATTTTTTAAATGGGTATATAATACCGAATTCGGACTGCTCACATTTTTTTGAAGCTACTACTTAAAATATAACTTAATAGTGAATGGTCACTTTATAGTATATTTTAGGAGTTCCTGGTTGGTCCCTGCCTACAAAACAAAATTGGTGGAAAATAAACACCCACATTTGAAGTGGCAACAATACACCTACGAGAAGAATCCTTCAAAATATCACCATAAAAGACCAGAAACAATATGGTAACTTTTCTAAGTGCCGGTGACTTACAAATGCTACTATAAAGATATACCTTCAAGTATTTGCAACTCTGTAGTGACAACTTAAGTGGCGGGGTCGTTACGGTCAAGAACTAATAACTTTTAATTAGGCACCCTTATAGGTCACCATAAAGTTGCCGCCTCCAATTTTTTGCATTAAGAAGTCACGGGGTTTAAAACAGGGGGCTTTATGGTAGCGATAACTTAATACACCCTAGTAATTAAAAAACATCAGCAGCACGCACAACCTCGGCGCAGCGTCACGAAGAGACATCAGGAACTTTAAAGGACATCAGGGCGAAACGATATAGTGGTGACTCTCTATACCGTGGTCGCGACCACCGCGAATACGGTGGTCAACACTACCACCACCTTTTAAATTATAAGATGGTGTTCTATTTCAAAAAATTATGAAATGTTAAATATTTAGTCATATTTTAGTCAGTAAAGTCGTCTCCGTTCTTAAAATAATTCACGAAACACGCTAAAATCGCATATATAATTAATAAAAATATATATAATGGCTTCTCTTCTACCATTTATTTTCATGGCAGTCTTTTGTTATGACATTTATTTATATTAGACATATAAAAGTAATTAAAGAGGTCGCTGTAATAAAACAAAGGAATTATAAGGAAAGTCCCACAGTCAAATACACTAGGCTACCACAGGCATCTCCGTGCCTGTTACGTCACCGCCACCAGGGTGTCACTTGATAGTAGCACAATATAGTAACTTTTTTAGTGGCCGATTCTACACGAAACACTACCCCGCGACCCAAAATCTTTCCCCATTTTAGTCGCAGTTACTTATCAGCTACGAATATGCGACGTAGCCGACTAAGGTTGCCGACCACTTTATAGTAGCTTTCAAAGGGGCTGTTTTGTTCCTTGCCACTATAAATGCTAGCTGGGATCAACCTGCAAAAAAGACAGGGGCCTTATTCCATATCAGTTGGCGCACTTGGTTTAACATTGAATTAACATTGTAACGATTAACTGTGCAACTAGTGAACGTTGTTCCGTGAGGCTCATTAGAATGTTCAACAGATTGCTAGAAATTGTCTAATTCAATAATACAGACGCCATTCGTTTGGAACTTTTCTAGATATTCTGAAAAACCTATACTGGTCTACGATAAACACAGAATAAATAGTTTCGATCCAGATTTGGAACAGTTCAGGTAAAACAAACGTATTATATCTTTTACTTAAAGTTTAATAATTTGGGAGAATTAAGGTTCCGATTAACTCCCATTGGAATTTCATTACCAAAAATTACTAACCTACTATTCCGAATATGCGGAATTCGAAAATCGTGTCCAGAAGTTGCGCATGCGCATTCAATTTTTTCTACAAAAACGCGAGTTTTTTTATGCCGAATTGTCTCATATACCCGGATATGATCTTTTCACCTAACCTAACCTAACCTAACCTAACCTAATCTAACCTAACCTAACCTAACCTAACCTAACCTAACCTAACCTAACCTAACCTAACCTAACCTAACCTAACCTAACCTAACCTAACCTAACCTAACCTAACCTAACCTTACCTAACCTAACCTTACCTAACCTTACATAACCTAACCTTACCTAACCTAACCTAACCTTACCTAACCTAACCTAACCTTACCTAACCTAACCTTACCTAACCTAACCTTACCTAACCTTACATAACCTAACCTTACCTAACCTAACCTAACCTTACCTAACCTAACCTAACTAACCTAACCTAACCTTACCTAACCTTACATATCCTAACCATACCTATCCTAACCTAACCTTACCTAACCTAACCTAACCTTACCTAACCTAACCTTACCTAACCTAACCTTACCTAACCTTACATAACCTAACCTTACCTAACCTAACCTAACCTTACCTAACCTAACCTAACCTAACCTAACCTAACCTAACTAACCTAACCTAACCTTACCTTACCTAACCTAACATATTTTTTAAAACAAAAATATCAATTAAAAGAGAGCAGAAAAATAAAACAAACTTATGCAAGTAAAGTTCAAAGTGAGATGGCAAAAAGAAGCGTTCTCGTAGCTTAAAATTAAAACTAATTTTATTTCAATATGTATGCGCATGCACACATCTAGACAACTTTGTTTCGATCGAGCTTCACGAGAACTATTTACCGTATTAATACCAAGGCGAAATTCTGATGGGAGTTAATCGGAACTACAGTCATAATTTGGTCTAGGCATCTCAGCTAAAAACTATTCATTACAATTATCTACTTATCATAAATTATAAACGTGTTTTTATTTTGTTAACAGTTAAAGGCAACTATAATACACCTATCAAAACGGCATACAACATTAACTGATATTCAGAATATTACATAGGCGTTTCTTCTAAAGTAATTATTCATATACTTAATTTAAAAAAGGAATTTGCGAAGATTTTAAAAACCGTTTATATTAAACGATAAAGATGTGTGTGGTAATTAGCTTTAACTTTTTATGATTTAGTTACCTACATTTAGTTGTCTAGATATTTCAAGACATTTTCAATTATAAAACATATTCGTTAAATAAAATACAGGGTAAGTCAAAATGCAAGTACATTATTTTCTTGGTAATTTTAAATAGAACACCGTGTATTTTGTATCACTATAAAAAAGTACTAATATCATTCTTCAAATTTTATGAAGTACTCCCTATACCTAAAGTTATCAGTTTTCTAGATAATTTTATTTTTACATCAAAGTATTAATTTGGTAGCTGTTTTACCAATAATTATTGTGAGTTGGCCATGATTGGTTTGTCAGAAACTGACAGTTTAACATTATTGATTATTAATTCAAAAACGAAGTAGCGTCACAGAAAAGAAAACAATTTATTTCAAATAAAATTTATAAAAAATAACCAAAGGAAAAAAAAGAACAACACAGAAAAATAAAAAACAACAGTAATATTAACTTATCTTACTTAAGTAAGATGTTCAAAATGACTTCCCAAATGATAGTAATGAATTTTTATTGCATTCCCCTAAAATCCAGGTCATATCTACAATTTCATTGCTAATTTAAATTGAATTAATTACTGAATTACTAAATAATAATTGTTGCTAATTTACGATGTACCACAATATTGAATTAACAAACAATAATGTCAAACTGTCAGTTTCTGACAAACCAATCATGGCCAACTCACAATAATTATTGGTAAACGTTAAAATATCTACCAAATTAATACTTTGATAAAAAAATAAAATTATCTAGAAAACTGATAACTTTAGGTATAAGAAGTACTTCATAAAATTTGAAGAATGATATTAGTACTTTTCGATAGTGATATAAAATACAGGGTGTTCTATTTAAAATTACCAAGAAAATAATGTACTTGCATTTTGACTTACCCTGTATTTAATTAAACGAATATTATAAAAACGAATATGTTTTATAATTTTTAACAATTATTAAAAAACTATGGTTGCAATAGATCAATGCTCCTATACTCCTTTTTAATTATACAGGGAGTTAAACTTGATACGATTTTCAGGTAATATTGGTTATAACTTTTAAAATACCCGGTATAACATAATAAAACTACATTGTTGTGATGTGAAAGTTAAGCAGATTTTAAATTTAAAATAAAATCCATTTAAAAAACATAAGTTTGGTGTTCCACCATCTTATGGAACACCCTGTAAGATTGTAACTCATTTTAAAATGGGGAGTTTACCTAAAGTTGCCTACAATTTTTGTTAATAACGTTTTTTTGTATTTTTTACTATAAAAGATCTACTGAGCTTCCTCACACTAATCAATCACCCTGTATACCAACTGGCGTTTGTCTCATTTTACCTAGTTTGAAACACTGAACGAATCAACAAAAACCTTGTTTCTGTATTCAAAACATTCATTTAAAGTGTCTAAAAATAGAATATTTTTAAAATATTTGTACTAAAACCGGTTCTTGATAATAAAGGCGGTCAAGAAGTTTTTTTTTAAGGTGGGATGACCCACTTCTGGACCTGCCTCGATACACCAGAAATTTGATCTTTTCTCGTACTTATATCAACAAAAAAATTAAGTAAGTATATAAATAATTTCTTGTTTAAGATCCTTATCAACTGCTAAATGCCGCTACGAGTCGATTGGTAGCGCAAGGATCGGGTCAGATCCAACTGTGGCAGTTTCTCCTCGAACTGCTCAACGATTCGTCGAACGCCGCTTGTATCACGTGGGAAGGCACCAATGGCGAATTCAAACTCACCGATCCCGACGAGGTTGCCAGGAGATGGGGAGAGAGAAAATCAAAACCGAACATGAACTACGACAAACTCAGTCGAGCTCTTAGGTAAGACTATAAATAAGGCGCAAGTATAAGTATGTATAATTCCAAATTCGTTCAGATTGATTCTATAATAGTATATTAAACAACGCATTTCATATGGAATTCTGTTATGACACGAGTTCAAGTTTAAAAAACGAATCGCGAAGCGATGAGTTTTTTAAAGAACGAGTGTCACAACAGCCATATGAAATAAGTTGTTTATAATATTTTTTATATTTTGCCCTTTTTACCATTTTTTAAATTAATTTTTTATTTTTATGTAATTACGAAAATTTTTATTTTAAGAAGTATGTCGGCAGCACTGTGTAATTTATAAAATTTGACAGTTGTGACATTTAAATTATCAAATGTTAATGTTTTAAAATATTTCAAAAATGAATAATATACCAATAATAATATATTATATAAGTAAAATATTATATTCATATTCACAGATACTTTCTTAAAGAACAATATAAAATTAATAAATTGCTATTAGCCACAAATGTCATTGTCAATAGTCTTGCCTTTAGATACTTCACTCATGTCGCCAACCATTTAAAACAAAAATTTGCGTGCGTAAAAGTTACATTACGATACGCAAATGCGTTTTATAATGAAGATTTTTAAAAGTGCAAAATATAAAAAATCAGTAATTTCTTTTAAGCTTATTTAGTAAATAAAATGTGTAAGACACCTCTTTATACCTCATCTAGGTTAAACATGAAGGCATTCCGAAAATTTCAAAGTAATATTTATAAAAATTGTTTTGTAGGAGTTTAAGATAATGTAATGATGCATCTAAGGAGTGATTAAATTGAAGTTTAATAGTTTAGTAGGTTAATAATTACCTACTTTTTACCATCAGGGTTGCGTGAGTAGAAATTAACTCGACATGCGCAGTGATGAGTATCTACTTATTTTAACGTTCATATAGGATAATCTGAGGTTGTTATGTTTTCCATATATCCAACAATACAATTAGGTTGCTCTTTCACATTTGTCCCAATCAATAGAATAATTTCATTATCTTCATCAGATTCTTCCTAATAATACGTTTTTAAATATGTTAAGATACGAAAATTATTAAATTGAAAATCTTGTCAAAAATGATAGCTCAATATTCAGCAATAAGCTTTTGGCAAAAGAAAAAATAGAAAAATAAATTGCCTTTTTCACGTTTTTTGCCATTTTTCTAAAATTACGTTTTTATAGTTTCAACTTTTTAGGTTATAATTTTAAATAATAGTGGTCATTTCAACTGTTTACCACTGTTTACTCCGATGGCTCATAAAGACATCCAAAGTAGTATACTCATAGTGTTAACTATTACTTAACCCGACTCTCCTTTACTCTACTACTCGGAGTAAAACTTTATGAACGCAGCCCATCAGGGCGCCGCTTGCGGTCTGAGTACTGAATTACATAATATTTGTATTTTAATATTATTAGTTAATTTAAAATTTTTATATTAAATACAGGGTGATTCATTACTAATTGAAAATAATTTAATACTAGAATCCTGACTTCAAATTATTCAGATTTAACCCAAAGCACCTAAATAAAATGTAGCTGCTTACTTAGTTACAGGGTGTTTTGTGTAAAAATTTAAAAACTGGGTTCATTACTATAAGACTGTTTTACGATTCATTTCATATTTGGCAGAAAATGTAGACACTATACACCCTACAAAATTATATTAAACAAACGCTACCACCAGAGGCGTACGACAGGGGCAAGTGACAGGTTAATCGTTCCCAAATTCTACGCCACTGGTGGAATAGAAACTTTAGCACAATTTTTCGATTCTCCAATACTTTTTGCGTAAATAAAATACTCTCTTTTCATAATGATAAAGTCAATATTTCTCGAGATATTTTAAGTTAAACATGAAGCTGTCCACTTTTAATGTGTGATAACTATCGATGTTTTCGACCAGTGAATTGCATTTATAACGCAAATAAAACTTTAATCCGTCTCAACAATAAAGAACACATTTGGTGCTTTAAATTTTACAACAATCACAATTTTAAGTTACATAAGCAACAACTATTTAATAGCTATGGCGGCAATGACAGCACCCCACTATGGGTGTGTTCGGGGAGCACGCTATTTGCGCCAGTTGGTCCTACCTAGTACTATTCTTCGTTTGCGTTATATGGCGCTTGGCGCTACATAGCTCGAAAGCGTGCTCCCCGAACACACCTTATATCGAAGCAATTGATTCAGACCAGAGCCAACTAATATTGAAAAATTATCCATCAAATGCCACTTATCTGATTGTTATTCAAAATAGAGATCAGTTTATTTGTTTGAAAATATTTTAAAATCATTTTAATATTATTTTAAGTTTTTTGTCAATAATTTAATATCTTCATCTAATGATTAAAATTTCATTTGCGTATTAAATGCAATTCACTGGTCGAAAACATCGACAGTTATCACACATTAAAATTGGGCAGCTTCATGTTTAACTTAAAATATCTCGAGAAATATTGACTTTATCGTTATGAAAAAAGAGTACTTTATTTACGTAAAAAGTATTGGAGAATCGACAAATTGTACTAAAGTTTCTATTCCGCCAGTGGCGTAGAATTTGGGAACGATTAACCTGTCACTTGCCTCTGTCGTACGCCTCTGGTGGTAGCTAGAAACGTTTGTTTAATATAATTTTGTAGGGTGTACAGTGTTTACATTTTCTGCCAAATATGAAACGAATACGTAAAACAGTCTTAAAGTACTGAACCCAAATAGTTTTTAAATTTTTACACAAAACACCCTGTAACTAAGTAAGCAGCTACATTTTATTTAGGTGTTCTGGGTTAAATCTTCATAATTTGAAGTCAGGATTCCAGTATTAAATTATTTCCAAATAGTAATGAATCACCCTGTATATTCTGATAAATATAATAAATGTACTTTTCAAAAAATATTTTAATATCCATAACTCAAATGTGGCTGGACCCAGATCAAATATCGAACTTGTAACATAAATCTTCTATTAAATATTCCATTCGTAATCCTTACAGTACAAAAATTAACTACTACAATAAATTTAATTGTAAAAAATAGCATGTAAAACTCGTATCACAAAGACTGTTTAGCTTCAAAAAAGAACGTCGAATGATGCTGTCAACGAGGCAGCATTATTTAAAAAAGTAGGTACTTATTCGCGATTTCGACTACCGTTGAGGGCGCTAAGAAACGTAAACAAATATGGAGGATTGTGAGTAATCTTTTTGTTTGAGTTGTCGAACTTAGTATGGTTGAGTTGTGTGTTTTGATTGTTTGGTGGTAATTTTATAAATACAAATAAAAGAGAAAACATCAACCTCCACATAACAATCCAAAATAAAATTAAAAATAATTTGCGATTACTCACAAAGTAGGTTTATTATTTATCCTCCAGAGGGCGTCTAGACTTTCGAAAAGGCGAATAGCTGAGTCACAGAGTATATAATACAAACCAGAGTATCGACTCTATATGGAGGGGGTAAGCATCCATTTGCAGGTATCGCCATGACACTTTGGGAGTATCCATAGCCGTCGCAGTTAGTTTTGGTTAAGGTAGGCAGTTGGTTGTATGTGAATAAATCAGTGGTAGCGTTTGTATTGTGTGGAATAGTGAATTAAACTATTTAATTCAAGTACAAAAAACTGCGAAGGAGATGCGGAATAAATGTTACTTACATTAAATGACATTAAAATAAATACTACTTCTCAGTGTTCTGTAAGTGGATATTTAATAAAAAAATGTTTACAACATACAATGTGAGCATTATTCTAAATCCATTGACAATTTAGATGATTCAGCTATATTCTGTTTATTTAAAGCATATAGAAATAAAGATAATAGTGTCTACGGAAATATTTTAATGCCTGGTAATAGTTTTATTATATTTATTGCTAAACTAAATAACATTTTTGCAAAACTATTTAAAGAATTGGCAATAAAAGATCATGTTCTTCAAACTATATTAAATATAAGTAGTAATGAAACTTTTATACATCCTTGTACAAATTTTCCATTACTTTATGTAAAAAAATTATATTTTAGGTTAATACTATACACTACCATTAAATGTATCGACAGAAATTTTAAAAGTAATGAAAATAAAGATAAATTGTTAATTTGGAGAAATAAATAAGTGTAAAAGCTGTTGATGTGTTTTTTATATCCTTCCTTACTAACGAGGAAAATTGCATGTAAGACATACATATTCGGTCATTTATTTTGCGTAGAAATTCTATTTATACGTAATTATTTAACCTAAAAAACCAATTTTACTTTTTTTAAAAACAAATCAACGTTTAGTTAATATTATTAATCTTGAAAACAAATTCTATTTTTCTAAACTTTCTGAAAATAACAATTATCTCAACAATAAAGAAAAATTTCAAGTACGGGTCTTATTTATAATAACAATTTTTTTAATACTACCCTGAGCTTATACCACAAAACAGAATATTGGTTACCACAAAACAGACTAACCAATTTTCTGTTTTGTGGTTTATACTCCCAAAAAATGGCCGCTCTTGTCTTATAAACATCAAAGGTGCCGACAGCGAGTCGATACTCTGGTTTGTATTATATACTCTGTGGCTGAGTACAGATTAATAATTAAGAATGGACTAACCCCAAAGAAAGCGGGAGGATTGTGGAACTACTTGTGTTTTGTGAGCACATCATTTGGGTCATATAAGACGGCCGAAAAAAATTATCCAACGTTAGACAGTATTAGAAGTGAATAGAATTGAAAAGAATTTATAACTGTTTTATAAGAGCTCTGTTACTAGAATGAAATTGAGACATTTAAAGAGCCTTTACAAAAAAGTTTTGTAATTGTTTTATAAAACAACTTTAGCACATTTGCTCCGAGCGCCAGTAGTTACAAAATAAAAATGTTATCACAATTAATAGAAAAATTGATTTTTAATATGCAATTATAGCTTCTTTAGTTTCTGTAGAGATACTGAAATCTGTTAATATATAGTGGTAAATATAAAATAAATGATAATACCTAATTTAAAATAAATAGATAATTTAAAAATAAAATTACCCATGGAGCAGATGTGACTGCGAAATTAAATTTACCTACTGTGTAGGTATAATGTGGTAAAATTTTAATCAAATCAATTATGATAATTAAAGAGATTTAAAATATAATTTAAATAAAAATATATATAATATAGGTATTTTTCGGCAAACAGTTTATTAGGACCTTTTTCATCATAAACTAGCCACTTCAGCATATTTATCTTTAATAAAAATGTTATAAGAAAGACATGAAAAAATATAATTATTTCCTCACAAAATGGCCACTTTCTTATACGATCCTTAAAAATTGTCCGAAATTAGACAATACACCTATCTCTTTATTCAATACTCATGCGCAAATATTTTTGAATTTTCCCCTTCCACTGCTAAAATATGACTACTTCTTGCCATATAACACAACGTATTGCTACCCGGGAATACCACAATTTAAATGAGGAAAACTCTTTTAGCTGTCAAAAGCTAGCTTATATTTGCCGTATAGCCCCGGCACCTCAGGCCATAAACCACAATGAACTAACCTCTTATGATCTTATGCCACGAATACATAGAACAAGGATGTGAAACTCCTATGCCGAGCTATAAGCGCCCGCGGCTGAATTTACGGCTCCTATCTGGGCGGAGTCTAGTCCACGGTCGTTGCGTACTTTGTACTGCGCATCAGTTCGAACATCATACGATCATAACTATTCGAAAACACATGCGGTTGGTTATCTCGCTCGCACAAAGAAAAAGACAGCCTGTTGCGCAGTACGCAGTACGCAACGACCGAGAATTTAACCCTGCCCAGATAGGCGCCTTTTCTCCTGCTACCCTCCCCACTCGAGTTTCACATCCTTGTTATATGTATTCGTGTCTTATATGCATAATGATATACGAATTGATAGGCTTGCCAACACAATTTTATAAGGGGCACGAACCAAGAACGATAAACATTTTCCAGGATTGCCTAATCGGGCTGATTTATCCGCCAGCTGTGTGACGTCACTGCAGTCCTTCATTATAACGTTTACCATATAAATGTATGGAAATAATAGGAATTAGACAGTATTTTTATGATTTCTGTAATACTAACGTACCACTATTTGGATTTTTAAGATTAAACACTTATAATTTATAATAAATATTCTTATAAAATCGTTTTAATACGGCCGAGGACTGCAGTGACGTCACGTGCGATCGATTTTTTGGCGAACGTACGTCTTATGGGATTAAGCAATCCTGGTAAAATGTTTATCATTCTTGGGCACGAACATTTAGGTGGAACAACGAGAGTGGAAATTGGTTCGCGCATGAGTATTAAATTTGGGCCATTAACGAGATGGGTCTATACACCTATCTCTTTATTGAATACTCATGCGCAAATATTTTTGAATTTTCCCCTTCCACTGTTAATGGACTGGGAAAGTGTGACGTCAAAATGTGTGTTCTATGCTGTTAAACTGGGAAATGTCAACGAAATGATTCCAAACGGCAACATTATAAATCTCCAGAAATAACCTTTGTTTGAGGTAGTTTGTTATTATTATACTTTGAAATATAACGGAAGTATCATAATTAAATACATATAAGCAAAATTTTTCCAAATTCGATTTTTAAGGTACCATTTTTGTAAGTATTCTTAAAATTTATGACAATGCACAACTTTGAAGGTTATGTTATAATATTTTTACGGAAATTGTTAGTCTATCTACTTAAGTGATATGTAAATCATATGAATGAACACTTACCAATGAAAAAACAGTTGTTTGATATCAGTTGGTTTGACGCTTACGTCACTACTTTCCCAGTCCATTTGTGACTACTACTTTCCATGGAACACCATATATTGTTACCAAGAATACCACTACTTAAACGAAAAAACCCTTGTAACTGTCAAAAGCTAGTTTCTTTTTGCCGGATGGACCCGGCACCTCAGGCCATAAACCACAAAGAATAAGTTCCAATTTTTATTAGTGCGTATAACAATAGAAATACTGCGATGGTCCAAAAAACCAAAATACAGATCCACTCAAATAAAATAAACAATGAACTAACCTCGTATGGTCTTATGCATATTAATATACGGATTGGTAGACTTGCCAACACAATTTTATAAGGGGGACGAATATTTAGGGCGAACTACGAGAGTGGGAGTAGGTTCGCCCATGATTATTAAATTTGGGACATTAACGAGATGGGTCTATTTTGCCTTTTGAAAAATACTGATTATATTATTGTTAATCTATGTATCAGTTAAATATTTGTCGTAGTCTTTGAGTATAAAATGTATATTATCTATAAGAACGAGAAAATGTGATTGAACAATATATACCTACCTCTTGGATATCTTTATATTAACACGTCCTACAAACATTTCTACTAAAGACTTGTAAAATTAACGATATTTTTAATTATTTCCATAATTAAAATCTATTAATTTCAGGTACTACTACGACAAGAATATAATGTCTAAAGTACACGGCAAGAGGTACGCTTACAAATTCGATTTCCAAGGATTGATGGTTGCTTGTCAAGCTCAAGCACAAGGTCAAGGAGACGTTCTACCTACCTACCACAAATACCAACCACATCAGAGTGATTTAGGAGCTGCACTGTATCCAACTGGCCATGCAGCAAACCACAGACTTCCTAGTATTTTACCAACTACCACTCAACATTCCCAATCTGGACTTTTCCCACCTCCCAGCTATTGGCCCTACTCTCCAGGAACGTTTGACCCTAGAAGTGGGCATTTTAATTGAAAATGTACAGTATTTCTAATTGTGTTGATGCAGCCAACATATACAAAGATTGTTGATTGACATACCAGCATAAATCAACTTTGTATTTTGTGATAACCCAATTCCAATATTTTTTCTTACAGTTTAAATTAATTGTCAACCCAAAAATGGCCAAGTAAGATCATTGTATGTATTTAAACAATGGTACAAATCATAAAATGTTTCCTTTGCCACATATTGGTGGTTTCATTAATAGTTATTAAAAATTCTAAAAATCTTTTTTAAATTGTTGTTTTTATAATTTAGTTAAATCTTAAACCAATTTTATTTTTATATAACATTATGCCACTGTTAAAATATGCCTTATTAATTAATTTACAGAAAGACAGCTTTCAAACATTATATAAGAACTTCAAATTTCTAACAATTATGTGTCCTTTTGTTTTCAAGCTTTTTGTACAATTATTGTTAAAATAATCACTTAAGTATTGATTGTTGTATAGAAATAAATTAGTAGTGATATTTTGTGTAGTTTTATTTTTCTTAATAATTTGAAATTCAATAAGTTTTACCACAACTATACAATGGACTCCCCGATAATACGGCGCCCGCCCCCTGTAATCCGACATACATTTTTTAATAAAACGAAAGTAAAATCTTATCATTGGATATGTAATTAGTCAGATTACAAGGTACTCTTTCGTAAAAAATTCTGGACTGTAGAGGGTCTTAGGGAGTGCTCTATAATCCGACATTGCCCTGCATAATGTTTGTAGGATTACCAGTGGTCCATTGTAATACTCATTTTTCATAGGCTTTCATAAGTGTTTTAATATAATCTGGTTATTAAAAACCTTGGAGGAAAGTGGAAAATGTGTATTCATTCAATTGGTGCTAAGTTTTCTATGTGCTATAGCAGGGGGCTCCAACTTTTTTTACTCAAGGATCACATTGTAAATTTTTTGGGGATAGGAGGGTCAGCCAAGCTCCCCCCTGGTACATTGAATTTTTTTTATAATTGAGAACTCAGCAGTGGTTTTTGCGTTAATTTTTTTAAGTTCCTTTGTTTCCTTATATGACTTTGTTGTTGGCTAAAAAAATATCTCTTACTAAAAAATTATATTTGCTATAAAAGAACATTATGTTCTGTAAAAGTAGTGTTATTTCAAGTAGGCCTAATAAAAACATGATAACAAACAAAAACAAAATGATAAATAACCAAATCTTTTTAATTTACTACAAAATGTACTATTAAATTTTAAAGACAATTTTACACTACATGTTTTTACAATAAGAATGTGTGTAAAGCTTAAAAATTTACTTTTTAATGAAAATATTGCATTTGTTTGTCACTTAATATTTCAGCTTAAAAGGAAATATATTATCAGATAAAAATAACTTTTGTATTCCAGAAGCTCACAGGCTGTAGGTCGGAGACCCCTTTTCTGTAGAGTTCAAATTTAAATTTTTTTATTTGTTGAAAATCAATACCATTTTAAAATTAGATATAGTGGACTTATGGAAGTCCATTTAATAAAATATGAATATTTGATAATTTGGTTGAAATATATTTGTAAAATATACCTACCTATATATATATATATATATACCTATATATATATATACCTATATATATATATATATAAATTAATAAATTACTAAAACATTAAATAAAATATATTTTATATATTATTTATACCTACTTTTTCTATTTGTTCTAATACATTTTTTAAATTACTATCAAATAATTCACATCTAATTGGCATTTCTAAAGAATAAAATGGATTTTTTAAAGCATAATCAGCATACAATTCATAAATACGTTTTAGTAATATTTCTATTCCAACTTGAGCTCTGTCTGATACTATCATAATTTTAACTCCTGTTAGAGTTTGAAAACAGTTTAATCTAAATGTGTCTGCTTCAAGAACTTCTATTCCAGAAGATTTTGGTTCAGGACTCAACTGACTAGCAATTGCAAATAATGGGTAAAACATACTAGCAAGAAAGATTTTTTCATTTGTAGTCATTTTAGGCCTTCCAAATTGAAGAGTTATTGGATAATTATCTTTTTTCTCTAAAAATTCTAAAGCGTTTTGTCCATTATCCATTTGGTGGCCAGTAACTGGTATGCCATTTATAGCACTTAAAACGTGACCAACTGAAAAACTTGAATCAAATGTTAAGCACATAAAACATTATGTTCTCTTACCCTGAATCCCATCTTTTTGTCCAAACTCAACAACGATCTTTTTATTTTCTGTTCGTAATTTTATATCTAATGGATAATTAAACTTTTTTTCTGTTTCAATTTTGGGAACTACATTATCATAATTAAATATCAAGCCTCCAGATTTTGACACAATGTAAATACCATAAATAACCATGTTCTAACAAAAAATGGTAAATATTTATTACAAAAAAGTTTTTTTTCACAAGACAACTATAACCTAACCCACAGGACAGACCTAACCTAAAAATGTCATATAATCGGTGGCTAATTATTGTCTAAGGTAGCTACATATAAATAACCAGCCACTAAAAACTATATTTTAAATTAAATATTATTATAAATAATATGGTTAATACAAAATATGATTTAATAAAAAATATTTTGTTGAACTTTATTGTTACTGTTTCATTGTAAGATATAGAAAGAACTAATAAAGAAAAAGAAGAAAATATAATTAAAATTCTAACCTCCTTCAAAGGTTGTAATAATTTCAATAATTTGTTTACAGATATGTTTTTATTTTAAGACATAAGAACATACTATTCAAATAAAAATTAGTATAATGGCTTACCATTATTCTGGTTCTAATTTTAATAGTAATAATTTTATTCCGAAAAATAATATAGAACGAGTTGCTGGAAAATATAAACAAAAAGTTATGTTGTTAAAGCAAATGATACGGGACTATGTTCATGTAAGTTTAATTTTAACTAATAAGATAAATTCACTCATTATTTCACTTATGCTGACTATCAATTCCACAATTGTTAGGAAAATGCTGCAATGGTAGATGAATTAGAGGAAACAGAAATGAATATAATCATTAGGAAAGAAGAACGAAAGTTTCTCCTAAGAAAATTGTGTGAATATGAACCTCAAGTAGCATCAGAAGTACAAAATGCAGCTAAAGATGGACCTTTATACAAACCAAATATATCTAATTCAACATCCTTTAGCAACACAAATTCAGATAAGAAATCAAAAAAGAAAATACACTCCACAGGTATATTTTAAACAGCTGTCTAAACATTGTTCCTATATTGTTTAAAGAATAAGTTCCATTATTTTTAAAATGCAGCTTGTTTTCTTAATCTTATTTTCCTAAAAGAAATCATTATGAATTTTTACAAATATTAAATTAGGTATTCATTTTATTATTTTGAAAGGGATTAAATCAAACTAAAATACTAAAATGTTTATATATGAAAGAAAGGACATAGATGAGAATATTTTGGTAACAGTAAATCATTTTATACATGAATGTGCTATTAGAAGTGATTTTGTTTTTATATATTTTAAGATAGAAGATCATCCGGAATGAAACCCAAAAAAAGTTCCACAAAAAGTAGAAAGAAAATTGTTCAACCAGTACCTGTAGATCATACTGGTAAACCAGTGTTTCCAATTGAATTGGGTCGCCTTACTGTGCATTCCCTGGGTGAGGTAATTTACAATAAACCTGAATTTCATTCTGAACATGCTATCTATCCAGTGGGATATGTTTCTACAAGAATATATGGTAGTTTAAAGGACCCAACACAGAAATGCATATATACTTGTAAAATATCAGATGTAAATGACAACCCAAGGTAAGGTTATAATTGATTAATTTATTAACTGAAGATTAATTCAGTAAGTTATGCTTATATTATATAATTTATAAACCTTAATAGTAAAATTATATTTATAGATTTGAAATAGCATCAGATGATCACAGTCCACCTATATCAGGAGATACTCCAGATGTATGTCATTCCCTCCTTTTACAAGGCATTAATGATGCTTTGTCATTCAATGTGGTTAGTACCAGACCAAGAGGTCACGATTTTTTTGGATTGGCACATCCCACAGTTCTTCATCTAATTCAGAGTTCTCCTGGTGCACGTAGATGCTCTAACTATAAGTGGATTAAGTTTGAGGTTTCAAAACATTGTGAACCTTTTACGGATGATAATGATGCTGGGTTAAGTTATGAGTACTTGCAAAGAAGCATTAATTTTTGTAAATATAAAATGGCTCCTGATGTCTTACAGAGGCCTGACGAATTTTTGGATTCTAAGGATAATTTGGTTTTGTTTTAATAAATTCTTTTTTATACACATTTTTGTTTTCCTATTTAAATTTATCTGGTATTTAACATTGTTTTACATACAACTCATGTTGAATGTTAAATAAAACTAAAAATTTTAGGTAACATAAAAGTGATTGTACTAAAAAATATTATTTATTCACAAACCTTTCTAAGTAAATTTGAAACAAAACGATTTTGTCTCATAAATATTTAATGGGTGGGTAAATTATCAAAAATATAAACAGGTAGGGTGTAATTATTTTAAATTGAATCACACTACCATTATTTTGAAATTATTATACCACTGTACATCTTTAAAGTTGTAAAATGAGGTACATTTTAAGCAATTAACGTGCATAATACATGTAGCTGTTTAATATCAACAGTTGAAGAATATACATTTTTTTTAAGCTAAGGAGACGTTATTATGTAGCAGTACTTAAAAAAATATAAATATCTGTTGTTATTCTTTTAAAGGGTCTTTTAATGCTGTCTAGGTTTGCTTGAAAATATTTACACATTCTTGACCTACTTTTATACCTAAACTAACTGAGTTGTGTTTAATGAGCATCTATCAAAAATTTTTTTAAGAAAAATCAGTACACTAATAATATTTTTGCAAACAAATATAAAAGCATAGTTTGATAAATCAATGTTTTAATTATCAAAAAATTTAGTTTCATTTACCATTTTCGTGCTAAAATGTTACAACCTCAACGATTATGACTTTCCCCTCCAATTAGGTACGCCCTTGTTATCAGATAAATTCGTTCGTTGTGAACTAAATAAGTTAGATTAATAATAAGAATTATTTTCTACAATTTTCGTTTACTAAATAACCCTTGCTACACTTAATATTTGAATACATAATCAGTTATTATTTTCGGGTTCCTATATATAGGTGTGTGTATTCATCGATGTAAGAATTTTGTCTTCTTTTACATTAACGAAAAATGACAACTGATGGAGAAGACAAATTTGTACCAATAATATGTATGCCCGCGTCTTTAAATATTTTAAGAATGTTTCTTGCGTTTCCTCCAAAAAATACAGAATTGAATCCCGGAGTTTTATTTTATCTAAAGTTTTTGGGCGTGTCTTTGTTGGGTTCTCTTCCCATGATAAGTAGTATCATGCATTTAATAAATACAGTACAGAGTAAGTATATGTATAAGTATCTACTTATACTATTTTATTATTTATTTAGCATATTATATTTTAAAAGCAGAGTAGAGCCGGTCTCTTACGTCTTATTTGAAAAGCATCCAACAATATAAGATCCTGCTTTCCAAGGTAACCGCTAGATGCTCTTGGAGTCGTCAGAACGATTAAAAGAATACGGTGAATATGTGAGCCTTTGCTGCTTTGGTATACTAAAATATGTTATTTATGTAGAATAAAATCGAGGTATTTTCAAATTATTAATTGTTTTAGGTGGACAGTTCCATCGTATTGAATTGGACATAACGTATGCTGTTTCATTTTCAACTGCGTACGCTCTGGTATGGGCATTTATTTTAAAAATAAAATCAGCTGCGAAAATGTATACGTTTATATCAGATTTCAAAACTTTTGGAAAACCTCCAGATTTCGATAGAAACAATAAAGATTTTAATAAATACGCCAAAATACATTTTGTTTATTTAGAATCGCTAATATGGTTAATTATTTTCACCTCAAATATATTCAAGAAAGAAAGTTGTAAGTTGGAAAATAAAAAGTTCAACATGACCGAAGTTTGCGGACTTTTTTCGTACACTTGGATGCCTTTCTACGTCGATTACTCCCCTATTCGCGAACTTTATTTGTTGATTGAAATTTTCGGGGTAAGATATAGGGTAGTGCACACACAATTCATTCATTAGATAAAATATAGAGTAAACTATTTTATTTTATCTAATTTATCAGTATAGTAGCTTCATTTATATTTATTATTTATGTTTTTGAAGGTTCATCATATTTATATGTTAGCTGGTTTAATGGCCTGGCAAGTCTTTGAAACTATGCAACATATAGTTGTTCGTATAAGACATGTTAAATATGTCATAGTCCAATCTTTATCTTATAAAGATCCTGTTATAAGAAGAGAAAAATTTAATACGGCTGTTAGGTATCACAATTCTCTGTTTGGGTAAGTGACGAATTCAATTTTTGTTTCAAGTACCTATATTTGAATGAATAAAACTAACCAGTCTAACTGTCTACTCTGTAATGAAGAATGTTTAATTGACAATACTGTTATTGTTGCAGGCTGGAACAAAAGTTAAATGATGCTTTTAGTATATTTATGTTTACGCATATGGTTTTAACATCTGCTGTACTGGGCACTGGCATTTATTCTTTATTAAATGTAAGTTTTTTAATATGATACAAGATATTTGCATTTTTTAGATAAATCTACTAATAATTGCGATAAGTAGTATGAATTATTCAATGAAAATTTGGTATTACTATATTTCAAATCCCTTGGAGATACTTATTTCAATATGCAATATTCTAATCCGGGACACTTCGTCACTGGCCCGCTTGTAAACTTCCATACAACGTTCACAAAGGCCCTTAACTAAAAACACTGTTGTGAAACCACTTTCTTCCGACCAAGTCTGGCATGTCGGACTGGTCAGGCATCAGCATCCGCCTTCCACTCCAAATCGTCAAATTAATTTACTCATACCTAACAAACCGCATAATTAGTATCAAAATCAGTCAAACTCTATCGCTACCATTCTCGTCGTAACCTGGGGTCCCTTAAGAATCCATCCTATCACCTTTATTATACCTAATCTACACCTACGACATTCCAAAACCTCCTAACCTCTAATCACACATTCAGCTATACGCTAATGATATTTCAATCTGGCTTCGTCCAACGCCGCCTCCTTTCCGAAAACACCCACACCAAAAACGTCCTAGATACCATCAGACGACTCAAAATAAAATACCCATACCGTCGTTTACGCCTTCTGAACGCTAACCCTATTTAAGATCTCCCAGACGATTACCAAGACTTCCTCGACTTTTCCCCACTAGCCGGGCTGCTGGTCTTCTGTGGTTTCCCAGTAAACCAAATGGCTGGTAGTAAGGCAATAATACAGCCACAGCTCTGTACCAGCTCCTAAACACACAACAAACAACCACTCCACCGAAACTCCAAAAGCCCAAGAAAAAAAGTGGCCTTGGGGAGGTCCCCTTCTGTTTGTGTAAATGTGTTGTGAAACCAAGCTGCACTTCCCTCGATCAGTCCCCATCCCAAATCCACACAACCAACAGCTCACCTTCAAATCCCCAACAGTATAAACTAGCCCTGCAGAGGATTACCCTCCAATATCAGGGCTCCAACAATAATCCATACTTTTAACCACTACCAATAAAACCGGCAATCAAACAATTCGAGGAAGAAGATTAATAAAAAATAAAAACCGAATAGTATTCAGGTTGCGCAAGTAAAGAATTATGTTGCAGTCAAAAATACTACATTTAAATTTGCTGACATCAAACATTTATTCCACGAAGCTATATCTACTATAACTATGAAAAAGTGCAAAAACTGCCTGAAACACAGTTTCACAGTACAAGAAAAAGTGGAGTTAAAGATCTGGGAGTTGTACAATTTGCGTGAAACATAAATTGAGCCACTTATTATCAACCTTAATGACGACAGCAGTACATCAGAATGTGATAGTTCTTTCTCTTAGGGTTAATATCTGATCATTATTACTATCTGCATCTTGTTTGTAGCTATTCGGATGTTCGGAAATTGTTTTATGCAACCATATTTTACGATTGGCTAACCATACTCTTTACAGAAGGTTCAAGTTACAGTTCCATATGAGAGGGTTTGTTTTTGATGGGTAGAAAACTGCTCCAGGCTCCAGGTACTGGTTTTACCATTACCCGGAAGTGTGGGATTCTCTCCCACTGGACCAACCCCACTCAACTAGCCTACTCGCGAACAAAACAGCGAGGGGTTGCCCCCGGCCAGAGCTGACCACACTAAAACCACCCCGCTTCCCACCCCGTCCGAATATGTGATCCTGATACTATCTTGTCAGATATTCATCAGAGCCACCTCCCGCCGCGTCTTGGTAGATTCTCTCTTCCTTCTCCTGTTTCAATATCTCCCTATTCATTGTCCCTATATCCTCCCACTTACGTCATCAACCTAATCATGCTTCCATCAGTGATTACCTCTCCCATTCTGTCTTCCGTCTCCCTCCTTTCCTTTACCCATCTGGGGCATCTAAAGACTGTGTGCCCTGCATCGTCCCTTTCTCCACAGTAAATGCACTCATCCCCAGTCTTATCTGTAATCTCTGAAGCGTCCATGTCCCGTTAACAGCTGTGTTATATAATAATCAATCCTTCTATGTTTGGATCCCACCTACCTTCCTAAATCTCCAATTAGATCCCTCATCCATTTTGCTTTCTCTCTATTTTCCCAGTCATCTCTCCAATTATTCAAAGTTTCCGACTTCTTCCCTGAATTGCACCCCCCTGTCATTAATTTTAGTCCTTTCTCTTACCAACATTTTAACCGGAAGGACTCCCGCCACCACCTGCACTGTGGCACCTAAGAGGATTAAAGATGCTCAAAATTTAAAGTCTTAATTTCATTAATGGTGATAGTTAAAATAAAATAATCTAATTTTTTTGTAATGCTGATTGTTGTGTTCTATCGAGTTTGAATAGTTTTATAATAGGAATTAATAAGACATTTTTTATTAATATATATGACAGTACTAATTATAATGACAGTAAACATCAAAAACAAAATAAAAAAGTTGTCTAGCATATACAAGGTGGTCCAGAATTATGTACATTAATTTTTAGAGGTCATAGTACGTCAAAAAATTAGGGTACTTCTTTATGTACACTTTTTTATAAATACAACCCCTTAAAGGGGCGAATTGAAATTCTTATTTTTTTTAATATCTTCCAAACGGCTTTGACTACGGAGTTCATATTACGGAAGGTATTATAAGACATTGCTTTAAGTCCCTAATAGGGACTTAACAGCAGTTCTAAAAATCACTACGTATCTGTATACGTATCGCAATGCGCATGTGCAGAAGCGATACGTGGGTTTCCTTACGTTACGTGAAACGTATCAATCCATCACACGTACCTAACGTACGTATCGCACTATTGTGTTCCGTGATCGCGTATGCTCAAAAATCATAACCTTATTTTCCATTATCATAAATCATAATAGATTTAAAAATAAAAAGATGATTTTACAGTGGCAATGACGACATTATTTTGTTAAGGTAGATTTTGGGGCTATTTTTTAGGTTAAAAATTAAAACACATGAATGGTTACGTTACGTTGCAAACACATTTGCTTTATGCTTCTTTTTTTGCTTAGTTACGTATCTCTATTAGGTTAATTGATTTCATGTCACCACCTATCACATCCCATATGAATAAAGGGTAGGTTTGGGGGGTAAGTGAGGGTTATTACTTCACTTTTTTTTTAATTTTTTATTATTAAAAAAAAATATTTATTAAATTCTTTCCTTACACTTTTCTATGCAAAAAAGGTGCTCTTGTAATAATTCGATAGATATCACTGTTTTAGATTTATTTTAACTCTAAGGTATACATGTATTTTACTGTAATCGTTACATTTCTGCATATGCATGAAGTAGGCTTTGGAATTGACACTTGTGTTAGCAACAACACTTTAATCTCAGGTAGTCTATGAATTGTCAGTGACGTTTGATGACAGTTAAATTATTTCATCTACACTTTTATTGTACTCGACAGTGAAATTTGTTTAACACGTCTCTTTTGCTTAATTTTTAATTTGTTTGCCCTGAATATGGCACACTATTCAAATTCTGAGTTGACAGACATACTTTTAATATTAGGGAAGTGTTCGGGAAATGCAGCTGCCGCTATACAGAGAAAAATATTCGAACAGAAATATTCCCAATGCCAGGACTTTTGTAAGTACTGAACGACGACTGAGAGAAACCGGTTGTCTTCAAATAAGGAATACAGATGCTGGTCGTCCTAGAGTAGCAAGAACTGCTAACGTTGAAAATCAAATATTGGACGCAGTAATAAATGACCCCACAATAAGTACACGCAGGTTAGGATTAACAACGAACATTTCCCATCAAAGTGTTTTAAGAGTTCTGCATGAACAGCAATTACATCCTTACCACTATCGACAGGTGCAGGAATTGTTACCTGACGATATGCCACTTAGAGTTGATTTTTGTGAAGTATTGCAAAATAAAGTTCAAACTGCACCAAATTTTTTAAACAATATTCTGTTTACGGACGAGGCCACATTTACAAGACAAGATATGTTCAATTCTGGAAATATGCATTTCTGGGCTGAAGAAAATCCAAGGGCTACAATGGAAACTCACTTCCAACACACGTTCAAGATAAACGTGTGGGCAGCTACTATAGGAAATAGTTTTATAGGACACCACATCTTTCCCGGAAATTTAAATGGTAACATGTATTACAATAGACAATATTCTAGACAATATTTTACATGATATTTTGGAAGATATTCCAAAACATGTTTTTCATGCATGGTGGTGCTACACCACATTACGCAAGAATTTGTAGAAGGTTGTTACATGAACACCTCCCTGATAGGTGGATAGGCCGGGGTGCGGATGCACCAATTCATTGGCCTGCTCATAGTTGTGATCTTAATCCAATGGACTTTACAGTATGGAGTTATTTAAAATCAGAAGTGTATAACACTCCAATTAATATAGTAAATGAGTTAGGAGACAAAAATGAACAAGTATTTATCAATTTACAAAACGATCCAGTAACATTAAATGGATTAATGCGTTCGCTAAATAAAAGAATTAGATTATGTTTTCAACAAAATGGAGGACATTTTGAACAGTTGTGAAATATTATTTTTGCCATTAATTAAATGTAAAGTATCATTTAAGTTTTCCATTAAATTTGTATTATTATTGCTAACACACGTGTCAATTCCAAAGCTTACTTGATGCATATGCATAAATCGAAAACAGTGATATATATATTGAATTATTACAAGAGCAACTTTTTTGCTTAGAAAAGTGTAAGGAAAGAATTTTTAAAATATATTTTTTTAATTAACAATTAAAAAATGTAACGCAATAACCCTCACTTACCCTCCAAAACTACCCTGTATTCATATGGGATGTGGTTGGTAGGTGGTGACATGAAATCAATTATCCTAATGTCTTTTAATCCCTTCCGAAATATGAACTCCGTAGTCAAAGCCGTTTGGAAGATTTTAGAAAAATAAGAATTTCAATTCGCACCTTTAAAGGGTTGTATCTCCTTTATTATTTGGTTTTATAAAAACGTGTACATAAAGAAGAACCCTTATTTTTGACGTACTATGACCTCTAAAAATTAATGTACATAATTCTGGACCACCCTGTTTTAATAATTCTACAGGCAGTAGTTAAAAAATCAATGATAGGATAAAAAATCAGGTGATATTCGGAGTCTTGAACCTGGACCTGTTTGTGGATTTAAAATATGATTATTCTGTTGCTGCTCAGTGGTCTGCTCTGTAGTACTCGTATTATACGGATATGGAAAACTATTACATACAGTTGTTGATGTACATGGCTTATTAACATATTCATCAAAATCATCATGACTCTAATATAAACAATACATGAAATAATTTCAACAAGGTGCAGTCAATAATAAAACTGAAAAAGTAGAAAATTGTTTCTTTACCTTGGGTACAGGTGGAAACAATTTTCTACTTTTTCAGTTTTGTTGTAATATCTTCGTTTTCTTGGACCGCAGTCGTACTTTTCGAATTTCGAATCGATGCTTCTGAGGGTCGGTTGTCACATTTAAAATTTTGAGAAATCACAGTGGGTCTAAAAACTCTATGCTGTCTTCTGGGTGGTAGTGGACCCTGAGGGTCGGTTGTCACATTTAAAATTTTGAGAAATCACAGTGGGTCTAAAAACTCTATGCTGTCTTCTGGTTGTTGATTGTTTTGCTGTCTTGTGTGATTTTCCATATTTTTTGATTGCGTTAATTCGGTTTTAGTTATAGGCTTCTTAATATTGTACGATCGAAGTTGGTTGAAATGTCTTTTTATTATGTAGCCATCGTCCAATTCAATTATGTTATGTAATTTCCCCAAGCGATTTATAACAGTTACATGCTTCCCATAAATGTTTCCATGATAATTTCGTGGTTGCACTCTTGTTTCGATTAAATAAAATTGGTCAAAATTTGGTTCAATTGCATTATTTTTATCTGGTTTTTGAGGTAAAATAAGATCTAATTTTGTACGAATATTCTGACCAAACAACAATTCTGCGGGTGTCTTCTCATTTAAAAGGGGTGTTGTTCTAAACAAGTAAAAATCTATGTAGTTTCTCATAGTTCCTGGTTCATCAGAGATTTTACAAAATTCAACAAAATCTATTAATTTAAAAATGGATGCATTGTCATTAACTATTATGTCTGGTAATCTGTAACAACATTTTAATTTCGGCCGTTTACTCTTTGCATCTACAACTATGAAAAAATGATGATTAAAAATTGGTCCAGCATAATCTATGTCAAACCGTTGCCAATTTTTTTCCGGCTCTTCCCATTAGTGTAGGAGTCTTAGGAGTAGTCTTAGGAGTTTTCTTGATGTCACAACAGGCTTTACAACTATTAACTACATTCTCTATATCTTTATCAATACCCTTCCAGTAAAAGTATCTTCGGGCTATTGACTTCATTTTTACTATTCCTATGTGAGTACTATGTAGTTCTTGTAATATTGTTGCTTGAAGACATTCTGGCATAATTACTCGATTATGCTTAAAAATTATTCCTTCCTGTAAAGTATATTCTGGGTCGTAAATATTTCCAAGTTTCTCTTTCAATTGTTGTAATTTCGAATCTTGTTGCGTTTCCTGAGCAATGATTTAAAAAAAAGGTTGTAGAAATTTAATTTACTGTTTGAATTGGAAGTTTATGTCACAGTACACCAGAAATGACATGTGGACTTACATCAGTAGCTAGTATTATTGGAAATTCTGGTGAAAAAGGAATTAAACTTAATTATTTGCTATTACCTTTTTGGCATTTTTAAAGGCAGCTTCACATTGAATGGACCATATAAATGACGCATTTTTTAGTAATAATCTGTTTAGTTGCTGCATAATTGAAGAAGCATGAGGTATAAATTTATCATAATATCGAACCAATCCTAGAAACTGTTGTACTTGTTCTATATTTTCTGGTCTTTGTGGTCTTGTATGGCCTTTTTATTTTTATCATCTGACTTTTTTAACCCTTCTTTGGTGATAACGTGTCCTAAATATTTAATTTTATTCTTAAAAAACTTTTTTTTTTAGATGAAGATTATATTTCCGTAATGTTTCCAAAACTTTAATTAGTCTAACTTTGCATTCCTATAGAGAGGAACCTTGAATTAAAATATCATCAAAATAAACTGTAGTACTATCTAAATTATTAACAATTTGGTCAATAATCCTATGAATTCATTAGGAGCGGTTTTAATTCCAAAATTCAATCGCTTTGCAAGATAATTTCCTCTATGTGTAGATAATGCTTGTATTTTTGCACTTTCTTCGTCTACTGGAACGTGCAAGTATGCTTTAAATATATCAAGAGTACAAAAATATTGCCCTTTTCTCATTTTATTGAAAATATCTTCTATTCTTGGAATCGGGAGTCGATTATCTTTTGAAGCTGTTGATTAACAGTGACTTTGTAATCCGCGCATAACCGAATCTTCCCGTCACTTTAGGTACAATTACTAATGCCGTGCCCCATTCTGAGTAATCTAATTTTTCTATTATGCCTTCATTTTCCAAAATATCTAATTTTTTTCAACTTTCTCTTGTAAAGCGTATGGAATTTTTCTTGGTTTGAAAAAAATTGGCTTGGCGTCTGGTTTAAACATCTGGTAAATACATCTTCAAAATCATTTAAAATTTCATCTAATGAAAGAGCGAAGTTTGAAGCAGGAATAGTGAGAGAGTTTATGTTTTGAATGTTAATTTTTAAATTTCAAATCCATCTTCTTCCAAATATGGCATCACCATTTCCTGGTATGACAAATAAATCTTCAACTATGTTATTATTTTTAAAAGAAACAGGAACTTGAACTTATCCCAAGGGATTGAAAATATGATTAGGATAGGAACGGAACTTTATGTTCGTGTTTTGCATAGGTTCATTTAATTCTGAATTATTGAATCTCTTTCTGATATTAATGTAACTAGACTACCTGTATCATATTCAAAAGTGAAAGGTATATTATTGATTTGAAGTTCAATTAGCATTTTTGGTTCATAAATTGATGTTATACCTGTATTATAAACATCTATTATCTGATTTATACTAGGATCGTCTTCAAAATTATCTTCATTCAACTGATACTCGCTGACATTCTTTATTTCATTAAATTTTTTTTTAATATAGTAATGCATACTTTGCTTACGTGCCCTCGTTTTTTACTGCTTTGGCAGATGAGCTTGTCAACAACTCTGCATTCAATCGTTTGGTAATTATTTCGTCCACAATATAGATATAACCCAGAAATGCCTAACTTTCGATAGTCTATTTTTGTTTGGTAATTTTGCGTCTCTGAAAATTTTGGTTGTATATTTTGCTGGTACCTGTTATTGTATCTTCTCTATTTTGAATTTTTGAAGCTTCAATAGCTAGTGCAATCTCTACTGTTCGTTTAAAGGTAATGTTTGTTTCTTGTAATATTTTCTCACGAATTTCTTCATTTCTTAAGCCACGAATAAATTTCAATTTACTAGTGAGGTTCTAGACAAAAACGTAATTTAATTGAAATGAGTGGTAAGATTTTTTTCTGAAACCTTCAGAAATTAAAGAATGAGCGGCGGCTGCCGATAATGACATATCCTATAAAACAAAATGTTTGATATTTCTAATAAATAATATAACGCTTACCATGGTTTTTTTCGATGTAATGGTTTAATATGAACTAGTACATTTAGAAAAAGGTTAAGAAAAGTAGTAGAAAAAATATCGTATGCTACTTTCATGTAATGGCATGTTATATACAAAACTCTCTCTTGGCTCGTATTGTATCCTACAATAAGCTAGTGAATTAATAGCTATCATTACATCATCGTTGCCGAATATAGTCTTGATCCTTCAAAAATAAGGGAAATCTAGAACTGTCAGTAAATAACAAATGTTTAATATTTCTGATAAATAAAATAATGTTGAGAAAAGGAGTAGAAAAAATATTGTATGCAACTTTCATGTAATGGCCATTTATATGATGGTTGCATTATTTTCTTGTTCTAGGCCAAATCACTCTCTACCTTCTTGGTATGTACTGGATGGTTTTGGGGATTATTTATGGATTGTTTTAGTGGTCAACGCCTTCAAGACGAGGTACATAAAAGTTTAATTTTATTTTTAATTTCAAGATTAAAGTTGACATTTTACAAAATGTGACAGGTAAATGATCAATAAGAAAGTGTAAACATTTAGTTATACCTTTTACCTAATTCTGTTATTTATTCATACGCATTTATACTTTAAATAATTAGGAAACGGTGACACAAATCTTTAATGTACCTAAATTATGACATTATCGGTCAAATAACAAATAACTTGAAACAAAAAATGCTTACTAATTTTATTCTGGTGTTATTAAAAAAAAATTTTTAGTTGAGTGGGTAGGTTCTTCCCTAACTGTCTTTATAGTTGGAGATAACAAAGCCGGTACTCAGGACTTGGTTATCTGATAAGATGTTGAATAATACATAAAAATACGTTAAACCGACAAAAAAAAGAGAGAATTTTAGGGCGCCACTAATTTTCTTTCCTAAAAGAAAATTAGAAAAAAAATCAACTATACAAAACAGCTAACCTTTAATTGTTGTTATTTAGAGTATTTAAAATGGACAGAGATTAAATGCCTTAAAGTTTCTGTGTATCAAATAAAACTTCGTAAATGGTAAGAAAATACAAATTTAATACAACAGTGTAGGATTTGAGTCACAAAAAATATGCAATAAGAGAATTTTGGTTAGTAAGAATTAGTTATTACAAAAAAATACTATAATGTACAAAACTGACAAGTTTAACATAAAAAAAAACCTGATATCTTAACCACGTTCTTCAGTTCGTCAGGTAGTGATGTGGTAGGAACAGCTAACGAAGTTCTACACCCTTAATCTTGAAGGAAGTGTCCACCGTTCTGGACCAAGGCCGGAACTGAAACTTGTTGGTTTCACGGGGGTATCCAGGAACTGTTTCTCCAAAACAAATTTGGCCTCTAGAGACTAGGCCTTAGTTACTGTGCTGGTAACTATCAGATACTGTGCTGATATCTCCCAGTTTTTTGAGTCGATATCTCCCCGAAACTGTGCTATAAACATAACGCGTGGTTACAAAAAAAATAAGAGAACAGGAAATTTACATGATACATCTCGTATTTCAGTCCAGATACGTTTCTTAATATATACATACAAGTTTTATTTTATTAACTGAATCAGCTTAACGATTCGTTCGGGACAATCTTTATTATAAGAAATAATTTCATTCAAAAGAAACAAAGCAAAAAAACATTTTTAAAAGATAATTTATATTGTAAGAACGAATTTTAGCAAAAAAAAGAGAAAGAGAAAAATAAATTATTTACGTTAAGATACTTTTAAGCAATAATTTTATAACAGAAAGCAAAGAAACTTATTGATAGAAGCTAAAATGTCATAAAATGTCGTAGCCATCTTTTCTCAAAAAAAACCCAGGCTGACATGTATTTATTCGATATATTTAGCTTATAAGCAACAATTTAGATAAAAAGAATTATAAATATTAACATACCAGTAGTCTACGATAAAGTTACCCGGTTGGGTTTCGGCTCTGGGGACCGTTTTTATATATAAGGAACGATAAGAGATACAAATTTGATTTTTGGGATTTGGTATATATTGGACCTGCTCTCTTTAAAAAAACATTAAAAATCCGAAAATTCCGAAGGGGGGGCAATATTAGGGGGGTCAACCCCCCGAAAAATTAAGAAAAATAAAAATCCAATACCGCCATCGTTTTTCTCATATTTTTTTATGTACATTTCTAAATTTTCATAATTTTATCTCAAAATTTAATTTTTGATCAGGTATGGACTTTGAAAAAATTTCCGCAAAGATCGATGATTCTGGATCTGGGGACACTCTGTCATTGAGGAAACGGGAAGAGATAAAAATTTGATTTTTGGGATAGGGTATATATTGGACCTGCTCTCTTTAAAAAAACATTAAAAATCCGAAAATTCCGAAGGGGGGGCAATATTAGGGGGGTCAACCCCCCGAAAAATTAAGAAAAATAAAAATCCAATACCGCCATCGTTTTTATCATATTTTTTTATGTATGTACCTAAATTTTCATAATTTTATCTCAAAATTTAATTTTTGATCAGGTATGGACTTTGAAAAAATTTCCGCAAAGATCGATGATTCTGGATCTGGGGACACTCTGTCATTGAGGAAACGGGAAGAGATAAAAATTTGATTTTTGGGATAGGGTATATATTGGACCTGCTCTCTTTAAAAAAACATTAAAAATCCGAAAATTCCGAAGGGGGGGCAATATTAGGGGGGTCGACCCCCCGAAAAATTAAGAAAAATAAAAATCCAATACCGCCATCGTTTTTCTCATATTTTTTTATGTACATTTCTAAATTTTCATAATTTTATCTCAAAATTTAATTTTTGATCAAGTATGGACTTCTGGATCTGGGTATACTTTAATTAATTACCCTGTATATAATAATAGTGATTCAATGTGTGTGTTCTTAAATTTTTAAAGTTTATTGTTATTTGCATGCCTGTTCAATTTTATTACAGTTGACTTTAAGGTTAATATATATGTTATAATTATTTGATTCAACTCTTTTACTATAAAATATGTGAACTGTCAAATGACATTCAATAAATGTCTTTTTTTCGGTCAAATATCAATTTTCAATTGTTAAGTGTTATATGTCAACTGTCAAATGTCAATTTCAACCGGCATCTGTCAAATGCCAACTGTCATTTAGGATATAAAACCACTGCGTGCCGAGCGATGCGAGGTTCGCAGCACAACATTTAGGTCATTTGTTCTTTGCGACATTTAAAATTTGGTTATTATTAGCAAGGGACAGGGAAGGGGTAAGGGAAAAGGCATGTGCGTTAGCACTGCCAAGCTTTACAATTAAAATATAATTAAGCGGGTGCCTTGCCTACAGTAGCAAATATATTTTAAAGTAAGATAGTTGAATACATTTTGTAAGCAGATTTCCACACCACCCTTGAGGTACTGCTTTTGGCGCGTTACTTTTTATGAGTGGGTGTTCGCCAGAAGCCCTATTATCCCACATAAATTAACATAAATTTTATAAATAAAAATAAACTCTGTAAAAATTAAAAATAACAATAAATAATTATAAAAAACAAAAGTAAAAACTTAAAAATATTTATAAATACTGTAAAAAAAACAAAAAGATTCTAAAATTCTATTCTGGTGCAGTAAAGCAATCAATCATTCAATCACACATTCGTGGCAGTCACACTCATCCATTTCTTCTTTTTTCATCTTCATTGGCTTTTTTCCAACACCTGGATGTACTCTTGCTAGGTCGCGGAGGAATCTTTCTAGCTTGGCTTTGCCATCGGTCAATGGATCCAAAATATTTTTTCTGTACATCCAGGATCCGATGTATTGGTCAGCCGTAGCAATGTTGTTGGTTGTTTTGAGATGCTCTTTTAAGTCTCTCCAACATCTTTCTATTGTTTGAGTATGCTCTCTGTACGGCTGCATACCAGGTTGGGGAGGAGGTCCGTTCCATGTTCCATCCAAACATTCCACTTTAAATCGGTCCGGTGGTGCCCAATGTGGAGGTTCATCTTTCGGCGGATTTACGAAGTTTTGCGAGTGGTTTACTCTTCCATGTCCGTTAAAAACTTCGTGACACTCGTTGTATCCTCTCCAAAAGTCCGTACAAATATATGAGGAATGATCCACGCATTCCCCAAGTACATTTGTAAGTGTGTCTATGTCTCTATTTTGCACCAATACGGCGAACCGCTTTTTTGTTGTGCGGCTGATTCCTCCTACGACCCAGACATGACGCCATTCGTTTAATCGTCCAACCTGGTATTTTCTTTTAAAAAGGTGTGTTTCGTCCACTTCCACAATATCCTGGGGTCCCCCGATGGGTTGGTATTCATGCCACGCAATGGCACAAGCAGCATCTCTGCAAAAACCGTACCAAAACACGGCAGTTTCACGAGAAATTTTTAAATCTGCAAGTAAGGCTGTTAATGGCATTCTCCGGAGCCAATGGTAAATAATCCTTACAACTATGTCTTCTCGCATGTTGTGATTTGTTCTCACATGTGCCATGAACGTATTATAATATGGACTGAATCTTTTTCGTCCGTGATTCCGACATTCATATCTAAATCCATGTCTCCTACTATCGGTCGTAGTTCTTAATTGGGCACCACAATCAGGGCAGTTTGCTGGTGTATCTCTAGTGGGCACCACTCCGTGCATTTCCAAAATTATTTTTCCTCGTTCTCTTGATTCTTCCTCACTCAACACATTCGTTCCTAAAAAGGCGCCTAGGGAATAAAAATTGATTTCCATATTTCTAAAAATGACGTCCATTTTTAGAAATCTTAAACTCAGATTGAAATACCAAAAAAAAATGAAACCGAGAATTACGACTTTTATCCCCTAAAGCACCAATACAACATACAACCTGCTTCTACTGTTACAAAACAACAACTGACTGATTTTACCGCTAACGACGATACCAAAGTACGAATTTCGTTCGCTCGGATGTTACGACTACCCTCTCAATTTACAGGAAAATCATTGGCGTCGGGCGGCTTTAGAAAAAATATATCAAATGTGCCGCCTCATTGAAATTCGTTAACTTTGCCAATTGTTAAATGAAATAATTTCAAACATTTTGCAGTAAAAGCTATTAATTGACATATTATGGTGTATTTGCTTGTTAAAATTGATTGTATTAACCCTTACTAAGTGAAAGTTCTTATTTGCTTGTTAATTTAATATGTCGTATTCATGTTTTCGCATCAACATTAGCTGTAAAAACGGGTAGGTATCTGATTTAACACTATGTAGTAGCCATACGTAGTAATAACGTGTGATTCAAATTTAATTTTTTTAAACAGGGTATTGGATTAAGATTGGACACCGGCGATACATTGAATAACTTATATACAGGGTCATTAATTACAGTGATTGAATGATTAATTATTTCACTGTACCAGGATAGAATTTTAGAATCTCCTTTGTTTTATTTTACAGTATTTATTAATATTTTTAAGTTTTAACTTTTTAATGGTGTTTTAAATTTTTACAGAGTTTATTTTTATTTATGAAATTTATGTGGGATAATAGGGCTTCTGGCGAACACCCACTCATAAAAAGTAACGCGCCAAAAGCAGTACCTCAAGGGTGGTGTGGAAATCTGCTTACAAAATGTATTCAACTATCTTACTTTAAAATATATTTGCTACTGTAGGCAAGGCACCCGCTTAATTATATTTTAATTGTAAAGCTTGGCAGTGCTAACGCACATGCCTTTTCCCTTACCCCTTCCCTGTCCCTTGCTAATAATAACCAAATTTTAAATGTCGCAAAGAACAAATGACCTAAATGTTGTGCTGCGAACCTCGCATCGCTCGGCACGCAGTGGTTTTATATCCTAAATGACAGTTGGCATTTGACAGATGCCGGTTGAAATTGACATTTGACATATAACACTTAACAGTTGAAAATTGATATTTGACCGAAAAAAAGACATTTATTGAATGACATTTGACAGTTCACATATTTTATAGTAAAAGAGTTGAATCAAATAATTATAACAGATATATTAACCTTAAAGTCAACTGTAATAAAATTGAACAGGCATGCAAATAACAATAAACTTTAAAAATTTAAGAACACACACATTGAATTACTATTATTATATACAGGGTAATTAATTAAAGTATACCCAGATCCAGAAGTCCATACCTGATCAAAAATTAAATTTTGAGATAAAATTATGAAAATTTAGAAATGTACATAAAAAAATATAAGAAAAACGATGGCGGTATTGGATTTTTATTTTTTTCTATTTTTCGGGGGTCGACCCCCCTAATATTGCCCCCCCTTCGGAATTTTCGGATTTTTATTTTTTTTAAAGAGAGCAGGTTCAATATATACCCTATCCCAAAAATCAAATTTTTATCTCTTCCCGTTTCCTCAATGACAGAGTGTCCCCAGATCCAGAATCATCGATCTTTGTGGAAATTTTTTCAAAGTCCATACCTGATCAAAAATTAAATTTTGAGATAAAATTATGAAAATTTAGGTACATACATAAAAAAATATGATAAAAACGATGGCGGTATTGGATTTTTATTTTTTTCTATTTTTCGGGGGGTCGACCCCCCTAATATTGCCCCCCCTTCGGAATTTTCGGATTTTTAATGTTTTTTTAAAGAGAGCAGGTTCAATATATACCCTATCCCAAAAATCATATTTTTATCTCTTCCCGTTTCCTCAATGACAGAGTGTCCCCAGATCCAGAATCATCGATCTTTGCGGAAATTTTTTCTAAGTCCATACCTGATCAAAAATTAAATTTTGAGATAAAATTATGAAAATTTAGGTACATACATAAAAAATATGAGAAAAACGATGGCGGTATTGGATTTTTATTTTTTTCTATTTTTCGGGGGGTCGACCCCCCTAATATTGCCCCCCCTTCGGAATTTTCGGATTTTTATTTTTTTTTAAAAGAGAGCAGGTCCAATATATACCAAATCCCAAAAATCAAATTTTTATCTCTTCCCGTTTCCTCAATGACAGAGTGTCCCCAGATCCAGAATCATCGATCTTTGCGGAAATTTTTTCAAAGTCCATACCTGATCAAAAATTAAATTTTGAGATAAAATTATGAAAATTTAGAAATGTACATAAAAAAATATGATAAAAACGATGGCGGTATTGGATTTTTATTTTTCTTAATTTTTCGGGGGGTTGACCCCCCTAATATTGCCCCCCCTTCGGAATTTTTGGATTTTTATTTTTTTTTTAAAGAAAACAGGTCTAATATATACCAAATCCCAAAAATCAAATTTGTATCTCTTATCGTTCCTTATATATAAAAACGGTCCCCAGAGCCGAAACCCAACCAAATTTTTAAATGTAATACATTTTGTAATAGTATATTACACACCGAGGTGGAAAGTGTTTCATTACTGTCGAGAGATGAGATAACTGACTGAGGCGCGTAGCGCCGAAGTCAGTTTCATCTCGAGACAGTAGGAAACTTTCTACTGAGGTTTGTATACTATTTTATTCACAATCAATAATTGTCTTCTTCTTATTATTTAATATTTATTGGTATTAAGGTATTTTAACAAAATGAAATAAAAGGTAACTTAGACTAAGGTAGGTAGATATACCTTGTAATTAATTATTATTAATATTAATAGTAACATTGGCATTATCCCTAGCGTTGATAACAAGGGATAATCCAGACTGTTTTGAAGATTTTGAAGCAGTAATATTTAATTCTTGATTCGAAGTACTGGATGCTGAGGCAGAAACTGATGACCGAGATTCACATGATGTCAACAGCTCCGCAATTCTTATTTGCCCATCAGTAGAATTTTCTACGTAACTTTCAGCTACAGCGCTTGATTTCCAGCCCCCTAATCTTTTTAGTTGCATTATATCTCCCCCTTTGTTGGCCAATAAAGTTGCTGCAGTGCGCCTAAAGCAATGACCAGTGTAAGTTTCCACATTATTTAATTTTAAATAAGTGGCTATTTTTTCGGGATCTGTGCAATTGAGTTATGACCGAGAGGTTGTTTAGTTATTTTTGAGTATCTAATTTGCATAAAAAATCTATCATTTTCAATGTTTTTTCTCATTTTTATATAATATTCCAACACTGTTTCAATCCAATTCTTGTTGGTAATGATGAACGACCTCGATTGATAGGTTTGTTGTCCGAGTTAAAATTAAGAAGCTTAGTAAATAATAATAAAAAAGAAGAAGAATGACAGGTCGGGAAGTGGCCATTTCCCGACCTAGGTCGGGAAGTGCTACTGTATAAAAAAGTTTTACTTTCTAACTTTTGAAATGTCGATAATGGTTACATTACATATGTGATTGTGAATAAACCATATTTCCATATATACACATAGAAAGGAATTTTTTGATGATGTCCAATCCACCCATCTCGTTAATTGCTCGTTAATTTTCTCTCATTTAATAGTCCACCTATCTATTCAAAAATGAAAATCAATTGACTTATCCATGTATTTTTTACAACATAATACTTATCAAATGAAAACAAAAATTTTTGGATATTTTATTGATTTCCTTGTCATTGTCATGTCAATGGACCGGTAAAAAATTGATTTTAGTTTTAAAAACTTATATTTAAAAAATTGAATGCCACTAGTGAAAAAATGCTATATGAGCCACGGTAGAAAACTGTATAACTCACTTAGCGCATAACTACTATTATTTGAACCATCGCAGTTTTTTTATTGTTATACGGACTATAAATAAAAATTAGAACTCTTTCTTTGTGAAAACAAATGCAAAAAAGGGTATGTCACAGAATTTTATTCTTTATGTTGATGGAAAACAAAATAGCAACTAGTTTCGACCTAACATTGAGGCCATCATCAGGCTATAAAAAAGGTTATTTTAGTGCTGCAAATGAAAAAGAAAAGAAAAATCATACCTTATGGGCTTATTCTGTACAAAAATGTTAGCGGTAACAGCGTTGTAAATTTTCAAGGTCGAGAGATGTTATGAAAATGCTATTCTGTACGCTCTTACTGTAATTTACATCGATGTATTTTAACATTTTCGCTGTTAAAATAACGCCAATCATTTCATTGGACGTTAGGAGTGTTGAAACTGTCAAACTGTGTTTGTGATAGAATTGTAAATTTTCTAGAAGTAAATTAAAATGAACAATATTATTCCATAATAATAATAAAAATAAATAAATAAAACTAATAATAAATATCTTTCAATAAATATAACGATAACCTAAAAAGTCGGCTATTAACCAACACAATAAAAGTGAAGTTAGCTGCAATGTAATATTGTTCAGAATACGATTTTTAACCGCGCTGTTAAATTTGATTTAAGATCGCGATTTTAATAACATTTAATATTTGTACAGAATAACCCTATTAGTGTAAAAATTAATGCAAGTATAAGTAAATATAAAGACCACAATTAAAACATAAAATATAAAATTACAAACATTTTCAAACGAACCAACAGATAAAAAATAAATAAATATGAGAACATGTAGGATAAAATGTATAAAATTTGTGGTCTAAAATTAACTTTTTATATAAGTATGTTTTAAAAAAGAAAGAAAAGGGGGGGAGAGTTCAACATAAACATAGATTTAAAAACTTTTCAGTGTAACTGTACCTGTAGTCCGACATAGTAGAGGTCGAGAAGAATAAGTCACAAGATGAAGAACAAAAGGTTTCTGAGGTTATGTTGACAATTACAATCTTAGACTAGGAAAGAGAGAGGACAGCGCATGGCAATGAAAACCTTATGCGTGAGAGTGAAGCCAATTTTGAAACGTTTGGTGGCAAACAAATTTGGAACATCGAATTGTATTTTTTTAGTTTTTTATTAATATTCACCTTTTTTAATAAACTGAATAGACATTTTAAAATGGTTAATTGTGTAGCTTATAAGTGCAATAGTCAGAGTGCTAAAAAAGAGCAAGGAATTTCATTTCATAGGTAAAAAGTATTTTAAAACTATTTCCTTGAAATTTATTTTTATTAATATTACAGTTTTCAGGTAATAGATGTTTAACTAAATCACATATGTTATGTACGATAACTTAAATTAATTGTACATACATTTTGAACATTGTTTTCATTCAGTTTTAAAGATTATTTTTTCAATTAATTGTTATTATTTTCTCATAGATGTAATAGTTTTGCAGTGGTGTAAAATAGATAAAATAGATTAAAATTGTAATATTTATTAAATAAATATGTTTTAAAATGATTGTTGTTTTTTTTTGGAGCGGTATAAATTTAAAGACTTTTTTAAATTAGATTTGTAATACGAAATAATGAAAATGATTATTTAATAATCGTATAAGAAAAATCGTATGATACGCATATGTCAATAATGTCCGCCATTAGTTTGGTGGTAAATGGGTTACATAAATTGATTCCAATGCGCAGTCCTCTCTCTTTCCTTGTCTAAGATAACAATTAAGATTAATTTAAAATGAAGATAAACAACCTAGTAAAATGTACGAAGCTAATTAGTCACATTAGAAAGAAAGCAAAACCAATTATTGAGGAAAGTGTACAAGAGAAAACAAATAAAGGAAATATGGAAGACAAAGTAAAATCTGTTACAAACACATACCATTAAGGGAAGACTAAGAAATATGTAAGGGTCCTTTGGTCTCAACTATTCATTCAAACATACAACTGCACTGTCTCTTGATGCTTCATTGATTAACATTTCAAGTAAATTCATCCTGGGACCTTTAAAACATTTATGTAACCTCGAAACGTTGCAATTATATGTTTGGCAAAGGCAGATGGTGAATTTTTACCAATAAAATAACCTTTTTTATAGCCTGATGATGGCCTTAATGTTAGCCCGAAAATAGTTGCTATTTTGTTTTTCATCAACATAAAGAATAAAATTCTGTGACATAGACTTTGGGGTTTTCATTTGGTTTCCCATTAGTCACATTTGAGATATGGATAGTTTACTTCGTCTTTCTTTGTGGTTTATAACCTAAGCTGCCGGCGCATTCCCGCAAATAGAAGTTCGACAGCTAGCTTTTGACAGCTAAAAGGGGTTTTTCATTTATATTGTGATATCCGTGGGTAGCAAGACGCTGTGTTCTATGGTAAGAAGTAGTGTTATTTTAGCAGTGGAAGGGGAAAATTCAAAAATATTTGCGCATGAGTATATGCGCAGCGTTTATTTACAAAAAATCCATCTCTTCCTTCTAACCTCCTTTTTAGGAAAGCTAAAAATGTCCATCTTTTAACTAGATAAATAATAGGTTTTTTGAATTCAACTGTTCGCGCGAATTGCCAAACGTCGACCTGGCGCACATTTTTTATTGTATAGTTAAAGCTGTTATCTCTTTTATTTAATGTGAGGTGTAAAACAAATTGCCGATAAACATTCTAATAATGTTTTTCTCAATCAAATAATTTCATATATTCATATAGATACTTATTTACAAAGAAAAATTAATGTAACTAAAAGAAAATAAACAACGCCGCTAAAACTATAAACAGGTCACAGAACTATAATAATTTATGACTTTCTCTCCCTAGACCGTCTAGACATAAGCTATCAAGTGGTAAGTGCTTATAACATCTAAGTGTCAAATGAAAATAATTATGTTTTACAATATTTCCAAACAAAGGCAAAAATTAAGTATTTTCTTCCAATTTTCAAATCAATTCAAAACAAAAACATTCAAAAATTTCACCCGTAAACACTAAAACAGTACTGTCTCAATTGTCAAAAAACCGTCAATAACAATAATGATTAATGCAAATGGACGCTTTGACGTCATTTCCGTCGTAAAACACCAACCTGGGATAGGTGTCTACTCCTTCTTTAGTTTTTTTATTCAAAGGTTGGAACAAACTAATATAAAATGTGTGACAGACCTGCTAAATTTTCATTCATATTTCAGAGTCTGGAGCTGGCGGTAGCTGTTTATAATTTACCTTGGTATGATTGTGAAGAGCAGTTGAAAAAAGATATTATGGTCGTTTTACAAAAATGCCAGCGTTGTATGAATTTGCGTGCTGGTGCTTTCGGTGTTATGGATAGAGCTATGATTTTAGGGGTAATAATAAACAACAATTAAATGTTGCATAATTTTATATTTTTATTTACAGGTTTTAAAAGTAACTTATTCGTATATAACTTTATTGAAGCAGAAATAACGATAAACTCTGAAAACTGGATATAAATAAATACGTAAAATTATTAGCACATACTTATATAAATGAAGTTCAATGAGTTTTGCTGTTCGATAAGAAAAAATTATATAGTTTGAAATACACTTTATTATTCAGTACAGTTTTTTTTTCAATATTAATACACTTTGCTACCTTAGAGTTATAAGGTTCTATGTTACGAATTAATGATTCCGAGAAAAAGAGAATTGAAGTTTTGACTTAAGAGATATACAATACAGATGTGAGTGATCAATGAACGTAATGAGTTTATCAATTTTATAGCATGACGTTAATAGAAAATCAATGATACTTTCATGAAAAAGTTGCACAATTTTTGAAAAAAAGTTATTTGAAACAAAACATAGAACTTTGTTTTATCAAAAACCTTATTTAGTAATAGCCAGTGTAACATAAAACTTTCGTAGTAAAAAATATTAACGTATCTAATCTTAGAGATGTATCTCTTTATAGTGACTTCAAAATGTCAATGACATCGATTAATTTATTGTTTTTTGCCTCTAACACGCAATTGTCGCATATTTGGTTGGGCCTCTTGGTTATTTACACGTGAAGTGGAAGGCTTCACCGTTTCATCAGGTAATGCAGCAATATTTCCTTGGGGTTTTTCATTATTTTTCATAGCAGGATTTTTTGTGTTTTTTTTAACGTTCAAATCTGGCTTTGATGATTTTTTCACTGTGTCCAATAAGTTCGGAATTGCAGTATTGAAATAATCTTGATCCTGCTTCGGCATGTAGGGCAACATTGTTCTTAATGCCTCTTTCTTATTCACTGGTAATTCATTTTTAGTCACGCTGACTTTCGGTTGTGGAAATAGTACATGAGTTGTTTCATATGATTTTCGAGTTTTTTTGATATCAATCTCTTGAAAATGTTGATCATCATGTATTTTTTTTAATTCCCACACTCAACGCCCTTTTTTTGAATCGCAGGACAGATGCTCAATCCGCTTTCCAAATATTTTCTGCTTGTTCTAGCACGACAGTAGTGCGACTCTATCCTTTGGAAAGAATTTATATGATCTTTAACTGCTTGTCTTGCTTCTTCTGATATTTTATGTTTAATGTGATTTCCTTGTGTGCTCGTAACAGGTGTATTTGTATTCGAATTCCTTTTTTTCAATAATGCGTTTTACATTGTTTTCTGGCTGACATCTAAAGTCCCTAAAAAGTATTTCTTGCACACTTACACTTTCCTATTCTTCACAGTGAAAAAATATTTGATTGTATTGCTTTTCTTCGAATTGTTGGAATTTTTTCCTTTTCGCCTTCTTTCACATACAATACGGTTTATTATTATGAACAGTTTTTTGTAGTGTTACCTAAGCTGTAGTACTCTTCAAAAATTTCGTCTCTTTCTTTTTCACTGATTATAGAATCACATTTGAAAATACATCTTTTGCAATCCTTCAAAGATTACACATGTTTGGGTGGAACTACTTTATTTCTAGCAGAGATATAACTTTCTCCACGTCCTCTCTTTTCCTTCCTTACGGCACATTTCCACTCCTTAGGACACTTTCGCCTCTTGCGAATGAGTCTTTTTTCACGTTCTTCTTGTGCAATGCTATTGCGGGTATTGCCTTTATTTTCTTTTTCATTGAGTGGAACCGCGTCTTGGTGACTGTTCAACGCTTCTGTTTGCTGAAAAACTGCTGCAGCCCGCATTTCCTCGTTCTGCATCGCTGATAGTACAAAATAAATATACCGATAAAATAAAAATTTAAACACTGATGCAACTTTGATATTTCATTTTATCCTTCATAGACGAATTTATTCTGTTATGGAGTATAACAATTAATAATAATAGCCGTCCTCTACCCGTCTAGGCTATGCCTGATTTGGGTATACTGTTCCAGCGCTTATGAGGAAGTTTTTCATTATTATTATATTTATGATTAGTACTAAATACTTCCTCATTCGATCACATCAAATGAACAGAATGATAGAACGAAGTGCAAATAGCAAGCATGCACGCTATGTCCATTTAGGATATAAAAATAATCAGACTGAAATGAAATTGAAACCTACCATCAAATTCGATTTCTTGATATTTCATACAAGCATTTCATACAGCATTGCTGGGACAATGCTAAACCATTTTCGAAATTGTTGTTATCGTCGCTTCCGCTACTATTCAAAAACACAAAAGAAAACTTAAATCATTATACCCTCACTTTTGATTTTACATACCTTAAATCGTTTTCATCCGGCAAATATTCACGATCTGTATCAGAATCATATCCGTACTCATAATATACATTTTCGTCCACTTCAATGTCTTCCATTTCAGTATTCAATTCACGCAAAATGCCTCGTTTTACACAGATCACTAGAACGTGGTAGAAGTTTAATGACGGAGTAAGTAGTGAAGATGTATGTAACACTGTGAGAAAGAACCGTCCAGGATGATCAACAACAAGGTTGCATGTGTACTATAGAACCTTGTGCTTATTTTAGTTTCATACACAAAATAAAGAAAAAGGTTTTATGTGTGGCATACAACTTTGTAACTAACTACAACTATTTTTGTGACATAGTACTTAATAACACTCAACATAAAACCTTTGCACTCCACATTAAACTGCCGCCGTTTCTACAGTCGGTTCCATGTGTTGCTTAGAACTTTGTTTTACTTCATACTCAAATAGCGCTAAAATTGTAACATAGAACCTTATAACTCTAAGGTAGCGACTTGTTAAGCCGATTATTCAATTTATGAATCCCCTCCCTGTAGTGGTTTTTTGGAAGGTCTGCAAAATACCCCCTTTGCAGCAACTATCACCTCTTTATTTGACAAACACGCTTTGATCACATGTATTTTTAGCCCTGGACTAAGGGACTAAATCTGGCGAATACGATGGAGTGGATGAATCAACAATTTGAACTTGAAAGAATTTGGCTATTGTCGAAATGCTCTTGTGAGACGGTGTGTTGTCTTGATGAAAAATATTCGGTATGTTGTTTAGATAAGTTCCTTCATCAAAATTTGTTCCCAGCTGGTCGAAAAGTTGCAATAATAATCAAAATTTAATGTTTAACCATCTTGCAACTAATCCACAAAGAAAATAATTTTCTCATCCTAATCAACTGAAGGATAACACCTTCTTAGCGATATCTAGACACTGACTCGCAGCTAATAAGCAGGTTCGCATCACTTTTTAGGCTCTGGTTTGATTCAGAGTCATGGTGATAGTAAACAATACCGATAAGAAGCGAAACTTTTAGCTTCTGTCAATTTCTTATTTGTTTGCACATGTCTGAAAGCGCCATGTGAATAAGGTAGTTGTCATTTGCCATTACTGTCGTGCTTACAGATTACAAAAAGAGTGTCTCCGTAGAGGCACTCGAAGAGCAAACATTTATATTCTTGCAGACAGTCAGACAGCTTTAAAGGCTATTTATTTATGAGTCAAAGCTAGTCTGGTAATGTAAACAATTCCTTAAGAAATTGGCAAGAAACAACAAGTCACCATGATATCGAAGCCAAGTCACAGACATAGACTAGTAAATGAAGGGGCTAATACCCCAAGTAAAACAATAAAAATATTTTGGCTTTATATGGGGTTTAAAAAAGTATTATTGTGGTAAATAAAGACAGTGGTTTTAAAGTTACCTTGTAAGTAGGTATACTATACTCTTTGTTCATATAAAAACTGTTTAGCTTTAATACAAGTTTTAATAAAAAGCATTAAGAGTACGCAGAATACAATTATTTAGACTTAATTTTTTTTAATTTAATTTTGTAAATGACTGCTCTTAGTTAAGTAAATTTGGTATTAGCTAAAGGTAATTGGATTTAAATTTGACAGTAATAAAACTAAAACCACTCCCTCTCCTTTCATGTTATAATTAACATGACATTTTGATGAGAAACATCAAAAAGTTGTGTAGAATTGTGCGTTTTTGTGAAATATTTAATAAAAACATTATTGATTTGAAAAGTTGGAAGTTAAGATGGCAGAAAATAAACTGAAATATTTTAAAATAAAGCGTACCTAAAATTAAAAAAAAAGCAAAAAAGGAAATTTTAAAAGCCAAGAATTTTGATAGGTTAGATTCCACACTTCTTAAAAGCAAACCATGAAGTTTAAACACATTAATCAAGATCAATTCAAATTTTAGGCTCTTGCTATAACCACATTAAGGCAAACCAGTTTTAATGAGTCGAAAAGCGAACGTATAAGTCTATTTGTTCTTATTGTTGTTTTGGAATACGAAAAGTAGATTTAATTTATTTTGAAGGCCATTTTTTAATAAAAACTTTGCCGCGATGGAAGTTATTAAAACAGATAATTATGTTAGGTTAGGTTCTATGTGAGTGGTCATTTAACGTCCCTTCCACTGCGACCTGAAAGATCTATTGTGGTTCACCCCTAGGTTATAGTCGTTCTATCAGCCCTATGCCTCTAATGAAGCTCATCAGGGTCGTTGGCGACACTTCCATGAAGTCATTGGGATCGAGTTAATGCAGACCAAATTTATTGATCTTTATTCTCTCGACCTCTCGGCAGGTACACAAGATATGCTCCACCGTTTCATCCTCAGTCTGACAGAATCTGCAGTCCGCACTCTCTGCCATTTATTTTCATATGCCTATTAAGGCGACTGTGTCCAGTCAGTAGTCCTATTATTGTTCGTAGGTTCTGTCTGCTCATATTCAGCAGCTCTTGAGACCTCTTTTTAGAGAGATCTCCTAGAAATGCCTTTGAGTGCCTTAAACCCTCTAGCTCGAACCAGTAAGAACGTCTCCTCTGATCTACCCAGTTCGATATTGTTCCTCTGACAACGCTAGTTGCTATGCATAGGAATGGCTCCGGGCCTATAAATATTCCTTCAGCACCTTTCCTGGCTAGAAGGTCCGCTTTTTCGTTACCTTCAATGCCGGTATCCCCAGGTGCCCAAAGTAAGGTTACTTTGTTATTTTCCCCTAGACGTATTAGATCCTGAAGGCACTTCACTGTTTTAACCACTGTGGTGGTTAAAACACTAAAATTGTTTTAAAAACATTAATATCTACGTATACTGTGTATTATTTCTCCCCATTTAATCAAAACTTTATAAACATCTCTTAGTATACCTACTAAAATTAGGCTATAATCTATAATAATAATAATAATAAGCTTTATTGTCGAAATTTTTTATTTATTTATGGACAAAGCTGTTTAAAAAAAAGCAAATCACATAGAACAAAACATATTAAAACAGTAATACAAGAGTATATACAAATAAATAAAACATAAAACATACAAACAAATAAAACTTCACAATATAAAACATTGCGAAAGGTCAGTTAAAAAAATAAAATAAAATAAATGTATACCTACTTTATGTATACATTGTACAATGAGAATGATAAATAATAAGTAGTTAATATAAAAAAACTTAAAATTTTAATTTAGTCAGATTAACAACAAAAAAAAACAACAAACAACAAAGTAAATAAATGGACTTTATTTCCAAAGGTAGATTGTTGTGCATTTTCTTAGCGTTATAAAAAATAGAGCTTTTGATTAACTCCGTTAGAGGTTTTAGTAAATAAAGGTGATAATCTGCACTTCTAAGAGGGTAGTTATGAGATGGTCTATCTAAATTTTTCCGAATTAAGAAAATAGATTCAAAGATAAATAGGGATGGAAGTGTTAATAGTTTATGTTTTTTTAAGAATTCCCTACAGTGAGTTTTACTGCTTAGTTTCAGCGTATAACGAACAGCTCTTTTGTAATTTAAAAATACGTTCAAATTGAGTCATACAACATGTACCCCAAAAAGGAAGTGCATATCGGAGATGTGACTCGAAGAGGGCAAAATAGACTGTTTTGCAAGCTGACAGGTGAAGCTCCCTAGATATTGTTCTCAGTGCGTAACAAGAAGAGCTTAGTTTTTTTGACAAAGCGTCAATGTGTACATCCCATTTTAGAGAGCTGTCAACGACTAGTCCCAAAAATCTCACAGAGTCAACGACCTCTATAGTGGAATTATTCAACATAATAGGTTGAATTGCAGATGTGTATGGTAAAACCTACGTCTTAGAAACGTTCAAACACATATGGTTAGAATCACACCATGATTTGATGATGGTTAAGTCATGTGAAACGATTCTATGCAGTTCGGTGATATCCGGGTGACTCCAAGAAAAGCTAGTGTCGTCTGCGAATAAACAAATTTTTCCGCCGATGCTCAAGTCAGCAATATCATTGATAAATAGCAAAAACAATATAGGACCCAATACCGAACCTTGTGGAACCCCATATTCTATCTGCTTGCATGAAGACCTTAATTCATCAACTCGTACAAGCTGCAGTCTATCACTAAGAAAGGATTCGAACCACCTGATCGAGGTGCCTCTAAATCCGTAGTACTGCAATTTTTTAAGTAGTATTTTATGATCTGCGCAATCGAAAGCTTTTGAGAAATCACAAAATATTGTAGCTGTAGAGTGTTGATTGTTTAAGCTGGAGTAGACATTATTAAAAAGAGAAAACATTGCATCATTTGTGCATTTACCACTTAAAAATCCAAATTGATTTTTAGCTAGAATATTGTATTTACCCACAAATGAAAGAAGCCTTTTTTACCAACCTTTCAATGATCTTGGATAACGTAGGAAGAAGCGCGATTGGGCGATAGTTAGAAACTTGATCTTTATCACCTCCTTTATGCAAAGGAATGATTATGGCTGTCTTAAGGCAAGTAGGAAAAATACCAATTTGGAACGACTCATTAATCAAATCAGTTAGAAGATCTAATACACAGTCCGGCAGATATGCGAACATTTTGAGGGTAAGCCCATCTACTCCAGATGCGGATTTGTTTTTAATGTCTCGAATTGTACTACGAAGCTCTTCTGTTACCACAGGTGAAAAAAAGAAACTGTTTAAGTTCTCATTAACATTCGGTAAATAGGAAAGTGGATCAATAGTGGAAGTTATAGAATTAGTTAAGTTTTTGGCAACATTTATGAAGTAATTATTTAGGCTCTCAGGGGAAGTAGGAATAGTGCTGGGTAAGGAAACTTTATTTCTTAAATCATTAACTATGGACCGTTTCCTTAGTAATATTTTTGGATCTACTCAGTCTCCTATTATAGTAGATGTCCTTTGCAGCTTTTATAGCAAAGGCGGTATCGACATCAAGAGTAAAGTCACCTATTATTGAACCGCAAAACTAATTGTACAGGCCCTGTAGTTATGTTAATTTTGTTTAATAGCAATGAAGAATAAAATTTCAGAGTTAAGCAAATACGTTTTTTATTGGATTTACCTAAACATTTTTAAAATAAAGGAAATAACAACTATATTTCGTCAAAATACTCTTCCTATACTTGTACTTTGTTGCAAGATATCTGTTAAAAAATTCCAACTAGAGTTGGGTGAATTGGGTTGGGTTTGTAATCCATTTGACAGTAAACCTAATAAATGGCCTCTTCTAGCCAGGAAAGGTGCTGAAGGAATATTTATAGGCCCGAAGCCATTCCTAGGCATAGCGAATAGCGTCGCCACAGGAACAATATCGAACTGGGCAGATCGTAGGAGACGTTCTTATTGGTTCGAGCTAGAGGGTTTAAGGCACTCAAAGGCATTTGTAGCAAATTTCTCTAAAAAGAGGTCTCAAGAGCTGCTGAATATGAGCAGACAGGACCTACGACACAGTCGCCTTAATAGGCATATGAAAACAAATGGCAGAGAGTGCGGACTGCAGTTTCTGTCAGGTCGAGGATGAAACGGTGGAGCATATCTTGTGTAACTGCTAAGAGATCGAGAGAATAAGGATCAATAAATTTGGTCTGCATCAGAGGCATAGGGCTGATAGAACGACTATAACTTAGGGGTGAGCCGCAATAGATCTTTCAGGTCGCAGTGGAAGGGACGTTAAACGACCACTCACATAGAACCTAACCTAACCTAACCTAACCTAACCTAACCTAACCTAACCTAACCTAACCTAACCTAACCTAACCTAACCTAACCTAACCTAACCTAACCTAACCTAACCTAACCTAACCTAACCTAACCTAACCTAACCTAACCCAACCTAACCTAACCTAACCTAACCTAACCTAACCCAACCTAACCTAACCTAACCTAACCTAACCTAACCTAACCTAACCTAACCTAACCTAACCTAACCTAACCTAACCTAACCTAACCTAACCTAACCTAACCTAACCTAACCTAACCTAACCTAACCTAACCTAACCTAACCTAACCTAACCTAACCTAACCTAACCTAACCTAACCTAACCTAACCTAACCTAACCTAACCTAACCTAACCTAACCTAACCTAACCTAACCTAACCTAACCTAACCTAACCTAACCTAACCTAACCTAACCTAACCTAACCTAACCTAACCTAACCTAACCTAACCTAACCTAACCTAACCTAACCTAACCTAACCTAACCTAACCTAATGGCCTATTACTGGAAGAAGAAGAAATGATAAACTTTCGTCCATTACTTCACTGAAAATGGATTTTAGTACCAAATCTTGAACAAATTTCTGGATCAAACTTTCAAATGACTTTTCATTAATAAAAGACAAAGCGAAATAGATTAGGTTAGTTTTCCACACGTTCTATCTTTGTGAAACAAGATTTTCTGCTGTTGTTTCGTTAACATCTAAATATCGAAATAAGCTTCTACTAGAAAAAAATCAAAATGGCCGTTTCTAATCTAAAATCTAACTTTTAGAACTATATGTCCCACAAAACAAGCGCATGTCAGCCATTGTTCCTTGCATTCTAATAACATTTCAAACTTGTTAGACTTAGAATAAGTTTGTAGGTCAATATTTGTCAATAGAAAACTTATCAACCGGTTTAAATAATTTGTTTTTCAATTTACTGCGCCTTCTTACCAACATAAACTCTGGGCGCGCCCCAGAGTCTGAGAACCGCTGCATATTTAGAACTAATTTGTATTTACAGTAATTATTATTTAGAAGTAACCATTTTCTGCTGCAGTTTACTGTTTGTTGCATTAATTATAATTCAAAATCCAAAGGTGTAAATTCTCATAATTTGCAAAATTCTACACCACTCCAAACTACTTATTATTTAAGAATCGAAAAGGCATTCAATAATTTATTAGACTTAGTTCAATATAAGTTTCATTTTCCGGGCTAATAATCCATTTTGTTTGTGTGCGGCCCATCATTAAAAATGTTAAAGAAAGAGGAAAATTTGAAAAAGAATCATTTGGTGTGCATGTCGGTTACTCTAAACATAATGAGAGCATTTCTGATTCTTCCGTCAGAAGATGAAATGTTAAAGAAACCAGGAGTTTTCTTCTTTATTAAGTTTTTTATTGTATCTGTTGTTGGATCCTTACCGTTAATAAGTAGTATATTGCATTTGATGCATACAATTATAAGTAAGTATACAATTAATTTATATAGAAAAATATGAGCTTTTAGGAGTAAATTTCATAGTAATTTTCGTGTAAACGGATTCTAAGATGGTAATAAAATAACAACATTGGTTGAAAAATTTTTTACGTGTCAAATTTGGAAACGAATCATCTTCTATTTATTTTAACCTTAATTTTAACTCCATCCCCTCATATTTAGGCTTGAAAAGAGAGATAAAGGTCAGCTCTTGATTGGTCATAATTAAGTCTTTACAAACTGGTTAGAGACTGTAGTTAGAGATTTACCTAATTACTTACTATATGTTTTGTTTTATGCAATCATAGCAACAACAGCTTTATAAAAAAGTCAGAGAGAGTGACATATAATTTTTGTAAGAACTTTTACGTTAAAAGATATTAAATACATTTTCAATTGTACAGTCTTTATTTGCTCTGAAAATACAATAGGTTATGGGCCCAGAAATGCCAAAAACTGCTGGTTCAGAGTAAATATAAAGTTAGTATAGTCTTTCCAATTGCTAAAATCCATTTAGATGTGTCATACAGACTACCAGTCTAGAGAGAGCTGGGTTCCGACGATACAGAGTGGATGTTTAACGGGACATGTTGTTTTCATACCATCCTAGTAAACTAACTCACTCTGTATGACACTTTTAACTGGATTTTAGCAATAAATATTGGAAAGACTATACCAAGAATTGTGTAGTTGGTCTGAAGTACTACGCCAAAATAATATTTTCGAGTGTGTTATTTTTCAAGCCAAACACAATAGAGTAAAATGGAATTTTGAAACATCTAAAACCTTTAGAAGGTCAATTAGATTGGCCCGTATAAAAACGTAAAATAAGGGATCTGCTAGACTATCTTGAAGGTGCCCTTGACGTTATTGATGGCAAATTAGTCAAGCCTGAAGAGCTAGACGGAACTCAATCAGAGGCTGCCATAAAAGAACACAAAGCAATACTAGATCTGTTCAGAAAGTCGAATAGTTATGCCAAGTCCATGATTGCAAGTTCTATTACTGATGCTGTTTAACAGAAAATAATGGATCAAGAGACTGCGTTTGGGGTTTGGAATACATTGAAGCAACAGTTTGAGGCATCGACAAAAGATCAGTTATACAAGATTTGTGCTGATTTTTTTGCGTTTAGTTGGAATGATGAAGAGGATGTTTCCACGCACATCGCTAAGTTAAAAGCTCTTTGGAATGAATTAAACATAGGTCTTAAAGCAAAGGCGGAAATGCTTTACCTGATTTACTGTTGGTATGTAAGAATCTAGCTAGCATAATTCTTTCATCACTTTCAAATCAAGTTGGATGTTTTTGAAGAATGAAGATAAAACTTTTGAAGATTTGACAACTCAACTTTGTTCATTTGAAACAAATTTTATGAAACAACAAAGAAAAAGTTCCGTTTCACAGGAGGCTTTAGCTGCAGATTCAAATCAAAAATTCGAGATTAAAAATAAAGTTCAAAATAAGAGTAACTTTAAAACTGAACATCCAAGTAGTTATCGTAAAGATAAGTGTAATTATTGCCATTCTGTTGGACATTGGGTTAAAGATTGTCAAAAATGGAAGTCGGATGGTAGACCAAAAAGAACTCAAGAAGTTTCATCCGTTGATAATATAGGACTTATGATTCATCGACTTGGTGGATAGACAATGGTGCTACGAAACATGTGACAAACACCGATTTTTATTATGTAGATTTTAGGAAGTTTAAAACTTCATATAATATAAAATCAGCAGGAAAAGAAATTCTACCAGCTGTAGGTAGTGAAACGATTAAAGTAAAAAATTTGCCACTGGAGAATTATATTTTCTTAAAGATGGTATGTTCCTAAACTGGGTAGAAATCTGTTTTCTGTGTTTGCAACACAAGATAAAAATCCAAGAAGTTTATGCAAATCTACAGCAATAGAGTGTTGGCTTTCAAATCAGGGAAAGCTAATACTATCTGGAAACAGAGAAATTGGTGGCACACTATTCAAAGCAACAGTAAAATCATTAAAACCTGAGGTAAACATTGTTGATAATACACTGTAGCTGTACCATGAGGGAGGGCCGTCAAGATATAAGACACGTGCATGCAAAAATGCAAAAAGAGTTACATATAAAAACAGATCAATCAGAAAAAACAGTTATGCGAGCCGTATATATATGGAAAGGCGCACAGGCTACCATTCGTTCAAAGAGAAAAATCGACAAAACCAGGAGAGCTACTATCAGCAGATGTACAGTATTCGCCGAAATAAACACTACCGAAAATAAAAATAAAAATTAATTTTTAATTTCTGTAATGTAAGTGTTCAAAATGTTCACCATTTCGACGCAAACAAGCTTCATATCGATTTTGTAAGTCAATAAACATATTTATAAAAAGTGGTTGATGGAACTGCCGAAAAATATTTTGTATTCTTTCCCGGCAATATTCGCCGGCGGATTTTCCGAATGAAATATTTTTTCCTTCATTATGCCCTAAATGTGTGCGTCAGGTGGCGTCAGATCAAGTGAATGAGAAGGATATTCGAAATCTGTTCCCCGAGAAATTATTCTATTATCGAAATGCTGACGGAGTAAGTCTAAGGTGCGCACAGCTGTATGGCTCGTTTCACCATCTTGTTGGAACCATTGTGTGCGAAACTGTAGATTTCGTGAACGGCAAAAGTTATTTAGATCTCTCACAAAAGGTATAATAATTTTCTCTCTATAACGTTCTTGGTTGACAGTAACTAGATTCTGATTATCATCTTCCACGAAATAAGGACCAATCATTCCATTACCAGATACCACGCACCAAACGGTAACTCGAAGGAGTGGTTTCTCTGCAATAACATCAGGACGTTCAAATCCAAGGAATCTGGTTGTTTGTCAATTAATATAGCCGCTAAGATGAACGTGACTCTCGTCTGAAAACCATATGTTTTTCAAAAATTCGGGATCTTCGTAAATTAAACTCAACATGCGATCACAGTAAATTTCTCTTGCACGTTTGTCCGCAGCATTTAGTCGTTGTCCAACTTGAATACGGTATGGATAACCACCAATTGATTTAAACATGCGACGTAAAGACGTTTCTTTCACTAATGTTGAGTTTACATGCAATTCTTACAAGACTTCTTTGAGGTGATTGCACAACTTGGTTAAAAACTCGTCCTTCATTTTCTTTAGTGCATACTGTTTTTCCTTCTTTTAGGTAGGTTGTTAGGAATAATAAATAACATTCCATAAAATGAAAGATAAAATATAAAAATATTTATTTTTCTAATCAATCTTGATGGTAATAATTGTTTTTATGTTGAATTTAATATTCTAAAAGAATTTTTGTTAACGTTTTTCTGTTACGTTCGAATCAAAATGACCCCACATTTATTTATTTTATTTAGTAAATAAATAGGGTGGTAAAAATCAAAATGTAGCAATACATTTTAAAAATGAGCCATCAACGACAGTGTGGAAAATGTAATAAATATCCAATAAACATAGATATAATAATTAAATATTTAAGTTGTTTTATTGTTGATTTATTGTTCTTTGTTTTTTTTGATAAATATAATTTATTATGCTTAAAAATGTTTTCGGATTCGCTTTAGTTATACAAGAAAGCACACGTAAAAAAATACGCCTAGGATTCTACCTCTGTGGTGTGAAAATGTGTAGATATTATTATTTTGTGTGAATTTGTTGATAGATCTATTTATTCGGAACATAACCGACCCTTGTAAATAAACTTAATCCCCAAAAACCATTTAATGTAGGCGTTTTAAAAATTGCCACTCCTATGTTGTTGCGTTTTTATAACTTCGGTAGGTAAACGAAATTCACATTTAACATGTATATGCTATTCTAAAGCCGACTGTACAGTACAGCGTGGTCCATTAACTGTAGTGCTCAATGTTTGGACAATGGTATAGCCATTAATTAATTTGACAATTCGTCATTCGGTACAGAACACGTTATAAATATATTGCTCTGAAATACACAATATTTTGTATTGGATGTGTATGTTTGATCATACTCCGTTTCGTTGTTGTTCGCAGCCATCTCGAATACAATTGTCTAATTACATTACATACTTAGGTTATGTAAAAGATTAAAAGTAAAAATAAAAATACAGTAAAATATGGAATTAAATGTAGTAAAATATAATTATAATACTAGCAAAGTATTTTATTATAGGATTTTGTTGTATACAATGAGTTTGTAACTTAAGATAGATATTAAAGTCAAATTTTTCAAGAAAATGTTTTTAATTTCATTTTTGTTTTTAACGAATATTTTCAGTTAGTGACGCCTTCATTGGTATTTGATTTACTTAATTTATAATTTATTAATGCAATTTGGCATTCGGTATATTTTTTAAATGCGTTTAACGTGCTCTATTATTGGAAGGCCCTCCAGGTTGTGTTCTACTACCTGACGGCAAACTTTTTAAAGGTACTAAGAATTACATACCTACTAAAAATTTATAATTAATCTAAATTATTTGTGAAAGTCTTTAACTTTAGTTTTCCCTTCTTTTAATAAACAATTTCCCTTTGTCAGAATAAAATATACTTACATATTTAAACACTAAGATTGTTATCGCTATTATTTTCTTATGTTACGCCTATGGTGTTGTACCCCGGCAACTATTATGTTTTTTGCTGTTACGACTGTGCCGACAACCCTGAATCCTGAACGGCGAGAGAGTTCATTCTCAACCACCGTACAAATAACATGTAAAGATCGTTAAAATAAATTTACGCAAAGTATACCAAAGTTTTAATTTTTAACCCGTGAATATTAATAAACCAACATAAATTATGGTCCTTCGAACCGGATTTACTACAATATAATTTCGAAAAAGTGCAATTAAACTACAAAAACTAAAAACAATTGTCGGACACGTGCAATATTTATTCCAATCGCAATTCAAACCAGTGGCAAGTACAGTAGCCCAAACCATTAGTAGTCGAAACTAAACAAGACTCAAGATCGAGATTCAGTGGAGCAACTATCCAGAATTAGCAGGTGCAGCGAGAAACCAACGATAAAATAGATTCAACTGTAAGTCTGTTCCAATTCCTTTATATTTTACACAAGTACTTATCCAAGTATTCATATTTTAATTTCATTTTATTTCCTGTATTTTGTGGGGTTTTAGACTTTGAATTTATAATGCCTAATGACGGAGATATTTATTTCTGATTTTAATGAAAACGAGTTTAAGTTGTTAGTTAAGAAACGGGGTGCATTAAAACGAAAACAAACACATTTTAAAACATTCGTCGACAATTTTTTCGAGTTCGAGTCAGTTGCAAATTTAACACCAAGGGAAATAGATAAAACAAAAACAATTGATTTGGAAGCGCGTTTGGATAGATTTAGAAATATTTTAACCGAATTTGATGAAATACAAGGGGAAGTTGAATTATTATCGGAAGATGAGCAGTTTTTAAATATACAGGGAGCAGAACGAGAACAGTTTGAACAAATTTATTTCGAAAACTTGAGTAGGTGTAAGAAATTTATTGCAGATTACCAAAACTATAATAATAACAGTACTAATGATAGGTCTTTTACAAATAATTCAACAAATTCAAGCGCGTCGCAACTGCAAGGTGTCAAATTGCCGGAAATTAAATTGCCAAGGTTTTCCGGTCAATATAAACAATGGCTAGAATTTAGAGATACATACGATTCACTAATAAACAAAAATACAGGGTTAAGCGATATTCAAAAGTTCCATTACTTACGTTCGGCTTTAGAGGGCAGTGTAGCCCAAGTTATAGGCGCAATTGAATTTTCGTCAGACAACTATGCAGATGCGTGGCGCACTTTATTAGATAGATATAACAATAGCGGTGTGTTAGTACATAACCATATCAAATCAATTTTTGATGTTCCACAATAACACATCAATCTTCAAAGGAACTAAGACGTATGATGGATTCGGTTTCAAAACATTTGCGTTCGTTAGCTACTTTAAAGCAACCAGTTGAAAACTGGGACACGTTGTTAATTTTTATTCTAACAAACAAACTAGACAAAAAGACAATGCGTGAATGGGAGAAGAAAAGGGTTAGAATTTCCAATAAAGTAAATTTGCAAAACCAACCTTTGAGGTTTTATCAAATTTTATGAAACAAAAAATCGATCTATTAAAAACACTCAATTTAACCGCGGAGCGGCCGGTAACAAAGGGTTCTCGCGCTAATCACGCAGTAAGTTATACGGATTCTAACCAAATTCGAAACTCAAATATACAATGTGCTTTCTGTAAAGATAATAATCACTATATACAATCATGTTCAAAGTTTTTAATTTTATTGGTTAAGGATAGGTTTGAAAAAATTAAAGCTCTTAACCTATGTATTAACTGTCTTCGCGGCAATCACACAAGTAAACAATGCTTTTCCGGAAATTGCAAAAAATGCCGTGGTAAGCATAATACACTTTTACATTTCGAATCAAAACAAAAGTCAAATGCAACCAACAATAATGATAATGAACAAATGGTTCAACATAATTTTGATCAATCGGAAACAGAAAAAACCGCTAATTTCGCAACTAAAGATATTTCTAACCCAAGGGCAAATGTCGTATTGTTATCAACGGCATTAGTCCACATTAAAGGCAAAACAGGTGAGCTACATACATGTCGCATACTTTTGGATTCAGCTTCTCAGTCGAATTTTATAACTGAAGAATGTTGTCAAAAATTAGGTCTAGACTGTGCTTCGGTCGATATATCAGTAATTGGCATTAATCAGATCACTTCAACTATCGATAAAATGTGTACCGTTTCTTTACATTCAATGTTTAATTCATTCAATTCACGTGTGCCTTGCCTTGTTATTCCTGTCATAAATGACAAATTACCAGAACAAAATGTAGATGTTTCAAACCTGGAAATACCAGGCCACCTTAAGTTAGCTGATCCGAATTTTGCAACCGTAAACAAGGTGGATATTCTTCTAGGAGCCAGTATATTCTATAACTTAATCTGTAGAGGTCAGTTACGCCTTGGAGCAAACAAACCAATCATTCAAAAAACAGTTTTTGGATGGGTAGTATCGGGACCAACCAGCCCAAGTATCTCATCTCAAACGATTTGCAAGCATGTGTCTAATGTTGATCTTTAAAACCAATTAAAGCGGTTCTGGGAAATAGAGGAAGGTTATTCAGAACCCAAAGTGTTATCAGATGACGACCACCAAGCGGAGGAGAAATTCAAAACAATCACTTGCCGTGATGCTTCTGGTAGGTTCATCGTTCAAATTCCATTTAAACAATCCCCTTCTTCTCTAGGGAACACTCGGCTTAACGCGTATCGTAGACTAAAATATATGCAACGAAAACTATCTAAAAACCCTTCTATGAAGACCCTGTATACTGATTTTATGAAGGACTATCTTAATTTAGGGCATATGAGTCCAAGCAACTCCAGTCCTTCACATTTTTTACCTCACCATGGTGTGTTTAATGAAAATAATCAAACCACGAAATTGCGCGTCGTGGCGCGTCGTGTTCGACGCATCAGCTAAAACAGATTCAGGGGTCTCTCTAAACGATCTGCAATTTGTAGGTCCTATTATCCAGGACGACCTTTTATCCATTTTACTTCGTTTCCGTCAACACCAATTCGTTGTCTGTGCTGACATTGTAAAAATGTTTCGGCAAGTCCTCATACATCCTTCACAAAGACAATTTCAGAAAATACTATGGAACGAAACTGGTGATGGGCAAGAATTCGAGCTAAATACAATCACTTATGGTATGGCATCTTCCCCTTGGCTAAGTGTAAGATGTTTGAAACAATTGTCCATTGAAAACCGCGAGATGTATCCTCAAGCGTCTAAAATTATCGAAAGAGACTTCTATATGGACGATCTCATTACAGGAGGTGATACGGAAGAGGTAGTCATAAAGCTTTGCGATGAAATCACAACTATTCTTCTATCAGGCTGTTTTCCACTTCAGAAATGGGCATCAAATAGCATAAATCTTCTTGAGCACGTACAGGTCAAGGATCCTCAAACAATTTTCAAATTAGGTGATGGGGAGAAAACTAAAACCCTAGGCATATTTTGGTCCCCTCATCTTGATCTACTGAAATACAACATTAGCTCACCTTCTTCTAACCCAATCACTAAACTTCTTTTGCTTAGTGACATCGCTCAGATTTTCGACCCATTGGGGCTTTTGGGACCCTGTGCAATTATTGGGAAGATAATTCTGCAAAAAATATGGAGTTTAAAGTTAGCCTGGGACGATTCCTTACCTTTAGACTTAGATACGAGGTGAAGAGATTTTCGACTACAATTGCAAGATCTAAACCGATTAGAAATTCCCAGATGCGTCGTGTGCGCCGACTGTGTTGGTATACAAATTCATGGGTTTTCTGACGCTTCTATGGAGGCGTATGGTACCTATCTATACATTCGAAGTGTTGATAAATATGGAACCGTAAACGTAAATCTACTGTGTGCAAAAACCAAGGTGGCTCCATTAAAAACCCTCACTATACCCAGACTAGAACTTTGTGCTGCTCGATTATTGCTCGATCTTTTTCGAAAGGTGACATCATCGATCAGGGTAAAATTTTCCAAACAATTCTTCTGGAGTGATTCCAGTATTTGTTTATCCTGGATAAAAACTCAACCTCATCTTTTACAAACCTTTGTTCCGAACCGAGTCGTATATATGTCGCAGGCTTATTGTAAAATTAGTCTTATTATAACATGCCTAGGCTTTTTCAATACGACTAGGCGTATTGTAAAATGACAGGAATAATCAAGAATCTCACAATTTGACTAATAATTTCAGGCGTATTATGATACTCCTGCTTCTTGTTAGGCTTATTGTGAAAATTAACCTGTGCGCGATTGTTTTTGAATCGGATTACACGAAATCCGTTGTATTATAATACGACTGACGATACATCAGGCGAATTGCAAAATAATAATCAGCAAAATAAAAATCAGCAATAAAAAATTAAGGCCTCTGGATATCGGCCAGAATATTGCTATTGAAGTTCCCAAAGTAGATCGAGGACCACTTGATCCCAAAAATATATTAGGAACTATAGTGCATGAATACCGCCAACGGCAACGGAGTTTATCAAATTGGTACCTCACATGGCTTGTTGAATCGATGGTTTTCCAGAGATGAAATTTCTCACTGCCAAACTAACGAAACAGTTAATATTCCGGAAGGAAAAACAATTTCGTTAAGAGAAGCTCTAAGATTATTTTCAAAATTCGAAAGACAGGGATTTAAAAAGTGTTCTTGCAAACCAAGCAAGGCACAGTGTCGCAACAATAAATGTTTATGTTTTAAAGCTCTTATGAAATGTACTAGTAAATGCCATAAAAGCGGATCATGTTGTAATAAATAATCCAAAATTGTATTTATTTTTAAATAGTTTAAACTGCGTGAATGATTAAATACAATTCGCCTGACGTAGCGTCAGTCGAATAACAATACGACGAATTTCGTGTAGTCGGATTAAAAAACAATCGCATACAGGTTAATTTTCACAATAAGCCTAACGAGACGCAGGCGCATCATAATACGCCTGAAATTATTAGTCAAATTGTGAGATTCTTGATTATTCCTGTCATTTTACAATACGCCCAGTCGTATTGAAAAAGCCTAGGCATGTTATAATAAGACTAATTTTACAATAAGCCTGCGACATATATTCAAAATGCATCAAATCGCAGTGACTGGAATCATGTTGGCTCTAACTATAACCCTGCTGACTTTCTATCCAGAGGATTAAACCCGAGTGAATTAGAGTCACTTTGTTTATGGTGGTCGGGACCATCGTGGCTGAAAAATCCTCAAGAGGAATGGCCAAAATCTGTAATTCAATTCAAGGGTGACCTGCCAGAAACGCGTAACCCCAAGGTTGCTTGTCACTCTATACAACTGTTGTCCGACCCAGTTAAAATTGAAACATTTTCTTCATATAGTCATTTGCAAAGGGTGGTGGCTTGGTGCTGGAGATTTAGTTCAAATTGTAAACAATCGATTCAAACCCGAAACTTCGAACCTCTTAGTGCATCCGAGTTAGGGAAGGCTACTGAGTCATTAGTACGAATTGCTCAACATGACATTTTTAAGGCGGAAATCACTACCTTGTTAAAAAAAAACTTACCGAATAATAGCAAGTTGTTATGTCTAAACCCATTTGTTGACCACTCAACTATCCTTACAGTTGGTGGACGATTTCAACAATCAAACTTCACATACGAGAAAAAACACCCAGCCCTTCTCCCAGGTACACACCATCTTACCAAGCTTCTTTTCATACAAGAGCATGCTAATCTCTACCACGCAGGTCCCCAGCACTTGCTATACTCATTAAGAAACCGGTTTTGGCCCATTAATGGAAGAGCACTAGCTCGAAAAACGGTACGCCAATGTGTACGTTGCTTTCGTGTAAAACCCCCGGTAAAAATGCCCATCATGGGAAACTTACCTAAAGAGCGAGTGCGTCCATCCTATCCATTCCATACTACGGGAGTAGACTATGCGGGCCCTATCTTAATAAAATCCAAAAAAGGTCGTGGCGCCAGGGTCACCAAAGCCTACATATCATTATTTATTTGTTTTACAACCAAATGCATGCATATCGAACTGGTCAGCGACTTGACGGCAGAAGCCTTCGTCGCTGCTTTTCGTCGTTTTATAGCTCGACGCGGCAAACCTTACGAAATATTCTCCGACAACGGTACCACCTTTGTTGGAGCTAAATGCGAAATAAAGGAGTTAGGTAAATTCATTTATCTTAATCAAAATAAACTGCAAGAATCCCTTAACGCATTTGAGGTAAATTGGAAATTTATTCCCGCTTACTCTCCTCACATGGGCGGAATTTGGGAAGCGGGTATCAAATCAACAAATTGTCACTTAAAGAGGGTTTTAGGGAACGCTAAATGTACATTTGAGGAATTATCCACTGTCTTAACAGAAATTGAGGGCATTTTAAATTCACGGCCTTTCACCCCCCTTTCTCCAGATCCTACTGACCTTCAAGCCCTAACTCCTTCTCATTTCCTTATTGGGCGGACACTTACTTCGTTACCTGATCCAGATATGACGTAATTTCCCGTAACCAGACTATCTCGATTTCAATATCTACAACGTTTACAACAATTATTTTGGAACCGATGGTCCAAGGGATACATATTAGAAATGCAGTCTCGTATCAAATGGAAATCCAATCAAGCCTCCTTAACAGTTGGTTCCTTGGTCCTGTTAAGGGAAGATAACACTCCGCCTTTAAAATGGCCTTTAGGAAGAGTTACCAAGTTATATTTGGGTCCAGACGGAGTCGCACGAGTAGCCGATGTTAAAACTAGTTCTAAAATAGTGCGCCGTTCGTTCGCGAAACTATGTAAACTTCCTGTGGAAGACGAACCTTAGTGACGCCTAACATCATTTATTACTATTGAACTATTGTTTATTTTCAGGAAGCTATTATTTACTTATACAGAACTATTATTAATTTTACTTTATTTATTGTTCGTTACTGGAAAAATTTGTAATTTAATATTTATTTTCTTTGAAAACTTAACCTTTCAAGGCCGGGGGTATGTTATCGCTATTATTTTCTTATGTTACGCCTATGGTGTTGTACCCCGGCAACTATTATGTTTTTTGCTGTTACGACTGTGCCGACAACCCTGAACGGCGAGAGAGTTATATCTCAACCACCGAACAAATAACATGTAAAGATCGTTAAAATAAATTTACGCAAAGTATACCTACCACAGTTTTAATTTTTAACCCGTGAATATTAATAAACCAACAAAGATATAAATTTTTACTCACAATAGGGCTACTGACATCATACTACTTCTAATGAAAATGAGGAATAGCTGACTACTGCATGCTGACTGTGACAGTCTATAAGGAGTCACACACGCGATTGTGCCCACTACAAAATATTGTGCATTTCATAGCAATATATTTATAACGTGTTCTGTACCGAACGATGAATTGTCAAATTAATTAATGGCTGTACCATTGTCAAAATATTGAGTACTACAGTTAATGGACTGCGCTGTACTGTACAATATACTGGCAATACGCCCCCCGGGCCCTCTATATCTGCCCGGGCCCCTGGGCAATTGACCCAGTTACCCCCTCCTGTCGCCGGCCCTGAGGTCTGGTTAGTTTAGATTAAAGTGCAGAATGGGGTCATTATATTCCTTTTCGTAAATGTTAAGTTGGTTTTTTCATGTTAACCTGCTTATAATTAACTTTTGTTTAATACACATTTTACATTCTATAACGTGTAATGCTGCTTATTCAATAATTAGTTTATTTCATAATATGATACAATTTATAGGTTTCTTTTGGTTTGTTTTGTACATCTTCTACTTGGCTGTATTTTGGTATTTCTCATTAAAAATTTATGTTTTAGGTAAAGAAAACCATTCAATCGAAACCGACTTGACCTATATAGTGTCACTTGTGACTTCGTATGTTGCTGCTTGGGCATTTATCATCAGAATAAAACATGTATCTGAATTGTATATATTTTTGTCAGACTTCGAGACATTTGGAAAACCCAAAGATTTTGATTTGAATAATAACAATTTTAACAAGTATGCCAAAATGCACCTCATTTATTTGGAAATAGTCGTGTGGCTTATATTGTTAGCATCGAACATAGTTACGGTAGACAGTTGTCGCCAGCAAAACATTACATACAACTTGACAGAGGTTTGTGGACTGTTTACTAACACTTGGTTACCCTATGACATTGATTATTCTCCAGTACGAGAAATTTATACAGTCATCGAACTATTTGGGGTAAGTAAATCATATTTACAATATGTAGTTGGTTAAAATGTTGAATTGTTAAATTTGAATTTTTGGTCTCACAAATCAATTATTATGCTTCTATAAAATGAAAAAGTAAATCAAATAGGCAACGGCATACGGTGTTCCCAAGCGGTCACCCATCCAAGTACTAACCGCACCCGACACTGCTTGACTGCGGTGATCGGACGAGAACCAATTTCAATTTCAATAATCTTTATTTAAATATTTACAGTGTACATTTGCTATCAATCTAACTAAAATACATATATATACAAAATATGGGATAGTTTTCGGTGGTCCCTGTAGAAAGCCTTGTTGTATGCTCCGGAGGGGCATGGACGGCTCTGGCTCGATGGTTGGCCATAGTGACTGAGATCAACAGCTTGGATGCCTTGGAGTGATTTTTCTTTAATTTCCTTACGAATGTAAGATTGAAAAAGGTTTTGATTGTTTGTACAAGTTGTACGCCGCTTGGGCTGATAGAGGTTTGTGTGGTATTTTAATCATGCAGTTTTGACGAGGAAATAAAAAAGAAAACCTCGTATAAAAATGTAAATATGTTAGATATATTTACTTGGAAAGTTTGTCTTTATTGGTTGAATAGTGAGAGTGATTGATGCAGGAAACCATGTTTGGTTGTTGCGGCTGTTTGTCTGGTAATGTTTTGTATATCTGCTGTTAAAGGATTTGTTATGATTTGGTTTCTGTAAAATTTTTCCGCTTTATTTTTTATATAGTCTTGCATCATGGGCATATGAGCTCTTTCATGTATTAAATTTATGGGTGTATATCTATTGCTATTTGTAATTATTCTTAAAATTTTATTTTGAATAACTTGCAATCTGTGAATTACAGTAGTGGGTGCGGAACAAAAGACATTACTGCCATAAGTTAACACCGGTCTTATTATTGTTGTAAACAGTAACATTTTGTTTTTAAGTGATAGTTTACTATTTTTATTAATTAATGGGTATATGCTTTTTATTACTGTATTGGTTTTATCTGTGAGGTATTTTATGTGGTGTCGCCATGCTAATCTTTTATGGAGGATTACGCCTAAATATTTTACTTTTTCTGATTCTAAGATAGTTTCGTTTTGTATTTTTAGTTTTTTAAATATTTTTGTGTCGTTCTTTTTAATGGAGAAGTTTACCATTTCTGTTTTGGTGGGATTTATTTCGGTTTTTATTGATTGAAAAAATGGTAATACCTTTTTGTCTGTGTGGTATTGCAATTGTCTTGTTGCTACTTCCGAAGAGAAGGAGGAAGCAAAAAGACACGCGTCATCAGCGTAGAGAGCTGTATTGACGTGAATGGATTTTGGGAAATTCTTCGTGTACAGAGAGTACAGGGTAGGTGAAAGTGCTGAGCCTTGTGGAACACCTCTTTCCATGTTTTTTATTGAAGAAATTTCTCCATTGACTCTAACTTGAAATTTACGATTTGTTAAAAAGGATAGAATCAGTTTGGTAAAATATTTAGGAATATCGGTACTGAGTAGGTTGTCTATTAAAGCCGGAATCCAGACTGTATCGAATGCACGTTGTGTGTCAAGGAATACAGCTACGGTGTTTTTGTTTTTTCTAAAATTTTCTTTAATATTGTGTGCAATTCGGATTACTTGTGATTCGGTAGAGTGCCCAGGTCTGAAGCCATATTGTTCATTTGGGATAATGTTTCTATTAAATATTTCAGTCTGTAGTCTAGTTAAAATTAGGCTATCTAGAATCTTGCTGAAAATTGATAGTAGTGATATTGGTCTATAACTGTTGCAGCTTGTGGGCTCTTTATTTGGTTTTAATATGGGTACTATTACTGCGGTTTTTAAGATTTGTGGATAGTATTGTTTTCTTAGGCATGCATTGTATAGGGTAACTAGTTTGACTATTGCTTTTTTTGTGAGGTTTTTTACGATTTTGTTTTCTATATTGTCAAATCCTGGTGCTTTGTTGTTTGGAAAGTTTTTTATAATATTTATTATTTCTTTTGGTGTTATTAGCAGGTGTGAAAGCTGGTTCTTGGTAAGAGTTATTCTTCTTTTTTCTAAGTTATTTACTTTTTTCAGCGCCTGTTCTTGTGAGTGGTTGTTAGGAGTGTTACGGTGTAGCGATTCCCAGTGGCTGGCTAGTCCTTCTGCTTTCTCTCCATCAGACAATAGATGTGTGTTTCCAATTTTTAGTGAAGAGATATTTTGGAAGTTATTTTTTAAGTTTTTAGTCAGCTTCCACAGCGAGTTGTTTTGTGCGCTGGCAGTTCTGATCTTATTGTTCCAAAGTCCTTTTCTAAATGATTTGATTTTATTTCTAGTTTCCTTTTTCATTTTTTGGTATGCTGTTTTGTCTTGAGTTCTTCCGTATTTTTGCCACAATGATCTCTGTATAGATTTTTGTTTAATTAGTTTTGTTATTTCTAAAGGAAATTTATCTTTGTAGATGTCTATGTGTCTTTTTTCAGAATGTCTTCCAGCTAAATTTTGTAGGATTTTTATGAAGTCGGCAAATTCTTCCTCTATTTCAATTTCTGTTTTATTTGTATTGTTTTTAATTGTGATAGAGTTGTTAAGTTCGGTTTTAAAATTTGTCCAATTTGTATTTTTAAAAGAAGTTATTTCCCTCATAATTGACTTTTTAAAATTTACGTTGATGTTTGATAGAATTGCATTATGGTCTGAAGAAACTGCGTAAATCGATTGAGGTTTGCTAACCTTGTTAATGTTTTTATAGATAATAAAGTCTATGGTTGATGGCCTATTGTTTCGATTGTAAGGGTATAGTGTTGGTTTTCTAGGGTAGGTAAGAATTAAGCCGTTATTGTCCACAAATAGTTTTACGGTATTTCCGTTCGGATTTGCAATTTGACACCCCCAATCTCCGTGTTTACTGTTTAGGTCTCCTATAATTAATATTTTATTGCCCCATTGTAATAAATTTTCTAAATCGTGTGAATTCATAATACTTCTCGGATTATTATAGACCCCTACTAAAACCGTACCGTCTTGTAATTTTATTGCAATATTTTCTATTTTTGAATTGTTTTTATTACCGAGTAACAGATGTGGTACTATTGTTTTGATTAGAATGGCAACACCACCACCCCTGTTTTGGTTTTCCCTGTCTTGTCTGTAAATATTGTAACCTCGAATTTTAAATTTATCGTTTATTTTTAATTTTGTTTCAGTTACTACTACTAAATCTAAATTGTTGTGAATTACAAAATATATTAATTCAGAGTATTTATTATTAACACCGTCAACATTTATTGAGGCTATCTTAAGAGTTTTAGTATCCATTTTTAAAAAAATTAAAATTGTTTACTTCTGATTTGAATTGCTGCATGATTAAAATAACATCAAAGTTACTTACCACACCCTCTAGTTTTTTGTTGAGGTCTTGAAGAGCTTTCAGAACTTCTTTTAAGTCTATTTTGTTGTTCAGCTTGTCGATCTCATTCGCTACTGCCATCATCTCGTCCAGTTTTGTTTCTTGATGTATTGGTCTCTGTTGCCAAGGGTTTGGTGTTGGACGAGAACCGGTATTTTCAGTGTGGTATGGTCGTTGCCAATAACTATTCTAAGTTTTAAGAATTTATAGTTACTCTTTGCAAGTAAAATGTATAGATACCTATATAAAAAGTAATACATTAACGTAAAAATATGAATTCATGTCGTGTTTGTCTTTTATTAATAATAACAATACAATAATTAAAATACATTTAAAATTGAGTTATTTTAGAGCTATATTATTTTGAAGGGAAGCACTGTTGCAAAAAAGGTAGAACGTGTCAAGAGACTCACGGTAAGAACTTTAGTTCTGGCTAATTGGTTATCACCAAAGCCATAAACCCAGGTAAAAAAAAAGAACTTTTGTTTCTTTTAAGTAATAACCAACCCAACTTTTTGATGTACCCTCGTATTATATTTTTGTCAAATAGTATCCGTTGCCATCTGTAAGTAGAGACATTGGATTTTGAGATGAGCTTTTAACGAAAGCGTTGCAGAACACAAGTTTGCGTTTGAAAAGGGAGGTACTAACTATCCTATTAAAGTTAGCCCTAAAATTTCATTCTTTGACTGTCTCTCGTTCAGATCAGATCGGCTCCCAATATTTCAGTAGTGCAGTAAATTTGGTTTCTTTTTTAGTTAATTATATTTTATAGTTATTAATTATATTATTTTAATCGTTTAGTGTAGTAAATACAATAATTTGTGGAAATATTTTGTTTATTAAGTTAATTTCCTTGATAGTAAGGTACCTATGTAAATTTTGTAAATTTCCTGATTGTCTTAAATTGTGGTTTTAAATTAAAACTTTTAATACGTGTATAATTAAAACCACCAGTATGTTTATACCGATGGAGCAAAAACCAACCGTCAAACAGGTTGTGCCTTCATACAAATTACTCCGTTAAATTTAAACTTCCAGACGTAGCCTCTATATATACTGCAGAACTATTCGCAATACTGCAAGCTCTTCAATATATCCTTATAAAAAATGGTAAAAGTTTTATAATCTTTACGGACAGTAAAAGTTGTGTAGATCGAATAAAAAATTTGGATTCTACATCAAGTCTAAATCACATTGAAGCCGAAATTTTGAAGACACATTTTGAAATTAACCAACAAAATAAAACACTTATAGTGATGTGGATAAAAGGACACTCAGGAATCAGAGGAAACGTTACTGCAGACGCCTTAGCTAAATCGGCATTAACTACAGGAAAAACAATAAACAAAAATAACATACCCCACTCGGATTTGTACCCAATATTTAAAGAAGAGATAAGAAAAAAATTACAAGAAAGGTACAGACGCTCAACACTTGGCTTAAATTACTTCACAACTCAAAGCAAACTTCCAACAAAAAGTTGGTTTAGTGCAGTAAGCAAAAGACATTTTATTTTAACAATCAACAGAATAAGATAAGGATATGCTCTTACACCTAAGTACCAGCATAAAATAGGTATCACGGATAGTCCAAACTGTATATGTGGCAAAATAGGCGATATCAATCACATTATTTTAGAATGTAAAAGAAATATGAGCAGCACTAACCAATTGTATGTAGACCTGATTAAAAACAAATGTAGTCTTACCGTCAACTAAAATTGTATTATTTTTAAAATGTTGAAATGTTGAAACAAGGTTGTTATAATGGACAAACAAGACTATTTCGAAAGAGTGGATCACTTGATCGAGAATGGTCCTTACGTTAAGATTCAAAAAAATCCACTTAATAAAATGATTTCCACGGTGAAGAGCACTCTCAAAAGTTGTAAGAACCTTGTCACCGATTCGTTAAAGTATAAATTAACTGTAAGTAACCCTACATTGTCAAAGCTCTATTGCCTTCCTAAGATACATAAACCTGGGAAGGCAACGAGACCTATTGTTTCAGCTATATGTATACCTAGTTATAAGATTTCAAAATGGTTATCGAACGAGTTTGAAAATCTACCCAAAAAATGTAACAGTTTTTCAGTTAAAAATTCATTAGAATTTATCAAGAAAGTTAAAGATGTTGTTCTAGAAGATGGGGAAATTTTAATCTCGTTCGATGTTAGTTCTCTATTTCCTAGCGTACCGATTCCACAAACTTTACAGTATCTAGAAGAACTACTCATCTTGAATGATCTGGGTGTTGAAGTTAGAACTGAATACCTACGATTAGCTAAACTATGCATGGACCAAAATTATTTTCAATATAACAATCAGTTTTATCAACAATACGAAGGAACAGCAATGGGTAATTGTTTATCACCATTTATAGCCAACCTTTTTATGAGCAATTTTGAAACACAGATCAGTCAAGAGTTCGAGTATTTCCCAAGGATATGGTATGGATATGTGGACGACATTTTCGCAGTTTTCAATACGAAGAAATCATGAGTAGAAGATTTCATTTCAAAATTAAATTCAAAATTCACAAGCATAAAATTTACGTTTGAACTAGAAAATAATGAACAGTTACCATTTTTGGACACATTAGTAATAAGAAATAATAACAAGTTAGAATTTGATATTTTTAGGAAAGACACCGCTACGTATAGATATATTCCAGTAGATTCTTTTCACTGTAGTCAACACAAAATGGCAAGTTTTCATTTTTTGGTTCATCGATTAATTCATTTTCCTTTAAACTAAACAAGATATAACAGAGAAAAGAATTTAATTGAGGATATAGCTGTACTTAATGGATATGATAAAAAACTAATTCATAAGCTAATCAATCGCCATAGTTTTAAGAAATCTCTTTGTGAAACCACCTTTTTCCAGCGAGAACACAACGATGTGAAATTCATTTCATTACCATTTATCCCTCAGTATACCAAAGGATTGAATACAATTTTCGGTACGGTGGGCAAACAAAAAGATCGGTTAAAACTAGATTTAAAGAACATTTAGCTCATCTAAAATATAGACGCATAGAAAAATCTATTATTGCCGAACATGCTTTTACCAAAAACCATTCTGTAAATGTAGATAGTTTAAAATTGTTAAAAAATGTATGGAACAATAGATTGTTGGATGCATTTGAAAGCATAGAAATTATTAAGTGTAAAAATAGATTAAATAAGGACAAAGGACCTTTCCCAGATAGTCCACTTTATAGTTTATTATAAGAAAACTTATTGTAAAAATGTTTTCGCGCTAAAAATTGGCTTTGCCGTCAAAAGATTTACCGCGAAAACATTTGGCGCTAAAAATGTTATATATATAAGGTTAGTTTGTAGACATAGCTTTAGTTTACCTTCGGTCTCTGAATGGTTATCGAAACGCGCGTCAGGCATATAAAAGTTTTTGTTGGTGTAGTGGTAGTGTAAACGGTTTTCGGTATGTGTATTATTTTTAGTAATAACATTAACATGTATTATTGTATATACCAACATTTAATCAGATGCAAAATAAAATGGTAAAACCCATCATAAAATGTAAGCAATAATGCGTCAGAACAAATTGTAAATGTCAAAAAAAATATTTATAACAAAAAAACATTTAAAAAAATAAAACCAAAACAGAAAAAAAAAAATATATATATATAACACCAAAATATAAAAAAAAACTAAAGGAAATAGAGCAAATACAGACTCAATAATTACTAACCCATTAACACCACGTAATTTAGATCGCTGTGGACTGTGTAACAATAAATATTAAGATATAAATAACAAAAATCTGATCTGGCTAATTGGTTTTGCCAAAGCCATGTAACAAAAATTAAAATTAGGTAAGTATGTCCTGTCGTAGTAGGACATATGCAGATCTCTTATCTTATTACTTGATAACATTGTTCCAGGTAAAGTGTACTTTACTTTATATTTTGATTTTAAGAAATTGTCTAATAACATAATCTTCTCTTCAGTATAAGTATTGGTATAACACTAGCGTGTTTTAGGTAATCTGACCTTTTAGAACAAATTCAAGGATTTTAAAATTAATTTATAAAAACAGGAAGAAATAAAATATCATTGCAATACACATCCGTTAGGTGTTATGACAATACTCCTTTATTCATAATTAAACTTGTTCCTTAAATTGATTGTACTAACCCTTACTTTTTGGAAGTCCATCTTATTAAGAATAATAGAAAAATCTTCGTTTTAACAAAACTTCCAATGCTAATCAGCGAAACGACCGTCATTGAGGTTAAAAAAGCAATTTTTTAAATAAATATTGGAAGTTTTGTAAAAACGAAGATTTTTCTATTATTCTTAAACTTGTTCCTGTTAAACTGTTACCCACAAAAATTCGAATAAAGGCGGCAACTAGATATTTAAATATAGAAATAAACAAATTATAAATATTAAGAATTATTAAACAGAAGTGTAATGCAATGTATTTATTTAATTTATTTATTTAACTAAATATTATTGGTACCGATTTTATATTATATTTTGCAATAAGATTATGTTATTTTTGATATAATTTGACTGAACTGTAAATATACTATGGCTTTGTCATAAAACCAAACCGATGTTTTTAGTTTTCACTTTCTGAATTTAGTGCGTTGTTGCCTTGCATTACCGCGCAGCTATTTTCAAGGCGATAGCTCATCTAAAAATCCATTACATCTACTTATAACTTTATTTTAAATTGATTTCATTGTCGTCCGGGAATGTATCGCTTTTACTCCTAGATACGCAATATACTATTGCCTACAGAGTTTCGTAATATGATACCACCGTATTCTATTAAATATTAATTATGTTTAGGTGAATGGAAAAATGTATTTTGAATAAAAAACTTTAAAGTTTTTTAATAAGTGTGTATTAAGTAAACTGTAAATATTGAAACTAAGCGCTTTCCTCTTTCAAAGCCATCATCAAAGTTTCTCCTAAAATATTTATTTATATTTTACCTAAAATTGGAGCTTGGAGGCAAAACTTTGATATTAACATAACCTGTATTCTACTTCTCACATAATTAATTTAAAATTGGCCTTTACTTGTTAGGGAGTTACTACCACCTAAATTATTTTCTATTTTTAAAATAGGATAATAAAAGAGTGAAGATTAAAAACGGTTAACAGTCAGCACTTTTGTAGCTCGACTTTCTTCGCTCGCTCGAACTGGGAGTAAAGAGCTGGAGTAATAGTTGGGGAGCCCAAGAGGGGATTTTGTGTTTTATTTAAGCCCGACAGAACAATATAAGGGAGGAAACATTGACCCTATTATAAACGACCACCCTATATGAACCCTTATATAATATACAAGGGTGCGTCTAGGGTAGCCAATCAGATTAGTAAAAAAAGATCAATCCTGAAATTAATTCGAACTTGTCAGATTAATAGAAAGTAAGTTAACTACATGGAAAAAAGCGTCAAATTCAATATTCTGACGATTTGACCAAGATATAAGAGAATAGGCGAGTAATTAGTTTGTAAAAAAAACGTCACCTGGAAGTATTCGAGCGCGGTTATTTTCTTTTTAATTTGAAGGAAATCATGTAAAAATTACGGATATAATATAATCTGACGGTTTCTACAACGTAAAAAAGCTAAAATTATTGATAAAGTTAGGTACATGCAGGTGCGGAGAACTATGTATTTCCCACTCCGCGCCTAATCTCTTCCCTTCTCACTCTTTCTCTATTTCCCACTCTCTCGCACCGTCCCTACACTACTTTCTGCGGCCATGATGCCACCTTAACTGATCACAATAACAAGAAAATACAACGTGGTCGTGTTCGTAGATTTGTTACGCTTTGGTTTGTTTATTGTGTTTTAAAAAGTTTAATAAGTTTTATAAGTACTAATACAATGAGTAATGATAGTGATAGTAGTAATAATAAAGTGAACTGTGTATTCTGTAGACAAGAAACATTTGAAAAGACTATAAAATTTACACCGGACACCTTACAAAAATGCCTTGTGGTTTTGGAGTATCGTCGTACCAAACCGGTTCGACGAAAATCACGCAGTAATTACTCTGAAGTACAAATTTCATATATAACATCATTAGATGACGGCTATCACGCGCAGTGTTATAAGTTGTTCACAGCAATAAAAATTCCCCCTGATTTTCACCAGCAACAGACAAATGCAGGAGACTCTGAGAATGTACCTGAGGTTTCTGGAGAAAATCCTGAATCTCCTATACCTAGTACTTCCACCACAACTCAGGATGCTGGTACAACAACAGACGAGTAAGTTTTAATATATCACTGAAAATATAAATTATTTTTCATATAACATACTCCTTTTTTTATATAAATATTATTTATTGAGAAAATTTAGAATAATATTTCTGGAATAAATAATTACACTATGTTAACAGAAATAAATGTCAATATAAAAGATCAAAAAATTAATTAATAGTGCAAAAGTAGATTTCTCAATTTTAAAAAAGTGAATTTTTTTATTTTGAAGTTATTAGTTTAATTTTTTTTTCTCAAAAAACTTTTATAATTATGAAAATATTTTTCAAAGTGTTGAAAAGTTTTAAATAAAAGAAAGCACAATTAAAAAATAATTATTGTGGAAAAACAAAAAAAAGATATTTATATTGAAGAAATTTTTAAAGTTGTTATAAGATAATTAAAAGAATAATTTTTAAATTGTTTATCAGTTTCTTATGGACAAAATATTTTCAGAGTGGGAGTAACCGACAACCTTGATCCAGACTTCGAGGATTCTGCTGATCAGTTTCGTGCCAATGAACCTGTTTGTAATGAAAATTTGCCAGTACCAAAATGCTTCATATGTGAAAAATCACGTAAACAACATCGTGGCCGCGAACTTCCATTAGCAGTAAATAAATATAAAACTATTGGACTATTGAAAAGTGCAGCGACTGAACATGCTGATATAGAGATGTTGGAAAAAATCAGTTCTTTTGCCGACACTTCCAATATTCCTTATCATAAATTTTGCAAGGATCAATATTTACGAGATATTTCTAAAGGAGATGAAAGTGCTTTTGTTAAAAAACTGAAGGCATCAAACACAGCTTATATCATGTGAAATGTTAGACGAATACGTAATCAAAAAAATGAATGCATGTTTTTCGATCATGTTAAGAAGGAATATCTGAAGTTACTCATTGAACAAACTAAACTATTATCTGATTCCATCGTCATTACTTCATTTTCCGATCGTCATTTAGAAAAAAAGTTAATGGAGACTTTAGAAAAAAAGATCAGTGGAATGTGAATCTAATTAATCACTATTTGTTCGAAAAGTCCCTTTTCCCCTGAAAACGCAATTGACGAACGTTTTAGGTATCTTCAAATCCCCTTCAAATTTCCCTCTAGGCCGGATGCTCCTCTATTCTCATTTTCCGTGTAACGTGGCTGACATCCAGATAAACTCTGCACGCCTTTAAAACATCCCTTTTTAAAATATGAATTAATAGTACAATATAAACATTTTAAAAGGACTATATATTAAGATAACTTTAATTTTTTTAAACATAATCCATTGCTGTAGTAAAATATACCACTTTCTATGTAGGATCTACGATAATTTTTGGGAATTATAGAATTATAATCTACGTAATCCTAATTATAAAATTTATTTTTATTCATTATACAAGAATTTCAAAATATTTTATACTTAATGCCTATTAATCTATTATTAGAATATTTTTTGCTAAAATTATAATTAACCAATATATCTATTTTATTTATAGTTAGTTTGGTAGCAAAATATTTGAATAGTCGTTTATTTAAGTAGGTACATACCAAAAAAGTCATTTCAAATATTATATTATCTAACGTACCTACTAGGTAGGGATATCCAACTTATTCATGAATTTAGAATTTCAGAACATTTAGACTATCAATAGTTATTTACCTACCTTACCTAGATTATTAGTACTCCATACACAGTATGTCTCCAGATAGACAGCCCAAGAGGTTAAATGCATTCAAATTTAAACTAGAGTAATCGAATAATTGAATTATTCGAACAAAACTTCGAGCCCTAGTAGGTACTGACTGTTCCAAACATTAGATAGATAGATCTTTATTGTTCTTAGGTATAAGAATACAAAACATATATTTTAATGGTAAATAACATATTTCGTCAAGAATGAGGTGATATTAGTTTACAATGAAAGACCCGATTATATATTATATTTTCTTTATTATGTCATATATTTGATAGAGAGTTTGTGGTTCAGCTTCAATAATAATTATTATTATACGGAATTAATATATTACAAGTGTTCCAACCAATTTGACTATATTTTAATTTGTTAGATTCGACTTTTGTCGCTAAAAATTGTACTTTTATTTTATACCTGATTGACTTCTATGGAGATAGATTGATTGATTTTTGATGACAGTTTTTTTAGTGTCATTTTTTGAATGTTGGAAATAGATAGATGAAATAGGAAAAAGTAGTTTTTATTTCTCATTTGCCGCTATACAAAAATTTTCTTGCTGTGAGTCAAAGTCCGATATGAGCTATCGTTGGTCTAAAGCAAGAGGTCCTTCAAATAGTACATCGTTTGATATTGCCGTTCAAACATTTATTTGGTCCTTCGAGCTCATCAACCCGCTGTGGAAATCAGTTCTTTAGTATAAACCAAGAGTCACAAGATAACAAGCTCGTTTACAGTAGTGACATTATTCCGACAACTATGTCAACTAAGAATACAAAAGATAAAACTCATCGTCACAGCTAGCGTAAAAACTGTGAGTCAAAGTCCGATCTGAGCTATCGTTGGCTCCAAAGTAAGTGGTCCTTCAAATAGAACATCGTTTGACATTGCCGTTCAAACAACAAGAAAGGGACGTCCAATTCCTTTCATACACTGGACAAGCAAGAAATAAATGTCGTAGGGCTTCTAAAGCAAGGCAGTTACAAATAGTACATACTTTTATTGTGTATGCATTGTTGTTAACATACATATACAATATATTACTATTGTGAATGCGTATCTATAGTAAAATTAAAACAAAAAGCCTTGCACGTCATAATTGTGATGTTGCCATATATCAAAACATATTTGGATCAGTTCATTCAAAAGCCTTAATTATTTTGTTTATTTTTAATACAGTTGAAATTGAAAATAAAAAATTGTAACATGTCTATCGTCATGTCACCTTGCACTATTACCGACCGTAAACGATCCCGCTATTATTACCGTTAAAACCGACCCCGAATCACTGTTAATGCTACTGTACACGAGACACCCCTTATAGACGCTAACTATTTATCTGTTTGAACGAGGCCAATCAAAGAACGCGTCCCTCGCTTGCAATTGAATAACGAACGCATTTCTTTTGACAAATGACACAAACACGATTTCCGTTTTGAGCAAGACTATTTAAAGACCCTTAAGGCAACCATATCTCCTTTCATCGACCAACAGGCCGACCGAAGAGACTGAAGAAAAACGTTAAAGTACCTCATCTTGTGAATTTCCTTTTTGGTTGTTGAGAGATACAACCCGCTAAGTTGGAGTCAAGTTACCGCTAAGTTGGAGTCAAGTTATTGCTAAGTTATCGCTAAGTTGGAGACAAGTTATCGCTAATTTAGAGCCCAGTTACCGCTTTTGGAAGGTCCCTATGTGAAGACAGTCCTTCAAACCATTTCTGAGCGGTTAAGAAAACTATTACATCCCAAGCAGCCAGAACCATTCAAGAAACTTTCATCTCTCCACGAAGAAGCTGAAGCCGCCCTCCTAGACAGCACAGAAACCTAAAGTTAAGTCCACTTTTTACAACTCCAGTTCATTATCAGCAAGTACTTACAGTTTCAATAAATAATCAATTAAAAAAAAACAGTTTCATTTATATACCTTAGACTATAAGTCTTAAGGGTTAGCGTGGTCAGTCGTTATTTCAAGTAGCTTCTTTATTTGTTGCTTAATTAAAGTAATTACAAGGTGTTTCTATCTTTCTCACCTTAGTTTTTGTATAGTTTGTTTGCTTAATCGATAGCGTCCAAATATAGTGGCGCCCCACGTTGGGCGCCAATTTGTAGCCCTTTTTAGTCCCAAAAAGACAGGGAGCCAATTTGTAACTAAAAAGATCCCGGCTAAGAGCCCCTCTCCAGGGGGTGGTTCGACTCCAAGTTAATACTCCAACTTAGCGGGTTGTATCCTTCAACAACCAAAAAGGAAATTCACAAGATGAGGTACTTTAACGTTTTTATTCAGTCTCGTTTTTATTCGGCCTGCTGTTCGATGAAAGGAGATATGGTTGTCTTAAGGGTCTTTAAATAGTCTTGCTCTATACGGAAATCGTGTTTGTGTCATTTGTCAGAAGAAATGCGTTCGTTATTCAATTGCAAGCGAGGGACGCGTTCTTTGATTGGCCTCGTTCAAACAGATAAATAGTTAGCGTCTATAAGGGGTGTCTCGTGTACAGTAGCATTAACAGTGATTCGGGGTCGGCTTTAACGGTAATAATAGCGGGATCGTTTACGGTCGGTAATAGTGCAAGGTGACATGACGATAGACATGTTACAAAATACTTTAAAACCAATTCGCTGATGTCCAATGAATAAATACTATCTGATCTATATTTATTATTATTATAAGTATATTTTAAAGCATAAAGTATCAACACGCTTTAAATAGATTTTGTTAAATACAGCTTAAACCAATTATTGCGAGATCAATGACTTAAAGTAATAGTGAGGTTCAGGTATGTTTTGTTATTAATATAATAATACATTTCTAAATAATGTAATGTTTACTTTTGTTATTTTTTGAATTGATAATTATCCCTTAGAGTAAAAAAAACTCTCAATAATCGTTTAGTTTTTTTGGGTTAGGATCTAGTTTTCTAATTCCAATATTTCACACAACCTCCTATTACGCAAGAGTGGTTTGCGGCCGTGGTAATGTTTGGGTTTTTCTTAAAAGCGTTCTTTAGGCTTTCATTTATTAGGTTCCTGCTGTATTAATTAACTAATTAAAATTTGGTTTTCACCAAAATATAGAGAAAAAAATCTAGTATTGTGGATGCTAAAACTATATATTTTATATTCGATTTACATATTTTTTCTTTGATATTTAACTGCAAGTTTTTAAAAATTTTAAGTTTCCACATTTCTATATAACATTTTAAAATTTTAAAATGCATTATGTGCTTCATTATGTGCTGCCGCCAGTACAAATGCGTTTGAACTATTAGAGTTGCATCTAAAGGGTTCAAAGGCGTCGGGCCCATCAGTATAAATTAGCAACCCTAGGGAAAACAATTGTACCTATCGTAATTTACTTTCGGTGTGTGGCTTATTTAAGTTATTTATTTAACTAATTTTAAAAAATTGTGATAATAATGGGTAATTTAAAAAAATCAATCGCGGGAAAAAGTGAAAAACGTTTGAAGTTAGGTGCAAAGCGAAAGTTAGAAAAGGAACGTGGGCAAAGAAACGGTAAGTATCTTTTTACAAAATCATATTTATTTTAACCTATCTAGGGTACCAATATTGCAGATATAGGCACATAATAATTTAATGAACTAAAAATAAAAATTCAGCGCACTGGAATAAGATTTGTATAATTTTTATTTATGCAGCACTAAGTACGGGTTGGAACACGAGCCGATTGCAATTTCCCAAATTGAAAAAGAGTTTGATGTCAAGGTGAGTTAAAGTATATTTTTATTTTAAGTATTTAAATAAAAAACAAGCTAATATTTAAAAATATAGGGAATTTATTTAATGTTTTTATATTTTCAGGTGCAGCCATGTGGACTTTTTGTAGACGAAAATCTGCCATTTTTAGGTGCTAGTCCAGATCGGGTTGTAGGAGATGATGGAATCATCGAGATAAAATGCCCAGAATCTTCTAGTAAGCACCATCCAGCAGATGGCATTAAAAACAAAATTATTAAATTTTGCACCATTCATGAAAATAATAAAATTAATTTAAAGATAACCCATAACTATTATTATTAAGTCCAGGGACTTTTAAATATAACAAAAAGAAAATTTTGTTATTTTATTATATGGACTCCACTAGTAATGGTTGTCGAAAAGGTATGTCTTTTGCTTTTATACGATGATCAATATTTCTATATAACTATGTTTTGCCTGTTAGTCCATTTGCCTATTTAATATTCATAGAGAGTATTATTTTAATCCACTTTGCGTTCTCAGGATATAAGAAAAATAGCTTTTGTTAGTAAAATCAGTTTTATAACATTTATGTGTTTCTACAAGATAGGTACGTTATTTTAATCGATAAAATTAATTGTTGATTTTAACCGTTAATCCAAATACTGTTAAAAACTTAATTAATTAAATTAACAAAAGAAAATGAATATACCACAAGGAACATACAGAAGATATCTACTATTTTATATTTTTATTGTTAAGTTAAACACAATCCTTAGATGAAATGTTTTTAGTTTATTATTATTTTTAGACATATAGGTTGGAGTTATATTCTTTGTTTTAAATAGGATAAATGAAAAGTTTTTTCTTCCCATAGTAGCATGTTTGCTGTTTTTATGTTTGTACCTATTTGTATATTTAGAAATAATATAAAGAATAAGATGTGTCCTTTTTTAAAAACTATTTTTATGTGTGTGTATTAGTAGTTATATGAAACTTCTAGCTCAAATATTTTGCAATGTTTACTATATTATTTTGTAATAAAAGCAATAATTATTAAAAACGCCTTGATTTTGTTATACAAAATTCTGATTAGGTAAATTTTATAATACACCATTAGATAGTATTTTTGATTTTCGATACACTGGTTACTTGTATAAGAGTTACAAAAAGATGTTTTACCCCACTCATAATAAATTTGTATAATCCTTTAAGCAACTGTACTTTATTCTAACAAAACAGTTTTCATCAATTTAGTCATTTATTTAAGGCCAGTTAAAGTGCAATTTGACTGAAGGAACAATTATCCATTGAATTATTCGGTTTTGGAGAAAATCATTCCTATGTCAATTTTCTAAAAAAATCAATATATCTTATAGTCAATAAAAACCTAATGATAGGCAATTCATTACATATTTTTTTTTAATTTGAACTTTTAAAACGCTTCCCTGAAAACCTACCAATATGTCACTTTAGACCTTTTACCTTTCCAATGACGATATGCAAAAAATACCTATTACTTTTATTTAGGTTTGCATTTTGGGATAACAATTATTTTAATATTATCATGTAATTTAAAAACGATCCTAATCTATACAAAATTTTTAAACTCCTTTCATAAATAGTCCTACCAGAAAAGCCCTGTATATTATCAATAAAAAATAAAAATCTTTTTCAATAAAATATTTTATTTAGGCGTCAAGTTAAATTTGTATACAAATCCATACATGCTACCAAAATAAATATAAAATATTAAAAACATTCTAGGCTCATGAATTTTTATGTAGGGTACGATAGAGATAAGCAAACGATTTGCGAAAGACAAACGTTTCAATGGGAAGCCATTTAGCGTATATTAGAAATTTATATTAGACAAATATAATTATGTCGTAGAGTGAATCAGTAATACTTTTGAAGTCCAGGGGGTCGATTCTCCAGTGTGTGCGCCTGAAAAAGTATACTTTTTCTAAACGTATACAATTATAAGTACATGGTTCGAGAATGGACTGGGAAAGTGTGACGTCAAAATTTGTTTAGAAAAAGTATACTTTTTCAGGCGCACACGTTCGAGAATCCACCCCCCAGCCCACCGCTTTGCTTAAAAAGTGGAAGGGCGATGCAACTCCGATCCTTTTTACAGCGAAATTACCTTTTTATGCAAGTTGCAATATCTATATTCTGCAATAGTTGTTTATAACTAGATAACAATTTTCTATACTAATAGTTTTCTTCGTTTAATACTTGGAGAAGATGAATAGAACAATATATCCGATATTTTATTTCGATATTTTTTGTTTAGCAACAGCGCTTTCTTGAACAACAATGCCGCTCTAAAATAACTAAATTTTAAATGAGAGAATTTTTTGTTTTTTAAATATTGTGTGGTTGTCACTGACGAATGACGACATTAAAATCCATGACGTGTAACGCTTTTTGTTTTAATTTTACTATGTGAAGAAGAGATCTAAGTGGGTTGCATTGTAGAATTGCTTATACATTGGGCAATATGTACCTACTTAAAAGTATTTTGTTCCAATCTTCTACATGGCTATATTGCTCGAATCTTTCTAAAATAATGCTGATTGTATCCGAGTCAAAATTGTTCCAAGGCTCCGATTTTATGTAGAATGTCATTTAATTGGCCGATCCAATTATATTTTATTCTGCTGGTTTAGTTGACATTCTCTTTAGTGCTATCTTGGGAAATCTATTTAAAGGTAACTTTTTAATCTTTAATAAATATTCTAGGGATTGTTTTATAATAAAATACCCAATTCTCACCAAATTTATTTCAGCATACTACGATGTTGTAGTTTGGGGCCTTAACACTCTTTATATCGGTCATGTGTGAAGATTTAATTACATTCTGAATTGCAGTTTGTGTTATTTTAGTTTTCTTTATCTGTGATTTTAAATTTTCTGAAAATGTACCATTAAATGAGAATATCACTCCTAAATAATTATAGTTATTGCTCAATTAGGTTGTTTTTGTACCAAAATTTAGGTTTATCTCCAATTTAGTACTTTCATGAATATAACTATTTGTTATTATCGCTATAATCCGCTTGCTCCCAGAATTTTATTTTTTATAGATACCAAGTAAGTTTTACACAATATTTTTTATAATTCGCATTTATTCATGTTTTTTTAAATAAAATTATTATAAAATTACTACTTTTTGTCATCATTAAATTATGTTGGTACTTACTAAAATGACATATGTCAGATATATCAAGTTTGAAATTTTAATTTGATTTGAATATTGGAGTAAAAATTATTTCAGAAAATATAATATAAATATAACCAATTTAAAGGAAAATGAAAGAATCGTACACGCCCCTGAATTGTCTAATAAAATGCACACCACTACCAACTGTGACACAAAAAATAAATAGAGGAGTATGGAAAGAGATTTCCACACTCCGTTGAGTGTTACAACGAAATCTATTGTAAACGCGAATTATAAAAAGGCATTATTTGTTAACGTTTCATACTATATATTTCATTTTGTTACACAGTAAACAATTTTATTAATAATCACTTATTTTTGGAAAAGTTTTCACATTTATTGGATACAAAATATGAATTGTTATGTATGTACATATTTTATCGTGACCCGACAGATAATCACGCGACACTTAATCCGCGACAGATAATCACGCGACAGATAATCACACAACACTTCATCACACGACAGATAATCACACTGCGACAGATAATCACGCGACAGATAATCATACGACATTTAATCACATTTTTCACATAATTTTAAATAAATACAAAGTTGAGCCAATGGAACCTGGTACGATCAGTAGCCAAAAAATAAAAAAACAAACTCAAATTTTGAAATTCATATTTTGTATTGGGCACATAATAAAAAAATTATCTGTATTTGTTTTTAATTAATGATTTTAGTGTACAGGCATTTTATGTTTCTTATGTATTATTAAAACGCAGAAAGTATATATAAAAAGATTTATTTAAAAATTTAACACACATACATATAAAAATAGTGAAAAAATTTACATTTCTTTTATTCATGGGATAAATGCGCCATTGCTCGCAAAAATTGAAGCACGTCTGCTGCCAAATATAAGTTAACGGCGCGTGATATTCTTTCTTTTAAAACGCGATATTTCTTTTTCGGTACTATTTCTGCTCCTGCAATTCCTTGTAAAAATCTAGTTTTTGTTTTTGAATATCCTGATGTATTCCATTCATGAAAATCCAGAGCGTAGGGTGATGGCATTGAAACATAGATTGAAGGCTATAATGCCAACCTTCTACCGCATTTGTAGTCCGTGCAATTCCATCAGCTGCACTTTGATGGTGATTCCACGTATTTATTGAAAATAAACATGGACCGTAACGAGCTTCACGTCCTGCTCTTCGTCTTCCACGGATGTATGTATGTTCAAAATATGACAAGAGTTCTGGCATTATTGGATGTAGTTGATCTATATCTTCACAAAGTAACAGAAAAGCATCTACCACATCTTCTTCTGGAACCAGTGCTAGGGCAGGTATACACTGAACTGCAATACGAACGTCGTTGTTATTTTCGTATTCGTTTTTCATGCCGATTTCTGTCATTTTTCGTAAAACGCTTTGGCTTAAATGGAAATAGCAACCAGCAATTCTTGCGTTTGGATATGCGTGTTGAAACGCCTGCATTGCTGATATTTCAAAATCAATTAAAATTCGTTCTGGATTGGCCTCCGGAATAATTTTTTTTTTAGTTAGAAAATATCCTTAGGTACGTATTTTATTTAAAATTATGTGAAAAACGTGATTAAATGTCGTATGATTATCTGTCGCGTGATTATCTGTCGCAGTGTGATTATCTGTCGTGTGATGAAGTGTCGTGTGATTATCTGTCGCGTGATTATCTGTCGCGGATTAAGTGTCGCGTGATTAAATGTCGTGGAACCATATTTTATAGGGTCATCATTTTTATACATTAGCTGGATTAATGGCTTGGTTAGTATTTGAAACAGTGCAACATATAGTAGTAAGGGTTAGAGATATCAAATATGTTATGTTGAAAGCTTTTACTGAAGAGGATCCAATACTAAGGAAACAACAGTTTTATTTTGCTATTAGATACCACAATGCTCTCTTTGGGTAAGTTTAAAATGCAAATTGAAGATAACAGCTTATTCATTGATTGTTTGAGTAGCAGACTGGAATAATTTTTTAATAAAGATTCCAAAATTCGTTTCTTTATAAAATGATCCACGGTTTAATTATAACTTTTTTTATAAATTAAACAACTAAAGAAATTTAATTCCTCAAAAATATGAATAATATAAATAAATTTGCAGATAATACAAAACTATAATAAAAAATAGTAAAATGAAGCATTTAAAAATCTTAAGAGAAAATAATTTTAAGTAAACGTAATTCATTGTAAATAATAAAAAAATAATTAGTTAGAAATAATACTATATTAGGACAATTAACTGCGAGCGAAACATTCGCGATTTGTTTAAGATATTGGCTTTGGATAATAGACTCATTCAGTACTTAATCAAATTAAGTATTTACAATTTGGTGACAGTGACGATTTTACAGATAATTTGTAGAGAAACTTTACCATTTTTGGCTTTTGGACAATTGAGTGTATTCACGAGAATATATTTATCAAATGTAAAAGCAAAAGAGCTATTGACTTTTGTTTAGGTAGTAAAGTTGTCCATTTTTAACCAAGGTAGAAAAATACAGCGTCTACTTGATTAGAACTAAATCTCAATCCATTTAACAGAATGTGAGGTTAACTGATACAAAGACAAAATGAATAAATAATTTTTTCACTGTAGGCCACATTATTGTGACTTCACTGACGCCATTGCTTGATATGTCATAGCATTTTATCCAAACAAACTTTGGCCTTATGGTAGTTAGTTTGCATTGAAGTTTTTTTGTAGAGTTTTTGACATTATAGGGCTATATAAACACATTATTATCGTTAAGAAATAGTTTGAGTTGTATTTAAAGAAGTTTTATTTTGTTCTAAGGTGAGAAAAAATTAAAATAATATTACTTAACCTCAAAAGCAAACTTTTACATATAAAACAAAATAAAACTTCTTTAAATACGACTCGAAATATTCATTAACGATAATAATGTGTCTATTTAGCACTATAATAACTCATAAACAAGAAAATACATGAAAAAACATAATATAAAGATAAAATTTTGTTTGGATAAAATGCTTTGACGTCTCTATAGTATGTACAAAAAGTACGAGGAGTAATAAACCCTAATTAAGTATGCAAAACCTTTACAGGGAGCACCAAGAAATTTTTGATAAATCTCTTACTTTAAATTACATTTCTTCCGTAAATCTAAAAACCAGGTAGATCGACCCCGTATTTGTTTCAGTTGTAGCAAAGTTTAGGGTTTCTTCATTGTTAAAGGATTAGCAGTTAGCAATAACGCAATGCAGTGGTGTGTATTTTGGGAAAAAAATACGTTTTAAATTATAATATAATAAAAAATGAAAAGAAATAATTATTGGAATACATTTATTACTTACATTTTATTCTATATCCGACTCGGAAGACGAAGAATCGTTGTTGACATTAATAATAATAGGGTCGATTAAATCATCACAAATATTGTCAATTTTCCACATATTTGCCTCTACTTTGATAACATGCTCGATACAGTTTGTCCAATTTTTATTTACTAACATGACTTACAGCACTCTCAAACAATTTCACAACATCGTTTATTTTAAAAGTAGTGTTTTTTTCCAACTTCCCCCTTTACCTGAGCCCATATTAATTCTATGGGATTAAGTTCACAATGATAAGGGGGAAGTCGAAGAACTGGTATACTACGAGGAGAAGCCATTTCTTCTACAATGTAGGTTTTGTATTTATTCTTGTTCATTTTTGCAATTCTGTAAAGTTCTTTCCTTGGTGGATCTTTTGGAAACTTAATATTGTTCGAAATAAGCCACTCCAAAAGCTCTGCTTTACGCCAACGACTTGTGGGCAATGCTTCTCGTAACCGTGAATGGTAACTTGCGTTGTCGTGATAGTACCCCGTGCGTTTTGAAATAAAAGTTAATAATCCACCATCAACAAAACCTTCAGAACCTCCAACATGGACAATGATAAGTCTTTTTCCTTTTCCAGATGGTGGCTGCAAACCTAACGACAAACCTTCCACGAATGCCTGCCTTCCGCTTTTAATATTTTCATCTTGCCAAGATTTGGAAACTGTATATCCAGCATTTATCCATGTTTCGTCTAAGTAGAAGATTTTCAAATTTTGTTCTCTGGCATGTCGAATGCTTCTTAAATAGTCTCTTCTCCAAAAAACTATTTCCGGTTTATCTATCAAGAGAGATTTTCTATTATGTTTTGTATATCTGAAACCCTCATCTTTCAAAAGTTTGCATAATGTCATTCTGGAGAATTTTGTATAGTCCGTATCTTCTTGCACTGATGTCATAATTTTGTTAAGTGTTGGAATTTCCTTTCGTAAGTAAAATCCATGGACTTTACGCCTTAGTCTTTGTTTTAATGACTCATCGATCTCAATTGGTTTTCGGCCTGAAGGAGTTTTAGGGGATTGAAGAGTTCCATTCTTGCTTTCTTTTAGTAATCTATAAATTGTTGATTTAGCAACACACAACATAGCAGCCGTTAATTCCACAATATCATCAACACTTGCACTTGGATCCTTGTTTTTCAATGATATATATAACAATTCAATATCAGAGTTTTTTCATTTAAAGATAATGGACATTGTTTGGTACTTGCACAATTAACATTCAACAAATGTTTTAAATATATTCCAACTGTTTACAATATTATGAAAACCATACAACTTCATACAACTTTACTCAAAGAACTAATACTAAGTACTGATTTAATGTACCTACTTTCTTTTAAAATAATATTCCCAATAATGTTTCTAAGAAAACTGGGTTGTTTGGAAAATCCCTCTCAATAATCGAATAATCTGTAAATAGGTGTAATCGTATTAAGCCGATTACAGTAGGCCACTTGCCATTTAAAATTTCTGAGAAAAATTTCCCAAAAACTACATATAGGAATAATACAAATAATATTCATTTTGCTTCTTTAAATTTAATAAAAATTGTAACGATATCTTGCTATCTTAGCTTTAATTAATTTTTTAAAAATATATTTCATTGTAATTTATTTGTGACAATATTCAAAGTTTGAATTAATCTTCTTACAAAAAGAACAAAAATATATAAAATAATTATTGTTACAGATTGGTTTGTTTTCTATTATGAATAAACCGTGTTGCCTTTCTTTATCAAACTTACTAAAATTTATGTACCTCTATCACTTTTTTTTATTAAAATTAGTACATTTCGTTACCTCTGACCTAAATCGTATATTCTTTAGCATAGCTGCAACTCATTCGTTCAATACAAAATGTACCTTACGGTATACCCTCTTAAAATATATTTTGGTACGTCTATGAAATCTACTTAAATGAATGATTTATTACTCCCAGTCCTTTCTATATAGACTATAACAATGGCGACAGTGACGTTTCTAACAATGTGACGTATTAGCCTCGAAGCTTCGCTTCGCTTTAATTGACCTTAACAATAATAACTCACTTTTCTACCTTGGCGTATAATTGCTATTTCCCTACTTATTTAATAGTCATATCCACTTACCTATTCAAAAATAAAAATCAATTGACTTATCCATGCATTTTAAAGCAATTTTTACGTCACAATACCTACTTATAAAATCAAAACAAAAATTATTAGATGGTTGTGCACAACTGTCATGTCATGTCATATGAAACGGAAGTGACTGGTGACCTGTTCAAAATGTTTATTCGTTTCAAAAACTAATATTTATGCTAAATATTTAAAAAATAGAATGCCAGTAGTGAAAAAAATGCTATATGAGCCACGGTAGAAAAGTGTATTATGTAGTTGACAATATTTGGAAATCTTGTTTATAAATTGCCTTATAGGTAGTCTAATTTATTCGAAATACGTTTATCTCTGCGTTAATAGGAGGCTAAACCACGTGACTCTTTAAAAGTCCAATATGGCGACCGTTTGGCACACAAAGTAATTTTGGTTCTCATATTTTTTTTAATAGATATGCGTAGCAATATTTAGAAGTCCATCTTACTAAGAACATTAAAATTTAGATTTCCTTGAAACTAAAAGACATCTAGGAGATCAACAATTTCAAGTTGTTAATGAACAAATAAATCTTGGAAGTTCTCCACTAGTATAGCAAGAATGATAAAAATTTACCAGGATTTCCTAATCGGCCTGATTTGTCCGCCAGCTTTGTGACGTCACTACAGTCCTTCATTATAACGTTTACCATATAAATGCATGGAAATAATAGGAAATAGACAGTATTTTTATGATTTCTGAAATACTAACGTACCACCATTTGGATTTTTAAGATTAAACACTTATAATTTATGAAATTTATTTTACTAACCCTTACTATGTGAAAGTTCATCTTATTCAAAACAATAAACAAAATAAATTGTTCTGAACTTATAATTTATAATAAATATTTCCATAAAATCGTTTTAATACTTACATTTAATTAATTTATTGAATATTATTTGGGAAATAGGTAGAATAAAGAAAACACTATTTCAAACATATTTGGTTCTATTTTTATTTTAAAAAATACATTCAAATAAATTTATTATTTCACAAAATCATACCTAAAACTAGTGTTTTTTGACAAAGAAACATAAGCTTTGTTCGGGTTTACTTGATTACTGTTTTCAAACTGTCAGGATTCTGCACACTAAAACATCCTGTGTTCGGGTTTTTCTTGTACGGTTTTCGAACCGTTCTATAATTTTAGTTTGGTGTTCGGGTTTTATTTCTGACTGTTTTCGGATGATTTGAAAACTGTCAAATCAGTCCAAGGTTAAAAGTAAGAATTTTTCGTGGACTAATTGGCGCATGCGCTTGGTCATTTGTCAGTCATTGTTTGTAGTGTGCATTTTAAATTCAAATTATTCTTGGTATTTTAATTTATTGAGTATATTATTATGGATTTATTGGCAGAATTCTCGTCAGATTCATCCTCATCTTTTTCATCATCAAGTGATGATGGATTGGAGATGGTAGCAAATCTTTTTTTACCCGAATTATTACAGAAAAAAGTAAAAAATGAGAATTATGCTGAAGAAACAGTACCCCTATATAGTGATGAACAGTTTATCCAACATTTCAGGTTTGTGGACAAAATAATTTACTTTTTGTATCAGATATTAAAAAATAAGGCGTTCGGGTTTTTTCATTTGTTGATAGTTTTCCAACCGTACATAAATAGTCCTTGGATTTAGTCTACTCCACATCCAGTTCTGCGCAATCAGCAAATCGTTCTCAAACCTTCCGAAAAACGAAACCCGAATAAAGCTATTATAAACATAACAATTTGCAGGTTATTACTAGTACAATCCGTGAATCTTTTATGGAGCGACATAATATGTATTCTATAAAGAATTTTTATATACAAATTTAAAATTAACAAATTTAATATTAACGTTGACACTCAACGATACTAACCAAGCAAAGCCCAGCCAAGCATTGTAACACATGAAATTTTTTAATAGTCCGAACTGGAGTTTAAAAGAACAGTTTTTTAAATATTTTTCACAAAAATGCAACGTACACTAATGTATCCACAATAAATACCAGTCAAAATTTTGAATATTTTTACAATAAATCTAAAAACGACGATTGAAAACGACCTAAAATGCACTGTCAAGATAGGAATAATACGGCCGAGGACTGCAGTGACGTCACAGGCCACCACGTGCGATCGATTTTTTGGCGAACGTACGTCTTATGGGATTAAGAATTCCTGGTCACAGAGTATATAATACAAATCAGAGTATCGACTCGCTGTCGGCTCCTTTGATGTTCATAAGACAAGAGCAGCCATTTTTTAGGAGTATAAATCACAAAACAGAATATTGGATAGTCTGTTTTGTGCTAACGAATATTCTGTTTTGTGGTATAAGCTAGTACTAATAAAAAATTGTTAATAAATAAAACCCGTACTTCCGTATTATAACGATAATCCGTTTCGTTAAGTGTAATAGTCTCTTTATCATATACAGAACACTCAGAAGGAGTACATGCATCAGTAGTACTTATTTTAATGTCATTTAATATAAGTAACATTTGTTCCACATTTCTTTCGCAGTTTTCTGTACCAGAATTAAATAGTTTAATGCACTATTCCACACAATACAAACGCTACCACTGATTTATTCACATACAACCTCAGAGTAATAAATAAACATAGAGTAGGCATATTCCCTACTACTTGTCGTCGAGACAGATTTGTTTACCAGCAGAGCATTGCCAGACGTTGTTTTGTAAGTACAAAGTAGGAAACAAAAACGTAATAATATAATTTACAACATTTTACAACATAAATTTACAATATTTCACTTTTAAGAGAAAATTTTAATTCAGAGAAAATATTCTTTAATACATTTTAATATTCACTTTCTTATCTTTCTTTAATACTGATAAAAAAAGCTCTAGACCAATTGTATCAAATACCCACAACGAAAATTTGGCATCAGTGCCTTTGTTTGTAATTGTCTAGAGGTGATTAGCGCTTTGTTTGATTTTTCCTGAATTTTTGTGTATTTAAGTGAACTTTATAATGTGTTTTTATTTATTTTCAATATTGAAAATGGCGAAACCCCAAAAAGCGTGTATAATTTGTGGTACTTCCCAAAATGATAGTCTAACCTATCACCGGTAAGTTATTCACTACATTGGCGTACAATTAGCAATTTCGATTAAAATTTATTACAATTAAGAAAATCAAATTAATAGTGAAATACATATCCTTTTAGATTTCCTTCCGATAAAAATATGTTAGAAGTATGGTGCCATGCCATAAGTGTAGATATAAATTCCTTATCAAAATATGCGTATTAAATTATTTAACTAACATTTATATAGGTATTACGGTGAACTCTAACCAACTACACGCCACTGTACGGCTATGTTTACCTACACCTCTAGATTTTCCATCTCTCTCAATTATAGGTTCATTGCTATTGACTCCAAACTGTATGTTATTGTGCTGTTGTGGCACCTCTATGTTTACTTATTGCTCTGAGGTTCCACATTTCTTTTGTAGTTTTCTGTATCAGAATTAAATAGTTTAATGCACTATTCCACACAATACAAACGCACACAATACAATTCACATACAACCTCAGGACCCCTATTTTCGAACGTGTGATGTGAAGTGAATGTGATGTGAGTAGGGAAGTGATCGATCCCTGACAAAACCTTTCATGGGTCGTATTTTCGATATCAGAACGTTGCCTCGTTATATTTATGAAAAATGAAAGAATTTTGACGTATAACATACATACTAGAAAGTTGGCAACGTTTTTCTTTTATATTCTTTCATTTATGATAACTACAACCATTTTCTTTTATTTATGAAAGACGCAAGTTTCAAAACAAAATTACGGTAACAACTCTAATAAACATATGATTTTGATAATACGCTAACGCCTGAATAATAATGCGCATGTTTCACTGCTTCGACTGGGTCTGACCAAGCGAAGTGTGATGTGAGCTATCATATAGTCTAAAAATACGAATCACCGGTTTCTCACCAGTGATCTATCACATCACATATTCGAAAATAGGGGTCCTGAGTATGTTTACTTATTGCTCTGAGCATACAACCAACTGCCTACCTTAACTAAAACTAACGGCGACGGCTATGGATACTCCCAAAGTGTCATGGCGATATCTGAAAATGGATGCTTACCCCCTCCATAGAGAGTCGATAGTCTGATTTGTATTATTACTCTGTGTCCTGGTAAATTTTTATCATTCTTGTATTATAGTAGAAAAAAATTGACCTTTACCCTGACGTCATACTTACAAATCTCGCGAAATTAATCAAAGTTAAAAATGAGTTAAAAAAGTTTATTATCAAGCAGTCATTTGATAAAGTTAAAATAACTTGGATTTTTCAAGTGTAGATATAAAAACCGTTTTTCATTTACTTTAATTTTACTCGCAAAGAGTAACTATAAGTTTTTAGAACATATTAATTTTAATGGCAACGACCATACCACACTGAAAATACCGGTTACCGGTTCTCGTCCCAGTTCTCATCCGATCCTCGTAGGAGACGGACGTACCTTTAGCCCTTAAATCGGTGGTAGTAAAAGTGTCGACCTAAGTGCAGTGACAATCGGTAAATAGACAAAGACCGCAATAAAATTTATGTTAGCATAAATAGAATTGTTTCACTTATTGTGAAAATTCACTATTTTATAAACAATTGAGTTAAATTTTTAAGATCATCTATCAATAAGAGTTCGATAACGTTAGTGATAATTAGTAAACATTAGTAATGCAGACCAACTACAAAACAAAACAGAAGCAAGAACAACTAAAACAATGAAGGGAAAAAATAATAAAAAACCATTGAACATCTACGAAGAGAAACTTTCACCCGACCAGTTGCATGGTTTATACGGAGAATTAGAGGAAGAAAATATCCCAATTAAAACAACAAAACTAATAGTGCAATCGAATTACGTGAAAAAGTGACCAATTTATGACTTAAGTCCGAATTGAGGTAGCTAAGTGGAAAGGGGTAGGTTTGATAATTACAAATCGAAAGGCGACCATCCAAGATCTTAGATGCGTGCAAGGGGTGCGTGGTAGGGGTGGAAAGGGGGTGAAAACGGTTTTTTGCAATTTGCAGCGTAAATACGCATTTTATTGAAAAAAGTTAAATGGAAAAGTTGTAGATAATAAAAAAATCGACAACTTTTGTCTGAAACATTTTTTCACATAACCTAAAAATAAAGGCTAAAAAAGCGAAAAACCATAATTTTCGTTTTTTATTTTTTACTCAGCGAAAAATCAATATTTTGTTATGAAATTCAGTACAGTGATAGCTTTTTGTATCCCAAAAAGTAGAATTTTTTTTATTTACGATAACTCAATTTTTTTTCGACATATTAACGATTTTCGAAAAAAGATCTCATTTTGTAAGGGCTCCCAAGGTCCGAATTTTTATTTCAGACGCCTCTTGAAGGTCTCATTTTTTTCGTAATGACTTTAATTTTCATATACAATAATAAAAAATACTACTCCTAGCAAAAAAATCGTTTAAAATCGAAAAAACTGAAAAATTCATAATTTTTCACGCGTATCTTTTTCCTACCCTTCTACACGTTATATTACTCTCAAAAATATTTCAGTTAATTCCAGACAGTCTGCTAAAAAAATTTCCTGCAGTTGCAAAAAAGGTTGCAGTTCTTCAAGATGCAGTTGTCGAAAACACGGTTTAAAGTGTACGAATTTATGCTCGAATTGCTACGGCGTTAATGATTGTACTAATATCGAGCAATCAATCACAGAAATTGCCGATGTACATCCTTCAGAACATGTCGTTGCCTTTTTGATTTATTTTTAATTCTTAATAAATTAATTAGATTATCAATATAAATTGATGTAAAATTTCATAATTTATAGGCAACGACCATACCACACTGAATATACCGGTTCTCGTCCAACTGTCAAATAGACGTCAGACACAAAAAATTTTGCTCCTACAAATTTAAAGTTTTCGTATAATATTCAAGTAGTTTTAAGTGTAAATAGTATTAATAATTGTAAATAGTAGTGATCTAAGTTGTAGTGAGAAAAGACTCAGTGTATTTAAGTAGTTAATGGCCAGCGGAGGGGGCTCGGGACCCCCAAGGTACACACCTTATAAACGTTGCATAGAAAGCGTTGATAGAGCAACAAAAAGTAAATTGGACATAACTCAAAGCACGCAGGTAGAACCCATTACAGTAGATGCCGATGTGCACCATGTTGCTACTAGCCAGATAGAAATGGATAAAGGTCCATCCATGAAGAAGAAAAAGACTTTGGAACAAAGTGACAGTGAAACAAACGGAGATATGGAAAATACCGAGTTTATATCGCCAAGGAAAACATGCAAAATTCCAAGTCTCACAAGTAAAAACTTAAATTTAATAATTAAAAACAAATTTGATAAATTGCCGATAGAAGAATTAAAAAATTCCAAAGACAATATTGATACAAGTGTACCATCTGACTCTTCGCAGCAGAGGAACGAGAATGTTGCCAATAAAAAACCGTATCCGCCTATAGTGCTAAGCTGCAAGGCGGATAATCATGAAGATTTTATAAAAGATTTAAAAAATACGCTAAAAGGTAAATTTTATTTAAGATACACAGCCAATTGCACTCTCGTGTTCTGCTACGAGGAGTCAGATTACAATTCCTTTAAGGAAATTTGTTTGGAGGAGGGACTGCAGTTCCACTCCTACACTCCAAAGTCAAATAAGACGCATGCGTTTGTCTTAAGGGGGCTTCACGCTGGCTCCTCTGTTGAGGCCGTCAAACGTGAATTGATAGAGGATTTCGCTGTTCCCGTGGTCAGCATTCACAAGATGAACACCAAGAAAGTTCATCTCTATATGTTGGTCACTGGACCAGCGATCAATCTGTCATTTCTAAGACACAATGTCAGATATCTGTCGCACTGCAAGGTCGACTGGGAGTTGAGGAAGCCACAGTCCGAGATAGCCCAGTGTCACAGATGTCAAATCTGGGGCCACTCTACTTCGAACTGTGGTAGATCTCCAAAGTGCCTGAAGTGTGCGGGTGACCACTTCACGCATACTTGCGAAAAATCTCTAGAAGTGCCAGCCACTTGTGCAAATTGTGGGGGTGATCACCCTGCAAACTTCAGACAATGCCCGGTCTACCTAAGGAAGGTTGAGGTCCTTAACGAGAGGAGACAATTGAAGGCTCCCCAAAAACCAAAATATGTGCCTGCACCATTACCGGTGACAAATGCATGGAGTGCAAGAAAAACTGGAGTTGGCGCTGTAACCCCTACTGCAAACAATAAGGAATCTCCTCTTCTGCCTCCAAGGGGGCTGCCTACAATGCCATCTTCGGCCGCTCCTTGCACAGGAGTAACTGAATTGAATGAAATTACAAAAGAGTTTAGAATCCTGGACTCATTGGTCAACTCAAGTGAGATTTTGCGGGCAGTCCGTGATCTCAACCGCCTTATGGCTGGGGCCACGGACAACCTAGCGAAATTTCAGGCGTACCAGAAGTTCGTTTCTGGTATTGATCAATATCACTTCTAATGGATTTCGATTCCTTGCGACAAAATAAATTGAGAATCTGTTTTTACAATATAAACGGAATTAACAACAAATACCCTTGGTTTGTTAACTTTGTAAACTTTCACAGATTGGATGTCATCCTGCTATCGGAGACCCAATTGAAGGCACATCACAATTTTAATTTAAAAGGATATTCGATTTACAGGATGGATAGACCGGATAACCAGCGTGGTAATCAGAGAGGTGGAGGGGTTGCCGTCATTATCCGGAACGATATTCCGCATCAGCTGCTGGATCAGGTTGACAGTAGCATTGAGCACATCAGAGTGCGTCTGAAGAACAATCTCCAGCTGGTCTCTGTATACAACAAACCGTTGAACCAGATGACACAGATGGACTTGTTCAATCTGACAGCTCCTGCCAATCGGGTTTTGCTATTGGGAGACTTCAATGGAAGACACCGCGAGTGGGAATGTATCAAACCGAACAGGAATGGTGTGACACTGAAGAACTTTGTTGACGACAACGGTTTGTGTCTCCACCATACTGACTCTCCAACATATTACCCGTTCGATGGAACTACACCGAGCAGGCTCGACCTCATTGTTGCCAAGAACTTTACCAACATTCACAACATACGGACGATAGACGAGGGCACTTCGGACCACGTCCCTGTGTTTTTTGAGATCCTTGGTCAGGGATGTGTTCGGGATCTGACAACACGTCAGATTTATGATTACACCTCGGGGAGCTGGAAGCAATTCAGAAACACTCTGAATTCCTTTCAGCTCAAAACGAGGATTGATAATGCACAGGAGCTTGAAGAAGAATTTGCCAGACTTACAGACGCAATAAGACAGGGACGCGACAAAACTTTCAAAAAAGTAAAAATCTTGAAGCACAGAGATAAGCTGCCGCAAGACATAGTAGACCTTATAAAGGACAAGAACAGGACTCGAAAACTATGGCAGAGACATAGACAAGCACAAGACAAAGACAGACTGATGGATCTGGGACGACAAATCAACGACAGAATACGAAACCATAAGAACGACAAGTGGAAGGATATACTGACGGACCTAAAACCTGGCGACAATAATCTGTGGAAAATCACAAGACATCTAAAGAGGAAATACGAACCCATGCCGACAATCCAGCATGATGGTCGAGCATGTTTTGAGGATTCAGAGAAGGGTAATGTATTTGGAGAATTCTTACAGACCATTTTTAAAACAGACGAAGACAAAGACCCAGAACAACGTTACGTCACGGACGTAATACACAGACTGGTGCAGACACAAAACGCTGTCGCCAGCGAAGAATTAGCTCAGTTAATCACCTCTCCTCGTGAGGTTCAGGGCATAACACAGGGTCTGCCCAACAACAAGGCCCCCGGCCCAGACGGTTTAGATACCAATCTGTACAAGAATCTTCCTATGAAGATTTTTGTGCAAATAATGTATCTTATTAATTGGATATTTGATCTTCAAGTTTACCCAGAATACTTGAAAGTTTCCAACATAGTGCCGGTGCCAAAGCCTGGAAAAAATCGAACAAGGATTGATGGATACCGCCCCATCTCTCTCATTAACATATTGGCCAAGATAGTAGATAAGGTATTGTTGAGCAGGGTTACAGAATGGGGGGATAGACTTAACATAATTCCTAACGAGCAGTTTGGATTCCGAGAGGGACACTCTGCTGTTACTCCGATTATCAGACTCGTTCATTACGCAAAAGAAAACTTTAGAAAAAATTGGAGTACGGTAGTAGTGTCATTGGACTTGGAAAAGGCCTTCGATAGGGTCTGGATAGAAGGATTGACATACAAAATGTACAGGGCTGGTTACCCCGTTCATATCGTAAAGATTATCTATTCTTATTTAAAAAACAGGAAGTTTTTTATTAAAATTAATAATTCTGTTTCAGGGCCTTTCCTGGCCGAGGCTGGCGTTCCCCAAGGCTCGTCGCTGTCTCCTCATCTGTACACTATCATGACACACGACTTCCCGAGACATGATAGTATACAGCATTCCATGTACGCGGATGATATCAACATGTATAAAGCCTCGTTTATATCGGAGATCGCGAACAGACAGATTGACATCCATCTGAATAGGGTCGTGGTGCCCTATCTGGAGAGAAACAAAATAAGGATTAACCCAGATAAAACAGAACAAATAAATTTGACTAGAAAATACACAAACATTAAAATCTTCAATAACCTTAAAATCAAGAATAAAATAATAAAACCTAAAACACAAATAAAATATCTGGGTTTCTCTCTAGATAGGAGACTCAACCTTCATTCACATCTGTCGATGTTGGTATCGCGGGCTGGATGTGCAATAAAGGCTGTGTATTCTTTGCTTTGCAAAGACTCAGTCCTAAACAGGGATAACAAGCTTTTGTTGTACAAGCAGCTCGTGAGACCTACTCTGACGTATGGATGTCAAGCTTTTTGTTCGCTCAAAGATTCTCCTCTGCTTAAATTGCAGAGGATACAAAATAAGTGTCTCCGACTAGCCTTGGGGAGGGACAGGTTCACTAGAATCGCCAACCTGCATGCAGATGCTCGGGTGGAAATGGTGGGAGATTTCGTGCGAAGAATATCCAATAAATTCTACAAAAATAAATTGGGAAATCCTCTGGTTGCAGATGTAACCAGAGCGAGAGCACGAAATCATCCCAACATGAAGCATGGGTATTTGCATGAAAGGTTGCCGATTTTCCAGGAATAAAAAAATAAATTATATAGATCCATATATATCTAGCCAAATCTCAGTTTTTTTTTTTTTCGTGGATTTTTCTGAGGCCCACCCAAAAAAAAATTTTTGTATACTTTTTGTCATCTTTTTGTTTTATTTTTGTTCTTAACAAAATGCAACCCTGTTTTTTCCATATTGCTTTTTCAGGGAATCTATACATAAGGTAAAAGCTATTGGAGGTGATCTTGATCATTATCAGACTCAATTTTCGTTCATTGATATCCACTTGTGTTGGCCAATGATGGCAGTTCTGTCAAGGAGTGGCCGAATGTCGCTGGCGACTGACGATGGGGACTTAAAATAAGGCTCCTGTCGCCGGGAGACAGTGACATGTAACTTCAAAAACATAACCAAACAATATTTTTCTTCTTTTTCTGGGAACAACATCTACCCAGGCAGGTAGGCAGCCCTCTTGTACAGCAAGAGAGACCTATTTGTAAATAATTTGTGAATACTGTTATTTTAAAAAATTATTGTTTGGAAATTGAAAAATTGTAATTTGTTAAATAAAGTTACTTTGGATTTGGATTGGTTCTCGTCCGATCACCGCAGTCAAGCAGTGTCGGGTGCGGTTAGTACTTGGATGGGTGACCGCTTGGGAACACCGCATGTCGTTGCCTTTTTGATTTATTTTTAATTCTTAATAAATTAACTAGATTATCAATATAAATTGATGTAAAATTTCATATTTTATAGGCAACGACCATACCACCACAAACCACATACTCTAGACGTTTCACGCAAATGATCAAGGTCAGGGACGCTTTTGTAGTTCGTTGTGACCACCTGTAGAGGTCTCTGATAAGTATGTATCACAGAACAACAGGATTTCAGTGATAAAACAGAAGAAGAATAGAAGGTTTTGTGAGGAAGAAGTAGTTTTTTCTTGTCATTTGAATTTGAAACGTGTTAACAGTGTCATGTGTTATTTTTATTAGTGTTCCTCCATAGTTTGTTAGTTATAAATATATTTAAATATATATAATTTTTTATCCATTGTCCAACTTCGTTTACAAATATGTCGTGTAGGAAATGCTGCATTTCAAAGTGTTCAGCATCAGCATTGCTACACAAATTTCCAAATCCTGGAAAATTTCAAGAACAATACAGAAAATGGGTGCAGTCTATCAATGATGGGGATATCAATGAAATGGATCCAGTAAATGTGTAAAAAAAAGAAACCTATAAATCAATTACCCTTATACCAAACTGATATTTTTTGCACGCGATTTTCTTCTATTGAAAATGCTAACCTTATTAGCGAAACGCGGATTGAGTGCAAAAAATATCAGTTTGGTGTAAGGGTAAATGATCTAGAAAGTTTAAATGGTTGAGCTGTTGCGTTTAAGTTTCCCGCTTTTTTGTTTACTTCCGACTGTTGCGACCTCTACAGGTGGTCACAACGAACTACAAAAGCATCTCCGACTATTACTATTTCCGTGAAGCGTCTATAGAGTAAGTGGTTTGTGCATACCACACTGAATATACCGGTTCTCGTCCGATCACCGCAGTCAAGCAGTGTCGGGTGCGGTTAGTACTTGGATGGGTGACCGCTTGGGAACACCGCATGTCGTTGCCTTTTTGATTTATTTTTAATTCTTAATAAATTAACTAGATTATCAATATAAATTGATGTAAAATTTCATATTTTATAGGCAACGACCATACCACACTGAATATACCGGTTCTCGTCCGATCACCGCAGTCAAGCAGTGTCGGGTGCGGTTAGTACTTGGATGGGTGACCGCTTGGGAACACCGCATGTCGTTGCCTTTTTGATTTATTTTTAATTCTTAATAAATTAACTAGATTATCAATAAAAATTGATATAAAATTTCATAATTTATAGGCAACGACCATACCACACTGAATATACCGGTTCTCGTCCGATCACCGCAGTCAAGCAGTGTCGGGTGCGGTTAGTACTTGGATGGGTGACCGCTTGGGAACACCGCATGTCGTTGCCTTTTTGATTTATTTTTAATTCTTAATAAATTAACTAGATTATCAATAAAAATTGATATAAAATTTCATAATTTATAGGCAACGACCATACCACACTGAATATACCGGTTCTCGTCCGATCACCGCAGTCAAGCAGTGTCGGGTGCGGTTAGTACTTGGATGGGTGACCGCTTGGGAACACCGCATGTCGTTGCCTTTTTCATTATTTTTAATTCTTTATAAATTAATTAGATTATCAATATAAATTTATATAAAATTTCATAATTAATAGGCAACGACCATACCACACTGAATATACCGGTTCTCGTCCCAGTTCTCATCCGATCCTCGTAGGAGACGGACGTACCTTTAGCCCTTAAATCGGTGGTAGTAAAAGTGTCGACCTAAGTGCAGTGACAATCGGTAAATAGACAAAGACCGCAATAAAATTTATGTTAGCATAAATAGAATTGTTTCACCTATTGTAAACATTCACTATTTTATAAACAATTGAGTTAAATTTTTAAGATCATCTATCAATAAGAGTTCGTTAACGTTAGTGATAATTAGTAAACATTAGTAATGCAGACCAACTACAAAATAGAACAGAAGAGGCAAGAACCACTAAAACAATGAAGGGAAAAAATAATAAAAAACCAGTGAACATCTACGAAGAGAAACTTTCACCCGACCAGTTGCATGGTTTATACGGAGAATTAAACACAGCAATAATAAAAATTGAGGAAGAAAATATCCCAATTAAAACAACAGAACTAAATAAACTTAACCAACTATTTCACGACATACACAAAAACTGTGAAAATCTAGCACAACTAGAAGAAATTAAAACACTAGCCGAAAGGATTATCATTTGCCAAAAAGGAAGCCCTATTGAAGCAAAAGTTTTTAAAACTTTAAGGCCATATACAACCACAAAGCCAATATCCAAAATAAACGAAGAACAAGATGTAGTACTGAAAAGCACTGCTACAGTCAGTAAAGATTATGACCAACAAACCGATTTGGACAAATTTGAAACAGTAGACACCAGAATGGAAACTCTCGAAGAACCAGATAACGCACAACTTTCCATAAGTCAACATTCTCGCAAAAATAAAAGACATTTCGAAGAAACTACAAACAGTGCTTTTATACAGCCAAAAAAAACCTGCTTCTTAAGTAAGTACATCAAAAATAAACCTAACATAACAACGACAACGAATAACAGATACGAAGCACTATCAGATGAAAGTGAAGATGATCTCGAAGAAACCATAGAAAACACCAGGGCCCACAAAAATAATGAAGAAAACCACCAAAAAACAAACCCCAAGAAGTATAAACTTCCACCAATAGTGCTAAGCACAAAACTTCAAAACCACAAGCCGCTAATAGCAGACTTAAAAAACAAACTGACTAAAGGTTTCTACCTTAAATTCACTAAAAATAACACGTTAATATTTGTTAACGATACAGAAGAATATAAATGTCTTCTAAGGGAATTGGAAAACTCAGATTTGGACCACCACCATTTTACACTTCCCACGGAAAAAAAACACGCTTTTGTGCTAAGGGGTTTAGATACAGACCCCACAAATGATGAAGTACAAGAGGCCTTAACAAGTGAATACGAACTAGAAACGTCAAAAATCTTCCGAATGAAAACCAAAGCAAGGCCCCTATACCTTATCATGACAAGTTCAGCGATAACGCTAAATTGGCTGAACCAAAATATTAAATATCTCCTAAATACAAGAGTATATTGGGAACGCAGAACTACCGAAAGGGAAGTTATACAGTGCCACAGATGTCAAGCATGGGGACATGCTACAACAAACTGCAGACATCCCTATAAGTGTCTCAAATGCGCAGAACCACACCCAACGTACACCTGCACAAAAAGCAAAAATATTCCTGCAAAATGTGCCAATTGTGGGGAAGATCACCCAGCAAATTCCATCACCTGTCGGGTGTACTTAGACAGAATGGAAAAAAGAAAACAAAACTCAAGGCCAACCAGAAAAAACCCAGGGAACATTCAAAACAATTCATCATCCCCAACTGTAAATCAGACGGACTACACAAGACATTTTCCAAGTCTACCCAGACAAGAACAGATTCCCCAACCCACTGGACAACCCGAAAAACCAACACAAAACCCTTGGCAACAGAGACCAATACATCAAGAAACATCAACGTAAATTTTAAAAAGTCAATTATGAGGAAAATAACTTCTTTTAAAAATACAAATTGGACAAATTTTAAAACCGAACTTAGCAACTCTATCACAATTAAAAACAATACAAATAAAACAGAAATTGAAATAGATGAAGAATTTGCCGACTTCATAAAAATCCTACAAAATTTAGCTGGAAGACATTCTGAAAAAAGACACATAGACATCTACAAAGATAAATTTCCTTTAGAAATAACAAAACTAATTAAACAAAAATCTATACAGAGATCATTGTGGCAAAAATACGGAAGAACTCAAGACAAAACAGCATACCAAAAAATGAAAAAGGAAACTAGAAATAAAATCAAATCATTTAGAAAAGGACTTTGGAACAATAAGATCAGAACTGCCAGCGCACAAAACAACTCGCTGTGGAAGCTGACTAAAAACTTAAAAAATAAGTTCCAAAATATCTCTTCACTAAAAATTGGAAACACACATCTATTGTCTGATGGAGAGAAAGCAGAAGGACTAGCCAGCCACTGGGAATCGCTACACCGTAACACTCCTAACAACCACTCACAAGAACAGGCGCTGAAAAAAGTAAATAACTTAGAAAACAGAAGAATAACTCTTACCAAGAACCAGCTTTCACACCTGCTAATAACACCAAAAGAAATAATAAATATTATAAAAAACTTTCCAAACAACAAAGCACCAGGATTTGACAATATAGAAAACAAAATCGTAAAAAACCTCACAAAAAAAGCAATAGTCAAACTAGTTACCCTGTACAATGCATGCCTAAGAAAACAATACTATCCACAAATCTTAAAAACCGCAGTAATAGTACCCATATTAAAACCAAATAAAGAGCCCACAAGCTGCAACAGTTATAGACCAATATCATTACTATCAATTTTCAGCAAGATTCTAGATAGCCTAATTTTAACTAGACTACAGACTGAAATATTTAATAGAAACATTATCCCAAATGAACAATATGGCTTCAGACCTGGGCACTCTACCGAATCACAAGTAATCCGAATTGCACACAATATTAAAGAAAATTTTAGAAAAAACAAAAACACCGTAGCTGTATTCCTTGACACACAACGTGCTTTCGATACAGTCTGGATTCCGGCTTTAATAGACAACCTACTCAGTACCGATATTCCTAAATATTTTACCAAACTGATTCTATCCTTTTTAACAAATCGTAAATTTCAAGTTAGAGTCAATGGAGAAATTTCTTCAATAAAAAACATGGAAAGAGGTGTTCCACAAGGCTCAGCACTTTCACCTACCCTGTACTCTCTGTACACGAAGAATTTCCCAAAATCCATTCACGTCAATACAGCTCTCTACGCTGATGACGCATGTCTTTTTGCTTCCTCCTTCTCTTCGGAAGTAGCAACAAGACAGTTGCAATACCACGCAGACAAAAAGGTATTACCATTTTTTCAATCAATAAAAACCGAAATAAATCCCACCAAAACAGAAATGGTAAACTTCTCCATTAAAAAGAACGACACAAAAATATTTAAAAAACTAAAAATACAAAACGAAACTATCTTAGAATCAGAAAAAGTAAAATATTTAGGCGTAATCCTCCATAAAAGATTAGCATGGCGACACCACATAAAATACCTCACAGATAAAACCAATACAGTAATAAAAAGCATATACCCATTAATTAATAAAAATAGTAAACTATCACTTAAAAACAAAATGTTACTGTTTACAACAATAATAAGACCGGTGTTAACTTATGGCAGTAATGTCTTTTGTTCCGCACCCACTACTGTAATTCACAGATTGCAAGTTATTCAAAATAAAATTTTAAGAATAATTACAAATAGCAATAGATATACACCCATAAATTTAATACATGAAAGAGCTCATATGCCCATGATGCAAGACTATATAAAAAATAAAGCGGAAAAATTTTACAGAAACCAAATCATAACAAATCCTTTAACAGCAGATATACAAAACATTACCAGACAAACAGCCGCAACAACCAAACATGGTTTCCTGCATCAATCACTCTCACTATTCAACCAATAAAGACAAACTTTCCAAGTAAATATATCTAACATATTTACATTTTTATACGAGGTTTTCTTTTTTATTTCCTCGTCAAAACTGCATGATTAAAATACCACACAAACCTCTATCAGCCCAAGCGGCGTACAACTTGTACAAACAATCAAAACCTTTTTTAATCTTACATTCGTAAGGAAATTAAAGAAAAATCACTCCAAGGCATCCAAGCTGTTGATCTCAGTCACTATGGCCAACCATCGAGCCAGAGCCGTCCATGCCCCTCCGGAGCATACAACAAGGCTTTCTACAGGGACCACCGAAAATTATCCCATTTTTTGTATATATGTATTTTAGTTAGATTGATAGCAAATGTACACTGTAAATATTTAAATAAAGATTTTTGAAATTGAAATTGGTTCTCGTCCGATCACCGCAGTCAAGCAGTGTCGGGTGCGGTTAGTACTTGGATGGGTGACCGCTTGGGAACACCGCATGTCGTTGCCTTTTTGATTATTTTTAATTCTTTATAAATTAATTAGATTATCAATATAAATTGATGTAAAATTTCATAATTTATAGGCAACGACCATACCACACTGAATATACCGGTTCTCGTCCCCCGTCCGTCCGAACTGTCAAATAGACGTCAGACACAAAAAATTTTGCTCCTACAAATTTAAAGTTTTCGTATAATATTCAAGTAGTTTTAAGTGTAAAAGTATTAATAATTGTAAATAGTAGTGATCTAAGTTATAGTGAGAAAAGACTCAGTGTATTTAAGTAGTTAATGGCCAGCGGAGGGGGCTCGGGACCCCCAAGGTACACACCTTATAAACGTTGCATAGAAAGCGTTGATAGAGCAACAAAAAGTAAATTGGACATAACTCAAAGCACGCAGGTAGAACCCATTACAGTAGATGCCGATGTGCACCATGTTGCTACTAGCCAGATAGAAATGGATAAAGGTCCATCCATGAAGAAGAAAAAGACTTTGGAACAAAGTGACAGTGAAACAAACGGAGATATGGAAAATACCGAGTTTATATCGCCAAGGAAAACATGCAAAATTCCAAGTCTCACAAGTAAAAACTTAAATTTAATAATTAAAAACAAATTTGATAAATTGCCGATAGAAGAATTAAAAAATTCCAAAGACAATATTGATACAAGTGTACCATCTGACTCTTCGCAGCAGAGGAACGAGAATGTTGCCAATAAAAAACCGTATCCGCCTATAGTGCTAAGCTGCAAGGCGGATAATCATGAAGATTTTATAAAAGATTTAAAAAATACGCTAAAAGGTAAATTTTATTTAAGATACACAGCCAATTGCACTCTCGTGTTCTGCTACGAGGAGTCAGATTACAATTCCTTTAAGGAAATTTGTTTGGAGGAGGGACTGCAGTTCCACTCCTACACTCCAAAGTCAAATAAGACGCATGCGTTTGTCTTGAGGGGGCTTCACGCTGGCTCCTCTGTTGAGGCCGTCAAACGTGAATTGATAGAGGATTTCGCTGTTCCCGTGGTCAGCATTCACAAGATGAACACCAAGAAAGTTCATCTCTATATGTTGGTCACTGGACCAGCGATCAATCTGTCATTTCTAAGACACAATGTCAGATATCTGTCGCACTGCAAGGTAGACTGGGAGTTGAGGAAGCCACAGTCCGAGATAGCCCAGTGTCACAGATGTCAAATCTGGGGCCACTCTACTTCGAACTGTGGTAGATCTCCAAAGTGCCTGAAGTGTGCGGGTGACCACTTCACGCATACTTGCGAAAAATCTTTAGAAGTGCCAGCCACTTGTGCAAATTGTGGGGGTGATCACCCTGCAAACTTCAGACAATGCCCGGTCTACCTAAAAAAGGTTGAGGTCCTTAACGAGAGGAGACAATTGAAGGCTCCTCAAAAACCAAAATATGTGCCTGCACCATTACCGGTGACAAATGCATGGAGTGCAAGAAACACTGGAGTTGGCGCTGTAACCCCTACTGCAAACAATAAGGAATCTCCTCTTCTGCCTCCAAGGGGGCTGCCTACAATGCCATCTTCGGCCGCTCCTTGCACAGGAGTAACTGAATTGAATGAAATTACAAAAGAGTTTAGAATCCTGGACTCATTGGTCAACTCAAGTGAGATTTTGCGGGCAGTCCGTGATCTCAACCGCCTTATGGCTGGGGCCACGGACAACCTAGCGAAATTTCAGGCGTACCAGAAGTTCGTTTCTGGTATTGATCAATATCACTTCTAATGGTTTTCGATTCCTTGCGACAAAATAAATTGAGAATCTGTTTTTACAATATAAACGGAATTAACAACAAATACCCTTGGTTTGTTAACTTTGTAAACTTTCACAGATTGGATGTCATCCTGCTATCGGAGACCCAATTGAAGGCACATCACAATTTTAATTTAAAAGGATATTCGATTTACAGGAGGGATAGACCGGATAACCAGCGTGGTAATCAGAGAGGTGGAGGGGTTGCCGTCATTATCCGGAACGATATCCCGCATCAGCTGCTGGATCAGGTTGACAGTAGCATTGAGCACATCAGAGTGCGTCTGAAGAACAATCTCCAGCTGGTCTCTGTATACAACAAACCGTTGAACCAGATGACACAGATGGACTTGTTCAATCTGACAGCTCCTGCCAATCGGGTTTTGCTATTGGGAGACTTCAATGGAAGACACCGCGAGTGGGAATGTATCAAACCGAACAGGAATGGTGTGACACTGAAGAACTTTGTTGACGACAACGGTTTGTGTCTCCACCATACTGACTCTCCAACATATTACCCGTTCGATGGAACTACATCGAGCAGGCTCGACCTCATTGTTGCCAAGAACTTTACCAACATTCACAATATACGGACGATAGACGAGGGCACTTCGGACCACGTCCCTGTGTTTTTTGAGATCCTTGGTCAGGGATGTGTTCGGGATTTGACAACACGTCAGATTTATGATTACACCTCGGGGAGCTGGAAGCAATTCAGAAACACTCTGAATTCCTTTCAGCTCAAAACGAGGATTGATAATGCACAGGAGCTTGAAGAAGAATTTGCCAGACTTACAGACGCAATCAGACAGGGACGCGACAGAACTTTCAAAAAAGTAAAAATCTTGAAGCACAGAGACAAGCTGCCGCAAGACATAGTAGACCTTATAAAGGACAAGAACAGGACTCGAAAACTATGGCAGAGACATAGACAAGCACAAGACAAAGACAGACTGATGGATCTGGGACGACGAATCAACGACAGAATACGAGACCATAAGAACGACAAGTGGAAGGATATACTGACGGACCTAAAACCTGGCGACAATAATCTGTGGAAAATCACAAGACATCTAAAGAGGAAATACGAACCCATGCCGACAATCCAGCATGATGGTCGAGCATGTTTTGAGGATTCAGAGAAGGGTAATGTATTTGGAGAATACTTACAGACCATTTTTAAAACAGACGAAGACAAAGACCCAGAACAACGTTACGTCACGGACGTAATACACAGACTGGTGCAGACACGGAACGCTGTCGCCAGCGAAGAATTAGCTCAGTTAATCACCTCTCCTCGTGAGGTTCAGGGCATAACACAGGGTCTGCCCAACAACAAGGCCCCCGGCCCAGACGGTTTAGATACCAATCTGTACAAGAATCTTCCTATGAAGATTTTTGTGCAAATAATGTATCTTATTAATTGGATATTTGCTCTTCAAGTTTACCCAGAACACTTGAAAGTTTCCAACATAGTGCCGGTGCCAAAGCCTGGAAAAAATCGAACAAGGATTGATGGATACCGCCCCATCTCTCTCATTAACATATTGGCCAAGATAGTAGATAAGGTATTGTTGAGCAGGGTTACAGAATGGGGGATAGACTTAACATAATTCCTAACGAGCAGTTTGGATTCCGAGAGGGAAACTCTGCTGTTACTCCGATTATCAGACTCGTTCATTACGCAAAAGAAAACTTTAGAAAAATTGGAGTACGGTAGTAGTGTCATTGGACTTGGAAAAGGCCTTCGATAGGGTCTGGATAGAAGGATTGACATACAAAATGTACAGGGCTGGTTACCCCGTTCATATCGTAAAGATTATCTATTCTTATTTAAAAAACAGGAAGTTTTTTATTAAAATTAATAATTCTGTTTCAGGGCCTTTCCTGGCCGAGGCTGGCGTTCCCCAAGGCTCGTCGCTGTCTCCTCATCTGTACACTATCATGACTCACGACTTCCCGAGTCATGATAGTATACAGCATTCCATGTACGCGGATGATATCAACATGTATAAAGCCTCGTTTATATCGGAGATCGCGAACAGGCAGATTGACATCCATCTGAATAGGGTCGTGGTGCCCTATCTGGAGAGAAACAAAATGAGGATTAACCCAGATAAAACAGAACAAATAAATTTGACTAGAAAATACACAAACATTAAAATCTTCAATAACCTTAAAATCAAGAATAAAATAATAAAACCTAAAACACAAATAAAATATCTGGGTTTCTCTCTAGATAGGAGACTCAACCTTCATTCACATCTGTCGATGTTGGTGTCGCGGGCTGGATGTGCAATAAAGGCTGTGTATTCTTTGCTTTGCAAAGACTCAGTCCTAAACAGGGATAACAAGCTTTTGTTGTACAAGCACCTCGTGAGACCTACTCTGACGTATGGATGTCAAGCTTTTTGTTCGCTCAAAGATTCTCCTCTTCTTAAATTGCAGAGGATACAAAATAAGTGTCTCCGACTAGCCTTGGGGAGGGACAGGTTCACTAGAATCGCCAACCTGCATGCAGATGCTCGGGTGGAAATGGTGGGAGATTTCGTGCGAAGAATATCCAATAAATTCTACAAAAATAAATTGGGAAATCCTCTGGTTGCAGATGTAACCAGAGCGAGAGCACGAAATCATCCCAACATGAAGCATGGGTATTTGCATGAAAGGTTGCCGATTTTCCAGGAATAAAAAATAAATTATATAGATCCATATATATCTAGCCAAATCTCAGTTTTTTTTTTTTCGTTGTTTTTTCTGAGGCCCACCCAAAATTAAAAAAATGTTTTGTATACTTTTTGTCATCTTTTTGTTTTATTTTTGTTCTTAACAAAATGCAACCCTGTTTTTTCCATATTGCTTTTTCAGGGAATCTATACATAAGGTAAAAGCTATTGGAGGTGATCTTGATCATTATCAGACTCAATTTTCGTTCATTGATATCCACTTGTGTTGGCCAATGATGGCAGTTCTGTCAAGGAGTGGCCGAATGTCGCTGGCGACTGACGATGGGGACTTAAAATAAGGCTCCTGTCGCCGGGAGACAGTGACATGTAACTTCAAAAACATAACCAAACAATATTTTTCTTCTTTTTCTGGGAACAACATCTACCCAGGCAGGTAGGCAGCCCTCTTGTACAGCAAGAGAGACCTATTTGTAAATAATTTGTGAATACTGTTATTTTAAAAAATTATTGTTTGGAAATTGAAAAATTGTAATTTGTTAAATAAAGTTACTTTGGATTTGGATTTGGATTTGGTTCTCGTCCGATCACCGCAGTCAAGCAGTGTCGGGTGCGGTTAGTACTTGGATGGGTGACCGCTTGGGAACACCGCATGTCGTTGCCTTTTTGATTATTTTTAATTCTTTATAAATTAATTAGATTATCAATATAAATTGATATAAAATTTCATAATTTATAGGCAACGACCATACCACACTGAATATACCGGTTCTCGTCCGATCACCGCAGTCAAGCAGTGTCGGGTGCGGTTAGTACTTGGATGGGTGACCGCTTGGGAACACCGCATGTCGTTGCCTTTTTGATTTATTTTTAATTCTTAATAAATTAACTATATTATCAATATAAATTGATATAAAATTTCATAATTTATAGGCAACGACCATACCACACTGAATATACCGGTTCTCGTCCGGGTTCTCGTCCGAACTGTCAAATAGACGTCAGACACAAAAAATTTTGCTCCTACAAATTTAAAGTTTTCGTATAATATTCAAGTAGTTTTAAGTGTAAATAGTATTAATAATTGTAAATAGTAGTGATCTAAGTTATAGTGAGAAAAGACTCAGTGTATTTAAGTAGTTAATGGCCAGCGGAGGGGGCTCGGGACCCCCAAGGTACACACCTTATAAACGTTGCATAGAAAGCGTTGATAGCAGTGTTGCCAGATACACCTCTTTTCCGCTTTTTACACCGCGTTTTTGCCACTGGTCCCACGTTCCGCGTTACCCTAACGCGGATCCGCTTTTTTAAAATATAATTAAACCATTTTTAAATTTTACCCCTTGCTCGTGAAAATCGTGGTAAATACAAAACCTTGAAGAAAGAAACAGCCGATCGCTTACGACGCATCGGAAACACGAGTTGTACTATTCACACTTAAGGGCTATTACAATAATACCATTTCACTCACACAATAGCATATACTCAGAAACAAAGGTCGGACAAAATTGGCAATAACTCACTACTATGCAGCGTACATCGCTTGTTATATTTTGTTCAACTGAATGTATATACATGTCAAAGCCTGTACTATCATTTAGGTAATGTTAAGCGCGGTTGCGAGGTTGAAAAAGAATACGAAATATTGAAATCAAATTGATTATTTATTATTATTATGTGTAAAATAACACTACAAAACTTTTAGTTATAAAAGGTAACTATAAAATTGTAAATAGATATTTGTAGTTTGGTGTAAATGTAAATAAATATATTTATGGTACATAATTAATTTCAGATTTCTAAAAGTGCGCCTATCTATCATTTTGTTGTTGTTTAGTGTTGATGTTTATGGTTTGGTCTGTTTTAGTTGATGTTGTGTTGACTTGACTAATCTGTTTATTTGTGCTGATTGCTGACTGCTGCTGTTTTTAATAATGAGTGACACTGATAGTGATAGTGATTGTAGTAACGACGAATCATCGCCTGGTCCATCTTCAGCGAAGAAAAGGCGAACTGGATTTCCTACGCGTATTAGGCATAGGTTCCCCGTGCAATACAACAACAAACTAGAGGAAACGTACAAATGGATATCTCCAGACTCCAGTGACAAATTTAGGGCATTCTGCAAATTATGCTCAAAATCATTTCGAGCAGAACTGTAAGTAAATTTTCGACAATATTTTTATTTAATTTATTTCATTGTCAAAAAAATAATGAAATTTGTAATCAGTACCCGCTTTCGTTGTGTGTTAAATTTAATTATTGATAGTAATTATTTCACAAAAAAAAGAACAATTACTATTTAGTTTATTCATTTATTCGACATCAAGGATTTTTTTTCTTGTAGGTCTGACATCAAAAGACATGCTACTACTGCAAAACACGTGGCGAAAATGAAGGCATGCGTTGCAAGTACACAAAAAAGCGTTGCAGACTTGTTCAACAAAAAGAATACGCCATTGGAGGATAAAGTTAAACATGCGGAAATAAAACTAGCAGGTTACTTTGCAGCTCATGATGAACCATTCTCACGCATGGATCACCTAGTTGAAGTTTTAAAGGATATGTTTCCTGATTCGGAAATAGCCCGCTCCCTAGCCATGAAGCGCACTAAAATGAAAGGCGTAGTTATGAACGTTATTGGTAACGTTGAAAAAGAGGAACTTGCGGAAAAATTACGCACATCTAAGTTCTCAATTTTAACGGACGAGTCCACAGATGTTTCTTCAGTGAAGACAGCTTGCGTAATGGTTCGATTTTATGATGAGAACTGTGGGCGCATCGTAAGCCGTTTCTGGGAACTGGAGCAGGTTTTCAGCGAACATGATCCGCAGGGCGCTGAAGAGGGTGCCAACGCTGCCCGATTATACGAAGGTATGATGGATACCTTTAGGGCTAAAAATATCCCTACCGAAAATATAACTGGTTTCGCTTCCGATGGGTGCAACGTAATGATGGGCAACACTAACTCAGTTAAAACTCGCATGATGGAGTTATGCCCAGGAATTCGAATTATTAAGTGTATTTGCCACTCCCTACATTTATGTGCCAGTGAAGCATGCAAGGCATTGCCCAGAACCTGCGAGGACCTAGCAAGAAATTGCTACAACTTTTTAAAGAACTCTTCGAAAAGACAGGCACAGTTTGCGCAGTTTCAAAAGTTCTTCCAACTGGACGTGCTGGAAATTATTACACCCGAGCCAAACTAGGTGGTTGTCACTTGCGGCAGTGATAGACCGCATGCTGGAAATGTGGGAAGCGCTTAGATTGTTTTTTGCAGACAAGTGCCTTACTGAGCACTTAAAGGCCACAGAAGATATTCACAGAGCACTATGTGACCCCTTTGTGAAGGCTTACTACATGTTCCTTCAGTGGGTGCTTCCAAAGTTTACTAAAATGAACGAATATTTCCAGTCAGAAAAAACAGTGGTAACGGTTGTGCACCAAAGAATGACTGAAACATACACTGACTTTCTTTTGATGTATATGAAAAGAGAATACGTGTGCCGAACTCCAATTTCGCAAATTCAGCCGGACGATGCGACCAATTTTTTAGAAATCGGCCAAATTTATTTGGGCGTTGCGACTATGCGGCAACTTTCCTCGGCAGAAGCAATGCAGCGCCCTGATATAATGGCTGTATTTCGCAAAAATTGCCTGCTATTCATGATAACATCTTGCATGCAGATGAAAGCCAGGTAATATTTTATTTAAGTTACGTAATTTGAATTAAAGGATTGCATGTAATGTTTCTTTTTTAAGCTAACAGTACATTTTCAGGTACGACTTTGACGACCCCGTACTCTCCCAGTTACCGTTACTGGGACCAACACAAGCATTGTCACATAAAACTAGAGAGCAGGCTCCTAGTTTGATGCCCCTAGCCTCAATTTTGAGTCGGTGCACTGAACAATCAGACGAAAACTTACAGGCTATAGACGACGAGTGGCGGAGATTGGTGATTATAAAAGATTCACTCCCGTCCGAAATTTTGGATTGTACTGAAGCCGATCAGTTTTGGCATAAGGTATTTATTTTCAGTTAATATATTTTGTGTCCGACTGTACATTATCAGTGATCGGAATTAGGTGAGCTAAAGTACCTATATACTTCGCAAGAGGACATAATATAGAAGTGGTTTCAATAGTATATTAAACAACGCATTTCATATGGAATTCTGTTATGACACGAGTTCAAGTTTAAAAAACGAATCGCGAAGCGATGAGTTTTTTAAAGAACGAGTGTCACAACAGCCATATGAAATAAGTTGTTTATAATAATTTTTATATTTTGCCCTTTTTACCATTTTTAAATTAATTTTTTATTTTTTTGTAATTACGAAAATTTTTATTTGAAAAAGTATGTCGGCAGCACTGTGTAATTTATAAAATTTGACAGTTGTGACATTTAAATTATCAAATGTTAATGTTTTAAAATATTTTAAAAAGAATAATATACCAATAATAATATATTATATAAGTAAAATATTATATTCATATTCACAGATACTTTCTTAAAGAACAATATAAAATTAATAAATTGCTATTAGCCACAAATGTCATTGTCAATAGTCTTGCCTTTAGAAACTTCACTCATGTCGCCAACCATTTAAAACAAAAATTTGCGTGCGTAAAAGTTACATTACGATACGCAAATGCGTTTTATAATGAAGATTTTTATAAGTGCAAAATATAAAAAAATAATTATATGTTCTTAGCTCACCTAGGTCCGATACCTGTATGTTATATATAACCATTTTTCGTATGTTTTGTTGTTTAACTCTACTTCCTTTTTAATTGAATTTTATAGATTCGTCTACATAAGGACGAAATTGGCGAACAAGTTTTCACATCTCTCCCAGAGTTTGCGCTGAGTGCCCTGGCAATCCCAATCTCGAACGCAGATTGCGAACGCAAATTTTCAAAAATTAACAACATTAAGACAGCAAAAAGGAATCGGCTCATAACGAGTACCGTAAACGGGGTGTTACTGGCCGATCAAGCGGTGCGAAAAACGATGGCTGCTGCGTGAACTTTTCCCCAACGAAAAGTATGATGTCGAGAATGACTGCAAACGTCATTTATAACTTCCCTAAAGCGGATGTCGAGGAAGCAGATGACGATGTTGGAGACATTTTTTCGTTTTAATAGTTGTATATAATAGTTGTATAGTGAATAATTTCTTAATACATTTGTTATTTCGAAATACAGAGGTCAAAATATTTTTTTTTTAGTTTAATATTGTACTGAGAATCTTTATTCCACAACCCCGCTTTTTTATTAAAAAATCCGCGTTTTCAAATCGCAGCTCCCGCTTTTTGTATTCCGGCATCTGGCAACACTGGTTGATAGAGCAACAAAAAGTAAATTGGACATAACTCAAAGCACGCAGGTAGAACCCATTTCAGTAGATGCCAATGTGCACCATGTTGCTACTGTTTCTTCTCGTTAGTGATAGTGGACTGTATATTAACACCTTTTCTCTTGTTAAAAGTAAAAACTTGGTTATTTTTGTAATGACAATTTATTGTAAGTTTTTTCTATCAAAAAACGACAGTTCTTCTCATGACCTTCTCTTTTCTATATAAAAAAAAAACATTTTAACGATACATGTGTTGCCTAACTAATAGGTCATAAGTACAATTAAAATAAAGAGCAATACGGCGTCAACATGCCGCCCGCCTTGATATGCATTTCAATAACATTAAACATAAAAATAAAATAAAGTCCCAATATATTTAAGTCTCTAATGGCAAAACACAGAGCCTTGACACAGCTCTTTTGAATTCCTTTCCATTTGCCGTTCTAATGCTGACTACTCGAACTACTCCATCAGCCCCTGGATGAAGATCGGTAATTCGCGCCAAACTCCATTGGAGGGGAGGCACATCTGGATCCTTTATCAATACTAAATCTCCAATTTTCATTAACTGGTGAGCATTGTATTTCCACTTTGTGCGTGACTGCAACTCGGCAATATATTCTACATGCCACCTTTTCCAAAATGACTGTACAGCTTGTTGCTGCTGTTTAAATAAGGCTAAACGATTCATCGGCTTTTCTACGTAGTTTGGTTCAGGTATAGCTGTAATAGGTCTGCCAACCAAGAAATGGGCAGGAGTAAGAGGGGTAAAGTCTAAAGGACTACAAGAAAGTGGAGTAAGAGGACGGGAATTTAATATTCCTTCAATTTGAATCAACACGGTAAGGAAATCTTCATATGTTAATTGTAAGTTTCCAACTACCCTTTTTACGTGATTTTTAGCGCTTTTTACACCAGCTTCCCAAATACCTCCGAAATTTGGGGTGTAAGGAGGGTTAAAATGCCAAGCTATTTCCTCTTCAGCCATATTCTGTAAAATTACTTCAGAGGAATTCTTAAGAAACTCATACAACTTATGTAATTCGGAGCTAGCTCCAATAAAATTAGATCCATTGTCAGAATAAACATTTTTTGGTTTACCCCTTCTGGCAATGAATCTCTTAAAAGTGGCAAAAAGGCTTCAGTAGATAACCCTGTCACTAAATCAAGATGTATTGCTTTGACTGACATACATGTAAAAACACAGATATATGCCTTAATTAGTTTAGCACCCCTTAGCTTTCTGTCTTTTATTAGGATTGGTCCAGCAAAATCTATCCCGACATTAGAGAAAGGGAAATTTGGTGAAATACGATATTCAGGTAAATTACCCATAAGCGGTTGATAAAATTTAGGTTTTACTTTGAAGCACTTTATACATGAATGTACTATTTTTCTTGAAACATTACGCCCAGACAGAGGCCAGTACCTTTCTCTAATGGAGGCTAATAATTGTTGTGGACCACAATGACATAGTCGTTCATGTTCATAAAGTAGTATTAAATGCGTCAGTTTATGACTTCCACATAAAATAATTGGATGTTTTTTGTCATATAAAAATTGCTGAGAATTTTCTAGTCTCCCTCCCACTCTAATAATACCGTCATTGTCCATGAGTGGGTTTAAGCATAATAAACTGCTCTTTTTATGAATAGGGATACTCTTGCTCAAATTAACACATTCTAAAGGGAATGACTCTTGTTGAGATAATCTTATTAACGATTTAAAAGCTCTATTTAATTCTAACAATGTCAAAGCACCATATTTGGTACAAGTACGTGCTCTCAGATTGTTATAAAATCTAAAACAGAAAGCTGTTACTCTCTTTAACTTATTCAATGACGAATATCTACTAAAAATTTCAAAATGTTGATGAGTTGCTATATTACTCATTATCTTTTGTTCTGGAAGTTCTTGCAAATCATAGTCAATTAATAAATCTGGCCATTCAGACTTATCCTGCAATAGCCACTGTGGTCCGTGCCACCACAAGTCAGATCCAATGATTTCCATAACAGGTATACCGCGAGTTAATAAATCGGCGGGGTTATCCTTAGATCGGATATGATGCCAATTTTTTGGTTCAGTTAAATTTTGAATTTTACCCACTCGATTAGCAATAAATGACTTCCAAATTCTAGCTGGTGACCTTATCCAGCCAAGAGCAATGGTTGAATCACTCCAATAATATTTGCCATGTATTGGTATACAAATAGAATTTAAAACAGTTTTGCTCAGAGATGAAAGGAGCTCAGCAGCACACAACTCCAATCTGGGCAAACTCACTTGTTTTATAGGCGCTACTCTAGTCTTAGCAGCCAATAATTGAGAACTTATATTGCCCTCATTATCGATGCTTCTCAAATAAATGCATGCGCCATAAGCGCATTCAGACGAATCTGCAAAACCGTGGTATTCTATAACAAAGGCTTTTGGTGAAAGTGTGAACCTGGGGATGTCTAACCTTTCTAACATTTGCAAATCTTTTCTGAAATTAATCCAATCGCTATAAATTTTTTGAGGTACTGCCTCATCCCAAGTAAGGCCTGCTTGCCATAATTGTTGTAAAATTAATTTTGACCTTATTGTTATTGGTGAAAGTAAACCTAGCGGATCGAATATTTGAGAAGAAATGGACAGAATTATTCTTTTTGTAACAACATTAGGTGAATCTAGATTTATATTATATTGTATTGTATCACTATGAGAATTCCAATATACACCCAAAGTTTTGTTACTTTGATCTTCTGTTAAATACAATTTACTAACCTCGGAATTGTCATCTACATTAAAGTCTTTTAAATGCTCAGTTCTGTTTGTTAACCATTTTCTTAAAATAAAACCTGCGGACTGCAAAATGTAAGAAACATCCTTCTGAATTGTTAGTAATTCTTCTATCGAATCACAACCTGTCAATAAATCATCTATATAAAAGTCTTGTTTTATCACCTTTGCAGCCTTGGGGTATTTAAGCTCATTATCGTTAGCCAATTGAACTAGACAGCGTGTAGCTAAAAATGGTGCCGAAGCTGTACCATAAGTAGCTGTGTTTAACTGAAAACAATTTAATTCTTCAGTAGGATTTTCCCTCCAAAATATTCGTTGCAATGAACGCTGCTCTCTATCTATTAGGATCTGCCTATACATTTTTGAAATATCGGCACTCATGACATGTGGATAACATCTAAATCTAAGCAAAATGGAAAACAAATCCGACTGAACAGTAGGACCAACATACTGTGCATCGTTTAAAGAAATACCATTGGTAGCTTTTGAACTAGCATCAAAAACTACTCGACACTTGGTAGTTAAAGAATTTTCTCGGATTACAGCATGGTGAGGCATATAATAAATTAGTTTTTCGGAACTATCATTTTCGTTTATTTTTGTCATGTGATTTAAACTTTCATACTCACGCATAAATTGAACATAATCATTTTTTAGAGAATTGTTTTTATTTAATTTTTGCTCTAAAGAATAGAATCGTTTTAGAGCTACCTTCCGTGAGTCACCTAAACAATTAATATTTTTATTGACCGGCATTTTTACCACAAAACGTCCTTCAGAGTTCCTACGTGTATTTTTTAAAAAATCATCTTCGCACATTTGTTCAATTTTATTTAAAACTGAAATATTTTCAAAATTTTCTATTTGCCAAAATTGACTTAACTGATCACTTATTATTTTTTCAAAATTATCAGCTGTTATAGTGGAGTGACACGAAATGGTAGAATAATTTTGATTTGGTAACATTGTTTGTCCCGAGATTATCCAACCTAATAAAGTTTTTTGTAGGATCGGCATATTTTTTCCTAAACTTAATTGTCCCACAGAAAGTAACTGCCAAAAAATGGTACTGCCTAACAAAATATCAATTTCTCTGCTTTTATAGAATTCAGAATCAGCAAGTTGTATATTTTTTGGTATTTCAAATAGAGACCTATCCATGTTACAGGTAGGCAGGTTTTCTGTAATTTTATTTATTATTAGACAAGATACCTCAGTTTTAAAATTTGAATTTAAGGAACCTATTTCAATTATAGTTTTGTGTTTAATTGTAGATATCGCTTTCCCAACACCTTTAATTGTTAAATTGAAATTTATTTTATTAAGATTTAATTTTTCGCACAATGATTCAGTTACAAAACAACACTGTGACCCATTATCTAGTAAAACTCTTGCTAAATGATAGTTACCATATTTATTTTTTACCTGCACCATAGCTGTAGCGAGCAAAACTTCTGTAGGCCAAAAAGGATTTATTGTTTGAGATACTAAAGTGTGTTGAGCTTCAATTGTATTATTACTTTCGTTATTGTTAAAATTGGTATTCATTGTTTGTTGCGTTTGATTACGATCAATATGTATTAAAGTATTGTGTTTTCGAAAGCATTTCTTACACCCGCTATAGGTGCAATGTTTTGATAAATGTCCTGGCCTAAAACAGTTAATACATAGTTTTTTCTCAAACAATTTTTGACTACGCTCGTTTATTGGAATATTTAAAAGTTGCTCACATTCATAAACTGAATGATCATTTTTACAAAAGTAGCACTTTGGTTTACTTGTGCTTACATGTGAAGTGGAAAAATTATTTTTTGAATGTTTATTGCGAAATTTATTTTCCGTTTTAATAGCGACCTTGGAAATTGCTCCTTTATGTTCTAATTTTTTCATTAAACCTAGCCTATAAATTAAAAATTCCTCCATATCACTCATTTTAGGTTTTTCACCCTTAATTGCATAAGATTCCCATTCTTTTTGTGTTTCTTCATCAAATTTAGTTGTCAAGATATAAATAAGCAATGTATCCACAGAGGGCTCTTGAAAACTTTCTAAAGCTCTTAAATTTTTTGTTGTGTTTAAATAGAGATCTCTCAAACCTATATGATCTTGGTTTAGCATAGCAGATTGCTCAAAAATTGCTTTTATGTGATTAAAAATTATTAAATTGTTATTCTCATAATATTGACAAAGCAATTTCCAAGCAACATCATAATTTGCCTCTGTTTTTTGAATTCCCATTAATAAATCTTTTGCTTCACCTTCTAGTGACATTTTTAAATAATGAAATTTATCTATCTTGGTTAAATGGGTTTTATTGTGTACCATATCAAGAAAGATATCTCTAAACTCTAACCAATTGTTTATATGACCATTAAAAACAGGCAATCTGATCGTTGGAAAACGAATATCATGACTAGCTAAAGGGTGTATCGTATTGCTAAATGTTGGATTGTCTACCTTACCTTGTGCCTGAGCCCCTTGTATATGAGTTCCCTGTAATTGCTCACCTTGTATTTTACCCCTTTGTAATAATTGATCAACTTGTATCTGCGATTTTTGTACTTGATCACCTTGTATATAAGATTCTTGTATTTTATTACCTTGTATATGAGATTCTTGTGTTTGATCATCTTGTATAGTAACCTTCGTTATTTTACTACTATGTTGGGAATATTTTGACATTGTTGAACTACTTGAACTTTTTTTATTAAAATAATTGTCATTTGCCCTTATTATTTCTTTTAAATTTCCCAACACCCAAAAATAAATTTCCTCAAATTCTTGTCTTTCTTTTTCTTGTTGTTTTAATAAATTTTCATCATCTATTAATTGATGTTCTATTGAAGACTGAATTTCCTCAAATTCGTTTAAGAGAGGATCAGTCTTTTTCTATTTTTGTAAGTATTGTACTATATAATGTAGGATCTTTTAAAATTAATCCTTTCTCGAACTCTATACCCTGAATATAATGTTTTAAACGGGTGATTTTCCCTTTAACTTGGCCCCTAGTCAAGTTTAGCGCCTTTAATTCGTCTCCCATAATTTGTTTCTACAGATTTTTGTATTTAAGAAAGAGTCTTGTATATAGCTTAGTATTTTACTATTTAAATATGTTATAGGAACCTTGTACTTGATAGTTATTAATTGTGTAAATAGTAAATATTGTTGACTAATATTAATATTAATTTGTCTATTGAGTTTTTGATCAAATTGAAGGAATATTAATGGAAATAGAAATGGGAAAAAACTCACAGAATAGGATCGGTTGGCCACCCGAACTGACTCTGACGTGTTTCTTTCCAGTTTCCTCCAACTATTTTTCACTTCTTACTAATTTCTGTTTCTTTGATCCGGCTCGAAGGACCATGTTTCTTCTCGTTAGTGATAGTGGACTGTATATTAACACCTTTTCTCTTGTTAAAAGTAAAAACTTGGTTATTTTTGTAATGACAATTTATTGTAAGTTTTTTCTATCAAAACACGACAGTTCTTCTCATGACCTTCTCTTTTCTATATAAAAAAAAAACATTTTAACGATACATATGTTGCCTAACTAATAGGTCATAAGTACAATTAAAATAAAGAGCAATACGGCGTCAACAGCTACTAGCCAGATAGAAATGGATAAAGGTCCATCCATGAAGAAAAAAAAGACTTTGGAACAAAGTGACAGTGAAACAAACGGAGATATGGAAAATACCGAGTTTATATCGCCAAGGAAAACATGCAAAATTCCAAGTCTCACAAGTAAAAACTTAAATTTAATAATTAAAAACAAATTTGATAAATTGCCGATAGAAGAATTAAAAAATTCCAAAGACAATATTGATACAAGTGTACCATCTGACTCTTCGCAGCAGAGGAACGAGAATGTTGCCAATAAAAAACCGTATCCGCCTATAGTGCTAAGCTGCAAGGCGGATAATCATGAAGATTTTATAAAAGATTTAAAAAATACGCTAAAAGGTAAATTTTATTTAAGATACACAGCCAATTGCACTCTCGTGTTCTGCTACGAGGAGTCAGATTACAATTCCTTTAAGGAAATTTGTTTGGAGGAGGGACTGCAGTTCCACTCCTACACTCCAAAGTCAAATAAGACGCATGCGTTTGTCTTAAGGGGGCTTCACGCTGGCTCCTCTGTTGAGGCCGTCAAACGTGAATTGATAGAGGATTTCGCTGTTCCCGTGGTCAGCATTCACAAGATGAACACCAAGAAAGTTCATCTCTATATGTTGGTCACTGGACCAGCGATAAATCTGTCTTTTCTAAGACACAATGTCAGATATCTGTCGCACTGCAAGGTCGACTGGGAGTTGAGGAAACCACAGTCCGAGATAGCCCAGTGTCACAGATGTCAAATCTGGGGCCACTCTACTTCGAACTGTGGTAGATCTCCAAAGTGCCTGAAGTGTGCGGGTGACCACTTCACGCATACTTGCGAAAAATCTCTAGAAGTGCCAGCCACTTGTGCAAATTGTGGGGGTGATCACCCTGCAAACTTCAGACAATGCCCGGTCTACCTAAGGAAGGTTGAGGTCCTTAACGAGAGGAGACAATTGAAGGCTCCCCAAAAACCAAAATATGTGCCTGCACCATTACCGGTGACAAATGCATGGAGTGCAAGAAAAACTGGAGTTGGCGCTGTAACCCCTACTGCAAACAATAAGGAATCTCCTCTTCTGCCTCCAAGGGGGCTGCCTACAATGCCATCTTCGGCCGCTCCTTGCACAGGAGTAACTGAATTGAATGAAATTACAAAAGAGTTTAGAATCCTGGACTCATTGGTCAACTCAAGTGAGATTTTGCGGGCAGTCCGTGATCTCAACCGCCTTATGGCTGGGGTCACGGACAACCTAGCGAAATTTCAGGCGTACCAGAAGTTCGTTTCTGGTATTGATCAATATCACTTCTAATGGTTTTCGATTCCTTGCGACAAAATAAATTGAGAATCTGTTTTTACAATATAAACGGAATTAACAACAAATACCCTTGGTTTGTTAACTTTGTAAACTTTCACAGATTGGATGTCATCCTGCTATCGGAGACCCAATTGAAGGCACATCACAATTTTAATTTAAAAGGATATTCGATTTACAGGAGGGATAGACCGGATAACCAGCGTGGTAATCAGAGAGGTGGAGGGGTTGCCGTCATTATCCGGAACGATATTCCGCATCAGCTGCTGGATCAGGTTGACAGTAGCATTGAGCACATCAGAGTGCGTCTGAAGAACAATCTCCAGCTGGTCTCTGTATACAACAAACCGTTAAATCAGATGACACAGATGGACTTGTTCAATCTGACAGCTCCTGCCAATCGGGTTTTGCTATTGGAAGACTTCAATGGAAGACACCGCGAGTGGGAATGTATCAAACCGAACAGGAATGGTGTGACACTGAAGAACTTTGTTGACGACAACGGTCTGTGTCTCCACCATACTGACTCCAACATATTACCCGTTCGATGGAACTACACCGAGCAGGCTCGACCTCATTGTTGCCAAGAACTTTACCAACATTCACAATATACGGACGATAGACGAGGGCACTTCGGACCATGTCCCTGTGTTTTTTGAGATCCTTGGTCAGGGATGTGTTCGGGATCTGACAACACGTCAGATTTATGATTACACCTCGGGGAGCTGGAAGCAATTCAGAAACACTCTGAATTCCTTTCAGCTCAAAACGAGGATTGATAATGCAACGGAGCTTGAAGAAGAATTTGCCAGACTTACAGACGCAATCAGACAGGGACGCGACAAAACTTTCAAAAAAGTAAAAATCTTGAAGCACAGAGACAAGCTGCCGCAAGACATAGTAGACCTTATAAAGGACAAGAACAGGACTCGAAAACTATGGCAGAGACATAGACAAGCACAAGACAAAGACAGACTGATGGATCTGGGACGACAAATCAACGACAGAATACGAGACCATAAGAACGACAAGTGGAAGGATATACTGACGGACCTAAAACCTGGCGACAATAATCTGTGGAAAATCACAAGACATCTAAAGAGGAAATACGAACCCATGCCGACAATCCAGCATGATGGTCGAGCATGTTTTGAGGATTCAGAGAAGGGTAATGTATTTGGAGAATACTTACAGACCATTTTTAAAACAGACGAAGACAAAGACCCAGAACAACGTTACGTCACGGACGTAATACACAGACTGGTGCAGACACAGAACGCTGTCGCCAGCGAAGAATTAGCTCAGTTAATCACCTCTCCTCGTGAGGTTCAGGGCATAACACAGGGTCTGCCCAACAACAAGGCCCCCGGCCCAGACGGTTTAGATACCAATCTGTACAAGAATCTTCCTATGAAGATTTTTGTGCAAATAATGTATCTTATTAATTGGATATTTGCTCTTCAAGTTTACCCAGAACACTTGAAAGTTTCCAACATAGTGCCGGTGCCAAAGCCTGGAAAAAATCGAACAAGGATTGATGGATACCGCCCCATCTCTCTCATTAACATATTGGCCAAGATAGTAGATAAGGTATTGTTGAGCAGGGTTACAGAATGGGGGGATAGACTTAACATAATTCCTAACGAGCAGTTTGGATTCCGAGAGGGACACTCTGCTGTTACTCCAATTATCAGACTCGTTCATTACGCAAAAGAAAACTTTAGAAAAAATTGGAGTACGGTAGTAGTGTCATTGGACTTGGAAAAGGCCTTCGATAGGGTCTGGATAGAAGGATTGACATACAAAATGTACAGGGCTGGTTACCCCGTTCATATCGTAAAGATTATCTATTCTTATTTAAAAAACAGGAAGTTTTTTATTAAAATTAATAATTCTGTTTCAGGACCTTTCCTTGCCGAGGCTGGCGTTCCCCAAGGCTCGTCGCTGTCTCCTCATCTGTACACTATCATGACTCACGACTTCCCGAGACATGATAGTATACAGCATTCCATGTACGCGGATGATATCAACATGTATAAAGCCTCGTTTATATCGGAGATCGCGAACAGACAGATTGACATCCATCTGAATAGGGTCGTGGTGCCCTATCTGGAGAGAAACAAAATGAGGATTAACCCAGATAAAACAGAACAAATAAATTTGACTAGAAAATACACAAACATTAAAATCTTCAATAACCTTAAAATCAAGAATAAAATAATAAAACCTAAAACACAAATAAAATATCTGGGTTTCTCTCTAGATAGGAGACTCAACCTTCATTCACATCTGTCGATGTTGGTGTCGCGGGCTGGATGTGCAATAAAGGCTGTGTATTCTTTGCTTTGCAAAGACTCAGTCCTAAACAGGGATAACAAGCTTTTGTTGTACAAGCAGCTCGTGAGACCTACTCTGACGTATGGATGTCAAGCTTTTTGTTCGCTCAAAGATTCTCCTCTGCTTAAATTGCAGAGGATACAAAATAAGTGTCTCCGACTAGCCTTGGGGAGGGACAGGTTCACTAGAATCGCCAACCTGCATGCAGATGCTCGGGTGGAAATGGTGGGAGATTTCGTGCGAAGAATATCCAATAAATTCTACAAAAATAAATTGGGAAATCCTCTGGTTGCAGATGTAACCAGAGCGAGAGCACGAAATCATCCCAACATGAAGCATGGGTATTTGCATGAAAGGTTGCCGATTTTCCAGGAATAAAAAATAAATTATATAGATCCATATATATCTAGCCAAATCTCAGTTTTTTTTTTTCGTGGTTTTTTCTGAGGCCCACCCAAAATTAAAAAATAATTTTGTATACTTTTTGTCATCTTTTTGTTTTATTTTTGTTCTTAACAAAATGCAACCCTGTTTTTTCCATATTGCTTTTTCAGGGAATCTATACATAAGGTAAAAGCTATTGGAGGTGATCTTGATCATTATCAGACTCAATTTTCGTTCATTGATATCCACTTGTGTTGGCCAATGATGGCAGTTCTGTCAAGGAGTGGCCGAATGTCGCTGGCGACTGACGATGGGGACTTAAAATAAGGCTCCTGTCGCCGGGAGACAGTGACATGTAACTTCAAAAACATAACCAAACAATATTTTTCTTCTTTTTCTGGGAACAACATCTACCCAGGCAGGTAGGCAGCCCTCTTGTATAGCAAGAGAGACCTATTTGTAAATAATTTGTGAATACTGTTATTTTAAAATATTATTGTTTGGAAATTGAAAAATTGTAATTTGTTAAATAAAGTTACTTTGGATTTGGATTTGGTTCTCGTCCGATCACCGCAGTCAAGCAGTGTCGGGTGCGGTTAGTACTTGGATGGGTGACCGCTTGGGAACACCACATGTCGTTGCCTTTTTGATTATTTTTAATTCTTTATAAATTAACTAGATTATCAATATAAATTGATGTAAAATTTCATAATTTATAGGCAACGACCATACCACACTGAATATACCGGTTCTCGTCCAACAATAGAACTAAATAAACTTAACCAACTATTTCACGACATACACAAAAACTGTGAAAATCTAGCACAACTAGAAGAAATTAAAACACTAGCCGAAAGGATTATAATTTGCCAAAAAGGAAGCCCTATTGAAGCAAAAGTTTTGAAAACTTTAAGGCTATACACAACCACAAAGCTAGTATCCAAAATAAACGAAGAACAAGATGTAGTACTGAATAGCACTGCTACAGTCAGTAAAGATTATGACCAACAAACCGATTTGGACAAATTTGAAACAGTAGACACCAGAATGGAAACTCTCGAAGAACCAGATAACGCACAACTTTCCATAAGTCAACATTCTCGCAAAAATAAAAGACATTTCGAAGAAACTACAAACAGTGCTTTTATACAGCCAAAAAAAACCTGCTTCTTAAGTAAGTACATCAAAAATAAACCTTTTTAAGTCTGCTAATAGCAGACTTAAAAAACAAACTGACTAAAGGTTTCTACCTTAAATTCACTAAAAATAACACGTTAATATTTGTTAACGATACAGAAGAATATAAATGTCTTCTAAGGGAATTGGAAAACTCAGATTTGGACCACCACCATTTTACACTTCCCACGGAAAAAAAACACGCTTTTGTGCTAAGGGGTTTAGATACAGACCCCACAAATGATGAAGTACAAGAGGCCTTAACTAGTGAATACGAACTAGAAACGTCAAAAATCTTCCGAATGAAAACCAAAGCAAGGCCCCTATACCTTATCATGACAAGTTCAGCGATAACGCTAAATTGGCTGAACCAAAATATTAAATATCTCCTAAATACAAGAGTATATTGGGAACGCAGAACTACTGAAAGGGAAGTTATACAGTGCCACAGATGTCAAGCATGGGGACATGCTACAACAAACTGCAGACACCCCTATAAGTGTCTCAAATGCGCAGAACCACACCCAACATACACCTGCACAAAAAGCAAAAATATTCCTGCAAAATGTGCCAATTGTGGGGAAGATCACCCAGCAAATTCCATCACCTGTCGGGTGTACTTAGACAGAATGGAAAAAAGAAAACAAAACTCAAGGCCAACCAGAAAAAACCCAGGGAACATTCAAAACAACCCATCATCCCCAACTGTAAATCAGACGGACTACACAAGACATTTTCCAAGTCTACCCAGACAAGAACAGATTCCCCAACCAACTGGACAACCCGAAAAACCAACACCAAACCCTTGGCAGCAGAGACCAATACATCAAGAAACAAAACTGGACGAGATGATGGCAGTAGCGAATGAGATCGATAAGCTGAACAACAAAATAGACTTAAAAGAAGTTCTGAAAGCTCTTCAAGACCTCAACAAAAAACTAGAGGGTGTGGTAAGTAACTTTGATGTTATTTTAATCATGCAGCAATTCAAATCAGAAGTAAACAATTTTAATTTCTTTAAAAATGGATACTAAAACTCTTAAGATAGCCTCAATAAATGTTGACGGTGTTAATAATAAATACTCTGAATTAGTATATTTTGTAATTCACAATAATTTAGATTTAGTAGTAGTAACTGAAACAAAACTAAAAATAAACGATACATTTAAAATTCGAGGTTACAATATCTACAGACAAGACAGGGAAAACCAAAATAGGGGTGGTGGTGTTGCCATTCTAATCAAAACAATAGTACCACATCTGTTACTCGGTAATAAAAATAATTCAAAAATAGAAAATATTGCAATAAAATTACAAGACGGTACGGTTTTAGTAGGGGTCTATAATAATCCGAGAAGTATTATGAATTCACACGATTTAGAAAATTTATTACAATGGGGCAATAAAATATTAATTATAGGAGACCTAAACAGTAAACACGGAGATTGGGGGTGTCAAATTGCAAATCCGAACGGAAATACCGTAAAACTATTTGTGGACAATAACGGCTTAATTCTTACCTACCCTAGAAAACCAACACTATACCCTTACAATCGAAACAATAGGCCATCAACTTTATTATCTATAAAAACATTAACAAGGTTAGCAAACCTCAATCGATTTACGCAGTTTCTTCAGACCATAATGCAATTCTATCAAACATCAACGTAAATTTTAAAAAGTCAATTATGAGGTAAATAACTTCTTTTAAAAATACAAATTGGACAAATTTTAAAACCGATCTTAACAACTCTATCACAATTAAAAACAATACAAATAAAACAGAAATTGAAATAGAGAAAGAATTTGCTGACTTCATAAAAATCCTACAAAATTTAGCTGGAAGACATTCTGAAAAAAGACACATAGACATCTACAAAGATAAATTTCCTTTAGAAATAACAAAACTAATTAAACAAAAATCTATACAGAGATCATTGTGGCAAAAATACGGAAGAACTCAAGACAAAACAGCATACCAAAAAATGAAAAAGGAAACTAGAAATAAAATCAAATCATTTAGAAAAGGACTTTGGAACAATAAGATCAGAACTGCCAGCGCACAAAACAACTCGCTGTGGAAGCTGACTAAAAACTAAAAAAATAAGTTCCAAAATACCTATCTCTTCACTAAAAATTGGAAACACACATCTATTGTCTGATGGAGAGAAAGCAGAAGGACTAGCTAGCCACTGGGAATCGCTACCAGAGCTGGGTAATTCCTAGTTAAAAAGTAATTAATAATTACAATTACTTTTTTTTCATGTACTTTGTAATTGTATTTAAGTACATATTTTTCTCAAAGTAATTTGTAATTGTAATTGCAGCAAAATCTGAAGAGGAATTGTACTTTGTAATTGTATTAAATTATATTATTTAAATTATCTAAATACAATTACTTCTCATAAGTACAATCATTTTTCATAAGTACAATTACTTTTCTACCTACAAGTACATTTAAAAGTACAATTACATTTTTTAATTACAATTACTTTCAAATGCGTGAAATGCACGGGTTAATACAAAAACAAAAAATTTTCTTATCGAACCGGTCACTAGAGCCATTGTATTATAATGCTAGAGGCTAGAGCTCACTCTATCTGATTTGTTTAAATGCAGTGGCACGCTGTACATTGGAAGTGGAAAGAGCATTATCACTGAATTTTTAAACCTTAAACTTAAATAACAGTAGGAGGTAAGTAAGTATGTAGATGTTACATAAACAAACTAAGGAAATATAGTATGAAGTGGGTGAATAGTGTAAATACTAATTACCTACTTATTTATTTTAGGAAGGCATTTCTTTGTATTATTCTAATTTCTACATTGAAATGAAGGATTAATTATTTCAATAAACTTATTCTCATTCTCAGTTACTCTAGCGTTACAAGTATTCGATTTTAAAGTAGGTAGAAAATACATTTAATTAAATTTAAAGCAGTTTTGGAAAATATAATAATATATTATTCAATGAGCATATAATAGCCATTACATGCTAGTAGAATACTATACTTTGTTCACGACTTTCAAATAAAATTTACTAGTAATTATAAAAAAATCTTTATTTTATAAAGTAATAAAGTACAATGTCGTAGCAGCATTATCATTTCTTATTTAGCACTATTTAGCAAAATTAAAAATCAAAAAGACTGCAAAGACAATGAAAATTACAGAATAGCATGTAAATAAAAGTTCATATAAAATACTCGTATTGAATAATATTCGTGTGTATCTGTGTATAAAGTATACCATATACCAAAGTACATTCTGTATAGGCAACACTTATTACGCGTGTGTGTATTGGAGTGTATGCTACCGTGTTATGAACAAAGAATATTCTCATACCAATACGTGCTGTTTTGACGTCATACAGTGTATAATGGTTCATTATTCACTAGTGAATAATGGGTAACATTATACTTGTATAATTAAGGTTTTATAGCACGGTCGTGCACAAATATATTTTGTGTTATAAAAAATGATTTGCTGAGGTGCATTTGTAACTAAATTTGAGTAAAATCTGTCTCGTTCTCATTTTCGTTTGTATGAACAGTAAAAGTAATTATAAAAGTAATTAATAATTCCTATTTTTACGACATGTACTTTGTAATTGTAATTAATTCCTCTTTTCGAAAAGTACTTTGTAATTGTAATTAATTCCTCTTTTGGAAAAGTACTTTGTAATTGTAATTATTTTTAAAGTACATGTAATTACCCAGCTCTGATCGCTACACCGTAACACTCCTAACAACCACTCACAAGAACAGGCGCTGAAAAAAGTAAATAACTTAGAAAAAAGAAGAATAACTCTTACCAAGAACCAGCTTTCACACCTGCTAATAACACCAAAAGAAATAATAAATATTATAAAAAACTTTCCAAACAACAAAGCACCAGGATTTGACAATATACAAAACAAAATCGTAAAAAACCTCACAAAAAAAGCAATAGTCAAACTAGTTACCCTGTACAATGCATGCCTAAGAAAACAATACTATCCACAAATCTTAAAAACCGCAGTAATAGTACCCATATTAAAACCAAATAAAGAGCCCACAAACTGTAACAGTTATAGACCAATATCATTACTATCAATTTTCAGCAAGATTCTAGATAGCCTAATTTTAACTAGACTACAGACTGAAATATTTAATAGAAACATTATCCCAAATGAACAATATGGCTTCAGACCTGGACACTCTACCGAATCACAAGTAATCCGAATTGCACACAATATTAAAGAAAATTTTAGAAAAAACAAAAACACCGTAGCTGTATTCCTTGACACACAACGTGCTTTCGATACAGTCTGGATTCCGGCTTTAATAGACAACCTACTCAGTACCGATATTCCTAAATATTTTACCAAACTGATTCTATCCTTTTTAACAAATCGTAAATTTCAAGTTAGAGTCAATGGAGAAATTTCTTCAATAAAAAACATGGAAAGAGGTGTTCCACAAGGCTCAGCACTTTCACCTACCCTGTACTCTCTGTACACGAAGAATTTCCCAAAATCCATTCACGTCAATACAGCTCTCTACGCTGATGACGCATGTCTTTTTGCTTCCTCCTTCTCTTCGGAAGTAGCAACAAGACAATTGCAATACCACACAGACAAAAAGGTATTACCATTTTTTCAATCAATAAAAACCGAAATAAATCCCACCAAAACAGAAATGGTAAACTTCTCCATTAAAAAGAACGACACAAAAATATTTAAAAAACTAAAAATACAAAACGAAACTATCTTAGAATCAGAAAAAGTAAAATATTTTGAGCGTAATCCTCCATAAAAGATTAGCATGGCGACACCACATAAAATACCTCACAGATAAAACCAATACAGTAATAAAAAGCATATACCCATTAATTAATAAAAACAGTAAACTATCACTTAAAAACAAAATGTTACTGTTTACAACAATAATAAGACCGGTGTTAACTTATGGCAGTAATGTCTTTTGTTCCGCACCCACTACTGTAATTCACAGATTGCAAGTTATTCAAAATAAAATTTTAAGAATAATTACAAATAGCAATAGATATACACCCATAAATTTAATACATGAAAGAGCTCATATGCCCATGATGCAAGACTATATAAAAAATAAAGCGGAAAAATTTTACAGAAACCAAATCATAACAAATCCTTTAACAGCAGATATACAAAACATTACCAGACAAACAGCCGCAACAACCAAACATGGTTTCCTGCATCAATCACTCTCACTATTCAACCAATAAAGACAAACTTTCCAAGTAAATATATCTAACATATTTACATTTTTATACGAGGTTTTCTTTTTTATTTCCTCGTCAAAACTGCATGATTAAAATACCACACAAACCCTTATCAGCCCAAGCGGCGTACAACCTGTACAAACAATCAAAACCTTTTTTAATCTTACATTCGTAAGGAAATTGAAGAAAGTCACTCCAAGACATCCAAGCTGTTGATCTCAGTCACTATGGCCAACCATCGAGCCAGAGCCGTCCATGCCCCTCCGGAGCATACAACAAGGCTTTCTACAGGGACCACCGAAAACTATCCCATATTTTGTATATATGTATTTTAGTTAGATTGATAGCAAATGTACACTGTAAATATTTAAATAAAGATTTTTGAAATTGAAATTGGTTCTCGTCCGATCACCGCAGTCAAGCAGTGTCGGGTGCGGTTAGTACTTGGATGGGTGACCGCTTGGGAACACCGCATGTCGTTGCCTTTTTGATTTATTTTTAATTCTTAATAAATTAACTAGATTATCAATAAAAATTGATATAAAATTTCATAATTTATAGGCAACGACCATACCACACTGAATATACCGGTTCTCGTCCGGTCAAATAGACGTCAGACACAAAAAATTTTGCTCCTACAAATTTAAAGTTTTCGTATAATATTCAAGTAGTTTTAAGTGTAAATAGTATTAATAATTGTAAATAGTAGTGATCTAAGTTGAAGTGAGAAAAGACTCAGTGTATTTAAGTAGTTAATGGCCAGCGGAGGGGGCTCGGGACCCCCAAGGTACACACCTTATAAACGTTGCATAGAAAGTAAATTGCATAGAAGTAAATTAACCAGTTCAGATAAGGCGCTATTGGGAATAGCGCAAGAAAAAGAAGAGAACAAATTAACAATGGATACAACTCAAAGCACGCAGGTAGAACCCATTACAGTAGATGCCGATGTGCACCATGATGCTACTAGCCAGATAGAAATGGATAAAGGTCCATCCATGAAGAAGAAACAGACTTTGGAACAAAGTGACAGTGAAACAAACGGAGATATGGAAAATACCGAGTTTATATCGCCAAGGAAAACATGCAAAATTCCAAGTCTCACAAGTAAAAACTTAAATTTAATAATTAAAAACAAATTTGATAAATTGCCGATAGAAGAATTAAAAAATTCCAAAGACAATATTGATACAAGTGTACCATCTGACTCTTCGCAGCAGAGGAACGAGAATGTTGCCAATAAAAAACCGTATCCACCTATAGTGCTAAGCTGCAAGGCGGATAATCATGAAGATTTTATAAAAGATTTAAAAAATACGCTAAAAGGTAAATTTTATTTAAGATACACAGCCAATTGCACTCTCGTGTTCTGCTACGAGGAGTCAGATTACAATTCCTTTAAGGAAATTTGTTTGGAGGAGGGACTGCAGTTCCACTCCTACACTCCAAAGTCAAATAAGACGCATGCGTTTGTCTTAAGGGGCTTCACGCTGGCTCCTCTGTTGAGGCCGTCAAACGTAAATTGATAGAGGATTTCGCTGTTCCCGTGGTCAGCATTCACAAGATGAACACCAAGAAAGTTCATCTCTATATGTTGGTCACTGGACCAGCGATCAATCTGTCATTTCTAAGACACAATGTCAGATATCTGTCGCACTGCAAGGTCGACTGGGAGTTGAGGAAGCCACAGTCCGAGATAGCCCAGTGTCACAGATGTCAAATCTGGGGCCACTCTACTTCGAACTGTGGTAGATCTCCAAAGTGCCTGAAGTGTGCGGGTGACCACTTCACGCATACTTGCGAAAAATCTCTAGAAGTGCCAGCCACTTGTGCAAATTGTGGGGGTGATCACCCTGCAAACTTCAGACAATGCCCGGTCTACCTAAAAAAGGTTGAGGTCCTTAACGAGAGGAGACAATTGAAGGCTCCTCAAAAACCAAAATATGTGCCTGCACCATTACCGGTGACAAATGCATGGAGTGCAAGAAAAAATGGAGTTGGCGCTGTAACCCCTACTGCAAACAATAAGGAATCTCCTCTTCTGCCTCCAAGGGGGCTGCCTACAATGCCATCTTCGGCCGCTCCTTGCACAGGAATAACTGAATTGAATGAAATTACAAAAGACTTTAGAATCCTGGACTCATTGGTCAACTCAAGTGAGATTTTGCGGGCAGTCCGTGATCTCAACCGCCTTATGGCTGGGGTCACGGACAACCTAGCGAAATTTCAGGCGTACCAGAAGTTCGTTTCTGGTATTGATCAATATCACTTCTAATGGTTTTCGATTCCTTGCGACAAAATAAATTGAGAATCTGTTTTTACAATATAAACGGAATTAACAACAAATACCCTTGGTTTGTTAACTTTGTAAACTTTCACAGATTGGATGTCATCCTGCTATCGGAGACCCAATTGAAGGCACATCACAATTTTAATTTAAAAGGATATTCGATTTACAGGAGGGATAGACCGGATAACCAGCGTGGTAATCAGAGAGGTGGAGGGTTGCCGTCATTATCCGGAACGATATTCCGCATCAGCTGCTGGATCAGGTTGACAGTAGCATTGAGCACATCAGAGTGCGTCTGAAGAACAATCTCCAGCTGGTCTCTGTATACAACAAACCGTTAAATCAGATGACACAGATGGACTTGTTCAATCTGACAGCTCCTGCCAATCGGGTTTTGCTATTGGGAGACTTCAATGGAAGACGCCGCGAGTGGGAATGTATCAAACCGAACAGGAATGGTGTGACACTGAAGAACTTTGTTGACGACAACGGTTTGTGTCTCCACCATACTGACTCTCCAACATATTACCCGTTCGATGGAACTACACCGAGCAGGCTCGACCTCATTGTTGCCAAGAACTTTACCAACATTCACAATATACGGACGATAGACGAGGGCACTTCGGACCACGTCCCTGTGTTTTTTGAGATCCTTGGTCAGGGATGTGTTCGGGATCTGACAACACGTCAGATTTATGATTACACCTCGGGGAGCTGGAAGCAATTCAGAAACACTCTGAATTCCTTTCAGCTCAAAACGAGGATTGATAATGCACAGGAGCTTGAAGAAGAATTTGCCAGACTTACAGACGCAATCAGACAGGGACGCGACAAAACTTTCAAAAAAGTAAAAATCTTGAAGCACAGAGACAAGCTGCCGCAAGACATAGTAGACCTTATAAAGGACAAGAACATCACAAGACATCTAAAGAGGAAATACGAACCCATGCCGACAATCCAGCATGATGGTCGAGCATGTTTTGAGGATTCAGAGAAGGGTAATGTATTTGGAGAATACTTACAGACCATTTTTAAAACAGACGAAGACAAAGACCCAGAACAACGTTACGTCACGGACGTAATACACAGACTGATGCAGACACAGAACGCTGTCGCCAGCGAAGAATTAGCTCAGTTAATCACCTCTCCTCGTGAGGTTCAGGGCATAACACAGGGTCTGCCCAACAACAAGGCCCCCGGCCCAGACGGTTTAGATACCAATCTGTACAAGAATCTTCCTATGAAGATTTTTGTGCAAATAATGTATCTTATTAATTGGATATTTGCTCTTCAAGTTTACCCAGAACACTTGAAAGTTTCCAACATAGTGCCGGTGCCAAAGCCTGGAAAAAATCGAACAAGGATTGATGGATACCGCCCCATCTCTCTCATTAACATATTGGCCAAGATAGTAGATAAGGTATTGTTGAGCAGGGTTACAGAATGGGGGGATAGACTTAACATAATTCCTAACGAGCAGTTTGGATTCCGAGAGGGACACTCTGCTGTTACTCCGATTATCAGACTCGTTCATTACGCAAAAGAAAACTTTAGAAAAAATTGGAGTACGGTAGTAGTGTCATTGGACTTGGAAAAGGCCTTCGATAGGGTCTGGATAGAAGGATTGACATACAAAATGTACAGGGCTGGTTACCCCGTTCATATCGTAAAGATTATCTATTCTTATTTAAAAAACAGGAAGTTTTTTATTAAAATTAATAATTCTGTTTCAGGGCCTTTCCTGGCCGAGGCTGGCGTTCCCCAAGGCTCGTCGCTGTCTCCTCATCTGTACACTATCATGACTCACGACTTCCCGAGACATGATAGTATACAGCATTCCATGTACGCGGATGATATCAACATGTATAAAGCCTCGTTTATATCGGAGATCGCGAACAGGCAGATTGACATCCATCTGAATAGGGCCGTGGTGCCCTATCTGGAGAGAAACAAAATGAGGATTAACCCAGATAAAACAGAACAAATAAATTTGACTAGAAAATACACAAACATTAAAATCTTCAATAACCTTAAAATCAAGAATAAAATAATAAAACCTAAAACACAAATAAAATATCTGGGTTTCTCTCTAGATAGGAGACTCAACCTTCATTCACATCTGTCGATGTTGGTGTCGCGGGCTGGATGTGCAATAAAGGCTGTGTATTCTTTGCTTTGCAAAGACTCAGTCCTAAACAGGGATAACAAGCTTTTGTTGTACAAGCAGCTCGTGAGACCTACTCTGACGTATGGATGTCAAGTTTTTTGTTCGCTCAAAGATTCTCCTCTGCTTAAATTGCAGAGGATACAAAATAAGTGTCTCCGACTAGCCTTGGGGAGGGACAGGTTCACTAGAATCGCCAACCTGCATGCAGATGCTCGGGTGGAAACTTTTTTGAATTTCTAGTAACAATATAATATATAAAAGAGGACGGTATATCACTCTTTACATAAAATATCAAGTCGCAGTCTAAACGACTACTGGATACAATTTTATCTTTTATCGATTCTATCGTAATTTAGTTAAAGCATCTATATACGAGGGTTGTCTGAAAAGTTTCTGACCTAACAAAGATACTAGAATTTTTTTCTTCAAATTAATTTTTATTTTTCTACATAGTCTCTTTGTCAGTCTATAAACTTCTCCCAGCGATGCTCCCATCTCTTCAACCGGTCCAAATAGTACTCGGCGTCTTTCTCTGTAAAATAGTTGTTTACGAAGCATCCTCATTCGACGAAAATCTCTGTCATCCGAGCGCAACTTTTAGCTTAAGGAACAAAAAAAAGTCGCTTGGGGCTAGATCTGGTGAGTAAGGAGGGTGGTCAAGCAGTTCAAACCGTAATTCGTGGATTTTCGCCATGACAACCGCAGGGGTGTGAGACGGCGCATTGTCTTTGTGAAAAAAAATTTTTTTTTCTGCAAATGTGGCCGTTTTCCGCAATTTCTACCTTCAGCTTGTCAAATAATGATGCGTAGTATGCTCCTGTAATGGTTTTTCCTTTTTGAGAATAATCGATTAAGATAACTCCATGACTATCCCAGAAAACAGTTGCCATCACTTTCCCAGCTGAAGGAACAACCTTTGCTTTTTTTGGAGTCGATTCCCCCTTCGCAGTCCATTGTTTTGACTGTGTTTTTGTTTCTGGAGTATAATGGTGTAACCAAGTTTCATCTACAGTAATTAATCGGCGCCAAAACTCTGATTTATTGTGCCTAAACTGGGCCAACAGAGAGTTGGAAATGTTCATTCGAACACGTTTTTGGTTCAAAGTGAGCAAACGCGGCACCCAACGCGCGGACAGCTTTCCCATGCTTAAATCTTTATTCAATATGTGGTATCGTCTTGCCTTACCAAACAAAACTTTTATTTATTAGTTTAGAATCCATATAGAAATAATAATATTCATTCCTCACGAATCTTTGCCTATGCAATATTTTGTCTCGACTCTAGATGAAGGGTCGAACCTTCGCTTCACGGAGGGGACGGGGGAAAACACCCTCGTTAAAAGTTAAAATACAAAATAGTCACACACACAGTCAGTTAGTTGTTGTTAAGAATCAGAGACGTGAGTACCTACAGAGAATAGTTACAACGACGTAAGATGTAACGACGATTATTATTTTATAAAAGAAACAAAAGATCGACGCTTCTGTACTTCGATTGTTAACATCAATCAGTCAATATTGTAATCTAATCCTAGATTTGTCCAATTACAATTTTAATAAACTGTCTTGAACTATTTTGTGGAATTCGGAAGCTTTTTAATCAACCAAACCCTAGACAACACAGAAAATCCTACAAATATGTGACAAACACGTTCTTTGGACATGTTTATAGCCTCTGCTATCTCTCTAATTTTAATTCGACGGTTGTCTAGCACCATTTGGTGAACTTAAGCGATATTATCGTCAGTGGTTGAAGTTTTTGGACGTCCCGAACGTTCATCGTCACCCAAGCTGGTACGACCACGTTTAAATTCAGCAGGCCAAAATTTCACGGTGGTAAATGATGGTGCAGAGTCCCCGTACACAGTGTCCAACTCGTCTTTGATTTACGTAGGCGTATTGCCTTTCAAAAACAAATATTTAATAACAGCTCGATACTCGATTTTTTCCATTTTCATAAAAACGCTCACATCGACTCACTCAAATGATTGTCAAACAACAACTGTGGCTCCAAAATGGCTGAAGTTTTAGTGGGTACCTTTCAAAGCATGCGCAAACACATTCCCCAACTTTTGTTGGGGAACGAGTGCTGCCATCTTCATGTTGAGGTCGGAAACTTTTCAGACAACCCTCGTATATATTTGATAGTTTCGTTCCACCATTTAATATAACGCCCTCTTTTTATTTTTTCTTAGGTAGGTAAATATACTTATTTTCTTCCTTCTTTTTCTTAATTATTAATGTTTTAATAAATTAGATCATAGGTAGGCAACACAGAATACACGTACCCTAGTTGTCTTTGAAATTTAAATTTCTGCAGTAGCTGAATTTTTATAATTATATTATAACTAGCTAATCATTCCGGTTAGTACTGATTATTTTTTCACCTATCAAAATATCACAGTTTTCTGATTTCGTCCAATATTAATGGACTAGTTTAGTAGGATCATATTAATCAAAATGATAGCAATATATTGTGATGATTATACTCATCTACTTAATTTAGTTTATTAAAATTAACTTTTAATTTTAAAATTTTACAAATTAAGGTAGGGTTCTATCAACATTTATCTTTAATTTTTTTGTTATATTTTTTTTTATAAATAACCAAATAACATTTATTCTTTCTAAATAATTCCTATCTAACCTATCTAACTTATCTATTGCCCTAACAAACTTATCTAATCTTAACTACCTAAACTAACCTTATCTACCGCAGTGTTCATTTTTAAAGTGTCCATTACTTTTTTGATTATTTCTTCTACCTTCTTGTACCTACTTTCACCAGATTACTTTCTTCAATGTTGTGCAATACCAAATACTTGTATCTTCTGTTTACTTTAATGTAGGCTATAATTTTTAGTTTATTTATTATATTTGATCTGTATTTGTATTTCTTCAAATGTATTAACTTTCCATTAATAAAAATTATTATTTTTATTTTTCTATTCTTAAAAACTTTTAATTAAACGTCAAAACTCCAAACAAAGAACATCAAACTGCTACAGCTTTTCTATTTTAATTCTCTTCTATAACTGCATACCTTCTTTTACCATTAATATAAACTTTTTCTATTCGCCATTCACTTTCTTTTGAATTATACTTTTCTTATTTTATATCACTTCTTTTAAAAATTAATTTCTGCTCTTTTTGACTTTTTAATTCTCTTCTACTAACTGTCAAACTTTCTTTTTCCTAGCAACCAAACTTCTTCATCACTATAACTTACACTTCTTATCTATACTTAAAATTAATACAATATTTGTTTACATTACAGAAATTTTTTTTAATTTTTTATTTTATTTTACCTAATAATTTAAATTTGACATAAACTTCAAATTTTGACATAAAAAAAAATAAATTCAATTAATTTGAAATGTTTAATTCTTCCTTAATTTACTTTGGATATAGTTATTTTGTATCAATATATATTGTTAGGATAAGATACTTACTTACTTATATTGGTATTCATTTTGCAAGTAATTTTTCTCATTTCGTAAAATTTAGCAATAAATAATTAGTAAGTTTTAAACGTAGCGCCAACTAATAACCAATAATGAAGTGTGTTTAAAAGTCAACGTTGTAACATTTTAGCTACGTTCGTTTCAAGTATTCTAAAAAAACTGGCGGCACAAAACACCGTGTTCTGTGACTAACTGATTGTACCAGTTGACAAGATATATGTCAGGAGCTTAGACTAGGAAAGAGAGAGGACAGCGCATGGCAATGAAAACCTTATGCGTGTGAGTGAAGCCAAGTTTCAAACGTTTGACATATGTTTGGTGGTAAACAAATTTGGAACATCAAATTGTATTTTTTTAGTTTTTTATTAATTTTCACCTTTTTTAATTACCTGAATAGACATTTGAAAATGGTTAATTGTGCAGTTTATAAGTTTATTTCCTTGAAATTTATTTTTATTAATATTACAGCTTTCAGGTCATAGATGTTTAACTAAATCACATATGTTATGTATGATAACTTAAATTAATTGTAGGTACATACATTTTGAAAATTGTTTTTATTCAGTTTTAAAGATTATTTATCAATTAATTGTTATTATTTTCTCATAGATGTAATAGTTTTGCAGTGGCGTGGAGTAAAAACATATATTTAAAATAGATAAAATGGATTAAAATTGTAATATTTATTAAATAAATATGTTTTAAAATGATTGTTCTTTTTTTTGGAGCGGTATAAATTTAAAGACTTTTTTAAATTAGATTTGTAATACGAAATAATGAAAATGATTATTTAATAATCGTATAAGAAAAATCGTATGATACGCCTATGTCAATATTGTCCGCCATTAGTTTGGTGGTAAATGGGTTACATAAATTGATTCCAATGCGCAGTCCTCTCTCTTTCCTTGTCTAAGGACAAGAGAGAAAATCGTGTTTATCTGTAATAAACAAACAAATCAGAGTGTTCTTAGCTTACTCCTCATTTGATAAAGTGTCAATCAGAGAACAAAAATATCGATATGTTTATCTCTTTTTAATGACAACAAATAAGAGAGAGAGATAAGTTTTTCGGTTAATATTAAAGCATATCGACAACATCGCAAATTTTCTACCAATCTTATTGAAACACGTCACTTACCACTTATGACGTATGTAACCATTAAATTTAAATTTCAGAAGCCGATTATGGCTAGAGGATTAATTTTATAAAATTTTTATTGGTACAGTTGAAGCACTAAAAACCTATTTTATAAGATGCAATTATAAAATAAATCACCAAACTAGTCTATTGCTAAAATCCATTTAAAAGTGTCATACAGACTACCAGTCTAGAGAGAGCTGGGTTCCGACGATATAGAGTGGATGTTTAACGGGATAAATATGTCGTTTTCATGCCATTATTTCTACTTTGAGGCCTAGTAAACTAACTCACTCTGTATGACAATTTTAAACGGATTTTAGCAATTAATATTGGAACGACTATACAAACCAGAATGATTAGCTAGCTGTAATATAATTATAAAAATTCAGCAACTGCAGAAGTTTAAAATTTCAAAGACAAATAGGATACGTGTATTCTGTGTTTTTTTTGGTTGGCTTGGGCTTTCGCCATTTAGCCAGTTTCAACATGTAATTAAAATATTAAGATATTTCGGACCAAGCCATGAAATTACTCACTCATACTATCGATTATACATCCTAATCTATTCAGCGAAAATTTTCGGAAGTTAATTGAAGACAAGACATATGTATAACAGGGTCACACTCTTCTCGTCTAGGGGCCCATCAAGACGGTTTTATAAAAGACATACAAAACTAGGCCGCGGGAAGGTAGGTATATAACAAATGGAATAAAACAGAGGTATCGAGACTAAAAATTCCTTACAAGCACACTTTTGTTTCATTTATAAATGTAATCAGGCAGTCATAGACATTTTTTTTATTAATCGCCAATAGATGTAGTATATGGAAGGGGGGGAAAATGCCGTTTGTAATTAGCCTTTGGATTAGGTTTTTGGATTGCTGGATATACTTCGAACAACCGAAAAAAATATGATTTAAGTCACTTTTTATTTGACAAGACTCACATAGATCAGATGTTAGAACCTTGATTCTAGATAGATGTGCCGGATAGCAGGCATGACCAAATCTTAATCTGATAATTGTCGTCACATATTTACGAGGAACAGAGTATTCTTTAAACCAAGGAATGTTTGGTATTTCAGGTTGCAGAAAGGAGTACTGTGTTGGTGAGGAATTGCAAAATTCCTGCCAATAATTTCTCCAGTCTCTTTTTTGTTTATTTTTTGCGGTTGTGATGAGCTCTGATTTGCAAGGCTGGTAGTCGCTCGGCGTTGCGTTTCTTGTAGCGTTTTTTGCTAACATATCAACATACTCATTGTGTTCAAGCCCTATATGCGCTTTTAACGAAGTGTACATATTTTTGTTCCTTATTTAGGTCAAATAATATTTTCCTAATTAGGAAGATGAAAGTGTTCGAATTATTACAAGGTATTTGTGGTTGTTGAAAGGCAGTTAATACAGACAAGGAATCGGATAGTACAGCAGAAACGTGCTGTAAATTTATAAAATATTTTTTATATTTTGCACTTATAAAAATCTTCATTATAAAACGCATTTGCGTATCGTAATGTAACTTTTACGCACGCAAATTTTTGTTTTAAATGGTTGGCGACATGAGTGAAGTTTCTAAAGGCAAGACTATTGACGTGCTATTGACAATGACATTTGTGGCTAATAGCAATTTATTAATTTTATATTGTTCTTTAAGAAAATATCTGTGAATATGACTATAATATTTTACTTATATAATATATTATTATTGGTATATATTATTCATTTTAAAATATTTTAAAACATTAACATTTGATAATCTAAATGTCACAACTGTCAAATTTTATAAATTACACAGTGCTGCCGACATACTTTTTAAAATAAAAATTTTCGTAATTACATAAAAATAAAAAATTAATTTAAAAAATGGTAAAAAGGGCAAAATATAAAAAATATTATAAACAACTTATTTCATATGGCTGTTGTGACACTCGTTCTTTAAAACTTAAACTCGTGTCATAACAGAATTCCATATGAAATGCGTTGTTTAATATACTATTAAGGCCTCATAGATAGCTATAGCTTCTGAACTAAATACAGAAAGGTTGTGAGACAATTTAAAGGTCTTATCAATCGATGTAGATGGAAGATAAAAAGCACATCCCGTACCAGTAGTAGTTTTGGATGCATCTGTGTAGATAGTGACTGAGGTAGGCAAGCTTTCAAGAAGTTTTCTTAGAATTTTATAGCTAATTTTTGGATTTTCGTGGTTCGTTGGTAGTGCAACATTAATTTTATTAAAAAATGAAAAGAAGTGTTCTAAACTTAGATGTCCATAGACGTACATAGGATTGTCATTCACTGAGGTATTTCGAAATGCGTCACAGAGAGGTGGAGATGTTTTGTGCACCCAATAATTTGAGGTTAGGTCATACTCGTTTAGTTTACAAATATTAGCATATAATGAATTGTTTGTGTCACGGATTTTGATGACAAATTTTTCACTGAGATGTATCCTTCTATATGTAAAACGGGACTCTAAAGCTTCAACATGTAGTGGTTCTATGGGGGTAGATTTCATTGCCCCCAGGCAGACGCGAAGAACAGTGTTTTGAAAGACGTCAATCCTATTTAAAATATATTTACTGGCTGATCCATAAAGTGTGCATCCATAATTAATTATAGATCTAATATATGAACGGTAAAATAATAATGATGTTTCTACGTCTGCGCCTCAGACAAACATTTTAAAAATCCCCATTTTCATGTAAAATAATCTTAATTTTTTTACTATTTGAATGTAGTCCAACAAGATAAAGATAATAATACAATAATTTGTCAAAAAGGTTATCGGAAAACATCTCTAATTAATAAAAAAAATGCGTGCGGGAAAAAAAGAGATATTGTCTGAATTAAAATGTTGTTTTACGCATGCTTGTTGAAATTCTTTTTATTTTTTAATCATTTTGACAATTTTTTTAGAATATAGTTTTATAATGTGTCAATGATAATAATATATATATAGAATCAGACGTAATCATTTAATAATTTTATTTATGAGTTTGGAAAAATATATGAATATTAAGGTCACTGAATTTTGCTTCTCTCTATAAAAAATTATTCTTTGCAGGCCTATTAGCTGGGATTTGAAATAAACTAAAACTATGTTTGGTGTTGATGAATAAAAATAAACCAAAGCTTTAGAGTTTAAAATGGCTGCTTTATTTTTCGGTTTATATGTTTAAAAGACGCAAGACCGCAAGACTCTTGCAGGCTTGGTGTTGGTCTTGCGTATATCTTGCAATGCTAAGTCTTGGTCTTGCATAAGTTTTGCACTGCTCGGTCTTGGTCTTGATCTTGCAGCCTGAAGTTGGTCTTGGTCTTGGTCTTGGTCTTGGTCTTGGTCTTGGTCTTGGTCTTGGTCTTGGTCTTGGTCTTGGTCTTGGTCTTGGTCTTGGTCTTGGTCTTGGTCTTGGTCTTGGTCTTGGTCTTGGTCTTGGTCTTGGTCTTGGTCTTGGTCTTGGTCTTGGTCTTGGTCTTGGTCTTGGTCTTGGTCTTGGTCTTGGTCTTGGTATTGGTCTTGGTCTTGGTCTTGGTCTTGGTCTTGGTCTTGGTCTTGGTCTTGGTCTTGGTCTTGGTCTTGGTCTTGGTCTTGGTCTTGGTCTTGGTCTTGGTCTTGGTCTTGGTCTTGGTCTTGGTCTCGGTCTTGGTCCGCAAGATCAAGACCAGTCTCGCTCATCACTAAACTCCATCTGAATGACGTAATGGTTGGATCCCAGAGTGTCTGAAAATACGGACCAATTGATTTTATTCGCAATTTCGGGGGAACAGAATGTTACGTCAATCATAGATTCGTTTTGATTAGGTCGTTTTAAAAGAGTAGGTTGGCCATTATTGAGAACCGTTAGATTAAGGTCACCAGCTACATTAATAAGTTGCAAACCAATTGAGTCATTGCTAATGGAACCCCAAACTGTATGATGGGCATTGAAGTCGCCCCCTATAATTACAGGATCGTTTACTTGAGAGAAAATTTTCATCCAATCATCGGCGGTACTTTTAACCTTGGGCGGCCTGTAAATAGATAAGCTCAATTGTAAAGTACCACGTTTGATTTTGATACCAATGACTTGAATGTCCGGATTAAAGTTTTCATTAATTTTAAGCTCTATAAAGGGGATTGCTTTATGAATTAAAATTGCGCACCCTCCGTAGCCATCATCTCTGTCTTTTCTAATTAGATTGTATCCATTAAAGTTATAATAATTATTTTTTTTAAACCAAGTTTCACTCAACAGGGCTACATCAATTTTTTTGTTACTTAAATATTGCATCTTACTGTTTTTATTTGCAACAGCAGAACGGGCATTCCACTGCATAATATTAATATTTGATTGTGTGGAGTGAATGTTACGGATTAGCTAAGGTACCCTCCAGAACCTGTTCTATATTATTAATTATTGTGTTTTTGTCAATGGCTTGAATTTCGTATATTACCTAGTAGGTCTAATATAAAACTATTGATATGTTTGGTTATATTGTTCTTTTGATTTTCAAAGTTACTGTAATTAGGTGAATTTGTGTTGGGGGTAGCGGTCGATTGGGGCCAAAGTTGAAAGGGAACATAGGTTTAATATTCGGTGATTGTATAGAAGGAGAGGAGCCTTTTCTTTTCTTTTCTTTTTGGTAGGAGGATTAGTACTTGTGGAAGGTTGTGAGTAACTAATTGCATGATTTAGTGTGGATGTGCATGGATTTGTTTGCGATAAAGACATGTTTTTGCCGTTATTAGGAAGTGAAGGAAAATTTTTATCGTAAGTTGATAGGACAGAAAAGGAATTGTGGCTTGCAATAGACGACAGTGAATTTTCGCAATACTGTTTTGCTTCTCGGAATGAGATTTTATTTTCCAGCATGACATTTTTGATTTTTTTTTGTTTTTCATAAAAAGGACATTTTTTGGAAATAGACAAATGATCGTTACTTTTACAGTGAATGCAGTAGACTATTTTTTTATCACAGTTATGGTCTTTTTCTTTTATTTTGCTACATTGGATACAGAATTCTTGTGTACTGCATTGCTTAGATACATGTCCAAATCGCAGGCATCTATAATACTGCGTTACCCTACCAATAAACTGCTCAACAGGAAAGAATACTCCATTAAAAGCTAAACACTTTGGTAAGATATTGCCTTCAAAGGTAACTATAATATTTTTTTTCGGTACAAATTCGGTTTTGTCTTCGTTTTGTTTACGTTTAGTTCTATAGATATTTGTTACTTTAGAAGGCGATTCTATATTTTCCAGTAAATAACTAACATCATACTGTGTATCCACATCGCGTATAATACCCTTAACTTCTAGCAAGTAATTTGGTAGAAAGGCTTTTAAATTTTCGGTTTTTAAAGCGGAGTTTTTTACCAAATTATTTTCTCCTAGTAGTGATTTTACTAAAACCTTGACTCGGTTTCTTCCTATACTTTTAAATTCTAAAATATTAGTAAGTTTCATTTTTTTGTAGAGCAAATGCCCAATTGTCATGGGATGTAATCTGCCTAAGTTATCATCACAAATATTTTCAATATAAACCCAAATATTTTGAATGTTACACTTATCAGATAGTAAATTAAAACATCTGGATTCGGTTTGTTTTTCTAACGGCGGAAGGTGTTTTTCTTTATTAATAGATAAATTCACATCATCACAGTACACCATCTCAGTATCATTATTCGTCGAAAAAGACGTCTTTTGTTTGTCCCCCATTTGGGGAAGTCAAATTTAAATTAAATTTGTAAACACTCTGGTTTTTATTTTGTCTAACAAATCACAAAAACGAAACTACTAATTATACTGATAAGACACCGGTATAATTTGTCACGTCCTAACCGTATGAAGGCACGAACAATACTCGTATTCTGTGTTGCCTACCTATGATCTAATTTATTAAAACATTAATAATAAAGAGAAAGAAGGAAGAAAAGCAGTATATTTACCTACCTAAGAAAAAAATAAAAAGAAGGCGATATATTAACTGGTGTAACGAAACTATCAAATATATATGTAGATGCTTTAACTAAATTACAATAGAATCGATAAAAGATAATTACATTCAGTAAATAGATTGTACTAACCCTTACTTTTTGGAAGTCCATCTTATTAAGAATAATAAAAACTCTTCGTTTTAACAAAACTTCCAATATACTTCCAATATTTATTTAAAAAATTGCTTTTTTAAACCTTAATGACAGCCGTTTCGCTAGACTTAGCATCGTCAGATTGACATATTATTGAAGTTACATTTTGTTTGTTTGTAGCTAGGTACCTGATGTTTATTAGGTAGTTATAAGGCTAGACCAAGTATGGAAGTAATAAGACATAACAATATTAAAGCCTAGATGTTATGAGCCCTAAGGGATTATCCTCTGGATGTACTTCCCTCTAAGATCAGTATAACTGTGCAATGATATAAAAAAACCAGGAAAAAACTATATATCATGCTGATATTTACAATAACTTAATATATTTGTGTTATAATTACGTCCTATCTATGTGTAAAATAAAGACTCAATCAAAGCAAATACATTAAAAGTGGAGAACTTCCCAGATTTATTTGATCATTAACAACTTTAAATTGTGGATCTGCTAGATGTCTTTTTATTTCAAGTTCTTCAAGGAAATCTAAATTTTGTTTTTTATTACAAGTGTGTAGTATTTGGATGTCATTGGTGTATAAGAGTGAGGTTGGATGTTCAAGTAGGTGTTTTGCATAATTTGACTTATCTGGTTGTTTTAATCTATATGCTCTTAAATGTTCGTTAAATCTTACTTCAAAATTTTTTGTGTTTGACCTATATATACAGCATTACACTTTGGACAATTAATTTTGTAAACACCAGATTTTTTTAATTTAGGTAATTTTGTTTTTACATTTAATAATTTTGTACCAATATTATTTTGTGTTTTAAATGATATTAATGCTGATGTTGCCGAAGATATTATTTTTGAAATTTTATTGGAAATACTTCCACAATATGTAATCTTTTTATAACTTTAAATTTCTTTAGTTTGTTTAGGAAATATTAGTTTTAGTGACACTTTCTGTTCTTTCTTATTAATTAATGTATTTATCAAATGGACTGGGTAGCCATTAGATGTAGCTATTTGTTTTATGATATCAATATCTTTATCAAAGTTAATTTTGTTCATTGGAATTGAAAATGCCCTATGTATCATAGAATTATAAGCTCATAACATCTAGGCTTTAATATTGTTATGTCTTATTACTTCCATACTTGGTCTAGCCTTATAACTACCTAATAAACATCAGGTACCTAGCTACAAACAAACAAAATGTAACTTCAATATGTCAATCTGACGATGCTAAGTCTAGCGAAACGGCTGTCATTAAGGTTTAAAAAAGCAATTTTTTAAATAAATATTGGAAGTTTTGTTAAAACGAAGAGTTTTTTATTATTCTTAATTACATTCAGTAGTCGCGATCTGATATTTTATGTAAAAAGTGATATCGTCCTCTTTTATATATATTATATTGTTACTAGAAATTCAAAAAAGTTTGTCAAATGTAGAATAAAAAAAAGGCAACGGCATGCGGTGTTCCCAAGCGGTCACCCATCCAAGTACTAACCGCACCCGACACTGCTTGACTGCGGTGATCGGACGAGAACCGGTATTTTCAGTGTGGTATGGTCGTTGCCATCAAAATTAATATGTTTTAAAAACTTATAGTTACTCTTTGCGAGTAAAATTAAAGTAAATGAAAAACGGTTTTTATATCTACACTTGAAAAATCCAAATTATTTTAACTTCACCAAATGACACTACTTGATAATAAACTTTATCAGCTAGAAGGGTGGACCAAGATTGGATTGGTTTGATCAAACTAAAGGTAGAGCACTAAAGGGCCCCATATACGGTACGATTCGTCTGTACGATCCGTCGCTTCAGACCGATCGAAACGACGAATCGATAGTGTATATCAAGATCGTTAACTATTTACTTCATCGTAGACGATATCGGAAATCGCAACAAAAATCCATGCAATCATGAATATCGTAACGATGAATCGATGACAGTGTGTGGCTCTTTACGATCAACGATTCTTCTGGATGGAACCTTAATTCCTTTAAAATATTTATATGCGAATACTGGTTTCGCTTTAATAGCCATTTCTTAACCCAGAGAAGTTCATTTTCCATTTTATGGGGCACGTATTGAATTATTTAAACACGTGTTTATACCTTCGAGCATATATACTAACGTAGAGACAGCGTCCAAATGAGCTTTGTTTTGTATCAGGGGCGAAAATAAATTTCATATAGTGTCCAGCAATATCATTGGTCCGTTTTGAATTTGCGTGTCAAGTCGAATTGTCACATATGCCATGATTGTCAATTTGTTTTCCATTTAGAGTTATTTTTACAATTTAATAGTGTCTGGATATTACTTTTAAAGCCATTTTTTAAATTAATTTGGGTATATATTATATGGTGAGAGTTTATGTGATTTGTAAATATAAATATGAAAATGAATCATCAAGGTCGTTTTACAAGTAAATATGCATTAGCGTCTCTTACACTTGTTTAAAAATAGGAAAATGCATAAAGCATATTATTAAGAATACTGAAAATCTAGAAATGTATGCATTAAATTCAACTTTCTATTTTCTAAAATTTCATGTAAATAATGAATTACTATTAGGTACTACTTAAATTCAAGTCTAAAAAATATTTTGTTACGTTTCAAAATGTATTATAAAGGTATTAATTTCAAACCCCCTAAAAATGATACGACACTGGCTGTAGTCTCTGACAGTTTCCCCTCTGATACAAAACAATCACTATTGCATGCGGTCTCTACGTTAGTATATATGCTCGAAGGTTTATACTTCAAACAAATAAATGATCGATCGTTACGACCAATCGTTTCGTATATGAGCGTCATTTTTTATGCGATCAATCGTCACGATTTTCATCAGATCGGTCTTACCGACGAATCGTACCGTATATGTGGCCCATTACACTGTATTTTATAACTATTATACATCGTGTACAAATTTAGTGGTTTACTTTACACCTTCTAAAGAAGAATGTATTTTCTGGACTATTAACTCTTATTTAACTCTTAACAATCTTTATAGTTGGAGAGCTAGTAAACCCCCTGGATACGGAACGCATCTAAGGCTAGAAATTCGTATAGTGATTATCTAGTCATAGCATGCTAAATAGGACAACCATCACCTGGCAGTAATTTTACATTAGCTTTGTTCGTAGAACAATCAGCAACCGTTTCCAACTATTTTATTTAGCAATGGAATTGGAATAGGTAATTTGGCTTTCGGAAATATTTCCGTAGCTAATCGTTCTGCGAACAAAGCTAATATCTAACGGGCGAGAAGTAGGCTCCTATAGAGCGGGTCACAGTTATTATGCAGCATTACGTTTATGGACGACGGCGTTGCCATATCGGCATGTTCTTCGAATTTGGTTCCAACTGGCGTGGGAATATAACTTGCCATTGTGTTACTATTATGATTTAAATGTTTACTAAATTATTCATTTGAACATCGTTTAGTGAGTAATTTAGAATATTTATAATTATGCTTTTAGATAAATTTTACCAATAAATTTAACCAAAGCGACAACAGTGTTGAATATTCGCCCATGATTTACATTGTCCTATGTCGGCCACGCTGCATAATAACTGTGACCCGGAGTATAGCTCCAATACGGTAAAATTGATTTGGCAACTACGCTTCGCTGTATATTCCATCCGCCAGTTACGAGGGAGTTATCGTAATATTAAATATATTGAGATAATTTTTCCCAATACAAATTTTATTTTATATGTTTGAATTTTAAATTTTTCTTTATTTATTAAGGGTAGGGTTGAAACAAAATTTATTTTAAATTTTTTTAATTAAATTTGAATACTACCTAAACTGATACCTAATTATTTCCTATTTGTTTAACTAATTCCTATCTATTTTCCTAAGTTCTATCTAATCTTATCTACCTTAACTAACCTTAATTACCGCAGTGTCTTATCTGTCCAATATTCTCTCTTTAAACTTCTTATAATGTCTACCATATAACTGGTCACTTTCTTTCACTTTTATATTATGTTTTTCTTTTATGTTATTTATTTTTTTATAATACCTTCAACTAATTTCTTCTACTTTACCAATTATAATAAACCTTTTCTTTTTGCCTTTTATAATGGTTAATAATGGATAAAAACATTTCTACTTCTATTCTCTTTGACTTTTTTAAACAAACTCTCAATGCTCTTCTATTTTAATTATTTTTTTTTACAATTGCATATCTTTTACCATTAATTAAACTATTTTCGGTTCGATTTAAACATCTTTAAATTATCATTATTTCAATGTATCTGGACTTGTTTTTTTTTACCAAAAACACTATCTTCATTCTCTTTGACTTTTTTTTTACCTACTGTCAAACTTCTCTCCTCTGGCAACGAAACAGTGTTGCCAGATGCCGGAATACAAAAAGCGGGAGCTGCGATTTGAAAACGCGGATTTTTTAATAAAAAAGCGGGGTTGTGGAATAAAGATTCTCAGTACAATATTAAACTCAAAAAAAATGTTTTGACCTCTGTATTTCGAAATAACAAATGTATTAAGAAATTATTCACTATACAACTATTATATACAACTATTAAAACGAAAAAATGTCTCCAACATCGTCATCTGCTTCCTCGACATCCGCTTTAGGGAAGTTATAAATGACGTTTGCAGTCATTCTCGACATCATACTTTTCGTTGGGGAAAAGTTCACGCAGCAGCCATCGTTTTTTCGCACCGCTTGATCGGCCAGTAACACCCCGTTTACGGTACTCGTTATGAGCCGATTCCTTTTTGCTGTCTTAATGTTGTTAATTTTTGAAAATTTGCGTTCGCAATCTGCGTTCGAGATTGGGATTGCCAGGGCACTCAGCGCAAACTCTGGGAGAGATGTGAAAACTTGTTCGCCAATTTCGTCCTTATGTAGACGAATCTATAAAATTCAATTAAAAAGGAAGTAGAGTTAAACAACAAAACATACGAAAAATGGTTATATATAACATACAGGTATCGGACCTAGGTGAGCTAAGAACATATAATTATTTTTGAAACCACTTCTATATTATGTCCTCTTGCGAAGTATATAGGTACTTTAGCTCACCTAATTCCGATCACTGATAATGTACAGTCGGACACAAAATATATTAACTGAAAATAAATACCTTATGCCAAAACTGATCGGCTTCAGTACAATCCAAAATTTCGGACGGGAGTGAATCTTTTATAATCACCAATCTCCGCCACTCGTCGTCTATAGCCTGTAAGTTTTCGTCTGATTGTTCAGTGCACCGACTCAAAATTGAGGCTAGGGGCATCAAACTAGGAGCCTGCTCTCTAGTTTTATGTGACAATGCTTGTGTTGGTCCCAGTAACGGTAACTGGGAGAGTACGGGGTCGTCAAAGTCGTACCTGAAAATGTACTGTTAGCTTAAAAAAGAAACATTACATGCAATCCTTTAATTCAAATTACGTAACTTAAATAAAATATTACCTGGCTTTCATCTGCATGCAAGATGTTATCATGAATAGCAGGCAATTTTTGCGAAATACAGCCATTATATCAGGGCGCTGCATTGCTTCTGCCGAGGAAAGTTGCCGCATAGTCGCAACGCCCAAATAAATTTGGCCGATTTCTAAAAATTGGTCGCATCGTCCGGCTGAATTTGCGAAATTGGAGTTCGGCACACGTATTCTCTTTTCATATACATCAAAAGAAAGTCAGTGTATGTTTCAGTCATTCTTTGGTGCACAACCGTTACCACTGTTTTTTCTGACTGGAAATATTCGTTCATTTTAGTAAACTTTGGAAGCACCCACTGAAGGAACATGTAGTAAGCCTTCACAAAGGGGTCACATAGTGCTCTGTGAATATCTTCTGTGGCCTTTAAGTGCTCAGTAAGGCACTTGTCTGCAAAAAACAATCTAAGCGCTTCCCACATTTCCAGCATGCGGTCTATCACTGCCGCAAGTGACAACCACCTAGTTTGGCTCGGGTGTAATAATTTCAGCACGTCCAGTTGGAAGAACTTTTGAAACTGCGCAAACTGTGCCTGTCTTTTCGAAGAGTTCTTTAAAAAGTTGTAGCAATTTCTTGCTAGGTCCTCGCAGGTTCTGGGCAATGCCTTGCATGCTTCACTGGCACATAAATGTAGGGAGTGGCAAATACACTTAATAATTCGAATTCCTGGGCATAACTCCATCATGCGAGTTTTAACTGAGTTAGTGTTGCCCATCATTACGTTGCACCCATCGGAAGCGAAACCAGTTATATTTTCGGTAGGGATATTTTTAGCCCTAAAGGTATCCATCATACCTTCGTATAATCGGGCAGCGTTGGCACCCTCTTCAGCGCCCTGCGGATCATGTTCGCTGAAAAACCTGCTCCAGTTCCCAGAAACGGCTTACGATGCGCCCACAGTTCTCATCATAAAATCGAACCATTACGCAAGCTGTCTTCACTGAAGAAACATCTGTGGACTCGTCCGTTAAAATTGAGAACTTAGATGTGCGTAATTTTTCCGCAAGTTCCTCTTTTTCAACGTTACCAATAACGTTCATAACTACGCCTTTCATTTTAGTGCGCTTCATGGCTAGGGAGCGGGCTATTTCCGAATCAGGAAACATATCCTTTAAAACTTCAACTAGGTGATCCATGCGTGAGAATGGTTCATCATGAGCTGCAAAGTAACCTGCTAGTTTTATTTCCGCATGTTTAACTTTATCCTCCAATGGCGTATTCTTTTTGTTGAACAAGTCTGCAACGCTTTTTTGTGTACTTGCAACGCATGCCTTCATTTTCGCCACGTGTTTTGCAGTAGTAGCATGTCTTTTGATGTCAGACCTACAAGAAAAAAAATCCTTGATGTCGAATAAATGAATAAACTAAATAGTAATTGTTCTTTTTTTTTGTGAAATAATTACTATCAATAATTAAATTTAACACACAACGAAAGCGGGTACTGATTACAAATTTCATTATTTTTTTGACAATGAAATAAATTAAATAAAAATATTGTCGAAAATTTACTTACAGTTCTGCTCGAAATGATTTTGAGCATAATTTGCAGAATGCCCTAAATTTGTCACTGGAGTCTGGAGATATCCATTTGTACGTTTCCTCTAGTTTGTTGTTGTATTGCACGGGGAACCTATGCCTAATACGCGTAGGAAATCCAGTTCGCCTTTTCTTCGCTGAAGATGGACCAGGCGATGATTCGTCGTTACTACAATCACTATCACTATCAGTGTCACTCATTATTAAAAACAGCAGCAGTCAGCAATCAGCACAAATAAACAGATTAGTCAAGTAATGTTTGTATAAAGGGTCTTGACTCTCTTAAAATTTGGCTTGAATCCTTTTATTCTTTCTGACTGGTTCTTTTACGTAAAGACTGAGATCCCTCTCTCATTATTCTCTGACCAATAAAAATGCTTCATGTAAAAACTCCACGAGAACCAATCAGAAGGAACTATTTCTTAATTTGCTTATTTCTAACTAACTACTTATATTTTACAAACAATTTTTTACATAATATATACAATAATCATTTTTAATGTTCAATATTTTTTTTATAATTTATTATGGTCGGAAAAGCTCTCAAATTATATTATCACTGAGGCTTGAAGTCATAAATTCGACCGATATACTTCCGAGTAACTCATACGTCACAACGTACACCTGCTATTCTAAGCTCTTGGAGTTCGAGGAAACTAAACATTTCAAACACGCGATGGTGTGTACAAGCACTCGTAGTTCTGATAATTTGACGTCACACAGGCACAGGTGCACTTCTAAAGTTTTGGAATTCATGGAAACTTTTTTAACTTTTCAAACACGCGATGTTAGCAGTCGTAGTTCTGATAATTTTACGTCACACATATGCACAAGTGTTATTCGTAGAAGAACTTTTTATACACTTTTGTAGATCTTTGAAAATCCTTTTATATATTTAACAGAAAAATATTTTACAAAAATTTATAATTTGTTCGTTTGTTTTATTTTACATTTAGAATTATATTTTCATTATTATTTATTTTTTTAATGGTGATTTTGATTATTTTTATGTAATGTGATTACTTTATTATTATTTATTTTGCTTTTAATTGACTTAACGATTTTGTTTTTGATTTAATCATCATAATACACATTCTTATTGAAATTAATATTTTCTTTAATGAATAAATTTTTTTATCATAATAAAACTTCGTCTCAGTATATATATTCAGTTGAACAAAATATAACAAGCGATGTACGCTGCATAGTAGTGAGTTATTGCCAATTTTGTCCGACCTTTGTTTCTGAGTATATGCTATTGTGTGAGTGAAATGGTATTATTGTAATAGCCCTTAAGTGTGAATAGTACAACTCGTGTTTCCGATGCGTCGTAAGCGATCGGCTGTTTCTTTCTTCAAGGTTTTGTATTTACCACGATTTTCACGAGCAAGGGGTAAAATTTAAAAATGGTTTAATTATATTTTAAAAAAGCGGATCCGCGTTAGGGTAACGCGGAACGTGGGACCAGTGGCAAAAACGCGGTGTAAAAAGCGGAAAAGAGGTGTATCTGGCAACACTGCAACGAAACTTCTCACTCACTCTCACTTGCACTACTTATCTATCCTTAAGAGGGGCGTCAAAAATGTGACAGCTGAAAACGGGTGGCAAGCCTGAATTGTACCCAAAATTTCAATCATTTTGTAAACAACAAATCTAAAGAACGCCTTTAAATTACGTATTGAAATTTTAACAGGATATAACTTAGACCTTTCTCTAGGAGATAAGGTTTTTAGTTAAGCTTTATATTGTAATAAAAGAGATATTGGTGTTTAAGTGATGGTATGTTTTAAAAAAGTTTGACAATTTGTGATCACGAATTTTAACGCCAGAAGCTTAACTCCTAAAGAAAGCATAGAGAATGCGACTAGCAAAATATGAAGTTAAAGAAAGGTATATTTTTTGAGATTTGTTGCACGCAAAATTTGAACATTGCACTAATCTGTCAATTTAGTTCAACAGTTTTGGTGGCGCTTTTTTCAAAGACGTATGTCGATTCTAATTCTCCAAATCCAAACTTCACTTAACATAACCAACCTAACCTTATTTCTCGTTTATAACGTCAAAATATATTAATTTTAGTGTTTTGCTTTTAAATATATAATTGTCTATATTAATATTCGTTTATAATTTACCAAAAGTTAAAAAAAAAAATTTAAAGTATATTTTCACAATTTGCGTTGGTTTTTACATAGTTTATAGCATTATCCAACTGTGATATGTGCAAGGAGTTTAGTGTTGTGAACCGTTGTTATTTCCTAAATTACTTTTTACTTAAACACAGTTTTCTTATTTTAGTCGAATTGGTAAAAATGTGAGTTTTGAGAGACCTGATTTTTCTTTATACTTTTTTAATCTTTAAGTTACCTTATATCTTTATTTGTTAAATAACATAAACCCAACCTAAGGGATTTACATTTATAAATTAAAACTATATATGTAAATATTAACAGTTAAGTGTTAAACTATTTTTCTAAATAGGTAGGATAATGTCCACAAAGTAAGGGTTTCTACAATATTTATTTACATGTTCAGTTCAATATGCATAAATATAATAGCTTTCTCTTTAGATAATGTGAAGAATGAAAATTTACAGTCAAATATGTAATATTTTTATTAAAACAGTTTTACAAATTTGGGTTGGATACTGAATACGTCTGTTATCTTTATATATATATATATATCCCCCTCACCATTAAAAGTTTGTTGGTAAATGATAAAACAGACCAAAGGGTTCCATATTCATGTCAGAATGAACTGGGTACATATAATTGAGAAAATGAGTCCTAAAAAAGAAAAACATAAAACATTTACTTGTTATTTACTATTAATATGCAGATGTTATTTGCTAATGTTTAAAATGTAATTGAACCCTAAAATAAACATTTGTATTTTAAAACACATAGTAGCCCACAATAGGTTTCATATTGATGTAGCCATGGGTTCTATAAGGGTCCAGATTCAATGTTTTTGAAGAAAGAGTTCTAAAATATAAAAGATTAGAATTAACAGTAAAAATTATTAATTATTTACTATAAATAGAATAAACCCTGTGTAGGCAGTTACTTGAGGTCCAAAGATTTTGAGGAAACAGTAGCATATATTTTGAAAACCATTGATTTATACAATTTAATTATCTAAACATAGATGAAATAACATATATGGTTGCCAGAAAAAGTATATTGCTAAAAATAGTATTTTCAGGACATTTTTGAAATACTTTAGAAAAGTAGTAACCTATTGAATCTTGTAGAAATATTTTGTTTTCCATATTCCACCTAATAAAATCAAAAATTAATCAAATAGTTTTGACTTAGAAAATGATACTACCTAATATTCTTCCTGGTCTATCCTAGTATTTAAAGTACACAAAGGATGGCTTAAAGGACGAGTAGCATTAACACTTCTCTGAGATGCCCTAGTAAAGACTCTTACATGAAACCAAAGAAATATGCCATCCAGATAATGCTAATTATTTAGTATCAAGAGGCAAATTCACAGGGGAAAAAGCACACAGTAGCAGTAGTACACAAAATACCACTGATTTCAATTTTCCAAAGAAAATACTTCAACATGGGCAAATACTATTGGTAGGTACTCAAAAATAAGAAAATTCATGTATCTAATATGCAAAATACCTATATCAATACATCTTTTAAAACTAAATTTGATATTTAGATCTGAATCATAGATAATAAAATAAATATAATACCTACCTATTAATTGTAAAAAATTTAAACCAGTAAATAAACAAATTAAAACTTACCTCTTATCACTTCTGATTACTAGATGGAGAATGCTTTCAAATGTAAATAAAATATGGATCTTTATAAAATAAATAAAATTTTTTCATTTGTGTGAAAGATACCAGTTAAAAAATTCAGTTACAATCCTATTGGATACATTTTAATTTCAATTGATTCCACAAAGTATGGGGTTGACATTTTTGGAATATAATTAATAGCCATAATTTAATGATACAATTAGTTTTATTAAGATATACCCATATTAACAATTATGTTTAGTACTTGCAAGAGTATTGTTGGCCAATCACTGATAGTCAGCTTATCCCACTTCTTTAGGTATCTTGAAAACAGGTGCACAAAGTGTATTTCTATAGATACTAGATTGGTTAGTAATTATCGTAGGTTATTGAAAACATTATTTTTTTCTTGTGCCACATTCTCAAAATAAAAATAAACTATAGGTAAGCTTTATTATAGTGTGTGCTTTACGTTGTACTCCATTTTTCATTAAATCATGGATCTGGGTGGTAATTTAGGAATGTCCAATACTCTCTAAAAAATAAGTGATATTTATTTATTTAGGCAGTAAATAATTAGCAAGGTACCTACTTACTTGAAGTCATATTGAAGACAGACTAACCTGTTAATGTTTACAAACATTATAGTAACACTTTTGCAATAATCATCAAACGTTTTGGAAAAGTATTTAAATTTTTCCCCACAAAATATATTCTAAAAATTTACATCTACTTCAACACCTTCAAATAATACATCCATCAGAAAGTAAATCAATTAATCTCTGATCAAACCTTAGACAAGGAAAGAGAGAGGACTGCGTATTGGAATCAATTTATGTAACCCATTTACCACCAAACTAATGGCGGACAATATTGATTGACATAGGCGTATCATACGATTTTTCTTATACGATTATTAAATAATCATTTTCATTATTTCGTATTACAAATCTAATTTAAAAAAGTCTTTAAATATGTACGGCTCCAAAAAAAAACAACAATCATTTTAAAACATATTTATTTAATAAATATTACAATTTTAATCTATTTTAAATATATGTTTTTGTTTCACGCCACTGCAAAACTATTACATCTATAAGAAAATAATAACAATTAATTGAAAAATAATATTTTAAACTGTATCAGCCTTACTAATAAACGGAGTATAAATATTTTATACCGAGAATAAATTCGGAATAGGCAAAATGTCTACCAATAAATATGGAATAACTTATACTCGGAATAAAAACTCGGTATAAAAGAAGCCTTGTTTAAGTGTAGTTTAACCTAAAAAATATGTTTGCGATAAGGTATAGAAGCTGTTGAGGAGGTTAATAATTTAATAAATATGGACATAGATATGGAAAATACAAGAAAAAGAAAAGCTTTTAAAGAAAGAATAGACCCATTTACAATATATTCTGACAAATAGTAAAATATAGATTTTCAAAACAAGGAGTCAGGCTTTTAAATGAACTAATAGGGAATTCTTTAAACGTACAGACGAGGAGGCGGTTTATCCTCCACTTTATAGATACTGGCAACTTTAAGATATTGGGGTCGGAACCAAGTAAGTAAAGATTGATTTTTCTGCATTCTTTACTTAATATGGACTACCTAAGCTCTGATGTCACAACTTTTCCAAACAAATCCAGGTGTTAAAAGAGATTTTTAATTAATGTTTTGCCAGAAATAAGTAAAAAGTGATCAGTTAAAGACATTTTTATAATAAAATCTGCAGGGTAAGGAAAATCTCGACCAATTCCACAAAGTAAGAACTTTTCTCAAACAAAATTTTACAAATTATAAACCAAAAAAAAATTTAGAATAACGTATAATCCATCGTGGTGTATTGGTTAACGCAATGGCCTCTCACACAGCTGATGTGGATTCGTTTCCCGACGCCGGCAACTTTTTTTATTTTTTTTAACAGTCGTACTGTCATACTTCATTTAATTTAACACTGTTCCATGAACTTGTGTCAACGTCTGCTACGTTGTCAAATCAATATTTTGGAATAAAGAGGGAATAGTTATACTGAATTTATTCCGAGTTTATTTGTAAACAATTGATACCAACCTTATACTTAGAATAACTATTCTAAGTTTAAATAAGGAATAACGTAAGAATAAGAGATTTTTATTAGTAACAGTGAATGAAAACAATTTTCAAAAAGTATGTACCTACTATTAATTTAAGTTATCATACATAACATATGTGATTTAGTTAAACATCTATTACCTGAAAGCTGTAATATTAATAAAAATAAATTTCAAGGAAATAGTTTTAAAATACTTTTTACCTATGAAATGAAATTCCTTCCTCTTTTTTAGCACTCTGACTGTTGCACTTATAAACTGCACAATTAACCATTTTAAAATGTCTATTCAGGTAATTAAAAAAGGTGAAAATTAATAAAAAACTAAAAAAATACAATTCGATGTTCCAAATTTGTTTACCACCAAACATATGTCAAACGTTTGAAACTTGGCTTCTCACACACGAATAAGGTTTTCATTGCCATGCGCTGTCCTCTCTCTTTCCTAGTCTAAGGATCAAACTAACAACTAACCTCGTTTAATTTTGCATTGTTGCCAATACATTTCAATCTCAATGTTAAAAAAGGTATAATTACATATTTTCCACTTTATTTCAATTTTTCTTTAGACCATGTTGATGTGTGTATATTCAGAAACCGTAATATGTTTTTATTATAATTAACATATTTATTCTAATAAATACCTTAATTAGTACGGGTTAGTACCAGAGCTGGGTAGTATCCGGATACTTCTGTATACGGATACAATATCTGGATACTTTTTATGTATCCGAAAGCTCTTTTAAATTTTGTACCCGGTATCCGTTACCAAATTTTAAAGTATCCGATATGCGGATACTGTTTTTAATATTGGGATACTTTTAAACATTATTTATCGCCCTCCGATAATGCACCTAACGTAGGCACAACACTGCCCTTATTCCTTTAATTCAGATGTGTCTAACATGTTAAATCCCATTTTTCGTACTGGTCACCGTTATAATATATTATTATATTCTAATGGAGCTTTGTTTTTACCTATAAATCAGTTATAAAGTTTCATAAGTACGTTATTTATTTTTTATATTTTCTATATCTCTCTTTTCAAGAACCCCTTTGTACCCTGTATTTATAATTATTAGAAGAAATTATTTTTCGGATATTATAATAAAGGACATCCTAATATTTATATTTTTATTTTAGTGTACCTACAAGTACAAATAAGTACACCCCCTAAAAAGTTTGAAAACTCGGCTGGTCCGACGCTGGCCAAATTCAATATCAAAAGTTCAGGCAGTGACACGAAAAATTTTTCGTTAGTTAAATGTATTTTTATTATTATATATTACATTAAAAATACCTGCACATCACATAGTTTTAATACTAATAATTTGTCCTTTTTAAAAAAAGTATCCTTCAAAGTATCCTAGGAAGTATCCGGATAGGTACTTGTATCCGAATACATTTTTAAATGAAAGTATTCGAACTTTTTATAAAAGTATCCGGATACATTTTGAGTATCCGTATCCGGTATCCGGATACTTTTTTTCAATATCCGACCCAACTCTGGTTAGTACAATAAATTTCATTAATTAATTATTTGTTAGGAATGCCGAAATCTTATTTTATTTTATTTTATATATCCATATTTTAAATCCTAAAAACAATTAATTTGTTACGCCTATGACACAACAATATCACAACAAAACTTCGAAAACATATTCAAATAGAGGATATTTAATAAAATTATACAGGTATTTTTCATCTGTTTATGGTCTCAAGGTCAAATGTATGTGTGTGTCGTGGAAACATTCAAAGATTTACGAAGCAAAATTCATATTTTTATCTCTGTCTTAGACAAAGAAAGTCAACAAGCTCTAAAAATATTCAAATTTATAACAAAAATACTAATTTGAAACCACTATCGCCATCTACTGTTCATTCTTGTAATTTAAAAATAACCAGATTTTTCACTAAATTCAGGCAGGCTTACCAAATTAGAAACGCCCCTCTTAACCTAATACAAGTGTTGTTTACATTACATGAATTTTTATACTTTATAACTAATAAACTATGACATTTACTTCAAATTTTGACATTTCTCCGCAAATAAAAAATTAAATATTAAATTAAAATAAATTTTGAAATGACCAATAAAAATACCTTTTCAATATATTAAAAACAATTCTCTTTTATCTGGTATATTCAAAAGTTACTTACAAACGTTCGGAGTGGCCAAAAAATGGATTATTTTAAGGGAATGTTTAACGCAAATTCTGATATTGACAAAATAAATTGAAGCTATATGTCTAGGAACATAAAAATTGAAAGTTTTTAAAAAAACTGTCCCGTTTTATTTAAAAAATAAATTTTTAAAACCAATAACAGCTGTTTAGCTACAATTTCATACCCCAATATCTTTTTTTTATTCAATTATTTCCCGCAAAAATCATTTTACATCTTTATATATAGGCATATAATAGTATATTAAACAACGCATTTCATATGGAATTCTGTTATGACACGAGTTCAAGTTTAAAAAACGAATCGCGAAGCGATGAGTTTTTTAAAGAACGAGTGTCACAACAGCCATATGAAATAAGTTGTTTATAATATTTTTTATATTTTGCATTTTATCATTTTTTAAATTAATTTATTATATTTGTGTAATTACGAAAATTTTGATTTTAAAAAGTATGTAGGTAGCACTGTGTAATTTATAACATTTGACAGTTTTGACATTTAAATTATGAAATGTTAATATTTTCAAATATTTTAAAATTACTAATACACCAATAATAATATATTATATAAGTAAAAGATGATATTCATATTCACAAATACTTTCTTAAACAACAATATAAAACTAATAAATTGCTATTGGCCACAAATGTCATTGTAAATAGTCTTGTCATTAGATACTTCACTCCTGTCGCCAACCATTTAAAACAAAAATTTGCGTGCGTAAAAGTTACATTACGATACGCAAATGCGTTTTATTATGAAGATTTTTATAAGTGCAAAATATAAAAAATAATTTTTAAATGTTTGGCCCTTTTAATTAAATAATTGTAAATAGGGATAAAATTGAAAGAGTTTTTAAATATCCATTGCTTATATCTTGGCTAAAAGATAAATCAACCCGACATGTTCTAAATCGATTGTAGAACAACATTAAAAAATAGAGGAATTAAACACGTGTCTAAGAGTGTACCTACTACCCTTTTAAAAAGATTAATTTTACTTAATTTATTTATTGTAAGGACATTGAATGTTCTCTAGGCAACGAATTGTATTTCTGAATTAAATAAAACTGTTGTAGATAATTTAATACACATCAGTGACAATGGTTGAATGAAGAAATGTGTGCAATTAAAACTTTATTGTATTTTATTTATTACTTCTATTTTAGATTTGCTAATTTCGTACAAAGAAGCACTTCGTCTATCGTTCCTACTACATTCTCTTTCTGCGTCTTACAAGAAGGAAACGGTCTAAGGCTGGGCGGTAGATTTAAACAATATAGTATAATAAAATTATTCGTCCTAGTCCAGCAAAACTAGACAAAAGGAAATATCCGATTTTGCGTTAAAAATTCGCTTACAACCCATTTTTAGCCTATATACTCGGGAACGTTTGTAAGTAACTTTTGCCAGATGAAAGAGATTTGTTTTTTCTACCTCTGTGCAAAATTTCATTCATGGACATCTTCATCTACCAACCAGCTCCAAAGAATATATCCGAATTTGCCTTAAAAATTCACTGATATTTCAATTTTAACACAATGTGAACATTTAAGTATATATTAGTATTTAAATAATATTTTTTATATTTTGCAATTATAAAATAGTATATTAAACAACGCATTTCATATGGAATTCTGTTATGACACGAGTTCAAGTTTAAAAAACGAATCGCGAAGCGATGAGTTTTTTAAAGAACGAGTGTCACAACAGCCATATGAAATAAGTTGTTTATAATATTTTTTATATTTTGCCCTTTTTACCATTTTTTAAATTAATTTTTTATTTTTATGTAATTACGAAAATTTTTATTTTAAAAAGTATGTCGGCAGCACTGTGTAATTTATAAAATTTGACAGTTGTGACATTTAGATTATCAAATGTTAATGTTTTAAAATATTTTAAAATGAATAATATATTATATAAGTAAAATATTATATTCATATTCACAGATACTTTCTTAAAGAACAATATAAAATTAATAAATTGCTATTAGCCACAAATGTCATTGTCAATAGTCTTGCCTTTAGAAACTTCACTCATGTCGCCAACCATTTAGAACAAAAATTTGCGTGCGTAAAAGTTACATTACGATACGCAAATGCGTTTTATAATGAAGATTTTTATAAGTGCAAAATATAAAAATCTTCATTATAAAACGCATTTGCGTATCGTAATGTAACTTTTACGCACGCAAATTTTTGTTTTAAATGGTTGGCGACATGAGTGAAGTATATAATGACAAGATTATTAACAGTGACATTTGTGGCTATAATAGCAATTTATTAATTTTATATTGTTCTTTAAGAAAGTTTTTATGAATATGAATATCATCTTTTACTTATATAATATATTATTATTCGTGTATTAGTCATTTTAAAATATTTGAAAACATTAACATTTCATAATTTAAATGTCAAAAATATCAAATGTTATAAATTACACAGTGCTACCGACATACTTTTTAAAATCAAAATTATCGTAATTACATAAAAATAATAAATTAATTTAAAAAATGATAAAATGGCAAAATATAAAAAATATTATAAACAACTTATTTCATATGGCTGTTGTGACACTCGTTCTTTAAAAACTCATCGCTTCGCGATTCGTTTTTTAAACTTGAACTCGTGTCATAACAGAATTCCATATGAAATGCGTTGTTTAATATACTATATCATTTTATATTTTTGTTTTCATTAAATTAACTTTAAAATGTTTTTTATCAACCACTAATTATCATGGTTCAATTTTACATACAACTTGTTGGTCGAGTTTGAATGCACAGTAGATTTTGATGCGCTGTTGCCAAATGAGTTGCTTGTCGTATTTCTACGGTAGGAGCTAGGAGCTAGCTTCTCACCGATTAATATCTATACCTTAGCTAAGGAAAGAAATATGAAATCGTAACAACAGACACAGACAGCAATTTGAAGCAAATGTGCACCAAACAATAAACACCAGTGGCATACCTAAGAGGAGGGCATTAGACATAATTATATTTATATATCAACGAAATATTTAATTAAATATTTAATTTTAAATATAAATTGTCTAGAGTCCACCACGCAGTTACTAATACTTATAGTTTTTTTTAAGTTATTACAATGGTAGGGTCGATGTGACCTTCCCATAAATGCTCGCCTATTTAAAAAAATGGAAATTTCAAGGTTAATAATTATGAACGAAAGTTTACAAATTCAGCACTGAATTCTTCTTTAACCATCGGTTACACACCACTGAGTTACATATTTGAAAATCTATACATTTGCATACTGAGGGTTCAGAGCAAGAATGATAAACATTTTACCAGGATTGCTTAATCCCATAAGACGTACGTTCGCCAAAAAATCGATCGCACGTGACGTCACTGCAGTCCTCGGCCGTATTAAAACGATTTTATGAGAATATTTATTATAAATTATAAGTGTTTAATCTTAAAAATCCAAATAGTGGTACGTTAGTATTACAGAAATCATAAAAATACTGTCTAATTCCTATTATTTCCATGCATTTATATGGTAAACGTTATAATGAAGGACTGCAGTGACGTCACACAGCTGGCGGACAAATCAGCCCGATTAGGCAATCCTGGTAAATGTTTATCGTTCTTGGGTTCAGAGAGGAATGTTGTTGAGGGTGGTGCAAAGGGACATGACAGTAGGAGGGTTAGCAGCAGCGGTGCTGGCAAGATCCTACCCATTGGATGTGATGGCTAGAGCCAGGAGACTACAGTGGAAGGGCGAGATGAGAGAGGAAGTTATGGATTGGATGAGGAGGAAATGGAAGTAAGGTGGAAGGAGTATGAAGGTCGATAAAAAGAGTAATTGCAAGTAGGAGAGAATGTATGACTAGGAAATTCGGCGAAGTGAACTACTTCTTGACACAGATGCTAACTGGGCATGGGTCAAGAGCAGAATATCTTCACAAGATTGGGAAAAGAGAGATTGGAGTGTGTGAAGTGGAGTGTGTCCCGCTAGTCCGTAAGTAGGCCTTGTGCCTAATCGAATAAAAATACTCCACAAAATCCCTGTTTAATATGTTTACTATAAAAAAGACAAAAATAATTGTAGTAGTTTACAGCTGCTTAAAAAAACCTGCTCAAATTTTACTTACGTAGTTTTATTACATTTTGTTGACATACCTTGGTGAGAAAATTTTTTCAGATTTTTTAAATTTATTATTACAAATAAAAACAAACTAATATTCTTTTTAATTTTAGTTTAGTAGATAGACTAAATAAAGCTTTTAGCATATTTATGTTCACACACATGATAGTAACATCGATTATAATGGGAATAGGGATATACACATTTTTACATGTAAGTCAAACTAGATAATAAAGAAAGTAATTAATAATTAATAAAAATATAATATTTCTCCTTAGGCAAAATCCGTATCTACTATTATGGTATGTACAGGTTGGTTTTGGGGATTGTTCATGGACTGTGTTAGTGGTCAACGTTTACAAGACGAGGTAAACAATAAACGTTGCTCATTTTCAACATTATTGTTTGACAAAAACAAAGATATAGCCTTTTCATAGATTTAAGACAGTAACTAAAGCGGATTATTATAAACAGAAAATGAAATGAAATTTATGACCCGATCTTTAAGGTTTTAGAGCAGGTAATAGGTAATCCATTGTAAAGTACGTTTCACAATAATTCGTTGACTTGGTACCTGCTCTTAACTGCTCTTAAGGGATTACTAATAAAAGGTGGTTAATATTTCTTCGAACTTTGGCCGTAAACCGGTGAACTATTTACAGAAAGGTATTATTTATTTTTATCCAGCAAGATATATTTTGGATTTTTTTATTTTTCAGGTAAAATTTTAAATTATTATTACTGACCATCAATAGTAAATCATTAGTAAATGATTTTTGATTTTCTTAATCATCTTGAAAGAGAAAGTGGGAGTTTCGGGGTAATTTGTTTTTAAAATTCTTTCCTAGAATTTTAGTTTGTACTAAACATTATACTCTGAAAGTAATCTTGTGTTTATAACTAAGTATGTGGCGTCCTTGGGCAAAAAAGTGCATTTATCGCCGGATGCGAAAAAAATTGTGAAAAATGTGTTTGAAACATTGAATAATCGATGTAACCGATGCAGCAGAAGAAACATGTAAGTTAACCAAAACCCCAATATCCACAGTAACAGATATTATCAATAAGCCAATAAGTAAACGAAAAAAACGAAGTGACGTTAATAATACCAAATGTGTTGATGAAATACAAAAAGATATAATCCGACGAACGATATATGTCATATACCAAGAACAAATGATACCAACCCTAAATTGTATAAAAAAACGGTTACTTAAAGACGACACGGGAATTATTTGTAGCCGTACAAGTTTGTGGAGAATTATTTCTCAAATGGGATTTAAATATTGTACCATTAATAAAAGACAAGTGCTAATGGAGTCATATCGTTTACGAATGTGGCGTTGTCATTACTTACAAGCTATTCAAAAATATAGAAGTGAAAACCTTTCAATTATCTACCTCGACGAGACATGGTATGACACCCATGATACTCCAACGAAGGGTTTTGTTGATTCATCGGGAAATTGCAAAACAAAGGCTCCATCAAATAGAGGACAAAGAATTACAATAATACATGCCGGATCAGAAACAGGTTGGGTTCCAAACGCTTTATTGTTATCAGCAAAGAATATTAAAGATTCAAGTTTAGATTATCACGAAGATACGACAGCAGAACTTTTTGAAGATTGGTTTGAGAATTATTTATTGCCGAATATACCGGAAAAAAGTATAATTGTAATGGACAATGCAACTTATCATAGCCGTCAATTAAATAAAGTACCAAATAGCAACAACAATAAATGGGAAATTCAAGAGTATTTGTTAAAAAATGACCTTTATTTTGAAGAATCGTACACAAAACGTGATCTCTTACAAGTTGTAGCAGCGTTCGGTATTGAAAAAGAATACGTTTGTGAAACTATTGCTAAAAATATGGGCCACACAGTGTTACGGCTTCCCCCATATTATTGCATGTTCAATCCTATAGAACACATGTGGCATCAGCTAAAATCCAAAGTTAGATCGGAAAACGTTTCACCCACATTAAACTCAAGTGTTATAGAGTTAATCAGAAATGTGACAAGTAATATTCCCATTGATAGCTGGAAAAATTCGATTCAGCATGTTATTAAGGTTGAAGGTACATATCGAAATGTTAATGTAACTGTAGCACCCTTAGTTATTAATTTAAATGAAGACGATAGTAATACTGAACTACATTTAGATTAAATAGTTGTAAATAATGTGAAATTAGTTCATTTGTTTAATCGAAATTAATAAATAAAGTTAAAATTTGTTTTTAAAAAATTTCGTGATTTTTTTTTACAAAATAAATTTAAGTTTTAGTAAATGTTAACTTAGTTTTATTTAAATCAATTTTTTGGGATACCCTGTAGTACAAAATATTTTTAAAATGTGGCCATGATTAAACTACATCTTTTTTATTTGAAACATTTTTTGACAACATCTGCCAATTAGATGAAATAGACCAAAGCGTATACGTATACGTAAGTTTCAACAGTTTTGTTTAATTTCAATTAATAATAATAATAATAGTAATAATAAACAAACTTTATTTCAGAAGTATGTTACAAAATAACACAAAACGAAATAGGGTCAATAGTAACGACAAGATACAATATTTTAACCTAATTAACAGAAATATAAATTATAAAGACTCAAAATTAAGGTATTCACTTAAAGTATAAGGTTCCAATTCAATTAGAAATTTAAATAACATCTTTTTTAAGAATAATAAAAAACTCTTCGTTTCAACGCAAAACACCTACTTGAACATCCAACCTCACTATTACACACCAATGACATCCAAATACTACATACTTGTGATAAAAAACAAAATTTAGATTTCCTTGAAGAACTTGAAATAAAAAGACATCTAGCAGATCCACAATTTAAAGTTGTTAATGAACAAATAAATCTTGGAAGTTCTCCACTATTAAACTGCTTACTTTGATTGAGTTTACATTTTATACATAGATAAGACATAATTGTAAAACACAAATATATTAAGTTATTGTAAAGATTAGCATGATATAGTTTTTTCCTGGTTTTTCTATATCATTGCACAGTTATACTGATCTTAGAGGGAATTACATCCAGGATAATCCCTTAGGGCTATTAACATCTAGGCTTTAATATTGTTATGTCTTATTACTTCCATACTTGGTCTAACCTTAATACTACCTAAACATCAGGTACCTAGCTACAAACAAACAAAATGTAACTTAAATGTCAATCTGACGATGCTTCTTAGCGAAACGGCCGTCATTGTGATTTAAAATTTTTCAAATAAACTTGGAAGTTGCGTTGAAACGAAGAGTTTTTTATTATTCTTAATAAGATGGACTTCCAAAAAGTAAGAGTTAGTACAATAAATTTAACATCTTTTTTAATTGTATAATATTGTCGATATGTTTTATAGTTGAAGGAAGATTATTATAAATACGGATACATGTATAATATGCCCCATGTTCTGTCAATGAAAGTCTGTGGGATGGATATGTATAATTTATTGACCTAGTTTTGTAATTACTTTGAGGTTTATCTTTAACAAAAAGTGATCGATTTTTAAAGAAAAATAACACCGATTCTTGTATGAAGATTGCTGTTGTCGTTAATATTTTGTTCTGTTTAAATTTATTCCTACAAGAATCTCTCACTTTCATTCCCAATATTATTCTCAAAGCTCTTTTCTGACAAACAAATAATAATTTTTTATTTTTTTATTTTTAACACCTGTTCGATGTTTGTATACTGCTATCTGGTCACATATGACCAATTATCAGTTATTCTCTGACCTAACTTAATAACAACAATTACTTAAATCTAAGGGCATACCCTGTGGCTTACTCTTATTATATTATATATCTACTAATGCACTACAACTAACATGCAATTACATCACAGCACTATGCTCTGCTTTTACACTAAACTGTTACACATTTAAACTAACTCAAATGGTTTTGTCCTCATGAGTCTTCTCTTTAATTATTCAGTGCTGTCAAGAAGCTGGATTGCCTCGACATTCACATGACTATGCAGCCTCTGCTCGTGACTTGCTGCTGTTCTCTTGATTACTTCGGTCACAGTTTCCATACCCAGGTCCTGATGGAGGTTGTTGTTACGGATATACCAAGGAGCATCAACAATGTTCCTCAGTACTTTGTTTTGAAATCTCTGGATAATATGTAGGTTACTAGCTTTGGTACAGCCCCAGAGTTGGCACCCATATACCCATACTGGCCTCAGTACTTGTTTGTAAATGGATAATTTATTATGAATGGATAATGTAGAATTTTTTCCAATCATCCAATACAATTTCTTATACCTCATATCTAGCTCCCCTCTTTTCTTTTTGACATGGACTTTCCAGCGCAGCCTCGCGTCTAGGGTGATGCCCAAGTATTTTGCTGATGTTGCATAAGGAACTTGGGTATCATTTATTCTAACTGGAAAATTTTCTATTTTTTTATTTGTAAAGTTAATGTGTGCCGATTTAGACTCATTTAATTTTATTCGCCATTTTCTGGTCCAGGTATGTATTGTATTTACTGAGAGTTGCAACTTATTAGTCGCTTCTTCACTAGTGTCTCCTATCGCTAGTATAGCTGTATCATCAGCGAAGGTTGCAATAGTGTTCTTTTCTAATTCTGGAATGTCACACGTATACAATAGGTACAGGACCGGACCTAATACGCTCCCTTGTGGCACGCCAGCTTTGATTTCCCTTAAATCGGTGTACACTTCTTCTTGTTTAACTCTGAAATATCTATTCGCAATGTATGATTCTAGGATTTCCGAATACTGTTTAGGCATGAACGTTCTTACTTTGTAGTTTAATCCCTCATGCCAGACTTTATCAAATGCCTGTGCTACGTCCAAGAAGATTGTAGAGCAGACTTTCTTTTCTTCTAATGTCTTTTCTATTATATTTGTTATTCGGTGAACTTGGTCTATAGTGGAATGTTTATTTCTGAAACCAAATTGATGATTTGGTATAAAATTTTTTCTTTCTATTATTGGTTTTAATCTTTTCAATAGAAGTTTTTCAAATAATTTTGACATCACCGGAAGGAGTGATATTGGTCGATACGATGTCACTTCATTAGGAGGTTTACCTGGTTTAGCGATCATAATGACTTCAGCTACTTTCCAGAGTCTCGGAACATATCTCAATCTAAAAGCAGCATTTATTAGGTTTGTCAGCTTAACTATGGCTTTTCTTGGAAGATTTTTTAATAGTTCTCCTGTTATCAGATCATATCCTGGAGCTTTCTTAGGATTAATATTCTCTTTTATTTCTGTTGATACTTCTCTAACTGATGTCAACGTTATTTTTTCTTCCGTTTGGAATGGTTCTTCCTATCTCAGTTCTTCACCATCATTGTCATTGGATTTGAACGTACTTTCTAAATGATCTGCAAATCTTTTTGCTTTCTGTTCGTTACTTCTAGCCCAGTTGCCATTTTCCAACTTGATAGGAGGAGAATGAATAATTGGTCTCTTCATTCTTTTTGTTGCCTTCCATAACGAATAATCTGTGTTCTGGTCAGCTGTTAAATTACTTAAGAAAGAATCAATTGTTGAATTTTTTATATTCTGTATCTCCCTTTTTAATTTCTGTGTAGCATTATTTAGTCTAGTTTTGTCTTGTGGAACTCTGTATTGCTGCCATTTTTTTCTTAACTTTCTTTTTTCTAATATCAGTTCTCTGATTTCTTTTGGATAATTGTTCCCTTTTGTTCTGGGAGTTATTGTGGGAGTATTTTCCCAAGCTACCTGTTGAATAGTTTTTATAAAATATTCTAATTCGTCATCAAGTTGCCTGGTGTTTCTCAATGGCACAGCAAGATTAATTTTGTCTTCAATGTTTATTTTGAAGCTCTCCCAGTCAGTTTTTTTATTAGTCAATATTGGATTGAACTCTTTTTTGATTACTGTATCACTCATAGTTAAAATTATCGGTGAGTGATCAGAGTTCATGTCGCAGCCATCATTGATATCCAGATAGTTAGCTGAGATATTTTTGTAAATAAAGAAATCTATCAAGTCTGGAATTTTGTTCCTATCTGTAGGCCAGTATGTTGGTCTACCAGTAGATATTACTTCACCCTTTTGTTCTTTAACAGCTGACAATAGTTCTTTTCCTTTAGTTGTAGTTAGCCTAGAACCCCAGTGGGTATTCTTTGCATTAAAGTCGCCACCGATGATGTATCTCTTTCCTAAAGTGTTCAGAAACTTCTTATATTGTTCTCTTTTAATGGAGTGTCTAGGAGGACAATATATTGAACTTATATTTATGGTATGTGTTTTCATCTTTACACAAACTGTTGTGGCTTGTATGTGCTTAGTCTCATATTTTAATTCCTCATGATGCGAGGTGTTATCTTTAATTATAATAGCGCTTCCTCCTTTAGCTGCATTATCTGGGTGTACAGTTGAATATACTCTGTACCCCCTAAATTTGATATACGACAGTTTAGTGAAATGTGTTTCAGAAACGAGACACAGATCAATTTTCTCAATGTCTAGTACTGCTTGCAACTTAATCTGGTGTTGTAACAGTCCATTTGCGTTCCACGCCATTATTCGGAGGTTCTTAGCCATTTCTGATTTTCGGAATAGCTCCTTTAGCGCTATGCTCTAGTCGGGTGACTCTAATATCAATTTGAGTTATTTTGTCATCAATCTCAGTGAGCTTCTCCAATATCATTTTTAATGTGATATCAGTTTCTTTTTCTTGTTGCGATGGTGCATGTCTACTTTCATTCTTTGTTACATCACTATAACTTCTACTTTGACTGACCTCTGCTGTTATCAATAACCCTCTGGGGTACTTTTATAATATTGTCTTTGTTTGTTCTCTGGTTTCTCATTGTTTGTAATTTTTTAGCTACATAACATCCGCGGTAGTTGCAGGATGGTTTTCGCCACAATGAACACATTTTGGTTTATCTTCTGGTGGTTTTTGGCAATCTTTAGTAAGGTGTTTGCCAATACATTTTACACATCTTGGCTCCTTTTTACAGTATTTCCACGTGTGTCCGTAAGCCTGGCATCTTTTACATTGCGGGATTAATCTGGAACTCCTCAATGGCTCGATTTCAACTCTTGTACTAAGTATGTCTGTTATTTTGTAAATTCTATTTATATCTTCATCCTGTCTAAATGTTAGGATAAACATATCTAGTTGTTTTTTAGTGTTCCATTTCAATTTCTTGTCAGCTTTAATGGCTTTATATTGTCGTTTTTGTAGGTCTTTAACTATGTCCTCTGGCGGCCATGTGTGATGTAATTTCTTAACAACAACTCTAATTGGCCTCTCTTGCTTGTTTTCATAAGTGTGGTACGAAAGGTTACTCGTATTTAATTTCTCTATTAAAGCTCTGTAGTTATCGCTATTGGATGTATTAATTTTTATAACTTCACTGTTTATGATTTTCATAGTAAAGTTAATACCAGCCTCAACTAGGAGCTTGTTCAGGTCAACAGCACTTTGGAAACCTTCTACTACAACCGGCGGTGATGGTTTTTCAATTTGTGTTACTGCACTTGATTTTTGAGGAGAGGGAGGAGATAATGAGGTATCTATTTTACGTTTTTTGTTTTTTCTTTTTTCTTGTCTTATCCAGCCCGTTTCATAAGCTAGTTCTTCTTCATCGGTGCAGTATTCAAGTTTATCTGATTTTAAATTGTTTTGTAATTCATCAGCACTTGCGGTTAACCCTGTATGTTGTTCGGCTTTTTCCAGCTGTGCTAGTCTTTTTTCCATATCGGCGATTATTTGACTCAACCGTTGATTATCCATATTAAGTCTCTTAACATTTTCTTCTGAATGACACCATGCATTATAAAGCGATTGCTCATTTTGTGAACGTTGTGTATTCTCTGCGAACATCGCATTATTTTGATGGACTGGTAGGGCGTAATCCGTATCAGCATGCATAGGAAACATTATAAATAAATATTTAAATATTTCTCTTACCTAGGACTACTTGAATTTATCGTGATAGCTTACAACCATGGCCGTTGATATCAGTCACGACTAATGATATCTTAATTACTACTTAATTACCACTGATTAGATAGCGGAGCTCTCAGTATTTATGTGTGTACACTTCAACAGTCAAATAACAACTACAAATAATAAATAAACTTAAAATTTGTTTGTTTGTTTTTAAAAAATTTCGTGATTTTTTTTACAAAATAAATTTAAGTTTTAGTAAATGTTACTTAGTTTTATTTAAATCTATTTTGAAAACCGGATTACGGATCTGTTAATGTTTACTGTAGAGTGAGAAATTTATAACCTTTCATTACTAATCCCCTAAGGTCAGGTACCGAGTCAACGAATTATTGTGAAACGTACTTTACGAGTATTTATCTATTTTATCGAATGATTCGTAATAAGGATGTTGACCATATTTTGAATCAGTTTTAATTAGTAGATAAACCCTATACTGCCCTCCTAAGCCCAAAGGGCGTAACTCAAAAATGGCTAGTTGTGGGAATTAAGCGTTATATACCTTATGATTTCGCTATATTTTGGATATACGTCTTTTTTTACTAGTGTTTTAGAAGGCCTAGAACGATGAGATCCGGTCAAATTTGTTATTAAAGTGAACGACTAGGTCATTGGGGAGACAGTAAGAGTAAAATCCACAATATGGCGAAAATTGAAATACGCCCTTTGGGCTTAGGATACAAACACAAATAAATTATTTTTCCGTCGACCTCTACAAAAATTAACATTTTTCGTAATAATTTTAGAACGAAAAATGGCGTATTATTTAACATCTACATTTTTCGTCCGCAAACCCTTTTCGTCCGCAAACCTTTTTCCTCCGCACTGAATACGTCACAGAATTTTACTGTTTGTACGCAGCAATTCGTCGATAACAGGCGATTCAATAAAAATTAATATCTAGTTACCCGTTGCTGTCACGTATCTGATTTTGACATTTTGCAGTTTAAACTCAGGTTCATTCCGAAACTGATAGCGATGTAAGTTTTAGTAATACAGATACAACGTATACTTGCCATTGTTACAGACGTACTAGCGGCTTCAGAATAGCATATACATTTTCAAACTCAAATGGCTTGCATTGAATTCATTTTAAGGATGGCCTATTTATTATGTATAACCAATTACGGTTCAAATAATAAATTTGAAATCAGTCCACAGTTGTCCACGCCCACATCTTTAATGTTACACAGAAAGGGATAATATTTAGTGAGGGAAGGTAATCTATTGACAAATTGCCTGTGTATTATACAGTACAGTTTTATTTGTTTTTTATTGCAACCTCTTTACTGATTCCTTTTTTGTGACAACGTTGGCTATTTACACGGATTTTGAATTTTGTTTACTGATTTTTTATTACGACGAACTTTGGCTATTGACAGGGATTTAGATTTTGTTTTTTGATTGTGACTATTTCTTATTCTACGACTACATTAGCACGGTATTTGGTTTTCTTACTATTGTGATATTTTAATTTTAAGATATCAAATGAAACATTAAGATTTAGACTTGCGCTTTTCACTAATTTCTTTATTTTTTTCCTCTTTTCACCTGAATTTAAAAAGAAAGCATCATTACATTTAAAATTTCCGAAAAATATAAAAAAATAATCGACTTTTTTACGTAGAACTCCCTAGCGGAGACAAAATTGTTTAATTTTGGTATTTTTGTTATGCATCTGATTAAACAGAAGAAACTCTTTTAAATCGGTTAAAAAACAAAAAAAAGTTATATGACATTTGTTTATAACAAGTTTGAACCTTCCTCTACCCCCTCATCAATATGTCAGAAATTGTATTTTTAGTATACCTTTTGTATCTCTCTTTTGGAGATAATCACAATATTATGTTTTTGAGTGTTCGTTGCACGTAGCGGACGACTTGACAAATATTTCCAGCAATTTTTCATGATCGATTTTGTTATAAATTTTTTTTCTTTATGTTGTAATAAACTACCTCGCAGACCTTAGTGGGACACCCTGTATATAAAATTTTATTACAATTACTTTATTGGTTTATTTTTAATGATTTTTTAAAACCCTAAAACACCCCCTTAACATAAGCCAATAAGTTTAATATATTAAAAAATAAAAAGCATTGATTTTATAAATGTTTTGATATCTATTTCTTTTTTTAAAAACAACACCGGAACAACACCACAGAGCTGGTTACGCCACCACCTCTTCCAAGCGTTTTTTCTTCAATGTGAATAAATGAATGAATGAATAAGCGAAAACATTTTGGTGGAGATTTGATAATTTTCTACGAGGGTTAGAGAATAAGTAGATGAGCCTAGATTAGTAGTTAAGATCCTCTACAGGGCTGGGATGGCGTTGCTTTTGTGTAGAAGTGGTATTGTCCTGGGTGAATATTGACTGTGGTTGGGAGATAATGGCTCGGTGTGGCTGAAGAGTGCCAATTGGGGGTAGCGAGGCTTGGGGCATGGCTTGAAGAATTCGCAGAGAACGGGCCCAAATTTGGGCGGCGATTGGACATCGTGGGGATTCGGGTACAGAGCTGTGGCTGTATTGTTCCCTTCCTGTCAGCCATTCGGTAAGTATTATAGGGAAACCACAGATAACCTATAACCTGACAGAGCGCCGGGGAGGAGTTTACGGGGTAGTTCGAGGAATTGAGAAGATTCCTCGAAGGAGTTACCCGGGTTTTGTTGGAGAAGAGATTGATGATTTGTTGTATCCCCTGGGAGCGGGGGATGGTATTTCGGGGTGGTCCCCGGGGTGGGTTTTAGCGAATCGCTAGGGGTGATGTGTCGAGGAATACGTGGTATTCTTCTGGGAAGGTGTCTCGGGGGTAGCTTGAAGTAAGTGAAGTGGTAGATAAGGGGTTCTCCTTGAGGATTTTGGCTTTTTGCTCAGATGTATGGAATTGTTGACCTCGGATAGAGTGTTTTTTTTCTTTTTTCCAACTAGGGAGTGGAATTTTTGCCCAAACAAGTTTTCCTTCCTGTAGTCCAGGCCCGCAGTGGTATTTTTCCACTGCGTTTGCTGTGGACCGTGGCGTTCAGTCGGTTCCACTGTGTTTTGACATTGGGATTTCTTGTCGTTTCTGACGGATTTTTTGGATGATTTGGTTTGGGAGGGCGGGGTAATCACATCTGATTGTAGTGAGTGGGACGGCGTTGCTTTGTGCATCGATAATTAGGGTTTGTAAGTTTTGGGCTTGAATGTCGATGTCTTCGGTGGATTGACATGTCTGATTGTCTGGGAGAGATGTTGAAATGTGATGTTGGAACAGTTGCCAATCAACTTTTTTTAAGTTTTGAAAGGTGTAGGTTGTTGGCGGTGGTTTGATTGGGTCGAACAATGAAGTTTTGACCAATAGAGGGAGATGGTCGGAGGTGGTTGTTGTTCCAATGTAACATTCTAGGTCGAAGTGGACGATCAAGTTAGCAGAGCATATTATGTGGTCTACTATGGATAAGCCTAGATGGCCAAAGTAGGTGGGATAGGGGTTTCTGATTCTAATCGATCAGGGGGAGAGAGAGAGAAGTTCCCTGACTAGGAGAGTGCCGGCTGGATTATCACAGGTGTCCCCGAACATGGAGTGGCGGGCTCCCATGATAACGGAATTGCGAATGGTTGAGACGTATCGAAGGAATTGAATGGAGAGAAGTTGATTTGGTTGTTTGTAGTAGACGAATATGTTGAAAGAAGTGTTATTCGACGTGACTTGGATGCCGAAGCAGTCCAAGTCGGAGAAGTGGGCTGGTAGGGTAAGAGTTGTGGTAGAAATTCCGTTGCGGACAAGCAAACCGATACCTTTAGAGAATTGGTCCCTATTTCTGTGGAATGTTTGGAAACCGGAAAAACTGGGCGGGACTTTGCAAAGAGTTTTGGTGAGACCGATGATTGGATTTTGTATTGAAAAAGGCTATGTTTGAAAACATTCCTTTTTCGAGTGAGTCCCTGGCAGTTGACAGTGCCTAGGACTAGGTCCATCAAAATCTAGTGAGAGTGGTGTTCTATTCTCTCCTGGGAACAGGAGAGAGTATAAAGTGGGCTTGGTTGCCCGATTAAGGGGTTTGTGAGTGGGGGACGGCGTTCAGAAGATCGGTGGCTAAGACTTCGATAAGTCTTTGGGTTTGTGGGTGGAACTCGAGGAGTTTCTTGGGGCGAGGTAAGGTAAAGGGAGCGGTTTCTTGGGGAAGGATTGGGGGTTCGGTGCGTTTGGGACATCTAGGATCAAACTTCAATGTGAAGAAAATCAATTTATATGAATTTGTAACATGTGTCATCATCCCTATTGTACGTAGTTAGTCTAGTCAAATTAGTTCTAGTCGGATGATTAGATAGATTACCAAAGTACGTACCTGGTCGGTCATATTTCAATTTTATATCTTCAAAGGGTCTTCACTAATGGGAGTCAGTCACTTTTTTATATCTATGAACAGGCTATGCCTACTTTTAGATTTAGATGATAATGTATTTCAACTAGGAAGAAGCTATTTGGTGTAGCGAAATCTGTTTGTTTTAGACCTCAGAATTAGCGGTGGCAATCTACGATTCTCCCTGGTATGATTGCGATGAAGAATTGAAAAGGGATGTTTTGTTTGTCCTTCACAAGTGTCAAACGTATCAAGTTTTGCATGCTGGAGCTTTCGGGATCATGGATAGAGCCATGTTTTTGGCGGTAAATAAACAATAATAGCCCAAAAATGAAGTATTTAAATTAAATTTATTTTTTAGGTTTTAAAACTTACCTATTCCTATATAACTTTATTACGCAAGCCATAAGGATGCCAGATTTTACGAAGGAACTATTCTAGAAATAATTTTTAAAGAAATTTAGACAACATAAAGTAGATTAAATTGTTAATTGTTATCACTTATTATATGTGTGTCAAATAAATAGCAACCAGCAGAGACAAATATATTTATTTTAAATCTAAATTTTAATACAAGAATTATTCTGGAAGTTCATTTATTTATAAGCATAATTAATACAGATGGATTTGGTTGACAAATCAAGTAATATTTTGAACAATGTGATTCGTTTCATTACAATTTATTTCTTATATATATTCTAACTGTTCTTTTTTGTTTTTTACTTTTTGTTATTAACATGAAATCAAATACTGACAGTCATTTTTAAATCGGCATTAAAACAATTCACTTTTAAGTCAATTTTGTCTTGGATAAAAAACCGACGTGCATTATTTATTAGAAACACTCAATACTTCCCCACGGTAATTGCTATGAACACTAGGTTATTATTAATAATAAATGAACTGTAGGTAATTCTTGCTTTGTTTTGTTGTGATTTTAGTAGCTAGTTATACATTTTGAGACTAAAATTCTTAAAAATTAACTGTTTTCCTTAACAATAACTTTTTTTTAACTTTCACAGTTTTTAAAGAAAAGAATAACCGATTCATAGAAGATAAAAAATACAAAAACTCCTAGAACTAGTAAAATTCGATATCCTCCGAAATTAAGAGGGCTGTGAAATTGCGCACCCAAATTACATTTATCATATTTGGTATTGGGAAAAGTAGAATTTCATAGATGACGCTCTGAAATGTCAGTTTCATCTTAACAAGGAGTAAACCAAATAATGTGCCGTATAAGCCATGGTATTTAAGTTGTTTTATTTTGTTGTTTTTGTTATTTTCAGTGAATGTTTTGTAAAACATTTGCTTTTTCTTTGATTGGGATTCAGTATTTTGTGTTGTATTACAGCACTGCTCATGTTGTGTACAAGATGGTATAATTAAATTTTTTTTTTTGGTGCAGGCAGAATGTTACTAGTTTTGAGAAACTTTCAAGCATTGATATTACTTGCAAACGGCAAGAGGTACAAACTGTAGCCTTAGGAAAGAAGTATACACCACTCCTATGATTTTGAGGTATTTTCGTCAAAAATTAAGGATTTTTTATTATCCATAAATTATTATAAGAATTAACTACTAATTTGATTGTTAGACTTGTAACATGTCTGTCGCCATGCTACTTTTCCTTAGTTTACCGTTCGAATCCTAAAATCAACCCTGACCCACTGTATATTAGACACAACCTTATCATTGTTACCAAACTCACCCTTACAACAGAACGCACCCGAAGCAACCCTTACCAACATGAAGGCAACCGGAAACCTCTGTCAATACTGTTATAAATTAGGGCAAACACCTCGTTTCATTTCTTTTCGTCCAAGCAACCCTTAGTGACAAGTTGTCTGCAAAATTTAGACAATCCATTTCTCTGGTTGTATCACAGTAAGTACTTCATTATTTCCTATTGTTTTCATTTCACAATTATTTTAAACCTTTTTAGAAGTAATTGTACATATAATTTCCTTTTATTTCACTATTTGTTTAGATCAAAATGAACAATTTGTGTATTAAAATCTTAGGGGGTGGCCCCTGTAAAAATGTTATTAGGTACTATTTCCAGGTAAAATCATTTAATATAACTAGTAAATACCAAATGCATTTTATTGCTTATAAAAATATCATTTTTGTTGTAAATTAATCTATTTTTAAAGCTTATTCAGAGAAACACGTTTTTTTCAACATGAAATGTATAACTGAGAATAACTAAAAAATTTTTTTAAAAAACTACTACAATTACTTTTTATTTTATTTATAAAAAACTAATTATATCAGTTTGTAACTTCTTTATTTGTGCTAACAATAGAACTCATTAATAATCAATCACACAGAGCCGGCTTCACCGCTCTGAATTTCATTAAACCATAAATTTATTATTTTTATTTCATTTTTGTTACTAAATATGGGACATTAATGTTGGAAAGCTTTTAAGTAATAAGTAAAGGTACTCGTACATTTCAGCCTTTTTCCTGCAAGTCTATTTTGAATTGCCAGCAACTTTTTACCATGCCTTCGTACATTGCCGCAACTTTTGAGAGTGTTGTCAGTTTCTAAATATTTTAGGTTACGTTACCATTAATTTAAAACATGGATTTTGATACAAATACAAACTGTAAGTACACACGAACTTCGGAATAAATATATAATTATTATAATAAAATACTTCAATGATTATTATGCTTATATGATGACAGGATAGAATCAGCTGGGGTGCATTCAGAATGAACGTCCGGACGACAACCTTTTACCCAGAATCGTTCAGTTTCATTGGGCGTTTTGTCCAGGCGTTGGTTTCGCACCGTTCAGAATGAGTTTAGGCTCCCCCAAACCAACGCGGAAAATTCGCATTACCTGCGGAATTCCGTACCGCATACGATTCGCATTGAATTGTTTCCACTGTGGTAAGTATACAAGTTCAGACAAGTACGATTTTCGTCGTTCGGGCATGCGTTTTGTCTGCGTATTTATTCGTCCGGAATCTTAGTTCGCACTCGACAGCGTTTTTATCAGTTTCGCAGTGGTTTCGCATGTGAAAAAATTGAAAATGGAGAGAATTATTGAGTTGGTTCGAAAGTATCCTATTCTCTATGACCTTTCTCATGAAGATTATAAAAATGTAAGGAAAAAGGACAAGATTCTAAAATAAATGTAGCATCTTTAATCGTCTTTTCGTAATTGAGGCATCAGCGTGTGATATTCCCCACATTTCAGTCTTTCTAGATTGATATCATGAACCCATTTTCTTCTTTTCCTAAGATTAAATTCATAATATAGTCCATATTGTTGTTTTAGGATAACTATAGATAATAATTTTACCTTGAATTGTCGTCCTCCATTGCTAACATTACAAGAGCTTCTTCTTCATCTGATGATGTATACATTTTTGTGAAGAACTGAGATCACTGAGTAGTATTCTTTGTTTTTCGTTGTCACCAACTCTTCTCAATACTAGACACATACGAGTATGACGCGAATATATTCGCTTCAATATGAAGTTCTTTACGAATTCCGTAACGAATCTGCTGCGAATAATTCGCGTTGGTTTGGGGGAGCCTAATGTTCGGACGAAAACTTTTCGCCGGACTCGAGACTGCGGCGAATTTCGCCCGACATGCGCAGAACAGCCCAACTACGCAAACATTACGCGAACTGTTGTGTTGCTATGCTATATAACCTGTTCTATTTTGTTTATCTAATTTATTAATGTGTTTAATTTTTAATTAGTTACAAGTATAATGAATATAAACATAACAAATATAGCACAAAGTGCTGGTATATTATATCAGACGTTTTTCTTGAGGGTTGTTGAATCATCTGATGATGAATATTCAGAAGAAGAGGAACTAACAGAATGATACATTATTGAGAGATTATTATACTTTCAGTATAAAGGTTATCTATGCAATACACACTAAACACCTAAAGATCGTTCAGAATGAAAACGTCTAAGTATGTGACGTCACATTACCCATAGACACACTTGTCTGGACGAAAAATTTTCATTCTGAACGCACCCCTGAAGTAAACTGACATTTCTGCCAACATAGATTTTGGGTTGTTCCATCAAAATTCCCTAAAAACAGGCGAGATTGCGTGGATTTGACCTCGAATAAATAGAAATGGTTCTATAATTTTGTGCGCCTTTTTGTTGCAGTCAAAAGTCTGAAACGCATGTGCAGTTGTTTCACAAAAAAAGCTAGCAATAGAATTGCGAGCAAAAGGCTGAAATTTACGAGTACCTTAACTTTTGATGTTAAGTATTTGCCATCCTTTTTGACCTAAAAGCTAACCAGTATCAACACCCATAACAGTTTAACTCCTTCTGATCCACTTTACGACTTTTAGGAAGATACAGCTCTCTAGTATGGAGAGATAACCCTAGTATGGAGAGATAATCCGCTAGTAGAGAGAGGCATACCCTCTAATACATTTTTTTACGAAAAAGCAAGTTCCAGTACTATAGTCGTTCCTTTTTGACGAAAAAGCAAGTTCTCGTACCATAGTCGTTCCTTTTGACGAAGAAGCAACCACCACCAGCCAACATCCCAACTACAAGCATGCCGAGACCACCGGATCATTCTACCCAAAGAAGATAAGTCAAATTCATTTAGAACATTTTCGTTTGTACTTCCTTTGGCAATTTACTATTTTATTTATTAATAAACAAATATTCATAAAAAACCGTTTGATTTATATACCCATGGACTAAGTCTTAAGGGTGCGTGTTCGGTTGTCATTAAATATAGTTTCTTTTTGGCTTTCAAATTCAGTTTAATTACAAGGTGTTTCTATCTTTTTCACCTTAGTTTGTTTAGTTTCAGTTGTTTATTCGTTAACATATAAAAAGATAGTGGCGCCCTTAACCCTTATATACCACCAATCCTTTCTATAGTAAGCATTAACTTGGAGTCGAACCACTCCTTGAGAGAGTCTCATAGCCGGGATCTCTTTTTTGGAGAGTATATAGTTACAAATTGGCTCTCTGCCTTTTTGGGACTAGTAAGGTTACAAATTGGCGCCCCTTTTTGGGAGTGTTATTGTTCAGACTGCAAAATACCTTTAATTGAAGAGCGAATGAAGGACACATAAATAAATATGTTTGTATTTTTTATTGTGTGCACTATAACTATGTATTAAGTAAACAAAACACTTAATTTTTTATATAAAGTTAAAGTATTTATTTATATAAAGTTAAAGAATGTTTTTTCGGTATATTGGTTTCCTGAAGCTCCTCAAAAAATCTGAAATATTTTTAGTCCCGTTAAAAATTTATAAAAGTTTTAAGTTGCAACAAATTTATTAGTCATTCAGAACAATAAACAACTAAAAGGTTGTATTAACTTTCACTATTTATTCTATAAATTGCAATTACAGCTGTTTCGCTATAACATCTAGGCTTTAATATTGTTATGTCTTATTACTTCCTTACTTGGTCTAGCCTTAACTACCTATCAACATCAAGTACCTAGTTACAAACAAACATGTAATTTCAATATGTCAATCTGACGATGCTAGTTATAGCGAAACAGCTGTAATTGCAATTTATAGAATAAATAGTGAAAGTTAATACAACCTTTTAGTTGTTTATTGTTCCGAATAACATGAATTTTCACACAGTAAGGGTTAGTACCATAAATTTAAAAAAAAAATTTATACGTAGTTAAATGGAAAACATGCCATCAGTTAAAATTATGATTGAAAAATTCATAAAATTATATAAAAACAGACAAAATATCTAAGAAGTATATTGAGATAAATAACTAAGAGTTAAAAATTTAAGAAGTAAAACTTACCTCAATAATTTATAATAAAAGGATACCTTAATAAGTTTCAGCACGAATTATGAAAAGTGCGGAAAGCAATGTTTTTATTTTAACAATCCTTTAGAGTAGACTCCAAAAATGAAATGAAATTTTTTTGGATGGTTTGGTTCTTAGGGGGATGGTGTGGTTAGACATCAAAACCAGTATGCTATATCAAGAAAACACAATTTTTAATTTTTTACTTATTTTGTTAACATTTTTTATGGAAGTTCATAAAACAATTATTCACCTCATTCAGGCATAATGCTACATTACACGTGGAGCATGCCCATTTAGATCGATGGACTTCAGCCCTGGCGGAACAGACATGACATCTTCTGGAGGTAGTTCTTAGAGGCATGTGCTCTGCTTTGGAATACCTTATTTCTTGAGGTACATTTATCTTGAAAGAATTAATTTTTGGAGTAGATTTTCGCCCTCGTTGTTCCCTAATAGGAATGCCGATGAGACATCTAGCCACCGCTACCCGATATTCCTTTAGAGATAATTTTTTACCTTCTGTAAGGGGAGAGTAGATAATAAATGCGTTCACTACTGTAGTATCCAACATGTGAAAGAAAATTCGATGCCACCATTTTCTTGATTTTCGATCGATGGCATATATGGTCTTGAGCATGTCAGCTTTGTCGACATATCCCATATGCGCATTATAGTCTTTTACTAATTGCGGGCAGTCTATGGCATTGATGGATCCATCCTTTTCTTTTCTATTGACTTTTGACACTTGGGTGGGATCGTGGAAATTCTAAAGAAAGTGGATACCTTTGCGGTCTTTCCATTTCACGGCTATAATGCCTGTTCGAGTAGATTTCCATTCTGAAGTTCCCCGACTTATATCCCTATCAGCAGAAAAATCTTTTGGAAAATTATTTCTGTTTGCTCTAGTGGTTCCACAAGCTTTAATTTTATTTTGTTGTAAGTAGATCATTTAATCTACAGAGCTAAAATAGTTGTCAAAATAGACTGTATACTTTTTTCCAGCCAATACAGCTGTCATCTCTTTAATAACTCTGGCACCCAAGTTTTTTTCTGTGATATTGTTTCGTTTGCCTTCATAAATTTGAAACTGACTGATATATCCAAAAGAATCGACCCGAACCCATAATTTATACCCACGTTTGGTTGGTTTATCAGGCATGTAATGCTTTAGGCAGCTTCTACCTTTGAACGGTATCATTGATTCATCTACCGCTTGAAATTCAGAAGGTGCATAGCAATTTTCATATGTTTCGGATAATTTTTGAAGAAGCGGTCTAACTTTGTATAACTTATCAAATTCGACAAAACCACGTGGAGGCATAGCGTCATTGTCATTGACTTGCAATTTGGAAAGAAACCAGCCGAATCGATTTACCGACATTGCTGATGATATATATTGATCTCTCATTTCTAATGATGAAGACCAGTAGTCTCGATAATATGGAAGTTTTTTTATTCCCATCAGGATATTTATTCCTAGGAAAACCTTCATTTCCTCGCTATTAGTTGGATTACTAAGAACTGCGACACCCATCTTTTGGGTACAGTATAAGTTTGTTTCAAATACAAGTTTTTCAATCAAATCTGTTGGAAATAATGACAAAAATATATCCAAAAGTTTCTCAACATCTCTTATTTTTGGTCCAGTGAATTGATCAAAATGGTCATTTTTCAAAAAAGTGGATAATGTTTGTCCCAATGAATTCCTTGTCTATAAAGTCGTACAGCAAGTGGTATATCATTATCGCTATCAATTGTCGTGGATGGAAGTCTATCATTATTATAGTTACCTGACGTGTTATCTTCTCTTCCGTTGTCTGAAGGTAGCATATCTACAGTATCGTCATTATTACCGAGTTGTTCCAAATTATTCTTAGGTTCTTCAGTATCGTCATTTATTTTCACTAAGTAGTTATTTGTATTCAAGACATATGTTCCCTGAATATCGTTGTTGCTTTCATTATCTTCCTCGTCGTCCTCGGATTCAGGATCAGAGGGTATTTCCGCCATCATTTCATGTAATTTTAACAGTTTACTCTGTTCCTCTTCGTATAGAGGCATTTTCTGTAATATTAATAATTATTATGGCATACTGGTATCATAGCACAACCACCAAGTTTTTATTGGTTTTCTCAGTTTACAAAAAAATATTTAATCAATTTATGTTTTGAAACCATTAAATATGCATTTTATTTAAATAATGCCATAATCTTACCTTGATTTTTCAGCTTATGTCACTAAAATTTACGATTGTAAAAATATACGTCAAAGCACGCATGCAGTACCGGCTAGGTTAGAATAAATAATTGTAAATAGGTTACAGGTTACCTAACCTAACCAATAACATAAGTTTGATAGAATTTCGCTAGAGGGAGCTCTAAGGTCTAATTTAAGCGTGGTTAATAAATTATAACCGGTATGCTGAATGGGTCAAAATAAATAATTTATGTGGTTACACCATATTACCGCTATGCTGCAAAGGGTTAATAAGTTTCATCGAATCAGCAGTTACTTTTTCTTTATTACATCTAAAGTTGTAACATGTTCATTGACATGTTCCGAGCGTAAAATTAATTTAACCACATGTATAATTAAATCCTGCACTTAACCATTAAAAAAAATACCTTTCGGACGACCAATAGACACAACCGTTTTTGAACGTTGAGAACCCGTTAAAAACTAACCAATCAGAAAGCTCGAATTCCTCCCCTAACGAAAATGAACCGTTAATATAATTGTAACGCAGAGAGAACTATTCCCTTCAGCATTCTGCCTTCAAAGAAAGAACATCATTTTGCGTACTAACGAATTCTTATCTTAGCCGTTGTAAGTACAAAATTTTTATTATTAGATATTTTAATTCATTTATTAATTTATCTTTACTACTCAGTTGAACACAGATATTAATAGCATTTCAAAATAATAATTTCTAGATATTTCCATAGATAACTAAAGCCATAATTGAACCTTTTTTATATAGCCACGAGGCAATTCATGTTAGTATGCATGTATTTTTAATACAATCAATAATCGACATTATTTAATATTTCTAAATGAACTAATAATTAATAACTTAACGTTAATATATATTGTAATGTTTTAAAAAATTAATAGTAAATATAACTTACCAAATAAATAACTTGAATTGAAGTAAACCATTAAACATGAATGTTATTTACAAATCTTCTCATTAAATGAATAATACACCAAAAATTTCTTTATTAGAGCCAATTCAATAAACCGTAATACACACAAGAACACAAAAACCATCTTGATAATGAATGAATGCTAACACCAGTAGTCGATCCAAGAATCAAAATCCAAAACACTAATTTGTTTAAGCTAAAAATAAAAAATTAAAAAAAAAGATATTAGAATATGTTAATAATAAATCATAAGAATACAATATTAGTAAGAAACCAACCATATTTGTTATATTAAGTTAGTCAGATCAAAAGCTAAATAAATAATAATTAAGGTTAATAATAATAATGATTTTAATAATATTTTTTTTATAAGTAGCTATAAAATGAGAATAAGTAAGGTATAGGTTATTTAAAATTATTATATGAAGTAGAGAATATTTAAATGTATACAGTCAGTAAAATAAGATACAAAAATTTAAATCTCAACAAACTAATTTAAATATTTGAGCAAATTAAATGAATCAGAGACAATGATTACAATTTGATAAACAAATTTTACTTACCCCAAACAACATTTTCAAATTCATTTAAGTATCAAATGATGAGTCTTGTAGTATGATGTATCGGATATCAGTACAAGTCTAGTAGTCCCTATGTCCTGAACATCTCAGATTTGATAGAAATACAATATTTAAGACAGAACCTAAAAAGAGAGATATTGAAATATATTACATGATAGAATAAAGCTGTGAGAAAGTGATGTTTGTGTTTACAAGCTAAGACTATTTAATCAAGCTTGATCAAAGACCTTATGAATGATAAATTCAATAAAAAAACACTATAAATAGTGATGTGGTGATTAAAAACGTTGACTATAAACTTTAAAAAGGTGCTTGTATGAGAAGGACATAAACTTAGTATTAGATGTTTAATTGATGTTTCTATTTGTTGTAATTGTATGTTTTTGTAAAGTAATTAATTTTAAGTTATTTTTTGATGTTTTTGAATGTTATTAATTCGTTTATTTGATAAATTTTGTATATAAATCACTATGACATAGTAAAATTTTAAAAGCAAATAAAAGCTAATATAAGCGGTTTCATTGAAAATAAAAGTTATCTGATCATATTTTAATATGTAAAAATTCATTTTTGTTAAAAATATTGGCTAAAAAGAGATATTAGCTCACAATTGTTAAATTTGATATTAATAATTGTCAAAATGGCTGACATTGTTTACTCCAAAAAGCCAGCTGTTTTAATAAAGAAAAATTGATTTTAAAATTCTAAAAATGTTAATTTATAATGAAATAAATAGTACAGATTTAATTTGTAATAATTTTAAGGTCAGAAAATGTATAATTAAAAGTCAATTTTTCAAAATTTTGATGTAAGAGAGGTTATATAAAAACAAAACACGCTCGAAAAGGCAGCCATAATGAAAATTTGACCGAGGGTATATAAGCCCTTGAAAAAGAAAATACGGGGCAATCTAAATTCATCAAAAAGGTCACTCCACGTCAGTATATTTTAAAATTACCATAAAAACAATGGCCGATGACTGTTAAAATAAAAGATGGCTGAAAAGTAATATGATAAATCATATAATGTATTTTCAAACAAATCTATTGGAAAAATTGTAAATGGTTATAAATTGTGTACCAAATAATAAATATTAAATCCTAAGAAGAAAAATTAAATTTGTTTTGACTAACCTGCAATAATAATAAAATATCTGGAAGAAACGAAGGAAAAATAACATCCAGTAGTTGTAATCCTGTTTAATTTCCATCCAAGGATGCATTTGCACGTATTGTAAATTACCATTGGAAGAAAGCCGAACCTGGGAAGCCACTACGAATGATTTCCATCTTTCACCGTCAGGAACAAGTGATTTAGGGTATGTTTTTAACTTTATTCACTTATATCACTTTCATGACTTTTAAAAAACATTGTGAGTAATATATTTCAGTATCGTTGAATAATTTTTATAATCTTGATTAGAGAACATCATATTATTAACAAACTTTTAACAACTAATAAACACACGCTTCTTTACCCCAGAAATAACCGTTAAGGATCACGTGTTTCTATGTGCGGGGTTGATGCGCACAAAATCTGCCATAGCCGTATCATTAAAGAGATCAAGGGTATATTATTCTTTTAGGGAAAACAAAGTTAACAAATAAAATATTGTTAAATCTTACATTTGAACTGACTACTGAGTTTATGAGTCTATAATGCTAAATAATTGATTTTGATATATAAAATTTAATAATAAATGATAAACAAAATTACATATTTTAAATTTGATAACATAATTTTTTTTTTCAAACAGAAGGATCAATAAAATAAAGAAATTTTAAGGTGTTTTAGATTAAAAAAGGATTAAATTAAAATTGAAACAAATTTAAATATAAAGAATAGCCCCACAAAATTTTAAAAATAAAAAATTTCAAATTATAAAACAACAAATTAATAATTACATCAATAATAACAATATTTTTGCAGTCAGTACATACATTATAATTGTAATTTATTACAAAATGGCGCCCAACGTGGGGCTTTAATAAAAAACTGTTGGCTTTAATAAAAAAATATTGGCTTTAATAAAAAACTATTGGCTTTAAATAAAAAACTATTGGCTATAATGATAAACTGTTGGTTATAATAAATTAATTGGCTATAATTAAAAATTGACTGGTTAAAGTAATATAATTGACTATTTAGAATAAAATTTTATATTTAATATTTAATAAAACATAATAAAACTATTTAAAATGGATAAAATGACACTGAGAGATGGTAAACAAGTAGGAGAGAAGGCAGGAGAAGAAGTAGGAACCCAGATAAATGAAGAAAGGAATCAGGGATCTGGAGATCATGGAGCACGGGATGAAAGAAATGAAAAAGACCAAGAAGAAATGATTCAACAGCAAACACAGGAACCAAGGAATGCAGAAGGAAAAAGAAGAACAGAATCAAGTAATGAATATGTTAATAAATTTAACCAAGAAAATGGATAAAATGGATAAAGATAATGAAGATTTAAGGAAAGACATGAATAAAAATAATGAAGATTTGAGAAGAGACATGAAGGAAGATATGAAGAAGATGGATAAGAGATTAGAAGAAAATAATGCAAAATTAGACAAAAATAATGAAGATTTGAGAAGAGACATAAACAAGAAACTGGATGAAAATAAAGAAGATATAAATAGGAAATTTGATGAATTAAGGGAGAAATGGGGGAACAAAATTGTAAATTACGAGAAGAAATAAGGAGTACAAAACAAGAAGTTAGAGAAGAGATGATTGGAAGAATCATGGAGGTAGAAGAGAATTATTTGAAACAAATAAATGAGATTAAGAAAAAATGGAAAAGTTATAAAGAAGAAGTAAAGAATATAACAAGAAGATTGACCGAGAAGTTATGAAAATAAATAAAAATATACAAGGAGTACAGGAAGATTTAAACAAGGAGATAAAATTAAATTTCAAAATTGCAGAAGAAGAAAATAAGAAAACAAAGAAAGAGCTTAAATTGGAAATCAAAAATATACAAGAAGAGGTGGAACAAATGGAAAACAAAGAATATAAACAAAAATTAATAGAAATGGAACACAATATAAATAAAATGAAGAAAGAACAAGAAGAAAAAGTAACAAATATGAGGAGAGAAATGATGAAGATGTCCGGGGAGACAAGAATAATTAGTTGTGGAAACAATAATAATATGAAATTTGACGGAGACTATAAGAAGATACACCCAATTGTTTTTATGAAAATGCTGAAGAATAAAATAAGATTTGAACAGGAGCCAGATGTCCTGAGAGAAACAATTCGAGAACATATGGAAAAGCACGCGTTAGTATGGTTTATAAGCAAAGAAGAAGAAATTTATACAATAGAAGAGTTTGAACATAAATTTTTGGAATATTTCTGGGGAATAATACTCAATCCAGAATAAGAGAAAGACTATATTTCGGAAAATATGATGAAAACAGAGGTAATTCTCCAAACACTTATGTGTTACAGTTGTATGCTCTGGTGATGCATTTAAATCCCAGATTATCAGAAGATGAAATAGTTTTATATTTATCAAGACATTTTAAAGAGCAAATTACAGAAACTATAGCAATACAGAACATTAAGACAATGGATAACTTATGCCAATATCTGCAGAGGCTAGAGAGAAAGAGAGGAGAAAGAACCGACACAACAGCAAGACAACAGGCTAATTTTAATAGGCAACAGAGATCAAATAATGAAAATATTAACAGTAATAGGAACAGAACAAACAATTCAAATGAAAATAACTGGAGACGCAACAACAATCAAAACCCAAATAATTATAATAATAATAACAATTGGAGAAATAATAATTACAACAATAATAATTACAATAACAATCAAAATACGACAAGAAATTCACAAGAGAGATATTATAACTATCATAACAATATCAACAGTAACCAAAATAGAGCTGGGAACAATAATAATAGAAGTAATAATAACAATCAATTTAATAATAATAATGGATTCCAGAGAAGAGTAAACCATACAAGAAGAGAAAGGAACGAAGAAAATAGAACAAGAAGTTTAGAAAGAAGTAATGGTAGACATAACGATAGAGATAATGGAAGACGAAGAAGCTTGGACAGGGAGCCAAGGAGTCAACATGGACAAGAAATTATTGTAGAGCGAGTAAGGAACACTACTAGGGAAAGTGTTAATAATCAGCAGGATTTTTAAAATGTTGCTTTCTATATCAAAGTTTTGCGTTATGCCACCCCAATGAATTTATTAACTTAAATGATAAATTAGATCAATTGCATTATAATGGGTTATTGTATATTCAGGGTAAAATTAATGACAAAACAGTTCAAATTTTAATTGATACAGGAAGCGAAACCTCATTAATAGACTTAAAATTAATTTCAAAATTAAATAATATAAAAGAAAAAGAAATAAAAATACAAAAGGTAGTATTAACTGGTATCAACAACAAAAAATTATGTGAAGTAAATAAAATATATGATATTAAAATAAATTTAAATAAAATCATTGTAAATTGTCAATTACTAGCTGTACCTAATTTAGATTGTGATGTAATAATTGGAAATGATATATTAGAAAAATTAGAAACTATAATTAATTATGAAGAAAAGAAGATAAGGTTAGATGGTATATGGATATCGATGAATATGGGGAAGAAATAGAAGATAATAAGAAAAGTGTTAATTGTATTAAAAATGATTATGAAAAGTATAAAGAAGAAAATTATGGGTATGAAGTAGGAAGAAGAGATGAAGAAGAAGTATTAGGAGATGAAGAGTTAGATTGTGATGGAAAATATTACAATGTAGTAATGGAATTGTTGTCGAAGTATAGAAGACTTATGTCCAAGGAGCCAAGAGTAGCTACCAAGTATGAACATAAGATGGAAGTGAAAAATATTGAGAATTTTAAAGTAAAGACGTATCCTATACCATACAAATTAAAAGACAGGGTGAAGAAAGAATTGGAAGTATTAGAAGAAGATGGAATAATTGAAAGAAGTAATACACCGTACATTAATCCGCTAGTAGTTGTACAAAAGAAGAATGGAGACATCAGAATATGTTTAGACGCCAGAACAATTAACAAATATACCGTACCTGAATATGAAGCACCAATGTCAATAGATGCAATTCTAGGTAGGATAACAAATGCTAAAGTATTTTCGAAATTAGATTTGGTTCATAGTTTTTTGGTTAATACCATTACATAAAGATTCGAGGGATTTTACAGGTTTTTCAGTAGATGGGGTAATATATCGATTCTGTGTTGTACCATTCGGGATTCAAGGAGCATGTTCTGCATTAGTAAGAGCATTACATCAAATTTTAAACAAATATGAAGAATTCATTTTGCATTATATCGATGATATTTTAATCTTTTCCAATAATGAACAAGATCACATTAAACATTTACAAATTGCATTAAAAAGTTTAGATGAAGCAGGTTTAAAATTAAATAGGGACAAATGTCAATTTTTTAAAACAAGCATAATTTATTTGGGATATAAAATAGATAACAAGGGTATAGAGATGGATCCAGACAGAATAAAATTGATTAGAGAATTCAAATCGCCAAACAATTTAAAAACATTAAGAGGGTTTCTTGGGACAATAAATTATTTCAAAAGATTAGTACCTAATATTAGTGAGTTAGAGTTACCGTTAATAAATTTGTTAAAAAAGGGGTATTATGGAAATGGGATGAAGAAAAGGAAAAAGCTTTTAATAAAATTAAAAAATGTTTTTGAAAATAAATTAAAAATCTACTATCCAGATTACAATTTGCCATTCATATTAAAAACAGACGCTTCAATAAATAGATATGCTGGGGTTTTAATACAAAGACAGGGGAGATATAGAGGTACCTATTGGGTTCATCTCAAGAACTACCAAAAAACATGAAAAAAATTATAGTGTGAGTGAGTTAGAACTAGGGAGTATCATTTTTTGCGTTACTAAATTTAGATTTTACTTATTAGGGAATAAATTCACAATAGAAACTGATAACCAATCGTTAACATCAATTTTAAATAATAAATTTGGCAACAATAGAATTCATAGATGGGCATTATTATTACAGGAATATTCTTTTGAAATTAAATATGTAACGGGAAGTCAAACATAGTAGCAGATTATTTAAGTAGAATGGATGGGAAGATAAAAGAAGCAAAAATTTAATTAAAGTAGGTTTAAATATTTTAAAACAGCAAGAAGGTATATTTTCATTAGAGGAAATAAAGAAAGAATCAAATTAGTTTGTCAGATAAAGAAAAACAAAGGGCATTGGAAAAGGATGGTATTTTCTACAAGAGATTACAAGAAAATGAATTGTACATCATTACGAAGGAGTTGGCAAAACAAATAATAACTGAGATTCACCAAGCATATGGACATTGCGGAGTTAGGAAAACATGGATGATATGGAGGGAAAACTATATTTGCAAGAAAGATCTAGCAATAACTAAGGAAGTGATCAAATTTTGCGGAATATGTCAATTAAGCAAAGAAAAGAATTTTCACAATGAAAATATACCAAAAACAATAAATTCAGAAAAACCATTAGAAGTAATATCAATAGATTTCATGTCAAACTTAATTAAAAGCTATCAGGGAAATAAAAATATTTTAGTTATAGTAGACAATTTTTCAAAATTCATTTATATTAAACCCACTAGTAAAACAAACACTAAAGTAATTTGTGAAATAATGTTAAGGTATTTTGAAGAAGTAGGTAAACCAAAAAGGTGTATTTTAGATAATGCTACTTATTTTAATAATAAAAGGTTTAAAAATTTTATGAATAAAAATAATATTATTTTAACATTCACAAGTATTAGACACCCTGAATCTAATCCTACCGAGAGGTATATAAAAGAAATAATAAAATATCTTAGAATCTTAACACATGATGAACATAGAAATTGGGAAAACAATATTAAAAATATAGAATATTTCATAAATAATACACCAAATTCAATAACACAAGAAACACCAATAAAATTAATGAAAAACATTGAACCAGACAGACCATGGATCATAGAAAACAAAGAACAATACAATAATTTAATTGAGAAGGTTAACATTAAATTAAAAGAAATGCAGATAGGTATATAAAAAGGAGGTACAAAAATTTAAAGAAACCAACAGTATTCAAAGAAGGGATTGGGTAATTGAAAGGTCACTACAGGTAGCCAACAAAAGAAATAATGAGTGTGCAAAATTAAAACTACCGTTTATAGGACCATTTATAATCGAAAAAAGCTTATGAAAACAGTTATATTTTAAGAAATCCACATAACAATTTATTGAGGGGAAAGGTAAACGTTAAAAACTTATATGCATACCATCAATAGACCAACATTTTAAAAATCTAGCTAAGTTTAGAATATAAGATAGTTTAAGACGTAGATACTAGAATAAGTAAATATTATATCGTATTTTAAAATTAGGAATAAAGTATGAGTTATCAATGAATAGTTAGTGGTTATATACAACCAAATGAATTAGAATTTATGTTAGATGTTAATGAAGATTATTTGTAAGGTACAATTAAGGTATATGTTAGAATTGAAAGATAACAAAGTGGAATTTTAAGCTTATTAGATTTGGATCAAATATAATGGAATTAAATTTTAAAAATTATTACCGAGTAACAATTTGTTAAAATTAAATTGGGGAAATTTGTAATGTTTTAAAAAATTAATAGTAAATATAACTTACCAAATAAATAACTTGAATTGAAGTAAACCATTAAACATGAATGTTATTTACAAATCTTCTCATTAAATGAATAATACACCAAAAATTTCTTTATTAGAGCCAATTCAATAAACCGTAATACACACAAGAACACAAAAACCATCTTGATAATGAATGAATGCTAACACCAGTAGTCGATCCAAGAATCAAAATCCAAAACACTAATTTGTTTAAGCTAAAAATAAAAAATTAAAAAAAGATATTAGAATATGTTAATAATAAATCATAAGAATACAATATTAGTAAGAAACCAACCATATTTGTTATATTAAGTTAGTCAGATCAAAAGCTAAATAAATAATAATTAAGGTTAATAATAATAATGATTTTAATAATATTTTTTTATAAGTAGCTATAAAATGAGAATAAGTAAGGTATAGGTTATTTAAAATTATTATATGAAGTAGAGAATATTTAAATGTATACAGTCAGTAAAATAAGATACAAAAATTTAAATCTCAACAAACTAATTTAAATATTTGAGCAAATTAAATGAATCAGAGACAATGATTACAATTTGATAAACAAATTTTACTTACCCCAAACAACATTTTCAAATTCATTTAAGTATCAAATGATGAGTCTTGTAGTATGATGTATCGGATATCAGTACAAGTCTAGTAGTCCCTATGTCCTGAACATCTCAGATTTGATAGAAATACAATATTTAAGACAGAACCTAAAAGAGAGATATTGAAATATATTACATGATAGAATAAAGCTGTGAGAAAGTGATGTTTGTGTTTACAAGCTAAGACTATTTAATCAAGCTTGATCAAAAGACCTTATGAATGATAAATTCAATAAAAAAAAACACTATAAATAGTGATGTGGTGATTAAAAACGTTGACTATAAACTTTAAAAAGGTGCTTGTATGAGAAGGACATAAACTTAGTATTAGATGTTTAATTGATGTTTCTATTTGTTGTAATTGTATGTTTTTGTAAAGTAATTAATTTTAAGTTATTTTTTGATGTTTTTGAATGTTATTAATTCGTTTATTTGATAAATTTTGTATATAAATCACTATGACATAGTAAAATTTTAAAAGCAAATAAAAGCTAATATAAGCGGTTTCATTGAAAATAAAAGTTATCTGATCATATTTTAATATGTAAAATTTCATTTTTTGTTAAAAATATTGGCTAAAAAGAGATATTAGCTCACAATTGTTAAATTTGATATTAATAATTGTCAAAATGGCTGACATTGTTTACTCCAAAAAGCCAGCTGTTTTAATAAAGAAAAATTGATTTTAAAATTCTAAAAATGTTAATTTATAATGAAATAAATAGTACAGATTTAATTTGTAATAATTTTAAGGTCAGAAAATGTATAATTAAAAAGTCAATTTTTCAAAATTTTGATGTAAGAGAGGTTATATAAAAACAAAACACGCTCGAAAAGGCAGCCATAATGAAAATTTGACCGAGGGTATATAAGCCCTTGAAAAAGAAAATTCGGGGGCATTCTAATTTGATCAAAAGGTCACTCCACGTCAGTATATTTTAAAAATTACCATAAAAACAATGGCCGATGACTGTTAAAATAAAAGATGGCTGAAAAGTAATATGATAAATCATATAATGTATTTTCAAACAAATCTATTGGAAAAATTGTAAATGGTTATAAATTGTGTACCAAATAATAAATATTAAATCCTAAGAAGAAAAATTAAATTTGTTTTGACTAACCTGCAATAATAATAAAATATCTGGAAGAAACGAAGGAAAAATAACATCCAGTAGTTGTAATCCTGTTTAATTTCCATCCAAGGATGCATTTGCACGTATTGTAAATTACCATTGGAAGAAAGCCGAACCTGGGAAGCCACTACGAATGATTTCCATCTTTCACCGTCAGGAACAAGTGATTTAGGGTATGTTTTTAACTTTATTCACTTATATCACTTTAATGACTTTAAAAAACATTGTGAGTAATATATTTCAGTATCGTTGAATAATTTTTTATAATCTTGATTAGAGAACATCATATTATTAACAAACTTTTTAACAACTAATAAACACACGCTTCTTTACCCCAGAAATAACCGTTAAGGATCACGTGTTTCTATGTGCGGGGTTGATGCGCACAAAATCTGCCATAGCCGTATCATTAAAGAGATCAAGGGTATATTATTCTTTTAGGGAAAACAAAGTTAACAAATAAAATATTGTTAAATCTTACATTTGAACTGACTACTGAGTTTATGAGTCTATAATGCTAAATAATTGATTTTGATATATAAAATTTAATAATAAATGATAAACAAAATTACATATTTTAAATTTGATAACATAATTATTTTTCAAACAGAAGGATCAATAAAATAAAGAAATTTTAAGGTGTTTTAGATTAAAAAATGATTAAATTAAAATTGAAATAAATTTAAATATAAATAATAGCCCCACAAAACTTTAAAAATAAAAATTTCAAATTATAAAACAACAAATTAATAATTACATCAATAATAACAATATTTATGCAATCTGTACATACATTATAATTGTAATTTATTACAATATATTCTATAATACTTTTCATTAATTTAACCTTTTTGCTATTCAGCCACGTGCTGGCATGCCGAAATGCATGTATTTTCAATATATTCAGTGATCGATAGTATTTAATACTTTCAAACAAATTAACAATCAATAACGCAACTTTTGACATATACAATTTATAATATTTTTATTAAAAATAAGACTTTTTAATTAGAAACTAAGAACACACGTTTCAGAACATAGATTATAATAAATTGAACCAATTTTGATTAGTAACGACTCACTATTAATCATTCCTAATTTTTTTAGTTTAACCATTATCACACATATTTTATTTTATTTCATATCATTTGTTAAATAATAAAAATATGAACATTGTTGAGTGCCCGGCAAATAAAATGATAGTAAGGAATCAAATTCAATTGCCGTCCGTTCTCCAACAATTTTCATATTCCATAATTTCTTGATACTCCTTTTCCTGATACACTATTCTCTCACAGATTTATACGGCCCCAAGTTACCGTCAATGTAACCCCAAGTTACCGTCAAATGTAATCCCAAGTTACCGTCCAATGTAACTCCAGGTTACCTTAAAAATACCTCCAAGTTACCGTTGAAAATACCGCAAATTATTAACTCCAAGTTACCGTTGAAAATACCGCAAATTATTAACTCCAAGTTACCGTTGAAAATATCGCAAATTAGCAAGTTACCGATAAAGCACCGATCCAGCTGACTACACCTGAAGTTCTAACTCTCCGGAGAAGTCCCCCAGGTCTGCCTTCCTATAGAAGTCGTCAACATCTTTAACCAACCGAAGCCATACCCATACCGCTGTGGGAGAAATCCGAAACCCTAAGCTAAGTACCTAACCTTTTGTGGCAAAATAAATTTGAATTTCTTACTTGAGTGTTTGTTTTAAACCCACAGATTTGCTGTGTGTGGCTGCCTATCGGTATCAGTATTTTAGTTTTTTATTGTTGTGTTAAAGTAGTCAAAATATTTTCAATATTCATTTTTCCTTTCTAGTTAAACTTTAAAGTAAATAAGGTGTTCTGCTTTACACCTAGTTATTAAATTTTGTCGAATTTAAAGCAGTGGCGCCCTCACCCATCAAACATATCCTATATACAGAGTGTCGCTAAGCTGGAGCGTACCCACTCCTGAGTTAAAAGGTCTCATAAGCCGGGACAGTTCTCGAGGGAGTAATTAGTGTTACAAATTGGCTTCCTGCCTTTTTGGGACATATATTGCTACAAAGTTTTCAATTTTATAATTTTCACACACAAACATTCAAATAAACAAAGAATGTACTTGACAAACTTATCTTGTATAGGATCCATAGTGTGTTATTTAATCACAATCAAATATTTCCAATTCATAATAAGTCCAAATTCATATAACAATTCACCATTGACCTAGTTTTCTTTTCAAATTCAAATTTTAATCTGAAACAAATGGATATAAAAATATATATAAAAAATATATATAAAAAAGGATATAAAAATCAAAACTATTAATGGTTTTCATATGTTAATAAACCTGTAATTTTATGTAGTTAAGTATTTAAATTAGTATTATAAAAGGAAGTACTTACAAAAGTATAAGGAGACCAATTGTAGTCTGCGATATTGAACAAATAAGTATTCCAGTAAATCATGCATACCTAAAAAACCCACAAGAACAATTAAAAACATGTAATAAATATAGTGAAATATAGTGAACTAATCCTCATATCTAAAGTGTTGGACTTAATCAAACAAACTTATGATAGAACACTTAGATAGTGCATAGTGAAATAACTATTGAAAAACTTAGTTTATAAACATTAATAAAAGACATTTTATGTAACAAAAATGTATGTAGGATAATTAAGTAAGTTTTTTATATAAATTTTAAGCTGTGAGTCCTTGATAACACAGATAATCTCATCTTATATAATGTGGAAATAATACAAATAACAGAATCTCTTAAAAGTTTAAATTTTAGTTATTAGAGTTTAAAATAGTAGTTATTAGTTAAAATAGGACTAGTTTAATGGATTTATAGTAATTTTAAGTATAATTGATAGTTAATTCAAATTTTGAAAGTCTAGAATAAATTGACAGCTCAAGAAATTTGTCAATTTCAAATCCGAAATTTCATAGGAAGAATTCACTTAAAAATTATATGAATAGATTTTTAGTAAATATAAGGATAAGATTTCACTGTACGTTATCAAAGGTACTATTAGAATTGTAAATTGATTACCTTGATATTCGAGAATTTTGGTTAAATTTTGGTAGAATGAACAGTTGAATCATTTTCCTGGAAGCCTATAAAAAGGCGAGGAAATCGATTATTCACTCTCTTATCACTCTGGTAGCAGCTGAAGTTAACATCGTGTGTATCAATTAATTACTAAAAAAAGTTTGCATTAATCAAAAATCAGTTCATGTTAAATTAATACATGTAATATCAAAAATACTTGCATAAAAGTATTCTAACATTATTAAATTACTTACCAAAGTAATAAATTGGACAAAACAAAGACGGATTCCAAAAGAATTTATAAGATTAAATTCAAGTGTCATTGATACGACGACACCTTGGTAGACATCTTGTCTTTTTGTGTATGCTGTTCCATTTCCGAGAGTAAACGAAGTTGAAGCCGATCTCAGTGTTCGTTACGTTGCGCATCACGAGGACAATATTTGAAAAGACTCTGTGATACAAGGTACGTCCGATAATTAAGGATTTTTATTTTGTTTTTATTTTGTTGTAATTGTAAATTATTATCATCTCCATTTCCATCATGTCAGGATATTCGTAAATTTCTTTGTAATAAGCATATGGAAACCAATTGATAGTGTTTTTATTTTATTTGTATGAGTTCTTTTAGAAACATTTGTTATTAAATTCATTGTGTTATAATATTTACATATTTAATTTAATTTGAATCCTACCCAAGATAAGAGTCAGATTTCAAATATCAATTCTAAATTAAGTAGACTGAGCTATTTTAAAATTTTGATAAGGCGCCCAACCATAGAGAATTACAAAAGAAAAAGTAAACTTTATATAAAATTAAATAATATTCAATTACAAAACTCAACTAAAACATCAGATAAAACATTTAAGAATTGTGAATAATATTATTAAAACTACAAAATAAATCAATTTTATAAGTATAAAAATAAACATTAATAAAAACTAACTAATCAAATACTACAATTAATAAAACAACTAAATCAAACTAACTAAATCATTATAAATTGATAGAACCAACTTGGGGTTATTGATAAATTAAAGCAAACAATTAAAATATTAAATTCAGCCCAATTAAATCATTACAATATATAATCAATTTATATTTGTTGTTTAGTTATTGAAAACAAAATTATTGTAATTCTGAGAATAAAGATTAAATACTATACCGCGTTACTTGAATAGGTTGTGGGCCCAGAGTAACAGTGAAAACTGGAATAGACCTGAAAAAAGTAAAGTGGAATTTAGTAAAAGTAAAAATAATAATAATAGTGGAAAAAATGTTTAATTTGCAAGTGGCAAATTTTAAACCTTTTAATGGAACTGGTTTTACAAACTGCGAGTTCCGATTAAAAATATTATCGGAACAGTCAGAAATTAGAAAAAGTAGATACAAGCGAAAAATTTAAGAAAAAGGATGTTAAAGCAAGAAACATAATTGTACAGTGGCTTTGTGATGATATATTAGAAGTAATAAAAGATAAGAAAACTATAAAAGAGATTTATGTATAATGCTTTAACATACCTACGTAAAGAAAGTTTAACTGTACAAGTAGTACTTTAACGAAAGCTAAGAAATATGAAGTATACTAAAGGATCCTTAAGTGATTTGATTACAGAATTTGGAAAAACTGTATCCGATTTAAAAAGCAGTGGTGGTAAAATGGATGATGGAGAAATAATAGCTCAGCTTCTGTCTGCTATGCCAGATGCTTTTCAAGTAGTTACGACAGCAATTGATATTATTTACACGCAGGATCCGAAACAAATAAATTTTGAGTTTGTGAAAAGTAAACTTCTTCAAGAAAAAAACCGCCGAGAAAATTACGACTCTGGTCAGCTGTTTTTGTTAGCAAAGGAAAAAACTCAGGCAACCAAGAGGTTACAACACAAATATTTTTATTAATAAATGTTATAAATATGGAAAGCCTGGTCCCAAAAAAATTGAGTGCCGAAGTAATAATGTCGCTAACGTAGTGGAAGAGGAAGAAGAAAATGTTGCATTTGTCACTAGAAATAATGAAATACGTGACAATAGTCATTTCTTGTAGTTCATATTTGGACAAACTGGATGACATTGACAATTTAACTTTCATAGTCGACAGTGGAGCAACAAACTACATGATAAATAGAGATACTGTAAAATATTTGATGGAACAAAAAATTTATATTATGGGATAAATGTTGCTAAAAAGGGCGATGAACTTATAGCAGAAAAATTTAGGTACTTTATATGTCCAAAACAAGAATGGTAAACCATTGGAAATAAAAGAAGTTTTACTGTGTACTGATTTACAATTTAATTTACTCTCTGTTAAGAAGATTGTAAAAATGGCTGTTATGTTTTATCTATGGCAATGTACAAAATAATTAGGCTACTGTCAATGTCATTGAAAATACCCAAAAAGTATTATTAACTTTATTTTCACAAATAAATGGTGATTATAAACATGCAATTGTTTTTACAAGTGATACACAATAAGTCTGGCGACGAGGATCGGGAATACCGTAAGTAACATACATGGAGGAAGTTTTGTTACAACTTGGCCAAACACTTCAAAACATATAAGCTCAACAACATGCCTTAGCGGCAAAACTACAAGAGGGTACATACCCTGGTTTTACATACCTATGACGAGGAAAATGAGACATTTGATTCCTACATACAGCGAATCGACAATTACACGCGAGATTTTTGAAAAATTTCAAGAGTATAACGCTTTGGTTACTGCTAAATTTGGATAAAAAATTTCAAATTTTCGTTGCGATAATGGAGGTGAATACTGCTCAAAAAAATTGTAAAACTTTTGCAATAATGGAGGTATTCAGATACATTACACCAAGAACTCCTGAAAAGAATGGAATTTGTGACAGGTATAATAGAACTGTTTTAAATATGGCCAGATGTTTTTTAATTGCTTCTCAACTGGAAAAATCATTTTGTGTAGAAGCAGTAAGAGCAGCAACTTACATAATAAAGATACCTGCAGAAATTTGGTATCAACATAAAATAAACACTAATAATTTAAAAGTATTTGGATGTAAAGGTTATGTTCACGTTCCAAAAGAAGTTAGAGGAAAGTTAGATAATAGAAGTAAATTAATGACAATGGTTGGATACACTAGCAATTAAAATGTTCAATCTGGAACCGTTGGCGACACTGATACCGAAACCGTTTACACTACCACTACACCAACACATACTTTTAACTGCCTGACACGCGTTTCGATAACCAAGTTATATACAGGGTGATTGGTTAGTGTGAGGAAGCCCAGTAGATCTGTTATGGTAAAAATTTATAAAAAAAAGTTATTTACAAAAATTGTAGGCAGCTTTAAACTCCACATTTTAAAATTAGTTAAAAGCTTACAGGGTGTTCCATAAGATGGTGGCACACCAAACTTATGTTTTTTTAAATGAAACACCCTGTATTTTATTTTAAATTTGAAATCTGCTTAACTTCCACATCACAACAATGTAAAGTTTTATTATGTTATACCGAGTATTTAAAAAGTTATAACCAATATTACCTGAAAATCGTATCAAGTTTAAACACCAGGAATCTCAATACAAAACTGCAGTACGATTACAATATTAATTAAATTAGTTTTTTTTTGTATTAAGTATGTGCCGTTTATTTTATAATCAATAATAATAATAAAATGTTATGAATTCACTTCTTTATTTTTATTATTAATATGCAACCGTAGAAAAAGTATGGTGCGCAACACGGTGGAAAAGACACTTTTCCACCTTGTTGCACAATATACTATTCTGTACTGTAAGGAAATGTTATTTCCATACAGTAAACTTTAGAACATAAATGCGAACAGGTTTTTTCCTAAACAATAACTTTATAACTTTCAGCACAAACAAGGTTAACATTATATTTTAAAATTATTACTTATTATTTGTTATATTTACTGTTATTTGACAATTAGTACAAGTGTTGAAAACTGGAAGAACTTGAGAACTAATAGCATTATTTTGTTGAATATTTTCCAAATATGTACTTCGTTTCCGTAGTTACGAAACAATGTTTCATGGCTTCTTTTATTTAAGGGAAAAATAATAATGTTGATTTGAAATTTTTAACATGATTAGTAATAATTTACTGTAATTTTAATGATTCCCGATTTTCGGAAAAATAGTATGTAGACCTCGTAGGAAAAGCCACATTTCCGGACTCCGTATTACAATTTTTACGATCGCCCGGGAATGTTAAGCTTTTCCTACTAGGTATACAATATACTATTTTGTTAATGACCCAAATTTCCGCACCAGAGGTTATACAGTTTTCGAATATCGTATGAATAATTATCTTTTTTGTTTTTTCCTTAATATTTTTGTTCCACTTGTTTAGTTGCCTTATTATGGTCTTTCCTTGTCCTATTTTTGTTCGTATGTCCTTTTCGTCTCTATCGTCTTGTGTAATCGTTCCCCCCATTACTTGTAGTGGTTTGTAGGTTTTATCAGGCTTCCTTCTATGTTCAAATCCCTTGTTGCTCCTCCAATGACTATATTTTAAGTCTTTTCTAAATTGAGCTCTGGACCCCATTCTTTAAATTCGTCTATACATTTTCTGACTACATAGCTGGCGTCATCTTCATCCTCTGCTAGTTTTTCAAAGAATTTCAGTTAAATAAAATATACTATAATCGCAATTACTGTAATTTATGTGTAACGATGTAATAAAAAGTAATCGCGGAACCAATATGGAGCAACTATTTATTAAATAAACTGTTAAACGTATTGTTTATTTGTGGACTTGTTCGATTGGTATTGACCCTAAGGTTATCGACGATTCTGATAAAGCAAATTTATAACTTACACGCTTCTGAAAAATATTGTGGTTCTTACATTCACATCTGAAATGAAAGCATTGATATTGTTCTTATTTTTAACGGGTTATGTCCATTCGTGTGACAGAACTCCAAGTTATTATCAATCAAGAAAGACTAAAACACCAGGAGACAATGGATACGAAATTAAGATCAACGAAAACCCCAAAAAATACGTACCAGGAAATCTCTATACCAGTAAGTGAAAGTTTTCTAATTGAATACATTGTTGCCAAATATTGTCAACAATTTAATTTGTTTAAATTTTTATTTGGTTAATTTAAAAGTTTAATTTTTGTAGTGTATTTAATGGCCCCGACAATTCCAAATTCAAGATCTCTTCGCAAATTTATAAGATTTACCATTAATGTCGAATCCACCCATAATAGAAGTGACGCTCCACAAAATGTAGGAAGTTTTCAGTTGTATGGAGATGAAATTGCTACTTTTAACGAGGAATGCATTAATACGATATCGGAATCAAATACCTCACCAAAAAGTGACGTTATTTTTATGTGGTCAGCTCCTCCACCTGGATCTGGATGCGTTACTTTCCGGTAAGCTTGATCTGAATATATTGAGATGAATAACTAAGCTCAGTAAAATTAAAATGTAAAACTTACCTCAACAAATAATTATAAAAAGGATATCATAATAATTTTCATTAAATCATCAGCTACTTTTCTTTATTTCATCTAAAGTATTCAATATAATAATCTCAAAGGTGAAACATTCAAATAGATGGAGAATGTATTTGACACACTTATCTTGGATAGGATCCATGGTATTATTCAATAACAATCAAAATATTTCCAATTCAAATAACATGTCCCAATTCATGTAACAATTCACAATTGACCTAGTTTTCTTTTGAAATCAAAGTTATAATCTGAAACAATAAAAAGGACTAAAATTAAAACTATTAATCTCATTCATATGTTTAACAAATAAATGTGTAATTTAAGTAGTTAAGTGTTTAAATATTATTTATAAAGTGAAAGTACTTACCTGGTTACAAGTAGACAATTGGTAGTCTTCGATATTAAATAAATATTCAGACAAATTATCACAACCTAAGATGTACCTAAAAAAAAGACTGTATAAATAAATGTATCAAACAGAGGTGAAATCAGTATTTACAGTGATGGACAGAAAAACTTGTTTTTATGATAAAAACACTCATATAGTGAAAACTGAAAAGACTATTTCAAACCATAATTAATAAAGATTGTTAAAATACATTTTAGTTAGCAAAAATGTATGTAAGTTAGTGAATTAAGTTTGTATATTAGTTATAAGATGTTAATCTTTGATAATATCAAGAGATGTTAGTTAAATTAGTACTTATAATAGTACATACCTAGTTCAAATAGTAGAGTAACTGGAAAGCTTAAAAGTTAAATTAGTATTTAAAAGTTATAATAGGACTAGTTTAATAGATTTATGCATATATTTAGGTTTATTTTATGTTTTTAGCTCAAATTTAGAAAGTGTTCAATGTATATGACATAACTGAAAGTAGCATATTTCAAACTCAAATTTTATAGGGAAAAACTGATATAAAAATAATTTAAACAGATTTTTAGTACATGTAAGAATATAAACTTTCTTTATATTATGAAAGAAATAATCAAAAATGTAAAATTATTTCCTCATTTTTCGGAAATTTAGGTTATTTTTTGAAGTTAAACATTTGAATTTCGATTTATCTGTCAAAATTGTGATAATCGAAAAAAAGTATGAACCAGGACCAGGAAATGGAATTTTCGCTCTCTTGTTTCCTGCTGATTCACGCCGAGTACGTCAATTGGTAATTAGCACCATTATTAATTAAAAAGTTTATTTTTGGTAAATTAAAACATTCAACAAAAATATTATTATAAAAGTGTTTTAACAGTATTAAAGCACATACCAATAAAGTAAATTCAACAAAAAATATCCAGATCACAGCAGAATTTGTAAGATTCACTCCACTATTCTGAGAGGCACAGCCGGCAGACATTTTGAATAGCCGGTCACTATTGTATACGACCGTTGGGGCTATCTATTCGGGACTTTTCGCCGTCGCTTGACATCAAGTGTAGAATACAGAAGACACGTATACGAGGTATGTGCGATAAAAACTTATTTATGTGAGTTCGCATGATACTGTAAATGTACTTTTTGTACGGTATAATTTGGTAAAGGTATCATTTCTTTTGTATAATAATTTAAAAAATTAAATTTGCATGTGATAAGCACGTGAACAATATTAATAGTTTTATACATTGTTTATAACGACTTTTCGTTAGAATTTAGTGTGTTATATAAGATTAATATTGAGTTTTCTTGAATCCTACCCAAGATAAAGAGTCGGGTTTTAAAATTAAACAAATCAACAATTTCACTGAGCTAGTTCAATTCTTATAGGGCGTTCAAGAACTAAATTAATTAATTATTACATCATTAATCAATTTAAACATCACAAAATAATAATAAACAATATAAAAATCATTAATTATAATAAACCTCATAAAATTAAACCATTACAAATACATTCCAACGTGGAATTTGATAAAATAAACTAAATACAAATAAAATTACATTCCCATAATAATAAATCATTACAATATATAGGTTTATTTTTTGGTTTGAAAATAGTAAGAAATACTATCACCATATTTACACTCAACCTTGTGAGACAGGGAAGTGGGCACAGCGAGTATGTAAATAGGTCACTCGCGCTGCCCCTGCTCATGCCACTGCCATTTCTCGGCGCTCCCTCTTGAGGGTTTTTCGTGCGGAAGTCAAAAAACGGGCAGCACGAGTGCGTGTTTACATTCAGCCTTCCGCCTCTTTTTATAATGAGCAGACATAATGCTGTCGCCGCAACAACCTCAACGTCGGCCATTGTTGCGAGCCCTTCGGTAAAAGAGAATGAATGAGTACCGAGTGTGAATACTCACTCGTGTTGATACTACAGCAGAAGTGTTTTGGGCAATATTTCCGGCAGCGGTAGGAACATTGGCAAGGGCTGAGTGTAAATGTGGTATTAGATATAAAAAATTCCTATTTTTTAGAGCTATGGTACTAGAAAATGCCGATACATGGTACTCCGAAGATGGAAAACTTACTAAAACTATCTGCGAACAAAAAGATGAAGACAATCAACATGATGACGATTGCTGCGCATGCGATGAAGCTAAATACAACGTAGGTCAACTAATTATATATTTTTTCCTATTTTAATCCGTTAACAATGTTTTCTAGCTTGTTTTCGAGGGTATATGGTCCAGTAAAACTCACCCAAAAGATTATCCGACGCTCTTATGGTTAACACATTTCTCAGACGTAATCGGGGCGTCTCATGAGAAAAACTTCAGCTTTTGGGGAGAAGGACAAATTGCTTCAGAAGGATTTAGAAGTTTGGCAGAATGGGGATCTGTCAGACTCATGGAAACTGAACTTCGAGCAAAGAGTAAATACTTAAGAACAATTATTAGAGCAGCCGGTTTGTGGCATCCCAACGTCAATTCAAATACATCGACCTCCTTCAAGGTTGACAGGCGTCATCATCTTATTTCAGTGGCTTCTATGTTCGGTCAGTATTAAAAAAAATAATTATATTTATTGTACTAACCCTTACTTTTTGGAAATCCATCTTACTAAGAATAATATTTGTAATAAAACCACATTTTCCAAAAAGAAATATAATAATTTGACAATGCAGATGTATGATTGGTTGCCTATACCACGGGCCATTGTCAAACACAGAGCTTTTGTACATGTATAAGAGACATGTATAGTAAAAGCCAAATAAAGTTGCGTGCACGTCACCAAGGTCGTAATTCTATTGTATGTGTGGCTACATTTCTACACAATCACTTCTAAAAATAACCTGATCAATAAAAAACTTTTGTAAGAAAATAATGTTGAGTTTTCAATCAGTGTTCTGTGACTTTTGAACTCGTAGTGTTATCGATTTTTGAAGTTATCTAGTGAAAAACATTTATAATACATACTGTTTTTTTCAAAACAACAAAGCCTTTTAATTTTTTATTGTCAAAATGCCCAAACAGGTAAATAGTCGATGCAAAGAAATTGTGGCTTCATTAGTTAACTATTTTAAAGAAGAAATGAAGAATAATGGAACTTTTTGTCCTCTTAAACGCTGTGCGAATAAAATATCATTATTTTACTTTCCAAAAAATTTGTATTATTTTAGCATTTAGCTGCTGCTTTAAAAATCAGTGTAAGAACAGTAAGCACCATATGTCAAACGCAGAAAAAAAGTGAACAGTTGGAGTCCCAAAGAAAGAGCGTTGCGCTCATAAACGAGTAACAAATACAACAACTTTAAATACAAGCTCTATTCATGATACCATTTACAATACGTACAGGGTTATTCATTATAAATGTCCCAGCCCTTACCATTGTTATTTTTTCATAAACAAAAAAATTTTAAAAGCAAAAGTTGTGCGGTTATAAACTAATTTTATTATAACATTAACAAAAGTACAGTGGCGTGCTAGTTTAGGGACACAAAAAAATTATTCGTTTTGTTAAATAAGACACTCTGTATATTATTTAATTTTTGAAAAGATTTTTTTCTTCTGATTTCAAAATCATACCTCTGTCTTACACCGTTCTTAAGATATTAAATAAAAGGTCAAAGGCAGAAATCACACCTTTTCCTTTTATGAGAGCCTCTGTCAAAACTTGTACGGGTCAAATTTTATATGGTTTGTAGTTGTTAGTTCTCAACGTACGCCGTACTTTAGAGTAACTCATTCAAATGAGCTGCTGCAATATTTATACTATATTCAAAAGTTTCTAAAAAATAATAGTGTTTCAAAACTAGTCGCCGTTTTCTGTTAAAACTACCGGTATTATTTACCTGTTGGTAAATACGTATGAACGTGTTGTCTGCGGGTATTGGACGATTTGGATACAACTCCCTCTATGCTCTTTGCGCTGCACGTTTATTTTTGTTATTTTCTATATAACAAGTGAATATTTGAATTTTTTCTTCTACACTGTAAACCATTTTGAATGTTTCAATAAAGATATGACATTTAATAAACATGGCAGTTGTGATTTTCATATCTTTCTTTGATAATATTGACTTTTCAATATTTATATTATTTATATTAACTAGTTCAATTTACTATATTTATCTTTTAATATCTTAAAAATTGTGTAAGAGAGGAGTATGATATGGTATATTTTTGAAATCAGAAGAAAAACATCTTTTCAAAAATTCAATAATATATCATTTAAAAAAACGAATTATTTTTTTGTGTCCCCTAAATTAGCACGCCACTGAACTTTTGTTAATGGGTACATTCAGGAGGTCCCAGCGGCTGAGATCGCTTAGTAAGGAGTCTCTCTGAATGTAGCGCTGCTTAAAAGCTATTCAACAGCGGCTGACTGTTTTGCTCAGCGTAGAAATTTGTCGCTTTCTAAAAAGCGCATTGCGATTTTGAGATTAATGACATATCGAAATTGGGTTATGTAGGTTTGTGTTGATCTTAATTATATTCTAAGGTGTTGATTGTTGGGATAAGATTTATCCAATTGATAATTGAAGATAATTATTGTAGTTTTGTACATGAACACAATAGACATATAGAAACCAAAATAAAAATTGGGTTATGTTTTCAAATGTTTTGACTTTTGTTCCGCTGTCAGTGAGCCACGCATTCAGGCAAAACGAAGGCGCTTATTAACAGCGGCCACAGCATGCTGAGTGGCTAGATCTAGCCGCTGGGACCTCCTGAATGTACCCAATGTTATAATAAAATTAGTTTATAACCACAAAACTTTTACTTTAAAATTTTTTTTATATTTTGCACTTATAAAAATCTTCATTATAAAACGCATTTGCGTATCGTAATATAACTTTTACGCACGCAAATTTTTGTTTTAAATGGTTGGCGACATGAGTGTCTAATGACAAGACTATTGACAATGACATTAGTGGCTAATAGTAATTTATTAATTTTATATTAATCTTTTAGAAAGTATTTGTGAACATAAATATCATCTTTTACTTGTATAATATATTATTTTTGGTGTATTTTTCATTTTAAAATGTTTGAAAACATTAACATTTTATAATTTAAATGTCAAAGCTGTCAAATGTTATAAATTACACAGTGCTACCGACATACTTTTTAAAATCAAAATTTTCGTAATTTACATACAAATAATAAATTAATTTAAAAAATGAAAAAATGGCAAAATATAAAAAATATTATAAACAACTTATTTCATATGGCTGTTGTGACATTCGTTCTTTAAAAAACTCATCGCTTTGCGATTCGTTTTTTAAACTTGAACTCGTGTCATAACAGAATTCCATATGAAATGCGTTGTTTAATATACTATTTTATTTATGCAATAATAACTATGGTAAGGGCTGGGACATTTATAATGAATAACCCTGTACCAGAGAAGTTTGATTATAACAAATAAACATTTAACATAATTATATTCCTTCTCTAATTTTACTTGATAATGCACCTTATTACATATGCTATGTATGCTCGAAGTGAGTAGACGTGTTTAAGAGAGCTCCATTTATTTTTAGTAATTTTGTAGTAATTTCGTTAAGAAAGTATATTAAATAGTTTAATAATAATTAACAGTTGACATATTGCAAAATCATTTTACAAATACGGATAGAGTTTATATATTTGGCGATTTCAATTTATCAGATATTAAAGGCACAAACAGCGATTTGAGTAATTTAAATTTAAAAGGAAATTGTTTACTGGATTTTTTAAATTTTAATAATTTTATGCTTTTTAATAATGTAAAAAACTGTTTGGGTACTACGCTGGATTTAGTCATAGGAAGTAAAAATAATATAGATAATTGCAATGTTAAAGAAGAGAAAGTTCCATTAGTCAAAATAGACCAGTATCATCCATCTCTAGAAATTAATTTATTCTTTGATAAGGTTTGCAAATTTAAAGAGAACATAATTGTAGATAGTAAACTTAATTTTAAAAAAGCTAATTTTGAATTAATGTATAGAATGATGGAGGAAACTTGCTGGGAATCTGTTACCCGGGAGATTGAAGTAAATGCTGCTCTTGATAAGTTTTATTAAATTATAAATACTATTTTTCACTCAACTGTTCCGTTATACAGTGTGTAAAAGCCAAATGGAATAAATTCATTAATTCGGTTACTGTACATATTTATAAAAAATCCCGAAACACGTCAAATTTAAATTATAACTTGACATTCTTTAACGTGAAAATGCAACCCCTACCTTCAACCCCCTTAGAATGACAGGTACAACCCCCAATTTTTTAAATGGGAAGTATAGGCTTGTGATATATCATTTGAAAGGTCTCTTCATTCTCTATTCAAAAATGTTATTGTTTTTAAATTTGATGCAAAAATTAACATAAAAAAAATTAAAATCATGTTGTTACCGAAATTCGCTAAAATATACTCGAAACTTATTACAATACATGCTAATCAGCAAAATTGCCGCTACTGGTCCACGGAAAATCCTCACTGGATGAGAGAAGAACACACTCAATACCCTCAAAAGGTTAATGTTTGGGCAGGGATTGTAGGGAACAATATCATTGGTCCCTTTTTTATTGAGGGCAACTTGAATGGCAACAATTATTTGGCACTACTTCAAAATGATGTCATTCCAACGTTGGAAAATTTATATCCTGATCCAGGTAACCCTCAAGTTCCAGCGAATACGATATGGTTTCAGCAGGATGGAGCACCACCACATTACCAACTTAATGTCCGGCAGTACCTCGATACAATATTTCCCAATCGGTGGATAGGGAGGCGAGGATCGATTGAATGGCCAGCGCGATCACCTGATCTTACATTATTAGATTTCTTTTTATGGGGATATGTGAAGAGCCATGTGTACAAAACTAAACCTTCTAATTTAAATGACTTAAAGAACGAATAACGCTTGCGATTAGGTCGATCACGCCTGATATGTTAAATAATGTTAGAAGACAGTTTTATTTGAGATTAGGATGTTGCCAAGACGTTCGCGGAGAACATTTTGAACATCTTCATTAACATTCATAGTTCTTTTTCGTGTTCTACATTTTATTACGTTTTGCATTACATTTTAGTTTTTGATTGTATTGTAGCGAATTTCGGTAACAACATGATATTAATTTTTTTATGTTAATTTTTGCATCAAATTTAAAAACAATAACATTTTTGAATAGAGAATGAAGAGACCTTTCAAATGATATATCACAAGCCTATACTTCCCATTTAAAAAATTGGGGGTTGTACCTGTCATTCTAAGGGGGTTGAAGGTAGGGGTTGCATTTTCACGTTAAAGAATGTCAAGTTATAATTTAAATTTGACGTGTTTCGGGATTTTTTATAAATATGTACAGTAAACGAAATAATGAATTTATTCCATTTGGCTTTTACACACTGTATAGAATTCATAATAGTAGACACTACTCTGTTTGGTTTTCGGCTGACATAAAAAAACTTATCAAAGAAAAAGGAATCTACAAAAAAATATTTCAGAGTTTTATAACAATAAATATATACTAATCAGAAAAGAACTAAAGTCGAGTTTAAAAAGAGAATATAGAAGTTATTTAAAGGAAATTGAAAATGCCAGCGTTGCAGATGTTAATGTATTTTGGAATTTCGTAAAGGGTAAACAAAAGGATAAAACTAAAATTTCCTCATTTACTTTAAGTGGAAACCAGGTACCAGAAAAAATGTTGCTTAGAATTTTGCTCAATTCTTTTTCTCTATGTACTCTTCTGAAAAGTCTACGTATAATTTTAGTAATTATTTAAATAACTGTGACAATTATGGTTTGTGTTTATTATCCGAAATAAATGAAGATGAGTTTAATAAAGCCACGCAAAAGTTAAAACCGAAAAAAGCAGCAGGTATTGATAATAACCCTCCATATGTGTTAAAAGGATGTAGTCATTTGTTAAAAGTACCATTAATACATATTTACAATTTAATAATTAACAGTACTGTATTCCCGACCCAGTGGAAAATATCTTACTGTATACCTATTCATAAAGCAGGAAAATTGTCAGAAATTGAAAATTATAGAGGAATTGCAATAAATTGCTCTGCCTCGAAGCTATTTGAACAAATTATTTACAATAAGTTAATACTTCATGTACAAAACATAATAGTTGATGAACAGCATGGTTTTATCCGAGGTAGATCAATTGATAGCAATTTGCTCATATTTAGTGAAAGTGCAAGTAGAGCTTTAGAAGATAAAGTACAGTTGGACGTTATATACACTGATTTTAAGAAGGCGTTTGATCAAATCCATCATGATATATTATTACAAAAATTATTTAACTATGGGCTCTCTGTCGGTTTTGTGACTTTAATAAAAAATTATTTGGAAAATAGGTACTTCATTGTAAGATTCGGTGGGAGCACGTCAGGAAAGTATCATGCTAATTCTGGGGTGCCACAAGGATCCACTCTGGGCCCTCTACTATTCACGCTTTTCATAAATGATGTAGGACTTTGTATTCGCAGTTCTCAATTTTTATTATTCGCTGATGATTTTAAATTTTATAGACGAGTGAAAAGAGATTGTGTGGAACTCCAGAAAGATATCAACAACATTCTATCATGGACTAAATCTAATAAGTTATTTTTCAATATCAAAAAGTGTTCCATACTTTCTATTACCCGAAAAAAACATCCAATAGTATTTGATTATACTATGGATCAAGAAATCTTGGACAGAAAATTTGACGGTAAAGATCTTGGAGTATATTATAACCATCAAATGTCATTTGTATCACATATAAAAAAAATTGCTATTAATGCAAATCGAGCATTGGGATTTATTATCAGACAAACAGCGGATTTTACAAATTTAAAAGTAATAAATAGTATATTACATAACGAGTGTGGAAAGTGAAGTATTACGCACAAGTGAAGTTTAGCACGAGCCGCGTAGTGGCGAGTGCGGAAACGTAACGAGTGCAAGAAATACACTTTCCAACGCGTTGTGTACATGATTTTTCCTACGACCCCAATATTTCTTATTATAATAAATATTTTAAATTTATTTATAAAATTTATTTTAATTGTTAGTCATGTTAAAAATTAGGATTTAAACGAGTTTATATATTGCATGGAAATATAATTAATTAAAATCAAATAACCACCTTTCTCAGGAATTCACATCAAAATTCTTTATTAGCTAAATGACATTTTAATTTTTTTTGTGGGCTCTATAAAAATTAAAAGTAAAATGGTCAGTTGTTGAAATTAATTGGAAAGTAATGTAATAATAATAGACACAAAGATAATTGTAAACAGACACACAAACATAACTTCAAAAATCCACATTCGACACATGCACGGAACATAAACACAATATAAAAAAGAAGAATAAACTGTTCTTCTCTCTAAAAGTGTTTTTATAAAAATAATAATACTGAATAAAAATATGTTTATTTTTTAAAAATTTAAAAACCTATAAGAAACTTTATTCTTACTTTATACAGAAAAATTTGTATTGGCAATTACCATACAATATTTGACATAAGGAAGATTTAAAAAAAAATTAAATGGTCCTTGCTTTGAGATTCATGTGTTTTTACTATTGATAAATTTGACGTAAATGTCACAGATCATGGAACTATATTTTTTTACTTTTCAATACGTGTATTGATATTAGCTACTTTCTTAAGTACAAATAAGTGTGCAAACTAGCACTTTCATATGTGGTCGTAGGAAAACATATGTATTTTTCTTTAGTTAGAACAAAGCCGGAATTTGCTTCGGTATTATGGGCGCAGCAACCCCAGATACACCTGGACTTGCTGGAGAAAGTACAGAATAAATTTTTAAGATACTTATATTACAAAAAAACATCATTCATGGCCTGATTTTATGGTAATAAGAACTTCAATGCTAAGAAAAGAATTCGTAATACCCTCACTATTTGATAGACGTAAGCTACCTATGGTTTTGTTCTTATATAAAATACTTAATAACAATACCAAGTCAATACAATTATTATATTGTGGCTTCTAATTTGGCCATGGGTTATTCTATTGCCGTTGTTCATGTTTTTTAACATTTTCTTTTGCTTATTCTTTCCAACATTCTCCATGTTAATTTTGGAGAATGTTAGTTTGGTAGCATCTCACCGAGTTTACTCTCAAAGAGACTACTCCATTTCACTAACTATTAACCATACAGTGTCTTACTGCAATGGTGTCTTTATGTTTTTTAAATCTTTAGACCTTCTCCTAATCTTGGAGGTAATTGCCCCCTTTTGTTAGAGTAATTTTCATCATGATCATCTTAGGATGATGTTAAATTAATTCTTTATCTTTTTAACTATTAATTAATTAATTTTATTCTCTTACTACCAATTAATTATTCCCAATAAGCTTATTGTGTTTTATACAATTTATTATATCTTCTTTTTCTTTGATGTCACCTCAAAATATTTTCAATTTATAACCATTATATAATTAAAACCCTAATGTTTTTATTCCTCCCTTCTGGACAACTTTGTTGCTGCAACACATTCAACAGTTTTGCTCTGCTTTATGTAATATTTACAGGTAAGATTAATGAACTTACTATCCTGTCAAGTCTAATCGTTTCCATTTGTATTCTTAATTTTAGCCTGATGATGGTCTTTAACTAGACCGAAACTAGTAGCTTTGTAACAGCAGTTTAAAAAACTTTTATATCAATAAATACTTGTGTGACATTGACATTGGTCTTTCCTTTCTTCTTCTTCTTACAATTATTATCATTGGTACCATTTAATGTTCCGTCAAGGCGTATTAGATCATCATTACTATTTAATATTTCAGGATCCACCCCGCAATCTCCTCTAACTCATATTATTAGACTTGCTAATAATTTTGGTTCTATGAGTAATATTGACTGGATGGTAATTAATCAAAATCAATTTAAGAAAATTTTAAATGAATATTAAACTACTTTGTACTTTTCATATCCCACTGTATACTGTGGTTTTGGTTTTTGGTTTTTGGTTTTTGATCCTCTAAAACCATTGCATTACATCTTTATTGTATTATTATTATAGTTACTGTTATATTAAAATAAAAAATATGTTTGTTTATATTATAGTTAATAAGAACTACCTACTCATGTAAAAAGATCAATAGGCCTGTTTGAGTTTTGATAAATAAATAAATAATGCTATTGCATAAAACTCCGAATACAGGATGGTCAAAAAGTGCTATTGGGGAGTGGTTGACAGAAAAAAACATGCCCTATTCCCATATGATGTTCAAAACAGAACTGTGGCACATCATTTCTTAGTAAATATACAGATATAATCTTACATAATGTCATTTATTTTAGAAATAAACCACCAACCAAGTATATAGTGGACGATATGGCAGAACGGTATGGATACAAAGTTTTACGTCTTCCTCCTTACCACTGTATCTTTAACCTTATTGAATTATTTTGGGATATAGTAAAAAATTATTACAAGTGGAATGAGACACTTAACATGATTATGTGGAAAAAGAAATACTTAAATGGTACGAGAGAGAAAGAATATTTGATCGTCAAGAAATTGATCCAATAGTAATAAATTTTAAAAGTGAAGACAGTGACACTAATGTGGAATTAGATTTAGAAAACGTTTAGTTCGTTAATGTAAATTTTTTTAATGCCATGTTTTGTCTTTGAAAATACGATCATTATTAAAAAATATTTTATTTTATTGCTTGTGATTTTATTTTGATTATATTTATTGTTTGGTCAGTAATAACCTTACCACTTTTATTGTGGAATTCCTTACTTTGTAAAAACAATTCATGAATGTAATTAACAAAAAACAAATGAAAAAAATATCGCTAATTTTTAAGTTCCATTTAATGTAATGTGAAATTTTCTTCCTTCACGTGTTTTGTTTATTTCAGTTATTTTCTGTTAATTTTCATACTTCCTGAATAATCTGACAGCGCCGCAAATGTTCACAATGAGGACGTGAACGCAACTTAATTTGGCTTTTACTATATGTGTTGCATATAATGAAATCGTTCATTAACAGAAAATCATTCAGGGGTCATTAATCAACAATTAAAATTCATCATAAATAAACGGTGGGCGAAACATATATATTAAAGAATTACTTTTTATTTAGGTCCATCGCCAGACTGGGTAGTAGGTATAAACGGCTTGAATTTATGTTTGAAAAATTGTACTTGGGAAGAGAAACTAACAATAGATTTGTACCCATACGATGCAGGAACTGATGGTGGAATTACTTACATGGTACGTTAAGTTATTCATATTATTTCTTGTGGTAAACAAAGTTGCTTTTTATCAAATAAAACTAATAGAAGATATACCAAATTTAAAATTTCAGTCACCTAACGCTGAAACTAACCCCAGAGAAAGAATGTACCGAATTACAACGACATATCCCGAAGATCCTAGAGCACCTTTCTACGATCCTTCTAAAAAAGAAATACCTCCACTAGCCAGGTTGTATTTAACCAGAGAAAAATTGATTCCCAAGAACTGTGACGATAATTTCCTCAGTGGTCAGCTGGATGTCAGCGACAATACAGAAGATTCGGCTAGACGTAAGTTTGTATTTTTTTTTCAATATCTTGAAACTAGTCGGTATTATAAAAATATACTTAAAGAAAAGTTTTCAATTCAGCTGAACTAGATATTAGAAAGGACGTTAACACCTTTGAGAATAATTCCATTGTTTTATTATTCACTTCTTGACAATAAACTGATTTATTAAAACACACTTGAGAAATAATCCTCAGAGTAATAAGTAAACATAGAGGTGCCACAACAACACAATAACATACAGTTTGTAGTCAATAGCAGTGAACATATAATTGAGAGAGATGGAGAATCTAGAGGTGTAGGTAAACACAGCCGTACAGGACTTTATATCTACACTTATGGCATGGCACCATGTATGTATGTATGTATGTATGTATAAGTTAGGGGTGATAATTACACTGCGACCTATAGGGTCTATTGTGTCCCCCCTTACTTGCCATGTTCTGATATTTTCTCAGACTTATAGCAGCTCTTCGAGTCCTATTTTCCTGAGGAAGTTTAGGACATCGTCGGGCTTCAAGTCAGGTAGATCCCCTTCCTCTATTCCATGTGCTCCTAGGTATCTAGCCCTAGAATTTTGCAAGGCAGGGCATTCTGCGAGTATGTGTATTGAGGTTTCATCCTCTTCCTCGCAGAATCTGCACTTTGCTTCATCTGCTAACCCTAGTTTCTTCATGTGGCTTCTTAACCGGCAATGCCCGGTTAATATTCCCGTTAAAATTCGGAGCCTTTTTTTACTGAGGTTGAGGCAGCTAAGAGATCTCTTCTGGTCATAGTTCCCCAGTAGTATCTTAGATTGCCTCAGTCCTTCCAGCTGATTCCAGTACTTGGATTTTTCTTTCTCCATTTCTTCCCTTAGTTTTCCTAAGATTACTCTACTGCTGATCCCACAAGATGGTTCTGGTCCCAAATGTGGGGTTTCAGCTCCTTTTTTTGCCAGCTTATCTGCTGTTTCGTTCCCCTCTATTCCTATGTGTCCCGGGACCCATAGGAGGGTGACAGTGTTCTTCTGGCCCAGTTCATTTAGTTTGCCTAGGCATTCCCAAACCATCTTCGAACTGATTATATTTGAGCTCAGCGTTTTGATGGCTGCTTGACCATACTTCTAACATATTTTTATCGGAAGGAAATCTAAAAGGATATATGTATTTCATTATTAATTTGATTTTCTTAATTGTAATAAATTTTATTTGAAATTGCTAATTGTACGCCAATGTAGTGAATAACTTACCGGTGATAGGTTAGATTATCATTTTGCGAAGTACCACAAATTATACACGCTTTTCGGGGTTTCACCATTTTCAATATTGAAAATAAATAAAAACACATTATAAAGTTCACTTAAATTCACAAAAATTCAGGAAAAATCAAACAAAGCGCTAATCACCTCTAGACAATTACAAACAAAGGCACTGATGCCAAATTTTCTATGTGGGTATTTGATACAATTGGTCTAGAGCTTTTTTATCAGTATTAAAGAAAGGTAAGAAAGTGAATATTAAAATGTATTAAAGAATATTTTCTCTGAATAAAAATCTTCTCTTAAAAGTAAAATAAAATTGTTGTAAATGATATTATTACGTTTTTGTTTCCTACTTTGTACTTACAAAACACAACGTCTGGCAATACTCGGCTGGTAAACAAATCTGTCTCGACGACAAGTAGTAGGGAATATGCCTACTCTATGTTTACTTATTACTCTGAGGTTATTTCGTATCTGTTCTGCTAAACACCAGGAAAAAATCTGAAGATACTAAAATATTAGTCAAGAAGCCAAATAAACAATTGATTTGAATCTATTAGGCTGCTGTCATTTAGGTATTTAAATTTTCTAAAGGCGTCAGATAATATTTGTGCTAGCATTAAATTAAATTATGGTTAATAAAACAAGAACTCCATGGAGGTTTGCAAAATTTTTAATAATGAATACGGTCAACACGTTTCGCAGACTACAGTTAACAAAATTGAAAAAAAGTTTGGTGAAACTGGACATGTTAAAAAAAATTGAAAAATCAGGGAGAAATGTTCAATTGACTAATGAAAAAAAATAGATGTACTTCTAGAGATTGAGGAAAATTCGGCAGGGGCCAACTCGAGAACTTGCCACCAACAATGATGTAAGTAATTCATCTATTTTTTGCATAAAGAAAAATACTAACCTTACAAAGTTCAGTTGGTTCAGGAGTTAAATGAAGATGATTTTGAGATGTAACAATTCTGTGAATTGACGACATACAGAATGAACACAGATTTGCAGTTCATGAACAAATAGATTTTTCTGATGAAGCGAAGTTTAATTAATTTAATTTAATTAAATAATTTTATTTAAACGGGACTATTAACAAACAGAACTGTAGAAGTTGGAAAAAAATTGGAGAAAATTCTCACTAAATGTCAAGAAGTCGATGGTGGTAATATTGAACATTTAATTTAATTGTAAAGTACATTGAAAAATAAATAAATATTTTGTCACATTATTATCTCCATTCTACGCAGAGTTATGTAATAAAAAAAATTTACATCTTATGATTGCACCAAACTTAAAAAACTTTATATGTTGAACAGAGGACTAAAATCTCTTTGAAACAAGGTGCCACACGACCCCCATTGTTATTTAAAATTTTCGAGGGGGTGTTTTTAATTCAGAAGAGGTATTGAAGGGGATAGTTTATTAATTTCATATGTCCTAACCTTAGAACAAAAAGAAACAGGAAGGAGTATATGCAAAATGACCTTGAGTCCAGAAAGGAGCTTGCATATGGCGGCCAATTGTCAATTTTAATTTCCGTTTCCAATGACGTACCGTAAAAAAATAAAATTTATATTAGGGTTTTTATTTTGATTAAATTCCAACCAATCCAATATGTGAATAAATTTAGTGTTTTAAATCATTTTGTATTTATAAAAACTGAATGATACGCCTATGTGCTCATTTTTGACATTTATATGCAAAAATTGCTTTGACAGCATACTATAAACATAAACAATGAGTCATACAAGGAGCTTCAAGATGGCCAACTTCCGTCGCAAATTTTCCTTAAAGGTAATATATGACAGACTCCTTCCTGTTTCTTTTTGTTCTAAGGTCCTAACTGTCATAATTATTTAATATATTTATGATCTGTTGTTAATATTGCCAGAAAATGTCACACCAATCTGTTTAAATTGTCATACCAGTTTAAAAATATAATTCCTAAAAGTCTAATAATTTAAAATTTCATATATTATCCTCAATTTTCACTAGTTTGCCACATTTCCATATATTTTTTCTTATTAATTCTTCTTCTTTTCATGCCGTCTTCTCAGTGAAACTTGCCAACAAAGTTTCTAAATGCGTCTCTGCCTCTTGCAACACGTTTCCGAGCCAGGATTTTTTCTTCCTGTCTGAGCATTTATGACTGCATCGAGAATTTGTTTATTTAATGTGAGGAAGGTATTAGTATTTGGGTTTTTACTTATAACCATTAAGGCTGTTATTATCGGTGTACTCTTTTAGCGTTTCCCTAATACTTGGTTATTTATGAATAAAATCATTTAATTTTGCAGAGACATTCAAAAGAAAATTCCAAACAATCTGTAGGTTTTAGATTTTTAATTAGGTTTCTGTTTTTTAAACAAATTAAAAACCAATATTTAATTTTGTAAATTTTCAAAAATCAAAATTGGGAGACCTACAGATTGTTCTTTATTTTTTTTACAATTTTTTTTCTTTTCACCATTTTTTTATAAAATGAAAACTTAATTGAGTTTTGGGGTAAATCATTTCGAGAAAATAATATTTGGAACTATTAAAAGCATCTCGCGCTCTCTCGCCTTATCTTTACTGCTATGACAACGCGCCAGTGAGAATTAGCAAATCCACCAGAGTCAAAATTATTTCAATACCTTTTAAAATGAATTTTGACGAAATATTTACCAAAAATCGGGTATGATACTTAGTAAAATAATAAAAAACTCTTCGTTTTAACGCAACTTCCACGTATAATTAAATAATTAGGTTTTAAATTACAATGACAGCTGTTTCGCTAGAATTGATATATGTCAATCTGACGATGCTAATTCTAGCGAAACAGCTGTCATTGTAGTTTAAAAACTAATTTTTTAATTACACGTGGAAGTTGTGTTAAAACGAAGAGTTCTTTATTATTCTTAGTAAGATGGACTTCCAAAAAGTAAGAATTAGTAAAGTATTTAAAAATCAAAAAACAGAAAAAAGAAGACATATTTGATTGAAAAAAAAATTATAAAAATACATAAAATAGATGATGGGTGTCAATTATTATACAACATATATATATAAGTTTCTTTAGGGAGTTTAAAAAAATTTTAAAACTAAGTAAAAATTAATTAAATAATTATAATAAATTTGTATAACTCGAGGGACCTGTTTTATCATACACAGTGGTAAAGTGGGTGATCAGAAGATTTGAAAATCAAAAGAATTACAAAATTTTATAAAAAACAAAGAGCTTTAAACGACAAATATCTAATATGTTAAATGGGTCAGTTCAGTTTATTTTTCGAAATATTAAACTGGGTTGACTTTATTTTTAAAATAAAATAATAAACTAATGGTACATAATTGTAAAAATATGTTGCAAATAAATAAATGAAAACTCATTGACGACATTGTCTTTAGGTAAGAGGGTTTCTCAAATGAAATGGGTACACTTAAATTCATTGCACAGCTTGGCTGCATTTTGTTTTAAATTTAAATCTCTAAAAAATAAGATTAAGACTGTTTATTTGGTGCAATCTTTCAGCTTTTCCCTAATATATCCGTAATTTAAAAAAAATTATTTTATTTTTATTTATTTTTTTTTTCAAAACCAAACTCCGTACAATCTGTAGGTTTTAAATTTTTATAGTAGGTCCTAATTTACAAAAAAAATAAAAACCAATATTTAAATCTGTCAATTTGCAAATTTTTTTAATCCTATAGATTTTACCTAATTTTTTAAATATTTTCTTTAATCACAATTTTTTTTCTGACATCTAAACCTATATGTGTTTTGTGGTAATTCGTTTCAAAATAATAATATTATTTGTAACCGGTAGAAATACCTATATCGCTATATTTTACATTTCTACTATGTTTCTGCTTCCAGCACCTCATCACCAACATTTCTACTCTTTGTGTCACTATTACTTACCCAATATCTGAGTTATTTATAAATAAAATCCTTTTTTATATTTTGCACTTATAAAAATCTTTATTATAAAACGCATTTGCGTATCGTAATGTAACTTTTACGCACGCAAATTTTTGTTTTAAATGGTTGGCGACATGAGTGAAGTATCTAATGACAAGACTATTGACAATGACATTTGTGGCTAATAGCAATTTATTAATTTTATATTGTTCTTTAAGAAAGTATTTGTGAACATGAATATCATCTTTTACTTATATAATATATTATTATTGGTATATTATTCATTTTAAAATATTTGAAAACATTAACATTTCATCATTTAAATGTCAAAACTGTCAAATGTTATAAATTACACAGTGCTACTGACATACTTTTTAAAATCAAAATTTTCGTAATTTACATACAAATAATAAATTAATTTAAAAAATGATAAAATGACAATATATAAAAAATATCATAAACAACTTATTTCATAAGGCTGTTGTGACACTCGTTCTTTAAAAAACTCATCGCTTCGCGATTCGTTTTTTAAACTTGAACTCGTGTCATAACAGAATTCCATATGAAATGCGTTGTTTAATATACTATAACTTGTCTACTGAGGTATACAATAGATATATTTTGCCAGATTTAAAAATAAACAACTAAAATTTTTATCCAATTTCAATTTTTGGAAACCTAGAGATTGTTCCTGATATTTTCTAATTAAGTCTATTTGATTTTTTTTGCTAAAATTAAAACATAATTTTGAGACAATATATCTCCTTACTTAACGACCAATCACTGGATTTCAAGTTTTTAAATTCAGCTAATAGAATCGGAACTACAGTAAAAATATAGGGTTTCGCTGTATTTTCAAGGTGACAAACCTGCTTAGTTTTTGTTTTACTAACTGTCAATTAAAAATAATTTAAATTACAAACATCAAATTTATGTATTTTGACAGTTAACTTTATTTTTCAATATGAGCGATCGCACATGCCTATTGGCATTATAAATGAGGAAGTTGAAAAGAGTATTCCGTTGTTTACGGCAAGAAATAAAGTATCATAAATAATGTGATAACTACATTTACCAATACCGAAGTGTCAACACAGGTCCACGCGTTCTTTTCGAAAATTGTACCTTCAATATTCAAATACTTAAATAAAAAATGACTCTGATTCTTCTCTTTACTGTTCACGTTGTTGACAATCCCAATGCAATTTTCATCTTTGGGATTACAATTTATTAATATTCCAAAAAATTATCGATAATAGTCATACCGTTTTGTAACGATAATAACGCCTTCTTGGCAGAGCCCGGCTAAGAGACTCTTCCCAACAATAAGTATAAACTAAAGGAAACTGAGGTGAAAAAGATAGAAACACTTTGTATAAAATTAAATTGAATTAAATTGAAATTAATCAAAAACATGAACTGCTAATACCGAACGCGATACACCCTTCAACTCTTATAGCCAGTGGGTTTATAAATGAAACTGATAGGCAAAAGAATAATTGTTAATCTGCCGAAGGAAGTTTTAAAAGGAAACTTGTATTTCGTGAACTGAACTTATCTTAAGTTTTTTAGTTAGTCCGCAGGGCTCGATTAGCTCTCTAGGACTGTTTGCAACAGTGGTATTTGCATGAAGAAGCCCTACTTGCGGTGGTTGTTTCTAATCGATACATCATAAGTAACTGCTAAATCTAAGGAGTTACCTACATCAAATAAGTCACAAGACTGGGTCCCTTGGCGGTAGTCTTGCCGTGTCCTTTCGTCCGGCCTGTATCTTTTGTGTCCAGCCAAAGGGATACTATAAATTGGTGCGATAAAGTAGGTGCGACTGTCTCGTCGAGTTTTCGTCAAGAAAAATGGACAATGTATTGGGAGTATCATAATTTATAGAGGAGGGTTGACAATGGTTACCGGTTGGGTTGCGTTCATTTAAAGGGTTTTGTTTCAGGTGCATTTTATTGTAAAGGGTAGGTTCGCTAGCGTTGAGTCGGGGTTGATTTTAAGGTCGATAGACGTGTTACAATTTATTATATTAGTTTCGAAATATTATTCCTAGGCAATACCATATTTACAAATTAAGATTCAAAATATTTATTTATTCGGCCAGCTAAAAGAAGACACGACCAAAGATATTATACAAGTTCTAGGGTATCTTGAGATTGCCTTGGGTTTAGCAGTTGTAGCACAATATATACTATTAAATACTTTTTACTTGGTAACATTCCTTTTTTATCTGCATACGTGATTAACGATATTTCTTGCACTGTACACATTTTTTTATTTTATTTTTATTTTATTTACCACTGTAGCTGAATGCGCCGTATCTGAATACACAGAGTGGAGCAAATGTTCAGTAACTTGCGGAAAAGGTTTAAGAATGAGAAGCAGACAATACATTTTCCCAAATAAGGCGAAGAGTAACAACTGTAATAGACAACTGGTGTCAAAAGAAATGTGTGTTGCTGCTGTGGCAGAATGCGAAAGGTAAGAGATGCATATATGTAAGTGATTGAATACAAATAGAATGAATTAGAAGAAATAATATAATAATACTTACCGAGGAAAACATCAAAACAAGGTTTGGTGTATAATTAACCATTTTCTGCGTATCTCTAAACCATAACAGAAAAACTTCTTCAATCAGATTCGGCTTTAACTGTAGAGAGCAACTCCCTCTATTCTATTCTAGGAATTTGAGCTGTTTGCAGAACAATGCCACACAATCGCACATTACATGTTCTGCCGTTTCCTTAATGTTTTCGCAGAAGCCGCAGCTCCTTATTTCACTTGCTCATTTCTTGAGGTGTCCTTAAAGGGTAGTGCCCAGTAACAAAACTACAGGGTGTCCTGAATAGAATGGTCATAAATTAAACCACAGATTCTGGGGTCAAAAATAAGTTGATTGAACCCCATTTACCTAAATACAATGGTGCACACAAAAAAAGTTACAGGGTGCTAAAGTTAAAAATTTAAATAATTTTTTTTAACATTACTCTAAAATGGTTTAACGTTAATTTATGAAAATTTACAGGAAATACTAGTAGAGAATACCCAATAAATTCAAACGGTTGCATACAATTATTTTGATTTATTATGGATTTTCAGAGGGGATCAACACCCCTTTCACTCCCCAACTTTTTTAGGGCTATAATTTAACAAAATATGGACCGCCACTGGAATCAAACGTCTATTTTTAAACTTTTGTGTCTCTCTGTATTTCTTTGTAAATATTTTATTATGGAAGATACAGCCATCCTTTAAAATAATAATAATTTCAATATTAAAACTACATTTTCACAAATATTAAAATTATCTTTATTATTAAATTACAATTTATAAAATAATAAATAGGAGTATAATAATAAAAATCTAATGTAATACATAATTTTAATTAATGTTATTTACAAGTTATTTCAAATCTGCTACGTATGTAGGATACACTCTTCGAGCATATATATTAACGTAGAGACAGCGTCCAAATGAGCTTTGTTTTGTATCAGGGGGGGAAAATAAATGTCAAATAGTGTCCAGCAATCTCATTGGTTCATTTTGAAATTGCCTCTCAAGTCGAACTGTCACATAAGCCATTACTGTCAATTTGTTTTGCATCTAGAGTTATTATTACAATTTAATAGTGTTTGGATATTACTTTTAAAGCCATTTTTTAAATTAATTTGAGTATATATTATATGGTGAGAGTTTGTGTGATTTGTAAATATAAATATGAAAATGAATTATCAAGGTCGTTTTACAAATAAATATGCATTATCGTCTCTTACACTTGTTTAAAAATAGGAAAATGCATAAAGCAAATATACCGCCATATTATTAAGAATACTGAAAATCTAGAAATTTCTGCAATAAATTCAACTTTCTATTTTATAAAATATCTTATGATTCCATGTAAATAATTAATTACTATTACTACTTAAATTCAAGTCTAAAAAATATTTTGTTACATGTTTTAAAATGTATTATAAAGGTATTAATTTCAAACCCCCTAAAAATGATACGACACTGGCTGTAGTGTCTGACGGTTTCCCCTGTGATACAAAACAATCACTATTGCTTGCTGTCTCTATGTTAGTATAAATGCTCGAAGAATACACTACCTATTAATTATTACATAATAACTCAAAATGAATAATTATAGTTTCTTAGAAATGGCTGATATGCACTTAGTATTAGGTAAAGATTTCATTACGAAAATAGCGGTTGTATGTATTACTTTCATTTTCTAATTAGGTGAATGTGAAGGAAATGGTGCAGCGGCTGCAAGGCCCTATGCTGATAAGTTCCCTAATAGAAATGTACCAGATTTTCCTGAGTATTGACCGAAATTTAAGAGAAACAAGTTCTCGGTAATAGTGGTCGTCCAAAAGACCTTGCGAATGCAGATGATATAATAGAAATTGTTGACGAACACCCGGACACGAGCATGAGAAAGATAGCGGCTGAATTAAGAGTACCTCGTATGAAGGTATGGACTTGGGAAATGCCCCAAGATGATATGCCAAATAAATTCAACTTTGTGAGAAAATTCATCACAAAGTTGAGTAATAAATCTGAATGGGATGAAGACACCATACAGAATTTAAACCAGAATACCATAAAGTGGTATACGGACGGTTCCAAGCTAGACGAGGGAACTGGGATAGGTGTTTTTGGACCGAGAGCCAAATACTCAGAAAGCTTGGGCACATACCCGAGCATCTTTCAAGCAGAAGTCCGCGCCATCGAAAGATGTGTGGAATTCAATATTGGAAGAAACTACCGCAGACAAGAGATTGTGATCATGTCGGATAGTCAAGCAGCCATCAAAGCGCTGAGCTCAAATATAATCAGTTCCAAGATGGTTTGGGAATGCCTAGGCAAACTAAATGAACTAGGCCAGAAGAACACTGTCACCCTCCTATGGGTCCCGGGGCACATAGGAATAGAGGGGAATGAAACAGCAGATAAGCTGGCAAAAAAGGAGCTGAAACCCCACTTTTGGGACCAGAACCATCTTGTGGGATCAGCAGTAGAGTAATCTTAGGAAAACTAAGGGAAGAAATGGAGAAGGAAAAATCCAAGTACTGGAATCAGCTGGAAGGACTGAGGCAATCTAAGATACTACTGGGGAACTATGACCAGAAGAGATCTCTTAGCTGCCTCAACCTCAGTAAAAAAAGGCTCCGAATTCTAACGGGAATATTAACCGGGCATTGCCGGTTAGGAAGCCACATGAATAAACTAGAGTTATCAGATGAAGCAAAGTGCAGATTCTGCGAGGAAGAGGATGAAACCTCAATACACATACTCTCAGAATGCCCTGCCTTGCAAAATTCTAGGGCTAGATACCTAGGAGCACATGAAATAGAGCAAGGGGATCTACCTGATTTGAAGCCCGACGATGTCCTAAACTTCCTCCGGAAAATAGGACTCGAAGAGCTGCTATAGGTCTGAGAAAATATCAGAACATGGCAAGTAAGGGGGGACACAATAGATCCTATAGGTCGCAGTGTAATTATCACCCCTAACTCATACATACATACATACATACATACATACATACATACATACATACATACATACATACATACATACATACATACATACATACATACATACATACATACATACATACATACATACATACATACATACATACATGAAGGTATGGAGAACAGTTAAGGACCACTTACTTCACCCCTTGTATATCACAGAACCTCAAGAATTACTTCCCGAAGACTATGCTAAACGAATGGGATTTTGTGATTGGCTTTTAGAAGAAAATAGACGTAACATAAATTTTATAAATAATATTTTATTCAAATGAAGTAAATCATCCATAACACAAATGTGACTCAACAATGAATAAAGGAAAATACCAAAATCAAGGAAAAATCTGTGACATTGATTTTGGTATTTTCCTTTATTCAATATTTTATTCACTGACGAATCTACTTTCACAAGAAATGAAGTTACTAATCACCATAACACTCATTTCTGGTCTTATGTAAATCCCAAAGTTAAAAGTGCGTCATCATCAGGTTAATTTTAGAGTAAACGTTTGGGCTGGAATAATCGATAACTATTTGATAGGGCCAGTGTTTCTTTAAAACAAATTAAACGGGGAACATTGTTTATTATTTTTACAAAATGATCTACCAATTTGGTTAGAAAATGTCCCATTAGCAATTAGACGAAAAATGTATTTTATGCATGATGGTGCGCCACCACATTTTAGTAACGCCGTTAGAGCTTTTTTATTTCGAGAATATCCAGGTCGTTGGATTGGGGCCAGATGCATCAATTGAATGGCTACCGCGCGGTCCATGTTTGAATACATTAGATTTTTGTTTCTGGGGATATATGAAAGAAAATGTTTATTCTGTGGAAATAACCAGTGAGGATCAACTCTAGCACCGAATTTTACCAATTCCTAAAAACGCATTTGCGTATCGTAATGTAACTTTTAGGCACGCAAATTTTTGTTTTAAATGGTTGGTGACACGAGTTAAGTGTCTAATGACAAGACTATTGACAATGACATTTGTGGCTAATAGCAATTTATTACTTGAATATTGATTTTTTAGAAAGTATTTGTGAATATGAATATCATCTTTTACTTATATAATATATTATTATTGGTGTATTAGTCTTTTTAAAATATTTGAAAACATTAACATTTCAAAATTTAAATGTCAAAACTGTCAAATTTTATAAATTATATAATAGTATATTACGTAACGTGTGTGGTAAATAGCATTTTACGCACGAATGGAATAGTTGCGCACGATGCCGCGTAGCGGCGAGTGCGTAAAATGCTTTACAGCAATAGTTACGTACTATACTTTACCTACGACCTACTTGTACCTGCATTAATAATCTTTTTGTTAATAATAATTAAACAAGAGCAACAATAGATGTTTTTAATCATTTTATTGTATAATAATTAAATACTTAACATTAGTTATATTGGGTGGAGTTACATTCATTTCACTATCACCTGAAATTTTTTAATAATTGTATAAAACTTCACGCATACAAACAAGTTATAAGAACAATAAAAATGGGATATTTTTTGATAATCGTTTTTTGATAAATAATAACATGTGCGCATGCGGTCATACGTCAGATGCATGCGCAGACGCTCAATGTGTAAAAGATTTTAAATATGTCGGTTCAATGTACTTCTTATTGTAGTAAAACTCATTTTCGTCATTTTTGAGTAAATAATTTAGTGTTACTGATCGGTTTCTCGCTTAATATTAACATTTAGTGCATTCTTAATATTTAAAACGGTTTCGTGTAGTAACTGAAGTGAAATTATAGCACAAAACGAGTAAAAAGTGTCTTTTATATGTTACGATTGTATCCACAAGTTGAAACAGCTTTGTAAGTATTTTTAAAAAGTATCTCGGTAATAATAACTGTATAAATCTTAAAATAATTAACTTAATTACATAAAAATAACGTAACTTAATCTGGGAAATGTAATTAAGTACATTTATATTATGATCCATTTATACAGACAGAAAGTAGGGTTAATGGAAACGAATCAAATATATATTTTCACATAACTCTAAATATATATATATTAAATGCAATCTTATATCTAATAAATGTTATCTGCCATTTATATGTAGTAATAAATTCACCGTCAAATATGTAAATAGGAAATTTTGAATAAAATAGCGACGTCTATTGGTGCTAAGTGGTTGCTAGGGACGACGTGCGTTTATTTTACCGTGCGTAAAGAGATACATTACATAGGTTGTAGATTGTGTGTTATTGACGGTTTAGAGTGATGGTCGTAGGTAAATTATAATTACGTAACAATAATAAATTAATTTAAAAAATGATAAAATGGCAAAATATAAAAAAATTTATAAACAACTTATTTCATATGGCTGTTGTGACACTCGTTCTTTAAAAAACTCATCGCTCTGCGATTCATTTTTTAAACTTGAACTCGTGTCATAACAGAATTCCATATGAAATGCATTGTTTATTAAGTATATTTGTAAAAATGCAGTTTAAATATTCAATACTGAAATTGGCATTTTAAAGGGTGGCTGTATCTTCCATAATAAAATATTTACAAAGAAATACAGAAAGATACAAAAGTTTAAGAATAGACGTTTGATTCCAGTGGCGGTCCATATTTTGTTAAATTATAGCCCTTAAAAAAGTTAGGGGGGGAAAGGGGTGTTGATCCCCTCTGAAAATCCATAATAAATCAAAATAACTGAATGCAACTGTTTCCAATTTATTGGGTACGAGTATTTCCTATACATTTTCATACATTAACGTTAAACCGTTTTGGAGTAATGTCAAAAAAATTATTTAAATTTTTAACTTTAGCACCCTGTAACTTTTTTTGTGTGCACAATTGTATATAGGTAAGTGGGGTTCAATCAACTTGTTTTTGACCCCAGAAATGTGGTATTATTTTGTGACCATTATTTTCGGGACTCCCTCTATAATAAGCTTTTCTTGTTTTAAGTGAAAATCATCCGGATTCGCAAGAAATAGATTCCCTTGATAATACTGGAGTGTGCGCTACTACCGAATGGAGTGCCTGGTCTAATTGCAGTGAAATATGCGGTTCAGGATATAAAATGAGAACTCGTAAATTCCTTAATAAGAAGGGAAGAAAACAGTGTCCACACATTAAGTCGAGTAAGTTGGCTGTTTTAATTAGAACAATAAAAATAAAGGTTTTTAAATTAATTTTTTTTCAGTGGAAAAAGAAGAATGTATAAACCGTGAATGTAGACCAGACGAAGTAGAAATAAAAGATCCTTATTGCCCCACAACGCAATGGATGGATTGGAGCCCTTGCAGTGCTTCGTGTGGAAAAGGTATAAAAATGAGAACTAGGCTTCTATTAGTGGAGCCTTCAAGACAACAAGAATGCAGTAGTCGCATTGAACTTATACAACAGTTACCTTGCGAAGACGTACCTACTTGTACAATAGACATGAATACCGCAAAAGGTTTGCTAATATTATTGCCAGTATATTTTTAAAATTTAGATTTATTGCAATTTTAGTTGTATGTATGCAAGATGGCGATCCAGGACCGTGTCAAGGATACTTCAACAGATGGTGGTTTGATGCAACAAAATTGAAATGTTTTCCATTTATTTATGGAGGGTGTAGAGGAAATAGAAACAATTTTTTGACGGAATCTCAATGCATGGAGACGTGCAAAATTGTTAAGGGTATGTATAAAAAAATAAGGCAATATTATAGAGACTGATGTGGCGCTTACCAAATTATTACGTATCAAGTAGGATAAAAGGCCAATTACCCACGAGCGAAAAAATTGTGGACCTTATCGGCCTTATCCTCCCTGATGCAATATATTTGTTTATTATTATGGTTTTGGATAACAAACTCATTGAATCAGTCAGTTATAGGTTAATCAAATAATTTAAAAATTGGTGACATTATTTCCTAACAATTATTTGAGTTCATTTTTGTTAAAAAAGTTACTTACATTTATAGTCACATTATTATAGTCATTTACAATTTTGACTACTATCCCCTGAACCTAACTTCTTTGACTTTACTAAGGTAGTAAAGTTATTCATTATTAAACAAGGTAGAACAATACAGAGACTTCTTGATTAAAAACTAAATCTCAATCCATTTGATAGAATGTGAGGTTAACTGATGCAAAGACAAAAGGAAAAAATATTTTTTCTTCAAACGTCAAATAATGATGACATTACTTATCTAACTTGATCCTGTCAAAGTTTGATGTCTCCGCCGGCAGCAGTTTTTTTCCCATTTCTTTACGGGAGGGAAAAATGTTGTCATGGCAACAATATGAAACATGTCACAAAGCAACAATACAAATGTCATTAACAACAATTAAACATCATTTTTATTTATAGTAATATTAAAAGTACAATTAGTTAATGACGCATTTTCAAAATTGAAACCGTGCACTAAATTTGCGCTTGCGGTTGCAACAACAATAACATAAAATAACTGTCAAACAACTATAACCAGGGAGACGCAAATCCCACCGACGACTTAATTATTTTAATTTCTAACATCGAGCGCGTCAAGAAAAGTCATGCTTCTCCGCCTCTTAAAGTAATATACTAACAGACTAACAGACTTTTTAAAATCAAAATTTTCATAATTTACATACAAATAATAAATTAATTTAAAAAATGATACAATGGCAAAATATAAAAAATATTATAAACAACTTATTTCATATGGCTGTTTTGTTCTTTAAAAACCTCATCGCTTCGCGATTCGTTTTTTAAACTTGAACTCGTGTCATAACAGAATTCCATATGAAATGCGTTGTTTAATATACTATTTTAGTTTATACGAAAACTTTTTTATTTGGCAAAAATACGAAAATAAACTGTAGAACGAGTTTATTGCATTCAGTTTTTTTGAGTTGTTTTCCCTAAAATAAAATTGTTTTAGTCTGGAAAATAAAAATTACGAGTGGTATTTGAGGATAAAACAACAACAAAAATTTTGTGTCTACTTCTGCAGTGTGTGTGATTCTCCTACATTAAGATATTTGCATGATAAAATGACACAGCTTCAGAAAAATCAAATTTCTTTAGAAAATGTCAATTATTTTTTGAACCAAAACCACTTTATTTAATAATTCGTAGATATCTCTTCACTAATTCTATTTTCGCTGTTAGACTGCATTTTTAATTATAAAAAGTAAAGATGGCAGATGAAGATTTAAATTCAAATTGCCTTTATTTTATGTTGACAGAAAGGAAGGGGGTTTACACATAATAATATTTAATATATACCTTTTTTTGAAAAGAAAATACTCATAATCTTTTGATTTTTCAATAACTTTAAAAATAATATCTTCTCAAGGTTACGGCTACGTCTTAACAAGATAAGTAAAGACAGCCTAGCTACGTTTCTAGCACAAAAACGATTTTGGAACACACCACATACAGGCTCCTTTTCACTTTAAAGGAGACCTTAATTTGATTACGGAACCGGCTGTAAATATAATCCCGACTTCTAGAAGATTATTTGAAATAGTAGTTAACGAATAAATAAATGAAAATATTGAATATCGAATTGACGAAGATCAAAGTGAATTCACATCTGGTCTTGTACATATAATTCATTTATACCGCCACAATTGGAAGAGAAAAGTATAGAGTTGGGTCTGACGAGTTAGAAAGGCATATGTACATTCCCAAGATTTAAATTGTGGAATGCATTACAACTGGGTATCAATCAATATACCCACAGAGCTCCATACACAAAAATCGGCAGTCGTCTTTCAGGACCAATAGCAGCAAATATGAAATTATATGTTAAAACGCGCTTTCTCTCGGAAGTTTTTTTATGACATAGCCTAAGATTTCTATAACATAGAGTTTATGATGAGGCAACTTTTCCAAGAATATGTATTTTGGAGCCTTTAAGTTAATTCAAAGAAGACAAAATATCTGGTAATTAACATAGAAGCAAAGTTTGGAGTTCTAGTCAACGAAAATATTGAAATAAAAATATCTGAAAGAGATACAAAAAATAGGACACACAATGGTTCAATAGGTTCTCTGTTATGGTTTGGAGGTGTGGTCCTTAAAAGCAGAACTAAAGGGAAGTCTAATAGTGATTGAAATGGACTACTTGAGCAGAAGTGCTAGAACATCAAAGCTTGAAAGAAAAACGAATAAGTAGTACATGAGAAAGAATGTGTATGTTGCAGAAACGATCATTAACTCAAGAACGGGACTCAAATGGTTTGGGCATTTATTGAGGATATTAGACGAAGAAAATATTTTAGTGGAAGCGCCCATGGAAAAGGAAAAGGGGAAGAAAGTAAGGAGAGCGATGGAAGCTAGAAATTTAGAGGAGCACAAATTGTATTGTATTTATTTATAAATTGGATTCTGTAATACACTGTTATGGTTTGTTCTTGTTAGATTTCAGTTGTTCAAAATCAAAATATACTATCACCTAACTAATTATCTAACTTAATTACTATATCTTCATGTAAAAATTATTATAATTACATTATCATTAATATATATCATAAAATATAGAGAAGGCGTTCATGCAACACATTTGTGCATTACAATTACATTAAACACATTAAGTAGTTGGGAACATTTAACTTTTCATTTACATTATATTTTATTCTTAGTGGAAAAAGCATATACTCTTGCGCTGTACGAAGGCATGGAAATGTGAAATGGTATTTATGTCAAAATTCCTATGTTTAGCTTATGTTTTGAAGAACAAAGTACCATTTCGAACTATTTTGTCTTCAAATTTTTAACAAAATCAAATAAATAGAATTTGCGCTAATTTAGAATTTATGATTTATATAATTTCATGTTAATTTTAAAATTCTTTGATATCTTACATTAAATAAAGTAGATTAAAACAAAAACGCTGAATCATTCACTAACTACTTTAAAAATTACGAATTTAGATCAAGAAATAGCACATTTTCAATATTTTTTAATTCTATTTTACGATGAATATTTTTAATTTATAGTTATAGCCGCGAGTCATATAGACACATAACTATGTATTTGCTGACTGGACGCTTCCCACGAGAAGATGTTATATTATTTGTAATACTATATTATTAAAGTTATCAAAAACATTTGTACTCATGTTAACATCCTGTTTTACACGAATATTGTATTTAATCAAAATCAGCATTTTTATTCTTTGTTTGTAATTATATCATTTTTTAGTTCAGTTCACTTTTAACGATTGTAGTAATAAGTTGTCAACTAAGTTAAAATAAATTTTTTAAAAAGTATATTTTCTACTTAAAAAATAGAACTGGCGCTGCGAACAGGATACTGTTAGTAGAAAAACACCCCTTCAGTGCGGTAAACATCTACGTTTTCTGTTAAGAAATTTAAACAGTATTCGAACATAACTCTGGTGAAGCAAGAAACTGCAAGCGAAAATTGTTGACTCCAACCGGACCATTCCTTCAGTGAAAAAGACGGTTGTCCAGAACTCCAATACAATAAAAGAAGCTCACAGATGATCCTCCAGTGTATCCTTCTGTAAGTCTTTCCTTTTATTTTGATTTATTGGCTAATATTTTATAATCGATAGAATTTTTTTTTTCTCTTCATTAATATATATTTATTCAATTTAATTTTACTATATTAAACCAAATCGTTTATTTAAATTAATAAATTGGTATAAAACTATATCATAAAATTATAACCTACTCTTATTTAAATATTGATTTTGTTGATAAACTTATGTCACACAGTCGTGATAGATCCAGATCTCCGATATCTATAGAACGTAATTTGAACACTGTTACCGAAATGTCTACCACAATTTCTCCAATTGAATTATCTATGGCAAACAATCTCGTCCCAACCTATAACGGTGGTTCGAAAGATTTGGCCTATTTTATTAGACAATCAGAAAAATATATGAATCTACTAAAAACTGAAAATAATCCTTTATTTAACTCTCTTTTGTTGGAACACGTAAAATCTAAATTATTAGGTCCAGCTAGGGACATAATTATAAATAGATCTTTTGATAATTGGTCTGATTTAAAAACAGCCCTTACAAGTCGTTTTGGTGATCCTAGGTCAGAAGAAATATTATCTCACGACCTGAATACTTCAATTCAATCACACCCTCAAACATTTTCAGAATTTCATGACGAGGTTACTCGTAAATTACAAGTTCTTATAGAACATTTAGCTATTAATTCAAATAACGAAGAAGTTAGAAACTCTAAAGAAACCATGTATACCGATCAAGCCCTTATGGTATTTAAGGCAGGTCTGTTAAACCCTTACAGAGACCATTTGCTCCATATTTCAATAGAATCTCTTGAGCAAGCATTGTACGAATGTAAACGTTTGGACAATGAAAGATCTCAAATTGACTTTGCAAATTTCCTTAGAACACAAAAAAAATCAAAGAAATCGTCCCCCCCCCCAAATATAATAATTCGGATAATCAATCACCAAGAAATCAATCATTTTATAATAATTCAGGTAATCAGCCTGCAAGAAATCAATCATTTAATAATTATTCATACATATCTCAAGCACCCCAACATTTCAATAATAGACAACATTTCCATAATAGACAACATTCTAATAATAGACAAATTAATAAATACCAAAGACCGAATAATCAACCATTTAATAGACAAATCCAATCTCCTAATAATAATCAAAATTTCAATCGTCATCCACAACCTTCCACGAGCTTTTACAAGCCAACTCCAATGAGTACTTCTACCGCTAATACTTATAGGCCCCCACAAAATTTCTTTAAACAAACGGGACCACCTAAAGTAGCTGTTGAAGAATTATTTAATGTCGAAGACGTAGATCATAATCCCAATGATCGACAATACGACGACCCTCAAAACGAAAAACTTTGACGAAACTCAAAATTTTTGATTAGGAGCCTCGGAATCGATATAAATAATATAAATTCATATCCAAAACTTCCATTTATATATCTTGCAAATTTAGACTTAAAAATATTAATTGATCCCGGCGCAAGTAATTCTATTATTAATCCAGAACCGGCTTATAGATTATTTTCTAATTCAATATATAAGTCCAAATTTTCTGTGAAAGCTATTAAAACTACTTATAATGGTAATTTTAACTGCAAACACTCTCTTTTAAAAGAATTTGGCATTAATTATACGTTTGACATGTTTATAATACCATGGCACGATAGATTCGATGCATTAATAGGTAGTCAAGACTTCGATAAATTGAAAGCTATCATTGATTATGAAAATCATATTTTACAAATCAATTCTATTAAAATACCTTTTCAATTTGAAATAAACCCACATTTATTTACCCCTTATTCTGAACGTTTAGATAAAAGAAATTTAAATATCCCAGTAAATATTGAGAATGGACCAGTAGTTCTCCCAGAAATAAAATTAAACGACATAATTATACCCGAATGTATAGCTATAGCACAAAATGGTTATTGTAAAATACCAATTGAACAAGAAATTTCATTAAATAATATTTCTATAAATTTTCATGAACCTCTTCAAGTTCAGCCCCTTTCAAAATTTCATGAAAGGAACCCTAAATCAAATTATAACAATATTGACATCACCAAACTTCTTCGAACAGATCATCTGAATCCCGAAGAAATAGATGCAATATTTTCTCTTTGTAAAAAGTTTAAACATATATTTTATAACGAAAATTCAGATTTAACATTTACCCATGCAGTTAAGCATAATATTAGAACAGTCGACGATATACCGATTTATCAAAAATCGTATAGATATCCCTATCACTTAAAACAAGAAATCCAAGATCAAATTCAAAAACTTTTAAACAATAAAATTATTAAACCTAGTATTTCTCCTTATAGTTTTCCGACCTTTCTTGTCCCTAAGCGAATGGATGCTAGTGGGAAAAAGAAATTTCGTTTAGTTATAGATTATAGAAAACTCAACGAAAAAACTATTGAAGATAAGTATCCCCTTCCTCGTATAGATGAAATTCTCGACAATCTTGGTCGATGTACTTATTTTTCTACATTAGATTTGGCCCAAGGTTTCCACCAAATCGAAATTGATCCCGCTTCTGCAGAAAAAACTGCATTTACAGTTGACAATGGCCACTACGAATATACACGTATGCCATTTGGTCTAAAAAACGCCCCAGCAACCTTTCAACGTGTTATGGACACGATTCTTCGTCCTTTCCTTTATAAATCATGTTTCGTTTATATGGACGACATAGTAATTTTTTCAAAATCTCTTCAAGATCATATTATTCATATTAAACAAATATTCAATGAACTACACAAGTATAATTTAAAAGTACAATTAGACAAGTCTGAATTTCTCAGAAAAGAAGTTGCCTTCTTAGGTCATGTAATAACTCCTAACGGTATCAAACCGAACCCAGATAAAATAAAATCAATACAAAATTTCCCATTACCAAAAAATGAAAAACAAATTAAATCATTTTTAGGAATGCTCTCATATTATCGTAAATTTATTCAAAACTTCGCCAAAATTACATATCCAATAAATAAATACCTTAAGAAAGGAACCAAATTAGATTTAAATGACCCAGAATACCTGGATGCATTTGAAAAATGTAAACAACTTCTTTGTAACTCTCCAGTTTTGGCTTATCCCGAATTTACAAAAACATTTACGTTAACTACCGACGCTTCAAATATTGCTATAGGAAGCGTACTTTCTCAAGATTCCCATCCCATAGCCTTTTATTCTAGAACCCTAAATTCAGCCGAAAGAAATTACGGCACTATTGAAAAAGAATTGTTAGCTATAATAGATAGTTGTAAACATTTTCGACCATATTTATATTGTAAGAAATTTATCATTGAAACCGATCACAGGCCACTCGTCTGGCTACACTCTCTTAAAGAACCCAATCAACGCTTAATTAGATGGAAATTAAAACTCGAGGAGTTCGATTTCGAAATTAAATATAAAAAAGGAAAAGAAAATTATGTCGCCGACGCATTATCTAGAGTTGAAATCAACGCAATTGATAAAAATCATCCTAAATCAAACAAAAAAATTAATATAATTAGTGATATACTTATTTCTCCCCCAAAAGCAAGTATAAAAACAAATAATTTTGAACAAAACCCTAGTGATATTGATTCTATTTCAATGTTACCCAGAGCAAACTCTGACCCAAATTTAGCACTTAGTGATGTTGACGAAATCCTTAGCACATTACCAGACGATAACAAAAGTCTCGCTTCAGACGAAACTAAACATTCTGCACAAGAAAACCCAATTTTTGGCTTTCCAATTTCAGAAAAATCCTTAAACTCTTCCCAATTTCAAATAATTTTAAAATACGGTGATAAAAATGATATAGACTATTCTAGACCATTTAGTAAAAATCGATATACTCTAACTTTCCGCAAAGGCTCAGACCATAATGTAATAAGTAACATGTTTTTAGAAATAATTAACCCAACAAAAACATATTATATATATTGTCCCGACGATTTATTACTTAATACCGCTTCTAAAGAATGTCGTAAAATTTTAGAACCTAACGTAAAAATAATTAAAACAAACACTTTCTTAAAAGATATAACCTGTAAAGACGAACAAATTCGTATTATTTCAGACTATCATTCAGAGACTCATAACGGCATTACAGAAACTGTTAAACATTTACAATCTCTATACTATTTCCCAAAAATTCAAGAATTAGTAACAAATCACATTAATCATTGCGAACTATGTCTTACCTCAAAATATGATAGAAACCTCGTAAAGTCCCATTTTCCGACCACTTATTTCCAAAAACCTTTTGAAAACCTTCACATAGACATATTTTCCGTTGAAAATAAACAATATTTAACAATACTCGATTTATTTTCAAGATACCTACAAGCCTACGAAATTAACGATTCAAATTCTATCACTATTCTCAATAAATTACGTCATTATTTCTCTCATCATAATTACCCTTCGCAAATAACTTGTGATAATGCAAGAGAATTCACCAGTGAAACTTTTAAAGAGTACATGTCTCTTTTTCAAATAAAAATTCATTATACAACTCTTCAATCACATACTGGAAACTCTCCAATAGAAAGAGCTCATTCCACTTTAATCGAAAAACTAAGAATTTTAAGACAAAAATCAAAAGAAAATATTACTGATTTAGTTACCACCGCTATTCTTATCTATAACCAATCAATACATTCAATAACAAACTTTACTCCCTTTTCACTTCTTTATGGACCATACGAAAACTTAAACCTTCACGAAATCGATCCTAATAAACAAATTTACCAAGATTACAATGAATATCGAAAAACTGAAATCCTTCCATTTTTTAATGATCTTTATCAAAAACAACTAATAAAAAGAACAGAACAACTAAATAAAATTAATCTTGAAAGAAAAGATAATATTCCAAAAACAGACATCGTTTATTTAAACATGGAACCACGAAATAAAATAAAGCCAAAATATAAGAAAATATTATTAGATAAAAATAAATCGGATAATAAATTAATTTCTCAAAAATCTAAAAAAGTAAGTAAAACACATGATTAAAAATACTAAATCCTTTCAGGTTAACCATGACGATAGCCAACCAGGCACTTCACGTCAAAACAATTGAACCGCCAGGCTACATTTTAGATAATTTAGGACAAGCTAAATATAAAGTCAATTATCATAAGATTTATTTTAGTATAAGTATAGAAGATATAGAAAACTCTTATAGTAAATTAGTTTTAAACCAAGTACATTTAGCTAGTAGGATAGATGATACTACCATAACTTTATCAAAAATGTATCAAATAAATATTGAATTACTTTCAGAAGAAATAAATAAATTAAGAATGTATTCTCGATCAAGTAAAATAATTAAAAGAGGTTTGATAGACGGCCTCGGTACAGTAATCAAATATATATCTGGAAATCTTGATCAAAACGACTTAATTGAAATTGAAAAAAGTTTTGAAAAAGTTAATTTAAACGAACATAAACTACTAACTGAAATTTCAAAATTGCATACGTTTGAGGGGCAAATAACCCAACGCTGGCAAACAGATTTACATAAAATACAGACGTACGCAGAAAACGTTTTAAAAGAGTTAAATAATCTAAACGATAAATTAAATAACGAAATTATTATTCATATACAATTAGAACAAATTAGAGATTTAAGAAATTATATTCAAATTTTACTTAGAACTATATCATTTAGTAACCAAGAAATTCTAAATGTAGAATTAATTAAACAAAAAGAATTAGAGGAAATTTTTAATTATTTACATACTATTCATTCTCATAATGAAATTGCTCCAGATATACCAACTTTATTAGAAATAATTAAAATAAATTTAATGTTAAGTCAAAAAATTTTATATATTACTCTTAAAGTACCTATATTAGCCAATGAATTACTCCATTTTTCCAAAATTATTCCAATTCCCACTAAAGAAAATAATATCCTTTTACCCCCATACACATTAATATTAAATTCAAAAGGATCAACAAGATGGACTAATGAAGAATGTAAGAAAACCTTTTCATTTTTGTATTGCGAAAAAGTACCTCATGAAAATAACTGTAATTTAGACAACCTTTCGCTCTGCAACTACGCTTACGTAAAGAATGATACTCAACTTACTAATGGAAATACAATAATTTGCTCAAGAAAAATAACGGAAGTTAACGAAGACTGCAAACAAACTTTCAAATCAATAAAAATCTCAAAATGCAACGTTATATTGGGAAACGACGACTGCAGTTATTCATTTCAAAAACATACATGGACAGGATCCAATAAAACATTCTCCCAAGAATGGCCCAGTATTCAAGTACCTACCGAAATTTATCACAAAATTAATATCAACAATTTACACCTAGACGATCCAACCAAATTGCTACCACAATATCAAGAACCAAATTTATTGCCGATAGAACTCCACCAAAGTCATTTTGGAATAACAGCATTAATAATTCTAATTTTGTTAATTTTACTAATCATTTACGTTTATAAAAAGTATTTTAGAAAAATCAAAATCGAAAATTCAGAAGAAGAAGCCCAGGGTACACCAATGGAACTACCCCAATCTTTGTTGAAACCGAAGCCACGAGGACGTACCTTCAACCAAGAGGGGAGGAGTCATATAGACACATAACTATGTATTTGCTGACTGGACGCTTCCCACGAGAAGATGTTATATTATTTGTAATACTATATTATTAAAGTTATCAAAAACATTTGTACTCATGTTAACATCCTGTTTTACACGAATATTGTATTTAATCAAAATCAGCATTTTTATTCTTTGTTTGTAATTATATCATTTTTTAGTTCAGTTCACTTTTAACGATTGTAGTAATAAGTTGTCAACTAAGTTAAAATAAATTTTTTAAAAAGTATATTTTCTACTTAAAAAATAGAACTCGCGTTGTCGATGGTATTTTTATTTCCTTTAGTTACATTAATTTTGCAGTGTAAAAGATTATCTACATGAATATATGAAATTATTTGCATTTGTAATAATGAAAATTGAAATAATAAACATTATTAGAATGTAATGTTTATCTCAAATTTATTTTACATTAAATAAAACAGATAACAAACGCTGGGTCAATGTTTCAGAATTCGCGCTCGCGAATTAAATATTTGAAATGTTTGCTGATATATTTAGGTTCAAAAAAGCTTTAGACCCTACTTTGTTATTTCTTTGTAGAAAGCATTTTGAGTTTTGATTAGTCATTCATCTTGATTCTAACAATTATCACTCCCATTCAAATAAGGTTAGGTTAGGTTAGGTTAAGTTACATTTACCAAATATAAAATAATAGTTCTATATAAATGTCAATAAATAGCAATATAAATAAAATTGAATCGAACAGTGCACTGGATTATTTAAAAAATACTTCTTTAATTGTCAGCAATTTGTTCGTAAAAGGAAGGATATTTTTATCCTTATCGGGATGAGGATAGTATAAATCTTATGTAAAGTATTTTCAAGCTGTCACGAGTTACAGTTGCCGAACTGGCAACATTGTCCATACTGAAGAAATCCAAGACGCTCTGAATAAAAAAGAGACCGTGGTATGTGCCTTTCTAGACATAGAAGGGGCCTTTGACAATACGCCACATGAGGCAGTCAAAAGAGCACTGATTGAGAAAGGGATAAATAGAACGACTTCTATCTGGATGTCGCAACTGCTATCTACAAGAAGAGGCAGGACAAGACACTATCTTCATTAATGTGACCAGAGGCTGTCCACAGGGGGGAGTTGCATCCCCGTTTATGTGGAGTCTCACCATGTCAAGGGTATTCCGACGTTCTGGTTATCCTGGCAAAAGGGAAATATGAAAATGTCCTCTGTGATATTGTTCAAAGAGGACTGAACATTGCGAAACAATGGTGTGACTCGGTGGGACTCAGCATCAACCCCACCAAAACCACACTAGTAGCCTTTACAAGGAAAAAGAAACCTAATCTAAAAATCATAAGAATAGGGGAGAACATCGTCGAGTGGAAAACAGAGGTCAAATATCTAGGGCTAATCCTAGATAGCAGGTTACTCTGGAATAAACACGAAGACGAAGTAATACACAAAGCAAGCAAGGCCCCCATGGTGTGCAGGAACATTGCAGGAAAGAACTGGGGATGCAACCCACGTAATCTGCAATGGATGTACACAGCAATAGTGAGACCAATAATCACATATGGGGCAGTGGCTTAGGGCGCAAGGGCTAATCTGAGTACGACAAGGAAAAATTGTCAGTCAGTTTAAAAAAATTGGGGGATTTTTAGTACTTTTAGTGGCGATTTTCTCTTTCAAATATGTATATTCCAATAATTTTCTTCTCTTAAAATATTAATAGTAATAATAATACAGTGATTCCATAAAGTAACGCATAAATTCATTATTGGCTAAATGAACGTATTGTTATACAACTACTATGATAAACTATCAAGAACATCCAGCATTATTCTTAACGGTTTAGAGAAGGTAAGTTCGTGAACTTTTTTTCCAAAATGCCTTTAACCGAAAGTGACAGGATTGAAATACTAATTATGATTGGTATTGGCGATAAGATGCGGACAAGAGGTATGCCAAGTATTCCATGAAATGCACCCAGATCGTGAACCTATTTCACAACGGTAAGTAGAATAGAGCGAAAATACAGAGAATTAGGACATGTGAAGAATGCAGCAAAGCAAGGTAGACCAAAAATTGATGAAAATATTCAACAAGACATAATTTTGTCGGCTGTAGAAAAGCCATACTGTACAGTGCGAGGATTATCTAGGGATTTTGGTACTGGAAAGTCCTCAGTATCAACCATTTTCAAAAAGGTAATATACCATCCTTATAAAGTACGTCTCATCCATGAATTGGCTGAAGGCGACTTTGACCGAATAAATGAATTCTGTGAGTATATGATGAAGCAAAATACCAATTTCATTGATAACGTTTTATTTCCGGACGAGGCAACGTTTTATTTGAACGGTCATGTTAACGGGCAAAACATCCGTTATTGGTCTGATGAAAACCCACACTGGATGCAAGAGTACCATACGCAAAGACCACAAAAAACTTACGTATTTTTTTTAAATGAACCAACTGTCAAGCTTTTCATCTCCTGGCAACCAATCCTTCTTTCTTAATCCAACACATACATTTTCTATTCTACACTTTACAAAATTTAATACATTACATACATTTTTTGACTTAAATTTTTGCTTTTCCGAAAAACTTTAACCAAAATAAATTTTAATATACCTATAATTTTTTGAACAAAATAAAATTTACCAAATTAATAGTTTTAAAATAACATTAAATTTTTATGCACGATACAAATCATATAAAATATACGTTTTCTTTGGAATTTTTTGTTTTGTTTATTGTAGTTATGTTCAACACTTGTACTTGTTATTTTCATTTTGCAGACAAACTAAACAGACATAATGTAATTTAACATTTTTTAGATGCTATTACGGGATCATTAGATTCGACAACAAATCTCCGGCAGAATACTAGGCTCCAACCTACCGATTGCGTGCTTACGGAATGGTCTAACTGGAGTTCTTGCAGTGCGAGTTGTGGTACAGGATACAGGGAAAGATACAGAGTAGTTAAACAACCCGCTACTAACGGTGGGTACTGTCCAAACAGTCTTTTCCAAAGAAGAGGTTGTTTCCTTAGAGGTTGTCATTAAATTAAATTCTTAGAAATTAAAAACGTGAATTAAAATTAGAAACGGAATTTTAGAATACTTATTAAAATATTTCAATGTTGTTCATTTTATGGTATTTTAATTAATAAAATAATTTATTAATGTCTGTGTTACGTTTTTTGTGTATCTCCAATCTGAGAGCGAATGAAGAATGTATTTTAATTAAACTCAACAAGGAACTAAAGAAATTACACTGCTCAATAAATGAAGTGGATATTTTTTAAGTTTCGGAAAATTGCGTACAAAAATAATATTTTAAATATACGTTTCATGCTATCAGTAAACCCTGTTTATAGCAAATTGTTTTTGTCATTTTTTTTCTTTTTATACGTTGTTATCTACCAGAATTGTAGGAATTTGATTTTAAAATACTTAACAGTGCTTGCAGTGACTTTAACATTGTTACGGTAGTCCATAAATCTGTTTACCTGAAAAAAAAAATGGCGCTACGGCGGCGATTAGAAACAGTGCAACTCGATCAATTAGTACGTTGGATACACGAAGGCTTAAATCAAGAAGAAGTTGCTACACGGCTAAATGTGTCCCAAAGTGTTGTCAGTCGTGCATGGAATCGATATTTGGAAACTGGGTCTGCAGCGTACAGGCATAGAGGAGGACAAGAACGAGCTATAACTCCTGCTCAAGCATGTAGGAAGTCCCCAGAGTTGACAATGGAGCCAGGCCTGGGCCAGTCCCGGGAAACCTAGCTTCGGCGCACCTGTATTGGCCCACGCATGGGCCAGGCTGTTTAGCCCAGCCTCGGTCTTGCCAATGATTACTAAAGCTTGGCCCAACACTGGCTCGCCCAGCCTTGGCCATGCCATTGATTACCCAAGCTCCGGCCAAGACTGGATAAACCGGCCTTGGCCGTTCAATGGTAACCCAAGCCTGGGCCAGGAGTGGATAACCCATTCTTGGCTATACCATTGATTACCCAAGCTTGTGCCAAGAATGGATAAACCAACCTTGTCCGTCCAATGGTAACCCAAGCCTGGGCCAGCACTGGATAACCCAGCCTTGGCCATGCCATTGATTACCCAAGCTTTTGCTATTTATAAATAAACTTGCTAAGATACAGTTGCTAATATTTAACTAGAATTATTTTAATTCACACTTAAAACTCTAAAAGACAATTAAAATAATCATTTTACACAAATGCAAAAAACAAATCCAAACTAATAAAGTAAAGTCATTTAAATAAAATTAATTTTCCCGCGCTTAGTTGATTGGTTGCGCATTCTAATTCCGAGGCCCGAGACGAATGCTATCGGTTGCAATCGATTGTCGTTTTGTCTTTTGTCTATGCATGCTAGATTGTCATTTGCTACGTGTTTTAGTTAACATTTTTAATTTTATTTGCTGTTTCTTGCTTTTAACTTTAATATGCCGGAAACTAGTAAACATTACGCTGTGGTTGAATTTGATGAAATAAGAAATAATAAAAAGGTGGTAGAGTTGGTGCCGATCAGTTGGGTTACAGATAATGAAAACATGTGGTTATGGCCACCAAAAAAAATGAAGACAAGGTGAAAAAGTGGGTGGAACCAAAACTGGTAAGTATTAACATACGTTTACTTATAATAAAGGTACCGAAAACCATTTACACTACCACTACACCAACACACACTTTTATATGCCTGACGCGCGTTTCGATAACCAAGTGTAGTGGTATTGTAAACGGTTTTCGGTATCAGTTTCGCCAACGGTTCCAGATTCAACATTTTAGTTATAATAAAGGTAGTTAGTACAATAAATTTAATTTTACCAACAAAGGTATTTCTTTACTTTAGCTATTTCTCAGGAATTTTAAAAGTTTTGCGAAAGTTCACATCACAATAATGATTAATTATTCGGAATTCATATCGGTAGTATGCTGAGATGTCTATTTTTCATAAAATTAGTTATTAGATAGAACTTTTTTACTGTGCGATGTTAACTAATGTCAATATGGCGTTGGTAGAGCTTACTAAATGCCAATCCATAAAATATTTAATTTAGTGATATGGATAATATGGATGTATTGAACTGACACAAATCAAAGTGTATTTGTATATCACTTTCCGTAATATTAGATAAACTAATATAAATTTTATTAATCGAATTCAATGTTTTTATCATTTTGCATTACACATTAAATAATGATCATCAAACATTCTGTATCCGCCGTAAAATTTGAACATTCGGCAATGTTGTCACCTTTGAATGCAAATTGTACTTGTAGGTATTTTTATTCTATGGTAGTAACGTGTTTACCACTTCACCTCTCGATGCTCTGAGAATGATTTCCATAGAATTTCATATCTGGTTAGATGTGTGTTAACAAGAGATGAAAATTTAATTTTAAGGTTTACAAAACGAGTTATAAATTATTGAAATTTTTAAAAAATGAGTTGCTAATATTAAATTATTAATTACAAATTACTAAAGGATAATGTAAAAATTAAGAACAAATGAATTGCATTTTATTATAAAAAGTATTCATTATTTTTAGACCACTATATTTCAAATGGTTTCGGCGGGATGAACCAAATATGAAGAAGATGTAATAAAAATTATGGAAAAATTATTAAAAAAAGAAATTCAACTACAGTACAGCGGATGTGGCAGAAAAATTAAGGGAGTAGGGAGTTTCTGGGAAACTGAAACTTACCCAATTATGGAAAGTATGTTTAAGCTTTATTTAAATATGAAACATAAATTAACTGTAATTATTATCTTTTCAGAATTTATAATGGCAACAACAACAGATAAAATCGCACTGATAACTGCAGTTTCTGCTTATTTATCAGGAGCAAAAGACAGCGATGGCGGACGGGCCCAACGCAGTATGCATATTTGATTTTTTTTATAAATAAACATATAATTACTATTAATATGTGTATATAATTATAAATCCCATTGTTTCATTAATTTTCAATACTTGGCATTTAATTGCGATAAATTAATAGCAGGAGTGCGTTCTAAAAGCCAGAGTAACGGATAAGAGTAACGCCAGGGTACTGCCAAAACTTTCGTAAATCCAGAGCTACTCTCTCTCACTTACATCTCCCTTGATTTTTGAACGTTATTGGACGTTACCCGGAGTGTATCTAAGTTACTCTACTCGAGAAGCAGGTTAAACATTACTCGTCATGCGCAATAAAGATATATGCATATATATTTTAAACGATTGTAATTATAACTTCAAAGTAGTTTTCATTGTTTGTTGTTTGAAGTTCAGGTTGTTTATTTTTATCAATATTGAGATAAATAACTAAGAGTTAAAAATTTAAGAAGTAAAACTTACCTCAATAATTTGTAATAAAAGGATATCTTAATAAGTTTCATCGAATCAGCAGTTACTTTTTCTTTATTACATCTAAAGTTTTCAAGTTTATAATTTTCACAGACAAACATTCAAATAAATAAAGAATTTACTTGACATCTTATCTTGTACAGGATCCATATTTTGCTATTTTATCACAATCAAATATTTCCAATCCATAATAAGTGCAATTTCATATAACAATTCACCATTGACCTAGTTTTCTTTTCAAAAACCAAATTTATAATCTAAAACAATAAAAAGGAAATAAAAATCAAAACTATTAATAATTTTCATATGTTTAATAAATAAACATGTAATGTTATGTAGTTAAGTTTTTTAAATTAGTATTATAGAAAGGAAATACTTACAAAAGTATAAGGAGACCAATTGTAGTCTTCGATATGAAAAAATAAGTATTCCAATAGATCATGAGTACCTAAAAAACCCACAAGAACAATATAAAACATGTAATAAACATGGTGAAATATAGTGAACTAATCCTCATATCTAAAGTGTTGGACTTAGTCAAACAAACTTATGATAGAACACTTAGATAGTGCATAGTGAAATGACTATTGAAAAACTTAGTTTATAAACATTAAAAAAGACATTTTATGTTAAAAAAAAATGTATGTAGGATAATTAAGTAAGTTTTTTATATAAATTTTAAGCTGTGAGTCCTGGATAACACAGAGAATCTCATCTTATATAATGTGTAAGTAATACTAATATTAGAATCTCTTAAAAGTTTAAATTTTAGTTGTTAGAGTTTAAAATAGTAGTTATCAGTTAAAATGGGATTAGTTTAATGGATTTATAGTAATTTTAAGTACAATTGATAGTTTTAATTCAAATTTTGAAAGTCTAGAAAATTTGACAGCTCAAGAAATTTGTCTATTTCAAATCAAAAATTTCATAGGAAAATTTCACTTAAAAATTATATTAATAGATTTTTAGTAAATATACGGATAAGATTTCACTGTAAGTTATCAAAGATACTATTAGATTTGTAATTTTATTACCTTGATATTCGAGAATTTTGGTTAACTTTTGAAAATAATGAACAAGTGAATTCCGTTTTTTACGTCATATTTGTCATTTCCCTGGAAGCCTATAAAAAGGCCAGAAATTTGATGATTCACTCTCTTATGATCCTGGTAGCAGAGCAATTAACATCGTATGTATTAATTAATTACTAAAAAAAAATTTGCATTAATCAAAATCAGTTCATGTTGAATTAATACATGTAATATCAAAAAAATACATGCACAAAAGTATTCTAACATTATTAAATTACTTACCAAAGTAATAAATAGAACAAAATAAAGACGAATTCCAATAGAATTTATAAGATTAAATTCAAGCGTCATTGATACATCCAAGAGTGGGAGACATCTTGTCTTTTTGGTATGCTGTTCCATTTCCGAGAGTAAACGAAGTAGAAGCCGATCTCAGTTTTCATTACTTTGCGCATGACAAGGACAATATTTGAAAGACTCTGTGATACAAGGTACGTCCGATAGTTAAGGTTTTATATTTTTGTTTTTATTTTGTGGTAATTGTAAATTAATGTTTTTGTGTATCATCTCCATCTCCATCATATCAGGTTATTCAAAAATTTAATTGTAATAAGCATATGGAAACCAATTAATAGTGTTTTTTTTATTTTATTTGTATGATTTCTTTTTGAAATATTTGTTATTAAATTCATTGTATTATAATATTTACATATTTATTTTAAATTGAATCCTACCCAAGATAAGAGTCAGATTTCAAATTTCAATTTCAAATTAAGTAGACTGAGCTAGTTAAAATTTTGATAAGGCGCCCAACCATAGAGAAATACAAAAGAAAAAGTAAACTGTATATAAAATTAAATAATATTCAATTACAAAACTCAACTAAAACATCAGATAAAACATTTAAGAATTGTGAATAATATTATTAAAACTACTAAAATAAACAATTTAATAAGTATAAAATTAAACATTAATAAAAACTAACTAATCAAATAAAAACTAACTAATCAAACAAAGCAAATTAATAAATTATAAAATTCACCACAAATTAAATCATTAAAATATATATATATATATTATGGAACATTTCGTAAACTTTTCTATGAGTCCTGAAACTTATCAATTAATATAAAACGAACAAGATGAATATTTATTAACTGATGATGGTAAATTGGTTGTTATGGAAATAGCAAGTGAGTGAAGAAATAATTACTTACTAATGATTAAAATATATTATACATAAAGATTTCCCACTAATAAATATTTTAAGTAAATATTATTTTACATTTTTACAACCCACCAACTATATATCTGATTTAATTCAAATTTGCCACTCTTCATCCCCCAAAGGCGTTCTAAAATCAAGCGTAAAGTAACGTCACGTGACGTAATTATCACTCTACTCTCGCTCTGAGAATTAGAACGCACTCCAGTTAAAAACGTAGTTGATTGCCCAGACCTGGCAATCAAAAGTGAACCAGTGTTGGCATTCAAAGCCTGGCCCAGGTTTGTAAGCCAGGGTTGGCCTAGGATGGGTAAAAGTCTGGAGTGATAACGATGGGCCAGGTTTGACAACCAAGTCTGGCCCATCATTATCACTCCAGACTTTTACCCAGCCTGGGCCAATCCCGGCTTACAAACCTGGGCCAGGCTTTGAAGCTAGGGCCAAGACTGGGCCCGTGGTAATTTCCCCTATGGGACCGCTTTATAGCTGTAACTGCAAAAGGAAACCGAACATTTACTGCCTCGAGAATTAACAGCTTCTTTAGGCAAGCTACCGGAGTAGCGATATCTAGTCAAACTGTTAGAAGAAGGTTGCATGCATGCAATTTAAGAGCCAGAAGGCGTAGTTCACGTCCACGGTTGACTGCGGATCAGCGTGCATGCAGATATCGGTGGGCGAGAGAAAACACTCGTCGGAATTTTCAGAACTGGTGGTACTGTATGTTTACGGATGAGTCCAGATTTCGGCTAAATATGTGTGATTGTTGAACATTGGTGTGGAGAATGGTGTTAATGAATATGACAATGACGGCTGTACGATATAGGGACATGGTTATAGAGCCAATAATTGTACCATTTCTTGGTGCAATAGGCGAACAATTTGTCTTTATCGACGATAATGCGCGCCAGCACCGTGCGAGAATTGTAAATGATCGCATTGAATATCAAAGTTTTATAAGAATGAACTGGCCATAATGTCTAGACAATGGGCCGAAATGTCTAGACAATTAAACCGACTCGAACAGCCCCCCATAACCCTAGAACAGCTCGCCAATGCCTTGCAGAGAATATGAGAAAACATACCTTAGCAATTTATTAATAATTTATAAGGACCATCTCTGGAAAAAAATTTGGTGATTTTATTTTGGTTTAACCACTCTTGATTTAAGGTTAAACCAAAATAATATAAAATTGAAATTGCTAACCGCATTCTTGTTTATACTTAACTGTATTCACATTTAAGAATAAACGTAAAAATATTGTTACACTTAAAATAGGTAACAAACTGCAAGTGACGTCATGAATAAGTTAAGTTACAATCGTGAATTAGCTTTTTAAAATACTAAATACTGTTAAGTTATTTGAATATGTACGTTTAACCAACAAAAAAGAAAGATTAATACAAGTTAAAATAGTAATTAATAACCTGAAATACGTTCAAACTATACTAGTTTAAGCAATCTAAAATTTGGGAAGGCTATATTTAAATTTAAGGAGAGATAATTTTAAATTTCAATTACACAAAATTGTATTTTATATTTTCAACAACTGTGTTTTTGACATATTACTTTGGAATTTCGATTTCTAATCTTAAAATGCGGTTGTTTAATCCAAATAATATGTTATGTCCCTTTAAATTAGGATATTTAATTTAGAATCACAGTTAAGTTATAACGGTCCCTACCCCTACCTTTTATTACGTTTTGGCGTGTTCGGGGTTGTCGGTGGCAGTACTTTGCTACTTGTTGGAAAGTGAAAGTGCAAATAGGGTCGATATTATTTCTTGTGTGAAGTTTCGTTATTACATATTCAACGTATGTGGACAATTTAATCTTAATAGGCTTTTAAATGGACGAAATAACTAAAGTATTGTTAAACGATTGGGGGCTTAACGACCTTATACCTACATTTGAACGTAAGTAACCGTAATGTATCTATGCAAATTAACAGAAACTATTAAAATATTTTTCTTCATTACATATACTTTTAGGTTTTTGAATTCATTTGTTCATAAAAAAGCTTTTAAATGTTAAAATCAACAATATTCTGTCTGCATGAAATTAACTTTGTACTCATTTTATCTTGTATTTTATTTCGTGATTTTCATTTCTTACAGGGGAATCTGTAGATGTAGATGAATTCAGTCAGTATACCAACTATTGGTATTAGGTCCCGGTTCAGGCAGAAATTAGAAGTTTGGCTTAAAGATAATCAAGCAACCGTTAGTTATTATAAATTTTGTAATTCCTTTTACATGTTTTAACTGGAATTATTTTATAGTTGCTATTTGGTAGACATTTACAAATTATAATTTATTTTAATATTATAGAAAAAATATTTTTATTTTATTATAGTGTCACAGTATTCTACAAAAAACACAGAGTGGTAAAGCAATTTTGGCCACGGGTGAAAGGGATACAGCAGAAAACAGAAAAAAACCGAGCATTTTAACAATATGTTATTTAAATAGTAATAAGTAAATAAAGAATTATTTGTAATAATGTAGAAATAATTTTAAAGAAGTTATGTTTATGTTTTAATACCATTTTTTTGTATATAATATAGGTATATATTTTTTGTTCTTGTATGTGTAGTTCAATTTTGATTTTATAGCGACTATCATAACTAAATATATTTTGGATATGAAAATGAATTTTGTTTTTTTGATACCGTTATAGATAGTTTTTCTATATAATCCGAATTTTACATAAAATGTAAGTTTTTCCTTAATTTTAATCAGTTGTATATTTGAATTAAATCATTTGTAAATTTAAGTTAATTTAATTAAAATTTTTTATTATATTAATTATTAACTTTTTTCTAAATTTTATTTATTTAATTCTTCATATTTATTCCATATATTTAATCGTGTTTTAGCCCATTGTTAATGGCTCTTTTAATTATCTCAATTAATTGGAATTTAATATAATTATATGATTAATGCACCGACCCACGTCAGTTAAATAAAAATTGTATTTTTGTAAGTATATAATTCAATCATGCAAATTTTATTAAGGATTTAAATCCTAAATACAATTAATTATTTAAGTATAATATTAAATATAATTATATTAAATAACAATAAATTGCAACATTAAATGAGCAACAATGGGCTGAAATACTATTACATATATGGAATCATTGAAGAATTAAATAAATAAAATTTATAAAAAAGTTAATTTTAAAATTACATTAATATAACAAAAAATTTTAATTAAATTAACTCAAATTTACAAATAATTTAATTCAAATATACAACTAAAGAATCATAAAAATCAAGTACATTTATTTAAATCTGATTTAAATTAAAAAGCTTTACAAGGTTATTTTAATATAAAAACACAGTTAAGTTACCAATAAAGTCATTTAATAAAACTAAAAATATGATTATATATAGCATCAAATCTTCAAAACACAAAGTTGAATTTATTTTATCTTAACCGTGTTTTTGTATTAATAACTGAAAATGTATTTGTGACGTCATTAAATCTGTGACGTATATCCTAATCCAAATTTACAGTTAAGCATATTACGGTTAATTTATTCCTGATTTGGAATTAGCAATCCAGGCGATGAATTCTAGTTGCTTAACCGTGATTTTTCCCCAGCATGCCAAATAGAGTGACAGCACTAAGACAAGCTAGGAGTGGACCCACAATATATTATTTTTCGTGAAAGGACTTTATGACCTGCGCAGTAAATGATTTAACATTTTCAATTTTTCTGTTTTATTGTAACTGTTTTTTTATGAAAAATTTGTTTATTTTATTTTTTTGGGTATATTGTAACGTGAATGAATATGATGATTAACTTATTTTATCTAATTTTGATTTATTATTAACCAATGACAAAAGAAAATTACAGATTTTTGTAATATCCAATTGTTGAGCAGTGTATTTGAAGCCGGGTTAAAGCTACACCAAAGTTTTATTTTTACTGTGAGTACACGAATAAATTTCCAGGTAGGTATCCTTTTTTTCCTTTTCACGCAATATTTGTTTAACAAATTAGAACACTGGAAAGATTTAATTAACCGAGAGGTGTAATTAGCCTTAAATTTCTTAGTTGAGCATTGTAACATAAATATTAATTAATTAAACAACTATAATGTTGGAAGCAAAAAACAACTTTGTAGAAAATGTAGAAAAGAAGTTTATTTTGGTGAAGAAATATTCAGACATTTTGCACTCTTCTAAAATAAATTTAACTGGAAATTATCGTAAAATGTAAAAAACAAGTCTTAAGGATATCACGAAATATCAAGACGCGTTACATTTAGTAAATTTCCAGGTAGGTAGCCTTTTTTTACGCAATATTAGTTTTACAAATTAGAACTCCGGAAAGATTTAATTAACCGAGAAGAGTAATTAGCATTAAATTTCTGAGTTATTTGAGCGTTGTAACATAAATATTCATTAATTAAACAACTATAATATTGGAAGCAAAAAACAACTTCGTAGAAAATGTAGAAAAGAAGTTTATTTTGGTAAAGAAATATTCAGACATTTTAAACTCTTCTAAAATTAATTTAACTAGAAATTGTTGTAAAATGTAAAGGTCTCAGGAGACAACAATCAAACGTTCATTTGGTTTTGTAACCGTTTCCTAGCTCCCATTTCTTTGTTGTGAAATACTTCCAGTTTGTAGCAAACTTCATAATCTTCCTTGTGACATTTGAGACATTTGATCTAAACCCTCTACGTAATTATATCCTGCAATATGCTGGCATTTCCTTTCTAGTGTTTGCTCCTCTTCTTCCCATTTTCTGCAGTAGAAGTAATAACTCCTGTAGATATGCGTAGTACACTCTCCATCTCTATCTTGGCAATCATCTCGATTTTGCCATTGTTTTCCCTGCTTTTCCAACAAAATATTGTCAATTTTTTCTATTTTTGTGCTCAAAAACGGTTGTGGTCTGTTTTTTGCTCTGATTTACTCCTTTTTCGCCTTCTGTTTAGCCAATGTATCTGCTAAGATGCAAATTTCTAAGAGACAAATGTTATTCCAAACCTGAATATATCATTGATATAAAAATGTTTATATTGGTGTTATCCTATTAACAATAATCAATAAATCAAACTTTATTGAGAAAAAACGTTATGCAGCAAAGACGTTTAAAACCAAAACTACTCCTGGAAATTGTTCGTTGAATAATTCAAAAGAAGATCGCTATGCTACCAAGACCCTGTACAATGCCAGTTCAACGCTTAAATTGGTTCATTTTCATCTAATTTGGCAGCTTAAGTTAAGGGGTCATTATTCCAGGCTCAAACTCAGTTCTTAGAATTTTATTTCATACATAAACTAACAATTGGTAACAAAAACATTTTTCCTAATCCTTATATTGACTGATGCTCAAATTATTACTTATAATTATTTCAGTTGATCTGGAAAAAAGAGATTCTTATTCTTTAAGGATGGCGGGCCAACTCGATTTAAATAATAACTGTTATATACACATTAATTGTAACACATATATAATTCTAATATATTGACAATCAATCACAATTTAAATATATCTGTCAAATTGACATAAAAACTAAAATACGGTAACGGCTAGTATATAACAGTCCTCCGCCGTTATTTCTGGACACCTTCCTGTGGCACCTTGGGCGCCGGCAGCAGCTGCTCGATGTGTCTACGCCAAAGAAGGTCACCGTCGGTCCGTAGCTCGTAGTGCAGTTCGCCCAGCCGCCGTGTGATCACCCCGAACTCCCATTTAATTTTCGGATCGGAATAAGATCTGGCTTGGACGCATTGGTACTTTAGATGGTTCTTTTTGTTCCAATCTGCATGCTCTGCAAGACCTTACCTTATTATCAATATCTTTATCAATGTTTTTCCAGTGCACGTAACTGCATGCAAGCATTTTTATTTTTATTATTCCTATATGTCCAGAGTGAAGTTCATCGAGAACAATCTTGCGTAAACTGGGTGGTATCATTACTCGCGTTCCCTTCAATAAACAGTTATCCTGAATTGTTATTTCATTATCATTATAGCCATAATTTCGCAAAGATCGATCAGTTTTTAATGCTTCCCATATTGCTTTAAATTCATTGTCATTTTTAGTCTCCTTGGCTATAATTTGTGGTCGAACTTCAAGCGCGTTTATTTGCTGAATTTGAAATAAAGAATGTTGGTCTATAGAAGTGTTTTTTACTTTTTCTACTGGGAATCTTGATAGGTAATCAGCATTAGCGTTTTTGATTGAGCTTCTGTATTCCACGTTGTAGTCGAATCCGGACAGAAAATGAGCGTAATGGAACAGCCTCATTGTACTGAGGGCAGGTAATGTTTTATGAGGATGAAATATTGACGTGAGTGGTTTGTGGTCTGTTATTAAAGTAAATTTTCGACCATATTTTTTTATGCCCCAAAATTTAGCTGTAGCTTCTTTGTCGATTTGGCTGTATTTCTTTTCGCTCGATGACAGTGTTCTGGATGCAAATGCTATTGGTCTTTCTGATCCATCATCTAATTTATGTGATAATACGACTCCCAAACCTGTTGGCGATGCGTCAGTCGCAAGAATTACTGGTTTATTTGGATCAAAATGGATCAAAACTCTTTCGCTCAATATTTCCTTCTTTAATTTTTTAAAACTGTTTTCGCATTCCGATGACCAGATAAAGTTTTTGTCTTTCTTTAAAAGTTTGTTTAAGGGATGTGTGATGGACGCCAGGTTTGGAATGAATTTATTATAATAATTTGCCATCCCAAGGAAAGTTCTAAGTTCATTTATGTTAGTAGGTCGTTCAGCATTCAGTATGGCTTTGATTTTGTCTTTATTTTTGTGTAATCCATCTTGATCTATTGTATATCCCAGATAATTAATGCTTCGTTTAAAAAAAATGGCATTTTTCTTTATTCAAACGTAAATTATTTTCCTTCAGTTTTTGCAGTACTATTTCTAATCGAGTTAAAAGCTGATCTTCAGTTGCTCCTTGAATAATTATGTCATCGAAGAAACATTTTACTCCATCCAGTCCCTAAAGTAGTTGGTCCATAAATTTTAGCCAAAGACTTGGAGCTACTTTCACCCCAAACATTAATCGATTGACCTTATATGTGCCCTTAAGCGTGCTCAAGGTTTGTAGGAGGGCACTTTCCTCGTCCATTACCATGTTCATGTATGCTTGAAAAATATCTAAAGTGCAAAAATACTTGCCTCCATTCATTTCAGCAAATATGTCTTCGATTATGGGTATTGGATAGTTATCTTCTTTAATAACCTTGTTAAGGGTTACTTTGTAGTCTGCACATAGTCTAATGCTACCGTTGGGTTTCACAATTGGAGTACCTCAATCCGAGTGATCTATCTTAGTTATGACTCCTTCTGAACATAGTCTCTCTATTTCCTTGTCTACTTTTTCTTTTAGTGCATAAGGTATGCGTCTAGCTTTAACAAAAATAGGTTGAGAATTTTCTATTAAGTTAAGATGAGCTTCGGAATTGGGTATTTTTCCTAGATCCGATCGAAATACAGTGGTTGCATATTATTCTAAAAGTGTATCAAGTTTTTTAGCTGGCTCTGAATATTGTATTATTTTCATATCTACTAATTGAACATTTACTTCTTTCATCCAACTCCTTCCGAATATTGGGTCTACGTTTTGTGTTATCAAGTACAATTTTCCACTGAATATTTGATTTTTATAGCGGCATTGACTCACAGGTTTGTTCTCTATTTTTATAGTGATTATATATTTATCTGAAATCTCGCTCTTAATAAGATTAATGTCTCCTATACTTCCATTGCTTGTGTCACTGTCGTCATCTACTTGGTTGGAATTTGTAATTTTCTGTAGGCATACTCGTGCTAGGTGACCAATTTTCTTACATTTCATGCAAGTAGATTTAATAGCTCCACATTCACCTGATCTGTGATCGTCCTTGCCACAGCGGAAACAACTTCCTTTTAAATCTTTTAGAGTAATTGGACCCGAAGGAGAATAAAAAGAACGAGGAGATGTGATGCTTTTTTTTTGGTGTTTGTTATTTTATTCATCGTGTCGGCAGGCTTATGTATGTCATCAGAAATTCTGGAGTTTTCAGCTTTGCCCATTTCTATAGATGTAGCCATGTTTACCATTTTCGAAAAATTAGTAGTATCCCTTTCTTGAATAATTTTTGTTCTTATTTCACTGTCCTTCAACCCTCGAATAAATTGAAGAGATAGAAAACTTTCTGATGTGGGTTTAAAGCAAGTTTGACACTTAAATTCACAATTTATAGATAGTTTCTTTAACTCGGAAGCATATGTAGCCACAGTTTCATGTTCCAATTGTAAACGGGTAATAAATCTGTGCTGCAATGCCCAAATACTTGGTTTTGGATCTATATAGCCGTCTAATAATTGTGCAAGTTCTTCGAATTTTTTAGCAAGAGGATCATCCGGGGAGCATAAATCATAAAGCCTTTCGTGTAGTGGCGGTGACAATGAAGAAAGAAGTATATAAACTTTCGTATCAGCGTCTTCAATATTATTAAGCAGGAAAAACACTGAAAGTCTTTTTATAAAATTCCTAAAACTTTCATTTTCTTGAAATGGTTGAAAATTCATATTTGGCATACGGGTTTGCTGATTGCGTACATCCGATTGTTGTGTTGACGAAGCAGGTGATATAAAAGCGCGGTTGATAGTATTTTGTAGCATCATAAGTTTCGTTTTAAGAACTGTGCATTTTTCTTCAAACTCATATCTAATATCTATCTCCTGTTCGAGTTCGTCATCTGGAGTGTCTAATTCTATGCTTTCTTGCAAATTTTGAAGTTTCCCTAAAGTTTCTTTAAGAGATTGGAGTCTTGTTTCTATTTCCTCCTGGGGAATAATTTCTTGTGAATTCACATAGTTTTCTAGTTTGGTAATTAAACCTCGTAGTGAGGCGCGGGTTTTCTTTAGTTTTTTAATATCTATTGTCGACATCCTTGTCGCCAATTTGTTATATACACATTAATTGTAACACATATATATTTCTAATATATTGAAAATCAATCACAATTTAAATATATCTGTCAAATTGACATAAAAACTAAAATACGGTAACGGCTAGTATATAACAATAACAATAATAATTTTTTAAATAAACTTGAAAGTTACGTTTAATTGAAGAGTATTTTATTATTCTTAATGAGTAAACTAATGATGGGCAGTTTGTTAAAGCAGTTAATATCTTAATCTGAACATATAGACATGGAGGAGGAAGAGAACGAGATAAAACTCGTTCTAGACCCTTTGGTAGTCCTGACATGCTTTCCAGAACAGTATATTTAGCCTAAGATGAGCGATTTCCAGTCAAACTGTAAGAAGATGGTTACATAAGTACATCAAATTTAACCACGACTAGCGAGGGAGTAGCGTGCATGCGGATATAGGTGGAACATGGACCCCTATTAGTAATATTTCGAAAACGAGGTATTGTCTCTTTACTGATTTCGTTTGTACACAAATTGTCGCCGAACATTGGTATGTCCAATTGGTAGAGCCAATAGTAGTTCAATTTTTTGGTGCAATAGGCGTCTGCCCTCATCATGCGGGAATCGTTAGCTCATAGTATTGCAAGAAAGGAGTGGCCACCGTGCTCACTTGATATGACTTGCAAAACAGGCTTTTTCATTCACTTCAATTGTTGAGGAGTGCATTTCGGACATTTAGAATAGGGTTGGTGCAACAATTTTATTAGAATAAAAACTTTGTGCACTTGTAACTTTGATGCAGGGCATTTTTGTCTGTAAAACGATTATCGTTTAACTTTTTGTCCTATCGGCAATAGTTTAACTAAAAAATTTAAACAATGTAAAATTTTTGTTTTAAAGATTAATAGCTCGATCGAAATTTATTTATTTATTTTATTGAAAAAATATAATCATCATTTATTGCAGGACCAAATAATACTAAACATCCTTGACAGCTTCGCCTCTGACAGAATATTTATCAACATCATCAATACCGTTTAATACCAAGGGACTGTGGCTAGCGCGGACGCTTTCTTACTTACCATTTAACGAGGAGGATTACTCCTCCTGTAAAAATCCTATAATTTTTTATCTGTCCTGGCCTTTTCTATTGCGGTTTTCTATTTTTTCCATCTCTGTCTCGAGTTTTCCACTCCTCCACCCATCTACTTCTCGGTCTTCCCCTTGTTCTAGTCTTTAAAGGTATCCAGGTCGTTATTTTCCTTGGAGTTACTGTTGGTGCTCTTCTCTTCTATTCATTCTAGTTTTCTTGTTTTTATATATCTGAATATATTTTCTTGTAATTCCTTTTTATATCTCTATGTTTCTTTTTAGTGCTATTTCACCATTCCTTGTTATGTTTGGCCCAATATTGATTTTAATATTTTCCTTTTCATAATATTTTTAGTTCGCTTTCAAATTAGCTTGGATTGTAACTATGGGTTCCCAATATCCTTATTAGGACCGTCAGGATTAATTTAATTTTTAATTTAAACATTGTTTTATTTTAAAAACCAACAAACATGCTTTCATTGCTTTTCGAACTAAAAATAAAAAACAGGATTGGTTTCAAAAAAATAAAGTATACGGGGAAAGAATGAAAAGTTTAGGAATGTTTTTTTTTTTAATTTTAGGAAGGTTTAAGTGTAAGATACCCCATTTATTTCATATCTCTTCCTCATAGATAGTTACCAATAGAATAACTGCAGCATTTAAAATGTTATCATCATTTTGATTTGATGTTTCCACTTACATATATTTTATCTCGTCTTCATTTATTTGTAATCCCAATTTGTATACCTCTCTCGTCAGTTTCTCTATTGCGTTTATTAAATATTTTTTTGTTTGGCTAATTGTGAGATCGTCAGCATATATCTATTACTTGGATCTTATTTATAATGATATTGTTATCATTCAGCTTTGCTTATCATATGATATTTTCAAGTGCCAAATTGAAAATTGGGGGATATTGGATCTGCTTGTTTTACTCCTTTATTAACTTTAAATTTGCCGAAAATTTAACACAACCAATCAGAACAAAATTTCACTGAAAAGAACCCATCGGCTCTTTTCACTCTGCTAAGTACGTTGCCATGGATATATTTTGATTTTGACTTTTCAAATATTTAATATTTAAAAATTTCACGATTTTTTCTATATGTTATTTTATAATTAGCCAAAAATTTTAAATTCGAATTAACCTCGAACATTTATAGCAACAGACCTCCAAGTGCGGCGTCATTCTGTTTCTAAAGCAACAAGTTTTTGAAATCTGTTTTAAAATTTTCGATACCCTTGGGTTATTACTACTCATGATAAACAATCTTTTGCTTGAATCATTTTGTAACAATTTATTCTTTTGGCACGTCCTAATGCACTTGAAAAAGTATTCAAAATGGGGGTTGTTTTTTCAAACATTCATCAAAATAGACAATAATTGACAGTTCTTTAGGATTTATACTTCTAATTTACCTATAAAACAGCTTCATATTTTTGTACAAAGAAGCATCAGTACTTTCGCTTTTTTATTATTTTTTCTTCAGTGCTTGACCAAATTCCTGACAATACGTTTCTTGAAAATCCTTGAAAAATTTTTTTGATTGGCATATTAGGGAGAGACAACTGAGGGAACATCCTCTCAGTATCAACATAAACCGCGCTGGAGGAAGTAGTCTACAAGATAAATCACTCCGTGATTGATGGAAAGGTTGCTCTGCCCACCCTCCTTGATATAGAAGGAGCATTCAATAATGCATTAACTAATTATCTCTATAATGCAGCTGCATCTAGAGAGATATCCTATACAACATGTAACTGGATCAGAGTGATGCTAGAGAGCAGGCTGATCCTAACATCACTGGAAGGCTCTGCTGTGGTTGCTACTGGTGGACGATTTGATCTCTGATCTCGACAACCAGAGGATAGAGGTACAAGTCTACGTAGACGATCTGGTGATATTGGTAAGAGGTAAGTATGAAGAGGTTATCACTAAAGTGACTCAATGAGCACTTAACATTGTTACTAGGTAGAGGGACAAAGAGATCAACTCCCGGTCAACCCTAGTAAAGGAACACTTGTCAGTTTCACGAGGAGGCGGAAACTGGATAAACTCCAGAAAGGAGAAACTATTAAGGAACCGAATAAACTCAAATATCTAGGAGTTATGCTAGATAAAAGCAGCTGCATCTAGAGAGATATCCCATACAATATGTAACTGGATCAGAGTGATGCTAACTGCCCACAGGGAGAAGTCCCTTCTCCTGTGGTCGCTGTGGAGAATTTACAATAAAGCAAAGCTCTCTCTTTGGACATGCTGTAGAATATGCGGTAAGTCATGGGGAATAAAACCCCAACAAATGCATTGGCTATATCTGACATTCTCCGGTCTGGTAGACAGAAAACCACTAGAGAGCACCTGAATAAGCTTCTGGTGCATAAAAAAGGCTAGTAAAATGCTAGTATGCAGAGCAGAGCAGAGCGGTGTCAGAGCCAAGGCCGGAGAGCCGGATAAAAAATCATCCGATACTCGAGACGGTACAAGATGCAATGCAACATCACAAGCCATTTACCGTCAAATTCCCAGAAAGGTACGAATGGGAGACAAATAGATCGAATCTTATAATGACTAGCCAATGTTGGTATACGGACGGCTCTTAGACAGAAAGAGGTGTTGGAGAACACAAGCCATAATACAATTTTTCAAGCAAAGGTTTTTGCAATGAGGATGTGTTTACAGGAGATGCTTAAGCGTGACTGCAGGAACAAAACTATAAAATTCATTTCCGATAGGTTAGGTTAAGCTAAAGTCATTGGAATCAAATCAGGTCGACTCCAAGTTAGTTTGGAAATGGTATCTAATACGTCTAAGGGAAAATAACAAAGTAAACTTACTTTGGGCACCTGGGCATACAGGCCATTGAGAGGAACGAAAAAGCGGACAATCTAGCCAGAAAAGATGCTGAAGGAATATTTATAGTCCCAGAGCTATTCCTAGGCATAGTAAATAGAGTAGCCAAAGGAATAATATCGAACTGAGGAACGGAGGAACCATTCTTACTGAACTAGAGGGTTTAAGACAGTCAAACTCATTAAGAGATCTTTCTAAAAAGAGGTTGAGCAGACAGGACTTACGAATTATGGTAGGACTACTGACTGGACACAATCGCCTTGATGAGCATATTTAAACAATTGCAGATTCTGTCAGGCTGAGGATGAAATAGCGGAGCATATCTTGTGTAAATGCCGAGAGATCGAAAGACTAAATTTGGTATGTATCAACTCGAGCTCAAGGACTTCATAGAAGTGTCGCCAATGACCCTGATGAGCTTCATCAGAGGCATAGGGCTGATAGAACGACTATAACCTAGGGGTGAACCACAATAGATCTTTCAGGTCGCAGTCGAAGGGACGTTGAACGAACACTCACATACCTAACCCAAGAATAAGGAAAATATTAAAAAATAACTTCAGATACCTACATTACGTGACAGTTGGAGGTCGTTCTAATAAGCACAAGCATAATATTCTTGATATAAATATATTACTTTTCTTGCAGAAAACAGTTGAAGCTGTATATATTCATCAACAAAGAGCTGATGATGTCGTACACATAAACACACAAATACATCAAACATAAATTGTAGATAGTTGTAATGCTTGTATAAAATGAAACCTGTAGAGCTCAGAAATAATGCAACACATACCAAAATATCCGATATAAATAAAAAAATACCCCACAATGTTTTTTTTACCTTAAATACACCTTAAACACGCCCATACTGGGGGATTTTTTGCTATATACTTACTACAACATACTTGAATTCTAAGAGCGATTCGTATACTTCTTGTTTTTAAATGTTTCCACATGGTTCTCTGCATACGAACAAAAAGTAGTTAGTTTCATTCTTACCGCGAGGCATGAATTGGTTGTGATGCATACAATCGATATTACCGAAAGTGTACGACAACGCCCGGCGTCGGGACGTTCAGGAGCGTATTGTTTAATATGTGACTTTAGTTAACATAGCTAATTCTAAAAGGTTCAAAGAAAAACACAAAGTCGATCCCACAATTTTAATTTAATAATGATATTATATATTTCTTGATTTTTCTTAAGTACTTTACTCATCTCTTGTGGTTTGATGCATCAATTAGTAATAATGTTGCTTTATCATTACAATATATTGTATTTCTTATGATATGCTTTATATAATCAATTTTTTTTTAAAAAGTCATTAGAGAACAATATTATCATTTTGGCTGCATGTTTTATATTTCTATGCGGTTATCTCTTTGGAGATTTTCATATGTATTAACATAATTTAAGGTTGTCTCTTTTATGAGTTGTAGGTTGATAATTCACCTACAACTATTTTACTGTAGTCTTGAATTTTGTTTCCATCACATTGTCTTACTACTGTCTTCCTTTCAAAATTGACGTTGTATTGTATTTTTAGCCTGATGATGGTCCTGTGGACCGAAACTAGTTGCAAGTAACTTTCATTATTAAATTAAAATTGTGGGATCGACTTTGTGTTTTTCTTTGAACCTTTTGGATTCTACCCACATTAGAGAATGGATGACTTACATGATTTATAGCTAATTCTGCTGACTAATTCTGCTGACCAAATTAAGTGGAAGTAGCTGTATTAGAAATAGAACCTATCTATGGCTCTATTGCTAGTGTATAGATGCGTATCTAGTGTATAGGTAAAGAATTGAGGAAAAAGCTGATACGGCGTAATTAGCATAGGTTAAAATAGTTTAGGTGGTTCAAATCAGAACAGACTATGAATTATTTTTAACCATTTTGGCTGACAATTTTGAGGTAAAAAATATCTATGTTATAGGGATTAGTAGATAATTCTTGTTAAAATTGAAATATTTACAGATCACTGGAAAAGTCTAGATATAAAAAAGGTCGAAAAAAACTGACAGAGATTAGAGATCAAGCTTTGAACCAGTTGGTGAGTTTGTGAGGAGAAAGTAGTAGAGATTTTGTAATTAAATACATTTCTAATGGGTTATCACTTAATTTTGGTACTAGATAGTAATGAAGAAACGTAATACTTACTTAAAAAACAAAAGTATCAAGTTATAATAATTAGGCAACAGTCAAAAACAAAAGTTTTTAATTTAAATAATATACTCAACGTCTAATACGCAATTATAAACTGTAACTAACAAATAAGAATACTAAGTTATTTTCCACCATGATTGTTATCCATCACCTTTAAATTAGCATGTAAGTTGTTTATTTAAAGATTAATAATTTTTATGTAATTTTAATTTCTATGAATATGTAAATTTTATTAAAATATCGTAGGAGGATAGATTTTCGATACGGATCTGATAACGGAACGTTGAATGCGCAATTCCCATTGATTCCAGGGAGCTACAACCTAAAATTTCTCTTTTCTGCATTAGTGCTCGACCCTCGGGGTAAGTATTTACCTTTTAGGCTAATATCAATTCGCATTATTGTTATCGAATACCAATAACAATAATACCCATTTTCCGTTTATTATTAGCTTAGTATTATTTTAAGTATATTAAATGTTTTAGTTAAATAAAATTAGTATCTAATTTGAAATAATACATTTGGTAAGTTTCATGTGGAGAATTCAACTGGTTAGACAATCCTAACAGGTGGTTTTGTAATTATTGTGTGTATTATAGTGAAATGAATTAATTAAAGTTGATGTTTTTCAATCAATTAAGAGAAAACATGGTGCAAATTTAAACAAAGGTTTGAGACCTTAAAATTAATTAACATCTTTGATTTAATCACAATAACATGGAAAATTATTATTATCCCCATATTCTTTTTATAAGTTTAACGGTAGTAATGTACATTTGTCTAAAAATAAGATTTTCTTTTGATCTAGATTGTGGACGTACTAACCAAAAAATATCAGCAATAATTTTTTCTTAGGTTTTTAAGACCCGTTTCAGAAATCAATCATTCTAAAGTTATTTCTATAACGTGGGCAGATTACAGGGTAAAATAAATGTGTTCCAACATTAAATTTATATATGTTTCTAATATTCGTACACCCACCACATATCAGAAAATAAAACCTTGATAAAGTGATCGGTTTTAATTTATTATCGATTTTAGATAACAAATGAATTTGTTTCTATCCATCTTGTAAGTGGTTTGTCGTGCTTGTTGATATTCCTGCTAAAAGCTTTCATTTTTTTATTATTTATTGTTATTGTTAGATCGGTTACAACTTAGTCGAAACGGTATTAAAAAATTTATGAGCAGTTTTAAACGTTATTACAATATTTAGATGAAATCGTAACATAAACAAAAATTGAATTTATAATAGGAGTAATTAATAGAAGGTTAATAAAATCGTAGGTAACACTATAAATCAGTAACACAGAAAAAGATAATATATAGTATACAGTAAATTATATAATTTTTTTATGGGAATGAAATTACTGTTTATACTATTATTAAGTCTGTTTTAAAGTTTAATTTAATAGTGTATAAAGTGTAAAAGTTTTCTAACGTTTCTGTCAATGTTTTTTTATTTTTTTTTTCGTTCTTTTTGTGAGCTCGCAGAATCTCTGCACTTTCCCATTGACAGTGAGTATCAGAATATTTCAGTGGCTTCAGATTGGGTAACTCATCTTCTTCTATTTTGCAAGCACCCAGATGACGTACTCTGTTATTGTTCAAAGTACCTCAGTTTGATAGAGATGTATGGAGATTTTATGTTCTTAGATATTTCTTTAACCGGTAATGTTCAGTAATAATTTCTGTCATTAAGCGTAGTATGTTTCTATTCAGACCAATACTGTCTCAATAAGTTTTTGAATGTTTCATGCCTTGTAAATCTTCCCAACGTTGTTATTTTTTAGTTCCATATCTCTATTTGCTTCTTTGGTTCTTTTAGAGCTATTTTCTGATACTCTTGTAGAATTCATGTCCTATTTGTTTTCACTACTTTTGAGGTTCAAATCCTTTTCATCGGCATGTCGTCCTGTAGCATTTTCCAGTTTTCAAAATTAGTCTGATAAGTTGAATTTCCTGTAGCCTTTTACGGCTAGGCTTTCTAGTAGAATGTGTTGCATTGCTAGATTTTGGATGACCTCCATAGCAGCTGTGGGGCAGGTGAGTTTGTGCACATTATCAAGACCTTTTGTAGCCTTTTTTATTGATTCTCCCTCCTGTTAGATTTAGGTAGTTTTTTATCTAGGATCAAATTTTTATTTTCCTCTATTATGATCGCATTAGGGTTGAGTTTTGGGTACAGATTTATTAGTATAAGGTGGCCCAAAATTATGGTGAAACTAGAGACTATTGTTGAAACAGGAACAAAAACATGTTGGAGCTACCTCTTCCATAACACAAGCAATCACAATCACATTCTATGAGTGACTGTCTACTTATTCTAATATCTTTCCTTTAAGAATGCGTGATTACAGTTTCTAGGGTCCCTGGTGTCTATGACTTTCTAGAAAATAGATACTTAAGATTGACAATATCTTTATGGTTGAACAGTTTCTTGATCAAAGGGTTTAGAGTGATTAACCAATTCAGATTATGTTTTGCCAGCAACTTCCGCTAGTTTATTTAGAGCGAATGTTCAATTATTCGTTGAATCTGTTAATTTAAGAAGAATATTAGAAGTAGTCCACAAGAACAGAAGCTATAGCTTCTGGAGTTTATTCTTTGTCTCCACACAACCTGTATATAACTGATTGTTTTAATCCTAGCTTTGACGGCTCCCTGTTAAAAAACCTGCAGGAATAATTAAGCGAGTTTTACTTTAACTTACTATAGTCTTTTAATTGTACTGCATCATATCGGGAACATCTATTTAAAGTTATTCTCTGAGTTTTCCTATTATTATTTTAAACTTATGTATGTAGATTTTCTTACCTATACCGACAGAAAGGTTCTAGTTCCATAAAATAGGAACTTAAACCTTAACTTGCTACTTCTTACTGCCACGTTTTTTTCCATAAAATAGGAACTTAAACCTTAACTTGCTACTTCTTACTGCCACGTTTTTTTCCTTACCATCTCGGACTTGATGCTGATATGTCTGTCTCAATGAAAATAGTATGAGGTAGTTTATTTTATAGTAACTGAATAACTTTGTTACAGTTCCAATTAGTTCTTCACTAAATTAATGTCAGAAAGTTCTCTCACAATAATATTATTTTTAATATAAACTTTAACAAGCACAGATACTTTGAAAATAGCCCTATTGACAAATACCTCTGTGGCACCCTCTATCTAAATGTAGACGTTTAAGTGCTCCAGTTGGACCTGTTTTCATAACATAGGTCTAGCGCTATACGTTACACGGTTACACTCTGTTTTTGCTTCGTAAAGCTACGCTTGGTGCTATAGTAGCAGATCACTGTCTATATGATTATAGGTAGGTACTACTACCATGCTACCACAATTCCATTTTAGTAAAAAATGAGGCTGTAACAATGAGGAATGTAGAAATGTAGAACAAGAAATGCAGAAAATTATAAATGGAGAGTCTCTCCACAATAAAGAAATACCATACAACTTGTCAAAGTGGATAGCCAAGCGACTATTCCTGATGGAACGCAACAATTTATCACCGGTGTGGGTAAGAGGTCATCGAAGAATGAACAACTAGATTAACTTGTAAATGATGGACTTTAGCGATACCGTTACTGGGGAAGTAGTCCTAGCCAAGTCCACAGCAAAACATATATTGAATGGCTGAAACACTACGAAGAAGAGATAGAAATTATAACAGACCTGTTAAGAGATACATATCTATAAACTAAAACATAAAATAAATTGTGTGAGATTGAAAGGCAGTGCAGATAGTAAGCGTTCCTTGGAGATGATCAAATGATGATTCCTCAAACTCTTGTTGAACCCTTAGACCTATACTAGTTAGTATAGGGCTCTAAAAAGGTATTCTAATTGAAATGAAAACTTCGAAAATGAGAGAAAAAGAAATACTAGATTAAAATGGTTTTCTTCATGAAATTGGCATATTAAGGAAACATAGAATGGTCTTTTTTGCTCCAATTTTCCCATCAATACCAATGAAAGACAACTAGTTCAAGTAAATTAGTCGGTGACCGAATTTATAAACAATTCTATAACAGAAATATAAGTGGAAGTTATAAAACTAGAAGAAAAACTCATTGTTGGAGTTTAAATACAAATAAAAGTTATATCACTTATATTTCTTATAGAACGACAATTTTATCTTTATTAGCTCCAGAACAACAATAAATCAAAATTATGAATTAGGTAAATAGTAAATACAGTAATTTCGGACACCATAAATTCTGAATCAAACAACAAACTCCGAGAAAAGTATTAGTGACTATTTGTATCGTATATCGGTTAATAAATAAATAATTTTTTCGTTTTTTACTCAAAAAATGATACTCAAATCAAATCAATAAATCATACTAGTTCTACAGAAAACTATCAAAACTGGCAATCTTTGGCGGTTTCTAAGAAGTACCTAATCTTTGTCATATAATCCTTAGCCTTAGAAACTCACAACATGTACCACAAGACTGGCAGAATTCTTTAATGTTTAAAAAGTTATATAATCAGGTGGATGTATAATATATATTTTCAATAATTTCTACAAAGCTGTATTTTTAATCGAGGACATTATTGAAATTCATTCATGTTTATAAAAATATTATTATTCTTGTTTACATTGTCACAAACAAAAATAACTTTTGATTTTTTGATGTATTTATTTTTTTGTTTACAATGCGAATATGAAAAATATGTCTATTTATCTGTATTTATACAATTTGAGTTCGATTTGTTTTGGAATGAGATGTCGAGTGAAGCAAAACGTCATAAAGCACTGAAGTATATACAGTATGATGCAAATGTATGGAATAAATTCATTATTTCAGAAACAGACAACATTAAAAAAAATCTTAAAACACGTCCATTTTAATTTTTGACTGGCCATCAACTTTGCAACAATGTAATCATTTGAATATTTATTTCTTCAGGGTTAACCAAAACTATTGGTTTATTAATACAAATAACGTAGAATAAATGTTTACTTAAATACAATTAAATTACAACAAAAGTTCAAATTGCCGACCTTTAGCAATGATACAATGAGAAAGGCGAGCAGTAAATTCTTTCCTAACGTTTTCGAGGACTTCTGGTGTTATTTGTGGAATTTTCGTTCGGATTCGCTCCTTCAACTCCTCTACATTATTCGGTCGATTTTGATATACTCTGCTCTTTAAATATCCCCACAAAAAAAGTCAAATCTGGAGACCTTGGTGGCCATTCTATAGGCCCACTTGTACCTATCCACCTTCCTGGGAAAACGTTATTAACCCATCAAAGCCCCGCGTTACTTATATGTAACGCAAACTTTATTTGTGTGACTGAAAATACAAAACATAGTTCTTAAATCCTATTCAAAGTTTTGAATTTTTTTGTTCGGCTTATATTATTTTATTTTTTAGGTCGAAGTTTATTCTACAATGAAATTCGTTTTCCTGCTATGTTGTGTCACAGTGACTATGTGCTATATGCCTCCGGGAAAGGTACGTCTATTTATATGTTTGTTGAATCTAAACAATATAAAACAAAAATTCCAAAATAATGAATAGTTATTTGTAAAACGATTGACAAAATGACTCACTGTGTAACACGAGTGCAAATGGTCATTTTGGCAAAAGTTTTACACAAATTTTTTTATAATTCGCATTTATTTATGTTTTTTAAATAAAATTATTCAACAATTAGTACTTTTTATGTTCGTTAAATTATGTTGGTACTTACTGAAATGACATATGTCAGATATATCAAGTTTGAAATTTAAATTTGATTTGAATATTAAATTGGAGTGATAAATAATTTAAGAAAATATAATATAAGATATAAATATAACCAATTTAAAGGAAAATTTAAGAATCTTAGTTAATTTCAAAATTGTCTAATAAAATGCACACAATTACCAACTGTGACACAAAAATAACTAGACGAGTGTGGAAAATTTTACCTAATAGTTGCAGCAAAAGACAATAATAGAGATGCAAAGATCGTATTTTAGAAGTATTATTCTACAAAGGGCATCTGCAATATATTATACTTGAAGTTCACCTAAACGACAGAGCATCTGGAAAATGTCGACGTACACTATGTTTCCACAATAATAGTACATTGTGTATCTAGGAGTAAAAGTGATACATTCCTGGAAGATAATGCAAATTGTTGGCCGAGACGACAGCCAACAAGTATTGGAGTCTGGGAAGTCGCTTTTACTCCGAGATACACATACTATTCTTCCTGAGATCGCATCCAATATTAGTTTCATTTAAATTTTTATAAATGCAATTTTTTATTTAAAATACGCCACATTATTAGAAACGTCACTGTCGCCCTTGTAGGAGATAGGTCAAAGCATTATATCCAAACAAACTTTTGCATTATAATAGTAGTCAATTTGCATTGAAGATTTTTATAATATGAATTTTCTTGCTTATGAGTTATTACAGTGATAAATGGACAAATTATTATCGTTAAGGAATATTTCGAGTCGTATTTACAGAAGTTTTATTTTGTTTTATATGGAAAAGTTTGCTTTTGGAGGTTAAGTAATATTATTTTAATTTTTTCTCATCTAAGAAGAAAATAAAACTTTAAAACTCAAACTATTCTTTAACGATAATAATGTGTTTTTTTTTCTTCAAGCGGTCAATAAATGCATCTTTATGTGCATGTATATACGTAGTAAAAGTACGTCTTTATTGATTACTGGGAGATAAAGTGTTTAAAAGACCATGGGAGATAAAGTAAATTATGGGCGGAGCCTATGACGTCATACAGTAAGGTTCATTTAAAATTTCTTAAATAATAGCTTTGTTCGTAGAACGATCAGCAACGGTTTCCAACTGCAAATCTCATGCGCATTAAATATTTTCGAACGCCAAATAATCAATGCGCTTGCGATTTATAGTTGGAAACGGTTTGAAACGGTTGCTGATCGTTCTACGAACAAAGCTAATAATACCGATTTATTGATCAATATTTATACAAAATATTTAATTAATATTTGTAAATTATCCAAATTAAAAAAATATATATTAAACAACAGTTACGTTATTGTTATTGAATATTATTTTCCAATACGCGAATACCAACTACTTAGACAACTGTCAAAAAAAAGTAAGATGGCGACAACTATTTCAGTGAGAGCTAAAGTTTGTTGTTTAAGATAGGTAAAATATATTTGTTTAATTTTTATTTATTTTACATGCTTGAAGAAAAAATAGTATATATTACACGGAGTAGAACGTTCTTTTTGTGTTTCGTCTTGATTGCAAACTAAGGACTCAACACAAAAAGAGTCACTTCTACTCCTAGTGATATAATCTACTATTATAGCACTATAATGTCAAAACCTCTCCAAAAAACAATCTCCAAACAATGCATGATACAAAAAACGTCAATATTAACTAACTACCATAAGCCCACAGATGTTTGGATATAATGCTATGACATCTCAAGCAATGGCGACAGTGACGTTACAATAATGTGGCGTATTTCGTGCTCTCCTAAAACGTCAAATTGACAACTACAAACGCAAAAATTCAAAAGTTTTGAGCCTTGATCATATATGGAATCCTTTATTAATCAATAAATTACATAGAAGATTTGGGATCTAAACTTTTAATTAAAACAGATTTTCTAGGTCTAGGCCAGGAATATTTTTCTCGTACAGTACTGAAAAGTTCGTTGGCTTGAAATGGACTATTGTACCAGATTAGCGTACTTTGGAATCAGAAATTGATCCGAGAACATAGCCATTTCCAAGCGATTTCAGAAATTGCTTAGCTCAGAAGGAATCCTTATTTCCTGTGTAAGGGGTTAGGAATATAGGCTTGCAGAAGCCTTAGGGATCATTCCTCTAAGGAAAACTACTAGTAATATACTTTTGCCCTGAAGAGTACTTAAAAAAAGCTCCCTACAGCAATGCTGCATTAAATAATTTAAATTATATCACTCAAGAATAAAGAAGTTTGAAATGGAATAAGAAATTTATTGCCGCATACTGGAGAAATGTTACAAGCTAGAAACAAACATGCGTAAAATTGGATTAGATTGGCTTAGGTGGTAGAAGCTTCTAGTACAGCTCAGCAGCGTTCTAAAGGGCATATTCCTATTTTGATAGGGCGTTAAAGCAAGTCCTAGGAATTTTATCCGTTTGCAGAAAAATGCTTCGCATTCACATAGTATGTGTTTCTTCTTCCCTTTAGCGCTTTTGCAGAAACGACAGTTTTACTTTCCGATGTGTTCATTATTTTAAGATGATACCTAAAACGGCAGTGTCCACTGAGTAGAGCTATGGTCAATTTTTTATCTTTTTTGCTCATTTCGAGGAAGGCATTTTGCTCTTTCAATTGATATATCTACAAACCTTTTAGCTTGCCTTAGTCCCGGAGTATTCATCCAGTGAGATCGTAGTCCATCCTCTTCCTAGGATTTTTATTGACTTTTTGTGTAACCACAAAAGTGCTCCAGACCAAGGAAAGGTGTATTCCCCCGTTCTTTTGCGATTCTATCACCTTCTTCAGTATCCATTATCCCTCTGTGACCTGGCACTCATATCAAAGTAACATTGTTGCTTCCTGTCAGAAAAAGTAAAATAAGTCAGAGCCTTTGAATATAAGATTATAGACGTTTGTCCTTCGAGTCCCTCTACGGAAGGACTACAAGCATAAAGCAGTGAACATTCAAAAATACACAAATCGAAAAGTTTAAGGATATTTTTACAAATAGATATAATTTTTTTCTGAATTGTTTTGGATAAATAATAATTGATTTATATTCCTTGATTATTATGCATGAAATAAACGTTTTGCCAACAGCGCTAGCGAATGGACAAATAGGTTGTAAAATATTGTCAAGGATCTGTTTGTAAGGAAGCTATCTGGAAAAACAAGCACCAAGAAAAGGTATATTCGCTTCTTATTTTGAGAGTCTATCAGCTTCCTCTTAATCTTATTATCCCTTGTTTACATTTTCAGACTAGGTTTGAGTCAAGTAAAAGATCTCAGAGCCTTCAAAGCTGCCTGGCTGTTTGGAAAAAGGTAGATGTTAGTCCTTCGAGTGCATCTACGGAGACACTCCTGGACAGTAGCATCTGTAGCGTGTATCTACGGCTGAAAAAGTTGTGGCGTTATAAAGGGATTTGGATAACTAAAAATTCAGTCTCCTACTCCAACCCTTTCATCTATATTGGACCCATCTGTATACCATAACAGTGACCCCTATTCTAGCTTTAATTTGACTTCTCCATCTTTATGGCGTCTCAAAGTCTAAGGGTTTAAGGATACTAGATGAACTTTTTCCAAGATTGTCAGATGATCAACTAAATCACCAGGTCCTCTAGGGCTGTTGTGTGGCACGTTATCATTACCTCTGCTATTTCTATACAAGCCAGCTGTTAATTTCAAGCCCAAAGTCTTCCCAATTATCCTATGGTAAATCCAGCTGCAGCTAAAGTGTGAGATAAGATTTTTCCAAATAAACGTTCCAAGTTAGTTTTTGTTATTTTACTTGGAAAATTTTAGTTTGATTTTGTGTATAGTTGAAGCGGTCTCCTGGTTAATAGTATCAAAATTGTTTTGCCTGGATTGACCCTAAGTCCGTCCTTCTAGCATCGTTTCTTCATGATGTTTAGAGCAATTTGCATTAAGCTTGAGATAACTATCATGCTTTTCCCTTATAGGAAAGAAACAAAAGAGCATTGACTTAATACCAAAATTATTTCAATTTATGGAAGAGGTAACAAGAAGTGATACCATTCCTTTTCATTTACAAGTGTTGCATCAGAAACATGCTACTGCTGGTTAAATTAGTACTGTTCAGTTTAACATAATATTTGTGGAAAATATCATTTGTAAGCTTTAGATTTAGATAATAAACCGGATATGAACTAGATATGAACTAGATATTTGGGAAAAATAATTATAATTATAATATTATAAGTCACATCAACAAAACCTAAAAAAACCATTAATAAAAAATTATTCGCAAGTATAAATAAGATTACTTCTCTTTCTTTTAAAATATTATTAAGTCATAATGATAAGAGTGAAATTGTAGTAGCCACTTCTTTAAGTACACTAGCCATTGCATTTGACATCTGAGAGTATAATTCTGCTTGGCATTTTGGCACTATGTATAAACGAACAAAATTGTAACAAAATGGCTTGTTCTACCACTGTTTGGTATTGTGGGAGCATTTTGTCTGTAGTTAACACTGAATTTTTTCTTTACTAGTTTACTAACAACTCCATTTGTTTTTTAATACTTTTCTTATTTTTTTATTTGATTCTTACCACTTATTTCTTAGTTTATCGCGCAAAAACTAACCTCACATTTTTATTTTTGATCACAAAATAACACAAAACAATAATAATTGCAGTGTTGTCAGCTTTAAAATAAGAAATTTTTAACATTGTAATAACAATATTGTTATGAATCAAAATAATAACAAATAATGCTGTTATGGTCCAAACGGAATGCGAATTTAAAGTACCATATTGTTATTGTTTAAAGGATTTAACAATATGGTTAGGATAATAATGTTTAAGTAGAATCGATCTGATTGTGTGATTATTTTTAGGGGAACGTTTTGTCTGGATTATTTTTACGAGATCTTGTAAATCGTATCAACGGTAAGCAACTGGCCGAAGGAGATGGTATATCTTATTTGGATTTTACCGATGGCTTACCATTGGATGGTCGTTCTTTAACTCGTGAGTTGGAAGAAGAACAGATGTTCCCAATTGATTACGACAGCATCAGAGAAATGGATCTTCATCCAAGTATCAGGGATCAGGAGTATTTAAAACATAGCACTTTATGGAACAAACAGGTTTGTATGTCGTTTTTGTTAGTTAGAATTATCCTCCATAACTCCTTCTTTCTATAAAGAGCAGCAAGATGTTCCTTTTAGTTTTACTCGATCACTATTCAATGCAAGGTAAGCATATCATTTTGCCCACTTCTTTGTCTTAAGAACGTTCTAATTATGGAATGAACTCTACGCGGTAACACATTTAATTTTGTCAAACTAATAACATTAAACCATACCTTCTTTAGCACAAAAATTATTTACTTGCAAATAAATTAATTAGAGCGGAATAGTATATTGTGTTACAAGGGCGGAAAATGGACATTAGCAGCCCGCGGCTAAGGAATTGCACATTTGAATATGCACATTTGACACACAACTATTTTCCACCTACCTTTAAGACTATTAAAGAATTTTTTTTTAAATTGTAATCGTGAGAGGCAAACATTTATAACACTGCACTGGCAGGTTTTTCGGTTTGTAATTTTTTATTGTAAAATTTATTTTATGTATTTGTTCACCTTCATAAAGAGGTATTCAAAATCGGACTCTTCCCTTAAAAATCGAATGCACTCTTCTTGTGATAGTGTTTTAGATTTTTTTGCTTTATAATTTATGTTTAAGAAAAGCTCTCACCTTGTGATATTGATCAAAATTTATATTATTTCTCATTTAAAAATGTCAAATCCAAAGCACATTTTTTCAATGCTAGCATTAAAAAAAATGGTGGCTTTATGCATTTTCCGCCCTTGAGTTGATAACAATACCTATTTTTGGTGTTCATATGATTGGTTTTCCGGTAAGGTAAGCGAAAAATAATATAAAAATATCTTTGTTTAATATTTAGTTGGGTGTATGAAGTGGGATGTTTGAAGCAGCTATCTTGAAGTCCCATTATAATAGAATGAGTGGGTAGTGATTTGTGTTAAATAATATTTATGCAAAGAGCAGAAACTCAGTGGGATGTAAAAATACGTTTAACTACAGCCACACATTTTTATGTCTAACAATCATTAAATTTTTTTCATTCAACCTTCTTTTATCCTCGTAGAAAATTGTTTATAAAATGAAATAATGTTAAATTCTATTAAATTTAATTTGAACTAATCATGTTCAGCTTTTATAACTCAAACTTAGTCATTTTAAATTTCTTAAAATTGATTCATTTTAGTTTTCTAACGGAGATAGAGATGATCAGCGATTACATTCTGGGGGTATAAAAAACAAAGACAGAATGAAAGGTGAATCAACTTTACCAGCCTATTGCAGTCCTCCAAACCCATGTCCCGTTGGATATACAGGTAAGATGCTCAAATATTTGTGTAAAATATAATTTTATACGTAAAATTTATTGTATTAATCCTTATTCTGTGGAAGTCCATCGTGCTAAGAATTATAAACAAATGAACTGAACTTCCACCTTTTATTTAAAAAATACATTTTTAAATGCAATGACAGCTATTGACATATTGAAGTTACATTTGTTTGTTTGTAGCTACCTGATGTTGATTTACTAGTATCAAGCCTAGACCAAGTATGGAAGTAAGACATAACAATATTAAAGCCTAGATGTTATTAGCCCTAAGGGATTATTCTATATATATTTTTCTCCAAGATCAGTATAACTATGCAATGATATAGAAAAACCAGGAAAAAACTACATCATGCTGATCTTTACAATAACTTGATATATTTGTGTTATAAGTACCTACGTCTTATCTATGTATAAAATGAAGACTCAATCAAAGTGAACAGTTTAATAGTGGAGAACTTCCAAAATTTATTTGTTCATTAACAACGTTAAATTGTTGATCTGCTAGATGTCTTTTTATTTCTAGATCTTTAAGGAAATCTAAATTTTGTTTTATATAACAAATTTGAATGTCATGGTGTGTATGAGTGAGTTTGGATGTTCAAATAGGTGTTTTACATAAATGGACTTATCTGGTTGTTTTAATCTATATGCTCATAATGAATCTTACTTCAAAATTTCTTTAGGTTTGACCTATATATTCAGCACTACATTTTGGATGATTAATTTTGGAAACACCAGATTTTTAATTTGTGTTATTTTGTTTTTACTTTTAACAACTTTGTGTCAATGTTATTTTGTGTTTTAAATATTATTAATGTTGATGTTGCGGAAGATATCATTTTTGAAATTGTATTGGATATATTTCCGTAATATGTAATATTTTTAATTATTTTTTTTATTTTTTTAGTTTGTTTAGGACATATTAGTTGCAGTGACATTTTTTGTTCATTCTTAGTAATTAATTTATTTATCAAATGTAATGGATAGCTATTAGATGTAAGTTATTTTTGACCATTGAAATGGAAAATTCTCTCATAGAATTATTAGCTTCTAATTTATGTTTTATAGGAAGATTTGAATTATATTATATGTATCTTAATTTTGTACATAGATAAGACGTAATTGTATTACAAATACAGTGCGTCCATAAAGTAACGCATAAATTCATTATTGGCTAAATGAACTATAAAATTAGAAATTCCCGAAACAGGTCGATTTTTGATTTCAATTAACTATTGTTTCAAATCATAATCTAATATACAGGGTGAACCACTTTCGTGTAATGACGTCATCACCATTTTTTTCAAATGGAACCTGTCCTGTAAATTTGTTGTACCATGGTATTGCCCTGAGTCGAATAGTCAGAGCAGTTTTTGGTGCCCTCAGGTCACATCGAGAGCGAGCAGTCTATTCAAAAGAACATGTGTGACAGATTGCTCTCCCTAATGACATTTCAATAGAACACACAACTCGCTCTCAGTGTGCACTCAGTGCGTTGCTCTGGTCTCAAAAGAAAACGCTAATAGTTTATTTCTGGGTTTTCTATATCATTGCACAGTTATACTAATTTAAGAGGGAAAAATACACTTGAATCGCTGAAAGATTACCCGTGCGTCACGATTCAACGATCATATCACCGACACCTTTTCTATGTGCTGTCCTTTTCTATAAATATCAAACAATAATATTAAATTATAAACTGTTGTCTTCTCTATCCTATTCGTATGCTTACATACAATGACGCACGGGTAATCTTTCAGCGTTTCAAGTGTATCTAAGATAATCTCTTAGGGCTAATAACATCTAGGCTTTATAATATTGTTATGTCTTATATCCAAGGCGATAAGAAATGACCTGAGAAGACATAATACTTATGAAATATCTAAGATAATTCAAGAGAATAGGGGAACAAAAGTGATGAGGAAGATTATAGCTGAAGACAGAAAAAACATATGTAAACTGAGACAAGCAAATGGGCTGACTATAGGGAACAAAGACGAAATCCTGAACATAGTGCGAGAGTTTTATGTTACACTATAAAAACAATTCTGTAAACGGTAATATATTAGAACAGAAAGAACAAATTCCTAAGATTCAGAATCAGGGCTCAGAAGATCTGCCTAATGTAAATATAGGTGAAATAAAAATTGCAATAAATGAAATAAAAAATAACAAGTGACCTGGTGATGACGGTCTGGTTATTGAAGCTATAAAATGCGGAGGCCCTATAAGTTGTTTATGCGTATCATTACAAACAGGTTAAGGTCTAAACTGGAACTCTATCAGCCCAGAGAACAAGCTGAGTTTAGAGCAGGTTATGGCACTAATGACCACTTGCAAGTCATCAAAACGCTCATAGAGAAGAGTATGGAATATAACAAGCCTCTCATTCTAGCATTCGTAGACTATAAAAAGGCTTTCGATACAGTGAATCACCAAAAAATATTATTAGCTCTGGCCGATTGCAGAATAGACCACAGATATATAGCAATCATAAAACGAGAACGCAAAATCATGTGTGAGGCTTCGTGAAAACACCACTGACTTTAGTATAGAAAAAGGAGTAAGGCAAGGTGATGTCATCTCACCAAAATTATTCACTACTCTGGTGGAATACATGTTCAAACAAATTGATTTTGACAACAAAGGTATTACCTAATATCGACGGCGAAAAACTAAATCACCTTAGAATCGTCGATGACATTGTAATAATAGCAGATCGAGTAGACGATGTCAAAAGTATGCTGGTTGATTTAAACGCGGCTTTCAAAACAATATGGTTAAATATAAATAAATCAAAAACAAAATATATCACAAATCTTGTGTTAGTGAAACCATATGCACAGACGATGAGAATATCGAACAAGCAAGCTCCTACAAATACCTGGGACACGAAGAGACAACCAGACTTGTGAAATAAGTAGGATTCGGCTAGCATTGGCCGCCTTTGGAAAGCTAAATCATGTCTTCAGATCCGAAATCCCTGTTTATTTAATGAGAAGAGTGTTCGAGCAATGCGTTCTACCAGTGCTAACGCACGGCGCCGAAACTCTGACCTTAGCAAAAGCGACTATAAGCAAGATCCAGGTAATGCAGCGAAGAATGGAGCGAGCGATGTTAGGATTATCTTTGAGAGACCGAGTGGCAAATGCAACATTACGCAGGAAAACAGGTCTAACAGATGCAGTAATGAGAATAGCCTTTTAAAATGGAACTGGGCAAGAAGAACAGAACGGTGGACCAAAAGAATCATCGAATGGAGACCAAGAGCAGAAGCATTTAGAAACAGAGGACGTCCACCCACACGCTGGTCTGATGATATAAAGAGGATGGTTTATAGCTGGATGACAGTAGCGAGAGACCGAACATAGTGGCAAAGATTAAGGGAGGCCTACGTCCAGCAGTGGACGCAAATGGCTGTTTGATGATGATGTCTTAATACTTCCATACTTGGTCTTGTCTTGATACTACTTAATCAACATCAGGTAAATGTAACTTTGATATGTCAATCTTAATGTGCTCGTTGTAGCGAAGCAGCTGTCATTACATTTAAAAATCTATTTTTTAAATAAAAGGTGGAAGTTTAGTTCAAACGTTTAGTTCTATATTATTGTAATTTTTTAAGTTAATATTTAAGATATATTATACCTATTTCTTGAAGATAAAATTAACTTATATTTTTCATAGATATTTCTGTTGATTACTCTTTTGTAAGTTCGGTTACTAATTGTCGAAATGTGACAGAAATAGATCGTACTTTTTTCCTAATTAAAAGTTTTTTATCTAAAGATGGCGTAGTTTTTAAAAGTTTTTGTACACAATTAATTTTTATTAGTTCCATCATTATACCTCGTAGTAGATTATACACTGCCATTCTAAAGTAAAGTAACATGAATGACAAATCCTGGAACATTTCAAATTTTAATCTGAAAATACACTTTTTCAATAAACGATTCAACTGCCTCATAAACCCGCTAGATTATAGATAAAAGTAACATAAAAGCATTAGTTATTTTGTTGTCAAAAAATAGCATCGGAAGTTATTGTCACATTTACCAATGACTGGAAACTGGCAAAAGATACAACCAGGCATAATAAAATTAGATGGGCCACAAATTTAACCCATATAAGTCCCCTGGGCCAGATGATACAGATTCAAGAAGGACTGGAATTACTAATTACATATTTATGTTACATATTTAAGGCTTGCCTAGCTTGGAGACACATATAAAATCTATGGCCAAAGATGGCGGTCATTTATTTACACAAAGTAGGGAAATGGCAGGACAAAACATCTAAAGCATATAGACCAAAAAGGCTTCCATCATTCTTTCTTAAAACATTAGAAATATTGGTATATAGATTTATAAGAGACTAGTTACTGAGAGTACATCATCTAAGCAACTAAGGACTAGAGAGTAGAGGTAGTGTAAACGGTTTCGGTATCTCTGTTCGTAGACAAAAGCCTGTCTAGAGACAAGGATACTAATGTCCTCTCTAGGCGAAAATACCCCTAGTAGCTAAGGTAGGCAAAGGATGCCCCCAAGGAGGGGTGCTATCGCCACTTCTCTGGGCTTTTACGGGATTTAGATGCCAAAACATTTATTGTCTAGGCAACGCTGATGATCTAGCAATAGTCACAAAAGGAAAATTTACAGGGACCATCAGGTAACAGGCACAAAGCGTTATTAACATTGTTGACAGGTGGGCTAGCGGTAAACCCACAAAAACCACCATTGTCAACTTCACAAAGAAATGACTACAACATGGTCTAAGACCACTGGTACTCAGTAAGGAGGAAATTCCAAAAGTCCAAGAGGCACAATATCTAGGAGTCATTTTTGACCAAGGATTCATTTGGAATAGCCATCTTCAGAGGATCACAAATAAATTACATTATCCTTTAACGCATGTAGCAGAATGTGGGGAAAAAATTGGGATCTTATCAGGGTCCTCAATAGCATACAAAGGTAAGCATGCCTAAGTGCTACGGGCGCCAAGACAAGTACTCCAAAGTCATAGTGGGCATAAAGGAAACGAAGAGGGGGACCTATAGCCCGAGAAGGCGTAGCGAACCAGAACCCTTCTGTGGCTTAAAAAGAACCATAAAGTTGCACATGAATAAATGGGCAAAAAAGAAGTCTCAGAAATGGTGGACAATGTCTCCAGGAATGAGACAGGCCAAGGAATTTATAACAGGTCCAACGTCAAAAGAAACAGAGTATCTGTTAAAGCACAAAAGACACAATACGAGAATAGTCGAAAAAGGTCTACGGCTAGAAGCTGTACGGTTTAATGAGTCTCTCAGAGAAGACCAGACTGGACCAGATTCTATAGAGTAAAAGAAATACCACAATAGATCCGAAAAGGTCGAGGTGGTAAAAGGCGCATAGCTATACAGTCCCCACATAATCTAAGCTATTGCCTCATGTTAATGTACTAAAATTTTAAACGTATTTGAAATTAAGTTAATTTATTATACCTGTTCAATCGTGACATGGAGGTCTGTTTGTATTAAATAAAATTAATTTTTTTATTAATATATCCCAGAATATATAACTGATTAAAAAATTTGCTTTATAAATTGAACCACTTCGGCAAGGAACAGTAACTTATACAGAAGTGAATCTTACCTTCGGTCCCATTGATGTTGTGATGACCGAAATATTTGACTTTAAACACTATTATATTTACAAAATCATATACTGAGAAACAAGTATTTATATTTATATATAAATATATTAAAGTTCACAAAAATAATATCAAAGTAATTTTTTGGGTGCAAAATACTTTAAATTAAACTTAAATTATTCTTACAACTACTTTTGTACTCAATTATGTCATCATTCAAAATGTTATTCTTCTTCTGACATTTAATATTTAAAATGTTTCTCTTTTGAAGTAAATAATGTGAGGATATAAATGTGTGGATGTACGAAAAATAATTTTTTATATTCTGCACTTATAAAAATCCTCATTATAAAACGCATTTGTGTATCGTAATATAACTTTTACGCACGCAAATGTTTGTTTTAAATGGTTGGCGACAGGAGTGAAGTATCTAATGACAAGACTATTTACAGTGATATTTGTGGCCAATAGCAATTTATTAGTTTTATATTGTTGTTTAAGAAAGTATTTGTGAATATGAATATCATCTTTTACTTATATAATATATTATTATTGGTGTATTAGTAATTTTAAAATATTTGAAAACATAACATTGCATAATTTAAATGTCATAACTGTCAAATGTTATAAATTACACAGTGCTACCGACATACTTTTTAAAATCAAAATTTTCGTAATTACATAAAAATAATAAATTAATTTAAAAAATGATAAAATGGCAAAATATAAAAAATATTATAAACAACTTATTTCATATGGCTGTTGTGACACTCGTTCTTTAAAAAACTAATTCGTTCTTTAAACTTGAACTCGTGTCATAACAGAAACCCATATGAAATGCGTTGTTTAATATACTATTTCGGATCTTTCTTTAAGCCTCAACAAGTTAGAAAAACCAGCATTCACTAAAAATATCAAAAGTTGACAATTGATTTTACAAAAATTTATTTTCTCTTTCTTATTGACAAATGTATACCGTTTTTGGACACCAATATTAGCTCAGGAACAAGTTGTAGATGATGATTTTGTGCTGGAAGTAATTCGTAGTTTCGTAATACTTTCGATACTGTACTCTTCATTTCGAGCATCGCAAATTTTTGCCCTGCAATGATACAAAAACAATTTAATCTGCCGCTTCTCAAATTTTGGGATATATCGAGTTATTTAGTGGGTTTAATGAATGTATTTTATTTGAATAAAATAAAGTAAACAATAATAAGTTGGAATATTTTAAAAATAAAAATATTTAAATATTATTTTTAAAGGCAATAAGATTCTGTAAAGTGATAAACATTTTCCGGTACACTTGAATTCAGAAGATAGTGTAATGAGCTTGTTTATTATCTGAAAATATCAATAACCCGCATTGGAATTCCAAAGAAAATGAAGGGTAAAAATAAAGTTGTTTCTTAGACAGGGCTTGTAAATTAAATAAATGTTATTTGGGTGTTCTATAAAGTGTGATAATTGAAAAAAGTCGTGCAATGGAAGATGTTTCGTTTATGTTGAGCGAAAAAGGCAAAACGTTTACGTATAGACAAGTATATTAAAAAATGGGGACGAGACAGTCTGGTTAGGTTAGGTTAGGTTAGGTTAGGTTAGGTTAGGTTAGGTTAGGTTAGGTTAGGTTAGGTTAGGTTAGTGTTTCTGTTTCCACATTTTTAGTAATAAATGATTATACAAGAAATATAAGGCAAATATTTTCTCATACAGAAATATTTTTATTAACATTAGCACAAAAAGAAGAAAGATTACAACCCAGTGTCGCAAAACGGAATTCTGTTTAAACATTTTTAAGTAAACAATATGTTCATCATTTAGGTGACTTGAAAACAACACTTTTAAATATACTCTCTGTGAAAATGGGAAAATGAAAATATAAATCAAGGCAGAGGCGAAAAATCTTTTTGAATGATATAAACTTTAACCTTATAAGATTTTTTAATTCAATGACAGCTGTTTCCATAAAACTATTATCTTTAGGTTGATATATTGAAGTTACATTTTGTGTTATCGAAATAGATGTCATTAAATTAAATTAGTTTTATTCAATACATTTCATTAAAACATCTCATTTTGCAAAGCATAAAACATGATAATTTATAAAAAATCCAATAATGAATAAAAAAATGTAAAAAACTATTCGAGAACTAAAATAAAAAAATTTTCAAAGAGAAATATAAATAAAAAGCTCATGGAATTATACAGTAGAGCTAAAAGTGAGAACTACCTATTTTGTAGACAAATTTTAGCCACGACTAAGAAGAAGAGGAATAGTAAATAACGAGGATAATCAATTAAATATTTTAGATAAATTGGAAGTAAATTAGCATAACAAATACCTGTGATCCTTGAGTAAATACTTTAGAACTGTTTCTCACAGCACCGAAAATTACTCTTAAATTTACTCCGAAAATGTTTGTGTGTGTTTTACAAATTCTTACGAAAATTTTCGGAATAATAGTAGATTATATCACTAGGAGTAGAAGTGACTCTTTTTGCCGAAGCCGAAGCGAAGCTGAGGCTGCAATCAGGACGAAACACAAAAAGAACGTTCTACTCCGTGTAATATATACTATTTTTTCTTCAAGCGTGTAAAATAAATAAAAATTAAACAAATATATTTTACCTACCTTAAACAACAAACTTTAGTTCTCACTGAAATAGTTGTCGCCATCTTACTTTTTTTGACAGTTGTCAAAGTAGTTGGTATTCGCGTATTGGAAAATAATATTCAATAACAAGAACGTAACTGTTATTTAATATATATTTTTTTATTTTGGATAATTGACAAATAATAATTAAATATTTTGTATAAATATTGATCAATAAATCGGTATTATTATTTAAGAAATTTTAAATGAACCTTACTTTATGACGTCATAGGCTCCGTCCATAATTTACTTTATCTCCCATCTTTTAAAGACTTTATCTCCCATTAATCAATAAAGACGTACTTTTACTACGTATATACACGCACATAAAGATGCATTTATTGACCGCTTGAAGAAAAAACATTTTTTTTTATTTAATTTTTGAGTCAAAATTTTTTGTATATAAATATTTAAGAAATTCTACATTTTTATATTAATACGTTAGGTACCTTGAGTCCAGAATGGATTATGAAGTCATTAATTAGCCAACTGTAGAAAAATTTGAAAATACCCTTCATTTATAAAAATGGGACAAACAATTAAAATTGTGCAAAAACTACATCTTTAGCACACATTTCTAATACCAAAAGACCTAAACACAACTTTTGCGAATAAAGTCAAGATGGCTACTAATGACGTTACATTTACAATTTTCACAGAGATAGCACTTCCAGTATCACAGAGAGAGATTTTTTATAAGCAACCCATTGATTACGTAAATATTAATAGGTATCTGATTGATAACTGATATTCTTTTCCTTTACTGCATCCATACTTCGTCATGTAGAAATTTGAAATTAGTAGTATTGTATATGTATAATTCCGTTTAATTATTTAACGGAATGTAAAGCTATTAGATAAATGTTCAACTGCAAAACATATTAAATTACCTATACAGTTTCTTGGTCCTGCGCTAAATGGAATATATCTATACGGATGGGATCCATCTATTGCTTCAAACCTTTCCGGTATAAATTTATGAGGTTCAGGAAAGTACTTTGGGTTTCTATGAATTATGTATGGGAACATCACAATCTGTTGACCCTTCGGAACAACAATGCCATCTAAAAGATAAATTGTTTAAAAAATAGCATATTCATTTATTTTTATGCCAGGCAGTGTTATGTATGTATCTATATGAATCAATACATAATAGAAAAGGAAGCAAAAATCTAATAAAATCATTGTCATTGTATTTTGTTTGTACTTAGAATTTTAATTTTGTTTAGGTACTCTTTTGTATTTTATTTAATAGAAAAATATATTATAATTCTATAATATATTTACAATAAATTATGTCTACAAGATAGTTTCTATTAAACGTCCTTCCTGCCGATGGCGGAAAATGACTTCTCGATGAAAACAGTAATAAACGGGAATCGTTAATGAAGAAAAATACGTCTTATAGCCGACGTCGATGTGGATAATAGTGGGGTGCGGTCTTACCGGATCAACACCCCTTACGCGGTTGGGATCAATTGTCCGGGATCAACACTACCGCCGACTGAGGTCGTGAAGGTCAACACCCTTCATGCAGACAGGATAAATCGAGAGGATCAATACTCCTTTCGATCCTGTTTGGGTTGAAGGTCAACACCCTTCACCGGGTAGGAGCGGGGCGGTGGGAGACCAACACTCCCCCAAGACACCGAAGAAAGTATAGGTCAATACCCCTCTAAGATAGGTAATGGGTCCGTGGTTCCGCTCGGTAACCACACTGAGAGTTCCCTCTGTTCAAACTGAAGCCGCTACAGCTTGCTTGCATGTCGGTGAAGCTCTGCCGAACGATTGGATTCTGTCATTATTTGGTTCGATCGGTTCAATGTATGTACTATCGGTTTCAGAATAGCATATACATTTTCAAACTCAAATGGCTTGCATTTAATGCATTTTAAGGATGGCCTATTTATTGTGTGTAACCAATCACGGTTTAAATAATAATAAATTTGAAATCAGTCAAACAGTTGTCCACGCCCACATCTTTAATGTTACACAGAGAGGGATGATATTGAGTGAGGGAAGATTGCAGCATAAGGTATTCTATTGACAAATTGCCTGTGTATTATACAGTACGGTTTTATTTGTTTTTTATTGCAACCTCTTTACTGATTCCTTTTTTGTGACAACGTTGGCTATTTACACAGATTTTGAATTTTCTTTAGTGATTTTTTATTACGACGAACTTTGGCTATTGACACGGATTTAGAATTTTGTTTTTTGATTGTGCCTATTTACTGGTTTTCTTATTCTACGACCACATTGGCATGGATATTGGTTTTCTATTTAACTATTGTGATATTTTAATTTTAAGATATCAAATAAAATATCAAGATTTAGACTTGCGCTTTTCACTAATTTCTTTATTTTTTATCCTCTTTTCACCTAAATTTAAAAAGAAAGCATCATTACATTTGAAATTTCCGAGAAAAATAAAAAAATCGACTTTTTTACGTAAACAGAAGAAACTCTTTTAAATGATGCCAAAATCATTGAAATCGGTTAAAAAACAAAAAAAAGTTATATGACATTTGTTTATAACAAGTTTGAACCTTCCCCCACAACCAACATTTTTCATAATCTCATCAAGATTTAAAAAATTGTATTTTTAGTATACCTTTAGTATATCTCTTTCGGAGATAATCACAATATTATGTTTTTGAGTGTTCGTTGCACCCCCGTAGCGGACGACTTTCAAACTTGACAAATATTTCCAGCAATTTCTCATGATCGATTTTGTTATAATTTTTTTTTATGTTGTAATAAACTACATCGAAGACCTTAGTGGGACACCCTGCATATAAAATTTTATTATAATTAGTTTATTCGTTTATTTTTAATGATTTTTTAAAACTCTTAACACCTCCTTAACATAAGCCAATAAGTTTAATATATTAAAAAATAAAAAGCATTGATCTTATTTTTTGCCAATTTTTGTTTAAATCTGATATCTATTTCTTTTTTAAAAAACAATATTTTCGGAACAACACCACAGAACTGGTTACGCCACCACCTCTTCCAAGGGTTTTTTCTTATTATTATTTTTTATTCCTAAGTGAAGTAAGTAATTGTAGGCGTTTTAAAAATTGCCACTCCTATCTTGTTGAAGAAGGGCGTTTTTATAACTTCGGTAGGTAAAGGAAATTCACATTTAACATGTATATTATGCTATTCTAAAGCCGACTGTACGTAGCGTAGTTGCGATATCCTCTCTCTGTCGACATCCAAGCTGTTCATCTAGTCGATTCTTAATTGAAACTTGTTATATAAACCGTTTAATTATATAACGACATCGTCGTTACATAGTTAAATCGTTAATCAAGAAATTAAAATTAGACTAGACGACACTGTATTTCCAGCTTATGTGTGCTTGGCTCGGCAGAAGATGATGTTTCGAGAAAGATGTTGAACGTCATCGAATCGTCTAGACGCTAGATGCGCGGCTGTAAATAGAGAAGCTAGTTTGCAGGTGTAGCCTTTTGTTATAAGACAGTTGGTGGAATACACTGAGTTAAAGTTAAACAAGACATTTTCAAGTTTAGTGCTGTGAAGATTTTCTACGCTGTAGATTTGGTATTTACAAGCATTGCTTGCAATTAGTGGAGAAGAAAAACTGCATTTCGGTATCTGTTTCAACTTATTAGCTGCTGATTAACTAACCTAACCTAACCCAATAAATTGTACAGTTATTCATTATAAATATCCCAGTCCTTACCATAGTTATTATTGCATAAACAAAAAATTCTTAAATAAAATATGTGTGGTTATAAACTAATTTTATTATAACATTAACAAAAGTACAGTGGCGTGCTTGTTTAGGGGACACAAAAAATGATTCGTTTTTTTAAACTAGAAAAGATGATGATGAAAAGATGTTTTTCTTCTGATTTCAAAAATATACCATATCATACCCCTGTATTATACAGTTCTTAAGATATTAAAGGATAAATATAGTAAATTGAATTAGTTAATATAAATATTGAAAAGTCAATATTATCAAAGAAAGCTATGAAAATCACAACTGTCATGTTTATTAAATGTCATATTTTTATTGAAACATTCAAAATGGTTTACAGTGTAGAAGAAAAATTCAAATATTCACTTGTTATATAGAAAATAACAAAAATAAACGTGCAGCGCAAAGAGCGTACAGGGCATTGTATCCAAATCGTCCAACACCCGCAGACAACACGTTCATACTCGCGTTCATACGTATTTACCAAGGTAAATAATACAGGTAGTTTTAATAGAAAAAGGCGACTAGTTCATGCAAACTAGCTCATGCAAACAACAATTAGATATATAATCAGCGAGCATCTTATAATTTAATAAAAACACACTCGTCACCCAGGTACTGTAAAAGTATTTTCGAAACAACTGTCAATGACGAAAAAGCCGAAGTTTTATTAAACTTTGTTTATTTTGAGTTTTAAAAAATACATGATTTGAAATAAAATATTAAATACAAAAAAATGAAAAATGATTTAATATTTATTGATTTATATAGACACCATTTTAAAATCGATAAAATTTTATTTAAATTAATATTTTTTAGTGAAATTGATTGTGTTAACCTTTACATTTTGGATGTTCATCTTACTAAGAACTATAAATAACTGAACGGTTAAACTAAACTTCCACTATTTATTCGAAAAATTCGCTTTAAAATTCAATTACATTTTGTTTGTTTTTCAATATGTCAATCTGACGATGCAAGTTATTAGCAAACCGCTGTAATTGAATTTTAAAGCGAATTTTTCGAATAAATAGGGGAAGTTTAGTTTAACCGTTCAGTTATTTATAGTTCTTAATATTTTTTAGATTCTTACCACATTCAAATTCCTCTGACACCGTTCTTCCAAAAGATGGTACTGTCGTATAAAACCTTAAAGTTTCTTTTATGACCAACTCCAAATATTTCATATTCTGCAAATCTTTCATATTTGGTCTAGCAGTGCTCAAATGTTCAAATAAAGTTTTTTGTTCATCGAATGCTCTCTTCTGCACCTCTGGATTATTTGCTAAAGCATAAAGGGTAAACGATATTGCCGATGAGGTTGTGTCATGACCCTACAAAAAATCAATAATTATTTTTCTTCTTTGTTTCTCTCGGTAGATATTCAAGTATCCTTACTTCAAACATAAACGTATCTACTTCTTCTCTAATGTCCTCCATCGACAAATACTGTTCGTTAACGGTGCTCTTGAGTAAGAGATCTAAGAAAGCTTCTCTTTTTTTAGCTCCTACGTCGTCTACTTTAATATCGTTGGAGGATTGCTTAATGAACTCTTTCATTTTTTTCACGATTACCGATCTTGTGTACGAATGAAGTTGATTCAATGTCTTTACTTCTTTGTAGTAATTAATAGTAAGAGGATAAAGGCGCAGATCTATGGATGCTACCAATGAATACATTTTCGATTGTAGCAATGAACATATTCTTTTGACTGCTGTTCGATATTCGGATTGGCTGTTTACTTGGGCGTTTACTGAAACCCCCATAGCAGTTTCTGAAATGTTAATTGTTTGCAGTTGAGAAACTAGAAATGTTATGGGTGAAGTATTATTGTGGGTGAATGATGACCAGAAATGACAGACCACACTTAACACACAGTTTTCACACTTTGAAAATATGAATATCATAAGCGTTAGTAAAAAGAGGAAAATAAGAAGCAATGTTACACTTCTGTGATATTTTTTAAAAACGCACATGACGTAATAATTGAAGTAGAAATGAATAATAAAATACCATTGATTTTGGTGATTAAACACTTTTTTTCTGTTCAATTTTATCAAAAAAATCATTTGCAAAAATAAAAAATAAATAAATCAAGGTAATAGTTTAGAGTAATATATACATAAACACAAATAGTCCGAAATGGTGTTTCAAAATGGCGTCAACAGTTTCCGGTTTCACAGTGGTGCATTAAAAATACAAATTAAAACTTAATACAGTTTGTAGCCCATTTTCTATATGGACATTTATTAAATATATGCTGTTCATATTCAGTAAAGCACTTATATACACTCGCTTTGCTCCTAATGTTATTTACGCATCTGAATAGGCAGGATGACAGTCAGAAAGAATCAGTAAAATATTGATTTGTTATAATTATATAAGGTACGGGGATTCTAAAGAATTTACTCATTTTTATATTACATGTGTGATTACATTTATTTTAGTAAAAATATTAGCACTAAGTTTAACAATCCGCCATATTAGTTGAAACACCAATCAGAATAGCGTGATGTCGTACTTTCGTAAATATTGTTGACATTTCGGTTTGACCTTGATATTTTCTATTCATTATCTATGGTTCGAACATATGTTTTGAATTTATTTTGTTCTTTGCTGGCTTTGCTTAGTTCTTATGATATTTTCTCGTTATAAGCTTAAAGAATCTCTGTTTTATATTACCAAAAAAACGTCAAAGAACATTAGTAATGGAACAAGGTTTCATAGGAACGTAAACAAATATATTGTTCGGAGTTTTTATTGATGTATTTCTACATTGTGGGACCGCACACCATCAATACACATTAGGATTCATGACTATGATTACTATTGTTGTGCGAGTACGCCCCTGGCGCTATGACCCAGACGCGAAGCAGACAGATGATGCGAGAATATTCCGGAATATACGTCCGATGAGCGAAGCATCTAGACTCGAGACGATTCCCAGAATAGACTGGAATATACTCGAACAATATTTAGGTACCTATATAAAGGACCGATTTGAATATTTTTAGTTAGTTAGTTAGTGATATGTTGTTAGATAAATGCGAATAGAAATATTGTCTTACATAAATTAAAGTATTGTAAATAAATTGTGTTATATAAATTAAACAGTGTAAATTAAAAAGACTAGTAAAAATAAATAAACGTTACACTATTATAATCGCACAAAATAAGTAAAAACAAAATAAACTTTTTTAATCACCCTCTTTTAACCTGCAAAATGTTTGAAGTTTGACGTTTTTACAACAGAATCCACAGAGACCACTGTCGCAGTAGCTCGGGTTTACTTGATTACTGTTTTCAAACTGTCAGGATTCTGCGCACTAAAAAATCCTGTGTTCGGGTTTTTTCATTTGTTGATAGTTTTCAAACCGTACATAAATGGTCCTTGGATTTAGTCTACTGCACACCCAGTTGTGCGCAGTCAGCAAATCGTTCTCAAACCGTCCGAAAAACGAAACCCGAATAAAGCTATTGTAGTATAAATGGTATTTACGAATCGATGATGTCATAGATAGACGCCATTACTATTCTAGCGTTTTGGCGTAAAATTTAAAATGCATTTTTAAAAAGTAAATTTCTCATTTAAAAACTCGTTTTTTGCAAATATAACATTTATTTTAGATAAAGATACGTGAAAACATCATGGATCAGTTCTTTAAAATCAGTCATCATGCCTATTATTAAAATAACCTAACTTTTAATTAACTACTTAAACGCCGCCTCAAATAACAAAAAACCGTCAATAACAATCCCGATGACGTCATTCCCGTCGTAAAATTACAACTTGAGATAGGTGTTAGCCTCTTTCCTTAGTTTTTATATTCGAAATATGGTCTACATTAACTCTGCAACCAGATAAAGATACTCTTGAATCGCTGAAAGATTACCCGTGCGTCACGATTCAACGATCATATCACCGACACCTTTTCTATGTGCTGTCCTTTTCTATAAATATCAAACGATAATATTAAATTATAAACTGTTGTCTTCTCTCTCCTATTCGTATGCTTACATACAATGACGCACGGGTAATCCTTCAGCGTTTCAAGTGTATCCATGTCTATACAGGGTGTCCAGGTACTTAATGCCAAAAATTCAGGAGCAAATAGAAGAGGTCAAAATAATGTTAGAAGTTCAAATAAATTTTTGTCATACGAGCCTTCGTTTCCGAGTTATAGACCTCTAAAGTTTCAAAATAAAAACCTTTGTTTTGTCATAATTTCTAAACTATACATTGGAATACTATAAAATTCCAGTGACGGATTGCATACATTCATGACCTGTGTTTGACGGTATAAATGAATCTACATTACGTACAGATAAGCAGAGACGGCTTGTGTCTATTGGTTAATAATCCGTAATTTTAATAGGGACCATCTGAATAATATTTAAATTTCAAAAATAAATTTTCCAATCCATTTACTAATGAAAATGTACTCTTGTTTGAACTCGATAAAATTTAGGGGTTTAGGAGAAATTTGAACTTTTAGATCTTAAGGAATTTTTAATTATAAGTTGTGACAATTATTGATAGTTCTCTTCAGAATGACTGTCTTTACAAAATATCTATTAGCGTGACTTAACCGATTCGCTGAAGATACCCTGATAGTTTGTTTTGATACCAATCTAGAAAAGGCTATAGGTAAACAAAATTAACGGGGTTACTCAGTTGTACCAAAAGATAGCAGGTAGAAAATTTGCGATAGCTCAGTTGTACCAAAAAATTTCTAGAGGGGATTAAAGGATTAATATGAAGGTTAGGTTAGGTTAGGTTTGGTTAGATACTTATATAAAACTAAAATATGCATTACTCCCTACTACTTTCTCAACCTAGTTACTTCGGAGTGTGTCCGGATGCACCGAAGGTCAGGGTTTTCCCGTAATCCTATACTTAAGTAAAATTTAAATCCGTTTATTTTCTAGAAATTCAGAAATTAATTGAAATTATCTACCTGGAATATTTTTGGTACTCTCAAAAAGGGATAACCTTTTACGCTACCGGATTAAGTCAGGTAAAATTGGTACAACTGAATAGTCCCCAAAATTAACTCTGCCCTTAAAATAGTAAATATTGAAAAGTAATAAATTAAAACTAGGCCAAATAAAAGTATAACAACTTATATATAATAACATAAATGCAGTGAATATGAACATTTGGGGTTTAGAAAATGATTAATAATGATGTATCTTGGATTTCAATTAGACAAATTGTTGTTTTTTAATGAACATTTCAATTACATATTTAAGAGAAAATATCTAGAAAATTGTATTTTTTTTTCTAGAATATTTTAAGAAGAAACAAGTGCATACCGCCCTGTATTATAAAAATGTTTGTTTTCGTTTTTTATAGTAAAATGTTTTGTTTTTGCTAACCTCTGCAATTAGACTTTGTATTTGTTCAATGAAAATCATTGTAATAGTTTAATTATTAGGCTTGTTTGTTCTTCCATATCAGTAATAACTGTTTACGTGTTCATTTTGTAAAAAAAACCATTTTAGATTGAAAAATAAAAATGTTCAAGTGGTGAAACGTACGTTGTTAAAATATTAACGGATATACAGGAAATGCAAAAATGTAAAACGATTATATCAAAAACGATCAGATAAGAAGTAAACAAGTAACTAAAAAATAAGGGGGATCAAAATATAATGTGAAACTTGTACATATACAAAAAAAAACAATTGATTGTACCAGGAGAAAGTCCATCTTACTAAGATCATATAAAAAGTTTTAAACAAAACTTCCACTATTTATTCAATGACAGCGGATTCGCTAAAAACTAGCATCGCCAGATTGACATAAATTGAATTTACATTTTTTTTTTAAGTAGCTACATAACAATATTAATTGCCCAAAATGTAATGCTGTATTATATCTATAGGTCAAACACAAAGAAATTTTGAAGTATCGGTATAAAAACAGGCCAAAACGTCTTATTCGTCGGTAAAGATTTCGCATTCCAATAGGTCTTCCGTGTTCTGCAAACCATTCATTTGCAATGGACCTGGTAGTGGAGAAACGGTCCACCAAGGCCAATAATCTTAGGCGGCGATCTTCACGGTCTGTTGTTCTACAGGGGCGTCCAGAGCCCCTTGCTCTTTGCGTACAGCCTTCTCGAAGTCATGTCTGACAACACCTAACCACGGTGTCTACACTTCTTTGCACTCTAACTGCAATTTCCCGAAAAGAAAATCCAGCTTTCCGAAGTCCCACTATACGACCCTTATCAAACTCACTAAGTTGACGAAATCGTACAGGTCTCCGTCCCTTAGGCATCGTAACCAATCGTATAGAATGTCAAGAACCGAAATCCGCAAAGTTTGTATCTTGAACTGATAAGGCTGAAAATTTTATCAATTATTTATTTCAGTAAAATAAATAAATTCACCAAATTTTATTAAAATAAAATCATTTAAACTGGGCGTTCGGCTTTTTATGTCACAGTATATATTAAGTTATTGAAAAGATCAGCACGATATAGTTTTTTCCTGGTTTTTCTATATCATTGCATAGTTAAACTGATCTTAGAGGTAAATACATCCAGGGCTAATAACATTTAGGCTTTTGTAATGTCTTCCATATTTTGTCTAGTCTTAAAACTATTTAATCAATATTGATAGAAATCTCAAAAAACAAAATGTAACTTTAATATGTCAATCTGACGATGCTAGTTTTTAGCGAAACAGCTGCCATCTAGTTTAAAAAAGCAATTTTTTGAATAAATAGTGGACATTTTGTTTAAATATTCCTATTTTTAATTTTCTTAATAAAATAAAATCATATAGACCAAGAAATGTAGATGATAGATATCAAACCAAACCTTTTTGCTACAAATAGAGATCAAAAATCCATTTTTCAAAGAAAAACAACCTAAAGTTATAAATAAGTTATATAGCTATAAATAAAAAGTAAGACCCGGAATATATAATTCCAATTTTATTAGAAATTGTTGAGACAATCTGTCAATCTGAACTTAATCAAATTAAAAATTGGTCACATTATTACCTACAACTTATTCTCTTACTGCTCATTTCTTTTAAAATTATGTTTATTTATAATTTATTTAAAACTAAATCAAAGCTAAATTGATTGTACTAACCCTTACTTTTTGGAAGTCCATCTTATTAGGAATAATAAAAAACTCTTCATTTTACCAAAACTTCCAATATTTATTTAAAAAATTGCTTTCTTTACTTTAATGACAGCCGTTTCGCTAGACTTAGCATCGTCAGATTGACATATTGAAGTTACATTTTGTTTGTTTGTAGCTAGGTACCTGATGTTTATTAGGTAGTTATAAGGCTAGACCAAGTATGGAAGTAATAAGACACAACAATATTAAAGCCTAGTGTTATGAGCCCTAAGGGATTATCCTGGATGTACTTCCCTCTAAGATCAGTATAACTGTGCAATGATATAGAAAAACCAGGAAAAAATATATCATGCTGATCTTTACAATAACTTAATATATTTGTGTTACAATTACGTCTTATCTATGTATAAAATGAAGACTCAATCAAAGCAAACACTTTAAAAGTGGAGAACTTCCCAGATTTATTTGTTCATTAACAACTTTAAACTGTGGATCTGCTAAATGTCTTTTTATTTCAAGTTCTTCAAGGAAATCTAAATTTTGTTTTTTATTACAAGTGTGTAGTAATTGGATGTCATTGTTGTGTAAGAGTGCGGTTGGATGTTCAAGTAGGTGTTTTGCATAATTTGACTTATCTGGTTGTTTTAATCTATATGCTCTTAAATGTTCGTTAAATCTAACTCCAAAATTTCTTTGTGTTTGACCTATATATACAGCATTACACTTTGAACAATTAATTTTGTAAACACCAGATTTTTTTAATTTAGGTAATTTTGTTTTTACATTTAACAATTTTGTACCAATATTATTTTGTGTTTTAAATGATATTAATGCTGATGTTGCCGAAGATATTATTTTTAAAATTTTATTGGAAATACTTCCACAATATGTAATATTTTTATAACTTTTAATTTCTTTAGTTTGTTTTGGAAATATTAGGTTTAGTGACACTTTCTGTTCTTTCTTATTAATTAATGTATTAATCAAATGAATTGGGTAGCCATTAGATGTAGCTATTTGTTTTATGATATCAATTTCTTTATCAAAGTTAATTTTGTTCATTGGAATTGAAAATGCCCTATGTATCATAGAATTATAAGCTGCTAATTTATGTGTTATAGGATGATTTGAATTATACGGTATGGTTACATCTGTTTGTGTTGGTTTTCTGTATATTGAATAATTTAGTAAATTATTAACTTTTTCAAATTTAAATCTAGAAAATTAATTGAATTATTTTCTTCAACTTCTAAAGTAAAATTAATTTTAGGATGCAAGGTATTTAGAAGTTGAAGAAAATAATTCAATTAATTTTCTGGATTTAAAAATTGAAAAAGTTAATAATTTACTAAATTATTCAATATACAGAAAACCAACACAAACAGATGTAACCATACCGTATAATTCAAATCATCCTATAACACATAAATTAGCAGCTTATAATTCTATGATACATAGGGCATTTTCAATTCCAATGAACAAAATTAACTTTGATAAAGAAATTGATATCATAAAACAAATAGCTACATCTAATGGCTACCCAATTCATTTGATTAATACATTAATTAATAAGAAAGAACAGAAAGTGTCACTAAACCTAATATTTCCAAAACAAACTAAAGAAATTAAAAGTTATAAAAATATTACATATTGTGGAAGTATTTCCAATAAAATTTCAAAAATAATATCTTCGGCAACATCAGCATTAATATCATTTAAAACACAAAATAATATTGGTACAAAATTGTTAAATGTAAAAACAAAATTACCTAAATTAAAAAAAATCTGGTGTTTACAAAATTAATTGTCCAAAGTGTAATGCTGTATATATAGGTCAAACACAAAGAAATTTTGAAGTTAGATTTAACGAACATTTAAGAGCATATATATTAAAACAACCAGATAAGTCAAATTATGCAAAACACCTACTTGAACATCCAACCGCACTCTTACACATCAATGACATCCAAATAATACACACTTGTAATAAAAAACAAAATTTAGATTTCCTTGAAGAACTTGAAATAAAAAGACATCTAGCAGATCCACAATTTAAAGTTGTTAATGAACAAATAAATCTGGGAAGTTCTCCACTTTTAAAGTGTAATTGTAACACAAATATATTAAGTTATTGTAAAGATCAGCATGATATAGTTTTTTCCTGGTTTTTCTATATCATTGCACAGTTATACTGATCTTAGAGGGAAGTACATCCAGGATAATCCCTTAGGGCTCATAACATCTAGGCTTTAATATTGTTATGTCTTATTACTTCCATACTTGGTCTAGCCTTATAACTACCTAATAAACATCAGGTACAAACAAACAAAATGTAACTTCAATATGTCAATCTGACGATGCTAAGTCTAGCGAAACGGCTGTCATTAAAGTAAAGAAAGCAATTTTTTAAATAAATATTGGAAGTTTTGGTAAAACGAAGAGTTTTTTATTATTCCTAAATCAAAGCTTATACTTAATACAAGGAATTGTTGATTTACGGATATAACTGGATTCATTACCAACCAACCCATGTTTAACAATAAATTTACTTTATTACTGATTTTTACAGAGAATTTGTAGAGCACATTCATTAATATTGGCTTTTTTAACTGTTCATAAAAATATACTTATCATAGTAAATGTTATATATCTCATTATTTTTTTTAAATATCTAATGGAAGTGGCTGCCATTAATTTAAAATAAACGTCTATTTTAAATGAGCCATTATCTACCTTGTTAATGATTAGTTTAAAATGAAAGGAGTCAAAAAATATTGGTTCAATCTACTTTATAAGTTACTCCTATGCCAGGGTTTTTTACTGTTACAGTCAAATGCCTGCCCTGTCTTAAATAATGGCAGATGAGCCGGATTTATTCTGGAACACCATATCGATCTAGAAAAAGACTTTTCGAGGCGTTATTAGAGGCGTCAGAACGGTATAAAAGCGGCGCTCGTGGTGCGAGTTAGACAGTTTTAGCTAACAGTCTTAACATGAACAGAGCGCTGAAAATAATTGAACCCTAAAAGTGTATATACAGGGTGTACCAACCTTACGACAAAGTTCGGTATATGGGTTGTTTTAGAAGATATCAAAAAATGTTATTAACAAAAATAGTAGATGTCCTCATGGTCCATATTTTGAAATTGCCTTAAACTATACAGAGTGTTGTATAACTCCGTTACAAACCAAACATATGATTTTTTAAATATTACATTATATTATATTATATTATACCGAATTCGGACTACTCAATTTTTTTTGAAGGCGGGAACATTTGAACATTTAGTTTAATATTATGGTTAGAATTATACTTTTGGAGACTTGTTTTATTTAAAATAAATTGTTTATTAAAATTTATTATTTTTAAGTATTGTTACATTCAACGTTTATTCCTTTCACATAATAGGTTAATAATTATGGTTTACAATACATATTACAAAATAAGTGTGTTTTCATAAACTTTGGGTATAGGGAATGCTTAACAAAAATTAGTTACATAATCGGATATTCTATTTATGATATAAAATACAGGGTGTTCCATTTGAAAGAAGAGAGAAAATGAAAGGTAAGAGTTATCGTCCACCCTGTATACAAAAGGGAAAATAATTAATATTGAATAGAATACGGTGATGTATCATATTACGAAACTCTGTTAGGCAAAATACTTTTTTTTTCTTCAACATAGAATAATATACAGAGCGTTGATTTCCTACGATTTTCACATAAACGTGTCGATAACTTCTGAAGGACTCTGTATAACGTATGAAAACCTTACATCAAAAGTTTCAAAAAAATGTGAGCAGTCCGAATTCGGTATAATATACAGGGTCCCCATTTAAAAAATCATATGTTTGGTTTGTAACGGAGTTATACAACACTCTGTATAGTTTGAGGTAATTTCAAAGTATGGACCCTAACGACATCTACTACAGTGAAACCTCCCTTAACGGACACCTCTCAACAATGGACACCTCCATATTATAACGGAGAGATTATGGTTCCCCCCTCCTACAGTATATGAAATATATTGTATAAGAACCTCTAAATAGCGGACACTCCTAGTGGACATGGACACCGAAATTCATATTTTGTATGTTAATTTACACACAAAAATACCTCCCAATAACGGAGATATTATTATGTTAAGAAATTTCTTAAATCTCTATCTCTTAATTATACCTGGAAAGTATGTATGTACATATAAAACCTCGAATTCCCAAATCCTCAGGATGTAATAAAATAAAGCCGATAATCCTTTAATGGTAGCATTGTTGTCATTATTTGCTATGTACATAAAACTAGATACTTTAGGTACATCGAGTTTGATTTGGAAAAACCAATTTTAGAATTTATTCATCCTTTGTAAAGTACGTTTCACAATAATTCGTTGACTCCGGTACCTGACCTTAGGGGATTAGTAATGAAAGGTTATAAATTTCTCACTGTACAGTAAACATTAACAGATCCGTAATCCGGTTTTCAAAATAGATTTAAATAAAACTCAGTAACAATTTTACTAAAACTTAAATTTATTTTGTAAAAAAATCACGAAATTTTTTAAAAACAAACAAACAAATTTTAAGTTTATTTATTAATTGAAATTAAACAAAACTGTTGAAACTTACGTATACGTATACGTATATATCTTCCTGGACAAAAATAAATAATACCTTTCTGTAAATGTTCGAAGAAATATTAACCACCTTTTATTATTAATCCCTTAAGAGCAGTTAAGAGCAGGTACCAAGTCAACGATTTATTGTGAAACGTACTTTACATACACATTTCTAATTTAGTTGCCATATTCTGTTCTAATGGTAACAATGTCTTCGACTAAAAGAAAATTTTTAAGTTTGGAAGAAAAAATATCGGTGATAGAATTTGACAGAAAAATGCAACGTCAAAAAAGAAAAATTCTCTTATTCCTAGACAACATCCCATAAGATATTCAGTTTTCTAACATATTGATAATATTTTTGCCACCTAATACTACAGCACATTGCCAACCGTTAGACCAAGGAATAATTAAAAACTTTAATTCCCTGTATAGAAAGTTTTTAATAAGAAGAATGTTATCATCTATAGAATGTTCTTTATCAACGGTTGAACTGGAGAAGTCCATAACGATTGCTAACGCCTTAATTTGGATTGTGGTAGCATGGAGAGACGTTTCAACACAAACAACTAAAAAGTGTTTCATCAGGTGCGGTTTTTTAAAAAACGATAGTAATGGAGAAGAAATTGTGGAAAATCTAGAGCTACAAGACTTGGAAGATGATTTGCCATTGTCAACCTTTTGCGAAAGTCATGGAGTTGAAAATTTTTTGAACTACGTGGAGATTGATGCAGCCGTATTGACGGAAAATCCTGAAGTAAACTTAGCTAGTTGTGTTAGTGATTTTAAAGAAAACGTACAGGTGTTCAATGTTTCCGACAATGAGAGTGACGATGAACTAGAGCTTACTACAACTGTAAATAATTTAAATGATGCTTACCTAAAATTAAGAGACTTAGAATTATTTTTTATATATAAAGGTGATGCAAGGGTAAGTCAAAAAATATCTGATGTAATTCTAAACGTTGAGTCAGAAATTGTGAAAAATAATGTCCAAAACAAAAAACAAACCAAAATTGATGATTTTTTTAAGAAGTAATACATACCTACCTTTTTTATATTTATTTGTTTTATTTGTGTATATGCTTATGCAAATACGAATATGTATAATTAAAGATCAAGCAAATCGAAATCTCTTTTTTATTTTAATTGTCTAAGCGATAACTCCACATAACGGACAACTCTACACAACGGACAATTATTTTTCCCCGTTGGTGTCCGTTATGGAGAAGTTTCACTGTATTTTTGTTAATAACATTTTTTGATATCTTCTAAAACAACCCATATACCGAACTTTGTCGTAAGGTTGGTACACCCTTATAAATAGTATTTTAATAGAGTGGTATAAATAAATTAGAACTGATATACCGGGTATATATAAATTAAGTAGAAATTAAGTGTGTGTTTTAGTAAATAAAAGTTAGCCATAGTGTGTATAATTAATCCCACCTTCAAAAACAGTATAAATAAGTAAAAAAAAACACTACAATACCTTTTAAAAAACAAAACAACCTTACTTACCGCTAATTATATCTAGTGTCAATAAAGATACCAATGGATATACATCGAATGAAGGTTTACCTATTTGCAATTTTAAAGAATTTACAAAAATTTCACCCGCATCTTCAAATATTTCTACAAAATTTTCTAATATAGAAAAATGAAACGCTGGTGTTATCATGCGTCTTCGCTGTTTCCATTTCGTGCCTAAAATTGTTAAGAATTAACAAATTCGTGGATTACATTTGCATCTTTTAAAAATATTTTTTGTTAGTGGGATTGGTATCTAAAATTAATTTACCTGTGCTTGTCAATAGACCCGTTCCCAACCATGATTTTAAGTTGTCGTAATCAGATGATTTGTCAATTAACTTGTTGGAGCTTAGTATGAATTCTAGGATTTTTTCATTTGCAACCAAAAGTGTAGAGCTTATTGGACCTTTGTATACTTTGATCAAATCTCCATATTCTTCAAATACATCAGTAATGACCTGTAGGTATTCTGCAAATCATTTATGAAACTGTTTAATAGTAACTAATTATGCGCCAAGGTAGAAAAGTGAGTTAATATTGTCGAGATCCATTAAAGACCGACAATAATACACTACCGTGACTCATATAGGATTTTTTTCACTACTAGCATTCTATTTTTTTAAATATTAGTAAAACTTCCGTTTCACGTGACATGCCAATGTCAAATAAATTGAGATTTCATTCTTATCAAGCAGTTTTTATATTTTTCGACCTTGGTTGAAAATCAACAACTTTACTACCTCAACAAAAGTCAATAAAGTTAGGTATATAGCCTAGTAGTTAAAAAAATACTTTTCCGTCTATTTTTTGCCAACATAATTATAATATTTGCTACTTTTTATTAAATAATGTTAAACCAAGAATTCTCTGATTGGTCTTTGTTTTAAGGCGAGCCTTGAATCATGATAACATTGTTTTGATGCCAATGAACACCACAGATTGGACGGACACACGAATTGTGAGATATTTACATTCATTTTGAAAATTGTGCGATAAAAGTTCAAGTTTTAGTAAAGAAGCGATTTTTAATTAATGAGTAGACCAGTAGTTCTTTAAATTTTAAAATTACTGTCAATGTATAGATCCATTCTTTAGAAATATAAGTTTTGATTGTTAGTGACACGTATGTAGGGCTTCACACGAGAGCGAATTTTTGTTCATTTTCGTCTCCTGTACGAAACCGTACAGTCGTGAAATTTTTTTTCATAAATTGTTTCTTAGAAAATACAGAAACTCTAAACAAAATATAAAACTTTCTAAATAATTTATTTTAAATTTGAAAAAAAAAATCAAGTCCAATAAAATTCTTGTATCACAATATTTAGATACAAACCGAAAGGTAACCGAGACCATTTTTTCAGAACGTGAATACTTATTACCAAATATTATGTTCTTAATTTTTGACAAAGATAATAACCAAGTTATATTTATTATAAGAGATGCTAGCTAAATAATCGATTTAAATCTCAGGAATATTATTCACCGCAAAACTCATAAAAATCTATGAGTCACGTAATATTTAATAAAAAGATAGATTTAAGGAGTACATGAGGAAGATATTAGAGGGCCAAGAATAGAGGTAATTATGTAGACTTCGATAAATTCTCCGATATTTATAAGTATTCTATGAAGGATCTAGGACATTATAATCAATAACATTATAATGAATACGAAAATAAAATTTTTCTTTTGCGGAAATACTTAGAAACAGTAAAAATTAACTTACTTGTGCGATAATTAGATGAAATTAGGTAAAACGAAAAATAGTAGCCAGTATAAAGGCCAACTCTCCCAGATGAAGAGCAGATGAAGAGCATCAAGAGCAGTTGACTCGGATAATACACTACCTAAAGCATATTTTATATTCTTTCTTGGAAATACATAAGACATTCTGCTAGACATTCTGCCTGTTGTTTCCTTGATCAGAATAACAGTCTGATAATTAAATCAGTATGCTATTTCGCATTTAAATAGTCATTGACGGTTTTTCTTTTTTTGTTAAGGTTAGGTTCTTCAACAACCTAATCCAACTATTTTTCAAATCAAAAACTAAAAAACAATCCATGGAAACAAAACGATGTGCATACCTATTATACAAGGCTCGCACATTCGGCGCCCAACGTGGGGAAAAAGGCAGTGTTAAAGAATGGTTTATTGACTTTTTATAACTACTCGTGAAAAACAGGTAAAGGGGTTGTAAAGTAATCGTATCACAAACGCCAACCGGTTGCATCACCACGACTTAAATAAATGTATTGCGGAATTATGAATACAAACTATAGCTAGAGCAAAACGCTATACAATATAATCGCTAAATTAAAATAAAAAAATTCTAATTTAGCAATCTTGAAAATACAGGGTATTTTCTGAATAAACGTATTTAGCTAATAATGAATTGATGCGTTACTTTATGAACGCATTGTATCATATGTAATATTTGCGAGAGCAGCAAATTGTCTGTGTAACAATAATAATACAATTACTGAAAGTCGTAATATGAGAGGTATGTGTAGCTAAGTATGCTGGATAGACGTATCTGTGTTTGTGAAGCACAAGTAGAATGTTGATATAATTTTAAAACAACAGTGTGTCTTTGAAGGGAAACAAGAATGTTTTTTGCATACCTATTATGATAAGAAACAATGTCATTGCAATACTTATCGTTGCCTTAAAGTAGAAGTACTGTAATGGTACTCAATAATTAGACTGTCCTTTTTTTCGATGATGCTTGTTGACAAACAAAAACATTTTCTCTTAATTCTCTTCATATGTATATACTCATTATTATTTAATTTATACTGTTAAAATAATCAGATAAGAAAACCATTTAACAAATTTGTAATTATCATTAATAACTATTAAATTTTATAAATTAAAATTACACAACAAAAATTTGCACTTGGGTCATTTAACCATTTTTTACATGCAGACAGAGTTAAATAATTATTTAAGAAGAAGAAATATACAACAACGACAACTTACCTCTAAATGAAGACTACTCACCCTGCAGGAAGCGCAAGAAGTTTTAAAATAAATGAAGAATAATAAATTCCCCAGGCCAAAATTACTAGTAGACTATGGCCATTATAGTGTAGGCCAGATTAATGGGAAACCGAAATAATCTGTCCTCTACATAAAAAAGGTGATCAACTCGACTGTAGGAATTACAGAGGAGAATTACAGAGGAATAACACTTTTTCACACCTTATATTCTCAAACATCTTCTACAACCGACTGAGCCACCACGCAGAAACGTTACCAGGGAAATAACAGAGTGGCCTCAGACCAGAACGGTCAACGGTAGACCAAATCTTCGAAAATACCCACATTCCATTTTTCATCAATTTTAAGTCAGCATAGAGTATTCTGAGAAATAAACTCTCGACCGACTTTCAAATACCCAATAAACTAATCCGACTAGTTAAAACAACAATTTCAAAAGTAATTTGCAAAGTAAGAATCGAAAATGGTAAATCGAATGCCTTCTAAATTAATATAGGTCTAAAGCCCTTGAGAAATTAGTCAGAGATGCAAATTTGGAAAATAGATGCACCATCTACTACAAAACCATGCAAATAATGACATATGCAGATGACGTAGACATAGTTGCCTGCACCCTACGGAAAACGAAATAAAGTCTTCATGCAGATGAAAGCATGGGGCTCAAAATGAATGTTGGGAAGAGTACATGACATCATATCAGGACTCAAAACATAGGCCAGATCGATGAGAATTAGGGGAGTTCTGCCTAAAATGACATACCCTAACCTTTTTGGCTCAAAAAAATTTGTTGTAATATTTCCACATCATTATTAAGAAGCATAACTACGGTATCCGCCAAAATAAACAGTACCGAAACAGAGAGTGCTGTGGAGTTGTTTATGTAATATGGATTTGTCATATTTGACTTAATTGTCATTAGTTGATATATTAATAGAACGCTGCAGTTAAATTTAAAAATGGTTCTAACAACGGAAGAAAAAGTGTTTTTGATAGAGCATTATTTTCGTTCATACGGAAAAGGTCATAATGATGGTCCAAGCTTAGAACAAGTGTCAATAAAATACCAACAAAAATTTAATACAGCAGCTCCCAGTAAAAGTATGATGTTAGCTGTTGTTGAAAAATTTCGTCGCACTGGTAGTGTACGTAAAGGTTCTTCAAGTCGTAGAAAAACAGTATGCCCTATGAAGGACGTGTTTTTAACCAAGTTGTGCAATCACCTCAAAGAAGTCTTGTAAGAACTGCATGTAAACTCAACATTAGTGAAACGTCTTTACGTCGCATGTTCAAATCAATTGGTGGTTATTTATACCGTATTCAAGTTGGACAACTACTAAATGCTGCGGACAAACGTGCAAGAGAAATTTACTGTGGTTGCATGTTAAGTTAAAATTTACGAAGATCCCGTATTTTTGAAAAACATGGTTTTCAGACGAGAGTCACCTTCATCTTAGCGGCTATATTAATCGACAAACAACCAGATTCCTTGGATTTGAACGTCCTGATGTCATTGTAGAGAAACCAATCCACAGTCTTCGAGACTGGTCCTTATTTCGTTGAAGATGATAATCAGAATCCACTTACTGTCAACCAAGAACCTTATAGAGAGAAAATTATAATACCTTTTGTGAGAGATCTAAATAACTTTTGCCGTGCACGAAATCTACACTTTCGCACACAATAGTTCCAACAAGATTAGTGCAATGAGCCATACAGCTGTGCGCACCTTAGACTTACTCCGTCAGCATTTCGATAATAGAATAATTTCTCGACGAATATCCCTCATTCACCTGATCTGACGCCACCTGACGCATACATTTGGGGCATAATGGAGGAAAAATATTTCATTCGGAAAATCCGCCGTCGAATATTGCCGAACTACGGGAAAGAATACAAAATATATTTCGGCAGTTCCATCAACCACTTTTTATAAATATGTTTATTGACTTACAAAATCGATATGAAGCTTATTTGCGTCGAAATGGTGAACATTTTGAACACTTACATTACAGAAATTAAAAATTAATTTTTATTTTTATTTTCGGTACTGTTTATTTTGGCGGATACTGTATCTGAAAATTGTTATTCAATTTAAATGTTTTCCACACTTATGACCAAATAAATTCTAAGAGAAATAATTTAAAAAAATTAAAGAGGAAGAGATTAACGACAAAAATCACATAATATAAATATTTTGCATCCTGCTCAAATATCGCCACACTTGTGGCGGGCCCAGTGTTCAAATTTGATGCATTTGACCCACTATTCTCTACTTCTAGATTTTGAGAATAATGAGTTGCACTAGAGCAAATGCTGTATCGTCATCGTCGTTACTGTCAACTTCTAATGGGTCTTCTTCAAGCCCAGAACCATCTTCAGAATTATACTTGATGATTATATCATTATGCTGTCTAGTGGTACGTTTGACACAACTTTTTACGTCGGCTTCTTGCTGATATAATTTAATCTTAGTTTCTATTGTTTTACGAGGAATTTCCATGGCCCTTTCTTTTTCACTTTTTTCCAATTGCTTTTCCTTAAGTTCATCCATATTTGTGATATCTGTTACCTCTTAGGAAATGGTGCCTTTACGATTTCTTGAAATGGTTGAAAATGCTTGTGGAATAGGAGAAATTTGATAAATACAAAACTGATCTCTGTCGAACACTTAAACCATCTTAAAGAAAAATTTCAATTAATATACTGTCCTTCCTCGATCAAATAGTTATTAGGGCGAAATGACATAATATGTCATTTTTCCAACAGAAATAGTATTTTGAGTTACCTCGAACGCCCTAAAAGCAGACACCAACGCCACTTAAAATCATTAACACGTTTTAAAATTATTTTGATTAAATCTAATGTATCTACTTCTATAGAACGCGCCAAATTCAAAAAAAGTCCCTTATGTCATTTTCCCATGTGTCATTTTGAGCAGAACTCTTCTATACACCAAAAAGAATTCTCAAGCTCGGACCCGTGATAACACGTCATTGTGGTAGACCAAGACTGAGATGGTCAAATCAAGTTGACAAGGAAGCTACGGAGATCGGTGCAGCAAAGTGGCAACGGTCAGCAATGAATAGGAACAAAAGGCGGACGAGGCTGAAGAAAGTCCAGAATCACCTAAAGCTGTAGTTCTAAAGATTATAATGATAATACAACAAAATCTGCCAGAGAGCCTCTGGCTCGAGGGTAACATAAGATTTTCTTTTTCTTTTCACATAATATAAAGACTAAAATTGAGACTTCACCTACAAAATATGACAAATAAAGTGAAGCAGTTGTTTTAACTAACCTAACCTTAAAGTTTGTTGACTATATTATTTAAATGTCGATTGAATTTATATTCAGTTATGGATTTACCGGAAAATATTTGAAAAAGTGCAAAAAAGCCAACAGAAAATGTATTACCAAGCGAATCCTCTTTAGGAACATATCAAGGCACTAGTGATAGTAGTAGTTTTCTCTTCGAAAATTTCAAAAACTCATAACTTTTCAGGAAAGTTCGAAAATTGTACTTTCAATATTTATAAAGATGGTTAAGGTTAAAAAATATAAGTTCTATATTATTTACTCCTTTGAAAACTATTGCTTTTTTTTCTTATACAACAGGACATTATAAACCATAACGTCCTCTTATTTATGCCCTATAGGATATAGCAAGTGTGTTTGTGTAAACCGTATCCAAGGTAAAAAAAAAACCAATAATAATAAATAAAGAAATATTTTTCCACGGTCGGGAGTAGAAATCAATTTCTATGACATCAAAATTAAAGCAGAAATAGTTGATTATTCCCAAAGGAGTTTACATTATGGAAAACGTTTTTCGTGTCAAAAAAGGTAACCTTAATCATTAAGAATTCTTTGTCATCTCCACTTGATAGAAAATGATTAATTTCACCCTTTGTTAATATTTTCGCTTTTTAAGCTTAATATCCGTCACCAGTTCTTTTCAAAAATGCGATCAGCTTGTGGAATTTGCTTATACAGGGTGGTCCAAAATTATGTACATTAATTTCTAGAGCTGATAGAACATCAAAAAATAAGGGTACTTCTTCATGTATATACATTTTTACGCAAAAAACATCCTCTTGTAATAATTCGCTAGATATTACCCTTTTCGATTTATTTAAACTCAAAGGTGTACATGTACTACACAAGCAGTAAAAGCACGTCTATAATTTCAAAATTTCAATACTTCGCCATAATTAAGGCAAAAATTATAAAAAATGAAGGATAAACACCAATAAAAATTATTTTTATCAAAAAAAGTGTCAATTCTAAATACTACTAATTTTATTGAAAACATTTTTTTATCAAAGTGGTGTTCATGCAGACCTTTGAATTTAAATAAATCAAAATCGGTAATATCTAGCGAATTGTTACAAGAGGACCTTTTTTGCGTAAAAATGTCTAAGGAATTTTAATTTTAAGTATTTTTTTAAAATATTTAGATATAAAAAAAATTGGCCTAAAAACAAAGTAAAAAACCGTACCTAATCCCCAAAACTACCCTACATGAAAGTTGGGTGGAGTGGATTATTTTATAAAATTAATTAATCTTATGCCTTATTATTGATTCCCAAGTTTGAACTTTGTAATTAAAACTGCTTGGTTGTTATTTAAAATAATATGATTTTTAATTAACCCCTTTAAAGGGCTAAATCTCCCTTATTACTCGTTTTGGAAAAAAAGTATACATGAAGAAGTACCCTTATTTTGTGATGTTCTATCAGCTCTAGAAATTAATGTACATAATTCTGGACCACCCTGTATCTATGGTCATAAATTATCAAGCATAATTTAACCATAGAATATTGCGCCCATAATGTGGAAGACTTGTAAGTCTGCCAAGTATGCCAACTAAATTCTCGCTGTATAATTGAACAATTTTCTCGGCGTACCACTTTTGGAGCGTCCACAATCTCTTCCGACTCATAAGCATTCATTGTGTACTATACAAACTTTAAACTAAATCAAACCAGTACATTAAATTGACAATTCTTTTTGTTTGTTTATTTTATAGTTATGACAATAACTCTGACTACTAAAGGAATGCTCAAATCTGAATACAATAATTCTGGTGCTAGTTACTGCATAATGACAAAATAGGTGTGAGACCGTGGAAAAAATAGTATATACCATTCGGGAGAGATGCAATTTTGTCCTCGGTGCATTGTAGCCTTTGCCAAAATAACGCATTTCTCTCCCTTATGGCATACTGTACTAGTATTACAACTTTATAATACCTTGGAACCGGTTGCTATTAACAGACTCATAACGCCTGGGGCGTTATGGAGGGTATTATGAATCCTAACGCCCGCTAAATGTGTTTTTTTCTGTAGTTCAATAACTTAATTACTCAGTAAAGTTTTATTTATTATAATTTATTACAAATGTTATTATAAAAAAGAAACCAATTATGTTCTCTCAAATAGAAATTACAATTTTCATCTGTCTCTGAAAAGTAAATACCAAGTTTAAAATACTTTTTTTATAAAAAATAAAATCTTGTATGCATCACGAGCGTAACTACATCCTAACATAAATAGCTATTTAATTTTTAAAAGCTGAATGTTTTTGGCAATTTAGCTGCATAACATAAACAGGAACAGATAATAAATTTGTTGTTTATGTGCTACCTACTTACCCTCTGGTTTTTTTCCAATGAACATATTCAAATTCCCACAATAAGGATTTGGTTTCGGTCCTGGTACGTTTCGTAGGTATTTAGATTGACTTTTAACGAAAATTTTATGCAGAATCGGAATAGTTATTAAAATTAAAAGTAAAAGAAAACACAAAACAAATATTAAAAATAACATTATATCACGTTAAACAAACTTTCCAAATATAACGCAAATAATATAAGATATATTACGGTGTAAACAATTTATGTAAAAGCATTTGTTTGCTACCGTCGATAATATAATCAAAGATCAAAATGTTTTAAGGGTCATTAGTGAAACGAAGTTAAATCACTGTTTCGCTGGATAAAAATTAAACACTAATAAAATAATTCGATTTGTATAAAGAATTTCAAGTATTTTTTAACATTCGAACACGTTTACCAAAATAGGAGGAAGGTCAGATTTTTAAAATTGGTGTTAGCTTAGAACTGGATTCTTGACAAAATACTTGTATAATGATCGCATGGGACGGACTATCTTAAATGTGTTTTAATGTCAAGATTCTTCTACTTTTGTTAAAAACGGTAAGAAAAATAATGATTAAAATGTGTTACGAATGTGAGAAAAGTGATAATTCTCTTATAAAAAAATCTATGCTATATAACCGATCTTACACACTATTCTGACGAAAACTAGACTCCTTACAAATTCGGAAACAAGAGTTTATTAATAGTAAAAAAAAACATATCAAATTTGTTTTAAAAACAGACGAAATTTAAGGAATAAGAAAAAAATTTCGAAAATTTTATAAGTTCGATTAAGAGAGAATAACATAATGTTCTTGCCCGAAAAGGTTCTTGGGTTTTAGACCGGGAGATACTGACACGAAATATTGCGTCATTTGTTCCAGTATGGCGGTTTGTCATCAGGGGTCTTATTATTATGCAATAACAAAGAAAAATAAGGATCATAATGCTGGAACCAGGGGCCCAATAGCGTGGGCGTTATCGGATATATTTAATTATTTTACTTTTGATAACAAAGTATATATTCAAAATGAAGGTCTTCCAATGGAAAGTCCCATTTTTCCAATTTTAGCACTTACCTTTATGGATAATTTAGAAAAGAAAATATTTAATTCTAGCTATAAAAACAATATTGTAATTTGGTATAGATATGTTGTTGATGTGTTAGCAGGTTTTGTAGGTAGCGAACAACACTTAGATATATTTTTTAATTGTATTGATACCTACCTTGCATCCTAAAATTAATTTTACCCTAGAAATTGAAGAAAATAATTCAATTATTTTCCAAATTTGAGAATTGAAAAAGTTAATAATTCATTAAATTATTCAATATACGGACGACCAACACAAACAGATGTAATCCTAACATATAATTCAAATAATCCTATATCACATAAATTAGCAGCTTATATTTCTATGAAATAGAGTATTTTCAATTCTAATAAACAAAAATAATTTTTATAAAGAAATTGAGATTATTAAACAAATAGCTACATGTAACGGCTATCCTTTATATTTGATAAATAAATTAATTAAAAAGAAAGAACAGAAAATGTCACTACAAATAATATTCTTTAAAAAAAAACTCAAAGAACTAAAAGTTATGAAAGTATTACATTTTGTGGAATTATTTCTAATACAATTTAAAAAATAATATCATCGGCAACATCTGCATTAATATCATTCAAAACACAAAATAATGTTGGTACAAATTTGTTTAATGTATAAACAAAACAAAGTTTACCTCCCCAAACTCTCGGTCCATCCACTCACTCCTACTCCGAATCGCCCTTTTTAATGCACCTTCATATCTCTCCCACCTTCTCACCATTTTTTCCTCCATCCAATCCTGAGCTTTCTCTTTTGTGGCACCCTTCCACCGATGCCTCTTTGCCTTAGCCATCAGGTCCAAAGGATATGACCTTGACAGCACAGCTGCTGCTAATGCATTCTCCACATCGAAAAACACTAGTAGTGCCAGAGTGAAAATATTAAAATAGGGGTAGTTTTTAGGCGTTGAAAACGAATTTTCACAATTTTCGGCGGAAAATAACCTCCTAGGGAAAAACTGCCAATACATAAGTTGTAGATAATGAGAAAATGAAAATTTTTATACTGAGCCTTTCCTAAATTTATTGTAATGAATATGAATTTTTTTATTTTACTTTTTTGCAAATTGGCTATATTATTTGCTCTTGTTGGATTCAAATTTTGTGTTTTACGCCTAGCCACATTAGGGTGGCGACCCTGCGACGCCCACCTTTTTGTTTCATACGGTTAAAAGTATGTTGAATATTGTTTTCCTCACATAAAGAAAATACACTTCCAATTGTCTTGCAAGTAATAGATATTCCACCGTCAGCAAGACCAAATATTCTTGAGGAAAGTTCATTTCTTAATCAGATGATAAAATCGTATCTCTGCCTAATTTTCTAGTCGGTATATTCTTCTTTAAGTGGATCCCTCGACGTAGGTTGGCAATCATCATGGCTACTTTGACCTTCGAGACCGCTGCTCTAAACAGCTGCCTTGAACTTCATCCGAACCATTCTCTTAAGTAGATTTAACTTTCACTATTTACTCGTAAAATACGTTTGAAATGCAATGACGGCCGTTTCGCTATGGAATTAGCATCGTCAGATTGACATATTGAAGTTACCTTTTGCTTGTTTGTAGCTAGGTACCTACCTGATGTTGATTAGGTAGTATCAAGGCTAGACCAAGTATGGAAGTGTTTTTTATAACAAATATGTAATATTTGAATGTCATTGGTGTGTATGAGTGAGTGTGGATGTTCAAGAACGTCTTTTGCATAGTTTGACTTATCTGGTTGTTGTAATCTATATGCTCTTAAGTGTTCATTGAATCTTATTTCAAAATTATTGGTTGGTACAAAATTGTTAAATGTAAAAAAAATTACCTAAATTCTGATTTTTCTATATCATTGCACAGTTATACTGATCTTAGAGGGAAGTACATCCAGGATAATCCCTTAGGGCTCATAACATCTAGGCTTTAATATTGTTATGTCTTATTACTTCCATACTTGGTCTAGCCTTAATACTACCTAATCAACATCAGGTACCTAGCTACAAACAAACAAAATGTAACTTCAATATGTCAATTTGACGATGCTAATTCTATAGCGAAACGGCCGTCATTGCATTTCAAACCTATTTTACGAATAAATAGTGAAAGTTTAATTCAACCTTTTAGTTGTTCACTGTTTTTAAAAAACATTATATTATGATACTAATTTAAATAAAACAAATTTTAATAGGTAATGATTATTTTTAGCCGCACAAGGTTGTCTAGAAGAATTTGAAAACACTGCTTCCTTTAGTAGAAGATACCAAGCAGCCCAAGATTGCATGTGCGACACAGAGCACATGTTTGAATGCCCAGACTCGAATGACTTGGAAGACACCGAAAACTCTGTAGATCTCTATGATGGATTTGATATGGAGAGACTATTACAAGCAGCAAAGGTATATAAGGCTTAAATTTATACATATTTCTTAAATCTTCATTCCTGCTATTAGGGACAACTTACTTTCGACCGGCTATGAAAGAAAAAGAAAATTCTTATTCACGTTTGGGCCAAAAGTTGAAATCTATGTCTTACTTATTATGATGTCCTTGGCTTCGCTTCTGGCTTCGTAACGGGCAGAGACTAAAAGTTTAAAATTTGGCCCTTGTCGTTTTATAAACTATACAGTTTGTCCGCAGAGTAGGGAATAAATTCGATAAATCCAAAACCAGTGATCTTTTTATAAAAACATGAAACACGTTGATTTTTAATTTTATCATTCTACATATTACAACAAAATTTCATTATACAGGATGATCACTATTAATCTGATCGGTAATTTTTTTAAATGTAATTGTATTTGGTGTCAATTTTAGATAATTCGTAACTAGCTGTTTCCGAAAACCTTTTTCTAATGATTATTTTTTTCACCTGTCAAAATATCACAGTTTTGCGATTTCGTCCAATGAAAACGCTTAATCTTCAATGTTTTGTAGTAAATGCTAGCCAATAATCCCGATTTATACTGATAAAACCACTAGTCGTTTTACCAGAATCAATAAAATCATACAACTGTCAAAAATTCAATAACAATATGGAAGAATTAAACAGCGAAAATAGCAAAAAGTAAAATAGTGAAAATGAGTGAAAAGATAACGAAAAATAATTAAATAAAGTGGTTTTTGTACAGAATGGTTCAAAATAATCTTCTCAAATAACATTCGTCCTGTAAAATTTTGCTAGATAAATTTTTATTTTCTAGACTCAAACTATTGATAAAATTTTAAGGACTTTGATAAAACCACGAGTCGTTTTATTAGTATTAATAAAATGATAGTCCTGTCAAAAATTCAATAACAATATTGAACAATTAATTTCCATGTTTATAAGTAACTATAAATTAACATTCATTTATATTATATAAATATTCTAGAATATATTTTGTTAATATTATCACAATTCAAGTAATCTAAACGACAATAAAAAATCAGATAGGTAGGTACATTAGAATTAACCTGGTTCTGCATGCATTTAAAGCTTTTAGATAGGTAGGTAAACGTCAAATAGACATGCCTATTAATTTTCATTTTGACAATTTTCTCTTAATCTAAATATGTAAACAGGTATACAAATAAATATTTATTTAAATTATAACTCTTTTTTTACGATGCTCACGATAACTGACAACTGTCAATACAATCTATTGTACAGGTTAAATGAAAAGGAGGGGTAACGGCATTGATATAGGCAGAGATATATTTAAAAAAAATATCATAAAAAGAAAATAGTATATTACATAACAAGTGTGGAAAGTGTAACATTTTGCACGAGTTAAAGTTTAGAAACTAAACGAGTGCAAGAAATACACTGTCCAACGCGTTATGTACACTATTTTTCCTACGACCACGTAAAAAATCCTTCAACAAAAGTATTTTTTAAAGTAAAATCACAGAATACACCTTTAGTGCAGTCGAATTACCTTTTTTTCATGACTTAAATCCGAATTGAGGTAGCTAAGTGGAAAGGGGTAGGTTTGATAATTACAAATCGAAAGGCGACTATCCAAGATCTTAGATGCGTGCGAGGGGTGCGTGGTAGGGGTGGAAAGGGGGTGAAAACGGTTTTTTGCAATTTGCAGCGTAAATACGCATTTTATTGAAAAAATTTGTAGATAATAAAAAAATCGACAACTTTTGTCTGAAACATTTTTTCACATAACCTAAAAATAAAGCCTAAAAAAGCAAAAAACCATAATTTTCGTTTTTTATTTTTTACTCAGCGAAAAATCAAAATTTTGTTATGAAATTCAGTACAGTGATAGCTTTTTAAAGTAGAATTTTTTTTTACGATAACTCAATTTTTTTCCGACATATTAATGATTTTCGAAAAAAAGACCTCATTTTGTAATGGCTCCCAAGGTCCGAATTTTTATTTTAGACGCCTCTTGAAGGTCTTATTTTTTTCGTAATGACTTTAATTTTCAAATACAATAAAAAATATTACTCCTAGCAAAAAAAATCGTTTAAAATCGAAAAACTGAAAAATTCAAAATTTTTCACGCGTATCTTTTTCCAACCCTTCTACACACTATATTACTCTCAAAAATATTTCATGTACATGCATTTAATTTATCACACCTTATTGCAGTTTGTAGGATTAAAATAAAGGAAATTATGGACGTCTATATTGATTAAAAAATTAAAAAAATTTATTTTATATGTGCATACGATGGAATTATACAAAGAAAGTACAATTTTACTGTTTCTTATTTTAAATTATATCTCACCCTTTTGACTTGCGAATTACATTCTTCTTCCTCTTGTACTTCTACTTCATCGTCATCTTTATCATTTTCGTCTTCATTTTCATCATCTCCGTCTTCATCGTTATCATGTTCGCCTTCATCTTCATTATCATTTTCTGATTCTTCTTCGTCAGATTCGACATTTTCTTCCTCTTCTAGCATGCGATTCTCATCTTGAAATGCATCGTTTTGGTCAACGTGTTCTGAAGGATGTACATCGGCAATTTCTGTGATTGATTGCTCGATATTAGTACAATCATTAACGCCGTAGCAATTCGAGCATAAATTCGTACACTTTAAACCGTGTTTTCGACAACTGCATCTTGAAGAACTGCAACCTTTTTTGCAACTGCAGGAAATTTTTTTAGCAGACTGTCTGGAATTAACTGTCCTTCAGTGTACTTTGGCATCAAAAATCCTTCTGAAGTTTGTTTCCAGCCCCACTCCGTAGGATTTTTGTAATTTCTAAGACATTTTTGCAGTTGAAGGTATGCTCTAAATGTGTGTTCTCTAGCCGATCCTTCGGTGGGCGGTAGCTTCTCCAATTTAAAAGTAGCTTTAGTTGATGCCGTTCGATATATTTCAAATCGCAAATCATGTAGCGAAACACTTTCTTTCTTACTGTAAATGCCTGCTATTAATTTTTTTCCATTTTTTTCGATCAACTCCTTGTCAGCATGCTCATCAAAAAAAGGTTCAGCTAGATTTTCAATGCTATTCATTGATATCAATGATTTAACTGACGTTCGCTTCCCTTTTCCGGTAAAACCTGAAGTCGTATCGCATCCAGTGAAGCAGTGCAAGAATGCGATATACTTTTTATGAGATTCGTGGATAAAGCTGTTTGACGAATAGAACTTGTCGTTTACCGTACTACTGCCTACTTTACAAAAATAAACATCGTGATTGTCAACGTTAAGTTGATTCAGTAACACTAACAGATCCACATCTTGTCCTACGACTATAGCTGTAATGTTATTTTGTGCGATTTGTATTGCTGTGTTCACTATCAAATGATCAGCATCTTCTTCAGCCTGTATGCACGTGAATCCAGCAGCCGACAATTCTGTGCATAAAACTTTGATCAAATTGTTCTTATTATTTTCATTTGACACAAATGATTGAGGCGAGAACGTGACTTTGATGTGGTCATCAAATTGGTTTATGCTTGGTACAGTACACAAAATTCTGCGCGAACGTTCATGAGCTTTTATGCTAGTCGAAATCTGATCTGTAGAGTCATCGGAATGCGTTTTAAAGGAGACAGATATATTTTTACTATATTCTCATCTAGAAAGATCGACAATAGACGAAGTGAGTATGTCTACATATAGAACAAAGTGCTAAATAGTGAAATTAAGAACATAAGTTTAAGATTAATACCAAAGTAAACAAAAGTGTAATTAAAATTATTTTCGGAGTGTAAAAAAAGAAGAAATTATATGTGTACTTACTATTTATAATAACATTAAAAGAACTATAATCCAACACTGGACTATATCCATAAATCGAATAGGAAGAACAATTATATTACATAAGAAACCAAACATCTAACAACAAACAACCACGACATTTCCACCAATCAGAAAGCAGGCCTCTACGTATTAAGTCAGATAACATTGTAAACAATTTGAATTTTTGTAGTAGTTAGTTAAGTTTTATAATTTAAAAACAAAAGAATTTATTTGATACTCAAAAATCACTGTATTTTGATGACTTATTTACCATTGCATAAATAACATTAATTAATTTAGCACAAATTCAACATTAAGTAACTTCTTTTATAGTTAATAAAAGGCCTTTTCTTTTTCTTATTTTTCCTACCAACTAGTTTCATTATTAAACTTTCAGTATTACTGTTTTAACTTAACTCTTTTTATAATAAATTTGTAATTATAATTAATCAAATTTTATTGAAGTACCTACCTAATAATCCAACTAGAAACTTGCAGAACAAAGCACCCCTGAGAAAAAGAAGATCTTGTTGCTATATTACATTTAAATAATAATATAAAATATTCAATCAAATTTATAACTACAAATCAATTAATCGATAAATAATCATTAATTCATAATATCCATTACACCAGTTATAAATACATGACTTTTATTTTAAATTATTGAATGTCCTTGCTGTATTTGACAGTTACCTAAACGTTGAATAAATTCTTGTTTATGGTTTCTTGAGAAGTATTGTTTATTTCTGTTCGAATTCTTTTAATTGCATACTTTACGGATACACTGTATAAATTGGACTACAAAATCCGGATAAGCCAAATTACGCAAAACACCTACTTGAACTCACATATACTCACTAATTAATTAATATCAGATAGTTATCTATTGAAAAAAGATGTAACTACTATATCAAACTGATAATTATTTGAAACAGTTGTCACTGAGATAAGAAAGTTAATTTCTTCAATAAACTGTGGAAGTTTTGTTCACAATTTTTTTTTGGTGTTCTTAATTTATAGTTACACTTTTTATTGCAGTTAAATCAATTGTTTTCAAACACAAATGTGATCACGAACAAACTTCTACAAAAAAAGGTAATCTTAAAAATTTTGAATATACCTACTGGAATTGTCGGTGGTCTAAAATTTCGTGTTAAGGTGCTACAAAGAAAAATTAAAACAATGGCTTTATGATTTTTGAACTTCCACTTTGCGATGGCGCACAGCTTCTTAAAGTTTACTTTAAATTAGTATCATCACTAAAGTTCCCAACATTGTAAAAGAATAGACCGATTAAAGTAATTAATGTAATTAAAAGTTTTTTAGTACCAGACTTCAGATATTATTTAAGAATGTGACTTCAGAGAAGTGTAAAAGATTATACAATCTAGTTAAGAATTTAAATTGTTTTTCAATGTTAGACTAAATTTTTGCAAAAACATATCCTAAATTTAAAAATTAAAAAAATCCCTAGATTTTGGAGAAGAAATTAAGAAATTAATTCACTATAAGAAAAAAGTTTACATTTTTTTATCGATTTTGTTCTTGATATGCTAAAAAAATTTACCTTAAAAAAATGACAATCAAAGAAGTTTTTGGGCATGTCGCGTTCAAAATAGTCACCATTATACCGGGTGTCCCATACTAATTTATCCAGGCTATATCTCTTAAACGAATAAAGATTCTTGAATGGGACCAAAGTGATCTATTCCATTTCCAATACACTTTAATATGGCGGAGAAAAAATTATCCCCTAAATATTCATCCCTTAGTTACAACCCCTAACTTTAAATTTTTTAATAGCACCTTGTACATTTTTTTATAATTTTGGATTTGGTCTTCCATCGTCTATTCAAAAAAATTTTTCATAGGTAATCAAGAAAATATCAGTTTATTTTTTTATTTTTGTTAAATTAATCAAGAAAGTCTTAAAGCTTAAAGGAACCATACAAATAACAATTAACTAATTAATTATTACATTAGATGTTCAAATTGTAGTCCACCTGCTGCAAAACACATTTCGAATCTTGCCAGAAGATTTCTCTTGTATGTGTGGCTTGAATCATTGCTGGAGTAATTTAACGACTTGTCTTGTGTTTTCTTTTAATTCTTCTACATTTTGCGGTTTTGATTAATAAACAATATCTTTTTTCACTCCCCCAAAAGTCAGGTGAGCGTGCCGCCCCGAATGCCTTCACTGGTATGATTATTGAGCCTGTTTTTCTTAAAATTCAACAATTGTGGAACAAATTTTGCTGCTACGCCTTTCATAAAAAAAACATTTAAAAAAATTTCATGGCATGACTTAATCAATATTCCAACATGCATCAGTGATAACTGTAATTGTGATTTGGCGATCGTTCATAACCATTTCTTTCAGTTTTTCCACATTTTTATCGTTTATTAAAATTGCTGGGACGTCCGGAACATTTCTCATCTTTAACGTCTTTATACCGTAAACTCTCTACTCACCATTGGACTTTGTTACGATTTTACTCTCACTTTTTCCTTTTTCATTTTTACGCAAAGTTCTGTATAAATCCTTTGTTTAATATTTTTAACAAACGTAAATAAAAACTTTTGTTGAGAAACAATGTTTGAATGGGTCATATGTAGGACCCATACAGTGTTAGACTCACCTCTGAGAGGAGTTCTACTAACCAAACCCACCTCAAAAATCGCCGTTACCCTCGGCGCTCCCCTAGCATTCTTCGAAACAAGTGGTGGTTCCAAATAAATACTCTTCTCATATCATTCATACCACTCGTGCCACCAAGAATATTCCCTTCTTCTAACCATGCACTCCACTATTACTTCTAACCATTCCTTCTCTCTCAACAACCAAAGTTATCCCAGTACACCGCCTCCTCGAGCTTCCTCTTCAGCTGTTTCAAAAATTTCTCATTTTCCCAACATATAAACACCTCACACCTCTTGCACACTCTCTCTCTTCTTAATCTTTTGTAGACCAATCTCCAGTGAGCACTTGGAGCAGCTGAAGTAACTCACCTCATCAAACTTCCGGTCCGTTCACTCTCTTCCTTACATACGAGTATATTTCCGTTTTTCACCCGACACTTCCGCTCCATACTCTGCTCAATCGTCTTACCAATAACTCTCCTGTTCCGCTCTCTCCTTTACATATCAATCTGCCCAGCCCAGCTGCCCGTAGTTTCGCCTTCTGTGCCGTCTTCAACATATTTATATTGTTTGAAGTATAGTTGGCTATCCAATCACACACCGAGATATTTCACCGACTCTAGGCGAATTTTCTTACCCTTCATCATCACCCCATTTTCCCTCGCTGACACCTGAAGCCTTAGCAGTTCTTACTGACAAAGTTACAGCTGAAAATTTTATCACACAGGGTAATTGATTAGTATGAGGAGGCTCAGTAGATCTGTTATAGTAAAAATTGCATATTTGACAAAAATTGTAGACTCCACATTTTAAAATTAGTTACAATCCTACATGGTGTTCCATAAGATGGTGGCACACCAAACTTATGTTTTTTTTTAATGCAACACCCTGTATTTTATTTAAAATTTGAAATCTGCTATCCACATCACAACAATGTATAGTTTTACCGGGTTTTTAAAAAGTTATAACCAATATTACCTGAAATCCTGAAAATCGTATCAAGTTTAATTCTCTGTATAATTAAAAATGAGTATAGGAACATTGATATTGTGAAGCAGATTTCATTTTTTTTTCATTTATAAAAACATAAGTTTGGTGTGCCACTATCTTATGGAACACCCTGTAAGATTGTAACTAATTTATAAATATGGAGTTTAAAGCTGCCTTCAATTTTTGTCAATAACTATTTTTTGTAATTTTTACTATAACAGATCTACTGAGCTTCCTCACACTAATCAATCACCCTGTATATACTAATATTTAAAAAATTGAATTAGGCTCTCTACACCTACGAAATTTAAAAATTTTTGTTATTTTCTAACACAATCTCTTTTCTTTCACAAATAGTCTTTGTTATAATAATATAAAAAACGAAATTTTAGACATCTATAGCTTAACATTTATCTAGTGTCTAGTGTATAGATTTAGAAGTAGCTTAAAAAAAGTACCACTTAGTAGTTGCTTTTGGAAGAAACTAGTTGGTTTGCTTAAAAATTATGTTTGCATTAAATTGGTACCTAAATACAAGATGTCTGACGACGTTTTGATTGTCTAAATTCTCGAAAACTATTCATATGACATATTATAAGAAATTTGGCAGATATAAAAAGTCGAAACTGCTGCTTATATTTATTATAAAAAACTATATCATTCAAATCATCCTATATCACATAAATTAGCAGCTTATAATTTTATGATACATAGAGCATTTTCAATTCCAATGAACAAAAATAATTTTAATAAAGAAATTGAGATTATAAAACAAATAGTTAGGTACATGTAATGGCTATCCATTATATTTGATAAATAAATTAATTAATAAGAACAACTAATATTCCCTGAACAAACAAAAGAAATTAATAGTACTTACGTTACAACAGCGGGAAGTGACTTATTTACGGTACAAGATAAAAGTTTATGAACGAGGCGACGAAGGAGCCGAGTCAAGAATATCTAATGGAGTACCGTAATAATCACTTCACGGAGTGTGTATCGTAATATATTTTTTTTCATACTGGCTTTGGTTTTAAACGCAATAAAATATGATACTGAAATGAAATATTTGATCATTTTATTAGGAAGTCATGTAGAATGCTGTGAAAAAATTATGTTACTTGATTTATTCTTAACATAAGTAGTTGATTTGCTTTATAAACAGAGGTTACCAAGTAACAATGTAAATAAAGGCAGATAGATTGAATTTTTCTGCACACACGAAATACCTGCGAAGAAAATGGATCTGAAATTAGTTGAAATTGCTGAAAAAACTGCTGAAGCGATAGGGCAAATCATTCCAGTTAAGTCTGCGAAAAGATATGAAAAAGAATATGCGCTGTTTTGCAACTGGCGTGAACAACACAATTTGAAAAGTAGTGCTAATGAACATGTGATGTTGGCTTACTTTTTGGTTGTGGTAAGAACAGTTTTTTTAAAGAATATTCTTTTTAACAGTTTAAATTTTCAGTCAAAAACATTCAACCCTTTTTCATTGTGGTCCAAATACTCGATGGTAAAATCAATGATTATGATTAATGGGAAACATATCAAGTTTCCCAAAGTTGATAGCTTTTTTGAAAAAACAAAATGTAGAACATCAGCCAAACCAGTTGAAGGTGCTGACAAAGGAACAAATTGAAAGCTTCATGAGGGACGCTCCAGATAAAGAATATCTATTACTCAAAGTGATAGCATTACTCGGAGTTCTATAATTATTGGAGATCTATAATTTAAGTTAGTGATGTGGAGGATAGGGGTACTCAGCTAGTAGTTAAGATTAACCAGAAAAAAGCGCATATTCGACGAGCTTTCACTGTGATTAACAGTGATGAGGTTCACTATTTGGATGTGTTTAGAAAATACATGAATTTACGGCAACACCTCTCCCTGAAAGCTCTTTTGGTGGGGTATAGACAAGGAAAACAAGGAAAATGTCTGTCTCAAAGAGCTGGTATACAAACTGTTGGCGGAGCACCTAAGAAAATAGCTGAGTTCTTAAAACTAGACCAACCAGAAAAGTATACAGGTCATTGCTTCAGGAGAACATCCTCAACGTTGTTGGCCAATGCTGGAGCTGACCTTAAAGTTCTAAAACAGCACGGTGGATAGAAGAGTTCTTCATATGCAGAAAAGTATATAGAAGAATCGATTGAAGGCAAAAACAAGATTGCAAGAATGATACAAAGGAGCGAAACTTTTGTTGAAGTGGTACATCACAACCACGCGTCTTCCGCAATTACAGAAAACACTGTAAATCCATCAACAATTCTATTAATACATATTGCTGGCAACAGCAGTTGTAAAATTAATGTCAATTTTTAAAAACTAGAATAAAAGTGCCATTTCCCGGACTCAAATGATTTCGAGAAATGACACTTCACCGTACAGTATGAAAAAATACTTGTAAAGTATTACATATTGTGGAAATATTTCTAAAACAATTTCAAAAATAATATCTTCGGCAACATCTGCATTAATTTCATTCAAATCACACAAAATTACCTAAATTAAAAAAATCTAGTGTTTACAAAATTAATTGTCCAAAATGTAATGCTGTATATGTAGGTCAAATACAAAGAAATTTTAAAATAAGATTACAACAACCAGATAAGTCATACTATGCAAAACACGTTCTTGAAAATCCACACTCACTCATACATACCAATGACATTAAAATACTACATATTTGTGATAAAAAACCAAATTTAGATTTCCTCAAAGAACTTGAAATGAAAAGACATCTAGCAGATCAACAATTTAAAGTAGTGAATGAACAAATACATCTTGAAAGTTCTCCACTATTAAACTTTTTACTTTGTTCAGAACAATAAACAACTAAAAGGTTGTATTAACTTTCACTATTTATTCTATAAATTGCAATTACAGCTGTTTCGCTATATATAGCTATATATAGCGAAACAGCTGTAATTGCAATTTATAGAATAAATAGTGAAAGTTAATACAACCTTTTAGTTGTTTATTGTTCTGAATAACATGAATTTTCACACAGTAAGGGTTAGTACCATAAATTACTTTTTACTTTGATTTAGTCATCATTTTATACATAGATAAAACGTAATTGTAACAGAAATAATTATTCAGAACAATAAACAACTAAAAGGTTGAATTAACTTCCACTATTTATTCTTTAAATACTTTTAATGTAATGACACCCGTTTCGCTATCGAAATAGCATCGATAGCGAAACGGCTGTCAAAATTATTTAAAGCATAAATAGTGGAAGTTAATTCAACCTTTTAGTTGTTTATTGTTCTGAATAAGATGAACTTTCACATAGTAAGGGTTAGTACCATAAATTTCATTAAGAAATAATTATATTAATTTATTGTAAAGATCAGCATGATATAGTTTTTTACTGGTTTTTATATATCATTGCACAGTTACACTGATCTTAGAGGGAAATACATCCAGGATAATCCCTTAGGGCTAATAACATCTAGGCTTTAATAATGTTTTGTCTTTATTACTTTCACACTTGGTCTAGCCGTAACTACTTAATCAACATCAAACTAACCTAACCTAGCTACAAACAAACAAAATGTTTTTTAGCAAAACTGCTGTAATTGAATTTAAAACGTATTTTATGAATAAATAGTGGAAGTTTCATTCAACCGTTTAGTTGTTTACTGTTCTTAATAAAATACTTCCGTTGTTCCTGTTATTTCGGGTCACACGACCCCAACATAATTTTTTTAAATGGGACAACTGGTATAATATTACAATTTTGCATATATTCAAAAATAAATTCAACGATACCACACTTGTCATCAGTGTATTGTGCAGTAATGATAATAGGAGCAAATAATGAACATACTTAAACATTATTTTATTAAAAAAAAAGTAACAAGAATATGACTTATAATAACAGTTCTCGCATAAAATTCACCTAACAAGAATGAATGACAACCTATGTTGTTGATGCAAAATATTTTTTAAATATCATACATGTCATATGAATAGTTTTCGAGAATATGGACTGTCCAAACATCGTTGAACAACCTGTATAAAGTACTACTCATCAATCTGCTTTAGTAGAAGTGATGTGAAGTATATACGAAAGGTATTTTAACCTAAAACAGGTATTATTAAAACCTTACTAAAGGCATTCCGACCAATTAGTCAAATATCTATATCTGCATCTTTATCTGTATCGGTATCTGTAATTCTTGTAGGGTGGGTCACCCCACCGTATTTAGGCCACATTTGGCGCCTGGCGCGTCCTTCAGAGTTTGAGCCTACCTATTAGCTCGTCAACTACCTGCTTAAAGTAGGTAATAACGTCGCCAGTAGGCAGCTCTCCCAAGTTAGCATGTGTTCTCGCCAAATACAGAAAATCGTATTAGCAATTAGTCAGATATATATTTCCTCCTTAAGGCACATTAAGATTTTGCGAAATATGCATATACTTTTGATAAATCCACTAATTCAGCTTACGTCAGGTAATGAGAGATTGTTGGATAATTAATAATTGACAGTAAGAATATTTATAGGTATCGGAAAAGCATTTGACAGTAGTATCCCATCTCTTTGTTCCATTGCGTGTGTGCGCTCTCTATCAGAGCAATAGGTATGTTCAAACGTGGAAAATATTAAAATTATAAGACGTCTCATCGCGTGAGTCGTGAGTAAGTTTCATGTATTATCACCTTCATTTCTTGGTCTTATGGTCTGTTTGATTACTCACAAAAGTTTAGAAATAACTTGCATGAAACTGCTTATTTCTTATATACCGACTGTAGGTTTTGTTTTTTGTAATTTTTAATTTGTTATTAAAACCATATTGTAGCATTGGAATTTGTTTATTTGTATTTAATATATATATATGTTATATTTTTTGCAGGATAATGATAATCCTTTCCTAAATGGAGAAAAACTTCCGGTTGCTGCAAAAAAAGGCAACAACGTTATATTATAAACTCATTTGGATGACTAATGATAATAACTGACTACGGCTATGAACTCGGACGATCCAAAGAACAATAATCAATTTATCTTTCGATAAAGTTGTTTTAAAAATTTAGATAGTAGTTGCTTTTAATGTAAGCATGTAACACAAAATGAAAGGTACCCCTGCTGTTAGAGTTAGAACAACCAAAACTTTGTTGGTAACTCAACAATTCTCAAGAGAACGACGCAACTTTTTAGTCATAACTTTGTTTGACATATCATGACGTCGACCAAAAAAAAACAAAGATGTATCAACTTAAGTCATGTTCAAGGCCCTATTGAGTTTGACCGATGCTTACATTGAGCTACGAAGAACTTGCCGTGGAATTGGTAGTTGGTTTCCACCGCTAGTTTTTCGGACCTACTTAAAATATTGGCCAAAATCAAAACGTAACTTAAGTGGATAGTTGAACCACTACGTATATAAATTATGATTGTGTCAACGGATCATTTAATTTAATTGTGTAAAATTTTACTGGTTTTTAAATGATTAAATACATCAGAACTACAGTTTTTACTAATTTCTTGTGGATAATTTTTAAACATACGTGTAGCCTCTGCATTAAACGAAATAACTTACTCTTCTTGTAATAAAAAATATTACGTTCTTATACTTTTTCGAAGTATTAGAACGCAGTGTTTATATTGTATTTTTAACACCCAGTAGCCAATCGTGTTGTTTCGTGTAAAACAAAGAATTTGCAAGTAAAAAATTGTCTATAACGTCTTGAAAAGTAAAAATTGCAATTTCTTACGATGCAATCATTTGACAACCAAATTACTGATACCTACTTTAGGATTTGTATATTAAGGGTGGTTATAACATAAATCTAACTCTCTCTTGTGTTTATAGACTGTTGATATTTTAAAATAATAGTTAATGGTGTTTGAATAAACTATTTATAAATGTTATTAAACATAAGTTTTTCTTCTATTAAAAAAATTAAAACTGAGGCGTTATTTTAAATGTTTATTATTTAACTTTTAAATTTCAAATACAAATGCATAAGAAGTATATATTATACCAAACGGAATAAAGTTATTCTCATAATGCAGTTGTGGTAGTTTTATTATTAAGACAGATCAAAAAATTAAGCGCAAACCAATGCCTTGAAGATGGAGAAATATTGGTCAAAATAAGAAAATGTGTTTACAGTAAGTCATGCTGCCATCTCTAAGAGTAAAATGGAATTTGTATTGTGTGTTGCCTAGAAATGATAAAATTAGTGTTCCAGTATAAAATATTTTCATATTGCTTTTTGAATTTTTACCAAATATATTATATTGAGTTATTAAAGTGTTTTTATTTAATTTGCAATGAAATTAAAAGTAATTCATACTTTATATAATAACAAAACAATATTTTATTTACATATATAATTTTCTGAATGAATACCTATGAATAAGGGATTAGGTAGGTACTCTACAAGGTATGCTCTACAGCTAAATTTTGCAGTAAGAAGAGAGAATAGTATAGAATAGGTATACGCTTACATACAATTTATACAGATATAAAATCTACTATGATATGGTGGAATACTTATGTAGGTATATATTAATAGATGTAAAATCACACTAATCATGGGTGTATTTAGGGGGGTCATTATTATTTGGGAATAATTTGGTAAAATCGGAAAAGAAAATTGTATTATATTTTTTTATTGCCACTTTAACAATAAAATTTCTCATATAATGTTGTAAGATAGCCTAGAAATACGTTATATAAATCAAAATATTCTGGTGACCCCCCTATATTTCCACCTAAATCCGCCACTGACACTAATACAGAATAAAATTTAATATAAATACCAAATGTACATAACATTTATATTAAATAATTCTTACAAATACTATACATACTATATAATAAACCTATATAAATATTTGTTTTAAATGTTCTAACTTCCTACCACTTTTTTTCAAATCAATACTTTAAAATTTTGAACATATTCACAGCAAGGTATTAATGACCATTTAAACTCTGCATTTTTTACTTAATTAATTGTTGTGTAAATATTTTTGTGTCAGGTAAAAAGATAAATTTTAGCGATTATTTTTCGTTGTAATAGTTTTCAGAGGAAGCTAATATTTATCTATATGTCTAATTTTTCGCAATTTCTAGCAAGCACACCATCCTATGATACTATTATTCCAGTTACTTTCAACTAGGCTGCCTACCTAGCATCTATTCATTTTCTGGTATACTTTATTAATTTAATAACTTTTTGTTGTGTTGCAATTATTGTTGATAATTTTAATATCGATGGAAAACAGTACATATAATTATATAAATCTTATCTTTTAATTTCATGTTTAGACATTGGGAAAAAACATTTTTTTGTGATTTTCTTCATTCACTACAGCTTTGTGTTTTCTTAATAAGTTGTGCCATTTCCGGTCCTACATCTTTTGAAGGTTCATTATTTATTTTTTTTATCGACCGTTCATTTATGGTTAATTCGAAAACAACATCATTGATTAATTATCTCTATTTATATGAATTATTTTATATTAAAAGGGGAGTCTAAAATGTGACAGCTGAAAAAGGGTGGCAAGCCTAAATTCTACACAAAATCAAAAGAACGCCTTTAAATTACGCATTCAAATTTTAATATTTGTGTTTATGTTATTTTTAGTAAAAATGGTCTAGAACCACTAATTTGACCACGTAGAACACGAAAATGGCGATAAAACTGCAGAATTGCCTACAGTTTCCAGAAAAAATGGCATCCATAGGATACAGCACCACTTCCCTCCAAACGCAGATATAACATATTTCTAAAATTGCTATCGAAAAACTGACTACACCAGTCGAATAAGCTCCTCAAAAACCCTAATTTCTATATTTTCAAGTATTTCAAAGAAAGAAAAGTTTTCCCTAAAAAATGGCAAGGCAAATACATTTGAATTTGGAGTCTTCAAAATTTAGTAAAAATCTAAGTTATGTTATTTTTGGTAAAAATGTTTTGAAACCAATAATTCGACAACGTAGAATACGAATATGGCCTTAAATTGCAGAATTGCCTATAGCTTCCGGCAAAAATGGCATCCATAGGGTGTAACAGCATCACTTCCCCACGAATGCAGATGTAACTTGCTATCGATAAACTGATTGCACTAGTCTATTCAGCGACTTAAAAACCGTTTTTTCATATTTTCAAGCATTTCAAAGAAAAAAAATTTTCACTTAAGAAAATGGCAAGGCTAATACGTTTGACTCTGCTGTTTCAAAATTTGGTCAAAATCTAAATTATGTTATTTTTGGTAAAAATGGTCCAGAACCACTAATTCGACCACGTAGAATACAAAAATCGTTTTAAAATTGCAGAATTGCTCATAGTTTTCAGCAAAAATTGCATCCATAGGGTTTTACAGCATCACTTTCCCCCGATCGCAGATTTAACATGGTTCCAGACTTGCTATCGTAAAACTGACAGCACCAGTCAATTTAGCGACTAAAAAACCCTACTTTTTATATTTTTAAGCATTTCAAAAAAAAACTTTCACGTAAGAAAATGGCATGGCTAATACCTTTGAATTTGGTGACTTCCAAATTTGGCCAAAATCTAAAATATGCTATTTTTGGTAAAAATGGTCTAAAACCTCTAATTAGACCACATAGAATACAAAAATGGCGTTAAAATTGCAGAATTGTCTATAATTTCCAACAAAAATGACGTCCATAGGGTTTTACGGCACCACTTCCCCCCGAATGCAGATTTAACAAGATTAAACTAACTGCACCAGTCGATTCAGCGACTAAAAATACCCTATTTTCCATATTTTAAAGCATTTCAAAGGAAAAAAATTTTCACCTAAAAAAATGGCACAGCTAATACCTTTGAATTTGGTGTCATCAAAATTTGGTCAAAATCTAAATTGTTATTTTTGGTAAAAATGGTCCAGAACCACTAATTCAACCACGTAGAGTACGAAAATGGCTTCAAAATTGCAGAATTGCCTATAGTTTCCAGCAAAAATTGCATCCACAGGGTTTTACAGCATCACTTTCCCCCGCACGCAGATTTAACATGGTTCTAGACTTGCTATCGAAAAACTGACTGCACCAGTCGATTCTACGACTAAAAATACCCTACTTTCCATATTTTCAAGCATTTTAAAGAAATAAAATTTCACTTTAGAAAATGACAAGGCTAATACCTTTGAATTTGGTGTCTTCAAAATTTGGTAAAATATAAATTATGTTATTTATGGTAATAATGGTCCGGCACCACTAATTCGACAACGTAGAATACGAAAATGGCGTTAAAATTGCAGAATTGCATATAGTTTCCAGCAAAAATGGCATCCATAGGGTTTTACATCACCACTTCATCCCGAACGCAGACTTAACATGGATCTAGAATTGCTATCGAAAAAATGACTGCACCAGTCGATTCAGCGACTAAAAAAAGCTATTTTTCATATTTTCAAGCGTTTTAAAGAAAAAAAATGGCAAGGCTAATATCTTTGAATTTGGTATAGATATCTTTAAAATTTGGTCCAAATCTAAATTATGTTATTTTTGGTAAAAATGGTCAGGAACCACTAATTCGATCACGTTAAAATTGCAGAATTGTATATAGTTTTTAGAAAAAATGGCATCCTTTTAATTTCAATTGATTTCACAAGTCTGGGTTTGACATTTTTGAAATATAATATTAATTACATAATATTAACAAAATTATATGTGGTACTTGTAAGAGTTTTGTTAGCTAATTACTGATAGTCAGCTTATACCACTTATTCAGGTATCTTGAAGTTAGTTATCTTCAAAGGTTATTGCAAATATGGCATTATTTTTTTTATTCGCCACATTCTTGAAATAAAAATTAACTACAAGCTTAATTGTCGGTTGTACTAAGTAATTCATTTTTCATTACATAATGGATTTGGGTGGTAATTTACATAGGTATGCCCAATACTCTCTAAAAAATAAATGAGATTTATTTATTTAGGCAGCAAATAACCAGCAAACTACCTACTTCAAGTCATTTTGAAGTCTAAAATAAAAAATTCATTGATCATTTCATTTTAATCCAATTTTTCCTTAGAACTTTATATTCTTGAGTTCTTTTGTGGAAAATAATGGTAAGTTATTGTAAGTAGGTATTTACTTTAATAATATTTTTATTCTTACTTTTACTAGTCTGGCAACGTGTCCAAATCAGTTGAATCTTTTACAATGTTTAGATAATTATATATTTATTAATTATGTATAAAACTAAATACATACTGAAATTGTATAAAATTTTAAAACATAGTGTCTTTGTGGAATATAATATGAAACCGGAATGGTTTTATTATAATTAATATTTCTATTATAATAAATATCTTATTTTTTAAATATTTGTTATGCCGAAATCTTATGTTTTTTATATAGGTATTGGTATAGAGCAAGAGCCCGTGAACCCCAGCTTTTATACGATAACATAAGTAGAATTATAATTTCATGAACATTAAGGGTGTCTGGCAAGGGGTTGCCACGATGTTAAGTGTCTGGCAATCAATAACGTGATTTTTAATAATATTCTGAAGGTAATTCCAAAAAATCACACTTTATTATTTGATGAATTTAGATCGGTATTTTACACACCTTTAGTATACCGTTTACCTGCCAAAGCCACGGTGACCCAAACTTCATAATAGTCCATCGTTCTTACATTTTTTGGGAGCATGCACTGACAAACTTTCAGCTTTTATAAAATAACGAAGGTATGGGATTCACGGGCTCTTAGACTAATATTTTAAATCCTTAGAAAAATAAATTTGTTCACCGACGGCCACGAAACACAACAAAGTTCCAAAGTGGATCCAAATAATATTTAATAATTAATTTACAGGTATCTTTTATCTGTTTATGGTCTTAAGATCAAATGTAAGTGTATGTCGTGCAAACATTCAAAGATTTACGAAGCAAAATTCATATTTTCATCTTTGTCTTAATAAAGAAAGGTAAGAAGCTCTAAATATATTCGAATTTATAATAAAAATACTAATTTGAAACCACTATGGCCATCTAGTCCACATTCATGTAATTTAGAAATAGGTAACCAGATTTTTCACTAAATTCAGGTAGTCTTACTAAACTACAAACGCCCCTCTTAATGAACGATTTTATTATATGCAACACAACATACATTTCTATTATACCCATCAAGCTTGTTATTTCACCCCTGGTTAGGCAACCAAACATACAAATATGAAGTTTTTATAATCCCGTACCTTTTATAATCATTGCTTGCAGACGCTGTCAATTGCTTTTTAACGCCGAACGCACCCAATGATTAGCTCTTTTTTCTTGAAAACTATTAGAAGTAGACATAGAAATTGAATTACCTGTACTGAGAAAATAATGTACTTGACTTTTGACTCAATTGTCAATCAAAGGAAAATTAATAACCATCATTTTTAAAAACAATAGTTCATTGTTACTGTTCATCTTCAGGGAATGAAACCTGTACCGATTTTCATGGAAAAAATAACATGTTTGGTTTGCTACTAGCAATTTTGTTATGTAAATTTCACAGCCGCCTACAATTTTTGTTACCTATACCCACTTTTATTGCTATCTGAAAATGAAAGCTTTATAACACTAATGAAAGTGTAGTTATTATTTTATACTATATTAAGAACTAATATATTCTTTTGACAAGTAGGTAATTTGCCTAACAACTGGAATATACCAACAATTAACAAAGAATAAATAGATACCTACGTCCTACCCGTCATCCATTTTACTATGTAATAGTATATTCAATTGTTTCTGTTTTATTAAATATTTGATTAAAATGTTTAGTTTACGTTTTTTGCAGATTATGTAGGGCTTAGTACTTATCATATTTTCACATTTTTCAATATGTAAAACGCAAAATTTCTTTGAAGTCTATTTCATTTTATATGCTGTGTAGACAACGTATTATGAGATCTTATGCGATAAAAGGCCTTGAAGTTTAGTTCAGTGACCGAATTGTATTCTTGGAACCACTTCATTTCAAATATTGTTGAATCGCATACCTTACCTTTTTTAGTTCTCAAAAGTATCGCTTTTTTTTAAACTGAATTAAAAGGAAATTTTTATTCGTCAGACAGTGGAATTTCAATATTAGGAGGGTTAAAAAAACGTTGTGATATAGTATATTAAACAACGCATTTCATATGGCTTTCTGTTAAGACAAGTTTAAAAAAGGAATCGCGAAGCGATGAGTTAGTTACTTTTGCCCGAAAAATAAAGGAACTAAGATACTTTAATGTTATATATGTTGTCGGATGTTAAGATCTTTTTACAACAATTTGAATTATAGAGAAAGAAAAATCAAAGAGATTAAATGTAAAATGTTAGATTATATTATGAATAAGGACAACTAAGTGATGAAACTTGCAATATCTCTGTATTTAATTACAGAATAGTACTAGTCACTATTAAAAAAGTCGCCTTTAATACTGTCGGACATTTTGCAATATCTCTCTATTTTTAATTATACCTCATAATCAAAATGGTGGATTGTCAGCTCTTGATTAAAGCTAGCAAACGTGTCCCGACCAATATCTGTTTAGTTCGTTTCTCAGCGCTTGCAAGCACTGTCAATCGCTGAACGCCCCCAATGAGGTTAAAATTTACCGTAACAAAGAAGCACATTGTTAGTATTTCTCATTACATGACATATATCACTGTACCTCCATGTCATGTACCTACCAATGCGCCTGGCCACTCGGCACTGAAAATTTTTGCTGTAAATTGTTTTCCATGAACCTTTTTTATTTCAATAATTGTATAGTCTATGACACCAATGACAGTAGAAAACCTGTATTTTTGATACCCACGAAGTTTTTCAGCCTCCAAGCTTTCGATGTACTGAAAAAATATTATTTGAATCCATATATTATGGGTCGGTTGCATAAACGCTTGTTTAACCCTACTGCGTGGGCGGACATTTCATTTTTATTAACTTTTAGATGAAGTTGACGAAGCTGGGTTGTTATCTTAAATAACTTTTCCCTAAAATTAAATAGTTAAATTTCAGTTTATTTAATTTGATTATAAAAAAACGAATCTCAATATTTATAAATTAATGGACGTTTACTGCCAAAATGATTCTCTTGTTTTGATGGTAAACTGTGACTTTTAATGTTTCAGATGAGTAAAATATACTATATAAACTACCTACCAGAATAAATACCTACATAAGGCATAAAAAAACAATTTTAAAAATAGAAATGAAAGAGGTGTGTTTTCCCTATTCAAATTATATATTTAGTGAATATTAAAATCTCTTGGTTTAATGGTAATCTGTAATTTTGATGAACTAACTGTCATTTTTTCATAAGATCAAAACCAATAGACCGTTAAAATTATTTAAAATATCTCTTTAAATAAAATTATGTCAAGGATTTAGTTAATCCAGTAACAAAAAATAAGTAATGAAGTCTGTTTAAGTTTCAAAACATATACAATTTTCGTCTTTCCAAAGTCTACTCTACTTATTCACTCTAAGAAATTTGACAACGTAGCCTAAGAATCAAATTTTACCTCTTTTGTCGACGAAACAAAGTATTCTTAAAACTTCAAATAGCAACATGCGCCTCAGGGGAGTGTAACCTTTACCAATTTATCATAGAGTTAACAAGTTGTTAAGTAACAGAGGTTTGACAAGTGTTTATCCAACCGGCCCTATTTATCTCAGACTTATTTGTCGAAAACAAATTCCAGGTATTTGTTTTGGTTACAATTTGCTGAGTAACAAATTTTAGTACGTTGGATACTGTGGATTGGCTGATACCAATATCGGTTTATCAATACGTAATTAATCTAAAGTTAGCTGTAAGTAACACACAAGCCATGTCTATCTTTTAGCTCTTAGCAGTTGACTCGGTATTGATAAACCGACTCTGAATGCTAATTAAAAAATAGGAAAATAAAATTTTTCTGGAAGTATCCAATTTTATTCTTATTTTATTTTAACACTACTGCTCTCTGCTAATCACCACAATCTGCTACACATACTTTTATCCTCTGTATCCAAGAATGGTTAGGTAAAAAAATCAAATTTAATTTTTTTAATATTATTTATGACCTTAAGATTTGATACTATACATTAGATTTGGGCAATAGACATATTAGTAATTATTATATACAGTGCGTCTAGTAAAATCTTACCAGAAAATATATAAGTAACTAAGATACATCACATGGTTTTTTTCATGAAAATAATTGAGCAACAACCCAATTAAAAATTACATTAGTTTACGAGTATATTGTAAAGTTTGTACCATAAATTTTATTAACTATATTTGTTTAAATTTCAGTTCGTTAATTTTTGGATACACACTCCAATCTACATTATACATGGCATGAATAATTTCTTGAACATTGCAGTTTTATGGAATGTAAACCAGTTATGTCATTTGTAAATAATTTACAGAAAAATAAAAACAGTCTTTTATCACAGGTTATTAATACTACTTACATAAAAATTAATTAAAATATTTCTGCTGCCAAATAAGAATGCAAAGCTTATAATTCATTCAAACTTCATATCGTAATATACACATTCAAAATAATTTTGGTTCCATGGGAACTAAATATTTCAATTGCACGATAAGCTCTTATAAATATTATTTATATTAATGACAATACAAATATTTTATTTCGATGTAGCTATATCGTCGTAGTTGATACTGCAGATCCCATTATATTTTTTATTACATACTGTAATACACAATTTTCAAAAATAGAAACAAGATTTCTATACATACAACAAAACTACAGTTGGAATTATGCTTTGGCTGTCCTGCAACCATAAACATTTTATTGCATAAATATAAAAATGTTTACTTTAGAGTACACTTTATGATTTCTTTTTGGAATTTCTCAAGATTACTTTTGTAGACAAAAAATATAGGGAGAATTTAGAATTTCTTAATATAGATTAGTCCAAGCACTGAACTCATATTCGATTGGATAATAAAAAATTAGAAGAGCACAAATTAAGGGTCTGCAAAAAATATTTATATACCTATTATTAAATAATATATATGGCACTATACAATGGATAATAAAAAGCTGTTGCTAATTGTGACAGTATAATTTCATATAATTCAGGAAAAATAATAATATATTCTCGAAAAAAATTATATTTTTTAATTTTTTTATTAAAACATAATGGGAGATTCAGTGTCTGTTTCTTTCATTGCATTCTGTTATATAATACAAACTTTACATTACACATTATTTATAAATATACATTATAAATTAATTTATAACAGAAAACAGTTTTTATTTGATGTCAATAATACCAATTACAATAAAAAAATCTACTTTGCGCTCATTAAAGAATGTTTATTTATACAGCATCAGTCGAAGTGGAAGCCCGAAGGATAACATGCATAACATTCAGGGAATTCGAAGCATTATTTAAACTGGTTTAAGGTAATAAGTATTTAATTAATTGTTCATTGTTCACGTTTAGTAAGGCACTTTGTTGTGAATAAAACATAAAGAAAAATGTATACATTTTTTCAGTCCGTGCTGTCGTAACCCTGTCACTACATGTTTGGACCTCTCAGTACGCCACAACCAGTGCCGGAAGCACTGATTTTAGCCAATCTCACACTTCTGTTCCGTCTTCACCCTCGTCCTCGAACAACGGACCAGTGGAGATCCTTTTCTTAGGTTTTGGCGGTGGTCTTGGAGGTATTTTCTTCATAGGTTGTCCGTCAGGTGGTAAGGACGACGTGGAATTTCTCTTTTCAGGACTTCGTAATGCTTCCGCATTATCCTTAGTCCATTGTAATTTAGATGGAGTTAGTTTAGTGGCATTTAAATTTCTTGGAAGTGTTTGGCTGGCAAGAACTTGGCTGGGCGGAGATTCGTGGGTTTCCGCTATTGGATCGCAGTTTATCGGACTTAATGCCAGCACTCTGTTAGACCTTGGTGTACTGGTATTACTGTCTAGCTTGTTTAAAGACATGGTACTATTTGTAGTACCGCCGTCAGCGGTAGTTCTAGCTCCTAAGTTATCGTACAAGGGTTCCACTATCATGTCTGCTGCGTTAGGCGGTTCAGAACTCCAGCTCTGCATTCGAGGCCGTCTAGGTATCGTGACGTATCCGGTACGTGGAACTCGAATAGGTGGCCCGATAAACGGAGAATGAGATCTGGAATAAGGTAGAGTACGGTAAACGTTGAGTTGATCATAAATCGGACTGTTAATGGGCGACTGAGGACCATGATGCGGTGGAAGGCGAGTAGTATCGGCTACGGTAGACGCTGAACTGCCTGCAGGTGAGACTTGGGCGGCTCTGGGAGGGAACGGCAGCAAATCGGGCGGATAGTGATGAGGAGGTGCGTCCAGTAGTACGTGGGCTTTTCGCAGAAGAGGTTGATCGAAATCGAGTGATCGGGTTTCTTCATCACAATCTGAAAATCAATAAAATCAAATTAATAAATAATTTTAAATTATATTATTTTGCTAAATACTATTTTTTGTGAAGAGAGATATTTTTTATAGATGATTATTTTTAATATAGTGGACAGCATTTTTTGGGAACGGTAACATTACTTCCATAAAGAATTCGAGATCCATAGCCGTACCACTTCTGTATCTAACTTTTAATATTTAATTTAACATTTAATACCTTTTCCCAGTTATCAGAATTTACATTTGCAGCATCCAAAAACATCAGTTCAATTGGGATCATTCCATAATTTTTTGCAATTCCAATAATTGCATATTTTTTAAATTTCTCTTTTTGAAGAGAACACAAGGAATAAAGTTATAAAGATCAGAGATAAAAATCAATTTTCTAAATCTTTTTTAGCCAATCCCGACATTTTTCTGCAAGTCTCAAGTGATAACTTGCATTATCCATTACAATGCAGATTTTTTAGAAGAAGGTACTTCATTTGCTCGAACAATTTTTTTAGAAACATCAGCATTCATATCGTTTCGTGGTAGTCTCTGGTACGAGTAGAATCTAAAGTTACTAAACCACCTTTAACCAAACTGTCTTTGCATTATTATCAGTCCCTGATGGTAAATTTAAACCAGTGGATAAATTATTTAAAAAACATTGCCTTTGACTTGTAACAGTTGCCATCAAAATTAATTTGGTACATGGACCTCGTTGATCCATGTTTCAACCAGATAAAACATTTTTCTTTTATGGTCATGAGGCAATGGGAAACGTCTACACACCATATCGCTTCTTTCTGATAAAGCAGACTTTCTGGTGTGTTTTTTCCAGAAGAAACCCATTTCCTTAAAAGTTTCCATAGTGTTCGACTCATTTCAGGGTAATCTTTATCATCTCGAACTGAGTAAAGAACTTTTATCTAGTGTTGGATATTGTTGTTGTTGTTGTTGAATTTTCGGTTTTCCTAGGATTTTACGCGCTTTTCTTCTTTTAAGTCTGTAAATTATAAATAATTTTTCTGCATATTTAACGGATATAGAAAATGCGATTAGTTTCGAAACTTTAAATATACTTCATCATAGTATAGTTATTATAGAAGATTTAAGAGAAATAGTTATATAAATGTCTAATTCATTCAAGTACACAAATGTTATTTTTAGATAATGAGATATTATAGAGTAGTAAAAATAAAAGTATATTACGAGGGGGCCGACACGCCCTATTTTGGTGTAAATTATTTCAAAAATTTGAAATATATTTCAAAAAATTCAAATATTTCAAATAATTTTCATTTATTTCAATTTTAAATATTTAAAAATATTTCAATAATATTTCAAAAATTTTTCAAAATAATATTAAATTATTTAGAACTCAAAAAAGATTGAATTTAAGAAGTTCAGAAAGCCAAAAAAATGTAGAAAAGGCTAAGATTGAGCTTTGACTGTAAGCTAATAAGTAGTTCACTTGAATCTTTTGCAAGATTTATAGAGAATTAGTTGATGAAGACATAAATAAAAGTCGTCCTAAGTACCAGTTCGCCATGTAATAAACGGCATATTTTTCATTTTCTATTTTGATGGCTGATAAATATTCTTAGTTCTCAGAACTGAACTGTTCTGTGTCAGTATCATCTATTAGAACAACACTGTTATCGCTTTCCGAGGTCGAATCAGAACCAGAAGTACCAAGAGGGGATATACTTTTAATTTTTTGAAAAGCATCCGCTGAAATTGTTATCTTTTCATTAAATGTATAGAGCACAAATAAAATTCGATATCCAAAAACGTATACTAGATATTAGCCAGTACTAGCTCCGTTTTACTTCCCTTTTGTAGCTCGTAAAAAGTGCCGAGACATCCTTATATTCCTACCGGCAAGCATGGCACAGCTAGACGCTTGTAAAAGTCGCGCGCTAAGCCAAATTATTTATAAAATAAAAAGTAATACAAGAATATTTCAAAAATATTTAGAAAATATTTCAAAAACATTTCAAATATTTCAAATATTTTAAAATAATGTCAAGTGGGGTGTACATTATTTCAACGTATTTCAACCCGTGTCGGCCCCCTCGGTAATTTATATTAAAGAAAATTAATGTTATCTTTAGATTTTCCTCTAGCGAAATGTTTTCAACCTTTATCACCTTTACGCCATACCCAAAATTAATCACTGTCCTAATCCTTCCTTCTACCAACCCATTATTGAGCAATGGACATTATCAGTACCAAGAAGAAGAGTGCTTTAGTTTAGAACCCAACTTCCTGTGTAGTCAAAAGCAGTTAATTCCTAATCCACACTGTATAACGTCACTATTATCAGTCATTCCCACATCAGAAAAGTGCCAAAAAGTACCTGTCAAAATTAGTAGTCAAATCATAGAAGAAATTAACAGTGGCCATTATATTGGTGTTTTTTCTGAAAGCCAGAAAACTCAACTAACTTGCAATGAAAACGATGTTGTTTCCATAAAAGGCACCTATCCTATCGGGGTTCCTTCTCAACGTACCTTTAGTACTACAAAATGCACCTACAGCAATGAAAAAGGGCTTATTACTGGTCACCCTACAACTTTTCAAGATATTGCAGAAATAACTGTTCGTGAAATTCCCGTCTTTAAGTTAAAAATAGAAAAAGTACATCTCGATGAAATCCATAAATTGACTGGACTATTAGTGCAAACTTTATCGTAATAATTACAATTATAATATATGTTATTGTCATAAACAGGAAGAAGCTGGTCAATTTATTCAAAAAGATGAGAAGTGCCGAAGAAGAGAAGACAGAACATGATGAGGCTCAAGATGCTCCACCCAGCTTACACCCTTGAGTTCATTCTGGAAAGGGAGGAGTAATAAAATGTTAAAATTATTATTAATTAATAACATTAAAACAATAATTGTTGTTTTTTTTTAAATAATTCTTTTTTAAAACCAAATTCAAAAAGGGGTTTTGGTCTGTCTAACCCTTTTTCAATGGCTATGAGCAGCTTATTGTCATACAAAACCCACGTCTTGTATTATCCTAAAAAAAATTATGAAATTATGAGAAATAATATGAATATTTTGTAATAATAGGTATATAAAATTACTGCACACGTTTTGCATTCGAAAGTATTAGATTTTTCTTTTTTTTAGAAAGCCAAGCCACTTTTTGCATTTGTTCCAATTTTATTACGGCTGTTTTGCTTTTGTAATCCATGCACCAGGTCTTAAGTCATAGGCCTGATGATTGCCGTGTAGATCCATGTAGCTTTTGTTGTCAAAATGACTGGACTATAAGTATTGTCAATAAAAAGCATCCATTAATATCATCTTATAATGTACAGTTTACGTAACGTAATAACGTGATCGAGGTACAAGGTTATAGCGTTTAAATTTCAGTCACTACAAATAAATTCCCAGGTAGATCGAAAATCATAAGTGTTAACCTAAATTATTCAGTTTATCCTTGAGTTGGATAAGAAAGTTTTAAACGATTTTCAATGACACCAAACGAAAACTAAGAAAAGCACATAATTACCATCTATCAGTAAACGAACTAATCAATTAATCAATACCAAAACAATATTTTGAGGTGAAGACGAGTCGTTAAGGAATGAATCTGTTTTAATGCAAAGTTTATTGCCATAATAGTATATTATATTACGTGGATACCAGTGGCGGCGCATTTTCTTAAAATAAGAGTGTTAGTCGCAACTTACAGTAGTTTATTTGTTCTCGCCCCAACTTGTACTTGTACTTGTAATTTTATCTTAAGAATAACGTTAATATGTGATAATGTAAACGAAATAAATAGTCGGAGTGATCGTCACTCAAACAGTACTAAAAACTAAAATATACTGACATAAAAATCCGAACACCCAGTTTGAATGATTTTATTTTAATAAAATTTGGTTAATTTATTTATTTTACTGAAATAAACAATTAATAAAATTTTGAGCCTTATAAGTTAAAGATTCCGGTTGTTATACTGCCTTTTTTGAAATCCAATAACAATCCAAAAATGAATATTGTAGCCGTAGTAAAGATCCAAATTTTACGGATTATGGTTCTTGACATTCTTTACGATTGGTCTAGGCCTAGGGCCTGTACGATTTCGTCCACTTAGTGAGTTTGATAGGGGTCGTATAGTGGGAATTCGGGAAGCTAGAAATTGTGAAATTGCAGTTAGAGTGCAAAGAAGTGTAGACACCGTGGTTAGGTATTGTCAGGCATGGCTTCGAGAAGGCCGTACGCAAAGAGCAAGGGGTCTGGACAATTATTGGCCTTAGGGGACCGTTTCTCCACTACCAGGTCCATTGCAAATGAATAGTTTGCAGAACACGGAAGACCTATTGGCATGCGAAGTGTTTACCGACGAATAAGACGTTTTGGCCTGTTTTAATACCGACCACACTGGCCTTAGGGAACCGTTTCTCCACTACCAGGTCCATTGCAAATGAATAGTTTGCAGAACGCGGAAGACATATTGTTATGGTTCGAGATTACCTTTAATCTCCATCAGAGGTAACATGAACGCGCAGCGTTATATCCAAGAAGTTTTAGAACCCCATCTTTTACCCAATCTTGACACCTTGGCAAATCCAACTTTCCAACAAGATAATGCCCGACCACATGTGCCAAGAGTCACAATAGACCTTGAAATATTTAAGCTCATCAGATTTATATTAAACTTTTTTAAAACACTATAAACAAACCAAAGCGTCACAAATCTACGAACACGACCTCGTTGTATTATATTGTTATTGTGATCAGCTGAGGTGGCATCATGGCCGCAGAAAGTAGTGTGCGAGAGAGTGAGAAATAGAGAAAGAGTGAGAAGGGGAGAGAGGCGCGGAGTGGGAAATACATAGTTCTCATCACCGATTTTTTTTACTAATCTGATTGGCTACCCTAGACGTACCCTTGTATATTAAGGGCTCATATATGGTGAAAGTACTTAACAGGGTACAAGGTATCCCCCTGTATATTAATCTGCTGCGCTTCAGTAAATTCAGAAATCCTCGCTTGCGGGCTCCCCTACTATTTGGGATACTTTAACAACATCAACGCTAGATGCAAATAAAAAGCGACTTCTTCCTCGAATGTTTAAAAAGCTTGATGATCAGGACTTATCTTACATGTATCGAAGCTCTTTCTTGTCCCTATATGCTTACCAAAGGCCCTCAAAATTATTTGTTTTAAATTACCGACACCGGCAACTATTGATGTACTCCGTGAAAAAATTCAGCAGCCTATTTTTAATAACATGCTAAGCAATCCTGTTAAGCCTTATGAGTACTGCTTGGAAAGCAATGGCGAGCACTTTGAACACATTTACATAGAAGCAACACTTAAAATTTACATTATTTTAAATGTTATTATTTAATTTTCCATGTCTAATAAAGCTTTAGTTTTTCAGTGTTGTTTGTTTTGGCGCATACTGTACTACGTGTGTTTTCAATTTCACTTATGTTTATATATTTATTGTTTTATATTTAAATACTACAATTAATAAATATTAAAAATTGCTTTTTCTGTTAGCACCACACCCTGTAAATCACTTCGTGGGTTTGTGGTCGAAATATTTCTTTCAAAAAATTTTTACGACTTATTCTTATCAGAATTCCACTTACAAATCTAATATCGAGGACCGTAACAAATTGTGCATTTCGAGTCATAGAATTCGGCACCTGTTAGCTCTCTCAACCTTTAGTCGCTGACACAGACCACCCTGACGTGGCCGGTTGTCTAGTCGACAGAAATTTCTACAAAGAACACTGTCCTTCAAAATCGAATAGCTTCATTCCATTAGGAATGTCATCTAAAAAAAATGAACTCTTTTATATTTCAATAATTTCTAAGAATCAAACTCAAGCAACTCCAAAAGAAAAAATTAATTGAATATAAAACTAGTGCACCCACAATAAAATTTGCGGCAACACATAGATTCACACCCATTTTCTGTTTGCGTCAGGAACATACAGGGTGTCCCAGGAATGAGAGGCCAAAGCTGGAGAATAAGTAGGTGGTGTTAAAATAACGTCAGTACTTCATATACATTTTTTTCTACGGCCCTCTTTTGTTAAGTTATCGGCCTTTAAAGTTTCAAATAATTCGAAATACATTTTTATTAATTTAAACTTGTCACAAAAAGTATCGCATAAGTGATTTATGAATACTTAAAGTTTTTATTATTCTCGTTTCATTTTTTTGGGAAATAATAGGAAATAGAAAGTGATAAAATAAAAAATTTAAACGATAAATATAACATTTTAGTATCTGGTATTGCTACCTCTGGCTCTAATAACATCTCTCAATTTCTGTGGAAGGCTTCTTATCAGGTCACTTATGCAATCCAAATTCAAATTTTCCCAATCTTCTATTAAAACATTTTCCAGCTCATCAAGGTTGTCTGGAGTTCTTATGCGCCTTTCCAGGTACTGGCCAATCTAAAACTTTGATATCAACCTCTTGAAGGTATTCCATTGTTATTCTGGCAACGTGCCAACGTAAAAAGAATATTAGCCTAATCGTTAATATTCCAATCAACATGTTCTCTTGCGAACCTTAAACGTTTTACACGGTGTGCTAAGGTTAACAATGGTGCAGTAACAGGCATTCTGGGCCTGATTCCAAAATTTCTTAATCTGTTTCTAACCGTATTGACAGATATTCTAACATAACGGACTCCAGAGAGAATATAATATAATAACGGTCATCTGCAGGATTAGTACACCTGAGACGTCCTGGAACTGGTCTTCTATTATAACTTCCAGTTTCTCTAAACCTCTAAAGCCACCATTTAAGCTGCTTGTTCTGGGGTTAAATTACTCATTTTTACTCATAATGTTTCTAGACAATTCTAAATGAAAAATTAAACAAACGTACTGCACACTGCACAGAAGTTTTAAAATGTAAATAATACAAATAATAGGATTTATCAAAATTTATTCATTTTTTGTTTTTCAACAAAAATACGATTTAAACTGTGAATATTTTGGGCTTTTATACATCTAAAGGAAACCATACATTCATATTAAAATATTCTGAAAATGTGATATTTTATTTTACACCATAATGCAATTTTTAAAATTATGCAATACTTTTTGTGACGAGTGTATTTTGTCTATTATACCTATACCAATGCTGCAGGAAGTCAGGATCATACTTGGCTCACCGGATAAAACGTCAGAACTTTTAAAGTGACAACAAAATTTAAAACATTGTCATAATCTCCATCTATTTTTCTGAAAATAAAATACCCTTTGTCCACATCGATAACATCAGTAGTTTCCGAGAAATGGAATAGATTTTCGTAAGACACCGCAAAGCACATTCAGATCCTCATTATTTAGGAAATGGGTTATATCAAAGTGCAATTAAAAAGTTTGAATATAAGACGTTTCAATGCCAAATGTATAAGACGATAACAACTTTAATTCTTGCTACCTATTATATTTAAAAAAATGGAAAAATAATGTGTGCAAACTAATAAATGTACTTTTACGAGTATTACTCTAAATTTATTTACATATAACAAGTTTAAAAGCCCCCAGAAAAATGGAAAATATCGATTTTTTTGCAACTGAGTGTATATTTTTCGGAATACACTATAGTTAGGAATTTTCAATAAAAACTAGAAGTAAGAAACAGAAGCATAGATTTAATTACCTAACTTGAATTTTTTTTCATCTGTCAAATTTGACATTTGAACTTGCGATTATTTTTTTATGGTTGTTTTAGCAAATGGATATGCGATTAGGTAATAATCTACACCAGTGCAAGATTATTACGTCATTTAAAATAAATACAGAAGTAACTATTGACAGTGACAGTGACAATGCGAAAATCATTTTTTTTTATGAAATTAATCTAGTGCAATAAAAAAGGAAGCTATAATTTTCTACAAATCTGCTCTAATGCAAGTTAAACTAAAAAAGCGCTCTAGCGCCGCACGCAACGGTGATCTTTTTTAACTCAACTTGCATCTTTCTCAAAAATTATTAATATTTTTCAATGCACTAGTTCTACTACATTTGAATATTTCCCTCATATATAAAATGTTCCAAACGAGCAAATACAATTATTGAAAAATTACAGCGGTAATTGCACTGCGAGAATTGCACGTCGCCATTACAACACAAATAAATCTTAGATAGATAGTAAAAACTGTCGCGTTTTGGTGAGTGCTCCATACAATCTAAATAGGAAATTATAAGCATTAAAGTGCTAAAAGCTAAAGCTAAAGACCAAAACAATTCAATTTTCACTGTCGATGTTTTTTAATCTTCTAAATTTTATCACGAAAAATAGTAGCTGTGCTAATCTTTTTTTAGCCAATGTCTTTTTTATATTTGTTGAATAAACGAAATATAGATATGTGCTGTACTTTCTGGTTAAATAATCTAAAAAAAAGGTTTCCATTGACCAGTGTGGAATTGCAGTGGAGAATAGCTGCAGCCTCTCCTTGGAGAAGACAGTAACTATTAATGTGACTGGTTGCAAAAGATATTTCAAGAAAGTCTTCATGAATAATTTTGAAAAATAACAAAATCATCATGTTGGTATACATTATTTATCATCTTAAAGATCTTCAATATTCTGTTACAGCCTTAGCCATAGAATCCATATTACAAGTTACCACATGAATGATGAATGAATATGTGTATGAAATTTGATGAAGATTTGATTTTTCTACTAAGGGTTTGAGATAATAGAAATAGAGGAGCCCACCTTCCTACCGAAGCTGATGACTATCCCATTGCTTATATTTCTTTATACGAGTATAATACATTATTGTGACATACCGTTAAAAAATCAAAGAATGTTAACAATTTAAATGTTCTATAGACTTTTTTGTATTATATATAATAAAATACTATATTACTATATTATTGCAAATACGGGACACCCTATAATTCTTCACGAGATAGGCAATACTTTTTATTACATGTTTTGGTTTTTTATACATATAATTAATTATTGTAATCATTTTATTGTATTCCTAAAACATAAACTACATATTATTGCATAATCATCCATATCAAATAACTGTATAAGACATTAAAAACCCAAATTATAATTGCACTGTAGATTTCTATATAACCCTTTTATACATTTTTAAATAAATGACTATAAAAAAAATAAATCAAACTTATTACTTTGTTTCGTTTAAAATTTGTGAAATATCCTGTGTATAATTGATAAATAGGAAGATTTTTTAAAGAATTCCAAAATTTTAATGTTATAATATACAACCTCCTAACAAGGGTAAATTGTACTGGATTTAAAAATTAATATTTCTGGATTTCGATTACTAGTAACACTAACCACACACCAATTCAAGATTCTCTAGTTATAAAATTTTGCAATTGACATGGTGTTTATTTTTTTCTTTTCCTGTGGTTCCTGTTTGAATGTTTTTTTTAAGAATATCTTTGTAAATATATTGTTAAGGGCAGAAATTCCTTCAAATTTGAAACAAAGTATTAAGTTATTATGCATTAAAAATTACATTCATTTTTCTCTAACTTTATACCCCTAAAACTACTTTAAACATTTTATGAATTTTTACTGACTTTTTGCTCTTGGGACTATAGAGACCTTTATTTCTGCGTTTAAAATTTTTAAAAATAATAAGTGGTCTTTTCAGGATTCGAAAAAAACGATTGCATATAAAATGCATTCGCTCAAAATTTTGCGCCTTCACTCTTAAATACATCAGTCATACAACCACCTCTTACATGTTTTTTTAAACAATATTATAAGTGGGTTATGGCAGCTCACGTCTGTGTATATTATACAATTACATCATCTACCACCGCTCGCAGTTCAATCGATTTATTTAGAGATCCGTAAATTCGTTTTACGTGCCAATCCTACATCCAGGTTATTATTTTTTTCTTTATGCGAGCGAGTCCGAATTATGATGTCGTAAAATATTTTTACGGAAAACAATTTCGTGGTTAGTTTATGACATTTGAAAAATTAAGGCTGTTTTTTTTCTTTCTTTTGTTTACATGAGTATTTTCGACCCGAAAGTCGATTATAATAATAATAAAAAAGAAACACCACTAGAATAAAAACATGTAAAAATATTATCAAGAGGGTTTCACGCATGTAAAACCGATTAAAAATTAATGGATTTGAGTGTTATAGACTGACTGCAAAGTCAGAAAATTTAGGTTTTTATTTTCAGAACAAAGGGTATCTTCATCAATTATTTTTCAAGCAATTATCGAAATTGATTATTTAGCGACGATTTTGCAAGAACCTGTAGGCCGACAAAATCAATTATAAGTTAATAGAATTTTTTATGCACGTTACAAGGTGTATACAACATTATCAATTTTTGACTTTTAAACAGTAAGCAGAATTGTGTGTCCCAGACTAAATTATCCAGGCTATATCTCTTAAACCAATAAAGATTCTCGAATGGGACAAAAACAGATATATTCATTTCCAATACACTTTAATTTGACGTAGAAAAAATTATCCCCTAAATCTTCATCCCTTAGTTACAACCCCTAACTTTAAATTTCTTAATGGCACCCTGTACATTATTTTATAATTTTGGATTTGGTCTTCCATCGTCTATTCAACAAATTTTTCAAAAATAAAATGGGTTCGTAGGAAATCAAGAAAATATCAGTTTATTTTTTATTTTTGTTAAATTAATCAAGAAAGCCTTAAAGCTTAAAGGAACAATAAAAATAACAAATAACTAATATTATTTACATTAAAGGATCGAATTGTAGTTCACTTGCTGTAACATACATTTCGAATCTTGCCAGAAGATTTCTTATACATGAGGCATTGTGGGAGTAATTTGGCGACATGCTTGTCTTAGATTTTCTTTTAATTCTTCTACATTTTGTGGTTTTGATTGATAAACAATATCTTTTATCGCTCCCCCAAAAAAATAGTCAAGAGATGACAAGTCAGGTGAGCGTGCCGCCCACATCATTTCTGGAGAGTTGTTTGCTATCCAGTGGTCAAAACGGTTTTGTAAATGGTCGCTAACGATTCTCGCATTGTGGGGAGGTGCTCTGCCTTGTTGCCACCACATTCCTTGACGTTCATTAAGAGAAATATCTTTTACCGAATCGGGAGGTATGTTTCCTAAAAAATCTAAATATCGAACACCCCAAATATTATGAAATCTTATTTCCATCGTCCAATATGAGTACACGGAAGACCAATAATTTGAATTGTGACGGTTGAATACACCATTATTGTGAAATCCAGCCTTAGAACACCTAATGTAAATAATATAAATTAGTTAATTGTTATTTTTATTACATTTATTTTTATTGTTCCTTTAAGCTTGAAGGCTTTCTTGATTAATTTAACAAAAATAAAAAATAAACTGATATTTTCTTGATTTGGTCATCACCATGTTGTAATCCTTGAACTAAGTGCCCTTTGAAATGATGGTAATTAAAATCCTTTAAAATTCTATGAACCAAACTTCTTAAAATACCACTTTTATTGGCGAGGTTTCTAAAAAACACCTTTTGAATTATAATTTACATATGCCATTACATTAATAATATTTTGGTCACATCTTACTGTGCGTTCACTTGTACCTTTGTACCTCGTTTATTATTTGGAAAATATTCAAATATTGTGACTTTATTATAAGATATTTTTTTGTGAACTTTTGCATACTTATTTGGAATATAATAATGTCTGCCTACAAAGCCCAAATTAAAAATTAAAAAGGTATTATTAAAAAAAAATAAGTATCAAAAAAGTACGTACCCTTATAATAGCATAATAGAAACATTTTTTTAATTGAAATTTTTTCTTCAATAGGTGTATTGAAAATGTAAAAAACCGAAAAATTACAAATCGAACACGAGTTACCCACATACCAGAAATCTTTTGGCAAGATTCGAAATGTGTGTTGCAGCAGGTGACTACAATTAGAACATCATCATTGACTTATCAGGCACGTTCGGTTGGTACCAATACATCTCCCTTTTTAAGAACATAAATAAAAAAACAAATATATAGAAAAAAACAATTCCTACAAACTAAAACTGATTATTCAAATCTGGAAGGTGGCTTAGAAAGTCTACCTAAATTAGTGACATTTGTTTTATTATAAATCTTTCTTTCTACATCTGAAACATCAGTCCCACTTTCATCTGTAATGATTATTCTAATTTCTTCTTGATCATTACTAGATGCACTGGAATATTCAATATTAGCCTCACTGTCATTATCTGTCATGTTTTCACTTACAACTTCTACCTCTATAACATTACTGTTATCTGCTATATTGTCTAGTTCTATAAAATACCTAATTTCCTGTTGAGATAAATCATGATTTACTTTATTTACCTTAAGTATATCTAATGTATAAAATTCTAGTGTGCGTGATTCAACTCATCCGAAACGGCTGAACCGATTTTCGTGACTGTTAGCGTGAATATCGACTAGGGTGGAGAATGGGACAACATCTATTTTTGATCCCTCTAAATGATAAGGGTGGTCCACACATAATTTTTTTATTTTTTTTGGACACAATTTTTTGTTTTCATTTTTTTATCATCCAGGATACAAAAATACATATAACCCTAAATTTTCACCCCTATATTTTATTTGTTAATTTTTTAAATTCTCAACTATTAACAATAGAATTATCTTTTTTAAAGTCATTAACCCCCCCTGTATACTACAAGATTTTGGTATTTATTAATTTCTTTTGTACTTACTGTATGTTTAATGTGTTTAATTTAATTTTCTCTTACTAAAATTCAACTGTATTTTTTATTTTTTTATCATTAAAAATAAATAATTATTTGTTCTTATCAAGAATATTTAGTTTACAGGAATTTTGCAATCTCCCACAATTCTCGAGCAGCAGAAATCGTTTTCGTCACGCTTTCTGTCAATAATAAACTTAAGTCTTTTTCCCTTTCAACTGGAGTGCACTATAGAGTTAATCCAGAGAAAGAAGAGGCGCTGAGCCTGCTAGACAGCTACTTTACACGTCTAGCTAAGAAATGTATTCGATGCTAAGATGGAGTAAAAATTATTTCAGAAAAACTTAGTCAAATTATAAACTTACCAAAAACTGATTCGTTGTCTAATAAAGTTTTCTTGGCATCGCTGACTTCCGTCCCGCCACTAACTACAGATGGTGATACCGTCGTTCTGGGTGGTTTAGAAACTGGATTGATGTCCGTGATTAGTCCCTTCTTAATTTCAGCCTGTCCTCCGCTCATATTAATATATTCTTCGGACGTATTAGGATGTGGCCGCCTTTTCGAATAAAACCCGTGAGTATTTTTTCTGCAGAAACAGAAAAGGATAATCAGGACTATCAGGAGTACGACAATAATTCCTATAGCCAACCCGATAACTAAGTAAGTATTTGTCGATAATGTTCCAACGAATGTTCCTCCAGATAATGCTCCCGGAGGGATTTCTAATGTAACATTTTTCTCACTCTCCCCACCTGGATTCTTTCCTATACATCGATATTCCCCTCTATCTTTATAATTCAAATTGATAATTGTTAAATTGTTCCAGGTGTAATCACCGATGGTACTCTTAGATGTTACGTATTTTTGTTTATCTTTTCTAGGATCTCTTTCTATAATGATTCCGTTGTTCATCCAATCTACGTCTGGGATAGGAATACCTGTTACTTTACATGTTAGCGTAACGTTGTCAGTTGCCGCTTGGATAATACTGTACGGTCCTACTTCTATTACATTCGGCGCACAAGCGAATACTACAGATTCTTCCGTCCAAGAACGCCCCTTTAATTTCGGCGGACCTAAACAGATGATTTTCTGGATCAAAGTTATTAAATTGTTTTTAACTACACTTCTACGAAAGTTCTCCAACCGGCAATCGCACACCCACGGGTTATTCTCTAAAGTTATACTAGTTAATTTCGGTAGTTGATCGTGCATATCAAAAGTGATTCGTTGAATTTTGTTGTGCGCCAATGTAATAGAAGACAAATTTGGCAAATCTCTAAAGGTTTTTGAAGAAATCGATTCGATTTCATTGTGATCTAATAATATTTTTTGCAAGTAGGTCAAATTATAAAATAGTTCGTCCTCCAACAAAGTCAGTTTGTTTTGGCTCAATATTAGGGTTCTCAATCTAACTGCCGGTCGGAAAACGTTTTTGTCCAATAGCGCTACGTTGTTCATACTTAAATCTAATTCGATCACTAAACCTAATCCGACGAAAGCCTGCTGATGTATTTTTTCTATGGAACAATTCTGTAATTTTAATTTATGCACGTTCACCAGACGAGCGTTATCGAATACTTTGTGATCCAGCGAATAAAAAAAGTTGTTGGAAAAGTCTATGTCTCTGATGTCGTCGCTTAAATCATTCGGAATGATGTCGAGTTGTCGACCCGCACAGTTTGCTGTCTTGCGTCCGCTCACCCACAAGCAATGGCATTTGTTGCAATGGGTTTCCCAATCGTCTTGTCCCATAGACGAAGCTGCACATATTATCAATAAATAAATTATCCTTAGATCCATCGTTTATTATTCCTCTTCAATACCTGTAACAAAAAAAAATATTTTCAATATGCATACACAAAAAATTTTATTGAAAATTTCATACATCTACTTTTTAACCAATAAAATGTCTTAATTTTGACTCGCTACCATGGCAGTTTACAAAAATTCAGGAAATTTTTTCGTGGCGCCATGATATTTACTTAAATGGAAATTTTTTGACAGCTAAAACGACATAGAACGCTGAAACCACAACGTATATACAGACCACAGACAAATATAAACATGCTCTTGCGATATTATAAGTAAAAATTCCGCACATCTACTTTTTAACCAGATCATAGACAAATAAAAATATATTGTATTTAGATTAATAATTTTTTCCAAAGTATGGTGTGACATTTTTTTACCGAATACCACTCAAGCTTAAATTATTCCAGGAAATTTTCTTTCGGGCACGCTTCGCGGGCTTTAAAATATTGTCAAACTTGTCAAAAGTTAACAGAATGTTAGCTAATATAGGTTTATCAAGCGTTTATGCAATTGGCCATTAGTTTATTATTTTTAATATTAATGCTCCTGCTTCAATTTAGTAGGAAGCCACTCTTTCAAGTTTTCAAGACATTTTCGCATACTAGTTTATAAATAAAAAATGAAGAATAGTTATTCTGAGACCTATTCTTTTTCGCAACTTATAGGACAAAAATTATTTTTTCCGAAAATCGACCGAAGGAAATGTAATTTCCATACAGTAAACTTTAGAACATAAATGCGAACAGGTTTTTTCCTAAACAATTTTATTTTTAAAACTTTAAGCACAAACAAGGTTAACATTATATTTTAAAATTATATTACTTATTATTTGTTATATTTACTATTATTTGCCAATTAGTACAGGCAAGAGTACAAGTATTGAAAACTGGAAGAACTTGGGAACTAATAGCATTATTTTGTTGAATATTTTCCAAATATGTACTTCGTTTCCGTAGTTACGAAACAATGTTTCATGGCTTCTTTTATTTAAGGGAAAAATAATAATGTTGATTTGAAATTTTTAACATGATTAGTAATAATTTACCGTAATTTTAATGATTCCCGATTTTCGGAAAAATAGTATGTAGACCTCGTAGGAAAAGCAACATTCCCAGACTCCGTATTGCTGGCAATTTTTACGATCGCTCGGGAATCTAAGCTTTTCCTTCTAGGTTTACAATATACTATTAATTAGTATGATATCTAAAAATAATTTTCCATAAATAAAAAACAGAAAAAGGAAGAAAATAATTCACTAAAGAGAAGGTACCCTTATAATGGCCTATTACTTATAGAAAAAGAAAGATCAAAAGGAGAAGCCGTCGTGGATAGTTAAGATTATAATATAGTAATTTTAATTGCATATTTAATTTGTAAGATTATATCATAAACATTAAATACAACTCTCAAAAGAAAGAATTATATTATATAATTAATTAATCTTTTCTTTGTTGTAAGTTTTGTTTATAATTATATACATGTAGTAACTACAACTTTAGGAGCAAACCTCGGAGCGCACAGTCTGGTCGATCGGATTTGGGTAACAGCGCTCCGAAATCTCTGATTTTGGTGTCAATCGATTCGAAATGACAAATAGAAAAAGTTTCCTGAATCAAAAAATCAAAATCAAAAAACGTTTTAAAAAATTTCCTATTGTTATTAACAATTTAAGATTTAAAAAAAAGGGGTTTAAATTCAAATGCTATATTTGAATACACGAATGAACAAAACATTTTTTTATTAGTTATGCTTTTGTTAATTAACAACTTTTTCTGAAGTAAATTTATATAAACAGAAAAACCGCGATATTTATTGAACTAAAGTCTTGGGATTTTTTTATTTTGTATTGTATATTGTAGTTATTTGTTATAAATATATTTGTAAACCAGACTAGGCATGAGAATTGAGGATTCGCTCTTATTTTGTACGATGTTGCCACAAGGTTTTAGAAGATGCAGGATATCGGAATTTATCCTGGAATTTATGAACAGAAATAATTAAACCCTATAATTCGAAATACACCGAAATTATACATTATTTTAAAAAACTGTAAATAGAAAAATTATTCAGTTTGTTGCATTTCAACTCACTCTCTCCTTATTTTTTTATTTATTAAAAAAACGATAAAAGAAACTATTTATTAAAACAAAAAACTACGTAGAGAGCGAGCCAAAATGGACACTTTAAAAAAATCGATCCAAATAAAGTAACCTTTAAGGGTTTCATTTTTTTGACGGACGCGGCCAATACTGTATGCTCTTAACAACAAAATACAAGGCAAACCAATGAGATTGATGCACATTGAAGTTGGGCCTTTTTTATATTAATAATACTTCATTTTCCGGGTGCTGCTTCAAGTGATATAGAAAGGGTTCTTAGGTCTTACTTAGGAATTAATATAGTATATTAAACAACGCATTTCATATGAAATTCTGTTATGACACGAGTTCAAGTTTAAAAAACGAATGAGTTTTTTAAAGAACGAGTGTCACAACAGCCATATGAAATAAGTTGTTTATAATATTTTTTATATTTTGCCATTTTATCATTTTTTAAATTAATTTATTATTTTTATGTAATTACGAAAATTTTGATTTTAAAAAGTATGTCGGTAGCACTGTGTAATTTATAACATTTGACAGTTGTGACATAAAAATTATGAAATGTTAATGTTTTCAAATATTTTAAAATGACTAATACACCAATAATAATATATTATACAAGTTAAAGATAATATTCATATTCACAAATACTTTCTTAAAGAAAAATATAAAATTAATAAATTGCTATTGGCCACAAATGTCATTGTTAATAGTCTTGTCATTAGATACTTCACTCATGTCGCCAACCATTTAAAACAAAAATTTGCGTGCGTAAAAGTTACATTACGATACGCAAATGCGTTTTATAATGAAGATTTTTATAAGTGCAAAATATAAAAAATATATTATGTCATAAGAAAAACACCATAACAATATTATTAAATGATTAATTTCTGTTGATTCCATACTTTTTTTTTCTATGGACCTCTTTACAGTTAGAAGTTAAAGATAAATTTTTATTTATAACTAAAAAACTATAATTTGGGGTCAAGTACTTCAATTCATTTATTTTGTCAATACCAGTAATGTTGCAGAGAATCAGGATCGTACTTGGCTCACCGGATAAAAAGTCAGAACTTTTAAAGTGACAAGGCAACAAACTTTAAAATACTGTCAGTTTATTCTCTGTTACGCTTAACGCAAAATAAGTTTTAATTTTTTGGGCCATTATAGTTACGCCTATGTGTTCACCCTGCAGGTGCATGCAAACTAGTTTTTATATTCGTACCGTCGCCGACACCAACCCCTTAGTGTGCAGCGGCATTCATGGCTAGAGACACGACTTGGATAAGATCCATATTGTAATTCATATTGTTCGTAATTGTTAAAATTACTTATACGTAGATTATATAGTTTAATAGTCAAAATAGTTTTCTTTACCACAATTGCAAGTAGTAGTAGTGAACCAGCAAATATCCAGAGGAAGTGAGTAGTTTATCAAGGCGATAAACCTCATGAGATTCAACATTCTCCGATTATTTTTCTGAAAAAAAGCGGAAAGAAGGTACCATTTGTTCAAATCGATAACATCAGTTGTTTCCGAGAAATATGGAATTTTGTAAGACACCGCAGAGCACAGACAGACGACAGACAGCTGTCAATTTCTTTGCCATATCCGGAGTTTTAAATATTAATATTTTAATGTATTGTTTAAAATAGTAGAATATACATTCAATGAATATGCAGAAATGTATTGAAAGGCATCTGAAAATTTTCGCGAAGCAATGAGACTTTATTCTGAATATTTTCCTAATAGAATTTTAATAGACAGAAAAACTTTTGATCGTGTTTCGACAGAAATTTAGGAGAAAAAGGTAAGTTTTTATGAAATATTGCAAATATGAGGTGCACTACTTTAATCTTTAATATAGGTTCTTATGAACATTTTGAGTTAATTTCTCCTGCAGAACATTACATAAAAAATATGGCATATGATACATACATTGACAGCTTGCTACTTGATGAAATAATATTTTTTAAAGAATGGTTAATGCATATGATAGATAACTGAGGACAGCCGACACAGTAATTTAAATTTTTTAATATTAAATATTTTTGATTAACATTTTTATATATGATAATATAAGTATTATTAAAATGTAAATTTAGTACATTGTATGACCCCCTTTATCATTAATTACAGCTCTACATCTCCTCCCCATACTTAAAATCAACTTGTTTATCTCGCCCTGCTCAATAGCAGCCTATTCTCTTCGAAGAGTAGTAATTAATTCCTGGCGATTGTTAAAAAAAGACCGTTGACGAATTGTTCCTCTTTGTAGCATATCCAAGCATATGTTCAATTGGATTAAGGTCGGGAGATTGAGCGGGAAAGTCTATAAAGTCGATTGACTCATTTTCCAAATAATACAAAATTATCCCAGCAACATGACTGGGAGCATTGTTCTGCATTAAAAAAAATTAGTGACCGATTAGCGTCGTACCCACACTATTACTGTACTGCCTCAATAACTGTATACTTCCTGAGAGGTTTGCAAACGTGGCAGTGGACGTGGTTGTCTCCAAACTCTTATTCTTCTACTTTCTGGATGAAGACCAAACCTGGATTCATTAGAAAACAATATCCTTGACCATTGTTCTCTAGTCCAGTTTTCGTGCTCTTGTCCCAAACTAATCTTGAAGCGCGATTGCCGCATGATAATGGTGGAAATTTTATTGGTCTTCTAGCATGTAAATTAGACTCATGTAAACGCCTTCTAACAGTTTGAGCACTTACTGTAACATTATGCACCAAATACAGGTCAGAAACCAACTCAGACGTTGTTACCGTTTCATTTCTTCTGGCACGTAAAGTTAAAAGTCTGTCTTGATTTGGTGTTATCGCTCTATGTTGGCCCAAATGCTGTTCACGAACACTATCTGTATTACGATATCTCTGTCAAAGTCTAAAAATAACACACAGCGGCTTGAGAACCTCCAACTTGTAGCATTCCTACAGCCCTTAACATTTACTCCTCTGTTAAATGTCGTCTATATATGATTATTTAATAATAATAAACCAAGTAAGAACAGTCTTTATTTTAGAATAAAATTTTTAGAAGCCTTTTAATTAAAAAGTAGTTCAATATCATATTTAAATTTTTTTGGTTTTTTGTGATTGGCCAGAAGGATTGTGGTTAAAATTTACACTGTTTTATTAAGGCACAGTGTGCTATAGTTACTCTATATAAAATTTAAATAGTGTCGAGATACGAAGAACCTGAATAAAATTTATTAAAATATACCTAGACAATGTTGATGTGTGTACTTGGTCAAAACCCATTTTCTAAATTATGATAGAATCTGAATGTGTTCTGCAGTGTCTTACGAAATTTCGTATTTCTCGGAAACCACTGATATATTGTCGGTTTTGACAAAGGGTACCTACTTTTGCAGAAAAATGGTTAGAGAATAAACTGACAGTATTTTAAAGTTTGTTGACTTTAAAAGTTCTGACCTTTTATCCGGTGAGCCAAATCCGATCCTGACTTTCTGCAAAATTAGTGGACTTACTGAATAAATGATTTAATGTAAAGTACGTTTCACAATAAATCGCTGACTTGGTACCTGCTCTTAACTGCTCTTAAGGGATTACTAATAAAAGGTGGTTAATATTTCTTCGAACATTTACAGGAAGGTATTATTTATTTTTGTCCAGGAAGATATATACGTATATGTATACGTAAGTTTCAACAGTTTTGTTTAATTTCAATTAATAAATAAACTTAAAATTTGTTTGTTTGTTTTTAAAAAATTTCGTGATTTTTTTTACAAAATAAATTTAAGTTTTAGTAAATGTTACTGAGTTTTATTTAAATCTATTTTGAAAACCGGATTACGGATCTGTTAATGTTTAGTGTACAGTGAGAAATTTATAACCTTTCATTACTAATCCCCTAAGGTCAGGTACCGGAGTCAACGAATTATTGTGAAACGTACTTTACTTGACAATCCAACTTTTCATCAAGTGCGAAATTACAGTTTTGGAGTTAAGAATCAAAGTGTGTTTTTAATAATTTCGAACTTTAAAGCCCTATAACTCAACAAAGGAGGTCCGTGGAAAAAAGTTATGTGAAGTACTGACAATATTTTTACAACACCTACTCATTCTCAAATTTTGGCACCTCATACCTGGAAAATATAATTCGATTAACTTTAAATGATTACGAAACATACGTACCAAAAAACAAAGTTTGACGTTTATTTACTGGAAAAGAAATAATGCACTTTAGAACCAGCTGCCACTGATAATTATTGTGGTCCAATAATATTATATGTTACCAAAATTATTTTCTCCCCTATGAAATTTTTTAAAATGGTATATATTAGGAACATATTAACTAATTTACCGTCAGAATAGTGCATGCGGAGATATGATAAGTGCATAAAACGTATTAGGATATATAATGCCGGAGACAATTTACTTCCAACTTAGTTAACGAAATTATTACGGACCTTTATCACTGGAAAATCCGTCTCGGTTTCAAACAAATCGTATTTAGTCATCGCGTTAGTGAGTTTAAATTCAATTTCACGCGGGTCACCCGAACCTTTGTGCGATAATTGGATACACATTCGGGAAAGGAGCGAGCAACTGGTTTACTAACTGGAATTGCCGAAATTACTTATTAAGTACCCTGATCGATTCGAGTACATAAAGTTCTAAAGTTATGCGGAACAGAACAACTCCAGTCGACGACCCTTTAACCTTAGGGGTCATTTAAATTTTAGTTATACTTGAAGAATTTCAAATTTTCATATAAAATTCGGATCGCCTGAGCGTGATCCTTTAGATAAATAAGTTATTTCAGGACAAATTTTATATCAATATAGGTTGATCGAACAAATCGGAAGCTAGAACTTTCCATGTTTATTTTTCTACAATATTTCTACTGTAAGGGTTGACCGGAAAGTTTTACGGTATCGACAGGCGCGGTTTTATACGAGGAGTGGCCTACAGATATTTTTATCTGAAAAAGAAAATAAACTGGATCGCAATAATTACAGACCAAGATTATATTATTTGTCGTTAAAGCCAGCAGTGGCAGTATCCTAACTCATCCAGACCGAAGAAGGAGCGAAAGAGCCAGTACAAACGATGATGATTTGCTTCTTGGATTATGCACTAAGAGTGGCACCAGCTGGCCAGACTGTTAATTAACATTTATACACATCTTTAGAGTTGGTCAGGAGATTTCCAAAATATGGGTTAGGTCAGGTTTGTGGGTCTATAAAGGCCCCCCACTGCGACTCGCAAGAGTCTATTGTGGCTCACACCATCAAGATTTCACCAAACAGATTCAGTTTCTTAACAAAATCGATTAGTACGTTTGGTCAATGATATTTTAGGTCCGAAGGCGAGAGAGAAACCCTGCCAAGTATCGGATCCACCGACAGTCCAAGTTTGTGCATATGATGATTCCGAGGGGGCCGACACGGGTTGAAATACGTTGAAATAATGTACACCCCACTTGAAATTATTTCAAAATATTTGAAATATTTGAAATGTTTTTGAAATATTTGAAATATTTTTGAAATATTTGAAATATTTTTGAAATATTTGAAATATTTGAAATATTTTTGAAATATTTTTGAAATATTTGAAATATTTTTGAAATATTTTTGAAATATTTGAAATATTCTTTTATTACCTTTTATTTTATAAATAATTTGGCAACAGCGCGCGACTTTTACAAGCGTCTAGCTGTGCCATGCTTGCCGGTAGGAATGTTCTGAATGTAAGGATGTCTAGGCACTTTTTACGAGCTACAAAAAGGAAGTAAAACGGAGCTAGTACTGGCTAATATCTAGCATACGTTTTTGGATATCGAATTTTATTTGTGCTGTATACATTTAATAGAAAGATAACAATTTCAGCGGATACTTTTCAAAAAATTGAAAGTATTTCCAGCACTGCTGCTACCTCTCCTAGTACTTCTGGTTCTGATTCGACCTCGGAAAACGATAACAGTATTGCTCTAATGGATGATACTGACACAGAACAGTTCAATTCTGAGAACTCAGAATATGATCGAGAATCAGTCATCAAAATAGAAAATCAAAGATATTATGCCGTTTATTACATGAAGAACTGGTACTTAGGATGCGTATGATAGCTATTCAAAATGATGAACTCATGAAGGAAGGAATCAAAATAAAATTCTTACAATATATTATGATGACATTCAAGTGGTGGATCGAAAGTATATTTTTATGGGCCAATTCAGCTTATTGATACACATCCATTTTATTTGAAAATGTGTGATAGAGTTAATATAATTAAAAAGTACAAAACATTGAAAAAATAATGACTATGATTACCTGATTTACTTTTACAGTATTATTTATCAGTATATTAGTTAAAGTTATAAACATCTCGATAAAGATTTACTAAGTAATATTGTTTTTTTAGAAAAAATATTTTTTATTTTATATTTTACTTAAGTACAATTTACAAAAAAATGTCTGTGTTTCTTACTTTTTAAATTATTGTAGGCTTTTGTTCCAAAGAAAATGATTGTTCAGCCACTCTAGCACAAAGTTAGCGCTGGCAGTAGCGCTCTGTGAAGGCGCTTGAAGGTGGCTGAACGTCTTTGTATGATACATCATATAAAGTTAATTTCTACCTATTATGTTTCCCCCAACATTAAATTCTACAGTTGCATATGTATTCTCGGATATTTAAATTTTATACACTAATAAAAATCAAATATAGAAATTTTCACCTAACTTAATGGTTATTATAATTGTTGATTGTTGTTTTTGACATATCGAACCGCTCATCAACTTAGCGGAAAATAAATTCGCTGGAAAAAATGCTACAGCTGTCACTAAGCGGTCAAATTCGCCCTCCGCTTACTCAACGCTTGTGTAAACGAAGAGTGTAAACTGTAATCTTAGCCTTTTCTACATTTTTTGGCTTTCTGAACGTCTTCAATTCAATATTGTTTCCGTTCTGAATAATTTAATATTTATTTTTGAAATATTTTTGAAATATTACTGAAATATTTTTGAAATATTTTTGAAATGTTTTTGAAATATTTGAAATATTTTTGAAATATTTGAAATATTTTTGAAATATTTGAAATAATTGAAATATATTTCAAATTTTTGAAATAATGTACACCAAAATAGGGCGTGTCGGCCCCCTCGGATGATTCAAATGGCAGTGGCGTTTTCAAAGACATATTAGACAACGTAGGTCGTGCCTGCTATAGTCTAAATTATATTTGGAAACACTCTTCTTTGAATGAACCAATCCTGGTAAATTATGCCAGAAGTCTAATGCTCTTCTTGCTATACAGTCATTTAGTGTTTGTTTGACAAAGTTGATCACCATGCCAATTGTAGGTTCTTGTCGGATAGAAGTACATTACATGCAGCACCCTCCCTTGCAAGAAAGACTGCCTTCTTATTTCCCTCCCAGCCAAAATGGCCAGGAATCCAGACCAGCAATACTTTATTGCGTTCTCCTATTGAGTCTTTTTTAGCAGTATTAAACCAATTTTGACGTTACACGGTAAGAGCTAAGTAGTGATGAGCAAAACTGGTCTTGGTCTTGCAGAAAATGAAGACAAAGACCAAGACCAGCTTTAGGCTGCAAGATCAAGACCAAGACCGAGCAGTGCAAGACTTATGCAAGACCAAGACTTAGTATTGCAAGATATACGCAAGACCAAGACCAAGCCTGCAAGAGACTTGCGGTCTTGCGTCTTTTAAACATATAAATCGAAAAATAAAGCAGCAATAACTCAGACAATATCTCTTTCCCGCACGGAGTGTGCGGGTAAGATTTTTTCCCGCACGCATTTCTTTTATTAATTAAAGATGTTTTCCTATAACCTTTTTGACAAATTATTGTATTATTATCTTTATCTTGTTGGACTACATACAAATAGTAAAAAAATTAAGATTATTTTACATGAAAATAGGGATTTTTAAAATGTTTGTTTTTAAAAAAATCATAATTTATTAAATCACCCCTGTAAACCTTACTCAAAGCAACAACAAACTTACCTGTTTAAGTAGGGTTGCTACAGCTACCGTCGTGTATTGTCACAATCGCATCTTTTCAAGTATCCACATAATTTTTTATGTAATTTTGCTTGTAAAAAAATATTAATCCCAACTCTTGCGGAAATTATAACTTTTCCGCACTAATAACTATTTCATACTTAATTTATCGCTACAATGTAATATTAAAAAACAAAATTTTTATAATGAAAAATACTATTCCTTTTATTTAATCCTTCTTTACTTGTAATGATTTTAAAATCAACAAGTCAGGCAGATACGAAGGTAGCTTCTCGGGTAGCTTCCCACTTGGAAAAACACACCTCTGTGTTTCAAGCAGAAGTATACTTGCTTGTACAAGAGAAAATACTATGAGTGCTTACAACAGAAGGCATATCAGAATCTACAGCGAAAGCCAAGCCCTTAAAACCTTAGAAAGTTTTACGGTGTCATATCTGAATTGGCCTGATCCTCTCTTAAATAAATTATGTTAAGATTTGGTGTTGATTGGTGCATCCTTTAGTCGGAGCAATTGGAATTTTTGAGTCTAGGATATGCGTCAGCGCATGCGAAAAATAAACATAACCCAATTTAAATACGATAAAAATCACTTTAGAAAAAATACAGGCTGAATATTCATATACGGATATGAAAGAAAAGTAAATACTGACACAGATAACAAGACATTTCAATTTTTGCAAAAAAAAAGAAATTCCTGAGAATGTTTTTGAATATAAAGGGAAAAGGCTACGAAATCGGTTGAATTAAAGTTTCATCGATTGGGAAAACGTATGATTGGAACAGTAGGTCGAGAGACTTTTCTTTCTACATGAATTCGTTTTCAATTTATTCATATCATTCCATAAAAATGATGAGGGATGAATTTTAATTTTTTTCGCGGAGAAGCTTTATATTTATTGTTATCAGGATCATTCAACTTTACCAAAATTCGATCTATGAAGTGGGATACAACTGAGAAAAAATATTCCTTTATCTGTAGGAAATTTTAAGTTCTGTTCAAAATCAAATTAAAATAATTTAACCTCGGATTTAACTAGTTATAAAAAACACAAAATCGTTCACAAACCCATCAGTTGTTTAAAGTTAAATGTTAAAATAACCGCACTGTTAACAGATTGTGTTGACTTTAATTAAACAAAGATTTGAAACAGAAGGTCAAACTAAATAGTCCACATATTAGTAAGGATTCGCTGACGAATCAGTTATTCTACGAAATTGCAGTAATTCCATATCAAACTCAGCTATTCATTGGTAAGGTAACAAATACTTGACCCTGCTGGGAAACTTTTTAACTTCCTGCTTTGTTTGTATTAGAATTATTAAAGGATGTTTTCCAATAATTTGATCAATCGATACATAAGTAAAATTAACACAAAAAGCGTTGCACGTTATAGATTTCCATGTCGGCATTCGTCAGTGATAACAAAACAATATTTAAAAAAATAAAAATTTCTATCGTTTAAAAGCTAGTTATTTTAGAGCGGTATTGTGTGGCGCTGTTGCCAAACAAAAAATATGGAAATATAATATCGGATTTACTGTTACCTTCGTCTTCTCCAAATATTAAACGAAGAAAACTATTAGTAACGAAAATTGTCCTTATTAAGTTATAAACAACTTAAATTGATTGTACTAACCCTTACTTTTTGGAAGTCCATCTTATTAAGAATAATAAAAAACTATTCGTTTTAACAAAACTTCCACTATTTATTTAAATGTTAAAAGAACCGCACTGTCAACAGATTGTGTTGACTTTAATTAAACAAAGGTTCGAAACCGAGTTCATGATATAGTTTTTTCCTGGTTTTTCTATATCATTGCACAGTTATACTGACCTTAGAGGGAAATACATCCAGGATAATTCCTTAGGGCTAATAACATCTAGTTTTTAATATTGGGGGACATTCTAAAAAGGCCACGTATTTTATTTAAAATTGTCTAATTTTATGACAGCCCAAAAGAGCCACCACGCTTAAATTTTACCAGTTACCAGGTAATCCTTTTCTCGAAATTAATGGATTATGTCGTTAGGATAGCAATTTCTTCCCTTTAATATGATTCTTTTTTGAACCCCGATATATATTGAGATAGATCGCAATTGTCGGCCCTAAGATCAACTAATTCAGGTGACCAGGATTTTTTAAAAAAAAAGGTTGATTGTCAATATATGATTAGAAATGTCAGATGATTAATATTTTTTGAGAGAATTGTCAGATTGTTATTTAAAAGGTTTAACTCATTAATTAAATATTTATGATATGGAGTAAGGAGCATTATTTCTCAAAGAAAGAACAGTAATTGTTAATAACAAGAGAAGAATATAAAGAATTCTAGAAGTTTTAAAACCATAGGGTAATTCCGAAATTAAAATTCCGTTTGGCGAAAACAAAGTAGAAAAACCATTAGAAATTCTAAATTAAATACCAGAGAGGAAACAGTAGTCCAAGCCGTGTACAAAAGAACCCCAAAGGAGGGAAATAAAGTGAAGATAGAAGGAAGCGACCGCTAGTACAGAAAGCATTCCAATAAACTGAAGAAGAAGATAAATTATAGTGAATTTTATATATTATATTGTTTTAGGTAACCTTCAACTGAGTCCACCCTGAGAGTGTATTTAGTTTGGTAGTGGGGTCGACGAGTGCGCATCTTCGACGGCCCATATCAACGTGGCGCCCAACGTGGGGCTTTTCCTGGAGAAGGATCTGAAAACTTGTAATTGGTGTCGGCGGTGGTAAGAAGGGAATTCAAATTTGTAAGGTAGTACCATTGATCTTTGTACTGATAACACATAAAGTATACGAAAAATTCTATAAAAATTAGTCAAAAATTCAATACGAGCAAATTCTTACAAAATTTAATAAGGTAGAAAAGTTTAACAAATAAATTAGAATTAAAATTTGGTACATCATTCAAAAAAATTTCAATTAGTATATGATATTGAGGGGTGGAAAAAATTTAACTGACAAAATGACAGAAAGAGGTAACAATTCGGGAGACAATAACTCACAAGGGTATAATGTAAATTCAATTCTGGAAATGTTGAAAAATATGGAAACAAGAATGTTGGGAGAAGTAAAATCAAATGGAGAGCAAATGGAAGCAAGGATGATAGCAGAAATGAAGTCAAATGGAGAAAGAATAGAAGCCAAAATGGATGGGTTGCAACAAAAATGCGATAGAAATATGGAGGAGATGAAACATGGACAACAAATGATGAGAGAAGACATAGGGGAAATTAGTGCAAGGGTGAATCAAATGAATAATGAGTTAAAGGAAGAAATGCAGTTTAAAATGGAATGTATGGTAAAAAAAGTAGAAGAAACAAAACAAGACATTAGAAAAGAGATGATAGGAAGAATAACAGAAGTTGAGCAGGTGAATGAGAAGACAAAAATGGAGATGAGAGTAGAATTGATAACCAGAGTAACGGAATTTGAAGAGTTACAAGATGTGAAAATTAAGGCAAAAGTTGATGAAAAATGGAAAGAGGGAATGGAAAATATGGAGTTCCACACCACAGAGAAATTGCACAGATTAGAAGAAAAAGTTAAAGAAATCAAAACCGAGCAAGAAAGGGTAATAGGAAACAGCAAAAGTCAAAATTTTTATAGAGGGCAAAATTTTATAGGAGAAACTAAACTAGAATACAAATTTAACGGAAATATGAATAAGAATGCTAAAAAATTCATTGAAAAACAGAACCGGAACATAAAGGGGAGAGTAAAATTTAAAAAAGGGGATTTGGTTATAGTGAAAGCTTTAAGAGTTTCGAATAAAAGGAAAAATCTTTGTGTTAAATTACAATTTCCGTTTGAAGGTCCATACGAAATAGTTACAGAAAACGGGGAGAACAGTTATAAATTAAAATATATCGACAGTGAAGAAATTAGGGGGATATTCAATATTCAAGACGTGTATAAATTTCAAATGTAAGATATGTGTTATTAGTAACAGGGAATGATGGTGATATGCTATAAATTTGTTTTTCATTCGGTAACCAGCCAAGGCAAGTTACCAAATGTTAGGGGAATTGAGGTAGATCGCAATTGTCGGCCCTAAGTTCAACTAATTCAGGTAACCAGGATTTAAAAAAAAAAAGGTTGATTGTCAATATATGATTAGAAATGTCAGATGATTAATATTTTTTGAGAGAATTGTCAGATTGTTATTTAAAAAGGTTTAACTCATTAATTCAATATTTATGATATGGAGTAAGGAGCATTATTTCTCAAAGAAAGAACAGTAATTGTTAATAACAAGAGAAGAATATAAAGAATTCTAGAAGTTTTAAAAATAAATATAGGAAAATATTCAGTAGGGTAATTCCGAAATTAAAATTCCGTTTGGCGAAAACAAAGTAAAAAAACCATTAGAAATTCTAAATTAAATACCAGAGAGGAGACAGTAGTCCAAGCCGTGTACAAAAGAATCCCCAAAGGAGGGAAATAAAGTGAAGATAGAAGGAAGCGACCGCTAGTACAGAAAGCATTCCAATAAACTGAAGAAGAAGATAAATTATAGTGAATTTTATATATTATATTGTTTTAGGTAACCTTCAACTGAGTCCACCCTGAGAGTGTATTTAGTTTGATAGTGGGGTCGACGAGTGCGCATCTTCGACGGCCCATATCAATATATATACCAAACAAACCTAACCCAAACTCATTAATATTTGCCTAAATAATATTGCTAATATTATACCAACCAAACCTAACCCAAACTCACCAATACTCACCATCTTTGGGGACCAAATTACCAACTCCGAAGACAGTTAGATGTGTTAGTTAGATGGTGGGCCTTTTGGGTTTACTTAATTGGGTAGGCATGATTAATGTGGCCTTTTTGGGTAGCCCCGTAATATTGTTATGTCTTATTACTTCCATACTTGGTCTAGCCTTATAACTACCTAATAAACATCAGGAACCTAGCTACAAACAAACAAATAGTAACTTCAATGTGTCAATCTGACGATGCTAGTTGTCTAGCGAAACGGCTGTAATTGAGTTTTAAAAAAGCAGTTTTTTAAAAAAATAGTGGAAGTTTTGTTAAAACGAAGAGTTTTTTTTTATTATTCTTTATAAAAAACTATTTAAATTTTTTTTTTTGATTTTCTGATATTTTGGTTAATAAAATTATCTGTTGTTGAAAATTACATTAATAGACAGTGCTTTTCAAATAAAAGTATCCACCTTTAATAACTTTTGTAATACTGGTACCTATTTAATTCTATAACTATTCTAGCACCAGCTCTTGCACAATTTATTTTGGTAGTATACACCTACAATTTCAATTCTTTCTTGCAAAGAGTAAATCATTTCAGCGAAACAAAATAAATAATGTATCAAAGTATACTATCAATAGTGACTACAAATTCTAGTTGACAATTCAAACTTTAATAAAAAGTAGAGTTTTTTGTTTGGATTTTTGAAGTAGAATAAATAGCACAGTTAAAAAGATTTAAGAGTTTGAACTGTTGTACAACCCATTTTAATACAGGCAAATAAGATGAAAGTAAAAGAAAGTGTTTATCTCATAAACTAACCACTTTAACCTACAAGTATTATACTTTTTTGAAATCAGCTCAAAGAGGAGTATCCAAATTTTACATAAAAAAAATATGAGAAGTAATTAAAAAAAAGGGATGCTGCGAGGGGTGAGGAGGAGGCTTTTCCAGTAAGTTTAAATAAGCCATAAAGCTTGCCCCATCCAACATAAATTAAGGTGTTTTTGGATTTTTCCTAAATACCAGTATTACAAAAGTTATTAAAGGAGGATACTTTTATCTGAAAAGCACTATATATATTTTAACTTGTTTACTATTTTTATTCCATTTCACTTCAGTTTTGCAATCAACTAAATTTGTATTTTCAGCGTTTTGGAATTCTGTAATAATTTAAAATATAATTTCCAATGTAACCTTCTAAAATTTTATTGCATATGTTTCATTTAAATTTGATTAGATGTACCAAACAATACATTTATGTTTAAAATAGATACTTTTACATTTCCAGAACATAATTCCAATTTAAAAGTAATTTTCAAAATATTAGCTAATGTTTTTTTACTAAAATTGTTGAGAAAATTAGCCAACTAGTATTTATTTATGGGACATTGTCAAATTAGTGTTTTAAAGTATTTTTATTTTCAACTGGATTAAAAATAACCAAATAATTAAGGATTTTAAAATAACAAAAGATAACTGATTGAACTGATGCAAATATCTAATTATCCCTGACACCGCATCAATCGAATCCGGGAACTGTATATAGTTATTTCTGTTATACAGTATAATTTTGAGTTCTCTGCTTATTAAACTTGATAAATCCCCACTTTTCTTACTAATGTTGATCATCACAATTATGACTTGCAACGCTTTTTGTTTTAATTTTACTATATTTTGATTATTTAAATTAAAATTTGCAAAATTTGTTGGAGAAATTAAATATATTGTGGGGTTAAATATTGTTAACTCTATAAAATTATATTTTCTTAAAGTATTTGTGTGAAACGTGTTGCCTATAGCGGTATGCCTACGACAACAATATGATCTCCCACAATATTTTCTTAAAAAAAATATGACGCCAATGAAATTAAATCAAACCAAGCTGCTCAAAGCAATGAGACTCTTAAAAATTTTTATGATTAAAAACAAATAACGAAAAAGATACTTAAGTAGTTCCTCCGGTCACTGTATGACGTCACCCGCTCAGGTTACTGGTGTAGGTTCAAGTTCTGCGATTATTCCCTCTAGTCAAATTCTGTGTTTTGTGAGGTTAAAGTTCTGAGACGTTACAGCTGATTGAGGTAAATTAAGAAGTGATCGTTCTCGTTAAATAAATTTTCAGATTAATTTATGTTTGAAATAAACAGAAATTCAAAAGAGATATTTATTGTTCAATGTCGCTAAAAGAAAATGTATTAGAAAGATTCCAAAATGAATTGGGTTTACTGGTGAGTACAATTTATACTTTTATTCCTATGAAATGTACCTTAAATAAATATATAGTGTGTTCTTAGTTATAAAACCGTATTCTTTAATCGAAATGTATGGATGTGAAAATTCCTGAATATCCTGTTTTCTCTTCCAAGAACAAACTACATCAAAGTTGTAGCACGTGCTAATTTAAATAAAACCTTTATAATACGAATAAATTTTGACAATAAATATAGATCTTGTACAAATGAATTAGTGATAAAACAAATTAGTATGAAATTCTAAAGTTCATCGAAAATGTTAAACATTAAAATAGATCAATAATAATTGTTGAAATTCTAGAGTTTATCGAAAATGTCAAGTATTAAAATAGAACAATAATAATTGATATCACCTTAAAAATGTTCAGAATTTGGTCCACACGTGGATGTTGTGGAGTCCTGGTACTTAATTCTTGCTAAATATGTGTTGGAGCAAAATTGGCCCCAAATACCTCAAATGTAGAATCCTTACAACTGCTGTCACTTTCAAATGGACAGGAATATGTTCCTTAAGGCTTAAATAACTTGCTTGCTCTCCTGGAACTGCTGGTATTGGATGCCAATACACTTTGGCCCCAATTTCTTGTCAGGTATGTTAAATTTTTATGGAAATACACTTTTATATCACACTTTATCGTTTTAAGTATTTATCTTGCATTATTATGCGTTAATTGTTTAATTTTACTTATAAAAATTTTAATTTTATCAGGACAAATTTCTTACCCTCCTTTCGCTTTCAGGAACAAGAAACAAGAGAGAGATTTTAGATTCAACAGAACCATGGTTACCGAAAATTCTTTTGTTTTCCCAGCTTTCCTTTTGAACAAAAATAAATAAATTTATGTTGGCAATGAAAGCAAAGTTACTAAAAAAAATATCAGTTTTTTATGTTGGTGACTGGTAAGCTCAAATGATGTTTATTGGAACCTTGTTGTACAGGGTGATTTTATTTTAGTGAGATTTGGAATTCTAAAATTATTCCTACTGATTTTGGGAGTGATCACAAATTTGTCCTTAACATCTAGAAATTAAAACTAATCAATTATTTTCAAGGTACAATTTAAGAAATTTATAAAATTTATGGAATAATTATCTGGAATAAATTAAACTCAACTTGTAGTTTTGCTATTATCTTTCTTTCTATTAATTTAGTTGCATAAAAAAATCGAACAAAGACTTATAATGATTTTTAATTATTGTTTCCCCCCAAATGTTGTACACCAATTCAGTATCTTTTTCATAATATTTATAAATAAACATGCTCATTTGTATACTACTTCTAATGCAACCGTAACAATTTCCCTGAATTTTCTTGTAATTATTATAATTGGCTTTGTCAATCTAGAATAATTCAGGAAAATTCAAACCTAAATTTATTTTAAATTAAATCAAGTTAACAAAAATTAATTAATGTGTGTTTTTCTCACAGACCAAACAAATTAATAGACATTATTAACATTGCTTTACCTAAAACATTTTTTTAAAATAAAACAAATTAGTTTTCCTTCTTTAACACGAGAATTTCCGTATTGCTTATGATTTTTGGTACACTTTGACTGGGTATTACTTTTTTTTTTTTTTTATTGAACATTTTACATTAAAACTTATTTATCTATCAATATTCCTAATAGAATCTTTACATACGATTCCTCTTCTCATTAATATTTCGTCATGTGTCCACACACAAACGTGACAATATTTAAATTATATTATTATTCTCATATCTTGAAAATTTTCCTGAGATCTTTTCTCTCAGAGAAACAATTTTTCCTTAGCTCACCATATGCCTTTGACAAATATAGTGAAGTCACATTTACTTCATTTTATTTGAGGTACTTCCTCAACATTTATAAATCTCAAAATATGTCCTTAATGACAAATACTTTGAAAATCTCTTTATCTCTTTAAGTTCATTAGAATATAACGTTCCCACATTTCTCCAGTCTCTGTACCTGTACCATTTTAAATTATGAAAGAAAACAGAAATTCCCTTAAAAATAATTTTAAACAGAGTAATTAACATAATTGTAATTGTAACATAACTAAATAACCATTAATAAATTTTATGTTTTAGGTAAACACACCGAATTTTCATCAGAAGGACTCACATATCTGTACAGCTGTGTAACATGGAAAATTCCTCTAGTACTTCTACCAAAGGACTTTTATGTGAATGCAAAATAATTGGAATACTGACCAGTATTTTATCATCTTGAATTTTATGTGTTGAACATTTTCTACTAGCAAATATAATTTTTTTTTATGAGGTTTTTTAACAGGGGTTTGAGAGAACTCAAAAATTGGTTCCCCACTTTTTGTTATTTTTAACCAGTACCATTTTGCAATAAAATGTACTTGCCAATGTGGAAGTATATTATTGAGAAGTGCTTTTAAATTTTGTCTAGAATTTGTACACCATACTACAAGTAGACCATCATCCGATAATAAGCTGTCGATTGTTAAACTCTTTAAATCTTCATTAAACATCATGTTATAGCCATCTGATGTTTTTCTCCTTTTCCTCCAATTATATTTATTCCACCAAGGAGGATCTCGCAGAGTTAGGTCAAACTTTCTTTCAGTTAAATATTTGTTTATTTCGCACACATCTTTACTATAGAATTCAGTGTTTTCTGGAAAGATAAATTTTGTTTCATTTATTTCTTTGATCATAGCTGGTCCAATATTACTTCCATGAACACCTACAACACTAAATTTTTCACACATAGAGATGATATGATCGGATGTTTCAAAGGCTTTCTTATTATCTAAACAACTTCTCTTTAAATTTTGTTCAATCTGTGGAAAGAAATGGCTAAACTTTTGTTTAATATCTTTTTGTTTTCTTATTAGTTCTTCAAATTCATTGTTTGGTTCTACTATTTTTAATGCCGATTTGAATTTTTTTTGTTTTTTATACAATTCGTTGATATTGAATAGATTTGAATTTAATTTGTAATCTCCATATGAATTACACAAGTTTTTGTATTGTTCATGAGAAATGTACAAACCAATCTCCTTTCTTACTCCTGTCTCCAACTCCTTGATTTCTCTTATATTTTGTTGTGTGATCCTTGTTGAGGATTTAATATCCTTTTCTGTCTCGCAACCAATTTTTTCTTGAGCCTTCTTCACAAGTACCTCTGCATTCTTTAAGAATTCTCCCTGTATGTTTTCTTGGATGAAATGTATCTTTTCCTTCTGCTTTTCCATCTCCACTTCCAAAATGTCCTGTCTCCCACTTAAATCCTCTATGTTTTTGTCAAGTTTCTCTTCTATCTTCTGTAATTTCCTTCCAATATCATTTGTAATTTCTGTCTTCATCTTAATAAGATCTTTTCTTAAATCTATCATGTCCTGCTTCCTTTCTTCTTTTTGTTCATCCATCTTCTTAATAAGATCTTTTCTTAAATCTATCATGTCCTGCTTTCTTTCTTCTTTTTGTTCATCCATCTTCTTATTCATCTCTCTGAGGAAATTCATCATCATCCAATTTTGGTCTTGATTGGTTGCTCCCGGTGTGGCTTCTCCACCTGCGAGTCTGTCTACCTCTTCTGCTGCGTTGTCCGAGACATCATCCCCTAAGGTTCTCATTGTCTGATTTTCTGTCTCTTCCCCTGTTTCCGAGACATCATCTTTTTCATGGTCCATCTCTTGGTTTGAGGTTCTTTCCTCCAAAAGAAATTGGAAAGTTTCTGGATCCTTTTCCTCCTCGATAAGAGCTGTCTTAAGTCTATTGAAAAGAGTTAATTTAATCCCTTCACTGCTTAAATTTCTTTTTTCCAATTCTTCTTTCAATTCCTTTACTCTCAACTGGCCTATAGTCTTACAGGACTTGTTTTGTTCCATTTTGTTAGATTAAGTTGAAATAGAGTTTTGAAATCAGTTTTAAGTTTTAATTTAAGTAATTAGACCTAGATATTACACCCAATAACAATGATGTTTCCCTATTTCAGGAATTGTACTGAGTTTTTGTATATAGTTAAATATAAAATTTTTCAAAGAAAATCTTAGAATTATTTTTCTCAAGCAATGTTAATATGATTCAAGAAAAATACAACTGAGCATTTGTTTACTAAAATTCTAATTGTCTCTGAGTAGTCTGGAACAATCTAGAATTATTACTCTTGTTTTTATTTTATGTAAACAATAATATTTAATACAATAAATCTTTCGAGATGAAATTTATATTAATTTTATAACGCCCTACGTTGGGATCGACATTAATATTGTGGGGTTAAATATTGTTAACTCTATAAAATTATATTTTCTTAAAGTATTTGTGTGAAACGTGTTGCCTATAGCGGTATGCCTACGACAACAATATGATCTCCCACAATATTTTCTTAAAAAAAATATGACGCCAATGAAATTAAATCAAACCAAGCTGCTCAAAGCAATGAGACTCTTAAAAATTTTTATGATTAAAAACAAATAACGAAAAAGATACTTAAGTAGTTCCTCCGGTCACTGTATGACGTCACCCGCTCAGGTTACTGGTGTAGGTTCAAGTTCTGCGATTATTCCCTCTAGTCAAATTCTGTGTTTTGTGAGGTTAAAGTTCTGAGACGTTACAGCTGATTGAGGTAAATTAAGAAGTGATCGTTCTCGTTAAATAAATTTTCAGATTAATTTATGTTTGAAATAAACAGAAATTCAAAAGAGATATTTATTGTTCAATGTCGCTAAAAGAAAATGTATTAGAAAGATTCCAAAATGAATTGGGTTTACTGGTGAGTACAATTTATACTTTTATTCCTATGAAATGTACCTTAAATAAATATATAGTGTGTTCTTAGTTATAAAACCGTATTCTTTAATCGAAATGTATGGATGTGAAAATTCCTGAATATCCTGTTTTCTCTTCCAAGAACAAACTACATCAAAGTTGTAGCACGTGCTAATTTAAATAAAACCTTTATAATACGAATAAATTTTGACAATAAATATAGATCTTGTACAAATGAATTAGTGATAAAACAAATTAGTATGAAATTCTAAAGTTCATCGAAAATGTTAAACATTAAAATAGATCAATAATAATTGTTGAAATTCTAGAGTTTATCGAAAATGTCAAGTATTAAAATAGAACAATAATAATTGATATCACCTTAAAAATGTTCAGAATTTGGTCCACACGTGGATGTTGTGGAGTCCTGGTACTTAATTCTTGCTAAATATGTGTTGGAGCAAAATTGGCCCCAAATACCTCAAATGTAGAATCCTTACAACTGCTGTCACTTTCAAATGGACAGGAATATGTTCCTTAAGGCTTAAATAACTTGCTTGCTCTCCTGGAACTGCTGGTATTGGATGCCAATACACTTTGGCCCCAATTTCTTGTCAGGTATGTTAAATTTTTATGGAAATACACTTTTATATCACACTTTATCGTTTTAAGTATTTATCTTGCATTATTATGCGTTAATTGTTTAATTTTACTTATAAAAATTTTAATTTTATCAGGACAAATTTCTTACCCTCCTTTCGCTTTCAGGAACAAGAAACAAGAGAGAGATTTTAGATTCAACAGAACCATGGTTACCGAAAATTCTTTTGTTTTCCCAGCTTTCCTTTTGAACAAAAATAAATAAATTTATGTTGGCAATGAAAGCAAAGTTACTAAAAAAATATCAGTTTTTTATGTTGGTGACTGGTAAGCTCAAATGATGTTTATTGGAACCTTGTTGTACAGGGTGATTTTATTTTAGTGAGATTTGGAATTCTAAAATTATTCCTACTGATTTTGGGAGTGATCACAAATTTGTCCTTAACATCTAGAAATTAAAACTAATCAATTATTTTCAAGGTACAATTTAAGAAATTTATAAAATTTATGGAATAATTATCTGGAATAAATTAAACTCAACTTGTAGTTTTGCTATTATCTTTCTTTCTATTAATTTAGTTGCATAAAAAAATCGAACAAAGACTTATAATGATTTTTAATTATTGTTTCCCCCCAAATGTTGTACACCAATTCAGTATCTTTTTCATAATATTTATAAATAAACATGCTCATTTGTATACTACTTCTAATGCAACCGTAACAATATTAATCGAATTGTATTTCCTAACCGTATAACTATTTTGGTTTTCGTTTCCTTGGTATATTAAAATATATTAAAATAATAATAAAAAAATATTAATATAGTTAGTTTATTATTATTATAGTTATTATTATTATTAATATAGTTAGTTTCGGCCTCGTTTTCGGCGTTAAGCCATTTTCGAGTATAAATCTAAAAAATCTTCATACAATGAACAAATAATTTTTTAAGGAAACAAACACAATACCTACTGGACGAACAAATAATTTAAAAATTAATATAATATAATAATAATGAGTTTTTTATTATAAAAATCCAACAAAAAATTTTAAAAATACAAAACAATAAACAGATTATAAGAAACAAAAAAAATAATTACAGGTTGAACGATGCAAAAGCATAATTTCCCTAAGGTTTGGTGCGAAATATTAAGAATTGATTAAATTATTATAGATATAAGTATAGGATAAGTTCTGGATACCTGACCTGTTATTAATGAAATTTGTATCTTTTTTAATATTGTAATATTTCCAAGATTCTTTTTTTTTTAATTCTTTTCTGTTGCAAGAATTTTTTGGTTTTGGATATCGAAAGAGTGAGATTTAGAAAACCCAGCAGGGTATTCGTTTTGACAAATTAATTAAGTTAGTAGCCAGTTTGCTTTGAAAATTGTAGGCCATGACATAAAAATAGATTATATTTATATATGGATTCTATTGATAATTTTCAAACCTCTACTTTGTAACCAATAAGATGCCTAATTTTGTCTAGTTACCTTGGCACAAAAAAAATCTGGAAATTTTTTCGTGGCGCTTCGATATTTAAGTGGAAATTATTTGTCAGCTGAAACTATAGAGAACGCTAAAAGATAATTTATAAGAAGTTAATTAAAAATATGTACTAACATTTGGTAATTATTTAATTTAATTTAATGTGTCATTAAAATACTGTAAAATTACAGCAACATTTTGTATTTTTAAATATATAACAATTTTAAGTAGTATTATACATTATTTTATAATTAAATAGTAATTTATGTTCCAAAAACTATAAGATTTTACCCTTCCGCATGCAAATAAGTGTGGCAAAGTCACGGAAAAAGTATAGTTTTACGCAAGCTTACAGAAAAAATAATATGATCACAGAGAAATTTTTTGATTAATTACAATGAAGACTTACACATTGAAGCACATTATGCAAAGTACTTACACAGTTAGCTACACAAAATAAAGAAAACTAAATGGCGCACAATTGCGATAAAAACTAGAATTAACTGTAAGCTAGATGACATCTAAAGGATCCAGTTGTGAATGAGCAAATACATCTGGACAATTGTTCACTGTTGAACTGTTTACTATAATTAATAATCCATTATTTGCATAGATAAAACATTGATTTACCACAAACACATTAAGACTAACAAATTTGATTTGTCAATATGATAATGAGTTGTTGCTCAAAACAGCTGTCATTATCATTTAGCTCCGTATTTAGTGTATTTGTAAAATCTTTACATTGGTCAAGTTACCTTGTAAGTTACTTGACTCTAGGTCACTTATGCAAACTAGTATTCCCGTAGGGGATGATTGGATCAGAAAATTTCAACCAAAGTTTTCTTCGAAATTAAACGTAGGATCGGGTGGTATAAAAAAAATTGACGTTTTTCGAACCCTTTTTGAGCTAGGGTGAAAAAAGGGATTTTCACGAAAAAAGGTAGGAATTCTAGTAGGTACTACAACGCAGGAAAAAATCATCAAAATTAAAAAATACCAAACCAAAAAAAAGGAAAAACCCAGTGAACACTCCTTAATATTCTCATGCCAATATATACGTGCTGCTGTGAACAGTTGTGGCATTATTCACTAGTAAATAATAGGTAACATTACACTTGAGGAAGAACAGGTATAATTAAGGTGTTATAGGACAGGTTTTATAGGATCTAATACAATCTTAACGAAACATATATTGATTTAGTTTTAAACGTATCTAATATTCACTCACAATAGGTATATGTTTTTTTTATTTGTGGGTATGACTCAAACATTACACAAACTGTTATATGAGCAGTCAAATGATACGTGGTCTTATTCCGTTTAGATGAATGAATCATAGATATTTCATTATCGTACTTACTGCTTAGTAATCTCACCGATCCTCCCAAACTTCTTAATATTCATCATATTTAACAGTAGCATCGTTTCATTGATAAACTATATAAATAACCACAACAAAAACCACTAGTTTATGTTTGTTTTTCCCACTGTGTATTGCTACTTAGCATAATAATTTAATTATAACATAATTTATGTGTAAATAACGTAGCTTTTCGAACGAATACGTTCAGTAATAATAATTTTATAACCTCTTATCAAACGAGATGCTTATTTGTAGTATAGATAAGAAATTTTATTATTTCAGATTGCAATTGAAACTTACAATGAGAAATAATTCACGTGTGGATATTGTATAAAACTAATTTATAATGCGACACTACGAAATTCGTGTTACCGATGAAACGCAAGGCAAGGTGTTAAATTAAAAATAAAATAAAAACCACTTCTCAGTGATTAAATCCTAGATTGGAGTACTGTAACCATTATGTTTACAAGATTAATGGTATTCTAGTATTATCCATCATTTTCATTTATTTTCATCAGAAATTTTTAATATTTGACAGTTATTGGGACAAATAATTAATTCTAATCGAGATTCTAATGGTTTGCCTTAATATAACCATAGTTATGATGATGATGAAACATATTTCCTGTTAACAGTGCCGCCGTAAGCTCTCCAGAGGGTGGAAAAGCGCTGGAATTCAAGGAAGTAGCCTTAGCTGTTTGACAAGGCGAGAACACGCCTCATTGAGACTGAATTGCTGTCTCTCGAACACTGGATAATATCCGGTCTCAAAAGCAGGAAGATTATAGCAACACTAGAAGGCTACTCACAACGGCAACTGCGCCAAGCTGTAGGGGAAAACACCCACACAAGCGCTTGATGTCCTCCTGGGATTGCCGCCTTTGCGCATATGGATCATTATGAGCGCAATGGCGGATTTCATAGGGCTTAGAGACAATTGGCGCTAGAAAGGGCGTGGCGAGAATAGCAAGAATAGCAGAAAGGACAGAAACAGGGCGCATAGTATGTTATACAGATGGCTCTCGTATGATAGAGGACGTAGGGGTTCGAAAGAGCTATGCTCTTGGTAAATATTCCACGGTCTTCCAGTCAGAAATATTTGCTATTCTCATAGCAGAACTAATAGAAAAACGGAACAACTCCGGAAGCCCTGTCAGCATTTGCTCAGATAGCCAGGCCGCTCTAAAAGCGATTTGTAGTTCCAGGACCAGCACAGCACTAGTCTAGGAATGCGCAAATACCCTAAACAGACCGGCCTCAATACGGGATGTAACCCTATTATGGGTATCGCGATATAGCGGTATAGTAGGCAACGAGCGGGCAGATGAACTTGCCAGACAGGGAGTCAACAAAATTTTGTTACGGATCCGAGCTAATAATGGGATTAAGCAGAGCACAAACCTCAACTGTACTATTGGGCGGAGACAGGATTAGAAGAACAATGGATCAACTGCAGTGGCCTTAGGCAGGCGAAACAAACAATCTCCTACCCTGACAAAGCTTATACTGGATAAATCCAGATCACAGCTGCGTCTGCTTGTTGGAGTCCTTACTGGCCACTATGGACTTAAAAGACATCTACACCTTTTGGGTAGTCGAAGACCCATACTGCCCAAACTGTGGCGAGGAGGAAACTTCTGACAACTTCCTGAGCACCTGTGAGGTCCCTCCAAGCGACGTCATGGCTTTCATACGAAGGTCGAGGCGTTTCGGAAGGGCAAAAATGGCCCGAAGGGTCTACCTGTCAGGCATCAGCCCACTACATTCACATTCAACATTGCCGGCGTACCATATCGCGCCAACCTGAAGATCCTCTCCCAAAATTGCTGCATAGATCTACAAGGCAATCATAAGATCCATGTCAACATCCAGAGCTGTTGTATGGATTTAAAAAGCAAATAATACAACAGCTACCTATACAAATATTGCAACAAATACAAAGTGTGGCTTATCTTACTAGGATCCATGAAAATTACACAAGTAGAGTTCGGTACGATAAGGTAAAGAGGCGGTGGACAAACCCGACTTTTGCAACCTCATATTGCGTCCAGGATTGAATTTAACAAACCCGATACTATAACGAATTATATTCTCAAATAAGGACGCGGAAGAATCGAACGTGGCAGGTGTACTAGAGTTTACTCAGAATCTAAGAAAACATACAAATTCAATGGGCTGTAGGAAAATATGAAAGTGTAATTTAGATAGAGCTGACTGGCAACACTATAACAGCAAACTAAGTAACCAACATAATTTAAAAAGTTAAACTAATGGAGATTTATGTAGACAGTAGAAAAGCACTACTACTCCTAAAAAGGGGTGGGTGAAGCTAGCACCGCCATAATGAAAAAAATAAAAAAAAAATATGCCAGAATTATGTGCTATTTATGTGCTAATTTTGAGCGAAAATAAAAAATTTTGGGCGGCGACACTTAGCCCATAGGAATTATGCGCTTTTTATGGGCTTTAAGGAGTATGTGAGAAAAAATTATTTTATCATTATTCGCGATGTTGGCTGGGGAGCAGTCAGCACCGCCACCATCATATTTCCGGGACTTTGGGTCGTAGAAAAAATCTAAGTACATAGGAATTATGTGCTTTTTATGTGCTTTAAGGAGCATGTGGGAAAAAATTATTTTATAATTATTCGGGTAAAAATCAACATACATTATTTTTGGCAAAGGTCAATGCTCTTAAAATAAATCAGCACAAAAATGTTTGTCACGGCACATCATTAGCACATAAAAAGCACATAATTCCTATGAACTTAGAGTTTTTCTACGACCATAAGTCCCGGAAATATGATAGTGGCGGTGCTGACTGCTCCTTAGCCAACATCGTCACCATCATATCTCCGAAAGTTTGTATCTTAGAAAAATTCTAAGCACATAGGAATTATGTGCTTTTTATGTGCTAATTATGTGCCGTGACAAAAATTTTTGTACTGATTTATTTTAAGAGCATTTACCTTTGCCAAAAATAATGTATGTTGATTTTTACCCGAATAATGATAATTTTTTTTATATGCTCCATAAAAGCCCATAAAAAGCACATAATTCCTATGTGCTTAGATTTTTTTACGACCCAAAATGCGGGAGATACGGTAGTGGCGGTGCTGGCTCCCGGATAGCTAGCACCGCCAATCAAAAGTGTCGATATTTCCGCCGCTAAAAAAGCCCAAAATTTTTTATTGTCGCCCAAAATTAGCACATAAATAGCACATGATTCTGGCATATTTTTTTTATTTTTTTTTCATTGTGGCGGTGCTAGGTTTAACCACCCCCTAAAAAGATATAAAATAACTTCTAGAACAATGCTAGAATGTCACCGAGTCTTGACTAAGGCATTTTTGGAGAATAAAGTCACAGTCACAGGTAATCACGTCGCTAACTCTAACCATGGTCTTTGGATCCCTCCATAAGCCTAACAAAGTAAGCGTTACTAACTTAATTAAGTAATCTATTATTTCTACAGGAGGCTGTATACTGTGCAAGGTGTTAACTCGGGTTTTATATAGCTGCCCAAACGAGGACACAGCCTGAAAAAGATCAAAAAACAACTTAGACTAGTGATGGAGATTCTAACCATTCACTTGGGTCTCCAAAAACACCTATACAGAATGAAAGTAAGTAATACACCTCTATGCAGAGGATGTTTACAAGGAGAGGAAAAATCTCACCTTTAGCCAACATAAAGAAATACTTCATTTAAAGACGTTGCCGAACTACTTTAAAGTATGAGGACTTCGTTATCCTCAATTTACAGCAACAGATATTTTCTTCTTTTACACAAAAAGAGAGAAACTGTTTTGCTGATCATCATCTAGGAAGGACTTTTGTTGCAATGGTCTCGTCTTCGTTGAAGTAGTGCACGAATGGCGGAGCTGATCGAATGTATCTGTCAATTTCTTTGTTTAATTACCAAAAGGGACTTTGAATCACAGCATAATTATTCTTGTTTCATACTTATTAGGCTATGTATTATTGCCATGTTTTCAAGGCACCACTGTCATTTCTGCGAGAGCGCTAAAGAAACCGATGAACATAAAAACGAATGTTTAGCATTGTTCTGCCAACATTTCCTAGGAGTAGCTCTAATGCTGAGAGGGGAGAAAGAATGGGTAGAGTTAAGCGAAGCAGTGCATGATTAGGAGAAGGGAACAGGCTTGATGACGTGAGTGGTATGATTGTACACCGGGAGTGTGTGAGGGACCGCCGCCCGTCTTGAAGTATGCCAGTGATTGCGAGGCGGGGGTAACGGCGAGTTTTGAGGTGGGTTTGGTTGGTAGGCATCCTCTCGGAGATGAGTCTAACGCTGTTGGGTTCTGATTAAGAACCACCCATCGAACATTAAAGCCCAAAAAAGGACAAGCTCTGACTCCTTATCAATAAATATGCCTTTTAGAACGCTGATCAGCCTGGCTAGAAGTATAGACGTTCTAGAGTTCAAGAAGATCTTCGCAGAGAAGTCTAACTGTGACTGGATTCAGTATCATTAGGGAATATTAAACTATATTACAATTACAAGCGAAGGCTTCAGCAAGTGCAATAAACTCTCGAATAAACTGAAATCTCTAATTATTACATTTTTATATATTACTAACCGGGTTACTAACCATCCAATCTACGAGTAATAAACTTGATCAGAGCGTCTGAAGAAGTCTCGGAAGAAGTTATGGCTTTAAAAATAAATGAAGATTTCTTTAAAAACCAAAATTATATGAAATATAAATTCTGTTCTATTACGCCCAAAAACTTTAACATTGTCAAAGTATAACATTATTTTTATTTTAAAGATAGTGTTAGTCGTTTTTATTTACGCTACTAAAGCTATTCATCACATATTATCTTGAACTACAAAATAATATATTTCAGTTATTCACTGAACATACACAGTCTTTCCAAGAAATGCAGAGTAAATTAGTTTTCTAGGAACTTATACATTTCGAATGAAATTCTAAAGGTTAGAAGGGTATGATTATTGCGTCCCTTATTACCTTTCTACTAGTCCATTTAAATAATATATATGGGACGGGAACTGTATAGCTTTCATATATCTAGGTATTGGTCTCCTCTAGTAATGAATAATTTAGGCTAAAAGTTTTTTGGTATTGCCCTTCTACCTATATTTTCTTTAATAATATTATTATATATAGCCTAGTTAAACAAAACTTTTCCATAAAATCAAAACGAAAATTATTAAAGTATACATTTCAAAGATGTTTTTCAGGTTCGTTACCACAGTCTATAGCTAAATGCGTTTGCCATGTACTTACTATTTACTGTACCTTTATCTCCTGTACCAATCATACGACATGTCCTTTAGGTCGTCATCTGCCCCTCTTTAGTTGGTTAGTGTCGACTCTACAAGTGGTATTGGAGGCGCTGTACGTGACGGATTGGAAAATTATAATTCATAAACAACAGGAAGGGCACCTGCACATGATGATATAGGCGTATAACAATATATGTAGCAACATCTTCTACAGCGTTGGATTGGCGGAAATAGTCAAACAGAGTGGCCTACCAGATCACCGGACCTTTCGCCTTTGGACATCTTAAACCGATAAAAGCAAAAAATTTACAATTATGTAAGCTCCTCCTGGTGGTTCTTAGGGTTGGCAAACTATATGAGATTAGGGTGCCACTACCCGTCGACTTCGACGAAAAAGTATAAATGGAATTGGACTAAAAATCAACTAAGATGAAAAAGGTAGAAACCGAGTAAGAAACACCTTGTAGACTTTGATTATTAAAAGGAAGATAAAAAATTAACTTAAGCTATCCAGGGTACGATCTCCTACTCTTAGAGCCTGTTCAGATAAGGCAAACTCGAGGGCAAACTACGCGCGAAAAACTCACGCGTTGCCGAGATACTATAACTACATAAATCCCGTCCAGTTGCTGCTGCGCCTTTATTCACTCGCGCGTTAAACGCGTGTAATGAGCGGGACTCTCAGCTCGGTTGTTTCACGCGAGTTGAGATACTCGAGCGCCATTGCTGCGTGCAGTACTTCCCACGAGTCCGTGGCGAGGTTTTTATCGACCGCTGTTTTGACGTAAAGTTAGCAAGGCACATCTCGTATCTCTACTTCTAGTAGTCCTATCGTTAAACAAAAACATTCAAAAATTGCAGCTTTTATGCAGTGCAAACCAAAAAATTGCAGCTCTTTTAGTTTTTTTTTATTAACGGTTTTGCTAACTTTACGTCAAGTTAGCTCGACACACCTCGTATCTCTACTTCTAGTAGTCCTATCGGCAAACAAAAAAATTCAAAAATTGCAGCTTTTATGCAGTCCAAACCAAAAAATTGCAGCTTTTTTAGTTTTTTTTTGTTAACGGTTTTGCTAACTTGACGTAAAGTTAGCACGACATACCTCGTATCTCTACTTCTAAAAGTCCTATCGTCATACAAATACATTCAAAAATTGCAGCTGTTATGCAGTGAAGAAATTACGTTTGCAGCTCTTTTTATATTTTCATTAGTCGTTTTGCTAAATTAATATTTCAATAGCCTAACCATGACGTATGTGTTTTTTCGTAGTTAAAAAGTTGATATTTAGAATTTTTTACCTATTATAGAACTCCTACTTCTACTTGTCTTACAGCAAACCAGGAGTTATAAAATAAATGCGCATTATTAAAAATTTTGAAATGAAATTATATGCATTATCATAATTTTCTTCTGGGAAGCTATTAATCCTGATACATCTTTTTTGTATTATTGAAAAGAGAATAATCATTTAAGAAGTCTGGTTAAGGTTAGTTCATTGGCCCAAATAAATTATATTTTGTATGTAATTTTTTATTTTTTTTTATTGTGGATTAATTTTTTGTGTCAAAAAAGTTTTAAAAGTGAAAAGTTTTATCTTACCTTACTTTTGTTGACAGTATACAAGGCAATAGTGCCTAAATTCTATTAAATTTGTTCGCTTTTTTTTCTGTTAATAAATGCAATTGCGGTAATCGCTAGAATAGTATTTTTAGTTTGAACTTCGCATTACAGTCATTTTGTAAAAATATAAAGAACTTTGAAATGCACAAGTTTAAAAATTCGAAGTATGTTAGTTTGTCTGCAGTTTTTATTGCAAAAGTCATACATTTGTGTACCCAGTTGACAGTTTAACAATTTTGACTGGATGATATCCTTAGTATTCAATTTTTTGTTAAAAATATTCAATCTTCACATTTTGCAGATGCAAATTTTTAATTTTTTTTAATGACGGCCCGAAAGCAAAAGCGGGGCGAATAAGAGGGAGATAGATATGAAACACGATATTCTCTGTCCCTACTCGCCCCGCTTTTGCTCTCCTCAAGTCTTCAAATTAAATTACGTTCACAAAATTTTAGAAATCAGAGTTAGAATGTGGGAAAAAAAGTCAACAGATTAAGAACGAGAAGAACGAGCACCTTATTTATTGTGCACGAGGTGATTATGCACATTTTAACGTGCAAATTTAACTAACAAATTAGCAAAACCGTTAATAAAAAAAAAAACTAAAAGAGCTGCAATTTTTTGGTTTGCACTGCATAAAAGCTGCAATTTTTGAATGTTTTTGTTTGACGATAGGACTACTAGAAGTAAAGATACGAGGTGTGTCGTGCTAACTTTACGTCAAGTTAGCAAAACCGTTAATAAAAAAAACAAGAGCTGCAATTTTTTGCTTTGCACTGCAAAAAAAACTACAAAAAAGCTGCAATTACTGCAAAAATAAATTTTATATTTTGACAAAAGGGTTGTGCTAACTTTATGCGCGTAACAGAAAATCTCTCCTAAGCGAGAAACCCGCGTAATACGCGGAATCTGGACGCAATACATATTGAAGCGCGCTAATAGACTCGCGCGCAGGTCTCCTTATCTGAACAGGCGAATGGGTTTGAACCTCGGTTTGAACTAAAAATTAAAAGAATTCATAATATTTATTTATTCTGCCAGGTGGAAAAAAAATACAGAACCAAAGAGAGGATCAAAACATATGTAGCTTAGAAATGAGATATCTTGAAAATGGATCTGTATCGTACAGAACTCGGTACAGAACTGCAGATTTATTGAGAGTCTTAGCGTTTGCTGGTGTTTTCTTGTATGTTTCTTGGTACTTAAATTGATACTAACCCTTACTTTTTGGAAGTCCATCTTACTAAGAATAATAAAAAACTCTTCGTTTTAATTCAACTTTCAAGTTTAATTGAAAAAATTAGGTTTAAAATCACAACTAACTGTACACTTATTTTTTTTATAAGTTGGTAAGTTGGTAGTTATGTATTAATATTTTTTTTTCGTGTAATTAAGTAGACAGGTGATAACTTTAAAAGAAATTAACAAACATATCAACAAACTTCCAACTATGGATTTAGTTTATTTTTGATACAACAAATCAGATTCACCCTGAATTCTTATCAGTTTACGATAACAAATTAAGATACAACGATAAGAATAGAGAGATCGGTATCGGTATGTTTCTTTCGTGGCGGTCGGTAACGGAAAAAGTGGGTTTAGCGATCCGCTTTTCGAAGAGGAGCGACCGTTAGCAGAATGGAAACTGCCTCTTGTTATGACAATCAAGCTAGCACCCCCACACTGACTAAATTAAAAAAAAAGTAGCCCACAATTAAGTGCTAATTAAAGGCTAATTTGTACCACAAAAATTAAAATTTGTACCACCGCGATAATCGAGAAAAATCGCCTTGAAAATGGGGGGTGCTAGGTTGAGATCAAGGCAGCACCCCCACTTTGATCGAATTCTAATTTAATAACATCAAAATAAAGGGCATATTAAAGGCTAATTTGTACCACAAAAAGTTAATCAATATTATTATTTATAATGTCAAAAAATAAAATCGAACGCTGTAAATATCGCTGCTCTATAATTTTAGCACCCCCACTTTCGTCTATTCAAAAAGTGAACACACAATATTGTAAATCTAATTAAAGGCAAATTTGTACCACAAAAGAAATTTTTATACTTTTCAATATAAAAACGCCAATTGATTATAACTCATTACGGTCGTATTAAATGGTGGCGGATGCGCTTATATGGGTATGTAGGTGCATCATTCAACAGAATTTTATGATAATTAATAAGCAAGTAGTTAAGTTAAAGAATATAAATGAATTAAAAGTTTTTCAAGTTGCCAAATTGCCAAATTTAAATTTAAAGACACATTTTTCGAAAACTATTCATGTTATATGAATTTTCTTGTTTGTTTTAATCTCCCCAATAAGTATCTAAATAATGACTATTATTAAGAATTTTTTTCGAGTAAATCTTAATCACATTCATTATCGCTCACTTAAACAACTCAGCTGCTCCAGCGAGCGTTCTCGGGTAAAATACAATTTTTAGCTCAAATTAGTTCTCATAAAAAAATAGTTATTTCATTTCACAAAATCTAATGAATGAACAATTATCTTACCTTTTATGTGTGTATTTTCAATAAACTATCAAATTTCTGTTTACTTAAGTAAATACAAATTTCTTCTTCGATAATTGATTCATAAGCGGTGTTTACACTTGAATCTAAATCATTGTTTATTATCTCGTCGTCATCTTCAAATTTGTCCAGGTCTATGCGTTTCGAGGCCGAGAATTTCACTTTTTATATTGTTTTTATTATTAGAAATGTATGCATACAGGGTAGTGTTTTACATGTACAAAATTTTTCCTAATTCCACCCATAGGTACTTTATTTGTTCGCGTTATTAATTTACCGTTATTTATTAGTAATCCTTTATTTTGTAAGACGACTACAGCAATACGTTCATAATTTAAAAAAGGTTTCCTTACAACCGAACTCATTTTATTACCCACTATTCTTAGAGACGGGATTAAACCCTAGCACTTGTTTAACTTGAGATTTGTAAACTGTTGTTATAGTACAGGGATGGCCTATTGGCAGGAGAGCAATTGTGCAATGTGCACCATACTGCCATACTAGAATCATCGAATAGTACCATATGTAGGGATTTTTAAAAAGGGACAGTGACGGAAAACACTATTTTTAACTTGTTTTAGAATATTGACAAAAATAAAAGATTTCAGCTCATCCGCCACCATTTAATACGACCGCAAAGAGTTAAATTGAATTGGCGGCTTTATATTGAAAAGTATAAAAATTTCTTGTGTGGTACAAATTTGCCTTTAAAAAGTTTTATAATATTGTGTGTTTTTTGAATAGACAAAAGTGGGGGTGCTAAAATTATAGAGCAGCGATATTTACAGCATTCGATTTTATTTTTTGACATTATAAATAATATTATAGATTAACTTTTTGTCGTACAAATTAGCCTTTAATATGCCCTTTATTTTGATGTAATTGAATTGGAATTCGATCAAAGTGGGGGTGCTGCCTTGATCTCAACCTAGCACCCCCCATTTTCAAGGCGATTTTTCTCGATTATCGCGGTGGTACAAATTTTAATTTTTGTGGTTCAAATTTGCCTTTAATATGCCCTTTAATTTGATGTAATTAAATTGGAATTCGATCAAAGTGGGGGTACTGCCTTGATCTCAACCTAGCAACCCCCATTTTTAAGGCGATTTTTCTCGATTATCGCGGTGGTACAAATTTTAATTTTTGTGGTACAAATTAGCCTTTAATATGCCCTTTATTTTTATGTAATTAAATTGGAATTCGATCAAAGTGGAGGGCTGCCTTGACCTCAACCTAGCACCCCCCATTTTCAAGGCGATTTTTCTCGATTATCGCGGTGGTACAAATTTTAATTTTTGTGGTACAAATTAGCCTTTAATTAGCTCTTAATTATGGGCTACTTTTTTTTAATTTAGTCATACCATATAATAGAAACCATATAGATGTACGCACTGCCACTCCAACTTCTCCGATATTATAAACAATCGATATTTATAATAAAGAGAAAATGTGGACGTAAGTATTTTTAAAATGAGACCGTGACAGGAAACACTATTTTTAACTTTAGAATATTGACAAATATAAGCGCATCCGCCACCATTTAATACGACCGCAAAGAGTTAAATTAAATTAGCGGTTTTATATTGAAAAGTATTAAAATTTGTTGTGTGGTACAAATTTGCCTTTAATTAATTTTATAGTATTCTGTGTTCATTTTTTGAATAGACGAAAGTGGGGGTGCTAAAATTATAGAGCAGTGATATTTACAGCCTTCGATTTTATTTTTTGACTTTATAAATAATAATATAGATTAACTTTTTGTGGTACAAATTAGCCTTTAATATGCCCTTTATTTTGATGTAATTGAATTGGAATTTGATCAAAGTGGGGGTGCTGCCTTGATCTCAACCTAGCACCCCCCATTTTCAAGGCGATTTTTCTCGATTATCGCGGTGGTACAAATTTTAATTTTTGTGGTACAAATTTGCCTTTAATTAGCTCTTAATTATGGGCTACTTTTTTTTTCATTTAGTCAATGTGGGGGTGCTAGCTTAAGGAAAATGTAAATGTGGTAATGCTTTGAGAGGGCAAATTTTGTCTATGAAAGGAGAAGTAATCAAAGTGTCATGTTTTATATCCAAAATTGGCAATAATGAAATATCGAGTGAAATATGCGGCAAAAGGTATTTAAGAGGCGACAAACGATTGGAAGCTACCAACAAATCAAAGTGCCACATGTTTTAGAATTATGACAAAAATAAAAGATTTCAGCGCATCCGCCACCATTTAATACGACCTTAATGAGTTATATTCAATTAGCGGTTTTATATTGAAAAGTATAAAAATTTCTTGTGTGGCACAAATTTGCCTTTAATTAGTTTTATAATATTGTGTGTTCACTTTTTGAATAGACGAAAGTGGGGGTGCTAAAATTATAGAGCAGCGATATTTACAGCGTTCGATTTTATTTTTTGACATTATAAATAATAATATTGATTAACTTTTTGTGGTACAAATTAGCCTTTAATATGCCCTTTATTTTGATGTTATTAAATTAGAATTCGATCAAAGTGGGGGTGCTGCCTTGATCTCAACCTAGCACCCCCCATTTTCAAGGCGATTTTTCTCGATTATCGCGGTGGTACAAATTTTAATTTTTGTGGTACAAATTAGCCTTTAATTAGCACTTAATTGTGGGCTACTTTTTTTTTAATTTAGTCAGTGTGGGGGTGCTAGCTTGATTGTTATCCTCTTGTTTGAAGGGGAGGTAAAGTTAACATTCGAACACCGTATATAGAGCATACACCAAATATGCAAACGTTGCAGGACCCTATGTTGAAAAATAAATTTGTGAACCATCCTCAAATTCCCAAATAACCCTTTTTTAATCCACTACTTGTGGGTTTTCGCAACATTAAGTAATGTTTTTAATAATATCACTTCTGTTCGGCAGGGTTTTCATTTATACGTTGATACTAGATTAAAACCCAAACTACATAAAATAATTATCTGCATTATAGTTGCAATGTCCCATTAAATTGCACGCCAACGCTCCAAGGTTCTTTAATTTAATAGGAACAATTTCTGTTCACAACATAATTTCCTTCGGTTCATTAGTGAATACAATGGATTTTTAATGGTAAAAGTTGGATTCACGACAACAACAAAAAAATGTATATTTTTTTGTAAAATGTAAGTTCCCATTTACGGACAGCATAAGCTTTGTTACGAATAAATTTCCAGCACAAAGACGAATTAGAATTTTAATAAAACAGTGGTAAATTACTGTCATTTATTAAATTGTAGAAATCTCAGACATTTTTCACGTTTTCAATATCAGCAGTCCTCCTAAATTGTGGAAGACAATTAGTTTTATGGAATTACTTGACACTGATTTCATCCACCCAGTTATGTAATGAAAAACGAAATTTATTTGTTTACATAAAACACAAAGTATTAGGTCCTGTCTATGTACATGTTCATGTCGAAATATTTTTGACAGATGTGTGACGGATGAATGTGACGGATGATTGTGACAGATGCGCGAGAGGAATACATGTGTTTTGATGTAGCTGCTTGCCGTGGAGGGTAGAGTCCGTGAATGAGGAAGAAGGTTTTGACAGGAACTTGACATGATTTATAATTATTTTAGGTTGGTAGTTATTCGCGAACATTCTAGTAATATTTGGATTTTAGTAAATAGTTATTTCTAGAAAAATCGAGATGCCAAGTATTTTGATATATAAAGCGTTCGTTCAGCTTTTGTAAAGTTTAATAATTAAAAAGTGACAGTTAGTAATTTGTAACCAGCTGAATTCTTGTATTCTTACAATTTGTGAATAAATTGTGTTAAAAGTCCTCACAAGTGTTTCAAATTGGTGTCAGGTGTGGGGTGAAGAAGCAAGAATGCCTGGAAAGAAGTTACGTGAACTGTTGGTGGCTGAGCTTAGAAGAGAGTTGGAAGAATTGGATTTGGATACCACCGGAGGAAAAACTGTTTTAATCAACAGATTACGTGAGTACTATTTAAGTATAAATATTGACCCTGACTCGGTGGAATTCGAAGATCCTATGCACAAAGCAATGTCCGAGCTGTCCAGTCAGATAAAGGGTCAACAAGAAGAGCTGAAAGATCAGATAAAGGGTCAACAAGAAGCGCTGAAAGATCAAATAAAAAGCCAGCAAGAAGAGCTTGCCACTAGAATTTCCAGTCAACAAGAAGAGCTGAAAGATCAAATAAAAAACCAGCAAGAAGAGCTTACCAACCGGATGACAAACCAGCAAGAAGACCAAGCACAACAATTAGCCGAGCTTGCCACTAGAATTTCCAGTCAACAAGAAGAGCTGAAAGATCAAATGAAGAGCCAGCAAGAGGAGCAGATGAAGAAACAAGAAGAACTGGTCCATCAAATGCGTGAAGAGTTGTCAAGCTATGTTTCACAACAAATATCCACCTTAAGAAATGAACAATCCCAGCAAATATCGACTTTACGTTGTGAGCAATCCCAGCAAGTAACCGAACTAGATACCAAAATGAATGCGATGATTCAACAACTTCAGAATGAAATAGAGGTCCTTCGGCAAGATCGCCACGTCCACCGCGGCGAAGGAGATGCGGAGAGAATGGAAACCTTCAGCGTGGATGTCGAACGACGGGGAGACGGAGACATTGCACAGATGCGATCAACAATGAAACCTCCTACGTTCGATGGAACAACTTCGTGGTCCAACTACGTCAAGCAATTCGACGCGGCGGCCAGGGCGAACGGATGGTCATCCAGGGAGAAGGCAATATCGCTAACCATAGCGTTACGAGGCGATACTTTGAATGTCTTGCATTCCCTTAAGCCCGACGAAGCTGACAACTTCGAGCTGCTAGTACATCGCCTGGAGATGAGGTATGGTCAGACCCACCTACAACCCGTGTACCGAACACAGCTGAAGAACCGTAAACAGAGGAGTGGAGAATCTATCCAGGAGTTCGAGGCAGAGGTAGCTAGAATGGTTCGATTTGCTTATCCGACAGCAGCAGAAGAGTTCCTGGAGTGTCTAGCAGTCCAAACATTTACCGATGGCCTTAGGGATCCGGAGTTACAAAGAGCTGTGCGGTTGGCCCGACCTAAAGACCTTGTCGACGCGTTAACCATTGCACTTGAATTCGAAGCGGCGACGGAAGCATCACGGGGAGTTGCACGAATAAGGGAGATGACTGCTGATGACAACAACGTGATAGCACCCGCCAGCGACGTCGATGGATTAGTGGAAAGGCTAATGAAATTATTACCCACAAGGAGACGGCGACCTATACGATGTTGGAAATGTGGAGAACTAGGGCACGTGAAAAACTCATGTCCACGTAAGGAGACGTCTTCTGCTACCGTCTCCCAACAGCGGGGAAAACTCCAGGAATACGATTTTGAAATCGAACATAGACCTGGAACTAAACACCGTAACGCCGATGCACTTTCTAGAAGGCCACGCCCACCTAATTGCACAAATTGCAGTCGACTCGAAGAAAACGAGAAGCTCGCTCTAATAAAAGTGGTGCCAGACGACTTGTGCTCCAGAATGAAGGAGGAACAAAACAAAGATCACGTTATTAGGAAGATCCTGGAATGGAAAAGAACGGGTCAGCGTCCCCTATAGCGAGAGGTATCATCGTCCTCTCCGGTCTTAAAATCCTATTGGGCCCAATGGAATTCTTTGACTTTAGACGGAGGGCTCCTTAAAAGGATAGTTGAAAACCCTGACGGCTCAGAAATCAAGAAGCAAATTGTGGTCCCAAGAAGTACGGTGCCGAAAATTTTAAAACAACTTCATGGAGGACACCTAGGTATTACAAAGACGCTGCAAAAAGTCCGGGATAGATTTTATTGGGTTAATTGCTCCAACGATGTTAAAGATTGGTGCCGCAAATGCACGACGTGTGCTGCTAGCAATGGACCTAATCGTAAACCTAAAGCAGAGATGCAGCAATACCTTGTCGGAAGTCCATTCGAAAGAATCGCCGTAGATGTGTTGGGGCCACTACCAACCAGTGAGGTCGGAAATAAATACATCTTCGTTGTGATGGATTATTTTTCTAAATGGGTGGAAGCCTACCCTGTTCCCAACCAAGAAGCCCCTACCTTGGCCGATATTCTGGTCAACGAGTTCATTAGCCGTTTTGGGGTACCGTTGGAGCTGCACGCAGATCAGGGAAGAAATTTTGAAAGCAAGCTATTTCAAGAAGTCTGCAAACGATTAGGTATCCATAAAACTAGAACTACAGCGATGCATCCACAGTCTGATGGAATGGTTGAACGAATGAACCGAACCATTGCAAATTATTTATCGAAAGTGGTCTCAGAACATCAGAAAGATTGGGATAAACATATTCCGCTATTTTTAATGGCTATCCGATCGGCTGTCAACGAATCTACGGGTCAGACACCTGCGAAAGTCCTCTTTGGTAGGGAAACTAGATTACCTTGCGATTTGATATATGGGAGCAAGCCTGGTGAAATAGCAACCGGTGAAGGATACGTCGGAGATCTTCAGAAGAAGATCGAAAATATTCATGAACTGGTGCGCCACAAACTACAACTCTCCAGTGACCGGATGAAAAGGTACTACGACTCACGAGCAACAGGAAACACTTATGAACCTGGGGAATTGGTCTGGCTCTATAATCCTCGACGGAAACGGGGTGTGAGTCCGAAACTTCAAAAGAAGTGGGAAGGTCCATATTTGATTAAAAAGAGAATCAATGATGTGATCTATCGGATTGTTAGAGTTCCCAAAGGAAAACCCGTCGTAGTCCATCATGATAGGTTGGCGTTATATCAGGGTGACCACAGTAGGGAGGTACAGCAACTTCGGGTAGAGGGTTCGACCAGTTCCGAAGATGACCCTGAAGTCTATTCCGGAGAGTTATCACATTCCGGGAGGAATGAATCTAAGGAGGGGGCAGTGTAACGGGTGACAGATGTGTGACGGATGAATGTGACGGATGATTGTGACAGATGCGCGAGAGGAATACATGTGTTTTGATGTAGCTGCTTGCCGTGGAGGGTAGAGTCCGTGAATGAGGAAGAAGGTTTTGACAGGAACTCGACATGATTTATAATTATTTTAGGTTGGTAGTTATTCGCGAACATTCTAGTAATATTTGGATTTTAGTAAATAGTTATTTCTAGAAAAATCGAGATGCCAAGTATTTTGATATATAAAGCGGGTCATTCGCGGTAGTAGAGTCAGTGTTCGTTCAGCTTTTGTAAAGTTTAATAATTAAAAAGTGACAGTTAGTAATTTGTAACCAGCTGAATTCTTGTATTCTTACAATTTGTGAATAAATTGTGTTAAAAGTCCTCACAAGTGTTTCAATAATATAAGATAAATTACACATTATATTGAATTTTCTTTTTTTTTTTAATAATAATATCAATTTTATTGAATAAGGTATAGTAGGTCAGCCTTACATGTATAGTCCATACCATATGGCAATTAAAAAGTGCGAACTCATAATCTTAATTAATATATAGTATGATTTATGAATTTAGACAAAAATTTATTTCCAGGAACAGATTGAACAATCCATCCATTCGACATTTTTACTTGTGAATCAATATAACTATATGAGACCTCGCTTCGAAGGATTTTCCCATCGCTGTTTGTTCACCTCTGGCACTCGAATTAAATATAAGCATAAGAAACATCAGGCTTATAAATTTATTAGAAGGTATATACTTATTTTCATAAGTACATACTAATTTTTAATACTGACTTTAGCATTTGCTTATAAACTCAGTAGTTGCTGGTGCTTTTTAGTAAAAGCATCTACTGATACTAATAGTATAAGTATTTACTTTCATTTTATTAATACATTTAGAAGTATATAGGTACTTATAAAATTAGTATTATCAGTGAAGACTACTCGTTATTTATACCACCCATATTGGGAAATCTTAAAATTTAAAGAATAAACTGGGTGTCTGAATATGATTAAATTTATTGTACTAACCCTTACTTTTTGGAAGTCCATTTTACTAAGAATAATAGACAACTCTTCGTTTTAATGCAACTTCCACGTTTAATTAAAAAATTAGATTTAAAAAGTTCTATTATTAATATTCTTAATTAGGTTTTAAATTACAATTCAATTAAACGTGGAAGTTGCGTTAAAACGAAGAGTTTTTTATTATTCTTAGTCTGAATTTGACTTTATTGTAAAAATAAAAAGGGGTTTTAGTAGTGATAATCTTATGATAGAAACTGCAACAATGAAGAAAGCATCTTTGTTTTAAAGTGAGCCAACCTATATTCTATACCCCTATACCGCAAAATTTTTTGTCAGCGGTGAATAATCACAGATTACAAATACGGACCATAAACGACATCAACGAAATACAAAAATGATTAATACAACTTTATGACTGGTTTGATCCTGGTAAGAATCCCAAAAATATTCATTACTAGTTACTAACTTGTGATTTAAGTGGAATATTATGTTGTTTTTAAAATTTAAATATTATTTTTATAATTATAAACATAATAATGCAAGTGTGTCATTTATAGAAAAACCTTTTTTGTGTACAGTACATTCATACTTATTCCGTTCTCACTTCTTAAGGCCAATAATCGACCCTTTTGTCCCGTATTGTCCGCCGGCGCCTTAGCCTGCTATAAAATTTGAACGGATCAAGGTGGGATTTACTTTTTTTTAGATGTTTGCACATTTGTACATATTTTTAGACAATTTATATCTATCTATCAATATATTGCTTCTCAATGTAAAAGTCGAGGTAAAAGTAAAAAGTCCACTCCGGCCCTGCCGGCCGGTAGGAAGATTTATTGGAGGCAATATAATCGAAGTCCTTAAGTCAGAACGGTATAAGTATGAATGTACTTTACTCCCAGCTCTCTTTTCATAGGTAAGTACAAACCGTAGAAACTAACGGATAAAATATGTTAGAATAAAAAAAAATATTCAGTGTGTCCTAAGTTGAAAGCTCGGTTGAAAGCACATAGAAAAAATCTTCACTATCATATTATTATTGCCGATTTTTGCATAGTTTAAAGTTTTGAAAAGGTAGTCAGATATAAATTTTTTAAGCCACATAGCAATTTAGGTTTGTTATAGCCCAGTCAATAATGGTTTTTTATCGCAACTAATTAGTGGAAAGCTGGATTTGATATATGTGATAGAACCACATAAGACATGTACTTTCTCAAAAGTCCCCACTTCTCCCCCTTGAGCTTTACCCCCCACCCCCTAGGCATAACAGTGGTTCACTTTATTGGCCATAAGTCGAATATTACTTGCACCACCGTGTTGGAATTATTTTTATATTATTTTTAATTAGTTTCTCTACAAATTTTGTTTGAAAGAATTTGTTCTGAAACCAATATTTATTTAGGGTAGGTACACAGTTTTATTTTCTTAAGTAATCTAAAATATTATATGGGGCGCTTCGTTACTCAATTTTAAGACGAAAAGTTCATATAAACATGTGTGATAGGTGTTGTCGTTTATGAGATACGTGAGGTATTATGAGATATTATGAGGTACGTGAAATTAATTTTTCTTGGTGACGCTACTGATTTATATTTTTTTATTATTTTATTACAAGCAACATGTGTTAAACATAAAGAAAAAATAATACATTTCAGAGCAAATGTTCAAAATGTCCACCTCCAGCTAAAATGCAAGAATCCGCTCGATGTCTAATGGATTGTCGAATACGTTCGAAGATACAAGGATTGTTACGAATAACATTACAGCCGTCTATGATACGATTTTGAAGACCTTGTACGTTTAATATCAGTGTTGTGTAAACAAGCGATTTGAAATATCCCCACACACAAAAATCCAGAGGATTGTGTCCAGGTGATCTAGGGGGCCACGGGTGTGGAGATCCTCGTCCGATCCAATGGCCTGGAAAAACATTATTTAAAAACTCGCGTACAATCACTGAAAAATGTGGTGGAGCTCCGTCATGCATGAACCACATGCGCCTTCTAATAATAATAGGTACATCTTCCAAAAGAAGTGGAAGTTCATTTTCTAGAAAATGTTGGTATGTCACCGGTTAACCGTACAGGAAGGAAAAATGGTCCAATTAAATAATCATCGATGATGCCAAGCCAAACATTGACCGAAAATGTTTGTTGAAATCGTTTTACACTTATGGTATGGATTTACATCTGCCCATATGTGGTCATTATGAAAATTCATAATCCAATGTCTAGAATTGACAATACTGTATGCGTAATGGATAGTCAGTAGGTAACAAATGTTGAACACGTTGAACGTGATATGGATACAATAAATTATCTTTTAGAATATTCCAAACAGTTTTGTTACTAACATTTACTTCATCTGCAACTTTTCTTGTACTCGTTTCTGGATGTTGGTCAATAATTTGAAGAATCTGGTTTTCCAATTGGGGATTTCTCACAGTTCTGGGTCGTCCAATAATATTCTTCGATTTAGCAAAAGTTCCAGTTTCTTGTAAACGAATATGTAACTTAGTAAACGTATCTGAACATGGTAAACGATTATTTGGATAACGCTGGGCATACGTACGTCTAGCTTCTAAGGCATTACCATTCGCTAATCCGTACAAAAAATGCATATTAGCCATTTCAACATTAGTAAACACTGGCATAGTTATTAACTAAACACAGAGTCAATCAAATAAAAATGTACGATTTTTGCGTTGATTTTCAAATTTGACACTTGTCAACATTATTTCAAAGGCCACTTAGAATAAGCATGTTTTTGCGTATTACTTCTAAAAACCAGTAGCGTCACCGGGAAAAATTAATTTCACGTACAATCAGAACTGACTTATTACAATAAATTCAACACCCTGTATCTCATAAATGACAACACCTATCACACATGTTTATATGAACTTTTCGTCTTAAAATTGAGTAACGAAGCGCCCCATATAATATTTTAGATTACTTAAGAAACACCCTGTCATCTGAGCGTACCGATGTAGAATGGGGCGACGGCAAAAGGGAGCGCGTGCGAGAAACTTGAACATTTCAATAGTAGTTTTGATGTGCATATGCCAGTTTCCTGTTCTTTCGGCGTATATACATTGTAGCATTAAGTCAATACACTGGAAAAGGTTTATCCAAAACTTTACTGTTCTACTTGAGTTCTTTACTCTTTAAAAAATACCATTCAACTCAACAATGTGTTGAAGAAAGTCATCATCGGGTAAAACCTCATCCACGCTATTCTGATGGGACATTAACTCATTGTACAATTGTTCCAGTGCATCAATTTCTTGAATGACTACCCTATACCCTTTTTTTAACACTGTAAGAAGAGCCGCTGCTGTGCAGGTGTAGGCTCTTATACTCCTCGAGTAAGCATGGCCACTCATCATGTGTTTAACAGTGTTCTGTCCGTAAACAGTTTCCCAAAGATTTTCCAGTCCACTTCCCTCCATGATACGCCCAATAGACCCCATAAACGACATCAGGAGGTGGAAACCTCCAAGCCTGACAATAATTTTTGATATATCGCTGGAAGAATCTGCACTTTTCATGATCTCTGAAGCTTTAACATATAACGGCTGATCAAATGTTAGCAGCAAATGTTAGAGCTGAATAGACTGTGGACATGTTACTTGGGTTAATGAAAGGCACTGCCATTATATACGTTAGATCACGTTCTCCTTTACCTTCATTAAGTATAGTCATGAAGTCGTTCCATCCAGGTTGATGTTTCAGTCCAGCCATCCACATGATATTTAAAGGAAAAATGTTAATTCCCTGTTTGATATCTGCTGTATTTTTCAGTTCATTGTAGTCTTTAACTGTCAGGTTCAAAGAAGACACTTTCTTTTTTGGATAAGCCAAGACGCGCGTTGCTGAAATGCAAATCACATTAAATGAACCAGACTTGATTAGGTCCACTTGGATGTTTGTATTTACGATGCTATCGGGAGATACATTGGATACCTCCCATTGCATGGAATGTGTCTAAGCCGTCTAGTGTTCTCATATTGACATCTGCGTTATCAAACACATGTTGCACAAACCCGCTATCTTTCACTTCAGGAGAACCATTGCTTATCAGAGAATTGAGGTAAGTTGAAGCTAAACGCATCCACACCACTACTGATGAAAATCAACACTGAAAAGATAAGGGACAACAACGCAGAGACGATAAGGGACATGATAAGGATGTTTGTTTACTTTGTCAAGCCGGGCTGGCGCTGCGCTGGGTGCAGGCCGCACGCGCACTTTTTGCCGTCGCGTCGCCCCATTCAGTACGCTCAGATGACAAACCAATAATATATTTTTATATCTTAAGAAATATACTTCAAGTTTTGTTCGAAACATATCTGTATATTATTTTTATTATAAAGGAATATAGGGGAAATAAAACTGTGTACTCTAAAATATAACTTATGCCCAATAAAGTGAACCACTGTTATTCCCAGGTTTAAAGGGGGGGAAGGCTCAAGGGGGAGAAGTGGAGACTTTTGGGAAAATACATGTCTTGTGTGGTTCTATCACATATATCAAATCCAGCTTTCCACCAATTAGTTGCGACAAAGGGCAATTTTTTCCCTTTATTTACTGGGGTATTAGTAATTTACGTTTGTCTATATTACTATAACTTTTAATTTAAATAAATTAACTATATAACATTAAAAAAAGAAAAATGGTCTTATCTATATATGTCACCGTAAAAATATAAACACCGTTAGTTTACAATATAACTCTCTATATTGTAAATAATCGAAAATTTTGAACTGAGCCAAATCAATTACAATTTAACGCATTATTTTTCATTAGTTTATAATCTGGCTGTAGCAAACCGTTGAATGTTCACAATCTTAATGATTTTGCTTACCCCTAAAATTGTGAACCATCCCTAAATGGTCGGATTATTACTAATTCGTGTTATACTATAGAGTTAAGAAATAAAGAGAGAATTGAATAAAGGAAATAATACATATCATTTGTTTGAAATTATAGTATGTACAAAAAGTACGAGGAGTAATAAACCCTAATTAAGTATGCAAACCTTTACAGGGAGCACCATGAAATTTTTAATAAATCTCTTACTTTAAATTACATTTCTACCGTAAATCTAAAAACCAGGTAGATCGACCCCGTATTTGTTTCAGTTGTAGTAAAGTTTGCATTGTGGGCAATGCTTCTCATAACCGTGAATGGTAACTTGCGTTGTCCATAACAATAACAGCCCCTTTTGGAATCAGATCCAACATTTGAACAAACCATTCCTCGAAGACATCCCCATTCATATCTTCGTGATAGTCCCCCCTGCGTTTTGAAATAAAAATTAATAATCCACCATCAACAAAACCTTCAGAACTTTCAACATGGACAATGATAAGTCTTTTTCCTTTTCCAGAAGGTGGCTGCAAACCTAACGACAAACCTTCCAGGAATGCCTGTCTTCCGCTTTTAATGTTTTCATCTTGCCAAGATTTGGAAACTGTATATCCATGTTTCGTCTAAGTAGAAGATTTTCAAATTTTGTTCTCTGGCATGTCGAATGCTTCTTCTCTCTTCTTCAAAAAACTATTTCCGGTTTATCTATCAAGAGAGATTTTCTATAATGTTTTGTATATCTGAAACACACATCTTTCAAAAGTTTGCATAATGTCATTCTGGAGAATTTTGTATAGTCCGTATCTTCTTGCACTAATGTCATAATTTTGTCAAGTGTTGGAATTTCCTTTCGTAAGTAAAATCCATGGACTTTACGCCTTAGTCTTTGTTTTAATGACTCATCGATCTCAATTGGTTTTCGGCCTGAAGGAGTTTTAGGGGGTTGAAGAGTTCCATTCTTGCTTTCTTTTAGTAATCTATAAATTGTTGATTTAGCAACATACAACATAGCAGCCGTTAATTTCACAATATCATCAACACTTGCACTTGGATCCTTGTTTTTCAATGATATATAACAATTCAATATCAGAGTTTTTTCATTTAATGATAATGGACCTGTTTTTGGTCGTTTAGATGGTCCTTGGCTTATCGACATTGTTTGGTACTTGCACAATTAACATTCAACAAATGTTTTAAATATATTCCAACTGTTTACAATATTATGAAAACTATACAACTTCATACAACTTTACTCAAAGAACTAAAACTAAGTACTGATTTAATGTACCTACTTTCTTTTAAAATAATATTCCCGACAATATTTCTAAGAAAACTGGGTTGTTTGGAAAATCCCTCTCAATAATCGAATAATCTGTAAATAGGTGTAATCGTATTAAGCCGATTACAGTACGCCACTTGCCATTTAAAATTTCTGAGAAAAATTCCCCAAACACTACATATAGGAGTAATACAAATAAAAAATATTCATTTTGCTTCTTTGAATTTAATAAAAATTGTAACGATAACTTGCTATCTTGACTTTAATTAATTTTTTTAAAATATATTTCATTGTAATTTATTTGTGACAATATTCAAAGTTTGAATTAATCTTCTTACAAAAAGAACAAAAATATATAAAATAATTATTGTTACAGATTGGTTTGTTTTCTAATATGAATAAACTGTGTTGCTTTTCTTTATCAAACTTACTAAAATTTATGAACCTGTATCACTTTATTTTATTAAAATTAGTACATCACGTTACCTCTGACCTAAATCGTATATTCTTTAGCATAGCTGCAACTCATTCGTTCAATACAAAATGTACCTTACGGTATACACTCTTAAAATATATTTTGGTAGTCTATGAAATCTACTTAGATAAATTATTTATTACTCCTTGTCCTTTCTATATAGTACGCAAGTTAAATTATCGGAAATATTTCCACAATATGTAGTTTTATTATAACCTTTAATTTCTTTGATTAAAAGAAATATTAATTGTGTTATCAGTTATTTTTGTTCATAGGGATTAAAAATGCACCATTATCATAATTAACTACAAAATAAGGGTTAATACAATATATTTCAATAAGTATGAAGACCTGAGCCACAAGATTTAAAATAAAAAAAAGCGGTTAACTATGCATGTTTATTAATATTTATATTATTTTTTTTTGCCTCAATAACATAGCAACGAATGCAGGTGAGAATTATCTGTTTCAGTTATTATGATATTATTTAAAGTATTATATTTAACAAATCAACGTCATGTTTTCTGTCATTACAGTGTAGATAGTACACTCAAAAAGCATGTAAACAAGTTTTCCTTTCTGATTAATTTTATACACATTGCATATTTAATTTGGGTAAATTGTTACGTGATTCAAATGGAGTAAACTTTATCAAACATTGTTAGAAACACGCAATTGTTTAAGAGTACGAATATATAACATGCATTGGGAGTTTAACAATAAATAAGGATTTAGAATTGTATTTGTAAAGTCAAATGCATTGTATATACAGTGTGGGCCACAGAAAACAGTCCACCTCGATCGAGACCTCGATATTTGGCAGTATTTATTAGATTTTAAGAAAATGAGAAAACAGTTCGATTTTTGTTTCAAGCGGGACACATTTTTATGATACACACATCTGTCATTTGTCTACCTCCTTCCTTCCACTTCCCCAACCCTTTATTTTTAAATAGGGAATGTACTACCATGTGCGCCATATCATTAAGAAGGTATTTAGATGGAGTATTCAGACATAACGATCTTTTAAGATTTTTTTTTTTTACTTTTGATTCGTTTAAAGTACAACACCTCTTAAAAATGTAACGTAACGCCCAAGGTAGCAGCTATAAGTAGTTTGTGATTTGTCACCAATTTACTATATAAATTTTGTAAATTCTTTTAATATATACGTAATGATCCCACGTTATCTACACCAGTGAAACAATAAATCGCTTTAAGCAATATGGCAACGTTGTGAATTCGCTTCGACAGGCGTAGGAGAAATATTAGCAGATTAAAATGAATTTTAAGTGAAATATTAGTCGTATTTTTCCATTTCTTCAGAGTTATTGTGTAATCACGTTAATAGAAAAAATGACTAAAGTAACCATGTAATTTGCGGAGAACTAAATGGATTTAGTAGTTTATTGTTATGTAATTTAAATAGAAAAGAAGTGGAAACGCTATTTGAATCCAAAAATACTACCAGTGTTATAGAGTATGAGAATCTAGTTTTCTATTTTCTTATTATTCGGATCCGTTGGCACACTGGTAAACACATTAATGAAGTTTCCTTAAAGTTGTCTTTTAATAGAATTAAGAAATTAAACTTTTAACAAATAAATTGCAAAACTTTTAATTTATACATTAACCGGATTAAATTATCTATTTTTTTGTGTAAAAGGGTAATAAATTCCCCCTTGCAAGTGCAGGTTGAAATAAAAAGAGGGTTAAGTTAAAAACTATCATCATATAGAATACTCCACTTCAGAATTTTAAGTACTTAGTATTAAAATTTTTTAATTCAAATTTCATGTGTTTTTTTTTTATTCTAAAGCTTATCCGCTTTTTGCAAAACTCTGTTTGAGATGCTTTTCATATAGCTCGTAGCTCGTAGGTACTGCCTCATTCGTGGATGTTCTCTTGACAGAAAAATATGATGGTGGTCAACTAAAAATTGTTGGTACCGAGGGGGCCGACACGCCCTATTTTGGTGTACATTATTTCAAAAATTTGAAATATATTTCAACTATTTCAAATATATTTCAATTATTTCAAATATTTCAAAAATATTTCAAATATTTCAAAAATATTTCAGTAATATTTCAAAAATATTTCAGTAATATTTCAAAAATAAATATTAAATTATTCAGAAACAATATTGAATTGAAGACGTTCAGAAAGCCAAAAAAATTTAGAAAAGGCTAAGATTACAGTTTACACCTCGGTTTACACTCTTTGAGCTTTGACTGTAAGCTAATAAGTAATTGACTTGAATTTTTTGCAAGATTTATAGAGAATTAGTTGATAAAAACAAATAATATAATAAAATATTAAAATATTAAAAATATAATAAAATATATTTGAAATTTTTGAAATATATTTCAAATTTTTGAAATAATGTACACCAAAATAGGGCGTGTCGGCCCCCTCGTAAAGAAAGCACAACACGTTGACTTTTTCAAAATATACAAATTAAAAATTATTTTATTAAAATGTAGTTAAGAAAATATATCCACGTATCTTTGAAAGCGAGTTATACTTTGCTAATTTCACAGAATGAAATCAATATTTTCAAAATCATATATCAAGTAATTGATTCAAAGATTATTATCACATACTAAAAATATACAAGGAATTACTAATTATTGTGGTAAATTATTCGGTATTACAAATTACAATGTAATTACTAGGTATTACCTCGGGTTTTACAATGGTATTAGGGGTACTGCAGAGGAATTAGTGGTATTACAAGGGAATTACTTGGTATTATTGGTATTACTAGAGGTATTACTAAAGGAATTACATTTATTACTCCATGAAAGGGGAATTAGCTCGGGAATTAGTTTACAAAATTTTTACCAGCAGTTTACCCCTAGTTTTAAATTCATTCCAAATTACTTCCGGTTTGTATAATTGTATTAAAAGTTTCTGTTATATTTCTATTTTAGGAAAATTAATGTTAGTTAACTAATAAAGCAATTTATTTATTAACATATATCATAACGGAAATATTCAGTAATATCCTTCAGTAATGAGAATTTCTTTTAGGTTTATTTTTGCCTATCAATTACCCGTTAATTAATGGATAATGTACTTCTGATGTATTCGTCATTAAAAATTAAAGAAATATTTGTATAGAGAACAATACATTTCATTTCCCATTATGTCATTATAGCCAAGTCATATTAGTAAGCAATTTTTTAGAAACGGCGATGAAACAGTGATCACTTAACGAAATTTGATAGCTGATAATTTATGAAATTGACACCGAAAAATCATAATATTACCAACAATATCAGGAGATTTAAAAATATATTAGAATTGATTAAATAAATAATGTAATAAAGGAAATATATAAATATAGAAATTGAATGCTTTCGATATAGTCTATTTTTATGTATGAGAGTAATAAAAAATAGGGAATAGGTTACCCATTGGCGTGCCACTTCTTTTAGTAGGTATACAGTTAAAATATTTTTATAAAGTTTTTATACTTACGAAGTGTACCTCCATTAAATCTAACTAATTAAAGTACCTACTGCCTAAAATTGAAAATAAAAACTTGTGGTTTTTAATGTAAATTTTAATTTTATAATAATTATCAAAGTATCTAACCAAAAAAATATACAATAAACTTTTTGATATAAGAATTAACAGCTGCTTACTACAAATCCAAATAAGATTCAGAGGATTAACTTTCAGAACTAGCTACTTGCTTTAATCGCATTGTGGGAAAGAGCTTGTCAATAAACATGGAAAGTATTAAGGGCCGGATTTTAGATATTTATGGATTAAATTTATGTAGTTTGATTTTAAGTTAAACCCTCTACTGATAAAGTGTAAAAGGATTTTACCGGTATATTTCAAACTATTATAATCTGGTCCCCTCGGCTAATCGGGGATGTTTCTGGCAGAATTTGGCATACATAATGAGATTGCCTCAGGTAAATTAAATGCAATCAACCATTTTTCTTTAAAAACACTATAAAAATAATAGGGGAATCTAATCGCATTACCCATACCAGCTAGACTGGAACCAGCGATAGTACATTTTGTACTTCATAGGGTATTGGACGTAATTAAGGCAGGTATTAAGGTGAATTATATTTAGGGCGATGGAAAAAAAAGACGGTACACAGTTAATAATCTTAGAATAGAATAGCACTCTGAATAGCACGAATGAGTAGAAGTGATTTAAGAAATATATCAGGTAAAAGTTGTAATTTTATATAAATAAAGTTTTTATAGAAACATTTAAATAGAAATGTTTTTATATAAATTTATAGGAGATTAATTATTGTTTAGCAAGATGGATCAGAAACAAATAAATAATACAAACTGAAACAACAGCGATTTCACTTTAAATGTTTATGCATGTTAATTTAAAAAACTTCTCTGAGTTATCATATTCAATGTAGATTTGGCAGTTTTCCCGCAGTCGTACTTTGGAGTACTTGAATAAATGAACTATGGCTATTTTATGCCTTTAGTGTGCAACCAGTTTACCATCGGGGGAGTAAATTCCCAGGTACTTTTGAAGACACTACTGGTGCGATGGTGGCTTTTTTGATGTTACTTGCAATAATTAAATTTATCTAATGTTTTAGCAAGTACTTTGGTTATTTGGTGGAGAGTGTATTATTTTTTTTCCTTTGTTCGAATTAAAATATCGCATTCATATCGGAGAAATTTCCGCTTTTCTTTATGGCTGCTACCCGAGAATTAACCACAGTTATTTCACGGTTTTTTCAATTTCCTCAACTGCATATTTTTAAAATCTCTTTATAAAAAGAAGACAAGGAGCGAGAAGTAGTGAAGTTATTTCATCAAATATTTCACCAAAGATCTGGGATGAAACTTAATATATTTGGATTTAGCAAATTTTGTAATTTTTTTTTAGCCAATTGGATATGGAACATTTTTCAGGAACAACAACTTGCTGAAAGAAGAAGATCTATCATCTGTTCAAACCGAGGTTCAAACCATTCTTTAAAAACATCAGCATTCATATCCTCGTGGTAATCACCGGTAGATACGAGTCTCGGGGCGCATCCCAACTCGTGCCCACTAATCCCTTAAAAGGTACAAGAGTAAAGGTCTCAATAATTTGTATACCTAACTCGTGCCCGATTGAAAAATTTACCTGTTCAGATTACCATCCCATCTTGTCTAAACTGTTACTGATTTTCTAAAAAAGACTATAGATAATTTTAAAAATAAAAAGATATCAACATTTACTTTCGTTAAAACAGTATCTTGGTATAATAGTATTAATAATATGTAGGTAGTTCTAAGTTTTTTATGTGCAATATATTTAATTAATACGTTTTATAGTAGTTTTATTTCAAATAAATGACAACTGTATATGTAGGTCTTGAATATTTAATTATAATAAATAAGAATTAAAAACCGCAGTTCCGATGCACCCGGACACGAGTTGGTGTATTAATTTTCTACCTGGTTTTTGAACGGGCACGAGTTGGTCAGTAATTTTCGGGGCCAGGTAATAACGGGCACGAGTTGGGAATCGTCCCGAGTCTCGGTACGAGTAGATTCAAAAGTTAATAAACCCAACCGACTGGACTGCTTACCTGATGATGGGTTTAAACCAGTGGATATCGAGGTGGATATTTAAAAATGTGAAGTTAAAATAGTGTTTTTTTTTAATTATTTCAAAACTGTTTGATTTTTTTTTTCTTTTTACATATGGATATTGTAGTTAATTATTTAGCTTAACATTTTATAGGTATTGTCACTGCCATAACATAAATTAATAAAAAATGTGCGACAAAAAGTTTTTTATGAATAATCCGGAATAAGTAATCTAATATTTACTATTACAAAGTTCATTCAGAGAGCTTATTTTAAAATTAAAATTATTCATGGTAATTGACGTTTTCTGTAAAAAAAAAAAGATTTAAAAAGTACAAAACTCATGTTTAAGACTCGGTTTAAGATTAATTTACGGTATTCGTAGACCGAGTCGTAGACGGAAAGAATTTCGCATAAACTTAGGGAAGCCGGTTGATTAAATATGGACAACAGGAGGAAATATCATGCAACTATTTTGGATCAGACAGTAATAACAACAAAAAAACCCTCTTACCTTTATCGAAAAATAACCTTTCGCACGAATGTGCATAATCTAAATATAAGACGTAAAGGCAACTTAAGAGTACCCAATTTCAAGACAGAAATATTTAGACGGTCCTATAGATATCAAATCTGTTAACTATAGAATTCTTTACCGGAGTCATTAAAATCGAGCACTATTACAAATTTTAAACTTTCTCTAAAAAAACTTTTACTTCAATTTCAACAATGAACCTATATATAAATCAACTCATACTATACTAATGACATTATACATTTAGTTAATGTTACATTAATAATTATATTTGTTACTTTTATTATAGTTATTATTATTGTATTTTAATAGGGTTAAGTGGATAACATTTCCTGTAATGGCTTTGCTAATTTCATGAGATGAACTTCGCCCTTTATTTCTTAAAATAATAAAGACGTTTATTATTAGGTCTTTTCCAACCAAGCAGAGAACCGTTCTAAAATAGTAATTTTTGTGCGCAGTGGTGTAGTGAGTTGCGCAGTGCACTAATTTGGTCTCGTGAGTGGTAATATTACCGTTCTAGAACGGTTCTTTGCTTGGTTGGAACAAACCTATTATTATTATTACCGAGATTATTAGTATTATTATTATTGGAGGTCTAGTTAGAGGTATTATGGGGAATTATTTGGTATTATGTGTATTACTAAGGACTTACCCCGGTTTTACTCCATGAATGTGTAATTAATGTACAAAATTTTACCAGCGGGTTACCCTCGTCTTCTCCAAATAAAAAAAGAATAAAATATTTCACCAACATTTTAATACCAAAAAAAATATCCTGGTCTTAAATGTTTCTTGTTTTTGACATATCTATCAAAAATTTAACCTCATTTTAGTTATACTCGTATATTAATAGCTGTCTATTTATCCAGTATGAATACCGGTTTTGAAAAACTTAAAAAAGGAGCTTTTGACTGGACTACCAATCCCAAATGTACAGAAAAACTAATAAAAAATGTAACAAACCCAACATTAGCCACAAAAATTTAATGTTGTTACTACACGACGGACGGCAACTTTGCTAGTAGAAACATGTCATCGTTGACATTCTTCCCCACGTTTATGGGTTTATGTTTACCATTGACAAAAAACAGCTCGATTCCCTAAAAAGAAACCATACATTAAGGGAAGGTAATTTAGTTATCGGTAAAAGCTTTCAACTTTGAAAGTTATTGCTACATTATTATGTTGATGGGGGAAAGTCCAATTATCAGTGGCGGCTCACGATAAAAAATTTAAAAGCATTATTACAAAACGCTTATAGAATCATCTTTGAATATTTAATTTTTGTTATTTTACCAATATGTCTCGCAATATGTTTTTATAAATTTTGCCGATAAGATAAGATAAGATTTATACCTGTTGTTTCCGGAGTTGTTCCCAATAAGTTTTTTTAGTCTTAATTTATAACGAGGTTTTGATAAAAAAAGTTGTTAAGAAAATGTAAGATATTTTTAATAAACCAATAATTATAAATTAAATCGTACTCCTCACACATTCTTTGGATGATATACAGATACATATCCCAAGTATTTACCTCGGTATCTACAATCTACACTACGAGGTAGGTACACTAAAAAGCGAGCTAAGAAGTATTTAACTTTAAATTTAATTCACCATTACCATGTTTATTTTTAATGTTTTTCGTAAGATCGACTTTCACAGAGTAAAGGTTAATATAAATTTCTGATTAACACTTACATATAAAAAAAATTGTAGATTTGACACACAGCCTTATTTTTTGATATAAGTAAAATACTGTTTATTATTTTTCCGACTGCTTTACCGGAAAACCAATCATATGAACACCAAAAATAGGCCGGGAAGTATTGTTTATCAATCCAGGGGCGAAAAATTCACAATGCCAAGATACTTTTATTTTAGCAATGAAAAAGTGTGCCTTGGATTTGACATTTTTAAAGCAGAAATAATATAAATGTTGACCAATTCTACCAAATGAAGGTTTTTCTCAAACAAAATTTTATAAGTACCTATCTAAAACTCAATCACAAGAAGAGTGCATTCGATTTTTAAAGGAAGCGTCCGATTCTGAATACCTCCTGATGCAGGTGAGCAAATACATAATCGAGTACATAAGTAATAGTATAAATTCTATAACCCAAAATTATTATCTGACAACCTGCTAGCGCTGTGGTATAGTTGCTTGCCTCTCACGCAGGCAGCAAATACAGCCGCGGGCTGCTAATATCCACTTTCCGCCCTTGTGACACAATACCTACACTATTTTTGTTAATAAAGCCTTTTAACAACGATAATCAACCAATTGCAAGGACATGAAATTATCATGAAATATTTGAACAAACAGTAAGAGAAAGAACACCACAAAATAAAGACAAGGACAGTATGTAAGAGTTACCAATCAATGATAAAGCTCGTAATAAAGTACCAGTACAAACCAAAGTTGTAGGTAATGAAATTCTCTATAAAATAGTATGGTATAAAATCACTGAAGCATCTACCAAAAAAAGGGATAGTATTTCTGACAGCGATCATAAACAAAATACTAAGAACAAAGCATTTCCCGGACCAATGGAAGGAAGCAGAAATAGTGATGCTAAGGAAATTAGGACAAGATTCCACAAAACTACAAACCCATCAGCCTACTACCAGCGATGAAGCAAAATAGCCGAGAAAGTCATCCTCAAGAAGCTAAACGAAGAAACCGAAGCAATAGGAATACTTTCACAAGAACAGGTTGGATTCAGATAAAAACACAGCGAACCGGACCAAGTACTCAAAATAGTAGAATATACAATAAAGGGATACAATAGAAATCAATCAACTGGAGCCATCTTCCTGCCCATCAGCAAAGCCTTCGACCGAGTATGGCACGAAGGACTGATATACAAGATGAGAAAAGCATACACCAGAGAGAACTGACGAAACTACTACTCAGCTATAAGATTCAGGATAAGGATAGGAAACGCAAAATCCGAAGTATGAACAACAGAAACCGAAGTACCACAAGGAGCAATCGTCTCACCGGTGCTTTATAATATATACACGGCAGACATTCCAAAGACAGATAACACGCAGATGACACGGCTATCGATACAAGAAGCACTCAACCAAGGATGGTGACAAGAAGACTCCAACAGGCTATGGACCAAATAGGCGAATAGTGCACAACATGGAAAATCTAAATAAACCCAGAAAAAAGCCAAGCAGTCTACTTTACTAAAAGAAGGAAAAAACCAGAAGAAAAATGAAAAAACAAGGCCAAATACCTAGGAGTGATACTGGACAAAGGACTAATCTTCAAAGACGTGGAAAACATCACAAAGAAGGCAAAACAAGCAAGAGGAAGACTCATAGGAAGAAAATCTAAATTAGCACTGAAAACAAAGATACATCTAATAAATGCAATCATCATTCCGATCATGTTGTACGCCTCCGTAGCCTGGGGACACACAGCCAAAACCTACAAAAAGAAGATACAAGCACAGCAGAACATCAGCTTAAGGCAAGCAGCAGGCGCCCCATGCATGGTACATAAGAAATACACAACTATACAGGGAATTAGACCAGGAGAAGACAGAAGAAATCATGAAAGTCAGAGCCAGAAGAAGATTTGAAGAACTCAGGACACACCCGAACACAGCACTTAGGGAATTAACAAACTATACAGCAGAGGACTAGAGGAGACATCCAAGACCAAGAAAACAGCTGAACAACTAAAAAGGAACAACATCTGTCAAGAAGCAAACAGAAGAGGAACCACCTATAAAAGACTCTGCCATCCCTAGGGAGATGCGCAGGTTCTTGAGTAGGGACAGCTTTAACAAGTGGATCCACTCTCTAAGGTAATCTTTAGCCGCAGTTCGTCTACTTAGGACTAAATTTTTAGAGGCAGCGAAAAGCACACACTCTAGGACGCCTAAAAAGAAGACAGCAGGATAGAGGTGCAAAGCACCATCCCGGACCAAACAGATGATACCTGGAAACTATCTCCGAACCAAGATAGTGGAAGAAAGAGCATAAGCCCGAGGACTGAGGCCCCCATCGGACGATGAGGGGGTGAAGGAAGTTCTTCCCGGAATGCACCGCTCCCAGAGGGATGCATTCTGGAAGGGACGTGTTTGGTTAGAGTGTGTTGTGTGTATGGTATAAAAAAAATGCATTAGACATTAACTTTTTATTTAGTCATCAAAACTATTGAACATTTTCACGGTAGGTAGTAATTAGGGATGCACCGGAATTCCGGCGGTACCACTAAATCCGGCCGATCCGGCCGATTGGCCGGAACTACCGTTCCGGCCGGATCGCTTTTGTGATCCGGCCGGAATTTTCGGAACTTTTTGAAAATGTTTGTTTTAAATTTTTAATATAATTTTAATTCAAATATATGCAAAAATAAAGAAAATATGTTAAGTTTTTTAATTGGTACCTACTTACCTATTGTCGAGTCTATTGTTAAGTCGTTAATTAATCACAAATAATTTTTTTTGGACAATTTTTTTTTCAAAAATTAAAAAACATAAATAGGAACTAAAAACATTATTAACAGCCAAATTCTAACAGCAAAATAACATCTAAATTCCCTGTCACGGATAAGTCTTATAAGTAGGTATACAGTAAGGAGGTATACATGAAAAATTATTAAAATGTTGAATCTGGAACCGTTGGCGAAACTGATACCGAAAACCGTTTACACTACCACTACACCAACACACACTTTTATATGTCTGACGCGCGTTTCGATAACCAAGTTATATATAACCAAGGTAAAGTTTACCTTTGGTCTCTGAAGAAGACAACTTTGTTATCGAAACGCGCGTCAGGCATATAAAAGTGTGTGTTGGTGTAGTGGTAGTGTAAACGGTTTTCGGTATGAAAAATTATAGTGAGAAACTTAGTATTCATAATTTATTTTTTTGAGATTGTGGTGAATAAACAAGATACTGTAGCTAATTTAAAAAATAGATAAATCAGCCTCAATATTTTTAATGCTTTACATATAAAAATAGGCATGCACATACATTTTAAATTTAGGTCACGATCCGGCCGGAATTCCGGCGATCCGGTCCGGCCAGTGGCCGGAATTCCGGTTCCGGGTGGCCGGAATTCCGGTTCCGGCCGGATCGGCAAAATATCCGATCCGGTGCATCCGAGGGGGCCGACACGCCCTATTTTGGTGTACATTATTTCAAAAATTTGAAATATAGTTCAAATATATTTCAATTATTTCAAATATTTCAAAAATATTTCAAATATTTCAAAAATATTTCAAATATTTCAATAATATTTCAAAAATATTTCAGTAATATTTCAAAAATAAATATTAAATTATTCAGAACGGAAACAATATTGAGTTGAAGACGTTCAGAAAGCCAAACAAATGTAGAAAAGGCTAAGATTACAGTTTACACTCTTTGAGCTTTGACTGTAAGCTAATAAGTAGTTGACTTGAATCTTTTGCAAGATTTATAGAGAATTAGTTGATGAAAACAGATAAAAGTCTTTCATGGGGTGGTAATCAATAGAAAACGCTTTCTAAACATTGGGCGCGTTCAGCCAAGCTAGCGTTACACAAGCGTTGAGTAAGCGGAGGGCGAATTTGACCGCTTAGTGACAGCTGTAGCGGTCGCCATTTTTTCCAGCGAATTTATTTTCCGCTAAGTTGGTGAGCGGTTCGATATGTCACAACAACAATCAACAATTATAATAACCATTAGGTTAAGTGAAAATTTCTATATTTGATTTTTATTAGTGTATAAAATTTAAATATCCTAGAATACATATGCAACTGTAGAATTTAATGTTGGGGGAAACATAATAGGTAGAAATTAACTTTATATGATCTATCATACAAAGACGTTCAGCCACCTTCAAGCGCCTTCACAGAGCGCCACTGCCAGCGCTAACTTTGTGCTAGAGTGACTGAACAGTCATTTTCTTTGGAACAAAAGCCTACAATAATTTAAAAAGTAAGAAACACAGACATTTTCTTGTAAATTGTGCTTAAGTAAAATATAAAATAAAAAATATTTTTTCTAAAAAAAAACAATATTACTTAGTAAATCTTTATTGAGATCTTTATAACTTTAACTAATATACTGATAAATAATACTGTAAAAGTAAATCAGGTAATCATAGTAATTATTTTTTCAATGTTTTGTACTTTTTAATTATATTAACTCTATCACACCTTTTCAAATAAAATGGATGTGTACCAATAAGCTGAATTGGCCCATAAAAAATATACTTTCGATCCACCACTTGAATGTCATCTTAATATATTGTAAGAATTTTATTTTGATTCCTTCCTTCATGAGTTCATCATTTTGAATAGCTATCATATGCATCCTAAGTATCAGTTCTTCATGTAATAAACGGCATAATATCTTTGATTTTCTATTTTGATGACTGATTCTCGATCATATTCTGAGTTCTCAGAATTGAACTGTTCTGTGTCAGTATCATCCATTAGAGCAATACTGTTATCGTTTTCCGAGGTCGAATTAGAACCAGAAGTACTAGGAGAGGTAGCAGCAGTGCTGGAAATACTTTCAATTTTTTCAAAAGCATCCACTGAAATTGTTATCTTTCCATTAAATGTATACAGCACAAATAAAATTCGATATCCAAAAACGTATACTAGATATTAGCCAGTACTAGCTCCGTTTTACTTCCTTTTTGTAGCTCGTAAAAAGTGCCTAGACATCCTTACATTCAGAACATTCCTACCGGCAAGCATGGCACAGCTAGACGCTTGTAAAAGTCGCGCGCTGTTGCCAAATTATTTATAAAATAAAAAGTAATACAAGAATATTTCAAATATTTCAACAATATTTCAAAAATATTTCAAATATTTCAAAAATATTTCAAATATTTCAAATATTTCAAAAACATTTCAAATATTTCAAATATTTTGAAATAATTTCAAGTGGGGTGTACATTATTTCAACGTATTTCAACCCGTGTCGGCCCCCTCGGGTGCATCCCTAGTAGTAATTCATAGATAAGGGTTTTTAATATTATGTATAAATTGGTTGAAATATAAAGATGATTGTTAAAAGTGTTGGAAGAAGTGCTATGGAAATTTTATGAAAGACGCTACTTGATCTCTTTGAAATGTTACACAAGAATGTATGACGGGATATTCAACCTTGAAAAATGAACAAAAGGTCCACGATGACATAAACCCTCGCATATATTTATCTTTTAAGAACCTAATATATTATATTTATAAAGATAGTACAATAAATTACGTAGACATCTTTACTCGCATCTTTACATTAAAAATAAAATTACATATTTTTAGCTATCAAAAAAGTTTGCAATTTATTAAGTAGGTATAAATATTTTTTGAAAAAGTAGAGCTTCACACATGGTGCACACTGAGGATTCCGTTTTTAGTCTCGTAACAATGTTTCTTAAAAAAATTTTCCTAGAAAATTAAAAAAGTCTACAAGAAAAAACAACATGTAAAATCTGTTTACAACACTCTTTCAAAAAGTCCAATTAACTTTATGCGTCATAATATTTAGCGAGACGAGACTACCCGTAACGAGACTTGTTTTTTTTTCAGGCAGAGATCATGAAGAACTTTTCCTATCAATCCTGAGAAAAATATTATTTTATCTCTGTTATACACCTTATATTCTACGTATGTTTATTAAAACTTTGGAGTATAATGCAACTTCGAGTGCAACTTGTTTACTTACCGGTTTATTTTGAGAAACATTTTTTACCTTAAACTAGTTTTTCTAGTTTTATGCCAATTTGTAAGAAATTGGATTACCCAAATAACCGAAATTTTCATTGACAACGTTTCAGCAGTAATCTACTGACTAAACAACATTCCATTTTCTCGAATACAGCCTTTTCGTTTTGCGACAGTCTCCTTACCTTGTTCGTTACTAATGTCGCTCATATTTTCGGGGCGGAATTCCTCGTGAAAATATAGAATGTAAACTTCAACTTTAAGTACTTTGAAGGGATATTTTGCAGCCAATAGCGAGAAATGTTTTAATCATATCATTTATTAAAGTTTCGTAATTTTCTGCTTTATTATTTTCCGAGAAAACTGATTAAAACTTTTATGGACGAACAACAAGCTTTTGAGATTTTTTTTTCTTTTTCATGGTTTTGTATAAATTGCTCAACTCAATAAATTTATGAATATCCGAGTAACTTTTAATTCTACCTAATCAACAACTCTTTGGCAAATGTTGGGTACCTACTGAAATTGCGAGTGAAATTGGTTAAGTATCTTACAAGACGTCTTATTTTTAATTAGCAGCACATCAAAACGTCCCAAAAGTATAAATTATGGATTGTCTTTCAAATTTCATATACAAATATTAAAGTGAGAATATGTCAATCTGACGATGCTAAGTCTAGCGAAACGGCTGTCATTAAAGTTAATAAAGCAATTTTTTAAATAAATATGGGAAGTTTTGGTAAAACGAAGAGTTTTTTCATTATTCTTAGAAAGGAAGTGGTTTTACACATAATATTCATTAAATAAATGTGGTATTACTTAATTAGTACCGTGTATTACTGGTATTACTAGTTGCTGCGCAATAACATAAATAGCACATGCGCTATACACTCCAATTACAAGAATACCAAGACCTTAACCTATCCAAAACTGATAAGCGTAAAAGCGCGTCTCTACACACGCCTGCCGCAGGGGCGATCTAGGGTGCAGGGTGGTTGGGGCAATCTAGGAGGCGTCTCTACCCAAGTACCTACCACCGCCGCCTGCAAGTCTGCCATTCAGTGCGACAGTTGACGTGCTGCAGAGCAGATTACACTTGAGTCGTGAAGATGGTGCCAACACTTTCGAAAAATCAAAAGATCGGCATTGCCTTGGCTGCGTCCGTAGAGCTACCGCAGAAAAAAAGAAAAAGGAAGTACTGGGTGAAGAATTGGCCTCATGTCCCTGTTGAAGTAATGTTTGTTTTTTTTTAATCCCACATGTGGGGCCGGTCTTTAAAGACTTCTATAACCCGCGTCCAAACATCACGCTCTTGGTTTTTGTATTCCATGATATCTATATTCGATCTACCTCAGCGAGCCGCACAATAAAAACATACATTCCCAACGGCTTTCTCTACAGAACTGAGTTGAAATCGGCCACTATCACACGATCACGCGAGTTGTGGCACGGCGGCTGGACCCGATCTAGGAAGCAGGAAGGTCCGGCGCACCATGCGACCCTGCAAAGGAGGCGATTTAGGAAATCGCCCCTGCTTACCTACACACGTTACAATCAAGGAGGCGATTTAGGGTCACCCCCATCTTACACCCTAGATCGCCCCTGCGGCAGGCGTGTGTGTAGCCGCTTTTAGACCCATTACGGGATTGGGGGTGTATTTCTTTAATTGTGTTGTGTAGTATTATGTATCTAAGCATCTATAGAAAATGAAATCGATAATATTCCCATCGAGATTCCCATAGATAGCAAATGTGAAACTTCAAGTGTATTTTTAGACCCAACTTTACACATTGACAACGTCAAAGAGAAACCAGACAATCGAGATGACAATTTAAATAACCCAAAACCATTACTTACAACTAAGAAATTTTTCTAATAAGATAGTCGATGTGAGTGAAGATTCTCCTCACGTCAAAATTCAGCTAAACAATAAATCTGAAGAAATAAAAAAGAAAAAAACTCTCCTACTGTTGGCTTCTGGACGAAAACAGTGAACTGGTTAGTACTGATAGATTGAGGCGATTTATTGGTAACCAAAAATCTTACAAAAATGCTAATAAACCACCAAGTAAAACACACATAAGGCCCTTACTTAATATGAAAAAAGTGTACCAATAATTCTAGTTCATCACTATCCGAAGAAGAATATATCCAAAAAAGGACAGACTTGCGAAAAAAGCATTTTTAACTGCCACTAGTCACTAATTAGTACTTAACAGTTTAATAAAGTCAAACGAGAAATGTAAAGTTTTGTTTGATTATTTTTAATTACTTTCTCATTTAAAGTTTACTTTTATATTAACTTGATCTCTTTATCGTTTATAGATTTTTATGTTGTGGTGCAATTAAAAAATAAATATATTTTTTTTGTTATAAGTAGTTTGACTTTGACTAAAAAAAGGTTTTTTTAAATAAAGAAATCACAAAACGTTGCCTTTTTCAAAATATATATTTCAATAGTTACTTATTTCAGCTGGATATAAATTAAAAACTAAAATTAATATTCTCAACATTTATAAATAGATTACAAAATCAGATATCAAGTAGTTAAAGATTACTTATTATATTATTACAAATAGGCAAGAAAAGACTAATTATGTCAGATCTCGTGTCAGATTGACATATTGTCAATCTGACGATGCTAGTTGTCTAACGAAACGGCTGTCATTGAGTTTTTAAAAAAGCAGTTTTTTAAATAAATAGTGGAATTTTGTTAAAACGAAGAGATTTTATTATTCTTTTTATCGAAACTCCCCCATCCGCTTGCCTACAAGTTTCGTGGCTTCAAAACAATACGTGTTTAAGGTATGTTGTTGCTGGGTTCATCTACGTAAATATACGATTTGAAATCATCAACCAATTTAAGAATTTCATCAATTATCAAAGGCACTAACTTTATGAAAGTTACTAATTTATCATGATGCCGTTCTTAAAATACATGTAATACGAAAATACCATACGCCCCGCAAATATGAATTTTATGTAACTGCCACTCAATGTAATTAGAATCTAGTTTCCGCCAACTACTTAGGTTGTGGTGTTCAAGTTAACTAATTCCCACAATGACACTGCCAAATTCTGGGGATAATTACTTATGTGACAATTTATGCACTAATCTTTATATATCTCAGGTTTATCTTTACGATGCCAGTTAACCGCTAGGCTAGAGATAATTAAAATTAATTGAACAATTTTACACTCGATATATCTACCATTTACGCGTTACATTGCGTTACAATTATTACGAATGAGCAACATATTTTGCATTTGTAACGTCACATTTATCTAGGCATAAATAAAGGTCAGCAGAGTTGCTAATTTGCAATTAAATATAGAATTAAATTCGTACAATTCGAATATAAGAAAATATTTATGAAGAAAAATATTTTTTGTAAGATAATTTACATTCTCCACGTATAAGTAACTCATTCAACTCAATGAATAACGAGATTAATTGTTTCAAATGACACAATATCAAACAGCAAGGGGGTCAAGGATTTGCTGAGAAAAATTAAATTACTTAGGTATGTAAATTTAAAACTCACATGAAAAAATTGGAAATTGTTTTTACTATTGTACTTATTGTACAATAGTTTCCACTGCAACCTTTTTAGCAATTACAAAAAATAGTATTCAAAAGTTTTTCTGGAGCAGGTGGAAGTACTTAAAGAATGAATTGGATCCAAAGTATTATCGGCCAACATCCAATCCCAGTCTTCTGGATTCAATTGATTGCCCAACCACACTTGGACTTGATAATACACTTGACACAAATGTTGATAAGCAGAGACATATGTTGGTGGAAGGCAGAATCATTCTACCCTTTTATTCGAGCTTTTATTATTTCGCGTACTTTTTGAAAAGCTTAAATATCTATACCGAGATCTATACTTTTGGAGCTCCATACACTGCAAGAAGAAAGCGAATCCCATTTGTAACAATGACATGACAATCAAGCTAGCACCCCCACATTGACTAAATTAAAAAAAAAAAGTAGCCCATAATTAAGTGCTAATTAAAGGCTAATTTGTACCACAAAAATTAAAATTTGTACCACCGCGATAATCGAGAAAAATCGCCTTGAAAATGGGGGGTGCTAGGTTGAGATCAAGGCAGCACCCCCACTTTGATCGAATTCCAATTTAATTACATCAAAATAAAGGGCATATTAAAGGCTAATTTGTACCACAAAAAATTAATCAATATTATTATTTATTATGTCAAAAAATAAAATCGAACGCTGTAAATATCGCTGCTCTATAATTTTAGCACCCCCACTTTCGTCTATTCAAAAAGTGAACACACAATATTATAAAACTAATTAAAGGCAAATTTGTACCACACAAGAAATTTTTATACTTTTCAATATAAAACCGCCAATTGAATATAACTCATTACGGTCGTATTAAATGGTGGCGGATGCGCTTATATTTGTCAATATTCTAAAGTAAAAAATAGTGTTTCCCTTCATGGTCCCTTTTTAAAAATACCTACGTCTACATTTTCTCTTTATTATAAATATCGAGTGTTTATAATATCGGAGAAGTCTCGGGAGAAGTTGGAGTGGCAGTGCGTACATCTATATGGTTTCTATTATATGGTATGACTAAATTAAAAAAAAAGTAGCCCATAATTAAGAGCTAATTAAAGGCTAATTTGTACCACAAAAATTAAAATTTGTACCACCGCGATAATCGAGAAAAATCGCCTTGAAAATGGGGGGTGCTAGGTTGAGGTCAAGGCAGCTCGCCACTTTGATCGAATTCCAATTTAATTATATCAAAATAAAGGGCATATTAAAGGCTAATGTGTATCACAAAAATTAAAATTTGTATCACCGCGATAATCGAGAAAAATCGCCTTGAAAATGGGGGGGTGCTAGGTTGAGGTCAAGGCAGCCCCCCACTTTGAACGAATTCCAATTTAATTACATCAAAATAAAGGGCATATTAAAGGCTAATTTGTATCACAAAAATTAAAATTTGTACCACCGCGATAATCGAGAAAAATCGCCTTGAAAATGGGGGGTGCTAGGTTGAGGTCAAGGCAGCCCCCCACTTTGATCGAATTCCAATTTAATTACATCAAAATAGCATATTAAAGGCTAATTTGTAACACAAAAATTAAAATTTGTACCACCGCGATAATCGAGAAAAATCGCCTTGAAAATGGGGAGTGCTAGGTTGACATCAAGGCAGTACCCCCACTTTGATCGAATTCCAATTTAATTACATCAAAATAAAGGACATATTAAAGGCTAATTTGTACCACAAAAAGTTAGTCAATATTATTATTTATAATGTTAAAAAATAAAATCGAACGCTGTAAATATCGCTGCTCTATAATTTTAGCACCCCCACTTTTGTCTTTTCAAAAAGTGAACACACAATATTATAAAACTAATTAAAGGCAAATTTGTACCACTCAAGAAATTTTTATACTTTTCAATATAAAGCCGCCAATTGAATTTAACTCTTTGTGGTCGTATTAAAAATGGTGGCGGATGCGCTGAAATCTTTTATTTTTATCAATATTATAAAACCAGTTAAAAATAGTGTTTCCCGTCACTCTCCCTTTTTAAAAATCCCTACATCCGCATTTCCCCGTTATTATAAATATCGAGTGTTTATACTATCGGAGAAGTTGGAGTGGCAATGGCGTACATCTATGGTTTCTAATATATGGTACTATTCGATGATTCTAGTATGGTGCACATTGCACAATTGCTCTCCTGCCAATAGGCCATCCCTGTACTACTGTGATGATTTACAATCGCTGAATCGATAGAAATTCTCAATAAAAAGTAAACACTGGGCCAATTCGGGAAAAGTACTGATTCGGTGTCGTATGAACGGGATCTTAGTTACCCGATAACCTATAACAACAGTTTACAAATCTCAAGTTAAACCAGTGCTAGATAGACGGTTTAATCCCGTCTCTGAGAATAGTGGGTAATAAAATGAGTTCGGTTGGAAAAATTTTGGACATGTAAAACACTACCCTGTATGCATACATTTTTAATAATAAAAACAATATAAAAAGTGAAATTCTCGGCCTCGAAACGCATAGACCTATGAACAAATTTGAAGATGACGACGAGATAATAAACAATGATATAGATTCAAGTGTAAACATCGCTTATTAATCAATTATCGAAGAAGAAATTTGTATTTACTTAAGTAAACAGAAATTTGATAGTTTATTGAAAATACACACATAAAAGGTAAGATAATTGTTCATTCAATAGATTTTGTGAATTGAAATAACTATTTTTTTATTAGAACTAATTTAAACTAAAAATTTTATTGCACCCGAGAACGCTCGCTGGAGCAACTGAGTTGTTTAAGTGAGCGATAATGAATGTGATTGAGATTTACTCGAGAAACATTCTTAATAGTCATTATTTACATACATATTGGGGAGATTAAAACAAGCAAGAAAATTCATATAACATGAATAGTCTTCGAAAAATGTGTCTTTAAAATTAAATTTGGCAATTTGGCAACTTTTGGCAACTTAAAAAACTTTTAATTTATTTATATTATTTAATTTAACTACTTGCTTTTTAATTATCATAAAATTCTGTTGAATGATGCACCTACATACCCACCTAATGTTTTTAAAGTTTTTAAGACAAAGACCCGTTTACTCTTGCGAAAAAAGTCATTTGAAGTTTTGCTTTGTTTTGACCTCCTTTCTTTTGTTTATATCCTGTATATTCCTTTAAGCGGCGTTGACATTTAGTAATCAAATTTAAAACCTGCATAGTACTAGAGGTATTTCATCATGATTTTTGAAATATTTAGATCAGAGGCAATCAGAAAACACCTAACGAATAGAAAGTATTACAAATTCGAAAAAAAAGGCAAACTCTAATAACAGAAAAATTAGAAGAGAATGGTATGAAATGTGGGTTTCAGTTTAAAACTCACATAATATATCCTACAGCAGATACTGCTACATTTTAAGGAAAATGTAAATGTGGTAATGCTTTGAGAGGGGAAATTTTGTCTATGAAAGAAGAAGTAATCAAAGTGTCATGTTTTATATCCAAAATTGGCAATAATGAAATATCGAGTGAAATATGCGGCAAAAGGTATTTAAGAGGCGACAAACGATTGGAAGCTACCAACAAATCAAACTGCCACATGTTTTAGAATTATGACTAAAATAAAAGATTTCAGCGCATCCGCCACCATTTTTAATACGACCACAAAGAGTTAAATTCAATTGGCGGCTTTATATTGAAAAGTATAAAAATTTCTTGAGTGGTACAAATTTGCCTTTAATTAGTTTTATAATATTGTGTGTTCACTTTTTGAATAGACGAAAGTGGGGGTGCTAAAATTATAGAGCAGCGATATTTACAGTACCTATTTGATTTTATTTTTTAACATTATAAATAATAATATAGATTAACTTTTTGTGGTACAAATTAGCCTTTAATATGCCCTTTATTTTGATGTAATTAAATTGGAATTCGATTAAAGTGGGGGTGCTGCCTTGATCTCAACCTAGCACCCCCCATTTTCAAGGCGATTTTTCTCGATTATCCCGGTGGTACAAATTTTAATTTTTGTGGTACAAATTTGCCTTTAATTAGCACTTAATTATGGGCTACTTTTTTTTTAATTTAGTCAGTGTGGGGGTGCTAGCTTGATTGTCATAACAATGACTGGTCAAGAAGAGTTCATGTATTTAAATACTTCTGCACATGTGCAGAAGTATTGTAATTAATTAAATCATTACGCATTTGAAATAATTTAAAAACTGATGTTGAAAAACACTGATGTAGTATCGCAGCCAGTTATTGGGTGTAAAAGTAAGATATGTTTTTGAATTTTTGACACTTGGGATATGCAGAAAAACTTTTTGACAAGTATATTTTTGTTGGTTGTCCAACTTTTTCAGGTTTTTAACAGATATACAATTTTATTATCCGAAACGCGTGCAGTGAGTAGTATTAAACAAATCAACGTCTTCACCAACAACGATTGTTTCATTTGTTTTATTTGATCTATTTTTGCGATAAATTGACCGTTTGCGGAAAAAGGGGAAAAAACTCATTTTTTACCTATGACCTCGAATAATTTTTTTAGCAAGTATGGAATAGACGGGGACTTTTGACATATTATTTGTATTCATATATTAGAGGTTTATACCAATTTTCAGCCCTATGCGAATTATTGCTCTATTTTTTTATCTATTTTGACTGGATTAACTAAATAAAGTGAAGAGTTTTAATGCAATTAATGTAATCTCGATTGTAATTCAGTAGAGAGCAAAAAATTTCATTAAAAATATAAAAGGACACACGATTTTAACAATAATTGAGGTAAATTTACAATAATATTTCCGAGCATGTTTCAAATTATTTTGCAAAAAACAATTTTTTTAAATATACATCAATTTATATACTAAACACTCTTTGTGTAGTAGGTCTCGGTCTGCAGCTATATTTTATTCAAATAATTCGAATATTCAAATGAATATTCAAACTCGTATTCAAATAATTCTCGACTATTCGAATCATTCAACTAATTGTGCTTTTTGTTCATAAACTAAATTTAACTCTGGTTAATTTTTTATGATGCTCATTTACTTAAAACCAATTTTTATCTTACCTTTTTATCGAACTTTTTATAGACTGTACATATTTTTTTGTTTTTTTTTCTTGTTGCTTTAATTTGGAATTTCATTTAAAACGTTTCTGAAATTGAAAATAACTGTTTTAAGTGTTTTATTGATAGTGTTAAATGAGCTTTTTATTAGTTTTTATAAATATTAACTTTATAATACATGATTTTAATCTTTTTATTGTTAAATCAGCATAATAACTCGCACTCGAACTCGCATAATATTTATATTGATTAGAAAAAATAATTACACAGATTGCTTAAAATAAAAAGAGTTAATCTTACTCCTGTGTAATTATGTTAAATTCAGGGCTATGGTTAAGGGTTAAACCGAGGGTTAAACATACCTATGATGAAACTAATGTTTTTGTAGTTTTCAAGCACTAAGTGTGCTTAAAATGTAATTTTATTTAAAAATAATTTTTTTTTACAAGTTCTAGCCGAACTGACTTCTGAGTTCTGAATAGCGTTCCTTTAGTTCTACACAAAACCCTTGTGACTTTTTCCCGCAAAATAATTTTTTTTCAAGTTATCTTCATTTTAAATATCGAAAAATCGACTTTTATTTAAAAAAAAATTATTTACCAGTTCTAGCCGATCTGATTAGAGTTCTAAATAGCGTTCCTTTAGTTCTACAGTAAATTTATTACTTTTTTCGTAAAATATTTTAATTAATTTTTCTAATTAAAGCGAAATTTTTAACATTTAAAATTTCTAAGTTTTACAGAAAATAAAATTATTTTTCCAGTTATTAAAATGTCTATTGTAATTAATTTTTTGTTATTAATATTAATTTTGTGTTTTTTTTATTATTAATAAAGCTATATTAGCTTAAAAAATGAATTTTTTTAATTATTTTTAGTTTTTGTTATATAATTATTGGATGCAATAAATTCGTTTAGAGTTTTGTATAACATTTCCCACATTTAGCGATACCAGAACTACAACGAGGATGTAGTGGGGATTGGTTCCATTTGTGTTTCTTAATTTTTTTAATTTTTCTTTATTTTTTTTTAATAAAATTAAAATTCATTTTATCATTTTATTACTACGCATAAACATTTTAAATATCGATTTTTCCATATGTAAAATGAAGATAAATTGAAGAAAAATTATGTTGCAGGAAAAAGTCACAACGGTTTTGGGTAGAACTAAAGGAACGCTACTCAGAACTCTAATCAGATTGGCTAGAACTCGTAAAACATTTTTTTTTAATAAAAGTCGATTTTTCGATATTTAAAATGAAGATAACTTGAAGAAAAATTATTTCGCGAGAAAAAGTCACAAGGGTTTTGTGCAGAACTAAAGGAACGCTATTCAGAACTCAAGTCAGATCGGCTAGAACTCGTTAAAAAAAATTATTTTTAAATAAAATTACATTTTAAGCACACTTAGTTTTCAAAAATTGATTTTTTGCATTTAATTGCTAGAACTATTAATATAATGGATGTAGAACTCCAGAACTATTGTTAAATTAACTAAAACTCCGAAAAAATTATGTATTTTCATGATACGGTGCGCTGCGTGAACTTGGCGCACCATATTTTAAAATTCGATTTTTTTGTATTTATTAACCGGAACTATTGAAAATACTTACAGAGAACTCTAGAACTATTGCAAAGGATGCCAGAACTCTAAAAAAACTTTAAGATTTTTAAATATGGTGTGCCAAGCTCGGTGCCAAGTTCACGGGAATCTCTTTCGGTGTTTAAATAAACGACCGTTGACCGCCAACCTAAGTAATTGATTACTGGAATATTTGAATAATCGAATTATGGAAATAAAAATTTGAATTATTTGAATAGTCGAATACCTAATTCGAAAATATATTCGAAATATTCAGAAAATCCGAGCCGTAGTTTGGAGACAGCAGATAATAACAATAACTAGACTTTATCCTGGTAAACCCATATTAATATTGACCATTTTATAACTTCAATGTACGTAGTTATTCGTAACACTGCTCTGTTATCGTTTATATTCCCTGTCATGTCCAGTAAAATATGGATCACAGAAGAACTATTATTGCACACATTAAAACAGTTCAAATTTAAATAAAAAAATACAAAAATATATATCAGTGGACGTTGTAGATAATTATTCAGCTTTAATTTGTCACGTATGATGTATTTTTGTGTCCGAAAGTCATAGCTCGTCATGTTTTTTTTGACGAAAATATTGTTTGAATGATTAACTGTCGTTTGAAGTTCACATTAGTTTGTTCTCAATTTTGAAAAATATCAATAAATCGGATATAGATGTTAGTTACGTATAATATGTAGGTAGGCTGTTGGCATTTTAATATAAATTGCAGGTAAAAATATTAATACTTTCGAAAGGGCGACAATATGATCTTTTAAATCCAAATTCATATTTTAATTAAAAAAGTACCTAATCTATAAAAGAGAAGCCATAAAGGTCTTACCTCGGGTCTTACTCTATGGAGGTCCATCTTACTAAGAATAATAAACAACTAAATGTTTGAACCAAAATTCTCACTAAACTGCCATGTTTAATTAAAAAATTATCTTTTACTAAAATAGCATCATCAGTTTGATATATTGAATATCTTCTGTATGTTACTTGTGGTACATTCCGAGGTAAATTAATTTTGTTTTGCTAATTTTTTTGGCAAATTTAACCACAATCCTTTTTTGTCAATATTGGCTTTACTTCCATACTTGGTCTAGTATTAACACTACTTAATCAACATGAAGAAATTACCGTGAAAAACCAAAATGTAACCTCAATCTGACGATGTAATTTTGGCGAAACAACTGTCGTATTAAAAGCTAATTTTTTACCTGAACGTAGAAGTTTAGTTCAAACCGAATAGTTGTTTATTGTTCTTAGGTATGCTTATACTTATTGTTGGAGTAGATAGGTAAGTGTCTACTTAAAGATAATTAATCAATTAAATTTTTTAGAATCGGTTCTGTTCCTCAATTTTTTATGACTCTGTAATATTATTATGTCATTACTTCCATACTTGGTCTTGTATTAACACTACTTAATCAACATGAAGAAATTACCTTGAAAAACCAAAATGTAACCTCAATTTGACGATGTAATTTTGGCGAAACAACTGTCGTTGTATTAAAAGCTAATTTTTTACCTAAACCTAGAAGTTTAGTTCAAACCGAGTAGTTGTTTATTGTTCTTATGCTTATAATTATTGGTAGAGTAGAGGTAAGTGTCTACTTAAAGATAATTAATCAGTTAAATTTATTAGAATCGGTTCTATTCCTCACTTTTTTATGACTCTGTTAGTCCATTTCGAGGTCCATTTACTTATTTACACAAATTCCACAACCAGTTTTAAGTTCAAGCTATTATTTTTCTGCTTTAAAAAAACAATACTTTTGTTTGCATTTACTCGCATTCCTTTTTTAATAGTTAATGTCAACGTTCTTAAGTATACACATACAGCTGAAGAACATGGTTAAATAACACAGATAAGAAATACGTTTTTATATTTCGCATCCATTTTTAGAATGCATGTTTTGACGTGGAAAAATCTACTTTTAATTTTCTGCATATTTAAAATGTAAATAACAAAACATGTAACTAACCACATGATCTAAGTAAACGTGCTGACCTTCATTACTACCAATGCCAAAGTCACGAATGCTATTTTTGTAAATATAATAACCAAGTTTGATGTAAAAACCATTACAAAACAAACAAAAGTAACAATTCAATTTAATTAGTCATACATTATGATTTGAAATAAGTAAGTACCTACTGGTACTTTAGTTTATAATAATTATTAATACGTAAAATAAAATTAAGGTAAAATCATTGTTCACATTACCTACATTAATATGATAGCAGGGTCAAAAGGTTAACATATTGCTTTCTTTTATTTCAAGGTTCTTCGGTTGTTTGAGGTTATAAATGTTTCGACCTCGTTTGCCGATTGTTATGAAAAATATTTTGCTTTGTAACTTTTTGGTTACATGAACTATTAAAATGTACCATTTATAAGATTTATTTTTCATCAAAAAGTTATTTATATTATAATAAGTTTGACTTACGACCATTAAATTGAATTATTTAGAAATTATATATTTTTATTTACAATGAAAGGTAGTTTATTTCATTTGAGAGCTATTTACTCCAATAAACGAAGCGAACATTAACAATAGATAGCAAATAAACTTCAGAATATGACCAGATGGTATTATCGGTAAATTTTATAGCCTTTATTGACGAACGTTGCTAAGATACGCAAATAAACAGGTGTTCCAGTACTGATGATGTTCCGGACCGGGGCCACTTCTATAGAAAACGAGTTGATTACTCTCGAACGCCGGCAAACGCACCGGGTTCACATAAAAATCATTTGTGTCTACTCTACAGTTAGGTTTAATAATATTTCTAAAATATTAACAATACCCTTTTTACCAATTTTAGGATAAGCTTATTTGTATAAATATAAATGGTAAAAACTTACCAGTAAAAAAGTGGAGAAAAATGGTAATCCTATTCGTTAATTTATTATATGTTTTTTCTGTTATTTAGTAAAAAACTAAACTATTTTACCCGATGCACAGTTTAACACATCGCAGCATCATCACTGTACCATATAAGTAATATCCTTATGGAATGCATATCCCACATTAAACTTATTTTCAACACTTGCACTTACATTTTATAAACACTTGTTAGTTGTTGTTACTCTTGTTTTTTAAAAATGCATTCTTTCACACAATATTTCTCTTCCATTCGAGTTTCACTAGAAATCCTTTGTTTACTTTATTTAGGTATTGTTGAAAAGCTTTTTAACACCTTTACATCTCTGAAACTTTTTGCTACCTTTATATACACGTAAAGAAAACTCAACTTCACTAATACAATCTAAATTAAAATTGTTTATCACTTGTAAATACTAATTATACACAATTTAAATAACTCTGACGAAGCGTCACTTTCTACTAACAACGGTTCAGGTACCAGTAAATAAGGTATTTAGTGAATAACGACTGAGAGTTGAAATGTCCGAACTACAAAGCATTCATGTCAAATCTGTGTTACACTGCGCATTCGGAGCTCGGTATATCATCGGCGAAGACTTTAACCGAGGGTCGGTCGGTCGACTTGTACCGAGTGTTCCTAAAAAGTCTTAATAGATTAAATGTTAAAAAGTTGCATGACTGTACTAGGTTGTTATGCTTTACTTTTATTATTTAATTTGTATAGGAAATAAGAATAACGAAACAATTTTTTTGTAGAAAATTATACAGTGAACAGAAGTATACCGGATATGAAGACAAATTTAAAAATGTCTTTTTACAACTGCTTATAGTATTTAATTTAACTTCACATACTTTTAAACAACGTATATCTACACTTTAGATAATAAAGTACATATTTATTATTTAATAAATACACTAAAGACAAGATTTATTCACAAGTATATTTTGCTTTATAGAAAGACAATATAAACTAATTGTAAATGAGTATTTATTGTTAAACAATTATTTAAAACGGATAGTTAAAATAGTAGTAAATTTACCACAGCCAATAAGTCTAGCTTAGAAAATCCAATGAAATAAATGTCGGGTATTCTGATATGAATGGTTAACCCTCTAAGAAACATAAGTTACCTGTCTTAATCTTCAAATTGACCAACTGGGTAAACCCAGAACCATTTTAGAAGTTTCTCAGAAAAAATGCCCAGTAGATATTGAGATGCATAATTTCTTTTTTTATTTTTCTGGTAACTGAATACCTCAGGAAATCAGTTTAGCAATAAGATCCTTTGTTTGGTTCAGTTAATAGGAAAAAATAACAATTATTCTGATAATAAAATTGTAGAAAAAGTAAAGAATTTATGATTTTTTGTTTCTGGGAGAGCCAAATTCCAATATAAAGTTTTCTACCTTTACTTTTGTTTTCTTGATTACATGTTTTAAAAATGTGTAGATCGAAAAACAACCAATATGAAATTTGAACCTGAGAAACGTTCATGGACCTAAAACCAGTCTTTTTTGCTTCTAACCTTCACGTAGGTAGTAGAAAATTAAATGCAACTATTGAATATAAATTATACATTAACAGTTTAAAAATATTATTAAAGTCAACATTTTCATTTCATTTTAAATTTCACAGAATAAACTAAATCAATAATCAGCATGTTTACAAGTAATTAAATAGACACTGACTTTGTTCTTGACTTGTAAATAAATAAATCTACAATAAATATTTTGATTCTCAAACCTAATTTATTAAAAAAAATTAATTATAACCTTTCCAGAAACAGTAGGAAGTGTTACTAAGAACATGACGTAGTTATCTTGTTATATTATGATAAAATACTGGATATTATTTTGAAAGAAATTATACTGTCACAGTGTGTCCAGTTTGTCACAAACAAGTACATTAACTGTCAGAACACAAAAAAGCAGTGAAAAATAGTAAAAGAACATATTTATTTGTATAAACTAAGTTTAAAAATTACAAATAACAAAAAACTTGCACGTTTTTCCCTTATTAATTTGTGCCGGAATTTAACCCCGTTTGTTATATTTAGTCCTAGCGACTTCAAAACAACGCCACGTTTTAATTCAGTCAGCAAGGTTGCCTATCAATTTTTTTAATATCACAAAAGTAATTTTTCCATTTTAAATTTTCATTTCCCATTAACAAGTTTTTAAATTTCTTCCATAAATTGCGCGACAGTAAAAAGAGAGCAAAAACATTTTTTTCCATTAGGCCCTTTTATTAACACAAAAGGTTCTAACGAATCTGTAACCAGAGCCGTTACAAAACAGGGTAAACTAAATAAGTGTAAAAAAATATCAAAAAACGAATCCTTACATATATACAAATATCAGTTTTATTTTCAAGTGGAATGAAGGAAAATTTATTTATTGGCTTTTATAGCGTGAAATAATTATGAAACCTTTTTGTAGAAAATATAATGCAATGGAAATTCTTGACAAAACAATGACATGGAATACGATTTGACAAGAATAGATTCATAGACTCTATAGCATTCCTCCTCATCCCGCACTCTTGAAGACCACGAACCCTCACATCTCTTCAATCAGTCGACGTGGAGGGCGGACAGTACGAGAACTGCGCGGAAGGACCGCAACTGCGTATGTTTGCGGTTGTTCAGTGACAGCTGGAATGAACGCCTGCTGATGCTCATTAGTATTCCGAACCCCTTGCGGAGGGTTGACATCTCTCTCTGATGATGTAGACGCGTGCTATATATTGACGGGGTAGGACAAATGTCTGGTGACGGCTGTGTGGACGATGCGTCAGTTACGTGAGATTGAAGGTAATCTGATGTTGATGGGGTCACACGAATGTCTGGCGAAGCCTGTGACGATGGTGCGTCAGCAACGCGAGACCGAAGGTGATCTGCATGCCTCCTTTTATCGGTTCCGACGGCGGATCTGACGATGTATGAGTACCTATGCGTCCTCTTCGTAACTACTGTTGGTTCCCATCGATCGTCATTGTTGGTACGGACATAGATTTGGTCTCCTGGAGCATAATTAGGCGTCTGTGACTCACTCGCTATGTTTGCCTTTACCTGTTTGTATAGCATGAGTTTTTTAGGATCAGGTCTTATATTATCCAACTCACACAAAGCTGTCGACCAAACATCAATTGGGCAGGCGATTTACCCGTCGTGTTATGCGGTGTTATACGGTAGGTGAAATTTTTATAAACGCTTGATTAAATCTCGTGAATCATTTCTGCTCGACGACATTCTTGTCTTGAAAGTACGCACCAATCTCTCAGCGAGGCCATTACTGCGAGGATGATATGGCGATGAGGTGACATGGAGAAACCTTTGCTTTCGCAGTGAGCTTTGAACTCCTCTGAAGTAAATTGAGGACCATTGTCTAAAACGATCATTTGTGGCAAACCAAAGGTGACAAAAAAGCCATCCAATTTATCGCATAACTTGGTAGTTGTAATTCTGTTCATGGGCTTGACTTCAACCCATTTTGATAATGCATCCACAAGTCAATAGGTACCTTCAAATGGTGCTGCGAAGTCAATGTGTAACCACTCCCAAACTTTATCAGGTATTTACCAAGAAAAAACAGGTAATTCAGTTTGTTGGGATCTGAACTCTTGGCATGTATGGCAACGTTTTACGTAAATATCAAGAAATGAAGTGTCAGTTAAAGACAATGTTATACTGTGGCAAGGAAGAGTTGTCATTCCTGAAACGTTGCGGAAATCTGTCCAACATTTTCTTCATTCTGGTCATCCTGGTCTGACTGCAATGAGGGCTATTGCACGTTTCTATGTTTGGTGGCTTACAATAGACGAGGTTAATGATGGCATTTTTGTCACCTTTGGTTTGCCACATTTTATAACGTGAAATAATTATGAAATTAAGCTTTTTGTAGAGAATATAATACAATGAAAATTCTTAACAAAACAATGACATGGAATACCCTTTGATATATATTCTATAGCATTGGCTACTTTTTATAAATTAACGTATTTCTACGTTTAAAAATTCTAATTAGGGTGGTCTAGCCCAGACTGCATTGAACAAATCATTATCTTAGTTCATACAATTAAACGAACAGCATAACTTTTTTGATTGCTGCAATTAAAAGAAATGATCTAATTGAATCAAAGCTCAGGTACCAAAAGTTGTAAGGTAAACATTTTATTATTGTATGAAAAAAATCTATGGGTGATTTACTTCTTTATATGCATAATTCACTTCATTTTATTATTTGTTTTTTCTTCTTTTTGAATACGGGAACTGAGTGTAGGGTAGACCGGGGTCGAAAGTAACAAGTTGAGTTTCACATTCAATTAAGAATAGGGTAATGTAACAAACGAAAAACTTTTGATGTAGTAGGTATGCACAATATATTAAACATTACAGAAACGTAAAAATACAAACTGATCAAAAAATAAAACAGGAAGTATTCAAGAAAACGCATAATGGTGCAAAGTGTTACAACCGCTCCCAACCCCGCAGCGATTGTAACACTATATGGGGTCTATAGTAACATAATGCACAATTAAATAATAAATAAACATAAATCAGTCCAAATCATCACAATTGTGACAAATATACATGTCATCCTGATTGGTGCACTCTTCATGTGACCAATTTTTACATTTAATACATTGAAACCATTTTTCGCCTGGTCTGCTTCCACTGAAAGGTTCTACACACTAAACAGAAATAATAATTTTCATCTTCGCTGTCCGTTTCCTCAGTTTTTGATTTATCTGTTAATCTTCGATAAAGGTTTTTTTGGTTTACCTTTCGAAACATTTCTCTTCACACTCTTTTCTTCCTCTCTTCATATTCCGATATAATCTGTTTCTTTTCAGGTGTGTCTGTATATATTGCAGATTTCCTTTTCTTCTTTCCTCTGTTTCCTTTTTTTCTAGGTGGAGCTTTTGGGAAAGATCTAACTGCTTCTGGAGCAAACTCTTTTAAATTAAAAGATGTTGAACGTACACATTCAGGTTTTGGTTGGTTGTTGGTTTCAGCTGAACAAGATGTTGAGGATTTTAATTCAACTTTTTCAGCTGTCAGCCTACCAACCGATGACGAAGATTTCTTCGCTATTTCTGTTGGTGCGCTTGATATTATATTCAGCTAAGTAACATTCTCGTTACAATCGACCCCGACTATGCCTGTTGACATTTTTCAACATTTTCATAATAATACCGCAAAAAATTACCAATTGTCAGTACTTACGTTACTTAAAAATAAATAAGTTTAAGAGAAATTTTACAAAAAGCGGTTACCTTCAATAAAAAAAATAATTATTAGCCTCCAAACACAGTATAAAATAGTTAGATGGCGGTACCGAAATCAAACATTGACCCTCACACTCTAACAACTATCGCCCTTGTCGCAAACAAACTGAAGCATGGTGGGAGATGCTATTCTCTTCTAAAACAACTAATGTACTCGCAGCTCCACCGAGCGTATTGAAATAAAATCGTAGTGTTACTTTCGGCCTCTTTACTTTCGAACACGGTTTACCCTATATATTATTATAGTTTAAATGTTATATAATGATGTTAAAAACTTGTAATTGTAATTAAATATACAGTAGCAATAAAACTCAAAATCAATCAAGTTTAATAATAAAGAAGCTTATAACTGTAAAAGCAACATGTTTCGGTCCTTGGACCATCATCAGGCTATAAAGAAAAAAATGGTATCAAGGAAGAATCAAAAATAGTTATAACGAAGTATGATTAGTAGAAGTTATCTGATTACATTAAAAAATTATGGTTAAAACTTTTCAAATTAAAGTAACAAAGTAAAGTATTTTCGGAATTCGTAAGTTTAATTCTATTAGACATACTTTTAAGATTATTAAATGGTTAAATATGAAACATCGAAGAGAAATTCACTCACTATTATTTTACTTTAAAATTGTAAAAGAGAAATCTCCACCATACCTGTGGAATAATATTAGTTATAGAACTGATGTTCATACGCTTAACTTAAGATATAAGAACAACTTAACTATACCCCGTCACCGAACGCAATCATTTAAACGTTCCTTTTCATATTGTGTGGTTAATATGTTAAATAAGCTGCCATCCTCGTTTTACAGTTTAAATGGACATAAACTTAAAAATGAACTTTTCAATTATTATTTTTTAACTAGTTAGCTCTGTGTTTTTTTTTAGGTTTCTCAGTAGAATCAGATTACTCATACCATAATTGTAGAATTGTAATTGTTTTCTTTGTATAAGAATTGTCAACTTTCTCACTTTTTTCATATTTTTTTTTTTTTTTCATACTATGTTATGTCATTCAATCAACTGTGTTTTTTTGGGTTAGGTGGAAGAGCAGATGGGTGTTGGTACTAATATAAAGCTATTTAATATTTTATAGAAATAGCACCCGTACTGAATCTCGCCCTAATATTGTAACAAACTTATTTTTTTATTATGTAGTTTATATGATAATAAAGACATTTATTATTATTATTATTTATTATTATTAAAAACGTTAACAGTACATGATATGTTTACAATAAAACAAGCAAGATAAATTTATCACAAAATCATATTATTACTAAATCGTATACAAACTCACCAGAAATTGCATTTTAATTTGTGCAATGTTTAAAATTTAAACATCGATGAATAAGAGAGTTATGAAGTAAAAAGAAGAAGAAAATCGAAAATCAGAAGCTATCAACGAAGATAGAGTCTGATAAGTGTGTAGGTTAAATTAAAATGTGGAATGAAATGTGGGAGAACATAGTAATAGTAAGAATGTTATATCCCAGTGGAAAAATTTATATTTTAAAGTTAGTAACAGAAAGTATGAAGAAATTAAAAGAGTTGATTATAAAAAACAATCAAAAAAAGGAGAGAACCATGATGGTGGCTCGATCTCCTTGTAATCAAGAAGACAGGCCGATCCTACACCGTAAATAAAGGTTCTTTTTAGTTTTTTTTTTAATCCCCTGCAGTAATTGACTAATTTTGGGTTTTTCCATGGGTAACCGGGTAGGTGGTATCTAAGGGCATTTAAATCTCTTTAGTACAAGTAGACTCATTTAGCAATTATCTATTGAATGAAAGTGTTCACTATTTTACGGGATCAAAATGAAGCGAATGCTAAGCGAGCGTGGAGAAATATTAATTTGTTTTGAGGGATGGGATAGGTTAGGTTAGGTTAGGTTAGGTTAGGTTAGGTTAGGTTAGGTTAGGTTAGGTTAGGTTAGGTTAGGTTAGGTTAGGTTAGGTTAGGTTAGGTTAGGTAAGGTTAGGTAAGGTTAGGTTAGGTTAGGTTAGGTTAGGTTAGGTTAGGTTAGGTTAGGTTAGGTTAGGTTAGGTTAGGTTAGGTTAGGTTAGGTTAGGTTAGGTTGGGTTAGGTTGGGTTAGGTTAGGTTAGGTTAGGTTAGGTTAGGTTAGGTTAGGTTAGGTTAGGTTAGGTTAAGTTACTTCTAACCTGACTCAGGTTAGTCCTAAGCATTGAATACGGACAGGGTGTAAGCCCTATGGCTGACGACTTAGTGCTTTTAGTTAGCGGGGCAAGCGCCGAAGAGGTCGACGGAAGGATCAAAGGTGCGGCAAGGAAGGTAGATGACTGCTTAAGTAATAAAATAATTTGTCTTTTAACTCTAGTATAAAATGTTAACCATAGTATTAAGATAATATTACTGTAGTGATAAAACAGTTTTTTAATTACAATTTCATTGTATTGGTAAGAAAATATTGTCGCTTCTGTAAAGATATTTCCCCACCGTAGAAACATAGTTTTGCTGCCAGTCAATCAAATTTTTAGTAACTCAAATATTAGTAAACCTTGTATTACTGCCACAGTAAAACCTAGCTGAGGCATATGCAATACAATTTTTCTTACTGCCGCAGTATGAATTTTTTTCGCTTAACGGCTCTGAAACAAAATTAGTCAACAATTGAAAAAGAACTCCTCGGAATTGTTTGGGCAGTATCTACTAAATTTGTCAATGTCCACCTCACCTTCAAAACAATAACCGACATCTAATCGAAGAAAAAATCTTGTTAACTGGAAACTTTTGTAATTGCGAATATACAAACATTAAAGTTTTAGAAATCCACTCATACTTAAAACCAATTTCTTTTAGGACTTTCCATGGGAACCCTTCCTAAAACTTGTTCTTCCGCTTAACCTAAATATATTACAATATTTATTCATAACATAGTTCTAAAAAATAATTCTATTTATTTAAACCTTATCCCCATAAATACTTAAGCTTGTTTAGAAAAAAGCAAATTCCTATAAGCAACCTTAAATTTTAACAAACTGTGTTTTTAAAAGATCCGGTATATTATTATACAGTGAGCATATCTGATAGGTATAACACCGCCTGAAGATTTCAAGTCTGAAAGGAGGAGGTGAAAGTGTTCCTTTACGTCTTACATTAATATTGTGCACATCTGTCCGGAAAGTTATTTTTTTATGTAAATAAGAGGGAGTTCTATTAATGATTATTTTATGAAAAAGTACGGAAGCAAGAAGTTATCTTCTATTAGCATATTCAACCATTTTATTTTTTTCAGTGTGTGCGAAATATGTTCCCTTCTGCGAATTCCATATATGAAACGTTAACAACAATTTTGCACTTTTTGAATCTTCCATTGATTCACTTTAGATAAAAAGGGGCCATAAATTGCATCACCGAAATTAAATGTGGAAAGAATAAGTCATTCACAAAGCATTGAGTTAATATGTATAGGTAAAAACTTCCTGGAACCGTATAGGGATTTAAGTGTAGCATATGCCTATCTTAAAAGCTGATTAATGTGTTTTTCAAATCTCAAGTTAGAATCCAAAATTATTCCTAAACTTTTAGCTTCATTTACTTTCTCTAGAGTCTCATTTTTTATGAGAATTTGTACATTATTATCAATTTCATCCAATTTGCTTTTAGTACCAAAAAGTAAGACGATTTTAAACAATTAATATTCAAGCAATGTTTTTCGGCATTGGTAATAAAATTATTGAGATCTTCATTCACTTTACTGCAAGCCTCGTCTATCACATCAGGGGAAAAGCTAAAATAGATCTGAGTATCATCCGCATAAAGGTGATAATAGAGCTCTGAGGGACCCCACACTTTAAATTCAGGTAATGAGAGGATTCTCAATCCACAAAAAAAATTTGCTTTCGACCACGAAGGTGTGACTCCAAAAGAGCTACAGCAGGTTTAGAAAGACCCAAATACCCCAGAATTTCCAACATCAGATCATAATTAATTGTATCAAATGCTCTGCTAAAGTTAGTAACACTAAATTTGTACACTTTCCCTGGTCAACAGCCCTCACAAGGTCATCAACGATATGGAGAAGAGCTGTTGTACAAATATAAGTTTTCCTAAAACCAGACTGAGATATGGGTAGAAGGGAGTAGTTATCCACATATTTTTTTAGTTGAGCCTCCATAGCTCTTTCGAGAACTTTAGATAGAGTAGGCAAAATACTAATTGGACGTAAGTCCTTAAATTCAAGAGAATTTGATGTTTTAGGTAAAACTTTTACTATGGCTCTTTTCCATTTTTCATGAAAAATGCTATTAATTAGACAAAAATTAATAATATGAGTTATGTGTGGGCAGCATAGTTTCAAAAGCCGTAGATTGAGCCTATCTTCACCAGCAGCATTTGTGGTTATATTATTAATTCTCTGGAAAACAATTGTCATTTACTTCCTCAAATTAACATTCTGAATTTACTAATTTTTGATTTCGATACCACAATAATAATCGTTCAGGAGGTTCTCTCACAGTAAACGAGTTGATGAAAAATTCATTTTCGTGCAATCGCACGCGAAGTCAGTATTTCGCGTTCTCAGCACAGTCCGCGAAATTTAATTTCGCGGCCGTTACCCATAGCAAAGGCCGCGAAACCAAACGTCACTTCCAAATTTGACATTTCTAAAATACTACAAAGACAAGGATTATTTTTTATTGAATACCAACAAATACATAAGTTATATTATTTAGGATGAATATTTACATTAATTGTACAGTTTGTATTATTACTTATATTTACTCCAGAAGTTGAAGCAACTACATCTAGTGTTTCTGAATAATGGTTATTGCCTACATTCAAACCAGATACCACATCGCTATCAGTATCAGACATTTTGCGTTTTGACAAGAACTGTCAAAATATATATTGAAACATATCATTTCCATAGCACACGGTGATATTGTTAAATGAATTGAAATGCTGTTGATTTTAGAGCAATAATATATTTATTTACAACTATCTATTTTAATAATTTTAACGATTGCACGAAAAATAGTGTGTATGCCATGGCCGCGAAACTTTTTAACGACCTCAAGATTATCTTGCCTCGGCCGCAAGCGGCCTCGGCGATAACTGTTCTTTCGGTACGTTAAAGAGGTATTTCGCGGCCTTAGCATACAAATAACTATTATTGCATTAGGGTTTTTTAAATGTTCTGGTATAGTGTTGGCCTTTGTATGTACAATATTGTGTGCTTTTAATGTTTTCCATAGGGTTTTAGTTTTTTTATTATTTAGTTCAAACGTTGAAAAAGCTTTTTTTTCACGTTTAATTGTTGAGTTTGTATAGTTTCTCATATCCCTATCAAACTGTTAATGAGCTTCTGACTTTGTTTGACATAAGGGTACGGGAATGATAGTGTGGAATAATAGGTGCGTTCTTTTTGACTGAGATCTCAGTTAATCTCAGCTCACATCGGTAATGCACGCGTTCTTTTCGATTCACTCACTTCGAAGTGAGCTGAGATTTTTCCTCCCCCTTTACCGATGCTGAATGTGCTATGCGGGGGTATCAGTTAGAACTGAGTCGGAAATAAAGTGGTGGGGAGCAAGAAATCGTAGGTCGCGCGTTTGTCGTTCTTTTTGGTGCTTACTCACATCACTTTATATCAGATCACTTCGATTGAAGTGAGCTGAGATCTCAGTCAAGAAGAACGCAACTATTGTTTCGCACAGTTTACGGAATTTACAACTTTCTAGTTTTTGTAAAATTAAATATTCGCACATCCAGCATGTAGAACCTTGTTCTATATAGCGGCATAGCATTAACCTTACTCTGGTTATTTTTGAAGAAGAAACCAAAATCAAGAAAAGAAGATGTCCCAATGGAATTGCCAGCAATAACTTCCAGAAGGAGCCTCATTCTAAAGGGGAAGATGTTATATGTACAGTAAAAACTTCTTATAAAATAGAATAAACTATTTAGTCATCAGTTATATTAGTGTTATTGTAATTATTATTGTACTTTAATCTTGCTGACATTGTTATTTTATATTTTGTAGTTTTAATGTTTTTTTAAATAAGTAGTCTTATTTCTAATTCAAATGAATGAAATTATTTTTTTATCAAATAAACGTTTTTAAAAAAGCTTTTCTGTTTGTAATAATTTTTATATACAAATTATTTCTTAGTAGATAGAGTTGGTAACTGATTTTTATCTTTTTAGGAATACAAGGAGATGGAATCTACAGGGTGTACCAATCTTACGACAAAGTTCGTTCGACCTTTAAGGTCCACATTTTGAAATGATCTTGAACTATACGGAGTGTTGTATAACTCAGTTACAAACCAAACATATGAGAGCACAAAACAGAGATAGCATTAATAGACATGAAGAAGGCCTTTGACAGAATCAAACGATAAAAAATCTGGAGGAGCCAAAAAAAATAAAAGAGTCAACGATAAAATAATGTAATGTGTTAAAAGTCTACATAAATTAACCATAAACTTTATAATAATCAAAAATGAATTCAGAAAAATTCCGAAAGGTGTAAGGCAGCGAGGAGGTCTCAGTGTTTAGAATATTTATGGATGGAATTGTAGCCATAGTAAAAAATAAGCTAAATCGCTGTATATAGAAACTGTAAGTATTAATGTATTGTATGTATTAGCAGACGACGACGTGGTAATAGTAGCTAGAAAACAGAAAAAAATTAGAAGAGAACCTATAAATATTAGGAATAAGCAAGCATATTTGAAATGGCAATAAATTATAATAAAACAAAAGCAATGGTTAGAACTAAAGTATTATGGCAATACATACAGTGTGGGCCACAGAAAACAGTCCACCTCGATATTTGGCAGTATTTATTAGATTTTAAGAAAATGAGAAAACAGGTCGATTTTTCTTCCAAGGGGGACACATTTTTACGATACACACATCTGTCATTTGTCAACCCCCTCCCTTCCACCTCCCCAACCCCTTATTTTTAAATAGGGAATGTACCATGTGCTGCATATCATTAGAAAGGTATTTAGATGGAGTATCCAGACATAACGATCTTTTACGATTTTTTTTTTGATGTTTGCACAGTCTTTGCAAAAAAAGTCTTCATTCATTTAAAGTACAACACCACTTAAAAATGTAACGTAACGCCTATGGTTTGTCATTTTTTCTGTCATATCAGAAGTAAATGGATTGGAAGGAGATACCCTATTGAATGGCCTGCAAGATCCCCCGATTTAACACCCATGGATTTCTTTTTGTGGGGTTATTTAAAGATCAAAATTTATTAAACCGAACCCTCTTCATTGGAAGAACTAAGACGACGAATAGTACATGAATGCAGCTTAATAACCCCTCAAATGCTTCGACGTTCGACGTAATTTCGAGCAGCGGCTCTAATTGTATGGAAGTCGATGGACACCATTTTGAACATCTAATTAAATAATTTATTATTAATTTAAGTAAATTGTATAATGTATTATAACTTCTAATTTATTTAATTTTCTTACATTACAATTAATTTATTGCTTTTGCAATATTTGTTTGTTTTTATTTACTTCCGATATTACAGAAAAAATTAGAAACCATAGCCGTTACGTTACATTTTTAAGAGGTTTTGTACTTTAAATGAATTAAGACTTTTTTTGCAAAGACTGTGCAAACATCAAAAAAAATCGTAAAAGAATGAACAGGACAGCTGTAAAGAGAATATGGGAAGCCACGCAAATAAAGAAAATAAGAAAAGGAAGTCTGAGAGAAAATAATAGAAAAAACGTTTTGTTTTAAATTTTTTGTGGTCAATTTTGTTTCGGACTAAAAACTAAGTTCAATAGCACTATATCAAACTTTTTTCTACATGAGATGTAGTTGTCAAAAAAGACGTTTTTGGTAATCAGATGTAATTGTTGAAAAAGGTGTTTTTTTTAATTTAATGGGTCTGATTAAAAAAATACTGCCTAGCATACCTATATGTCCTTGCACCAATAACAGTTGTGTTATTTTTCTTACTTGAGGTAGGATTAGTAGAGCGCATATTTCAATTGAATAAATTTCCGCTCCGAGTATCTGGTATGAGGCCCATATATTCCTGCTTCGCTGTTCTCGATGTTTGAACCGAAAATAATAATTAAGAATAATAAAAAACTCTTCGTTTTAACAAAACTTCCACTATTTATTAAAAAAACTGCTTTTTTAAACTCAATGTTGAGACGAAGAGTTTTTTATTATTCTTAATAAGATGGACTTCCAAAAAGTAAGGGTTAGTACAATCAATTTAATGAAAATAATAATTTTACGTTGCACTACATCTACCGCAATATCTTGGTGGAGCATCCGCAGTTTCTACCAGTAAGGTTTCTGCACACTATGAGAGTTTTTGTGGCTTTGTTGTCTGTGACCTCTAGATGATTTCTCTATTTTCCCCTCTTTTAGGTGTGCCGCTAGTAGTACTCTCAACTATGATGAAGATTTTAGGTGTCAGCGTGGCCAGCATTTCACATGGAAATAAAGAGAGGCTCCTGAGATAATGAATGCGACATACAAAATGCCAGTGAAGAGAAAAAAGAAGAAATAAAGGAAGCGATGGAAAAAAGAATGAAAGATAATAAGTTAAAGGATATAATCACCTTGCAGCTGGAAGCCGGAAAACAGCAAAGACAGTCGGTAGTGGCCGCAGCTGATTGTCCCGTTCCCAGCCGCCGACTTTTTGTAACTGATCAGAAGTTGAAATACCAGTACCTAATTGATATTGGCTCCGACCTCTGCTGTGTCCCTCGGCGTTTAGCAAAGAATAATCGGATTATGGCAAACTATTCCTTAAGCGCTGCAAATGGCAGTACCATTAACACTTATGGCACCATAAGCTTGCATCTCGATTTAGGTTTGCGTCGTGACTTCCACTAGGATTTTGTCGTGTCTGATGTAGAGACGCCAATAATAGAGTCATATTTTATATTATAACTTGCTTCCTGACTGTAGTTGTAAACGTCTCATCGATGCTACTACTGGGTCATCACAAACTGCTTCAATTGCCTCAACCGAACAACAAAGTGTTGTTATTACTGGCGACTCGGAATTCACACAAGTGATCGCCGAGTTTCCTTCAATCACTTGACCACCTCGGGTGCTAAAAACACAATACATTTCATCACATTTTGACTACACCTGGCCCGCCCATCTCCCATATCAAGCCGTCTCCGTCGTTTGGCTCCTCAGAAGCTTATAGCTGCAAAGAAAGAGTTTGAGGATATGCTGAAAACTGGTACTGCAAGGCCATCTAAAAGTTCTTGGTCATCACCTCTACATCTGGCGATGAAAAAGGATCAATCCTGGCGTCCATGTGGCGATTATCGCACCTTGAATGCGAGGATCATTCCTGATAAATACCGTGTTCACTATATCAACGACTTTGCTCACAACCTTTCTGATGCTACAATCTTTAGCACCATCGACCTTGTTAAGGCATACAACCAAATCACCGTACCAGATCAGTGGACAGGGAACCAGTCCTCCTAAGAATCGTGTCCAGGCCTTGCTGGATTTTCCACCACCTAAAACCGTCCAAGGCGTTCGCCATTTTCTTGGTATGATACATTTTTACCGTCGTTTTCTGTCACGTGCTGCGCAGTTTCAAGCTCCTCTTATAGATGCATTAACAGCTGTAAACGGAAAAAGATCTAAACCATTACTATAGACACCTGAATTGCTTAACCATTCTGAGGAATGCAAAAATAATTTGTCCAGTGCCACGCTTTTGCAACATCCAGTCAAAGATGCACTCCTTGGACTGTTTACAGACGCATCCAGCGTACACATTGGCGCTTGCTTACAACAAAAAATTAATGTACAGTGGTGTCCTCTAGCATTTTTTAGTAAAAAGCTGTCCTTTAAGCAATCTCAGTGACCTGAGTTGCTGAGAGTGTATGAGAGCATTTAACATTTCCGGTACATTCTTGAGGTGGCCATTTTCACTGACCACAAGCCACTAGTGTACGCCGTCGTACAGCGTCGCGAGAAGCTGCCACCTCGGCTAGATTCGTAGGCGATGCGATGTCTCGTATTAAGACCTTCTCACTCGAGCAAGACTACGAAGCACTTGTCAATTCACAGAAGCGAACGACCCGGAATTGGATAACCTACGTCATGGTAGCTCCAGTCTCCAACTCACACCGGTCATAATTCCAGGAACCACTACACAAGGGCTTTGTGGCGTCTCTTGTGACCTTATACTTGACCCTTCCATTTCGCCAAGCGGTGCTTGATAAGTTACATAACCTGTCCCATCCTGGCGTAAGAGCCACCACTCGACTTGTAACTGAGCGATACGTCTGGCAGTAAGGTTTCTCGACACAATTCCGCCCCTCTCGAAAACCTTCCATCTGGTCGATTCATGAACGTCCATATCAACATCGTAGGACCTTTGTCAATCTGCAACGAGTATCGTTACTATGTTTGACGGCCATAGATAGTGCTGCCCGATGGCCCGAGATTTGGCCCATGCGGACTATTACGGACGAGGAAGTTGTAGACACATTTACTAGGGAGTGGATCGCACTATTTGGTGTCCTAACCGTCATAACTATCGACCGAGGCTCGCAATTCGAATCTGATTTGTTACGTCGATTTTTAAAACTCTTCGCTACCAAGCGAATACGGACTACCGCTTACCACCCGTGTGCTAATGGCGCTTACACAGACTCATGTGTCATAACGACTCGTGGGTGAGGTCTCTTCCATACATTTTACTTGGCATGAGGACAGCTTTCAAGGAAGATATAAAAGCGACAGCAGCAGAAATGGTTTATGACGAAAGCTTACGCCTTTCAGGTGAAATGCTCGCCTTTTCTACAGCGTCAAACTTGTCTAAAAACCCAGCCGAAAATATGTCGAGTGCGACCTACTGCACACCTTATTCGTTCATATTTAAAAATCTTTCTTCTTCTTCCCATGCATGCAAGGGACGATACTGTTTGTCGTCCCCTACAACCTCCATATACACTGGGCCTTTCCCCGTAGCTATACACTCTGAAGATGGCAAAACGCTAACCTTAAAGATTAAAGGTCAAGAGGTTGTAGTGAACGTCGACCGCGTCAAACTTGCTTTTCTGGATATTCAAACAAATCAGTTTCCATCTCCACAGAACTTACAGTTTGTCCATCAGCCTCCTTCTGATAGCAGACCACTTAGATCACATACTCTTGATCCAGTTGCTCCAACTGTACCAAATAAACCAAATTATACTACGAGAACTGGCCGTCATATTAATTTTAAACCAAATAATGATTATTTTTATTATACAACATAATTTCATTTAATTAAGTTACGTATCTACGTGGGGGGTGATGTGGCGACTTGTTTTTGTTATAATTCAGGCAATCGTCACCTAAATTGTTATCGCTAGTTTTAATTGACCTTCGTACGATCTTCTGGGGTAACATGAAGGAGGTGAAAGCACATTGGCATAAAAGGGGACTGCCTTACAAATTATCCCTAAAAGAGTACGAATTGAGATTTAAATGATATTGGGATATTGTAAAATTCGTACAAGTCAACGAGAAACCTTTAATAATTTATATCCTAACCGAAATCTCATTACAAGATCTACTGTAAAGTTAAAGTTAAGAAGAATAAAAACTCTTCGTTTGAACGTAACTTCCAAGTTTATTTAAAAAAATTAGGTTTTTAATCACAAAGACACCCGTTCCGCTAAGATTAGCATCGTCAGATTGACATATTTAAGTTACATTTTGATGTTTGTAGCTAGGTACCTGATGTTGTTTAGGTAGTATTAAGACTAGACCAAGTATGGAAGTAATAAGACATAACAATATTAAAGCCTAGATGTTAATAGCCCTAAGGGATTATACTGGATGTACTTCCCTCTAAGATCAGTATAACTGTGCAATGATAAAGAAAAACCAGGAAAAAAACTATATCATGCTGATCTTTAGAATAACTTTATATATTTGTTTTACAATTACGTCTTATCTTGGAAGTTCTCCACTATTAAACTGTTTACTGTGATTGAGTCTACATTTTATACAGTAATGACAATTTTACGTAATAAATTTCATTCATACAAATTAAGGTTAGTTCAAGAGTTTTTAAAAGACGATTTTGATAGACGTGAAGAGTTTACAGGCATAATGATGGAAAAGTGTTACGACCCAAACAATCCAAATTTTTTAAATAATATTATGATTAGCGATGAGGTCACTTTTGGTATGAACGGAAACGTAAATTGTAGATACTGGTCATGTAACAATCCTTGTTGGATGCATGAACACCACACCCAGTATCCAGAAAAACTTAATGCATGGGCTGGAATAGTAGACAAAAAAATAATTGGACCCTTCTTCATTAAAGGAATCTTATATGGTGCGAGTTATTTCAATTTATTAGAAAACAGTGTTATACCAGAGTTGGTTCGGTTATTTACAAATTCAAGTAAGTGTTTTCAAGAAGATGGATTGAAACGCGGTTTTATCGAATGGCCCCTGCGATCATCTGATATGAATCATGTGGGCTTACTTAGAAAACACTATTTATAAGACAAAACTTGACCATATTCAGGAATTAAATACAGCATAACCGTAGAGATAAGAAGAATTGAACATGAGATAGATGTTTTCCCTAAGCTGTTTTTCGAAGCAAAAAAGTTAATTTTTCCAATTAATAGGAGGAAACTTTTCTTTAGTGTTATCATTTAAAAAATATTGTTTTTTATTCATTATTTAAATGATGTACGTCATTATAAATGTTTATCAAATTTGATTAAGTGATTGATTATATATAAATCTCATCCAAGTGTTTTATTTCTGTATCACTTTTATTGTTACGGGTTAAATTTCATAAAAATATATTTATAATGTTTTGCTTAACAAATAAAGTAGTTTTTTCTATCTGCTTACTAATTTCATTGGTAAGCTGTAAATCTCAACAAGATGAGCGGTGTACAATTACAGAATTTTCTAAAGTTCCGGAAATCGTTAAAAACTGCACTGACATAATTATTTCGAACTTAACTGTTCCAACAGGAAAACACTTAATACTGGATTTACTTAAAGGGTCAAAAGTAACATTCGAAGGAGTCACTACGTTTGAAGTAGGCCATTGGGAGGGTTACTTCATACGTGTTTTTGGAGAAGGTGTACTAGTAGAAGGAGCACCAGGTAATTATTTAATTTTTTTATTTATTTACTATGGTTTATTTTGATTACTCCAAGGCTAGGTGGTTGAAGATGGAGAGGTAAAAGTCATAATAATTAAGGGGCTTCAAATTAGGTAGATCCTTCTCTACTATTTCGTATGCTCCTGGCTATTTGGCCCTAGAATTCTATTTTGCCACATCTACTGACGGTAGTTTCTTCTTAACCGGCAATATTCCCGTTAAATTCCGGAGCCATTTTTACCAAGTTTGAGGCAGCTAAAAGATCTCAGTATCTTAGCTTGTCTTTTCATTTATATTCTTAGGTTTTCTTAGATTGTCCTACTACTGATCCCACAAGTTAGTTCTGGTCCCAGATGTGGGGTTTCGGCTCCTTTTCTTTACCCGCTTATCTGCAGTTTTGTTCCCTTTTATTCCCATGTATCCTGAAACCCATAGGAGGGTGACAGTGTTCTTTTGGTCTAGTTCGCCTAGCTAGCTAACTCGCCTTCGATAGCTCGCCTTCAGCTCGTTTGATATACCGGTTAATGCTTGTGTATTAATAACCATCATTACATGATCGTTGCATAATATACTATTATTTACATAAGATGCCATAGGAATTGTTTCAAACATTAAAATAATTCAATTTTTAAGGCAGCGTTTTATATGCGCAAGGTGATAAATATTGGGATGGTCAAGGTGGTTCCGGTGGAGTTAAAAAACCGAAATTTTTTCTAATTAAAACAACAGGAGGATCAATTTTTAGAAACATATATTTGTGGAATTGTGCGCACTGGTGTGTAGTAATACAAGCTTCCGATCTTACAATTTCTGGATGGACGATTGATGTAGTAGCTGGTAACACGGTAAGCCTTACTGAATTGCTAGTGTAAAATGAATACCCTGTTAAGAGGTCACTATTATACAGGGTGTACCAACTTTATGACAAACTTCGGTGGGTTGTTTTAGAAAAATGTTAAAAATGTTATTAACAAAAATAGTAGATGTCTTTAGGGTCCATATTTTGAAATTACCTTAAACTATACAGAGTGTTGTATAACTCCGTTACAAACCAAACATGATTTTTTAAATGGAAACCCCTTTATATTATACCGAATTCGGACTGCTTACATTTTTTTGAAGATTTTGATATTCTATTTATGATAGAAGAGAGAAAATGAAAGGTTCGAGTTATCGTCCACCCTGTATACAAAAGGGAAAATAATTAATATTTAATAGAATACGGTGATATTGTATCATATTACGAAACTTTGTTAGGCAAAATACTTTTTTTTTCTTCAAGGTACAATAAGATACAGAGCGTTGATTTACCTACGATTTTCACACAAACGTGTCCATAACTTCTGAAGGACTCTGTATAACGTATCAGAACCTTACATTAAAATCTTCAAAAAAATGTGAGCAGTCCGAATTCGGCATAATATACAGGGGTTCCCATTTAAAAAATCATATGTTTGGTTTGTAACGGATTTATACAGCACTCTGTATAGTTTAAGGTAATTTCAAAATATGGACCCTAAATTCATCTACTATTTTTGCTAATAACATTTTTTGATATCTTATAAAACAATCCATATACCGAACTTTGTCATAAGGTTGGTAAACCCTGTATATGCCATTTATACTTTACCACTTAAGGTCAATACCTATAATTTGTATTTCTTACAATGTTTACTACTTTTGTTGAACCAGAGTAATTAAATTTAAGTATTAAATATAAAAATATATTTAAAAAAAGATGCAGTAAAACACAAAGTCGAACCGCAGACTTTTATTGAAGAAATGTAATTATTGCAACTAGCTTCATTCTGAATCAGACCATCATCAGGCTGTAAAGAACAAAAACAGTGAACCCTTTATATACTTTTACTATATCAATATAGTAAACACTAAAGACATTGACAAAACAAGTACTTATCAGAGTCATAAGAGCAGAAATTGAGGATATTAGCACATAGTAGAACTGGGTGTAAGTTATAATTTGAATTTAAAGGAGTACTTATTATATGTAATTGAATTTGAACGTTGTGATTTATGGTTTAAAAAGAGTCAAAAGTAGCCAATAAAATGAGAAGACGGAATGAGAGGAAAGTCTACTAGATGGAGTAAGAAACCAAAAGTAAAGAGGCATTTGAGATTTGTCCCTACTAGATGGAGTACCAAACCAAAAGTAGGAAAAAGATTGGGGTGTGCCACTAGATAGAGTAATAAACCAATAGTACGACAAGAGGAAAGGATGAAGGGTTCTCACTAAATGAAATAAAAAACCAAGTGTAGGAAAGGGGCAGAGGATATAAAGAAAATGAATCACGGTAGAAACAGAAAGAATAAATAGTAAGAATATTTTTAAAGGTAACTTTTTACATTTTTTAAACTCTCATAATCTAAACTTTTGTTCTGTTGACACATTTTCATAATTATATTGGTCTCATATTTTAATAATTGGACTCAAATTAAGAATAAGAAAAATTACAACTGTTTTCTTAAAAATAGCATGGCCAGATTGACATATTGAAGTTACATTTTGATGTTTGTAGCTAGGTACCTGATGTTGTTTAGGTAGTATTAAGGCTAGACCAAGTATGGAAGTAATAAGACATAACAATATTAAAGCCTAGATGTTAATAGCCCTAAGGGATTATCCTGGATGTACTTCCCTCTAACATAAGTATAACTAAGCAAAAACCAGAAAAAAACTATATCATGCTGATCTTTACGATAACTACACTTTACAAACACAAAGAAATTTTGAAGTAAGAGTCAATGAACACTTAAAAGCATCTTGATTAAAACAATCAGATAAGTCAAATTATGCAAAACACCTACTTGAACATCCAACCTCACTCTTACACACCAATGACATCTAAATACTACACACTTGTGATAAAAAACAAAATTTAGGTTTCCTACCTAGCTACAAACAAACAAAATTGTAATTTAAAACTTAATTTTTTCCATTAAACTTGAAAGTTACGTAAAATTTTTTTTTATTATTCTTAATAAGATGGACTTCCAAAAAGTAAGGGTTGGTACAATAAATATAATGAACTTAAATTGTTTTGACTTGTAATGTTCACGTTATTATATTTAGTATAAGTATTTGATCTCTGTAATATTACATTTTAGCACTGTTAGCTGTTTCTTAGATACTTTTCGAACAAGTCTTTCTTGTGTACTAATCCATTTTGTACTTTACAGCCTAATGATGGTCTGATCCAGACCGAAACTAGCAATAATTATATTTCGCCAATAAAAATCTGTGGTTTGACTTGGTGTTTTATTGAATCTCTATTGGATTTAACCACATTTGAAATGGATGGCCTGTTTAATTCAGAAATTGTTTCCAATTTCAAGCGGCATAACCATCAGATAAAATAATACATGATCGGCTAAATAAGTTTATATGCATTTTCAACTATACGAAGCTTTAAATGAAGCCAATTAGGACAGCAACTTGCTGTAAGAATTGTGATGGTTCACAGCTGGAAATAAATTCATATTATAGTCTCAGGGAAATAAGAAATTAAAATAAATTCGCAAATTAAACTCCTAAGAAAAAATATGTTATGGAAGCGTAGAATGAAAATATTTCAAATGGATTTGTAAATAGTAATAATAAGTTTACTTCTTTGGATGTATCTAATGCTTGGTTAAAACTCTTGAATAACGGATTAATTTTCGAATGAATTCAGTTCATGCTACTGCTACTTCAAGAGAAAAATTCATAATCCTGTCAAATGAAAAAGAAGATGAGCACTACGAAGACAAGTGTATTGTTATTCAATAAATTATGCCTACCTTAACTATTTTTGCAATTTTTAAATGTATACGTATATAATTTCTAAAAGCTAGACCATTACTTTGTTTTAGAGAGGTGGAGCTAACACAGATGGGTTTGGAATAGAATCTGGAAATAACATTCTGATTGAAAATTCTGTTGTAATGAACCAAGACGATTGCGTAGTTGTCAGGAAAGGTTCCGATATGGTATTCAGAAACTTACAATGTTATGGTAGTCATGGTTTAAGTTTTTCAATTGGAGATATTGACAATGAAAATGAACATTCCGGTATTATAAAAAATATCACATTCACAGATTGTTTAGTAGCTAATGGATTGAATGGGATTCATATAAAATCAAAGAAAGGCACAGGAACTGTAACCAACGTTACTTATAAAAATATTGAAATTTTAGGTAACTATTTTTAATAAATTAATTAATATTTTATTGTGAGTATCTTCTTATTAATTATTTCAATTTAGTAGTGGATTTTTACTGTTTGGAAACTGTTATTTTTTTATACTTTCAAAGCTTTACAAACCTTCCTTCTTTAATATTTTCATTTGTTATTATACTGGGTGACTAAAATTCTTTATTCTTAGGAATCCAACAGAATGGAATCTATATAGATCAAGACTATGGAGATAGAGGCAATTTATCCCGTCAGATCGAAATTAAAAATTTGAAAATTGAAAATGTATATGGCTCAGTACAAGGAGAACATACTTATCCGGTAAATATTGCATGCAACCACAACAAATGTTCGAATTGGACATGGTCAGGTATTAATATCTTGGGAGGTGGCAAAAGTCAGTGCAACTTTCTCCCTTCGGGATTTTCTTGTTAATATTTTATTTAAACTTGCTTTTTGAACAAGCTTACTTATATTTCGTTTATTAAATTACACACGTAATTATACAATTAAAAAAACTAATTGTTATTTAAAACGTAATGGTTTTCAATTATTTTAACAAAATAATATACCTATACAATGAAATAATTTCATTTTAAGTTATAGTATAATAAATTTTACTTTATGACGTCAGAGGGTCCGTTTATTTTTTTCTTCCTACTTCTTAAAATACTATCCCACTAATGAATTAATACGATCGCTGAGAAGCTAGCTCCTAGCTCCTACCACAAGACTAAATAACAATTATTTTATTCTTGTGCTCCTACAGTGGAACTACCACAACCAACCAATTTGGCAACAGCGCATAAAAATCCACTCTGCATTCTAAACTTCAAACTCGACCACCAAGTTGTATGTAAAACACTCGCACATGATAATAAATTTAAATACGGGGAAACCATGATAATTAGTGGTTGATAAAAACATTTTAAAGTTAATTTAAATAAAAAAATATAATATTATATAATAAAATATTACTTATTGACTAACATTTACTTAATAAATATTCCGAAATTGGTTAAAAATTATTAGAAATATATTTTTAAACAAATTTTGGACATTTCCTTTGGAGCTGAAGGGTAAATGAAGATGTCCATAAATGAAATATTGCACAGAAGTAACAAAACAATTCTCTTTTATCTGGTGTTTTCAAAAGTTACCGACAAAAGTAAGGAGTATGCTAAAAATTGACTGTAAGAGAATAAAAAAACGCATCAATTTCTCTACCTTTTGGGTGATGTGAAAACAACGAAACTAATTGTAAGTTATTCTATAAATAAATTATATTAACATCTCACCAGCTGTTTCGAATGCATGTTGATTGTTTTGCTTCAATAACTTCTAAAATGGACTGAAGTAGTAGGTTTATTTCGTAAAAAACTGTGATTACTATATTTTTAAGAAAATTGTCGAAAGTTTTCTTTTTAAAATGACATTAACAAAAAAAAAATAAAAAAAAACATAACTATAAAAATTCAGATTGCGGAGAACTATCCATACTGTATATCGTTTGATGGTAGATCGTATTTGGAAGACTGAGGTGGGTGTTTAGTGTTTTTTACTAGGGGCTTAAAAATTTCTTTAGAGGCAGAGACTAAGAACTAAAACACACGGAGCGGTTTGTGCCGAGTCGGCAGCAGACTCACCTGCCGAAGCGGTGCATCCTTTATGGCAGTTCTATTGAATGAAACAGACGGTGCGTCAACGCGCGGTTCGTGATGGTGGTGGCAGCGCGTAGCCTGCTGGACATCATGCACCGCGCGCGGTTTTACGGCTGTACTCGGCACATCAGTACCTACATGTTTGCTTATGGGACGAAACACACGGTTTTGTGGCGGTTTTAGTTGACTCGGCGTTGTCGGATCAGTATGGAAACTTTGGACGTTGAGAAATTAATCAATGAGATTCATATTAGACCAGCGATTTGGGATATGCGTTCAGAGGATTATTCCAACAAAATAAAAAAGAAACGTTTTTGGGAAGAGGTAACCAACGCCGTTGATGAGGGTGCTGTAGTGGAGGAGAAAAGACAAATGGATAATTACATAAAAACTAAATTTATTTATTAAGAAAAAATAATCAGTATCAAATCATACAGGGTGTTTCAGTTTGTTCGTTCATAACTTCAGTAAATTTTGTATGCTTTAGTCATAATAAAAAATCATAATAAAAATTTTTTGATGTTCCGAAAATTTTATGCCAATGATGCGAACTACTAAGACACAACTAGACAACTGCGAAAGATGTCTCGATAAAAACGTGTCGGTCGTAAGCTGCGGTGACGCTTCGTGTGTTTTGAGCCGCTTCTATGCCGAGTCGGCGCCGACTCGTCAGAAACCGCTCTGTCTGTTAGCTCTAAGGGCTAAAACAGACGGAGCGGTTTCTGTCGAGTCGGTGCCGACTCGGCTGCCGAAGCGGTGCATCGTTTATGGCAGTTCTATTGAATGAAACAGACGGTGCGTCAACGCGCGGTTCGTGATGGCGGTGTCGGCGCGTACCCTGCTCGACATCATGCACCGCGCGCGGTTTTACGACTTTAGTCGGCACATCAATACATGTTTGCTTACGGGATGAAACACACGTAAGAGGTTTTGTAGCGGTTTTTGTTGACTCGGCGTTGTCAGTTGAATATGGAAAGTTTGGACGTTGAGAAATTAATAAATGAAATTCATATTAGACCAGCGATTTGGGATATGCGTTTAGAGGATTATTCCAATAAAATAAAAAAAACGTTTTTGGGAAGAGGTAACCAACGCCTTTGTTGATGAGAGTGCTGTAGTGGAGGGGATGGGTAATTACATGAAAACTTAATTTATTTATTAATAAAAAATCATCATTTATTATGGGATGTATCCAATATTTGCGTTTCTTTTTTTTCTTAATTTTGTTATATAGTAAGCCTGCAGTTACTAGAAAAAGCAAATCATCATCACTGTCAGAAGAAGCCATACTTTATGCCAACGATGCGAACTACTAAGACACAACTTGACAACTGCGAAAGATGTCTCGATAAAAACGCGTCGGTCGTAAGCTGCGGTGACGCCTCGTGTGTTTTGAGCCGCTTCTCTGCCGAGTCGGCGCCGACTCGTCAGAAACCGCTCTGTCTGTTAGCTCTAAGACTGAAAACATAGTGAAGCGGTGAAAAGACAAGGAGAGCAAAGAGGAGAGCGGCGATTGTGTGTGGCGGTAATGAAAGAGATGCCTGCAGTGATCAAAAGAGAGATGGATCTGTTGTTAGCAGAAAATTCTTTCCTGAAAATTTTGTATTCTTTGAAAAATAGAAAGAAAAGTTGTAATGTACATGAAATAAATAAAAATAGGAATGTATATGTGCGAGCAAATAATCGATCAACAGCAACTGCCACTTTCATTAGAGATATGTATAAAAATTACTTATGTAGAAATAAAATTTATAAATATACTTGTTGTTTTCATTTCTTCTGCCAAAGCATCCCATAGTTTAACCAAAATAAAGCGGTTATGGTGCTGAGAGTCTTTCTCACCCATAGGGGATTTTTAACATACACTAGTAATAAACGCATTAGCATCCATTGACCGAGACTCTCGGTCAGATAAAGTTCTCGGTAAAGTTTCATAATGGATTCTGCTTTATATATAATAATCTACATTTACACTTCTGGCTTTCCTTTAGTTTATCATACAACCTACTGATTTAAGGTAGTGAATGACATCCTTCAACAAAGTGTCTCCTTATGTTGGCTTGTCTTGGCCAGTACCTACTCGTTAAGGTAGGAATTCCGTTTGGTCAAACAGGATGTACTTGACGGTTTCTTCCTATTATTCACACCTATGCATAAGAGTGTATGCCTTACTTTCATAATGTATATTTTTTGGAGGCCTTTTCTGGTTGTTGCCAGGAATCTTTTGGTGGTATTATCGTTTGGATGAGCAGCTTCTTTTGAAGTTTACAGTATTCTGTATCATCTCATCTCTCTCTCTGAAGAGTAAATCGGAGTTCGACTTATAAGGTAAGTAATCTTCACTAACTTTTGTTAGACCTTTGATGGGTTGGATAACTAATTTGGAAAAATTCTGAAGTAACTATTGATATCCATAATAATTGATGTATATTATTAATTTTTTATTGGTTTGCAGTATTATTTTTGTCGGGCACATATTTTTTACAATCAGTATTTTATTTCAAATCAAAAAATATTAAATTTATTATTATATGGACGGGGATATGTAATGACGTCATATCGATATTTTCAGAGCGGTGGACAGTCTATACATTATTTTTGACGGACAAGTTGACCACAATTTTTAACCTAATTTCATGAAACAATTAAAAAAAAAATCAAACTTATACGTACGGGGAGTCATAGTGACGTCACATCGACATTTTGAGGGTGGTGGACACCCCCTACGCAGCATGATTTTTGTCGGACAAGTTGACCACAATTTTTAATATAATTTTAGTAAACAATTTTTAAAAGATCAAATATGTATGTCATAGAGACGTAATATCGACAATTTCGAGAATCGGGCATTCAAAAACGCAGGGGGTCTAGTTTTGAATATCAGTGAAATTAAATTCACAAGTGAAATATTTCGATTTTTAATTCACCATCGAAATGCTATATCTAGTTTTCAATTGTAGTGAAATGAAATTTTTATGAATTCACTTAAATGAAATTAATGCGATCGACACAATTTGACAACAATGGAAATCAGTCGAATTAGTTCAAATTATTAACGTGCGAGAAAAACATAAGATTACTTAAGGTTAAAATACCATTATTCCTTATTTTGTTCTTCGAATCTTCGCCCAAGTCGTCAAAATTTATGATAATTCTACTTTTGTTAGTTGGTAATACGGGTTTTGAAAATTAAAAAATTTGATAGGAAATGGAATACATAAAAAACCATCCAATTTTAAAATATCCACCAAAACTTAACAATAAACTATATTGCCTAAACTAATGCAGCAACGTTCTTGGCGTAAACATATATCATCCTCTAAAAGGTCCAAAATGGCCATTTTGTCAAAAATAAACGTTCTCGCTTCACTCTCGTCCACTAACTAATAAAAATATTATACTAATATCTAATATAAACAATACTAATATACTTTGCTAACTAATTATAAACTAGATTCAAAAAACTAAACAAGAAAATACAAGCAGAAAACCACAAAACAAAATTTCTAACGTAATTCGCAGGTGAAATATATATTTCGACAGCTAAATAGTATTCGAATTATATTTGTGAAATATTTTCGAATTCGAATTTTATTTCACTCGTGAAATTAGTTCAAAACTTGAGTTGATCGAAATATGAGCAATTTCACTTATGAAATATTTCAAAATTAACCCCCCAGGAGCGCAGAAAGTTTTCGCAGAAGAAAAGTTTGTCGGACTCGACGCGAAGAAAAGCACTCACAAAGTATGACATTTGTATGTGTCAAAAAAATTAGAAGTCCTTGTACTGGGGACTACTACCTTAGTTAGAACTCGAACATAACTCTTGCCGAAGTTAGTGTTACTGTCTGCAGTTAATATCCGTATAAATGAAAACTGATTTAGTTTTAATATTTCTGCTTTAAGTGGTTGCCTGTTTATGCTTTTGGAAATGCCCTAGAGAAAGAGGTTTGCAAATTATTTGGAAAGCTGTTTATTTCACATGAAGGACGTGAGTTTGATAGTGTTTCGATTTGTAACAAAATTGTGCAGATTTCTTTGCTTATTTACCTGCCACTAAATTTTATTCCAATTAACAAGTTAAACAATATAAATATAACAAAATTTGATGCAGTCAGTTCAATATATTATGTATAGTTATTATTGTTAAAGACTGCCGATTAAAATAAGGCAGTTAAAACAATCATCCATTATTCCTGTAGAACTCTTTGCAACAAACACGTAAATTTATTTTCCGTTAGGACTAATTAATTTAAGTAAACTCTGTTGTGTTTGAACCATTAATTGAAATTAATTGATTTTTAATTAAGAAATTGCAAATAGTATAACCGTAAAAAGCCAGGTTAAATCAAAAAAATTATTGGGAGTTTCTGGAAAGATAAACACTCACGTTTATTGTAAATATTTGGTGTTTACAATGGAAAATGGATTTTGGAAAAGTGGGCATTTATGCGAAACAGCAAAAATACCGGTTCGTACAAAAGAGATTCCTTATTTGGAAATACTGACACGGACGTTGTCTTTCGGATAGAAGAGTTGCCTTTGGCAGTTGAAGCTTTAAGTAAAATTCCCTGTAGGTAGGAATTTCCGAAATTCCTGTATTCCAGTAAATGGAAATCTGAGGGCGGAGACGAGATCAATAAAAGGTTTACGACAGCTGGAGAACTTTAATCTTCAAATGTTAGAATTAAACGATAATTATAATAACCAAACAAAATAAGTCCTTAATGTTAATGTTCCATAAAGTATAAGTACAATGAATTTCAATAAATATAATAGTAAATTGTATTTTTTATTTCTCAGATTGTTTGAGGTTTTTCGCAAGAATGAGCTAACATCAATATTTCAAAAGATAAAGATTTATGGTCGATAAGGACTACTTTTTTTCTAACATAAAATTTAAAGAAACAACGGGAATGTCAAAGTAAAATACCTGTCAGTTTAATAACAACAACCGAAGAAGATAAAGAAAAGACAAGACAAATATTTAAAGATATAGCCAAACACATGGAAAACAAAAAGAGAGAACAATAACTTAAAAAAACATAATCATATTCAAGAAGATATTTAAGTGAACGAACTAAAAAAAGTACAATTTTGAAGAAATAAAAGATTCATACAATCAGAGAAAATGTAGACCAAGACATAAATAGATTTCAAGAAGATGTATTACAAAAAACATCAGAAGACAATAAGAAACAAATTTGATAGTAGGGCCAATTGAAGTGAAGAAACCAAAATTGAATCTAGTGAGAGAATTCAAAAAAAATGGGCACAATACAAGTTGTAAAATATGTTTAACACAAAAAACACTATATTATTTATTAATAAACCTTCCTAATATATGTTACAGCTATTCTATTGGTTACTGTCTGTGAAGAAGAATGATGAAATATAATAAACTGCACCCCACGCTTTTTACTTTGAATTGGATTATTTTTTCAATAACTTAAATTTTATTATAATTTCATTATTATGATTGATTGTTCGACCTTCTACTACTGTACTACAAACTCTTTGTAATTCAAAATTATTTTTTATTTCCGTTAGCAATGAAAGTGTGTTTTTTTTAGTTTTTTTAAACTGTCAATTATTTTAAATTTTTAGATAAAATTATTAATAAGTTTTTTGTGGACATGTGTCATTTCGCAATCTCATCGTTGTTATTTAAATTTTAATTTACCTTCCTAAAACTAATAAAACCATTCCTAAATTTTTTATTTTCTCCCTGTATACTGTATATCCTTTCTAACCCACCCTGTATTTTTTTACCTTTACTGTCCCGAGAACTTTAAAATTTTACTTAAACCTTTCTAAAACTAAAAAAAAACATTCCCAAACTTTTCATTTTTTTTATTTAGTATTTCGCATCAACCCGGTGGGTCATTAGCGAATGGCATAGTTTGACATATTAGATATCTTACATTATGTTAACAATGTGTCGTTTAAATAGTATATAATGTTTAATGTTTTTGTAAGAACAGCTTGGTCCTAGAGCTTGCTTTAATGTTGTAGGAATGCGATGTTTACTCCTTTGTACTTTGAATTTGGGAAAATTAATCATAAAATGTCTCACCGTTTGTTTCACTTTACACCTGTCACCAATCGGTTCGCGGTTTTTACGAAGTAAATAGGAATGTGTAAATATTGTATGTCCCAGTCGAGCCGAGTCACTATCACTTGAGTTCTGCGATCTGTTGGAAGGTCTATCCACGGTCTCACTGAGGTTTTGGTTGCCTTAAGATAGGAGGTATGAGAGTTCCAGCGCTAATTGTAAGATTTGTCGAATATTGTTCGTTTTTAGTATCGGTAGTTTCAGTAGATATTTGTAGGTATTTCAAAAAAGTTTTCTTTTATCTTGTGCTTCTATTTTTTAAGAGATTTTTCAGCCAAAAATGAATGTATTTTTTTTAACGTGTCAATTAAGTCTGCATGATTTTCAGTGTAGCCATTTACAATCGACAGTTGATCTGTTGAACCTTTTATGTTATCCAATAAGTCTTTAAGTATAGTGCTAGGATTATCTAGATTAGCTGGACTGGAATAGTTATTTACGTTACAAGTCCGGGACTTATTACGGTACGAGATAGATGTTTATGGACGAGGCGATGAAGGAGCCGAGTCAAGAATATCTAATCGAGTACCGTAATAATCACTTCACGGACGTGTATCGTACTATAATTTTTTTTATACCGCCTTTGTTTTTAAACGCAATAAAATATGAAACTAAAATGACATATTTGATCATTTTATTAGGAAGTAATGTAGACTACTGTGAAAAAATGATGTTACTTGATTTATTCTTAACATGGTTGATTTGCTTGATAAATAAAAAATGAACAGCGGTTACCAAGTAACAATGTAAATAAAGGCAAACATATTGAATGTTTCTGCACACACGAAATATCTGCGGAGAAAATGGATCTAAAATTAGATGAAATTGCTGAGAAAATTGCGGAAAGGATAGGGCCAATCATTCCAGTTGTCTGCGAAAAGATATGAAAAGGAATATGCGCTGTTTTGCAATTGGCGTGAACAACACAATTTGAAAAGTAGTGCTGATGAAAATGTGATATTGGCTTACTTTTTAGATGTGGTAAGAACAGTTTTTTTAAAGAATATTCTTTTCAACAGTTTAAAGTTTCAGTCAAAAACATTTAACCCTTCTTCATTATAGTCCAAATACTCGATGGTGAAATGAGAGAATGTCAACATATCAAGGTGCTAACCTAACCTAACCTAACAAATTGAAAGCTTCATGAGGGACGCTCGAGATAAAGAATATCTATTACTCAAAGTGATAGCATTACTTGGAGTTGCTGGAGGTTTCCGAAGGGAAACTATAATTTAGAAGTTAGTGATATGGAGGATACGGGTACTGGTAGTTAAGATTAAGACAAAAACGAATATTCGACGAGCTTTCACTGTGATTACCAATAATGAGGTTCACTATTTGGATGCGTGTTTAGAAAATACATGAATTTACGGCAACACTTCTGCCTGAAAGCTCCTTAGTGGGTTATAGACAAGGAAAATGAGTGTCTGAAAGAGCTGGTATACTGTTGGCGGAGCACCTAAGAAAATAGCTAAGTTCTTAAAACTAGACCAACCAGAAAAGTATACAGGTCATTGCTTCAGGAGGACATCCTCAACGTTGTTGGCCAATGCTGGAGCTGACCTTAAAGTTCTAAAACAGCACGATGGATGGAAGAGTTCTTCAGTAGCAGAAAAGTATATAGAAGAATCGATTAAAGGCAAAAACAAGATTGCAAGAATGATCCAAAGGGGCGAAACTTTTGTTGAAGTTCTACATCACAGCCACACGTCTTCCGCGATTACAGATAATACTGTAAATCCATCAACAACTCCATTAATACATATTGCTGGCAACAGCAGTTGTACAATTAATGTCAATTTTCAAAAACTAGAATAAAAGCTTAGTTTATGTTGATTCACTTATTATTTCAAACAACATTGGGAGAATTGAAGAGTACTCTAAAGTACAAGTGTACCGTAAAGTGCCATTTCCCGGACTCAAACGATTCCGGGAAATGGCACTTTACTGTACAGTATGAAAAAAATGTTTTTGGGTGTTTTTTATGTAAGTGGTTTTTTCTCAGATTTTGGAAATTGTATAGTATATTCTTCAGTAGGAGTTGGAGTGGTTAAGATTTCTTCAATATTTCTTTTTGGGCATGTTTCTAATTGATTACATTCCATTGGCGTACCTTTTTGGAGTTGTCTAGTGGTTGTTTACTGTGTTAGCTCAGTTGATAGAGTCTGAGATGTATTTTGGGTGGGAGTGGGTAATAAGGTGGAAGGTGCAGGTATTTGATTAGACTGTATCTATGTTTGGATATGTCACATCAAAGACACAAAGCTGGATCGCTGATACATAAAATTCCTTGCTTTGCTAGATGAGATTTTATATCTTCAACTTCATTGGTTACTGGAATGACAGTTTCATCATATTTCATTGGTTTTCAATATCAAATTAGTCAAACACGGTGAAAATAATTTCAACTTTTACAAGCGGAAAAAAATTAAATTCTAGAAATACTTACCAGTTAACTCGAATGTCTTAATTAACTAATCGGATGACAATGGCAATTCCAAAATGTCTCCATCGTAATACAGCTGGCTATCTGAAAGGAAACAATGCAAGATCTAAATACAAATTATAAATTAACACCGTTGATATATCTCTACAAATACCGTTATTTGTTGGATTCGAAAATCATTTATTATTAATTTAATTAAACCCTTTTCGGGAATATTGTTATCGCGAACCTTAAAAGGAAAACATTTTGTAAGGTTTTAATTTATTGCGGTATAAACCCTTTCAAATTTCCACAGCAATTTTTCATGTTTGTACGTCTAAAAAAGCTTATTATGCTTTTAAAGTCGCTAAACAATTTTATTATACATCGTGTTATATTTCTTGGGGGAATAAACAAAATGTATTTCTGCTTTTTCTTCAATCTTCCCAACATATAACGCGATCAAAGTTTATATAAAACTTTCGTAAAAGTAATAAAACTTTGTCATATTGGCACTAGATCAATACTTTATATACAGTTAACTTTGTAGATTCCTGTTCTCTTCCTGTTTTCTTTGGTTTTAAATGTGTTTGTATAAGGTTTAAGTTAATTTATTTACATAAGTTACCGCTTTATAGAAAAATGTAGTTCTACGTGGTCAACCAAGTGATAATTTAATGGCCTGTAGAGTTTACGACCATTTTAGATTGGTGTATAAAGGAAATCAGTTTTAAGAAGTTTTTAGTGTGTAACAATTTGTTAACATTAGTTATTAATTAATTTAGTTTTCAATTGATTTTAATTCTTTAATACTAATACATAAGTGAGAATTACTAACATTGCTTTTTGGGAGATTTAAAAACAAAGTTTAGTTCCAAATATATGAAACTATATGACTAAAATAAATCACAATTAGTATTTCAGAGTCTTTAAAAATTAGGAGGTAAAAAAAATAACTATCAATTTTTATTACCATATTAGTTTATATCTACTATACTCCATTTCAAATTGGTATAGAGTAATAAAATCTCACTCACTGAAAAAAAATTCATACTTCGTCAGTACGAAACATTGTATTGTATATGCCTCAGCCAGAAAGTTTTACGACGGTTGTCTGAAAAGTTTCCGATCTCATGCAGATGGCAGCACTCGTAAAAAAAAGTTGGGGAATGTGTTTGCGCATGCTTTCAAAGGTACCCACTAAAATTTAAGCCATTTTGGACGCGCAGTTGTTGTTTGACAATCATTTGAGTGAGTCGATTTATTTATGAAAATAGAAAAAATCGAGTATCGAGCTGTCATTAAATATTTGTTTTTGAAAGGCAATACGCCTACGCAAATCAAAGACGAGTTGGACGCTGTGTACGGGGATTCTGCACCATCATTTACCACCGTGAAATTTTGAGCTGCTGAATTTAAACGTGGCCGTACCACCTTGGGTGACGATGAACGTTCGGGACGTCCAAAAACTGCAACCACTGACGATAATATCGCTCAAGTTCACCAAATGGTGCTAGACAACCGTCGAATTATAATTAGACAGATAGCAGAGGCTATAAACATGTCCAAAGAACGTGTTTGTCACATATTGAATCAAGATTTAGGCATGAGAAAGCTGTCCGCTCGTTGGGTGTCGCGTTTCCTCACTTTGGACCAAAAACGTTTTCGAATAAACATTTCTCTCTGTTGGCGCAGTTTAGGCGCAATAAATGAGAGTTTTGGTGCCGATTAATTACTGGATACACCATTATACTCCAGAAACAAAAACACAGTCAAAATAATGGACTTCGAAGGGGGAATCGGCTCCAAAAAAGCAAAGGTTGTTCCTTCGGCTGGGAAAGTGATGGCAACTGTTTTCTGGGATAGTCATGGAGTTATCTTAATCGATTATCTTCAAAAAGAAAAAACCATTACAGGAGCATACTACGTATCATTACTTGACAAGCTGAAGACAGAAATTGCGGAAAAACGGCCATATTTGCAGAAAAAAAGAATTTTGTTTCACCAAGACAATGTGCCGTCTTACACCTCAGCGGTTGTAATGGCGAAAATCCACGAATTACGGTTTGAACTGCTTGATCACCCTCCCTACTCACCAGATCTAGCCCCAAGCGACTTTTTTTGTTCCCTAAGCTAAAAGTTGCTCTCGGAGGATAGAGATTTTCGTCGAATGAGGAGGCAATCACCTTCGTAAACAACTATTTTGCAGAGAAAGACGCCGAGTACTATTTGGACGGGTTGAACAGATGGGAGCATCGCTGGGAGAAGTGTATAGACTTACAAGGAGACTATGTAGAAAAATAAAAATTAATTTGAAGAAAAATGTCTAGTATCTTTGTTAGGTCGGAAACTTTTCAGACAACCCTCGCACTGTGGCAGTAATACAAGATTTACTAATGTTTGAATTACTTAAAATTTGATTGACTGTGGCAGTAAAACCATGTTTCTACTGTGGTAAAATAAATTAACAGAAGCGGCAATTTTTTCTTACTAATGCAATGAAATTTTTTATTCACCACCGATACGGTTTTACTACTACAGTAAGAATATTTTTCTACTGTGGTAAAAATGTTATACTCGAGTGGTAAGACAAATTATTTTTTCTACGACTGCTATACAATATAGCTCTATTCTCACATTTTTCGATGCTACAATGTTAGACTTTTCCAAAGCCGTGGGATAAATGAATCTATCCCACGACTTTATCAGTTATCCCACGATATGTTCATTTAAATGGGGAATTTACATAGACCAATCAATTAACAACAAATTAGATGTTGCCAATAAAATCACCAATTTTATTCACACAAGTGGTAGTACAGAGATGCGACTACTAATACTAGTTATATAATTGTTAAACCATCCACCTCGTCTGGGTCTAGTGGTACTCTTAGAATTGTATTAAAAAATTGTTCAAACAATTAACTATACAATTGATTAATGTTTAGAATTTTTTTACATTCACTATTTATAATTTAGAATAAAGTATTACCACATTATTTTAATTTTTAGTTGCAGTCGTAGAAAAAGTATAGTGTGTAACACGTGGGAAAGCAATTTTCTTACTAGTGTACTCGCCTTTCAGGCTCGTGCCATAACTTTCACTCACGTAAGAAAAAAACGACTTTTCCCACTTGTTTCACAATATACTATTATCAAATAAGCATATTTAATACAGTAGTAACATTTTTTTACCAAAACGGTGGGGCAATATTACTACGGGAGCCTAACGATTTGTTATATATGGTAATCCTGTATTTATTGTACTAACTCTTACTTTTTGGAAGTCCATCTTATTAAGAATAATAAAAAAAAAATTTCGTTTCAACATAACTTCCAAGTTTATTTGAAAAAATATGTTTTAAATTACAATGACGGCTGTTTCGCTGATTAGCATCGTCAGATTGACATTTAAGTTACATTTTGTTTGTTTGTAGCTAGGTACCTGATGTTGTTTAGGTAGTATTAGACCTGTAGATTCGTATGTTAACACTCCTAATACAAAGGTAGCTAAAAAATTAAATACTATTTTAAATAATTATGGATACACATCTAAATATTCAGTACAAAATTCATTAGATTTGATAAAAAAATTAAATAACTGTAAATTACAAAATAATACTAAATTAGTATCGTTTGATGTAACTAATATGTTCTCTAAAATACCTCCTAAAGAATGTATAGTTCTAGTTAAAAAGCTATTAGATGAAAGAAATATCCATCCAGGTATAATATCAGATATAATTAACCTATTTAATGTATGTATTAGTCAAAATTATTTTACTTTTAATAACAAAGTATATATTCAAAATGAGGGTCTTTCAATGGGAAGTCCCATTTCTCCAATTTTAGCAAATATTTTTATGGATAACTTAAAAAACATAATATTCAATTCTAGTTATAAAAACAATATTGTATTTTGGTGTGTTAGCAGGATTTGTAGGTAGCGAACGACAGCTAGATATCTTTTTTAATTATATAAATACCTAGCATGCTAAAATTAATTTTACTTTAGAAGTTGAAGAAAATAATTCAATTAATTTTCTAGATTTAAAAATTGAAAAAGTAAATAACTTACTAAATTATTCAATTTACAGAAAACACAAACAGATGTAACCATACCATATAATTCAAATCATCCTATAACGCATAAATTAGCAGCTTATAATTCTATGATACATAGAGCATTTTCAATTCCAATGGACAAAATTAACTTTGATAAAAAAATTAGTATCATAAAACAAATGGCTATCTAATTCATTTAATAAATAAATTAATTAATAAGAAAGAACAGAAAGTGTTACTACAACTAATATTTCCTAAACGAACTAAAGAAATTAAAAGTTATAAAAATATTACATATTGTGGAAATATTTCCAATACAATATCAAAAATAATATCTTCGGCAACATCAGCATTAATATCATTTAAAACACAAAAGAATGTTGGTACAAAATTGTTAAATGTAAAAACAAAATTACCCAAATTAAAAAAATCTGGTGTTTACAAAATTAATTGTCCAAAATGTAATGCTGTATATATAGGTCAAACACAAAGAAATGTTGAAGTAAGATTCAATGAACACTTAAGAGCATATAGATTAAAACAACCAGATAAGTCAAATTATGCAAAACACCTACTTGAACATCCAACCTCTTACACACCAATGACATCCAAATACTACACACTTGTCATAAAAAACAAAATTTAGATTTCCCTGAAGAACTTGAAATAAAAAGACATCTAGCAGATCCACAATTTCAAGTTGTTAATGAACAAATAAATCTTGGAAGTTCTCCACTATTAAACTGTTTACTTTGATTGAGTTTACATTTTGTACATAGATAAGACGTAATTGTAAAACACAAATATATTAAGTTATTGTAAAGATCAGCATGATATAGTTTTTTCCTGGTTTTTCTGTATCATTGCACAGTTATACTGATCTTAGAGGGAATTACATTCAGTATAATCCCTAGGCTTTAATATTGTTATGTCTTATTACTTCCATACTCGGTCTAGCCTTAATACTACCTAAACAACATTAGGTACCTAGCTACAAACAAACAAAATGTAACTTAAATGTCAATCTGACGATGCTAATCAGCGAAACGGCCGTCATTGTAATTTAAAACATATTTTTTCAAATAAACTTGGAAGTTACGTTGAAACGAAGATTTTTTTTTATTATTCTTAGTAATCCTGTACCTATATTCTATATAAATATCGAAAAACTGTTTATTTTTATCTACAACTCATAATAACAAGAATAATAAAGAGAAACCAACTTAACCAACAACATAGTTAAATTAAAAAAAGAGTAAATTAAGGAACATGTTATAACTCTTGGCTATTAACTAATTCTTGCTTCACTTATATGTACTAGATCACACAGGTCCTAAAAAATATTGGAAGATTAACATACAACGCATTTAGTTTCTTAAATTCTTCATTTATCAATTCAAAAGGCCCATTAATGCTCTCATTTAAAAAATCAATATTAAACATTGTTTAATGTACATTAAAATTAATATAAAAATTTTATATGGAGAAATTATTGAGTTTTCAACCCCAAAATTAAACTAAAAATACTGTAACGTATACACTAAGTGAATTTGCTTCTTATGTGTAACCAGTGTAACGTACTTACATGTTTGTGACATATAAACCCCAATTTCCTGTGTCCGGAGTGTGCGCCAGAGCCAAAATCTTTTTTTTAATATTTTTACATATCGCTGCTTCTCAAGAATAGTGACATATTTTGTAAAAGCTTATTTTTATGTTTTTATTATAATCGAAACCGAAAAACGCATAATTTATTAGGAACAATGACTTATAGTGTTATCTCTAAAACTTTCCAAGAGATGGCGTTAGTGACATTATTCCGCATAATCCATTTCGGTTGTTTTTATCGTGAACAATGTCTCATATTCAATGGTACACCGTCTTTTGAACACTACTGTACGACTATTTTCTGTATTAGTGACATATTCTCTTAAGTGTCGTTATTTCGTATACGGTGAGTTATAGACGTGTTTATTGTAAAATAGTGTCACATTATAAAATAGTACATAAATTCTTAAATACTTTCCAGGAATATTTATCTAAAACAATGTCATATTCTGAAAATGCCGTTTTTCTTGATAGATAATGTAAAAATTTATTTAAGGTTTTACGATAAAAACGTCACATTGTATGATGTGTCAGTATTCCTCTTATAACGAATCACATTATTGCATTGATCTTGAGTATTATAGCGACATATTGGAAATATGTGTCGTTATTGACTAAATAAGCTTCCTAGTTTTTTTATGCAAAATCCTGTTATTATTTCTGTCTTTGATATTACATCTACTCCAAAATACTTTAATAGTTCAATATCTTTTTTTTCAGATATAGGAAAAACTTTATCGGCTGATGATAACGTCAAAGTAGTTCAAAGTCCAAATTACTCTAATACAAATTCTATCTTACTACATGGTAATAAAATAGTTATTTAATTACGATATTAAATGTTATTTAAGTATTGTCTTCTAGTTATGGAAGACAAAATGAGTAAACAAGACAGGGATGCGAACCTTGATCTAAAAGGCGACTTCTCCTCAGACGATAGCGTGAAGGATCCACCTTACAAACAATCAAGCAGTTCTTCATCTACCTCCGGTAGCAGTTCCTCTACAGGCAGTTCAGCATGTTCCCCTCCAAACACAGAATTGAATAATCAAACCAAGACTACCAAATCCAAATACGACATTGAAACAAGTTCAGACGAAGAATCTATAGAAACCAAAAAACGAGGACGTAAAAGAAAAGCTAATCCTCTCAAGTCAATAAAAGAAACTGCTAAACGTTTGAGGAATTCTGGGAAAGCTTATGTATCCAACTCAAAGATAAACAAAGCTCTAATGCCAGAGCGAAAAATGGACCCACCTTGTACAGACAAATGCAAATTCAAGTGTTTTAGTCTAATAACAGAACATCAAAGGAATGATATATTCACAGCTTATTGGAATCTAGCTGATCTCCAAAGACAGCGAGATTTTTTATCGGTTAACATAACCCAAGTTGAACCAAAATCTCCATATAACTATAAAGATAATCGGTCAAATAAAACTGCATTCTACTTTTCAGGAGACAACACGAAACTTCGACTGTAAACCTTTCTTTAGGGCCACATTAGGGATATCTGATCGTCCTATTTGTACAGTTTTGAAAAAGAGAAACAACTCAGCTGGTCAAATTCTCCCCCTAGATATGCGTGGGTTGCACAGTAATCATAAAAAATAGATGATTCCATAAAAAATGAAATTCGTCATCACATAGACTCCATTCCAAGAATCGATGGTCATTATTGCCGGGCAGATAATAGCAGACAGTTTATCGACGGAGGCAAAACCATCGCAGATCTGCACAGGGATTATGTAGAGAATTGTATCTCTTCAAATGCATTAAAATATTTAAGTTTCGAAACCACAGGATTTTTGCAATGTGTAGTGGGATTTAGTTTAAAGATTGTTTACAGATGGTTCTGAAAAATATTTATTTTGTATTCTATTTTTGTATTTTTATAAATAAATAAATATAAAAAAACCGTCTTTTTATTGTTACTACTAATATTAAAATTATGGACACATTGAAAATTGTGGTTGTATCCATTTAAGAAGAGTGGCAAATTTTCCTTCAAACTGAAAAATACAGCAATTTTCATCTAATTTTTATAATTTCCCACTCACATATTAATTTATGATAAATATTTACATCCCAATTAGAAAAAAAAATTTTCTTGGACATTCCGTTTTTCATATATTTGATATTTCTTTCCTAGCCAAACTTTAAATCGCTCTACTGAAAAACTAACTTTTCGTTAATATGTCACTTTTCTTGATAAGCAGCGATATTTATAACGGTATGTTCGTACTTACCCAAAAATGTATTCACTAAATCTCTATGCCATATACGAAGAGTAACGCACACCTACATTATATGATTTGAAGCAACGTCTCATTGATGTCAACTCAGATAAGTTGTAGCATCACTAGTCTTTAGAGAATTCTGTCTAAAATGGGATTCAGATATCGTACAACTGATAAAAAGCAATTCCTTATGGAATCCCATCGATAGCAATAAGTGTCAAACAAAAGCTCCCTCAATTAAGGGCAAAAGAAACACCATTTTACCTTAAGGGCCAGAATGTAAATGTAAATATTGCAGGGCCGGCGCCAGCACTTTCGCTACCCTAGACAAAAGTTACATTTGCCGCCCCCTTTTTCACCAATACTCTTAACAAAACATATGCAATAATTTACATTAGAAGGCCGATTGTGGCGACTAGATGCTTAAAACTAAAATGTTGAATCTGGAACCGTTGGCGAAAATGATACCGAAAACCGTTTACACTACCACTACACCAACACACACTTTTATATGCCTGACGCGCGTTTCGATAACCAAGTTATCTTCTTCAGAGACCGAAGGTAAACTAAAGCTATGCCTACAAACTAACCTTATATATAGAACATTTTTAGCGCCAAATGTTTTCGCGGTAAATCTTTTGGCGGCAAAGCCAATTTTTAGCGCGAAAACATTTTTACAATAAGTTTTCTTATAATAAACTATAAAGTGGACTATCTGGGATAGGTCCTTTGTCCTTATTTAATCTATTTTTACATTTAATAATTTCTATACTTTCAAATGCATCCAACAATCTATTGTTCGATACATTTTTTAACAATTTTAAACTATCTACATTTACAGAATGGTTTTTGGTAAAAGCATGTTCGGCAATACTAGATTTTTCTATACGTCCATATTTTAGATGAGCTAAATGTTCTTTAAATCTTGTTTTAACCGATCTTTTTGTTTGCCCAACATACTTTTTATCACAATCATTACAGCTTATTTCATATATACCGCTTTTTTCCAGATCTTCTCTCTTATCCTTCGGATTTCCTAACAATTGTCTCAGGGTGCCACTAGTTTTATGAACTAAACCTAATCCCACCGTGCCGAAAATTGTATTCAATCAAGGATTCAATCAAGTCGTCTGATTCTGAAATAATGAATTTATTCCATACATTTTCATCGTACTGTATACAGTCAGACGGAATGGTAGAGAAAATGAACAGGACCGTTGAAAAATATCTGCCCAAAGTATCTTCCAGCCACCAGAGAGATTGGGACCAATATCTTTCCTTATTTGCGATGGCTTATCGATCTGCTATCAATGAGCCTACAGGAGAAAAATCTTATTTGGATGTGAAATAAGACTTTCTTTTGACCTGGAATTTGGATGTTGACCTGGAGAAAATCTGGCGGGAGAAGAATACGTGACTCAATTAAGAAAAAGGATGGACAATGTACACGAATTTGTCCGGAGGAATCTTTAAGTTTCCAGCGACAGAATGAAGAAACGGTACACGCAGGCCACAGAAGGCAGTTTCAGCGCAGAAAAGCGTTATTTCCACAATTTTAAAAATTTTGGGAGGGTCCGTATTTGATCAAGAAGAAGATCAATGACGTCATCTATCGAATAAGTAGGATCCCCAATGGAAAATTGAAAGTAGTCTACTCCAATACGAAAAAAAACCATGACCAAGAAGAGGAAACCGGTAGAGCTAGGTATGGAGTCACTACAGAACAACGACAAGATTTGTTCACGCTCCTGGAAGACTATTCACTAGCATATATAATATTAAAGATGCACGAGGTTTGGCAACCGTCATCCGAAAAAAGTAAGGACAGTAAGAGGAACTTACAAAGCAGACTCCAACCCCTGGTAAGACACTGAGACTCAAACAAAAATCCCAGTTCGTCATCTACCTGGTAACAAAGAACAAATTTCAAGATACCGAAATGTGTAGAAAGTATAGAATTGGGCCCAGTTGCCGATTCAAACATTTAGCCCCGCTACCCAAGAGTTTCATGAGAAACTCATTATTAGGGAGGGGGAAATGTTACAAACTTGCCAACCTTAATTTACGGCACTGGTTAACTAACTCTAAATAATGGCAAATGCGGCGGGACTAATACGTCTGTTTTATCGGCATTGTACTCGATTGTTCTTCGTTGATCTGGGAGGTAGAATCATCTAGAAAAATAACTTTCTAGGAAGTTTCAGCGGCATCAGAATGGCTATATATAAGCGACTGGCGGCGCGAAATTTAGTTAGTTTTATTCTAATGGCCTTCGAGAGGTCAGAAAGCGAAAAATAAAGTGTATATAAATTAGTGTTATAATAAAGTGGTATAAATAAATTATAACTGATATATCGGATGTATATAAATTAGGAAGATATTAAGTATGTATAGAAATTAATTAATTTAAATAAACTCCTGGACAAAATTAACGCACCACTCAATTTTTTCTTAAATTTTAAGATAACGATCTGCTTAAGGTTACTGTGTTTTTTTTACTAATACGGATGGAAGTCTGTTGATAATCTAGACACCTGCTGTCAAAATTTCGTGTGACAAGAGCATAATTATTGTCATAATTTTACATGGTCTCCAAAAGTTGAGCACATTGTTGTTAGAAAAATCGTTTATTAACAAAAGATTTCATTTGCTAGAAGATGTTGTGTTAGTAATATTAGTTTTAAGAGTTTTAGTGTTAAAAATGAATCGTCGCAGAAATGTATCGGTTGAGGACGCAGTAAAGGCATCAACTTTACTGGAAGTAGGACATTCTTTGCGCTATGTTGCGAATTTGTTAGGAAGAAATCATTCGACTGTAAGTCGCATGGTTCAACGCTCCAATCAGACAGGATCTTACAATCGCAGACCAGGACAAGGGCGCAAACGGTCTACGAATGCAAGAGTTGACCGCTATCTGCTCTTAGAAACAGGACAGTCACTAGTACAATGTTAAATGAGTTGGCAATTGCTTCCAATGTCCTGATATCATCTCGAACTGCGAGAAGACGTCTAAAGGAAGCTGGATTGAGTAATAGAAGACCAGCGAAAAAACCTTTGCTAACCAGGGAACACAGAGTTGCAAGACTACGTTTCGCTAGAAATCATCAAAACTGGACGGTTGATGATTGGAAGAGCGTTTTATTCTCAGATGAGACTAGAGTCAACTTAAAATCTTCGGACGGGCGTGAGCGTGTCTGGCGAAGTCCAGGAGAGAGATTTTCAAGATGCAATATTACACTAAAAATTCCATTTGGTGGAGGCACTGTTATGTTTTGGGGAGGAATTTGTTTTAACGGTCGTACAGAGTTGGTGCCTATTCGTATGAGATCCATGAATGCGGACTATTATCTCGAACATGTCATAGTTAAACATGTGATGCCGTTTGCCCCCTTCGTGGAGCCTAATTTTGTATTCATGCAAGATAATGCCCGTCTCCACGTGGCTAGGAAAGTGATTGACTACTTAAATACTGTTGATATTCAGTTAATGGAATGGCCAGCCAACAGCCCCCATAGAGCATCTATGGGACGCTCTTAAAAAGAAAGTTCGCAGTCATAGGCCCTCACCTGTCAACCATAATCAACTGGTAGAAGCAGTAATAGCAGAATGGGAGAATATCCCCCAGCATGTTATCGAAAATTTGATGTCCAGTATGCCAAGGCGAAACACGCTAATTTATGTGTTTACGTGTTTTATGTGTAGTTCATGTTTTGCGAATTTGTAGCATTAGTAATAAAAAATTACAAAATTACTCAAAATAGGGCCTTTTCTTCCCAATTTCAGTTCAAAACAATTGCTCTGCATTATTTAGAAGTTTCTATGAAGCTATCAATTATATCAGTCTCATGAAAGAAAACTTGTGCTTATTTAATAAAGTTTTTCCATGAGTTTATGTATTTTAGTAAATAAATAGATAGTATTTAGCCATAGTATGTATAATATATCTCACCTACAAAAATAGTGCTAATAAATAAAATAGTATATTAAACTTCTGTTATGACACGAGTTCAAGTTTAAAAAACGAATCGCGAAGCGATGAGTTTTTTAAAGAACGAGTGTCACAACAGCCATATGGAATAAGTTGTTTATAATATTTTTTATATTTTGCCCTTTTTACCATTTTTTAAATTAATTTTTTATTTTTACGTGATTACGAAAATTTTTATTTTAAGAAGTATGTCGGCAGCACTGTGTAATTTATAAAATTTGACAGTTGTGACATTTAAATTATCAAATGTTAATGTTTTAAAATATTTTAAAATGAATAATATACCAATAATAATATATTATATAAGTAAAATATTATATTCATATTCACAGATACTTTCTTAAAGATCTATATAAAATTAATAAATAGCTATTAGCCACAAATGTCATTGTCAATAGTCTTGCCTTTAGATACTTCACTCATGTCGCCAACCATTTAAAACAAAAATTTGCGTGCGTAAAAGTTACATTACGATACGCAAATGCGTTTTATAATGAAGATTTTTATAAGTGCAAAATATAAAAAAACATTACACTATTAAAGTCAAAAAAACCTCATGTACTAAAAATGCATCATTATTATTCCTGTTTAGATTTCACGAACGTTTATGTGTACATTGTTATAACATGTCTATTTTGTTGCTCTAAGATGCCGACCGAATTGTTAATATTAATTAGTATTTCGTGGAGTTGTTTTCGTAATTAATGTTTACGGGTTACGTATTCATATTTATGGTTTGGTGGCGCTTTAAAATGAGTTTATTGCGGGTACCTTTCGGCTGTGCCGTGATAAATAATAACAATTACATCTATTATACATTTTCGAAATAAATTACCAGCGAAAACGGAATAATGTGCAGTTGTTTTCAGTCATTCGTGATACAGAAACGCACCAAATGGAAAACTATGTCGGCTGTATATGCAAACCAAATTCATTACTAAATGGCAAGTCATTAAAAGCAATTAATTTATTGTCATTGTCGTTAATTTTTAATTTTATCGTTTATTGGCTTTATTATTTTGTTTGTAATGAGCTTGAAGTTCTAGATAATTGGGTAAGTGATGATTTATGGTATAATTATATATAAAAATATAAAATGATAGGGTTTTCCCATATAAATATGAACTTTTTAATATTTAGAATATATAAAAAATTTATAACAATGTTAAAGCATAAACATTTGTTAAATTTATTGTACCAACCCTTAGTTTTTGGAAGTCCATCTTATTAAGAATAATAAAAAACTCTTTAATTGAACGTAACTTCCAAGTTTATTTAAAAAAATATTTGTAATTTAAAACATAATTTTTCAAATAAACTTGGAGGTTACGTTCAATTGAAGTTTTTTATATTTTTAATAAATATTAGTATTTCTAATGGAATATTGGGTCTATTCTGTGCAGGCATGTAAGATAATGTGTAACGTTACAGGGTAATTGCTATTCTGAGTACAACTGTCTCTTACAGGACTCTTTAAAATAGTTACATATTTGGTAAATATGTATTGACTGCTCTCGTATGTCATTACAGGAATCAATATATTATTTTTTTTTGATAAAAATTTAATAAAAGTGGACAACCAAATGGTAATATTCATAGGAGTTCTAATAGAAGAAGACTATATAATATGGTAAAATATATTCAGCTTATTACAACAAGTTGGTAATTAGGTACCTACTTACTATATATAAATAAATTTTTGAGGAACTTCATAAGAAAACGTCTCGGAGATCAAATGTATCCCTTTGATATGCCAAATACAGCATTTATTCAAATGTTTAGGTGGGCTTAATAAACAAATTGAAATAAATTTAATAAACAGTTTACAGCCACACATTAGAATTAGAAATATTTCACATGTTAAAAAAATAAGTAGGTATTTACGTATAACTATATAATATTTTAACAGGTGCTTCTTACCGGCCCTTTTTTAATTGGTTTAATTATTCACGGACAAGCCCTATTCACAATAAATATAAAGTGTAAAATTGCTCTAAAAATAGAAAAAAAACACGTCAGGTATTAAATTTATAAAAAAATAGTAAAAGCAAAAACCCAAAATACAGTAGAGGGTGATAACACCATTTGATATCAAAGTTTAAGCTGCATCAGATGTTTTTTAAACTTGAAAGTTGACACATTAAAAATTACAATGTCCTCAATGGAGTTAGCTAATCTGAGTGTCCTAGGGAGAAAACTATTCATTGCGTAGTTGTAATGAAACATGAAAAGTTTGCACTTGCCCAGCTACACGAGAAGGAACAACTAAATATCTTTTAGAGAGATGCTCGGTACTATTACACATTCCATTAATTATATTAAAAACCTATATGAGATCTCTTTGCTTTCTGCGAATCTCTAGGGTAGGAATGTTTGAGAAAAGCTCTAAAATATCATAAAGATGGAAAACACGCATCTTAAAGGCAATATATCTTAAAAAAAATTTAGCTTTAGAAGTAATGTAATGCGAAGACCATACTGGAGAACAATAATCAAGGTGTGTTCTGACTAGAGAACAATAAAGGTACTCAGTGTTAGTAAAATCACAAGTGGTTCTCTTTAGAAAACCTAACATCTCCATAGATTTGCGAAAAGTAGTAGTAACATGAAACTTACACATGAGTAAGGAGTCTAAGGGAACACCAAAGTATTTAATTTGCGAAACAAAATTTAAACTGACAGTATTAATTATCTATTCAAAAACTATTGGGTGATGTATTCGATGAAAACGCATATGACACTTGGATGCATGAAGATAACTACCACTTTTTGCACACCAATTTATAGGCTATCTAAATCAGATTGCAAATCAAGGTATCACTATTAATTATTTTAAAACATTTGAGGCTGTCAGCAAATAATAAAGCTTTGCTACACTGAAAGCAACACATTATATCATTAATAAACAAGTTAAATAATAAAGGTCCCAGATGAGACCCTTGGGGAACTCCAGAAGTCACTGGAAAAGTATGAAAATAGTAATGGTTAACCCTCACCACTTGCAATCTATCCGATAAATAACTACTTACCATTTTAGTACAGGATCATCCACACCATACAAAGTTTATGTAACAAGAGTTTATGATTGACCCTGACAAAAGCTCTGGAAAAATCAGTGCAAACAGCATTAATTTGCAAACCCTTCTCCAAAAATTCAACATATGTGAGTAAACCCAATTCAGCAGACCTTTTAGATGTGAAACCAAATTGTTGGGATGTTATAATGCTCGAGCAGTCATATGAGAGATAGTCTGTATTAATAGTTTAAAATATTTTGGGAATTATGCTGAACCTTTTTTAACATCAAGTTTTGACGGTTTTATATAAATGTTAAAGATATCAATATGATCATTGAATACATTTACTTTTGAAGAAATCTGAACATTTTGTAGATTCAGAGGTTGATTAGAATAAACTGATGAGAAATGTTTGGCAAATAGATTTGCAATATCATTCCCGTTACAAGCAGTACAATCTTTGAGAGACATTTTATAAGGTAGGTACAAGTGCTTGGTTGTCTGCAATCCACCTACTGTTAGCAGATAAATTAGCGAGATTTGCTCTGGGTAATCTGAGTAAAAGTTTCTACTCAAAATGAGGGAATTTTGATTGTCAAATAAGGGTAATCAATAATTAGAATTATAGTTTGAATATATTTAATAAAAAAACATTTTTAGATTTTTTAGAAAATATGGTTTTCGAGGTATATTGGGGGCTGTTGATGGTACTCATGTAGAAATTCTTGCTCCCTCTGTTACTGGTATAAATCATCCACCTTTTGTGTATATACATAGAGTTGAATGACTTTGGTTTTACGATTCAAGGTTATGTAGATTACCTAGTCATCATCATAAGGGGCAAGCATGTTAAAGTTATTTCAAACATATTTCTATTGGCACTAAACATCATACAGAAATGGTGCTAGAGGAAGGAGTGATCCTGGTTCAAAAGCTAACTTGGTACAAACCATTGGAAAAAATTTTATCCAAAATCTTAATGGCGAGCTGGACTTGTCTCAGGATATTCGGGAAGACTTGAGACTTAAAACCGAAAATTATCTTTCGGTCATACCAAGCGATTCAATCGAGCCCATGGTCATCTTTGCTTCACTTGTATGGTACCCAAAAATTGAACAATCAACGGCAAGTGCTAAGTTGCAGAGCGTGCAATGGCTGGCTTGTCTAGAAATAACAAGGGCAATATCAACCTGGTGACCCACACCAGCCCTATAAGGGATCCTGGGTTTCCCTCCGCTGCAATATTGCATAATGAGAGAGGCTGCATTTTAAAATCTGGTGACTTAGTTGGTCATCTCAGGACGTTGAATCTACCATTAAATATCATGCCAGTCAGGACCGACATTGACACACATTGAGCCATTTTGTGTTCTCACAAAAAGCCATTCCAAAAAGGACCTCCGTTCCTGGGAACAGGATCGACTACGATCCTACTGGATCGTAATCGTAAACTTTTAAAAATATAGTGGCGCCCTTAACCCCTACATACCACCAATCCTTTCTATAGGAAGCATTAACTTGGAGACGAACTACTCCTTAAGAAAGTCTCAGCCGGGATCCTTTTTTTTTTGTATACATGTTAATTGCCTTAAGGTACGCGCACAAGTTTCCAACATTACATTGCTCTCCTAAAATTGATTTTAAATTGTTTTTGATTGACCACTGCGATCTCTCATGCTGGAATAAAGGACACTCCACCAGAAAATGTTTAACCGACATTTGAGTTCGACACTGTTCGCACATAGGTTGGTTGGTATTTGTTATGAGGTGTGAGTGGGTAACGAACGTGTGCCCGATTCTTAACCTAGATAAAATTACTTGGTGTCGACGATTCGTTGGGGTATTCTTCCAGCTATCCACAGAAGTTTTTACTTCGGCGAGTTTTGATATTGAAGTATTCCACTTCAGTTGCCAGTTAGAGGTTATAATATTTTTATAATATTGTTTGAGATCTGTGAGCGGGGTCCTATTTTCAATTTCTGAAGATGAGTCAGATGCAGCAGTTTTCGCTAATTCGTCGGCTTTTTCGTTTTGTGTGATGCCCACATGTGATGGAATCCACATAAATTTGATAGTTAGTTTGTTTTTTTTGGCTGTAGCAAGTTCATTTTTTATGTATGTGACGATAGGGTGAGATTGCTGGTATTCTTGTATGGCTCTGATGGAGCTTAAAGAATCGGTCAATATTAATACTTTATTTATTTTTGCCTTATTTGTGTATTCCAGTGCTTTCCAAATAGCAAACAATTCCCCGGAGAAGACTGAATTTGTCGATGCTAATGTAAACGACCGCTGCAAATTCTTGAGAACCATTGCTGCACCCACACCTTCCTCTGTTTTGGAACTATCGGTATATATATGTGTGTAATTTTGATAATCCATGATTTTACTATGAAACAGTTTTCTAATAGTTGCGGGATTCACTGTCGATTTGCTAAATTCAGTTAAGCTACAGTCACAGCTAGGGATTGCAAAATTCCAAGGAGGCAGGGATTGAGTGTGTTTGTTGTATGTAAGTGGTAGAGGAAGGTTTAGTGTATTTTGGTACAAGTGTAGTCGTACATGGAATGGAGGGTCCAATCGTGGGTGCGATTGAAACATATCCCTGAAACGATTTGCAAATATGTTTCGGTAAACGGGCTTTTCTGGGTTAGCAGCGGTATAAGCTGCATAGCAAAGTGTTAAATACCTTCGTCTTTGGAATAAATTTGGTTCTCCTAATTCACACAGTAAACTCTCAACTGGGCTTGAACAGAATGCCCCCAAAGCAATTCTCACTGCATTGTTTTGAATCGTGTCCAACTGCTGAAGAATGTGTTGTTTAGCAGAATTGTATATGATGGCACCATAATCAAGTTTTGTTCTTATTAAGGCTTTATATATTTTGGTTAATGTAATGCTATCAGCTCCCCATGTTTTTGATGATATTGTTCGCATTAGATTAATATGTCTTTGACATTTCAGTTTAAGAGTTTGAAGATTTACTGGTTTTACAACCTATATCCAATCTGATCTAATCTTGAATGTAGTCTGTAGGACACGAGTTGCGTATGAAATGTGTATCATTATGTATCATATTTTTAATTAATTTTACCACTATTTGTACAAAAACACTTGCTTATGACCAAATTCTCATTGGAATTAATTTAAGAATTTACTGCTGAAACGGAATAGCAAACAGTTAACTACGCTAGTAAATATTGAAATTATTTACGAAAACATATAAATTACATAGTTCAAAGGTTATTGCTCCAAAATAAAACTTAAAATTTTTAAAATGTAGTTTAACTTTGAGTAATAATCTCGAGTCGTTCGCGCGTTGTAAATTAAACGTTTGTTTATCGCTTGAAACATTCGTTTTCAAAATTAACCGCAATAAATATTAGTTTTGGCTATAATTAACAACGTTTTTGATGTCGTTAGAAACAGAACTAATTATGTGGTCGGTTAGAGCCTTTCAGCCGTAAACATTATTTATTATAATTTTCACCAAATACAGTTTAATTAAAAGTCGGAAATTTGTATGTTACAATCTTTTGGTATTGTAAACAAGTAGTATAGTAGAAGTTTGTGACTAATCTCTTAGTATAAGACTGGACAAGATTTTTGTCACAAAATGTTAATAATATTAATAAAACTCAAGGGTCAGTTAGGTTGGGGTTTTGTTTCTCTGGATTTATCAAGATTTTTTTTATATTTTGCCCCTATAAAAATCTTCATTAAAAAACGCATTTGCGTATCGTAATGTAACTTTTACGCACGCAAATTTTTGTTTTAAATGGTTGGCGCCATGAGTGAAGTATCTAATGACAAGACTATTGACAATGACATTTGCGGCTAATAGCAATTTATTAATTTTATATTGTTCTTTAAGAAAGTATTTGAGAATATGAATATCATCTTTTACTTATATAATATATTATTATTGGTGTATTAGTCATTTTAATCCCACAATTTTAATTTAATAATGAAAGTTACTTGCAACTAGTTTCGGTCCACAGGACCACCATCAGGCTAAAAATTCAATACAATGTCAATTTTGAAAGGAAGACTTAGGGTGTGTTCGGGGAGCACGCTATTTGCGCCATTTGGCGATATCTAGTACTATTCCTCGTTTGCGTTATATGGCTTTTGGCGCTACATAGCTCGAAAGCGTGCTCCCCGAACACACCCTTAATGTGATGGAAACACTTTAACCAATTTCACTAATGAATTTTTGATAAAGAATTCTATAGATTTAACTAATAAACTCAAAAATATTGTAGTTCCTGATAATTCCTTTTTGTTTCCATTAGATGTTAGCAACTTATTCCCTAGTATACCTCCTTCCGAATGTATATCACTAGTAAAGGATTTAATGTTTCATAATGGCACTCCTTCTCATAAAGTCCTGGATGTTTGTTCTTTATTGGGTTTGGCATTGGAACAAAATTTATGTAAATTTAATAATGTTGTTTATGAACAGACAGAGGGTTTGGCTATAGATTCCAGCTTGTCACTTTTTCTGGCTGAAGTTTTTATGAATAACCTAGAATCATACTTTCTAGACTGAAGGAATCTTGTTACACGCCATTTAGAGTTTGAGGTTTATAGGAAACCTACAACTACAGATGGCCTTATTAATTATTACTCTTGCCATCCTATGTCCCACAAATTAGCTTCTTTTAACAGTCTATTTCATAGATGCTTTTCTTTGCCTTTGTCCCCTAGTGCCTTTGAGAAAGAGATTGGTATCATTATCCACTTGATATCATTCATAGATTAAACCTAAAACATTTTATTAAGTTCGGATTATCCTTTAACTATTGTTTAAGTGAAACTACTCATACTGAAACAAGGTATTCAGGGTCCATTGATTTCTTTGGTAATATTTCCTATAGGTTACAGAATGTTTTTAGATTTGGAGTTGATGTAGCCTTCAAGACAGACAATTCACTTGGTTCGGTTATAGCTCATAATAAAGATTCTGTTCCTGATTTGCATAGGTCGGGTATATATAGACTTTCATGTGCTGATTGTAATTCGATATATGTTGGTCAGTGTGGACGCAGACTTGAGGTACGCCTTTCTGATCATATTGGTTTTATCAAGATGGAGGGATGGACATTTCAATTCTCCTTCTTCTTTCGCTAACCATGTCCTTTCGGAGGGTCATTCGAGAGAACGTTTCACTATTGACTTATTACATAGATGTGATAAGGGTGTCAGACTAAATTTACTTGAGAGTCTTGAAATACATGCAGCAGTCACTAACCCCAACATCAATTGTCTTAATGAACAGCTTAAACCTTTTGAACATTATGTTTTTCTTGGATTACATTCTGATTTCTTTTCTTAATTTGTTTTATTTACGGTTTGTTTACCTACATTTTTCGAACATAACCTAATTTTCTTCTTATGATTTCTGTCGCTCGTTTAGTTTAATGGCCTCCACCATAATAGCATTTAGCCAGCACAGTTCTAAATAATTTTATAGTCCTGTCATTGTATTATTTCACAGATTAAATATTGGTTCTGTCCCATCATAGGATATTTTTCTATTTCGTATCCATATTGCGGTTCCGTTTCCGATATTCATTCTTTCATTTGGTGTGGTACATTCATTGGCTTTCTCTGAGGGCAAGTTTTGAAGCTTAAAGTTTTATGGTGTTAACTATGTTAATAATTTTTATGTATTTCCTCCTTTTACTAAATTGGATGTCATCCATCTGGTTTGGTGTTTATGGTGCAGTTCGGTTCAACCATGGCTATTTTTCTCCAAGTTCCGAAATAATTCCACGTGTTGGAAAATATTTCTCTTCTCACGAAGGGCTTAATCGCCTTTTTCTTTTCCTTAGTCTTTACTACCAAGGATCGATTTTCTCATCCTTTTTCCTGGGGTTTTCAATACCCTACCCTCCTATTAGTTTTATTTATTTTTAAGCCACTAACCATATCGTGCCCTTAATATTTTGTTTTACATAAAAGTTTTTTGAAATATTAAAAAAATGTAATACCATTCTTTTAATAATTTCTTTCCCCAATTTTTTATGCTTCTTATCCAATAATGTCTGCTTAAGTGCTGATGTTCCAAGATTTATGGTTTTTCTCCTGATGATTCTTGGTAAGTTTGAAGATATCTGTAATTTTTGAATTTGATATTTAATAATTAAAAAAAATTTTTAAATTTTGCATTGCTTTGTTTAGTCAAGTCAAATTGTTTATAATGTTCACTTTTTTGATCAGTATTTTGTAACTTACTTCCCTTGATATTATATATTTTTTGATTTTTCTTAAGTACTTTACTCATCTCTTGTGGTTTGATGCATCATTTAGTAATAATGTTGATTATCATTACAATATATTGTATTTTTTATGATTTGCTTTGCATAATCAAATATTTTTTTAAAAAGTTATTAGAGAACTTAAACAATATTATCATGTTTTATATTTCTATGCGGTTGTCTCTTTGATTTTCATATGTATTAATATAATTTGATGTTGTCTCTTTTATGAGTTGAAGGTTGATAATTCACCTACAACTATTTTACTGTAGTCTTGATTTTTGTTTCCATCACATTAAGTCTTACTACTGTCTTCCTTTCAAAATTGACATTGAATTGTATTTTTAGCCTGATGATGGTCCTGTGGACCGAAACTAGTTGCAAGTAACTTTCATTATTAAATTAAAATTGTGGAATCGACTTTGTGTTTTTCTTTGAACCTTTTACAAATTATTTTGTTTATTTAGTTTTTTAATCCCAACTAAGTCTCAAATATAATATTAATATCTATTATAAATTTTATTTATTATCATTAATATGCTTATATTATAATACTTAATATAAAACTTAATCGAGACTATAAAATATTCAGTTACAATATGTATAACAAGTTGGTGTTAATTTTTGTACCTATCCTTTATTTTTTATCATTAGTTAGTTTAAAATAGAATAGTAAAATCAATTTAAAACTATCTACTATATTATCTATCATACTTTATCATCTATCATACTTTAAAATTTTTATTATGATAGAAGTTAGTTTAATATTAAAGTTGAATTCTGTATCATCTATTATTGAAATGATATAATTATTTAATAGAACAATAAGTACTTTTATGCTAACCGATACCATCTAGTGACTGTATACTGTTGAAATAATTTTATTTGGTTAAATCTAATAATATTAATATAAGTTATAATCATTAAATTAATTTCTATGTGTCTTAATATGTTATTTAAAAAATATGACTATTTGACAAATGAAAAAAGGATTATAAAAAAACTTTATCCCAATACCAAGTAATTTAAATTAGCAAGGAACCATGTCCAATAAATAGTGCTTAACGTGTTCGTAAATAAAAAGGAGTGAACCGATCCATCAAACTGTTTTATTACCAACAATTTCTCGTGTTCGTATATATGTATGTTTGCATCTAATATTATGCCCAATTTAGAAAATTTATATTTAGAAATGTATATAATTGAAGAAATAACGCAGGAACCTTGGAAACGTTTTTAAGAGATTATGGTTTTAGATATGTAAATGAAAACAATCAATATTGAAATAATTAATTTGTATGTTGCATTGTGTATTAAGAACGGTTGTTGAAATTAATATCAGGACAGTGAAAGAATACTGCGTGAGTCCTAATTTGAAAAAAGGTTATCAACAATAATTAAACCGTTTATTACTTTATAGAAAAGGGGAAAAAAAGTCTTTCATCTTTTTAACTTTTCGGTTTTTCTTAATAATAATTGAAAGTTTCCAGAATTTAAATTTGAATCTGATAAACAGATCCCCATATTTTTAAATTTGTTTTCTCTTTTTCGCAGGAAACTGACTTCTCGACTAGACAATTAGAAAAATACATACAAGCATCGGAACTATTAGCAAAAGTATACAATTGTTGTGTGAAAGAATAATTAAAACATATTTTAAATGCCGTTTGCCATAATATTATTTTGTGCTAAACCCAATAAATTTATAGTGGTCTCAATTAAAATAAAAGGAAATAAATAACTTCTAAAAGTATCAAAAATGTATAATTTCTCAATGACGCCAAATTCAAATTTGATTTTTGATCGGCAAAAATATTTTTTATTTTGAAATGGAGCTTAAGTTGCATATGTACTGTGTTTAATTAAAAAAATAAGAAAAACTGAAACCTCCATTTAAATAGGACTCCAAAACACATGTTTCTGGTATGCAGGAAAAACTTACAGTGGTAAGCTGGTATTGTCCAGACCAAATCCATTTATTCAATTTTGTTATTGTAGAATGTGTACTACAAGCAATCTTTTAATAACCGTCCCTTATAGAGATGAGTAGATAAAGAACATTTTGTCAGTCCACAAAATGCGAGAGGTTAGATAAAAGATTCTGTGGTCAGGACATTTTTGAAATGTATTGGAGTTGGAGTAATTTATTTACTTATAACTGATTCTTTCCATGAGTATAAAAATATGGAGAAGAGATAAACAGCTAAAAATTAAAGGTAGTGAGAGTAGAAGTACTAGGTTGGTTATTTTGGAATAAGCTTACTAAGCGTATTGCCAGTTATAATATTAAGGTTGTTGTACCTATAATAATAATAAATGTCTTTATTATTTTCCTCAAATAAGTTTACAATAAAATGATACGTACAGGGTGTACCTTGACAACCTTATGTTGTATAACTCCGTTACAAATCAAACATATGATTTTTTAAATGGGAACTCCTGTATATTATGCCGAATTCGGACTGCTCACATTTTTTTGAAGATTTTGATATAAGGTTTTGATACATTATACAGAGTCCTTTAGAAGTTATGGACACGTTTGTGTGAAAATCGATGACTCGAACCTTTAATTTTCTCTCTTCTTTTCTAATTATTTTTAAGGATTGTTTGTTAAATTAAACGTATATTCCTTTCACATACATAATAGGTTTTAATAATTATGGTTTACAATAAAAATTACAAAATAACTCTGTTTCATAAACTTTGGGTATAGGGAATGCTTAACATTTATGACATAAAATACAGGGTGTTCCATTTGAAAGAAGAGAGAAAATGAAAGGTTCTAGTTATGGTCCACCCTGTATACAAAAGGTAAAATAATTAATATTTAATAGAATACGGTGAAATTGTATCATATTACGAAACTCTGTTAGGCAAAATACTTTTTTTTTCTTCAACGTACAATAAGATACAGAGCATTGATTTACCTACGATTTTCACACAAACGTGTCCATAACTTCTGAAGGACTCTGTATAGCGTAGTGGTTGGCTAAGCAATGGTCATAGACTTTATCACTATAATTGAATAGAGATAGAACTAGCGCTTAGACTAGGAAAGAGAGAGGACAGCGCATGGCAATGAAAACCTTATGCGTTTGATTGAAGCCAAGTTTCAAACGTTTGACATATGTTTGGTGGTAAACAAATTTGGAACGTCGAATTGTATTTTTTTAGTTTTTTTATTAATTTTCACCTTTTTTAATTACCTGAATAGACATTTGAAAATGGTTAATTGTGCAGCTTATAAGTGCAACAGTCAGAGTGCTAAAAAAGAGGAAGGAATTTCATTTCATAGGTAAAAAGTATTTTAAAACTATTTCCTTGAAATTTATTTCTATTAATATTACAGCTTTCAGGTAATAGATGTTTAACTAAATCACATATGTTATGTATGATAACTTAAATTAATTGTACATACATTTTGAAAATTGTTTTCATTCAGTTTTAAAGATTATTTTTCATTTAATTGTTATTATTTGCTCATAGATGTAACAGTTTTGAAGTGGCGTGGAACAAAAACATATATTTAAAATAGATAAAATAGATTAAAATTGTAATATTTATTAAATAAATATGTTTTAAAATGATTGTTCTTTTTTTTGGTGCAGTATATATGTAAAGATTTTTTTTAATTAGATTTGTAATACGAAATAATGAAAATGATTATTTAATAATCGTATAAGAAAAATCGTATGATACGCCTATGTCAATATTGTCCGCCATTAGTTTGGTGGTAAGTGGGTTACATAAACTGATTCCAGTGCGCAGTCCTCTCTCTTTCCTAGTCTAAGAACTAGCGACTCAAATGTTTTTGACGTTCGAAGGTAGAAATTGCCAGATTCCAAATAATTATAGTACTGTTAGCTTTTTGGATTGTTTTATTTATGTGTTTTTCGAATTTTAATTCGGTATCTATTAGAACTTCTAAATTTTATGCCTCATTTACTAGAGAAAGAATAGCATTAACACAATAAATAGAATTATTACATAATAGTAAAGCAGTTTCAATTTTTTCGTTGTTAATTTTTTATTTCGAAATAAAATGTAAAAAAATACTCTAATTATCTCAAATTTACGGATTGAAATATTAAAAGAAAGAACAAAATTTGCACAGTTGGCCTGTACTAGAAAGGGTTTTAGTGTAAAATATGTTGTATTACTTTATCTGGAAATATATATACATAAACAGATAAAAACTAAAAAGAGCTAATTGTGTTGATAGGATGTGTGCTGATATCTTATTTACTTATTTGCATTCACAAATTTTGATTTATTTAGAACAAGCGTTACATTCTTAAATGTATCAGCTTTAACTGAAAATCCCTCAGATGCATTCAGTTGTGATACATCCATCACAATTTTTTTACAGAAAGTAAAACTTACATTTATATTTATTTAATAAACAAATTCAATGGTAAAATAATATTTAACTTTATATCATGAGGATATAAAATGTTTTAATAACAATAAATTCTGTAGGTTTTATATGGACGTTAATAAAACATAATTAAGAAAGTGATTAAGAAAATGCCAAGTCAAACAACACAAAATTTATATTTAAAAAAATCATTAGATATAATAGAAGGTTATACCGAAATGGTTTACTCAAAACAGAATTTAATTTTGAATTTGGATCTGTAAATTTTCTTTAATTGATTAGGGTCGGGTTCAAAAACAAAATTTATTTTAATTTTTAATATAGAATTTTGAATAATATCCAAATAAACTTCTATCTGCCTAAACTGATGCCTAATTTAGTAGAATCTATAAACCCAGCATCAGAAACAGAATGCGCAGAACGTGAGATTTGGTGAGTTTCAGGTTCAGAAGGTTTCCGGTTTTGCGTTTTTAACACTTTTTAACGTCATTTCAAGCGACAGTAATGGAACAGTTCATACGTAAAATTCGAATTATTAGTTTTATATAAGTATGAACACATTCCTAATTATTAGTTGTTAATTAATAATGCTTAATTTCTAATTATTGTTAGTTAAGTTACATTTATAAATCCAGCATTAACTCTTTTAAAATTTTCTTTTTCTTTAACTTAAAATAAAAACATTGTTTACATTACAATCTTTGTTAACCCAATAATTTAACCATGACTATAAACTAAAATAAATTTTAAAATGTCCCTTAAATATTCCTTCTACTGCATTAATTTCAACTAAGGATAAAAAAAGACATTATTGACAGACAGAAGGTGAGAATTAAGAAGAAAGATAAAAGGTATTTCAAATGAGTAAAGTCAGTAAAATGGTCCAACAACGCTAATGAGAATTACAACCTTTAACTTTTAACAATATCGGATGATTTCTCATAAAACAAATAATAAATAATTTGTGACATTGACATTGGTCTTTTCCTTTTCTTCATTTACGGAGTCACATTTGAAAAATGGATAATTTACTTCGTTTAAATAATAAACAAAATAATAAAAAATAATTTTTTTTCAAAACCTGTCTATATTATTTAATAATAAGAAAGAATACCATTATGATGCTAACCTCCTAAACAGTAGGGTGAAGGTAGCGTTAAAAGTAGGCAAGAATTGATGTTAACTGAAACTTAAGTCGTGTCCAAAATTGGATTTATCACTCCTGGTAACGTGCTCGTTAATGCGCGTATGTAGAACATTCTCCACAGTTAATTTGGTATATTCCAATTTTGTTCAATTTCTCAACTTTGTATTTTGTTTTTGAAAGTTGTGAACTGATAGAATATTGAAATTGGAAGGAAATTTTGATATTTTCGTTTTTTGTTTTTTTAAAATATTAGAATTTTCTGGTTTGTCTTATATGCAAATCTTATAAGGCAAAACATATTTTATATTATTCAGGCAAGAATAAATGGAGAACTCATAGAACCAATACCAGTTAAAAATGGCATCCGACAAGGAGATTTTTTGAGCGGCCTCCTTTTCAATATCATTGTGAATACAATAATAGTGAGAGTTCGGAAACTAAAAGGTTATAATAATAATAATAAGCTTTATTGTCGAAAAATTTTTTTAAAATTTGTGAACAAAGCTGTTTAACAATAAAGCAAATCACATATAACAAACAGTAATACAAAAGTATATATAAGTAATAAAATATACAAACAAATAAAACTTCACAATTTAAACATTGCGAAAGGTCAGTTAAAAAAATAAATGTATACATTATACAATGAGAAAAATAAATAATAAATAATATAAAAAATTTAAAATTTAAGATTTTAATTCAGTCAAAGTAACAACAAAAAAAATACAACAAACAACAAAATAAATAAATCTCATAAATTAACCTTCCAGTGCGTGAGATGGTCCCAAATATTTTATGTAAAAAACTGCAACTGCATACAGCTCTCTCTACCAAGTATAATTTTAAAGCGTTACGAAATGCGGTTATTGGTAAAATGGACTTTATTTTAAAAAGGGTAGATTGTTGTGCATTTTCTTAGCGTTATAAAAAATAGAGCTTTTGATTAGTTCCGTGAGTGGTTTTGGTAAATAAAGGTCATACTCTGCACTTCTAAGAGGGTAGTTATGAGATTGTCTGTCTGAGACTTCAGGTTATTGTTTCCGAATTAAGGAAATGGATTCAAAAATAAATAGGGATGGAAGTGTTAATATTTAATTTTTTTTTAAGAATTCCCTACAGAGTTTTACAGCTTAGTTTCAGCGTATACCGAACAGCTCTATTTTGTAATTTAAAAATACGTTCAAATTGAGTCGCACAATATGTATCCCAAAAAGGAAGTGCATATCGGAGATGTGACTCGAAGAGGGCAAAATAGACTGTTTTGGAAGCTGACAGGTAAAGCTCCATAGATATTTTTGTAACAAAGCGTCAATATGTAAATCCCATTTTAGAGAGATAATTCGGTCCTCATAGCTGAAAGTGAAGATGATCTGCAAAGACTCGTACAACATTTCAACGCCATAGCCAAAACACTTAACATGACGATATCCACTAATAAAACTAAATGCATGACTACATGTAAAACATGCAAAATTGTTATTAATTACCAAATTATACAGCAGGAAATGAAGTTGGTATCGAAATCTCTAGCTATGCCTACATTAAGAATTAGGTAAGAGAACAAGCCGTAGAAGCCATAAGAACGTCAGCATGCCTGAACGACACTATATGGCAAAATAGTCACATTAGGACGGAAGTCAAGTCTAGGATATATAAAACAGCAATCCGACCAAACGGAAACACTGCCCAAAACATGAAGGACTAGACAAACATTAGAAACAACAGAAATGAGAATACTACGAAGAATAAGTGGGAAAACATTGATAGATAGGGAAGAAGCGAAAACGTTAGAAGAGCTTGCGAGGTCGAGAACATAAATAAGTGGGTACCGAACAGAAGGAAAGAATGGAATGAACACATCACCAGAATGAATGACGAAAGGGTAGTGATAATAGCACGTGATAAAACTCCAATGGGCCGTAGAAGCATCGGACGACCGAGAAAAATATGGAGCGATGGAATTACTTAGCAATAGCAGGAAATCGCAAAAAAACAGACAAATGCCTCATATAAAGATAGAATAAGAAGAAGAAATTTCTGTGGATACTTTTCCCTATGTATGGCATTGAACGATAAATTGGACCATAATTATTAAAGAAGGAGTGGTAAGCCAAGTTTCATCTCATCTCTTTTCTTTCTAAAATGTTGGGGTTGTAGCCATTTTTGGCAGCAATGTGTTTAAGAATATTCAACTCTTTATTATAATTTATGGATGACATTGGAATTTTAAGAAGTCTATGTGAATGGAATTATGTGATCCATTTGTGGTTTTCTAAATATATTGAATTCTATTGAATTAACAAAGTAAGGTCCAAAAAATGAATATTGTTGTTAGCTCCAACACCTCTCTCGGTCTTAGAGTCATCCGTGTACCAACACTGGTCAGCCATTATAAGATTCGATTTATTCGTCTCCCATTCGTCCCTTCCTAAAAATAGGACGGTAAATGGCTTGTGGTAGTTGTATTTAGGTTGCATTGCATCTGGTACCATCTTCAGAATCGGCTGATTTTTTATTATCTCTCCGGCCCTGGCTCTGACACTGCTTTGCCCTGCATCCTGACATTTCACTAGTCTTCTGTATGCACCAGCCATCGCCTCCATTTCCATCCAGATATGGAGTGGAGGAATATCTATCAGAATTTCGATGGCAGCGGTGGAAGTGACATAGCTCCCGTTATGATAAAGCATGCTTGCCATTGAAGCTTATTCAGCTTCTCCCTGGTGGTCTTTTGCTGACATTTAGCCCATCAGGCCTGTAACAAATCCATAATAACATAAACTTCTTGTTCATCAACATTGTTATTGATTATTTTTTGAATTTAAACCACTTAGGTTGTTATTTTTTTGAAAGGTTTTTTAATAATTTCATTTTATTGCATTATATTTTAGTGTCCTGATGATGGCCTAAGGCTGAAAGCGCTAGACTTGATTTAATAATTATTACATGCTTTAATACGGTGTTTTCTTTTGTTGATTGAATTTAAGCATGTACACTCCATCAGAATTTTTTTAAAATTCACTTTAATACATTTTTTGTTAACAGGAAGGATTAAATCTTTTACCTTATTATAATAAATGTAGATGGAAAAAGGAACACTAACAACGGTAGTAGACATAATGTGAGAACCACTCGGTTTAGCCATACATATAGTAAGAAGGAAAAATCCCTTTAAGAGTTTATCCAATCAGTTACTACAAAATAATAAGGAACCCTGACACATTGACATATTGATATTTATGTTATGAAAGTCAAAAACAAAAATAAATTATTGCTACTTAGCAGTTCTTCAATCTACATTTATTATAAATAAGATCAAAAGGTAACAAATTTGAGTAAACACTATTTTGAATTATTTTATAAACTAGTTTACAGTTGATTTCTAATTTGCATGTTCTTCATGTCATGTTTTTTTTTGAGGTTAAGTTAAAACTGTGTATAAATGACCAAATATTTTTGAACTGGCACAATTTTATAAAAACATTAAACATGTAAAAACACTGCATTTTAATTGCTTCACATTGTAGGAACAATTTAAACAACTCCCTATTCTCCTCGTCTCATAAAAATTGCGAAAATAAATTTAGTGTGCTGAAACGGGAAAGGAAAGCAAAAAATAAAGTACTTATAGAATTATTTTTAAGAGTGCACACAATCCAGTTATGATCCTAAGAGAATTTTAATAACCGTTCTCTTGTTTCTCTTAGAATTACATTATTTTAAAGTCAGGTCTGGTTTGCCCGCTAGCAAGTGGATTTATGAAAGGAAAAAGGATGATTCATTTAATAAAGAGACCGTCGAAATTTAAATAATGAAAAATTACTCATTATATATTCGTACGTATAGTATACGTTAAAATTCCTAACATGGTTAAAATTTTAATTTAAGCAGGTTAGTTTAAAATTAAATGTAAAATTAATTATTTCTATTTTCAGATCTGAAATAAAACAAACAAGTTTCTGTTGGAAATGATTTCCGGAACATTTCATGAATATAAACTATTCAAATGAAAAATTAACTGGTAGTTTGTGTTAGTTACATATTAGAAAGGAAACTGTAAAAGATAATAGAAATTTAGCTAAAAGCACGGCAAAATGAATTTATAAAATGGCATAAGGGAAAATAGAAAGGACCATATTTTTAATATTAATGAAATAATGAGTGTTATGACATTTAGTATACAACTACAAGTCATTTATCATTGTATTATCAGAAAATGGCGAATAGGAAACGAATAAATTCAATCTCAACATTAGTTGACTAATGGACGGCTCATATGGCCCGGCTACACAGTACATTTTGCCTGAGAGCATGCCTGCAGAGACTCATTTGCGCAGGTAAGTGCGTTCATATAGACGGCAAGACGGTATCGCGCATAGGCTTCCAAGCGCGACCTGTACTCTCGTCGAGTTACTAAAGATTTTTCCTGAGGTTCTACGGTTTTACCTGCAACGTGTGGCCGGTCTTCAGTCCAGCAAAAGTTTTTTAGGCAAATACACGAAATGAGCGACATAAAAAGCCGTTCAAAACAATTTTTAAGACTTATACAAATCTCTGCCGGCATTGTGGAAGGTCAACAGTAAGGAATATTCTGAGAGAAACAATATAATAACGCTTTCGTTAAAAAAAACCTCTGCTGTACTACTCATCGTGTATGACTTGCGAGCTCTTGACACTGAAATTTGCGCAATTCAGTTTTTACGTTAAGCCTTCGCGTGTAGCCAATGTACGTGTTCCGTCTTTTTGTTCCATCATACCTGCACGGTTTTGGACTGCAGGCCGGACCATAATGGTCAATGTTGAACCTGTGCCAGAACTTGTCAACAAAATGTGTCTACAAGAACTGCTTAATTATGACTGTACGAACAAAACTATAATAGTTTATTAAACAATTAATTTATTAAATTATCTGAAATTATTTTCAGTATTTGTTCATCTTTCGATTAGCAGTTACCATTGATCTGTTGGTTTGCAAATGAACGGTAGGATGGCGCTTTTACGACTTTATCATGGAATCGTGGGTTCACGGTTTATGTATTGGCGTAAAAGAATCATTCTGCATCCTGCTCTGCGGGATGAGAAGAACTACTTACCTCGTACTGATGAGACACAATAATGTCGAAACCGGTCTACGAGTAGTGTTCCCGTTGATTTGCAAATCGATAGAGATGGTTTTAAGTATCGACGAAGTCGGTCGCCATCACGTTTTCTATTGGAATGTAATTCAATGTCCGTTGGGGCATATAGCCCAGGAAGTAGTTGTTGTTTCATAGAAAACGGTCAAGCTTGGTATAGAAACTATTAAGTTTCTTTACCTTGGGTGCAGGTAGAAACAATTTTCTAATTTTCATTTTTAATTAATTTATTATTTGTATATAAATAACGAAAATTTTTATTTTAAAAAGTATGTTGGTAGCACTGAGTAATTTATAACATTTGGCAGTTTTTAAATTTAAATTATCAAATGTTAATGTCTTAAAATATTTTAAAATGAATAATACACCAATAATAATATAAGTAAAAGATGATATTCATATTCACAAATATTTTCTTAAAGAACAAAAATATATTAATAAATCTCTATTAGCCACAAATGTCATTGTCATTAGATACTTTATTCATGTTGCCAACTATTTAAAATAAAAAAATTGCGTGCGTAAAAGTTACATTACGATACGCAAATGCGTTTTATAATGAAGATTTTTATAAGTGCAAAATATAAAAAAAACTATTTATTTCATACTGTACATGATTTCAATCCGGAAAATAGAATTTTACCGGATAGTTGGACATAACATATTTCTTTACGCGCTTCTATCCTGTAATGAAATTTTACTTTAACAGGCTTCTACATAGAAACTAATAAAAGAGATAATCTACCAGGATGTGGTGGGGAGCTCGGAGGTGTAAAGGGAGGTGGCTTTGACGAATTTCTGACAAGATAGTACCAGGGTCACATAATATTTGGACGGGATAGGAAGCGGGGTGGTTTTAGTGTGGTCGGCTCTGGCCGGGGGCAACCCCTCGATATTGGTTCGCCAGTGGGCTAACCGAGTGGGGTTGTGTCCCGTGGGAGAGAATCTCACACTTCCGGGGAATGGCAGAACTATTACCCGGAGCCTGGAACAGGTTTCTAGCCGATCAAAAAAAAAGGTATACATAATTTACTTTGTATTTCTTGAGTTTGATTTCTTTCTCTACTCCTGATAATGTTTTTATTCAAAACCTAATTCCTAAGTAATCAAACATCGATACTACTAGTTGTACATTCTCACATTTAATATAATGTGGCCCAAATAATTATTGCAAATTATCTTATTTTAGTTCCTTACTTTTCTTAATTCGGTACTGTGCACTTTTTTGGGTATTTGTAATTAACCTTGTACTTCGAGTAAATATATTATTTCTTATCGCTCAAAGTACAGCAGCCATTCTCTTTTTTTCCAGAACAAAAATTACAAATAAAGTGGAACCAACCATTAATTTTACTAACGGTTGAAGAATATTCATTTTGTTACGTCAAAATTAATAAATGATATTTTACTTGCAATAAAAATAAATAAATATCTGTCGGTTGTTCTTTCATTGAAAAATGAAAGTACGTTCAAAATTACTATTCGCTTTGCAGAATATTTTTCATTGTAAAAGAAAAATTAAATATTGTGCTTAGTTGTCAAGTTAGATTTGACCTTTTACTAGAAAGCTAACATAAATTAGTCAAAAAGTTAAAGGGGTAAAACTAAAGACAAAAGTTTCAGTCACTATTACGTAATTTCTGAGATGTCAAGTTATAGCTCGGTGGAAGTAAGATCTCATTTAAATATAGACAATTTTAGTGAAGCGGAGATACTGGAAGACTAAAAATCAATTAAGCTGAGGCGAAATTACAGCCTTTTTTGTTAAAGACTGAGCGGTAGTTCTAGCACATACTCTTATCACCTTAATAAATATATGTATTAAATCGTGCTCCTTTCCCTCGATATGGAGATGCTCAAAGGTATGTTCAATTTTTAAGAAAGGCGATAAAAATCTAATTGAAAATTGATCAATATCCATTATTTGCAATTTCTGTGTAAAGTGTTTGAACTATTACTAGAAAACCTTATCTACAGTAATGTCTGCAATTCCACTTCAGTAAACCAGCAGGGTTTTATGAAAGACCGTTCAACCGTTACAAATATTACAGTATATTGCAGAAAATATTGATAACCATATTCAAACTGTCGTCATTTTTGCAGATATGACGAACGCTTTCGATAGACTCGATCATGGGATTTTATTCAGAAAATTGGATTCCTTTGGACTCTCGGCTAACCTATTAAGACTTTTTAATTCGCATTTGAACCTGAGAACACAATATGTAATGGTTTTAGTTATGAAACATACTGGGCTACATCTGGTGTGCCTCAAGGCTCAAATTTGGGCCCCTTATTATTTAACATATTTGTTAATGACGGCGAAGTCATCAACGTCGATTTTCTTTTATATGGTAATGATCTAAAAATCTATACTGCCATTAGTGATATAAATGACTGTCACACATTAGCTCAGAATCTAAACAAAGTTTTTTATTGGTGTAATGAAAATATAGCTATTTATGATTACGAAATAAATGCCACATTCTTAATGGACCAGATAACTTTAAAGATCTGAAAGTCATATTGGAGCGAACACTATCATTTTACTCTCATATATAGACAGTGTTATATTGGATAATCCTCGCACTGTACAGTGTGTATTTTATACTGCCGACAAAATGATGTCTTGTTGAATATTTTCATCAATTTTTGGTCTACCTTGCTTTGCTGCATCCCTCACATATCCTAACTCTCTGTATTTTCGCTCTATTCTACTCACCGTAGATTGTAAAATAGGTTCACGATCTGGGTGCATTTCAGAGTCCGAAATTTATCGGCAATCATCATTAATATTTCAATCCTGTCACTTTCGGCTAAAGGCATTTTGTAAAAAAAGTTCACGAACGTACCTTCTCTAAAGCGTACGAAACTGTGCTTCCATGTTTTTGACATGACTGTCAAATAAAAAGAATGGTAAAAAATAATGCCAAACAAAAAGATTTTTATATCCAGGGGCTTGGATCACTAATAAAAGCTGTAAGATACAATTATTAAAAATAATTCTGCATGTTCTTGATAGTTTATCTACGTATAACAATACGTAATTTCATTTAATATGTTTACTAAGTGTATTCGTTATTTTCATTACTTGGTAAGTAAATTTGTGCATTTTTGCCCACCCTGTACCAATTTGAAGCAACATATTATACATTTTTGGAATCAGCTCAGCAAAGGCAATTTGGAAATTGAAAAAGGGAGGGGTTCCATTTGAAAAAAATTAACTTGAAATAACATATAACATATTGAAGTAACTTCAATATGTCAATCTGACGATGGTAGTTTTTTAGTGAAACAGCTGTAATTGTGATTTTAAACCTAATTTTTTCAATTAAACTTGAGTTAAAACGAGTTTTTTTATTATTCTTAGTAATGTTTTATTTATTTATGTACTTAGTTCGTGCGAAATAAAATTTTCAAAACCCATAAATTATAGAAATTCTGGAACCATCAGTAACCTATCTTTTAAAATTCGGAAAGATATTTTATAGAATAATAAAATTTATTTCAAATAAAAAAGTCGTTGTTTTTTAACTTGAAAACGGCGGTAGAAGCGAAAATTATAGATACTTAAAAGAGATGTTAAGTATGTAATATAAATTGTGCTTTGCTAGCATTTATTGCTGATAATAACGTTAGACGTACGAGAAGCCCTTGTTTATTTTTTCTACTAACTTCTATCTATATAAACGAACAACCAACCAGCCAACTGCTTCGTCGATTGTTTATCTCAAGTTTCTCCAGCAAAAAAACACAAGTTAGTCTTTTGACTTAATAAATAAAACGAAAGCACGCAATAGCATGCATGCTACGTGGAATCCAAACAGCGCTAGAATGAAACAGAGGTCAGTTAGGCGATATTTCGCGATAACCTTAAGATTATATTTCGCATTTCTTGACAATAGAGTTATTTATGGATTCGGAAACGCGGAGAGTTTATTTAGTTTGTTTTGTTCGAGCTCTCGCACTCATACCAGTTACTGTTAATAATTTCTGGATTTTTGTTAGACTTTAAAATTTATTTCCCATATTCCCCACACGGAGGCTTTATGTAACCATGAGCAGACAACCATAGCGTGTAATTTAAAATTATAGAGATACAGTGTTACGCGGTGGTAACATCGTGAAAAACACAGACAATCTTAAATTATTGATTTGAATTTGATTAATTTCAGTATCTTATTTTTTATTAAATGCATATCTGTTCTTTTTCATATAAACTTTCCAACTTCGTTTATTTTTCTAACTAATTTTCTCCACCGTTGTCTATTTTTTGCAGTTCTTCTCCAATATTCTATCACCTTATTAATTATGTCTTCTACTACTACTTTATATTTCCCTATTAATTTCTTTCGTTTTTTAACCCCTTCTTCTGCAAATATCGCTTTGCTAATGTATTTATTTTTTGGCATTTCTGCAAATAGTTTCCAACCACCTTACTCGTAACGCCCGTATATTTACCTATATAATGGCTTATATCAGGATATCCATATGTCTCTCCATATGTATCCATTTCTCGATCTGAGTTTCATTTTCTGAGAAACAATTATTGCCAACCTTATATGCTGTTGGTCTTGCGTTATACTCTTTTTGGAGATGTTTCTTGCCTAATTCTTTTGGGTGTTTTCTTATTTCCTACTCTTCGACCTCTTCATATTTATATTGAGCCCAAGCTGTGCTTTGCAACGTTCCAGAAATTATTTCTACTTCTTTTTTGACCTTACAATAAGTCTGACGTCATCTGCTTAAGCAACTACCTGGTGTTTAAAGTAATATATGATCTATATGGCTTTTCTTTTAAATCCATTCTAATACGAGGAAGAGTAACACTCTGTTAAGAGGGTCTCTTTGCTTAAAACCTTTTTTAGTAGTAAAACTCTTTCTGCTAGAATTTTTATTAACGCCTTTTTTAAAGGTTAAATTTATTATCGATATAATTAATTTCTAGGAAACTCTTAGGTACCAAACTGCTTCATATAATTTGGATCTTATCAATCCGTCACACGCTAGTTGAAAGTCAATAAACTTAAAGTGGAAGCCAAAGTCTAGTTCTAAACTATTATACTGTATCATCTTTGATCTGACGTTTCTCTCTCCTGTTTGCTTAAAACCGCCTTGTTTTTCTCTTATTCTCAAGGCCAATAAACGATCCCTATTGTCGGCCGACGGTTTAGCCAGATGTTACCTGCTAAAATTTGAACGGAACAGGGTGGAATTTACTTTTTTTTATAGATGTTTGCACATTTGTACATATTTTTAGACAATTTATATCTATCTATCAATATTTCAGTTGCTTCTCAATGTAAAAGTAAAAAGTCCACTCCAGCCCTGCCTGCCGGTAGGAAGATTTATTGGAGGCAATATAATCGAAGTCCTTAACTACTTATCAACATCAAGTACCTAGCTACAAACAAACAAAATGTAATTTCAAAATGTAATCTGACGATGCTAGTTATTAGCGAAACAGCTGTAATTGCATTTTAAAACGTATTTTTTTAATAAATAGTGGAAGTTTAGTTCAACCGTTCAGTTATTTATTGTTCTTAGTAAGATGGACTTCCACAAAGTAAAGGTTACCACAATCAATTTGTATATCTCCTATATTATGCAAAATTCAAATTTCTTAATTTCGACCCGAATAATTTTCTACTAATTAATAATTTTTCAATGAGATTAAATCGGGTAGTTTATTGCAGTTAATAAGCCAATGCCATTTACTTTGAATAATACTAACGTCTTAGATACTCAAGCAAATGTAGTAAAGACTAGTTATTCATGAAGTGAATATTGTAGCGGGTTGACAGTTGGGATGCAGGCCTTAGAAAGAGAAGAAGAATCGGACGGTTTAGTGACGTAGAATTTGTTAGACGACATCGAACTTACAGCAACTTGTGAATGCCTTGTTACCGCACGACTAAAGAAATAGAACCAGATGAAACTCCAGCTATGGTCAAACCCAAGAACCATGATCAGAAATTGGGAAAAGCACTCTTGTTACATTAGCCAAAGAGGTACCAATCCCAGTTATTAACATCAATATTATTCAGTTCTTCTACGAAAGAACACCAAAATCGGAACCTTGGAACCGATACCGGCCTCCAAGCTCCGATCTGGTGATTCACCACGTAGGACCTCTTAAAACAAAACAAAAACTGACTCTGAATAACGAATTTCATCCTATTTATACATAAATTAAATGTTCTGAACATATCTCGATTAGCAAAAAAACATACTCCACATTTTCAACCAATAGTAACTTCGAGGACCTTAACTACTAAATTACAAATTTTACGTCACTAATCCGTCAGATTTTTCTTCTCTTCCTAAGGCATCCATCCCAACTGTTAACCAGCTACACTGTCCCCTCCTTAAATTCATTCCTCCCGAAATGTGATCCTGGTAATACCTGGAGCTTTGTCAAATTTTTTGATATTGCTGCACCTCCCTAGTGTAGTCGTAGTCACCTTGGTATAGCGCCAACCTATCATAGTGCACTACAACGGGTTTTCTCTTAGGGAATCTGGAACAAAAAGAAAGAGGAAGGAGTCGGTCATTTATTAACTTCAAGGAAAATTTGCGACGCAAATCGGCCATCTTAAAGCTCCTTGTGTGAAGCATTGTTTTTGTTTACGGTATACTGCCAATGAAATTTATTGTACTAACCCTTACTAAGTAAATGTCCATCTTATTAAGAATGGTAAACAACTAAAAGGTTGAATTAAACTTTCGCTAATGCTATAGCGAAACGGCCGTCATTGCATTTCATATTCTGCGAATAAATAGTGAATGTTTAATTTAACGTTTTAGTTGTTTTCCATTCTTAGTATACTGTCAAAGCAATGTTTGTATATAAATATCAAAAATAAGCGCAAGGTAATTTTGCATATACTCTTTCATGTTTCTTTTTGTTCTAAGGACTCTAGCAATCCGATAGATCACATCATTTATCCCGTTTTTAACACATTTCCTGTTGTTTTAGGACACAAGCCTCGTTTCCTTCCGGGATTATAGAACCAGACCAATTCTGTTTAATAAGGATTTCCTGTTGTTCGTACGTCGCAGTCCAGTTTCATGTCGTCACTGGAGAGTCGTAATTTATCAAGGACCAGTTCATGAACATCTTTTATTTTCTTTTAAAAATCTTTGACGTATTTTTTACGCTGATAGTCGATCGGATAGCCATTAGAAATAGTGAAACATGTTTATCCCAATCGTTTTAGTCTTCTAAGACCACTTTCGAATGATATTTTTTGTAATGGTCGGTTCATTAGTTCCATCATTCCATCAGATTGCGGGTGCATTGCAATGGTTCTGGTTTTATGGATACCTAATATTTTGCAGACTTTTTAAAATAGTTTACTTTCAGAACCAAAAACAGTTTTATGGCGATTGAGTAAATCTCTTACCTAAGTATTTATTTTTTAATTTAGAAAAATATTGATCTAACCTTGTCATTATTTTCTCTATTTCATTGTTTTTGTGTTCTTCTCCATCTTAACTGTCAACCCGCTACAATATGTTTATTAGTATAATTTTAATACGGTATTTCAGTCTAGACAAATGATAACTGTTATTATACACATGGGACTTTTAGACATGCACAAGCAAAAAAAAAAACTATACCTTGATGATCTTTACAATAACTTAATATATTATATCTTATGTATGTATAAAATGAAGACTCAATCAAAGTAAACAGTTTAAGTAGAGAATTTCCAAGATGTATTTGTTCATTAAAAACTTTAAATTGTTGATCTGCTAGAAGCCTTTTTATTTCAAGTTCTTCAAGGAAATCTAAATTTTGTTTTTTATCACAAATGTGTAGAATGTAGTATGGGTGGGGTTGGATGTTCAAGTAGAAGTACCGACATTTACCTTACCGAGCCTAATTGTAAGTAACAAAGAAAATATCACATTTCTTATGTTTTCAGTTGTTTAAAAAATTTAATGATGTTTTATTCTTTAACTAATAGTGACCTTGTAGTCGTTATGAGAACAACTGAAATTCTCGTGCAACGTGATCCAAAATATATACTTGATTGCACTACGTAATAAAAAAAGTATGTAAGTCAAAACGAAATGTGATATTTTCATGCAATGCCTGTGTGTTTGAATGTTAGTAAGAATTATAAGCAAAAATAAAAGATTCGAACGACAATTATTGCGTCTGTTGAATTTTTAAAACGTTTCAAACAGCAACGGAAACAATTTAAATAATTTAAAACATTGTACAATTTGCTCGATATAACTTACATATTTTTGTTAATAATCAGTTGATCTGGAAAGAAATTAAATAGTTGTTAAATTTATAGTTATCAATAAGAAGAGATTGTTTATATAGTGACAAAAATATTCACGTTGTATGTGATAGAAGCGAGTTTTAAACCAAATAGATTACGCAGTCTACCAAGCACAAAGACAGTTTTATAGATTTATCTATTTTTAACATTCTGAGTATGCTAATTTAAATTTAAAATACTCTTTTACTATAGTTTGTTTCATCATAATGCTGCAATGTATTTTTTAAATTTACCTTATCTACAATGCTGCTCTCTATGAAGAGAAACTATTAAGGAAAGCTAAATACAACTATCAAAAGTTATCCTTTTTTCCGATAGGGTTAATGGAAGACGAATAGATCGAATCTTTGCTTTCAACTAACAAACTAGTAATTAAAATTTATTTCTGAAAATAAATTTAAATTTTAAAATGATTACCTCACATCTTTACGTCACTTAAATATACGTTTTATGAGTTATTTACGAGAAATAAGCGAATAAACGAATTTTAAATTTTTAAAATGATTTCTAAAGAAAAAAATTCACTTTTTTCAAAATTCTTAACGTAATTCTATAGACAATTATCAATATTATTTAATATTAAAAAATGAAAAAATTCTGTTGCATTCTTTTTGAACTAGAAGCGAAATGGTTTTGCATTATAAACATGTTCATTGACATGTTCCGAGCGTAAAATTAATTTAATCACACGTATAATTAAATCCTGCACTTAATCATAAATGATAAACATTTTTCACTATTCCACGACTTCAAAGCATTAAAAAATACCTTTCGGACGACCAATAGACACAACCGTTTTTGAACGTTGAGAACCCGTTAAAAACCAACCAATCAGAACGCTCGAATTCCTCCCCTAACAAAAATGAACCGTTAATATAATTGTAACGCAGAGAGAACTATTCCCTTTAGCATTCTGCCTTCAAAGAAAGAACATCATTTTGCGTACTAACGAATTCTTATCTTAGCCGTTGTAAGTACAAAATTTTTATTATTAGACATTTTAATTCATTTATCAATTTATCTTTATTACTCAGTTGAACACAGATATTAATAGCATTTCAAAATAATAATTTCTAGATATTTCCATAGATAACTAAAGCCATAATTGAACCTTTTTTATTTAGCCACGTGGCAATTCATGTTAATATGCTTGTATTTTTAATACAATCAATAATCGACATCATTTAATATTTTTAAATGAACTAATAATTAATAACTTAACTTTTAATATATATATTTTATAATACTTTTCATAAATTTAACCTTTTTGCTATTCAGCCACGTGCTGGCATGCCGAAAATGCATGTATTTTCAATATATTCAGTGATCGATAGTATTTAATACTTTCAAACAAATTAACAATCGATAACGCAACTTTTGACATATACAATTTATAATATTTTTATTAAAAACAAGACTTTTTAATTAGAAACTAAGAACACACGTTTCAGAACATAGATTATAATAAATTGAACCAAGTTTGATTAGTAACGACTCACTATTAATCATTCCTAATTTTTTTAGTTTAACCATTATCACACATATTTTATTTTATTTCATATCATTTGTTAAATAATAAAAATATGAACATTGTTGAGTGCCCGGCAAATAAAATGATAGTAAGGAATCAAATTCAATTGCCGTCCGTTCTCCAACAATTTTCATATTCCATAATTTCTTGATACTCCTTTTCCTGATACACTATTCTCTCACAGATTTATACGGCCCCAAGTTACCGTCAAATGTAATCCCAAGTTACCGTCCAATGTAACTCCAGGTTACCTTAAAAATACCTCCAAGTTACCGTTGAAAATACCGCAAATTATTAACTCCAAGTTACCGTTGAAAATACCGCAAATTATTAACTCCAAGTTACCGTTGAAAATATCGCAAATTAGCAAGTTACCGATAAAGCACCGATCCAGCTGACTACACCTGAAGTTCTAACTCTCCGGAGAAGTCCCCCAGGTCTGCCTTCCTATAGAAGTCGTCAACATCTGTAACCAACCGAAGCCATACCCATACCGCTGTGGGAGAAATCCGAAACCCTAAGCTAAGTACCTAACCTTTTGTGGCAAAATAAATTTGAATTTCTTACTTGAGTGTTTGTTTTAAACCCACAGATTTGCTGTGTGTGGTTGCCTATCGGTATCAGTATTTTAGTTTTTTATTGTTGTGTTAAAGTAGTCAAAATATTTTCAATATTCATTTTTCCTTTCTAGTTAAACTTTAAAGTAAATAAGGTGTTCTGCTTTACACCTAGTTATTAAATTTTGTCGAATTTAAAGCAGTGGCGCCCTCACCCATCAAACATATCCTATATACAGAGTGTCGCTAAGCTGGAGCGTACCCACTCCTGAGTTAAAAGGTCTCATAAGCCGGGACAGCTCTCGAGGGAGTAATTAGTGTTACAAATTGGCTTCCTGCCTTTTTGGGACATATATTGCTGCAAAGCATAGGCAGAAAAAAAGTATCGAACACCCTTAATAGCCGCCCAGTGTTGGCCTGCTCTAAAACCGAGAGCATTGGTGGAGATAACCGAGGGTGTATCTGAGCCAGAATTTGAATAACCTATCCACAAGTTTCCAAGAAAAGGTGTTTCCAAGAGATGTTTCTGCAGCATGCAGAACTGCTTAAACATGCTGTAGAAACCAAACTATAAAAACTTTTCCCGATAGGACTGTCTCAAAGTTAGTTTGGAAATGCTTTTAGTTGAAAATAGCGAATGGACCTACTTGCATTGATGAGATCCGTTATGACTTTCTTAATATTATTGGTATGAGCTAAAGGGTTTAAGAAACTCAAAAGCATTTATAAAAGAGCTTGAAAAAAAATTTAAAAGCTACCGATTATGAGCAAGCATGACCTTCGACATGTGATAGGAGTACTTACTGGTCACGGCATTTTTAATCGGCATATAAACATAAATTGAACCGACAAAGGCCGGTTACTATCAGGCTGAAGCCTCAACGGCATTGCATATATATGCCACTGCCGATACTTCGAGGGACAGGAAATTTGATCTACATCAAGCCGTGTATAGGGCTTATACTGTAACCTGGAGATGTGCTACAAAAGATCTTACAGTCGCAGTGCTGCAATAACTGTATTATATTTAAAACTTGGCTGGCTCAGTTTTCTTTACTAATATAAGTAAAGATCCCATCTTGTGCTTTCTATTTTATATCTGCTTTTACTTCTTTTATTTTCTATTCCCATATAATCTTCCTTAGTGAGCCCTGTTTTATCCGGATGGATCCCTTATTTATTTATTCTTCACGATCTCCAAGCTCTTTATCAGTTTAAGTTTCTACTGAAATTGAGAACACTAAAAAACAACTTCTAAACAATATTTTTTTGTTGACGATAGCTGTTTCGGACCGAAGTTGAACCAAAAGCCTATAATAATAGTATATAATTGTTGTATTCGGTATCAAATAGTGCACAGAATTATTAATTTAATCAGTTGAAGTAATTTAAAATTACATTAAAATAATAATACATAACTGCAAGTAATCAGTGGATAGAAGCAAACATGAGACCTGGAAAGAAAGGTTATTACAACCAGCCAATTAAGAGCTATTGATAACGATTGTACATTAGTAATTGTAAATGACATTAAGTTAGAATTAAAATGGTCAATTATATAAATACTTACGAACAATCAGAAGATTAGAAAAAATTGAGATTGCCAATTAGTGGAATAATGCCTATACCTGTTTATTGTAAACAAACAAATATTTTAACTTACAGGTGAATAGAAACATTGGGGCTTAAACAGTCCTGTTTTTTTACACACTTGGCAATGACGAAACATTTTTTTCATTAAATTTCACCTTATATTACCTAAAATTTCGCCAAAAACACCAATGTAACTCCAAAATCTAGTTACAATTGCATCGGCAAAAATGCTTGAAATAATGAAAGAGACTGTGTCAAATTTCATAGTATAATCACTTTTGTGCGTGGTATCATTCAAACAAGCCATGCGGCGTTGTCGCTTATTGAGCAGCTCATTTCTTTCCTCTAACCCAGGGGTCTCCAAACTACGTCCCGACGGCCACATTATTATAGGCTTATTATTATTGTTTTTGTGAATAATTGGATAAAGAAATGAGAATGAGAAGAATGAGTAAAAACATGTATAATATGCAGAAAAATTAACTTCGGTAAATAATAACTAAAAAATTATTGAAATGAATCCAACTAACATTTTAAATAAAAACATTAACTTATAACAAGCAAAATGACATATGAAATATTAATGAGATTTATGTAATTGAGATTTTCCACTGACAAGAGTTTGTAGTTGTGGACTAATTTTACTTGGGAGAAGGTCTTCTCGCAAGCCCATAGCTTGAAGTTAAAAACAAATGTCTTATTAAGTGTGCAATTGCAAAATTTCACCCATTACCTAAGCGGTGTGGATTAAAAAATTAAAATGCTGCGAAATACTAATAGTGAATGTTTAATTCAACCTTTTAGTTGTTTACTGCTCTTAATAAGATGGACTTTCACGTAGTAAGGGTTAGTACAATACATTACTAAGAATGAATTTAAAAAGAGAATTGAGAGATGTTTTAAAGTTGGGGGAGGATATATTGAACACATGCTTTTTGTTTACTTAATGTTTCTTACATTATTATTCTGTATTGTTGTTTTAATAGAGATTATAATTCTTGAATAGTTGAAATTGTTGTCAAATATTATTTATTAAAGAATTACAATTTGAAAATTATTTATAAAAGTTTACTTTTACGTGGTTCATCTTAAAGGTGACGCACAAGATTAATATTTTAACATTTTTCACCCATAGGATACCCCATACTTGGACAAGCTGTATAATATGTCAACTAGATTATTAATTATATTAGATAATTTCTGTTGAAGTTATTGTTATGTTTAAATTTATTGATATTCTAACCAAATAAAATAGTTCAATGGTTAAACATTACATAAATTGAGTTGTATAATTTAGGTGGTTATAATTCATAAAATATTAATAAGAGATTGGCATTATTCTCACAATATTGTAAGAAATGTAATAAAAAAAATATAATAGATGATTTAATAACAATCACAAATGTCTTACCTTAAATGAAGAGCAACATCACATCACAACAAATTCCAGTCGACCAGAAATAGGTAATATTTGAGCAAGTAAAAACATAAATAGTTTCGTGATATTAGGTCCATGGGATTTTCCATATTGACGAGGGTCGAAGAATTTATTTAGACAATACTACTTTCGGAAATTTTGACAAATTCTAATAATTTGAATCGTAAGTTCGGATAATTTTTATTTTTGCACAGATGACGTATGGTATCGATATTTGGTTATCGATTCAATTGTTACTACGAAAATACAACTACAGTGACATTGACACGTTCACTCAGGGCGTATGTTTGCTTTTGTTAACTGTATTATTATCTATATCAAATAAAGTTGCCAATAAAAAACACGATCTATAAATATTTCTGTAGCATCTTTCCTGGCCAGAAGGTCCACTTTTTCGTGCTCTTTAATATCAGTATATCCAGGTGCCCAAAGTAAGGTTGCTTTCTAATTTGCCCCTAGACATATTAGATCCTGAAGGCATTTCCAAACTAACGATCCGATTTGATTCCAGTCACTTAAATTTTCTGACGATGCTATTTCGATAACGAAACGGCTGTCATTACATTTAAAGTATTTAAAGAATAAATAGTGGAAGTTAATTCAACCTTTTAGTTGTTTATTGTTCTGAATAATTTAAAACAAGTTGAGTATTTAGTATGGTGTTTTATACTTGAAATAATCCTTTTTTATTAAAGTTCTAAACACCGATAAACTCGGTGTACAAACTCTTACTTAGTAGAAGTATATTATTTTAATATTATTTTAAAATCCCCACTGTTCTTATTATAAATAACATCTAATCTAATTTAAATCATGTTACAGTTTTATATTAGCATGTGTTTTAATTTATCTCAATAGGCGCATTCCGTAACAAAAACCTTATTCTATTTACGTTATAATGAGTCCATTAAAAATTAACTCTAATTAAAACATACATTTGCGTGTACGAGTGTATCTGCAGTTAAGTACCTAAAATAGAAATAATAACCGTTTACTTTCAACAGAAATTGTAGAGAGCATTGACAGAGACTTTTATTTCAGTTTTTATTACATACACATAAATACGAGATGTAGCTAAAGTAAGTAGAACTAGAATGTATTCAACAAACACAACTTTAATTATTTTTTTAGGAAGTTTTATTTGTTTACCTCAAATGTCAAATAAATATTGTCGATAAAAAAGTATTTTGAAAGTTGTAGTGCATTTTAATAGTTAATTTTTAAGTCTGGTCTTTAAAATGTTAAAATGTTTATTATTAGCTTAGTAATATCTTTTATTTAAAATCTTACTTGGTCAATGTTAAATATTATTCTACAGTATTAAATTAAACTATTAATCGTTGATAAATTATGACATTTTATTTGTCAAAAATATAAAAATAATTCTCATAACAAATTAAGTCATATCTAAGGTAACTTTAACAACTAAATATAAATACACGAGTAAATACATAACAATTCTTTTGAAATGATGTGACCTAGATACTTGATTTCTTCTTAAAAAAATGAACACTTTTTTATATTTAAGTGAAGGTTAAATTTTCGTAATTTCTCTAAAACTCTAACCAATCGTTTCTTACATTCATTTATTGTTGAGCCTTGAACTAAAATATCGTCAAAATAATCTGTAAGTTCCATCTAAATCGCTGACTACTTGGTCAATAATTTTGTTAAATTAGTTTGGAGCGGTTTTAATTCCAAAATTTAATCTCTTGACAGTGTAAGTTGTGTGTTGATATGGCTTGTATTTTTGCACTTTCCTCGTTTACTGGTACATGAAGATAAGCTTTAAAAATATCAAGAGTGCGAAAATATTTACCATGCTCCATTTTGTTTAAAATGTCTTCAATTCTTTTGATAGGATATATGTTATCTTGTAATTTATTGTTGGTTTACTGTGACTTTATAATCAGCACATAGTCTAATTTTTCAATTACTTTTTGGTACTACTACTAATGGAGTTCCCCATTCTGAATAATCCAATTTTTCTATAATTCCCTCTTTTTCTAAAGCATCTAATTCTTGGTCAACTGTTTCTTGTAAAGCGTAAGGAATTTTTCTTGGTTTGTAGAAAATTGGTTTGGCATTCGTTTTTAGCAAAAGTGAGCATTGTATATTCGGTATGCTACCAACTGTATTTTTAAAAACATCTTTAAAATTCTGTAAAATCATTTCTAAACTAAGTTCATTTGTAAAAGATTTTGTATCTGCATTAATATTTTGAATATCTATGTTTAACTTCCTTAGCCATCTTCTTCCAAGAATTGGATTTCCATATCCAGATAAAATGTAGAGATCTCCAAAAAATTTTTCGTTTTTGTATGTAATTGCAGCTTCAACGTATCCCAAAGGCTTTAATACATGACTGGTATAGGATCGGAATTGAATGTTCGTCTTTTTTAAGGGTAAATTCAAATTTAAGTTATCAAAATCCTGTTTTGAAATTATCGTAACAGGGCTTCCGGTATCACACTCAAACGTAAATGGTTTATTTTCAATGTGTAATTCAATCATCATTTTTGGTTCGTATACAGATGAAGATGTTTCGGAGAAAATGTTAATAATATGGTTTATTGAAAATTCGTCTGAATCTTCTAAATCTGTGTCAATATCTTTATCAATATTTTGAACGTTTTTTTTTGTAAAGATGTAATACAAACTTTGCTTATATGTCCCCTCTTATTACATATTCGGCAACTAAGCTTTTGCATGATTCTACAATTTTGTGTTTTATGATTGTCTTTTCCATAATATAGACATAAACCATCGAGTCCTAGTTTTCGAAAATTAATTCTATTTTCGTTCTTGTGCTCACTGGAAATTTTCTGTTGTCGATTTTTGGAACTAGTGCTTGTATTTGTATAAGTAGTAATTTTGTTAATTGTACTGGAATGAATACTTTTGTAAACTACCCTATTCTGAATCTTAGAAGCTTCAATAGCCAATGCTGTTTAAGATGCTCGTTCAAACGAAATGTTAACCTCTTGTAAAATTTTCCCTCTTATTTCTTCGTCAGATAAGCCACGTCAGATAAGCAGAAATTGTGCTCTCAGAAGTGTATTAATGATGGATTTGTTGCAAGTATTGCATTCATGATCTTTGCAATCTATTTTAAATTCGCAAGTTCTTTCAGAGCGGCTACAAATGATGAAATGGACTCACCAGGTGCTTGTGTCCTCATAAAAAAATCTATGTTGTTCAGCAAGAATGTTTTTTCTAGGTGATAAATGATTCATCAGTAAAGTTATTAGTTTATCATATGTTTTTGTACTCGGTAAATCTGGAGATGTAAGGCTTGATAATAGCTTGTAATATTTACTCCCTAGACAGTTAATTAAAACCATTACTTTAGCATCATTAGCAGCAGCATCATTTTTATCCAGCCCTTTCAGCTTAAAAAATTTCTAAACGTTGGCAGTAACTTTCAAAATTTTCTGAAATTTCGTCAAAGGGTTCGAAATTTATAATCTGCGTTTTTAACGTTTCTTTAACATCATTTGTTGCACTAACTTGTTGTTGTTGTTGAACCACTTGAATTAATCCAGTTAATGTTTCAATTAGTGGTGTAAGTTCGGATGACATTTTTTTTTTATTTTTTTTTAGATAATTCTTGAATCTTTTACTAAATACTGTGTTAGGAATTGATCTCTTTTATCCTCGTCGCCAAAATTGTTAAATATTATTCTACAGTATTAAATTAAACTATTAATCGTTGATAAATTATGACATTTTATTTGTCAAAGATATAAAAATAATTCTCATAACAAACTAAGTCATATCTAAGCTAACTTTAACAACTAAATATAAATACACGAGTAAATAGATAACAGTCAACATTTCTATTTTACGCTCCACTGGAATATATTAGTTACACTGTGATGACTGCAATGCTGTATGTATTGGCCAGCCAGGACGGCTTCTAGACCCCAGAATAAAAGAAAATCTTAATCATGTTAAAGAATATAAAAACTTTGACCCACCTAATTAACCATCTGCCTTTGCTAACCATATCATAGCTGAAAATCACACTTTTCCTAATTGCAACGTTTCTATTGTTTTTTTTTATATTTTGCACTTATAAAACAAATTTGCGTATCGTATTGTAACTATTACGAATGCAAATTTTTTGTCTTAACCCTTTGCGGTCTAGTGGGTCCATAGAGGCACCACAAATTAAATAATTTCTAATAGCTTCCTAATAGCGACTGTTTGGAACCACATATCACAAGCCCACTCCTATAGACATCCCCACTACCCAGTAAAATTAGCGCCGTTCTGATTATTAGTTGAGACGGCTAGTTTTAGGTAAGAAGTTTCTTATTTTTAGTTATTTATATTTGTTATGCCGTTGATTAGTGATATGTAATCATAATTATCGGAATGCAATCTACTAAATGTGTTCTATTAGCCAATAAAGCTTGTGATTCTTATATGGAGGCACAAGTGCAGTGGAACATGTTTTCTACCGCAATTTGTCTTCTGATGATGCTTATGTTTTGCTTGATGAAATACCGTCAGATATTGAGTCTGTAACTTCAGGTGCTCCTTCCAAAAATCATTGGGAGGATGAAGATGAGTTTCCAGTAGTTTCAAATGCCGATATTGAAAGCGACGAGGAAGCACCCATTGAAGCAGCAAGAGCTACCAGTGAAAAATTTAAATGGACAGAGAATGTAAATTTTGCCACTAAAATAACTCCCTTTACAGAAAATTTGGGACCTAGCACTCCTGAGCACATTGAAACTCCATTAGAGGGATTTTTATGCATTTTCCCTATTTAATTCATCGAAAAGATAGCGTTTGAAACAAATCTGTATGCCACACAGAAATCTGGGTGTAACGTTTTATTTCTACAAATGTTAAAGAAGTGAAGTGTTTCCTTGGATTCAATTTGATGATCAGACTTACGAAAAAACCTAGTTACAGAGACTATTGGTCTTCCAAATTTGAAATAAGGGGTTCAATTTATTTTCTCTGTCATGTTCAAGGATCGTCTTTCATGGATGTTAGGAAATGTGTATCTGAACGATAATTCAGTGCAACCGCGAAAAGGTGACAAATTACAACCCATGATTGATACACTAACAAATACTTTCGCAAATTGTTACAAACCAGGAGAATTCCACACTATCGACTTTCGCCAATACCCTAAAGCCTATAAAGAGAGGTTACAAAATTTGGATAAGGGCCGATAGTTCTGGGTTTGTATCTCAATTTCAAATTTACACAGGAAAAGTTGGATCTGGTGAAGAGGGTTTAGGTTTTAGAGTAACAGACCTAACCCGTCCACTGGTAGGCAGATATCATAAAATATATTTCGATAATTATTTTAATTCTGAATTTACCAACTCTTTACTGCAAGAGGGTATTTATTATTGTGGAACTATGGGGAAAAATGTAAAAATTAGCCTAAAGATGAAGTCAACGATAAAATAAAAATGAAAAGAGGAGACTACAAGTGGAGAATCACTCAAGGTGGTTTGGTGTATGTGAAATGGATGGATAGTAAACCAGTTCTATTTTTTAGTAACTTCCATAATCCAAATGATATTCAAACCGTATCAAGGAAAAACAAAGATGGAACCTTCCAAGATATTTCGTGTCTTCATTTTCCTATATAAAATAAACCGTAAATATAATGGTGGCACAGATTATTTTGGCATTTTATAGATCTAGCTGACGTAAAGAGCTACATTTTATATACTATTCGTACAGAAAACACGACACGTTTAGCATTGAAAGATTTTAGATTGGCTACAACAAAAAAAGGTAGAAGAAATGCTGAAATTATACTCAACAAAGATTACAGTACCTCCAGAAATAAAATATCTTTCGGTATATGGAAATAAAGTTCGTTGTGCACATTGCAGTAGGTAACCGTGCAGAATCACATCGTACTAGAAGGCATTGCTCTACGTGCAATGTTGGACTTTGTTTGACGGAAAAAGGTAGGTAACTGTTTTTTTAAATTTCTTCTTATACATTTGTCTTGATTCCTAGTGGTCACTGTTTGGAACCACACAAAACTGAATAAATTTTATTTTTTTTTATGAAAGGATTACTTATTTACCCCAAATGAAGCTACATAACCTCACAAACATTTTCTTCTTTCATATTAGATGATTGTACGTTACTAGCCAATTGTTGCTGCTACCATATATTATTTTATATTTTATTTATTTGACAGTAGTTACTAACTGGTTAATGCACCCTTTTGGCATTTTGCAAGAAAATGTTCAGTCTTATTTTATAAAGGTTTAGATTTATAATTTTTCCTTTTATTTAATAATCAAACCCAGACTACAGATTACAGATACACTTTAATGTAAATCTCATGATTATTCGTTGACAGTGAATAACGCCCCATGCCCTTTTAATTAATAAAAAGTTAATTTTTTGTTAACCTTTCTTTTTATTTAATTTAATTTTATTTAATCTTGTAAATCATCCATTCTCTAATGTGGGTAAAATCCAAAAGGTTCAAAAAAAAACTCAAAGTCGATCCCACAATGTTTAATTTAAAATTGAAAAGTTGCAACTAGTTTCGGTCTCACCAGACCATCATCGGGTTGTAAAATGCAATAAATTGCCACTAAAAGAAGAAAACAATAATAAATTGATAGATGCAAAGTCAAGTCAACAATAAAATATTTGTAATTAGTTAAATAAACAACTGTAAAATATGGCGAAATATAATAAATTTATAAAAAGTTTAATTTGAAATGGAATAAAAAAAGATAGTAGTAAAGTTACAATAATATAAATCAAACTTTCTAAAGGGAGATTAAACAAAGTGAAACTTAAAAAGAAATTATAACACAGTACAGTATTAATGGATTACAATATAAGTCAGTATTAATATTTAATACATCAAGCAAATACAATCTAAGTACATAAACCAATTTAACAGATGTCATGATAAAGACAGTACATGTCAGATTAAAGAATCAAACCAATAAAAATTTAAGCAATGTAATAGGAAAACTAATAATTTTTTTCAATATCGGTCAAAAGTAATAGACAAATCAACTTACCAAAAATCCTCATAAGAACATCTAGGAGATTAAAGACATTAAAAAACTAAATAAGTAGACAAATTAATTTGATAGTATGAAATTGTGGAAAGAAATTTATAAAAATAGGAAAGTTTTTAAAAAATGGGAATTAGTTAACATGTGGTATAAGCACGATATGGTTAGCGGCAAATAAGAAGTGGTTGCTCAACCGAACAATGGTTTTGGTCTCCAAATTTGTCCCACAAATTAGCTTCTTTTAATAGTGTTTTTCATAGATGCTTCTCTTTACCTCTGCTTTTGACAAGAAAATCAATATCATTAAGCAATTAGCCATTAATAACAATTTTCCTCTTCATATTCATATTAAAAATGTCAAAAATTTACAGTAGAATTTAACTCCATAACCGTCTAAAGAACGTTTCGACTAAGAAGTTTTCTTCTTAAGAGACAGAAAGTAAACCTTGACCAATCCTGGCATTTTAGACACTACTGTCTCATAATGCTCTCCAAAACTCAAACATGGGAAATAATTATCCATAGATAGGAAAGATTTTCGAGTCAAAATATTTCCAAGTTTGAATAATAAAGATATGGTGGACCAACGGTGTTGGAGTTGAAGTAAAGAATTTACAAAGGGATGATAAGATTAAAAAAGAACTGCAAATATTCAGATTCTCAGTAACTAAATATAAACTATCATCCAAGCTAAAAAGTCATTTAGATTTTTTGGGTCAAATTTTAGGCAGTATTTAAATTGAAAATATAAATTTTGCAGAACGATTGTGATAACATTTTTTTATCCCTGTGACATAAATCCAAAAATATTCTATTTAAGGAAATATTGATGTTATAATTTTGACATCTATTTTATAATATTATCAGTTAATTTATTTCTTGCGGAGAAAGTAATACATAAATTTTCTTTAGGACCTGCAATGCAGATAAAATTTAGATTAGCTTGCTAATAATCTCTTTATCCTTTTATCTCAATATCTTTGAGTTTGTCACTGATAGTAACTACCAAACTTTTTTATAATAGCGCCCCTCCTTCTACTCTTTTAAAAAATATAGAGAATACGTAATATTTTGTTGTAACGTCTTCTTTTTCTAGTTAAGTTTTAATTATATGTCTGATCATTTTATATTTATCAAGTACTTTTACTTCGCTACATACTAACTGTCAACACTGACGAAAGCGACTTTTAGTATTGAAATAGATTGGCTAATACTCAGAAAAAAAAAATAGATACGGAACGTCGGCTTATTGTTTGTAACCCACATCAACCCCTACTACGTTCGCTTGTGTTTACTTTTTTAACATTTTGGTTCCTCACAGTGATTCGAGTGTTCCAATCGAAGCGGGAATTTAATGGCATATTATTAGCTCAGGTGAACTATCCTATAATATGGTGGAACCAAATCTTCAAACATTGATATGGAAATGTAAAGCCATACAGTAACCATTATCGTCACAACATTTTTTTCCCAAGAAATAAATTATTTTCACAGATACCTTCCTAAATTGTTTGTGGGAAATGTGTGAAAATAATATTTCTTTATTTCTATGACTGAATAAATTGTGTTGAGATAAAAAACATAGTAAAATGATTTTATGCTTTAAAACCAAATAACCAGTAAATTTGTATTATGATACGTCTCTGTGATATAAACAAACCTCGTCCGCCCCCTTCTACATGCTGTGTTGTTTATGAGGGTTACAAACAAATGCTGTGTTAAGGGATATATGGTTACTTATCTACTTTATTTTTTCATCGGAGGGCTAATATTATTGGTCGACGTCAATTTCATGTCATTGTCATCCTGTGTTGGTGGTTTGTGTAGGTATAGTAGTTTTCATAATAAATGGTATTGACTGAAGGATTATAATAAAACCAATTAGACCCTTAAGTTGTAAAATCCGAGATGCACATCATAAATGTAAAAGGACCTGATTCATGTAATTTTGTTTCTCAGAGAGGGATTGTAGAGGATTAAAGTTAACACTTCTTGCTCAGTTTAGTTTTTATATTTAATTGAAAATGTTCACTTGTGTTACGGCGTGCAATAATTTTATAACATTTATTTGTTATTACAGACAATAATAGCAAATATTTTATACCCCAACGTACAGAATAGGCAGTATGTAGCGTCCGTGGATAAAAAGTAATAGTGCTTCTTCCAGTGGTTCGTTAAAGAAGAATCACTTACCTTGTGACACGAAAATCATTATAAAAAATGTGTATAGTTCCTTACTTCAGCAAGGATATAACGCGGATGCTGCAGCAAGAGTTACAAGTGATTTGACGAAGGTGTCTCTTACTTCAGTTAGACGAATTGTTGAAAATTCCATGGAATCAAGAAAAAAGCGAAATATTCCGGTGTCACAAAAACTTTAGACGATTGAGAAAAATATTTGATAAGCCGAAAAATCTACACTATGTACGATGAGCACCAGAGCTTTTTAAAGATTGGTTTAAAATTGTCTGTTATCCAACATTCCGCCAAACAGCGTTATAGTAATGAACAACGCAAGCTATCATAGTCGACAATTGCAAAAAATTCCTGTCTCAAAGAAATTGGAGATTCAAAACTTCATGGCTGCAAATGACATATATTTTGAGGAAAATTATACAAAAAAGAACTTTTAAAAGTTCTGCAGTAATTTTCTTTAAAAAAAACGTATGTTTGTGATACAATTGAAAAAGAATTGGGACATACAGTGTTACGACTACCTCCCTACTACTGCGTGTTCAATCCCATAGAACTTATGTGGAACCAACTTAAATCGAGTGTGCGCGAAAAAAATACTTCTCCGAATTTAAGTGGTAGTGTGGTAGAATTAATTAGGACCTGTATGAATGACATTTCTACCGAGAGTTGAAAAAAATCTGTTAGTCATGTTATAAATGTTGAAAACTCGTACCTTCTTATAAAATCAATTGCTCCAATTATAATTAATTAAGATGAGGATAGCGTTAGCGAAACTGAACTAAATATAGAATAGAATTGTAACATTTAAATAAATTACTTTTATATCTCCTATATTATGCAAAATTCAAATTTCTTAAGTTCGACCCTGTAGCACATTTGCATCTTTTACCTGATGATTTTCTACACAATAAGATTAAATCGGGTAGTTTATTGCAGTTAATAAGCCAATATTATTTACAGTGAAAAATACTATAACAAGTGCTCCGACAACCTGTACGGTTGTAACTACTTTATATCTGGGTATATTTTTAACTTGACTATTTTTTGTTACCTTGGTCGTTGATATTTTTGATTTTAGTATCGAATTAAAAGAACCGCTTGCTGAGTTCATTTGAGAGAAGACATTGATGGTTAGACAAAATCGAACCAGCTACATTTCTCAACGCTTTTAACATCTTAACATAAACCTTATAACATCCAGGTAAGCTATAAACGTATGCCTAACATTAGGTGTTTTAGATTATCAGAAATGTTCAGAAATTTTTCTACGCCTATGTCTGTAAATGTCAAAAATCATACTGTCGATATTCCTTGTAAGTGAAATTTAATAATATCATACACGTAATGAGGTCTCATAACATATACGTGCGTTTAGATAAGAAAACTTAACTTTTTATCTACGTACCTACTACTTTATTTTGTCTATTTACATAATTTTATTCAGGAATGGTTAAGCTTGGACCTATATCATACTTTGAGCTAGTTACTTCTGGTGGTCTATTATCGAATACCTAAGAAAATATTTGGAATTCGATATTTTTCGATGAAAATTATCGCACAACTTAAAATTGTGATGTTCTCGATTGGTTTCGTCTTTTGTCGAAGAGCAGGAGCTGGCAACACCGATTTAACGTTTCTGAAATATGTTTTTTCTACGATCGTGCAAAAACTTAGTAGATTTTGCACTATTCATTATGACAAAAGCTTAATTTTTTGCACTAGTGCAAAAAGTAAATTGACCTATGCTAGGCTATTGTCCGCTTGTATATAAGGTGGAATTTATTTAACGTGAAACAATTCATGCATTGCATGAATGCATTATTAACACGAAGTTATCAGTTTACAAATACAACATTCTGTTATAAAGCCAAAGTGTAAGAATGTCGAGTTCGGACGGTGAGGAAGAAATTATTTGTACACCACCCGATATTACGGAAATAGCAAATAGAGCAATTACAGAATTATTACCCAATAAATATAAAAAAGAATATGAAACTTGTTATGAGCGGTTTAACAACTGGTGTGAAACGAAGTTCTTAACTGAAAACGTTCTCCTAGCATATTTACAAGAAAAATCAGAGAAGCTCCAGCCATCGACCTTATGGTCGGAATATGCAATGTTAAAAGCTACACTTTTAAGCAATAAGAATTTGGATATTCGACATCTCACAAAGCTAATTCCATTCTTGAAGAAAAAGAATATTTTTAACCGATAGGAGTTTGATAGAGTTTTAACTGAAGCTCCAGATAATAAATATCTAATGATGAAGGTGAGATACAAATAATATAAAGTTTAAATAATTTCTAACAATGTAACTGCAAATATTTCGTAGACTTTGGTAACTGTTTTGTTACAGATAGTTGCAGTATTTGGCATTGCGGGTGCATGTCGCAGAGACGAGTTGCAGAAACTAACATTAGATGATATTAATGACATGGATTCCGTCATAACTGTGAAAATACCTGATAGCAAGACAAACAAACCTCGATCATTTGTGATGTAAAAAATTAGATATTTTAATTTTGTATCGCAAATATGCATCCCTTCGTACTCAGTCTACCACTTACAATAGATTTTTTATAAAATACTATAACGGAAAAAGTTCAGTACAACCTGTTGGTAAAATTCCAATTGATATTGCTGTTTTCGCTGATCTTCTGCAACCCTACTTGTTGAATCGGAGGCAGACATACTAACATTAAAACGCCATGGAGGATGGAAATCTTCAACAGTAACAGAAGGCTACATTTAGGATCTATTTCTCAAAAAATTGAAATAGCGAGTCAAATTCTGGAAGGTGAAACAAATACCAGTACGACTAACTTGACTACTCGAAAAAGAATTATCAGTGAAGAAGACCAAACCGGATATGAAAATAAAATTCAAAAAATAACTGGAAACGAAGTTTGTCCATCAATTACTATAGCAAACTCCTCAAACTGCGATATCAAAATTGAAATTATCTCAAAAAAGTAGATAACTAGTTTTATTTATAACATTAGTTCGTTTTCGCTGTTGACTGTTTTCAATTTTAATCAAATAATTTGTTTATTGTAATATAAATTACCAAATAATCTTCAATAAAATTTTAAACACAAACAAATATTCGATCGTAGAAAAAATGTTGTGTGCAATCATGCACAAAGATGCACTTTTTGTACTAGTTACACAAACAACTATTATACCAATGTGTTATGTTGGTTTTTGTTATTTGAAATCTATATTTGCATTTTCGTGTTAAATTTTATATTTATTTGTTTGACACTTGTGTTCTTTTATATTATTTTGATGTTAATTGTATTAGGCTAATAATGACTATAAAACCTACTATGATGCAATGGGAAAATACCTTTTCTTTAATAGATAACGCACTAGCATGATTCCTTCGTTATACTAAGAGTTCTTGAATAATGATTAGCCCTCTAGCTAATCCTTTAGTTTATCTGTACGGTTAAGTAAACTTTTAATCAGATAAAAATGTAAAAGCGCTTCTTTATATTCCTCGTCTCTTTTGAGGCATCTGCTACATTTCTTAATCTTATAAATTTTCAATTAGGAAAGCTGCCATTTTCTTTCTATAAAAATTTCTGAAAAGGTTAGGGAAATGTACTTCTATTTTAGTTTTTCAATTATCATTTAGCTTTATATAAAAATATATACATAGTTTGTTGTGTATCATCATATAATTTTCTATTTAATACCTAATACAGTTAGGTTAGGTTGGTTGGGACTTTTTTGTTGGAAATTTCCTGCCCTTTAAGAATCCGTTCAGTTTTTTGTTCTAGCTATTATAGTTTATGAGTTATTAGCAAAAACGTAAACCCCCTTTTTTTAAAATCTTAAATTGTTAATAACAATAGGAAATTTTTTAAAACGGATTTTGATATTCAGGAATATTTTTATATTTGTCATTTCGAATCGATTGACACCAAAATCAGATTTTTCGGATCGGTGTAACCCAAATCCGATTTTAATGACTTTTCGACCAGACTAAGTGGTCTATTATTGGCATATGTGTGCCCATGTCGGACCCCTTTAAATTAAATTAATAAAAGTGTTTCCAAACAGTTTTATTTGAGAAAATATATGAACAATTAACATATCAAAGTAGAACAAAAATTTGCAAGGCGGGGTAACACCAGCGCATTCATTATGGCACCTCGACTTACATAATATTTGGCATCGAAAGTTTCCCTTGCACGTGAGATCGAGTACAATTCTTTATAGTAAATGAAACTAGCATCATCATCGTCTGAGTAATATTTTCGTGTTTTCAGAAATTCTTCAAAGAAGACAATTCGTTTTACTGTTTTGACTTGTTGTTTTCTCGTCTTCATTTCCTTTACAATTACTTTCTCTTTAAGTTATCTATTTCTGACGTTGAATTCAAATTACCTTTTTCCACGTCTTCTGCCTTTTCCTTTATCAAAACTAATGGCTACAGCTTGAGAAGTAGGTAAAATTTCCTTCACCGAAATGTCGAAAACTATAAGAACAAAAATAAGTTAACCAGACTCAGATGGCTCTTGCATATCTAATTCCATTTGGTTTTCATCTTCAGTATTTTAAATGTGCCTATCCACCAGCTAAAGCTAGTACAGACTTCCAGTCCCCAAAGATATGAGGATTGAAAGGTTGGATGCTAGTCTTTTTGAAGGAATTTATCGCATTTGCTGGTACAGCACACTTCAAATAAGTTTTTGGAGGAGGTCTGCAATTCGGTGTTTTCCATTTTTTTCAAAATCATGCAGGAAGACAGAGGAGCAATCAATTACCGCCAAAACAAAAAAAAACTTACATTAAAAAATTTTTGTAGCATACCAAGTTATTCCATCCTCAAATTCAAATTCAGAAATTTGCCGCGTAAACGACTGTTGGCGGGTGGCCTACGTCACTACTCATATGTGTCATTGAAAGCGCCATCATTTTATTGTAAACAGTGTATCTGCGAGATTGTGCGAAGTTTTTTATTTATATTTATTCATCTCTTTTCTTTATTTTTTGTTGATTTTCATAAAAATAAGTCAGTTAGACATTTTTTAATGCAAAAAGCACAAAATAAGTATGTACTCTGTTGCTTTTACATTTCGAAATTCAGCTGCATTGAAACCTAACCTAACCCAACTTAACCTAACCATGAAAATGTCTAAGGATCGTAAATTGTTTGACAATGCTTTCACAAACCCTACTGACGACATTTTATGATTGCATAACACAAATAAAACCAATAATTCACAATAAAATCAAAAATAAAAGTCCAACTCTCTCAATTACCACACATTAAATGTAAACAAACTGTCATCGATATGAGTTTTGACGTCACGACCAATGAAGGTGCGTTTCGCCTTCTATTTGAATTTATCGATTTTAACTTAATTTCAATTTGATATTATATAAAAAATAACCAGAATTGTTGCGTTGTAATGAGTTTAGGATTATATTTTTATAATTTACTATTTGATTGCATAGAAATTTCATTGATTTATTTCTAATAAAAACACCGAATTTCGAACTGGTTTGCTGCGGGAAAAATAATTTCATTGCCCTCTGGTCCATCATAGGACACTAATAAGCAGTCCATTATAGGCCACATTACAAAAATTCAAATAAAATAATAATAATTTAATAAAGTATTTTTGTTCTTTCCCTTAACCTTAATTTTTGCTCGATAATTAACATAGTAACTTGCAATAACAAAAGCAGATTCTGGTTGAACGTAAAACAAAAAATATCTAACATTATGCCTATCTACTTTTTTACATCGATGCTTACCAATTTTTATATTTGAAAATATATCTAGTGGTCCATCATTGGTGGGGGTCCATTATAGGAACATTTTCCCTACCTAACAAAACTGTAGGGTGGTAAAACACAATTTATAATTTTTAACCAAAAGAAAACACTAGAAAATCACAAAATAAAATTCAATGGACAAGAACTACAAAAACCAAATTCAGTAAAATATTTAGGAATAACTTTGGACAGAAAACTAAATTTCAATGAGCATATAAAAAATACAAGAAGAAAAGTAGAAGTTATAGGACCATTTATACATAAAACAAACCCTCTAAAAGAGAAGTTAAAACAACAAATTTATAACGCGTATATAAGATCAGTAATGTTATATGGAGCACCAATTTGGAATTCTACATCAGAAAAAAAGAAACAAAAATTTACAGATTAATAGAAGGTGCAGATAGATATACAACTAATGTAGAAATTAGAGAAAAGTATGAGTACACGCCGTTGGCAGAAATTATAAAAAATAAAACAGAACACTTTTATAAGAAGACAGTAAAAAGAAACCCATTAACAAGAAAAATTGGAAAAGAAACAGTAGCACAAATTGGATGGAGTGCCAAATATAAATTAATTCATTATAGAGCAAATATACCACTATTAGGAACATAGAAAAATAATATTTGGAAATACTTAGAAAAATAATGTTTGGAAATACCTAGAAAATCCAGGAAAAGCTGGAAAAAACTCAATAAAGAATCAAGATAATTGGGACACAGCCGAAATTAGTTCCAAAGGAAAATTACAAAAGAAGGAAATTAAGGAACAAAACAAAAGAATTTTTAAAACAATAAGGTGCAATTGCGGAACTGGGGAAAATTAAGGAAAAATTAGGAAGAAAGGGCTAAATTCAATTGAAATGAAATGAAATGAAATGAAATGAATTAGGCGGAAAAGTCTAGGGAGGGCAGCTGGAGAAACAAGAAGCTGGCACTACTAGTGTTTTTCGATGTGGGGAACGCGTTTAATAGTGTCAGCAAGGGAGCGGTGTTGAACGCTCGGGTTATATTAGATTCAAGGGGGAGGAGATATAGAACGGAGGTAGGAGTGCCTCAGGGATCGGTACTGGGGCCGACCCTCTGGAAGTGTGTGTTTGACGAGGTTTGTGGGATTATATGCGAGGAGGGATGTGAGATTACGGTGTATGCAGATAATGTGTGCCTGGTGTGTACGACAAAGGGAGAAACGGAGATATAAAGAAAGGCGGAGAAGATGTGTAAGAAGATTTTGGGAAAGATAGAACGATACGGATTGGAAGTGGCGAAAGATAAGACGGTGGGATTGCTCGTAAAGGGACGAAGCAAGACGAGGGAAGTTAGGGTGATGGTGAAGGCGAAGAAAATTCGCATGGAGGAGTCGGTGAAGTATCTAGGTGTTTGGTTGGATAGCCAACTATCCTTTAAGCACCATATGTTGAAGGCAGCAGAGAAGGCGAGCGTACGAGCAGCATTGTCATGGAGATTAATGTGTAATGTGAAAGGGCCGGGAGAATGAACGAGGAGAGTTATTGGTAGGACTATTGAGCACGGAGCGTAAGTGTACGGTGATAGAGCGGGGATCCATGCGAGGATAAAGCCATCACTACAGGTGCAGAGGGGGATTTTATTAAGAGTGGTACAGGGGTACAGGACAGTTGGTGCAATAGCAGCAGCTGTGTTGTCAAGGTCATACCCTTTGGACCAGATGGTTAGAGCAAAGAGGCAGCGGTGGAAGGTTGCCTTAAAAGAGGAAGCTCAGGATTGGATGGAGGAGGAAATGGTGAGAAGGTGAAAAGGATATGAAGGTGCTTTAGAAAGGGCGATTGGGAGTAGGAGTGAGTGGATGGACCGAGAGTTTGGGGAGGTAAACTACTTTTTGACAAAAAAACATTAAACCTTACATTAAATCTTACTTCAAAACTTCTTTGTATTTGGCCTATATAGGGTGATTCGCATAAGAACCGACATAGAGCAAGTCCATGTAGGGTAACTTAAAATAGAGCGATTTAATGCAAATTACCTTTATGCCAAGTTGCTTTCCTGAGAAGTTATAAGCTTTAAAAGAGAAGTTTTAAATTAAAAAAAAAATCAATATCTCCCTTATACTTGAATTTAGAAGAACCAAATTTGGTACATGTTGTATGGGTGTACCAAGAGCAGTAAATGACAGTAATTAGATTGTTTTTTCAGGGTGGATAGGGAATAATGCGACATTAAAATACCAGATATTTTTTAAACCTTTGACGGATTTAAAAATGTTTAAATGTTTACTTTGTTTTTTGCGAAATTTAATTCTAAAACTTTCCTTACTCTAGTTATTTTTTTAAAATACTCTTTGTTTTCAATAAAAAATCGAATAACTAAAAACGCGCGGTATAGGAATGGTATTCAAAATCATTGAAAATTCAAAAGATGTAACATTGGTTTATGCACGATGGAGCCCTGCCTTATTTTAGTATGTATGTTAGAGATTTTTTAAACCACCAGTATCCTAATAGGTGGATAAGAAGAGGGAATATTTGCCCTCAAGCTTGGCCCCCACGATCACCTGACCTCAACAAATGTGATTTCTTTATTTGGGGAATGTTGAAAAAATCTGTGTATTCATCGCCATTTGCGTCTCAGGAAGAATTGTGGAATCGCATTACTGATAAATGCATATCGATTAGACACAATCAGCAGTTACTAAATAGAGTGGATTTTAATTTTTAAAGAAGAAAAAATTTATACATAAGAGAAAACGACGACCACTTTCAACAATTTCTTTAACTTATCAATGTAAATTGTAGGTATCATATCATATCCCTTGTTTAACTTAATTTGTTTGCGTTCCTTTTGTTATTCACAATAAATGACTTATTTTCTTGATTGTCAAATCTGACGTTTAATTTCATAGCCAAATTTTGAGTTTTCGATTTTGAATAACATTTCTATAGGGCGCGTTTTTAGTTATTCGTTTTTTCAAATTTTCAAATAACTAGAGTAAGGACGGTTTTAGAATTAAATTGCCCACAAAACAAAGTAAAAAATTTTTAAATCCGTCAAAGAGTTAAAAAAATATCTGTCATTTTAATGTCGCATTATTCCCTATCCACCCTGTGAAATACTATGATTGAATATTTCCACAATATGTAATATTTTTATAACTTTTAATTTCTTTAGTTTGTTTAGGACGCATCAGTGAATCTTTTTGTTCTTTCTTATTAATTAATTCATTTATATTTATATTTTGTAGCTATTAGATGTATATATTTGTTTTATATGATATCTATTTCTTTATTAAAGTTATTTTTCTCCATTGAAATTGAAAATGCTCTATATAGTCCATCTATCATTCTGTATAAAAACTTTAACTGTTAAATCGTGTTGAAAAAACAAAAACAACTCTTTTTTATATACAATACGTAATTTACTAATTTTATTTACTTGAAGGGGTCAAAATAATGTTATAAACCTCTTAATTTAACTTTCCATAAAAAAGTTACTACAAGTGGGTCATTCGGCTCGGTCTACGCCTTTGCCATTTAAAGGGAATACATCAACGGACGGCCCTCGCATCTCCAATTTGCTGTATATTCTTATGTCCCATTTATCAAAGTCCCGACGAGGAGAACATTTTACAACTTCGAAATATACTAACGACTCTCTAATGAATCCCGGACCGAAATCAAAGGGCTCACTAAGACCTGTGAGTACTATTCTACTACACTGTACAAAATCTGGAAAATTTCAATAATAAATTTACGAAGTTTGTTTCGAGTTAACACCTAATTTAAATCTGGTACAGTTAAAATAAATGAAAAACTGTTATTTTAATTCCGAGAGTTTCAAAATTTGATATTATTAGTATAATATTAGACAAACCAAAATAAATCTTTTAATTTAATATTCTCTGTATCTGAAACAAATTATTTAGGACTGACAGACAATATTTGATTTCTACAACAAAATGTTTATAAAATACCGAATACAAAATACTTATTCACATTAGTACAGTAGCCATTATTTTTTGAATTATTAATAACATTGTAGAATTTAATTTGCAAGACATTCTGTATTTTTATACCTAGAAGATGTGAAATGTGCGTTAAGGCAAAAGATGTTTTTAAAAGCATATACAGTATCCGCCAAAATAAACAGTACCGAAAATAAAAATAAAAATTAATTTTTAATTTCTGTAATGTAAATGTTCAAAATGTTCACTATTTCGACGCAAACAAGCTTCATATCGATTTTGTAAGTCAATAAACATATTTATAAAAAGTGGTTGATGGAACTGCCGAAAAATATTTTGTATTCTTTCCCGTAGTTCGGCAATATTCGCCGGCGTATTTTCCGAATGAAATTTTTTTTCCTTTATTATGCCCCAAATGTATGCGTGAGGAGGCGTCAGATCAGGTGAATGAAAAGGATATTCGAAGTCTGTTCCCCGAGAAATTATTCTATTATCCAAATGCTGACGGAGTAAGTCTAAGGTGCGCACAGCTGTATGGCTCGTTGCACCATCTTGTTGGAACCATTGTGTGCGAAACTGTAGATTTCGTACACGGCAAAAGTTATTTAGATCTTTCACAAAAGATATAATAATTTTCTCTCAATAACGTTCTTGGTTGACAGTAAGTGGATTCTGATTATCATCTTCAACGAAATAAAGACCAATCATTCCATTACCAGATACCGCGCACCAAACGGTAACTCGAAGACTGTGGAGTGGTTCTCTACAATGACATCAGGACGTTCAAATCCAAGGAATCTGGTTGTTTGTCGATTAATATAGCCGCTAAGATGAACGTGACTCTCGTCTGAAAACCATATGTTTTTAAAAAATTCGGGATCTTCATAAATTAAACTCAACATGCGACCACAGTAAATTTCTCTTGCACATTTGTCCGCAGCATTTAGTCGTTGTCCAACTTGAATACGGTATGGATAACCACCAATTGATTTGAACATGCGACGTAAAGACGTTTCACTAATGTTGAGTTTACATGCAGTTCTTTCAAGACTTCTTTGAGGTGATTGCACAACTTGGTTAAAAACACGTCCTTCATTTTCGTTAGTGCATACTGTTTTTCGACGACCTGAAGAACCTTTAAGTTGTAGTTTATTTTATTGACACCTGTTCTAAGCTTGGACCATCATTACGACCTTTTCCGTTTAAACGAAAATAATGCTCTACCAAAAACACTTTTTCTTCCGTTGTTAGAACCATTTTTAAATAAAATTTAACTGCAGCGTATTATTATTATATCAACTAATGACAATTAAGTCAAATATGACAAATCCATATTACATAAACAATTCCACAGTACTCTCTGTTTCGGTACTGTTTATTTTAGCGGATACCGTATTTGAAATATTGAGCCATTTCTCCAGAAACTAATAAGCTTAATGGATATAGTGGTGGAAACAATTGAGGCAATTTTGCTTTACCACCAACACAACTTAATACAGCATATTCGCTACTATTTTTAAGCCCTTTCCATATCTGTCATTGTTCCATTCTATGCCTATCTACTCCATTTGTATTCAACGTATATCGCAGGGGGTCTGTTCTCGAATGATTGGCTCTACAGCTAATTATTCTGAACGTTTTATTAAACTTTCTTTCAGGTAAAAATACATTTCCCGTTTTCTTGAGGCCGCTGATACATTTCTTGATTTTCTAAATTCACAGTAACAATTTGTAAAACTGCCATTTTGCTAGATAAAAATTTACGAAAAGTACCAAACAAAATTATTAAACAATTTTAAACTTTTAACATGCATAATTATAACCTAAAATCTCGCAAACTATTAATATCTCGCATTCGACATCAATTGTTGACTGCCTTTAACCATTCTACAATTTGTCTGTCAACAGTTTAAGAAGGACACATTTGAAAATAAGGATATTCAAAAATCAAAAAATAATGGGTATTAATTATTATGAAATAACAATTATTCTAGAAAAATCAAATAATACAAAGTAACAAAATAAAAAAATTAAACAATAAATTTAACATTTTAGTATCTGGTATTGCTACTTCTGGCTCTAATAATATCTTTCATCGTCCGTGGAAGGCTTCTTATCAGGTCACTAATGTAATCCAAATCCAAATTTTTCCATTCTTCTAGTAAAACATTTTCCAGCTCATCAAGGTTTGGACTAACTGCTGGCCAATCTACAACTTGGATACCAACCTCTTGAAGGTATACCATTGTTATTCTGGAAACGTACGGGCAAGAGTTATCGTGCATTAGAATAAAATTCTCTCCAATGATTGGAACAAATAGTACTACATTTTCCTTAAGAACCTCCTTTATATACCGATCCGCTGTTAGTGATTCCTTACGAAACACAATTAACCATAACCGAACCACCTCCATAATTTCTGGCTGTTGTTACACTGAGCAAATCGCTCACCTGTGCGTCTATAAAGTTCAATACGTCTATCGGATCCAAAAATTGAAAATCTTGATTCATCTGTAAAAAGAATATTATCCCAATCATTAATATCACAATGAACATGTTCTCTTGCGAACCTTAAACATGCTACACGATGTGCACTGGTTAACAATGGAGCAGTAACAGGTATTCTGGGTCTGATTCCAAAATTCCTTCATCTGTTTCTAACCGTATTGATAGATATTCTAAGATAATGACTCCAGAGAGAACATTTTGCAGTTGCCTGGCTGTAACATGACGAGTTCACAAAGTCTGAATTCTTAAATGACGGTCGTTTGCAGGATTAGTACACATGGGACGTCCTAGAACTGGTCTTCTATTATAACTTTCTCTAAACCTTCTTAAGACTCTAGAAAAGCTGGATTGGTTGATTCCCATGATTTCAGCAACATTTGAGCTGCTTGTTCTGGGGTTAAATTACTCATTTTTATTCAAAATTTTTCTAGATACTTCCAAATGAAAAATTAAACAAACGTACTGCACACAAGAAATTTTAAAATGTAAATAATACTAATAGGATTTATTAAAATTTGTTCATTTTATGTTTTTCAAAAAAAAGGCGATTTAAAATGTGAATATTTTGGGCTTTTACATATCTAAAGAATACCATACTCGTACTTTCACATTAAAATATTCTGAAATATGTGATATTTTATTTGACACCATAATTCAATTTTTATAATTATGCGATACTTTTGGTGACGAGTGTATTTCTTGCTTCCGGAAGAACTGATCAAATAATATAATTTATTTAGTTTGTCACTACAACTGGTACTTTTAATCTTTCGCAATTTATTTATTTTTGAAAAATAATTTTTTTCTGCCATTTAATGTACTCTAACCCTTACTCTGTGGAAATCCATCTATTTAAAAAATATATTTTATTAACTCGAATGATCAAATCGACAATCTTACAATCTCTAAATAAAAAGTGGAAGTTTTTCTCAAATGTTTTATTTTTTAATGTATTTAGTAAATTTTTTCTATTCCAAAAAATAAACCATACTATAGCTATAAAATTCTTTTCATTACAAGCAGTCTATTTTTTTAAATATTATGTTTTATAACTATTAAAAATTTTGGACGGGTCAACAGTCACTCCCGTTTCACATGACATGATAGTGACAAGGCAATCAATAACATATCCAATACCTAAATCGGTGTAAAAATATATGGATGTCAATTGATTTTCATTTTTGAGTAAGTAGGTGGATTATATATTAAATGAGTAATTGTCTTTGCATTAATTAACGTCACATTCTGTCAAATGGATTTAGATTTAGTTCTAATCAAGTAATCCCTGGCTTTTTCTACGTTAGTTAATAATTAACAACTTTACTACCTCAACAAAAGTCAATAAAGATAGGTATATAGGCTAGTAGTAAAAAAATTACTTTTTCTACTTACTAGTAAATTGTATATTATGTACTATTTGGATGCTAAGTATATACATCAAAACGGATACTGACACTTAATGACTAGCACGTAATAATAATATTATACGTTACCAGATCGGTAGGTGACTTATTACAGAACGAGTTAGTTTACGGACGAGCCGAGTACGTACTGTAATAACGTAACCGAGTACCTTGTAATAACGACCATGTATCGTATTATATTTTATTTCATCCTGTTTTTATACATTCATAAAAATTTTAAAAATATTTCGGAACCTGACTAGTTAAGTCAAATTTGCTTAAAAGCTATTTGTCACTGTCAAATACACGAAGTTACTTCGTGGTCAAATAGTTAAACAGGCGTATAACCGAATTTGTGTCAACATTAAAACTAAAATTAAAGATAATAGTGAAATGTAATAAAATTTAATTAAAAAAAAAGCATCGCTATGCCCAAGTAAAGATATGCATTAACATTATCGCATTTCCTAGGCCTTAGTAGCTGACGCCTTCAAAAGATGAGAAGAAGAAGAAGAAAATTTTCATTATTATTAAGAAGAGACAATATATCTCTGTTATTAAGATTAAATTGTTAATATAAAATTAAATAACATTGACTTCATTTTAAATATGGCAGTAAAAGTAAGTAATTAATTATTTTATTTTTATATAGTTTTTTTAATGTGAAAAAAGAAAAGTTATTATCTTCCCTTAAGCAATCAGCCAAGGGTTGCTAGGCAACACATTACAGTACCTGATACCGTAATATTCTACTTACCGGCGCCAAATTGATTATAGGAAAGTGTATTTACTGGACAAGATGAAATAAAAAAATTACGCTTCAGTTCCATAAAAATGTGTAATATAACATTAGCCTTGTCAGTCAGTTGGTCGAGTTATCATGGAAACGAATGAACAGATGTTATTTTGACAAATAAAAAATTGCTTATCTGTCAGTGTAAATATAGTGGTAATTTAAATACAGATAAATAAAATGAGTTCATCGAATACTTAGTGAAGATGAATCTGGTAGCACACTACCCAATATTATGCAGTTAGCTGCGAACACTACCGAGAACCTATTACCAGAAAAACCTGGAGGAAGATATAAAAAGGTATATCAGCAATTTATGGATTGGCATACAACAAATGAAGGGTAAGGGGAAAACACAAACGATGTCCGTTTTACAAGTATTTCAGGTAATCCTAAACACGTGCTAAATTGTATGGGAATAATACCAACGGTGTTCATATAACAAAGCATTACAAAATACCCATACTGGTTAAAAACAAACGTTGTCCGCGGTATACTGGTAAACAACCGACGTAGTCCAACTAGTTGCCTAGCCATCGATCATGGACCACTACCAATTTCCCAGGCTAAGTACAACGATTTACTAATGTTAAAACGATTTTATTTTCCAAATGCTATAGAATTTTATTAAACATTGCTATTTTTTTATTTTTTAACTAGAATCTAATAATGATCGTATTCTTTTGTTTAGATATTAATAAAAATAATGTTAATATTAAAAATTACCCGAAATTGCGAGCTTATCTAAAAAGGCAAACAGAAGATTTTAAAAACAAAAAATCCTGATTAAATAAAACTTTTTTTAAATGATTGAACAACCGGATAAGAATATAGCCAAAATTTTACAATTAATTATTATAAATAAATGTAAATTTAAATTGTTCCCGAATTTTGTAAAATAAATAAAAGTTACTTCTTATACTTTTTATTATTATAAATGAAAATAATCGTAGAAAAAATATAGTGCACAACTTGAGTTGTAAACTTATTACTTGCTTGTAAAATTAATGCGCTCGCTGCTATGTGGCTCGCACGCAACTTTTTTACTCGCATGTAATAAGCTTCTTACAACTATCGTTATGTAATATACTATTATAAACCGAGTATCAAAATGTGAGTGAGTATTTACTTTGTTACTAAAATATTGTAAACCAAGTGTTTGTTTATTACTAAAAATACGAAAAACACAATATTTCACTGCTAGGAACATTTTTTATTAGAAATTTTTTTTAATTTTCTGCAAACAATTTATTTTCGTTTTTCATCGTTTAACCTTTCCTGAACCTACAGAAATACTTCAATATCAAAATTATTCAAATTGATCCCACCATTGTCGAGTTTTAGCGAGATAACCAGCAATTAATTTTATTACATATTGATTAATCAGTAATTATCATTATAAAGCGACGCCGACAAGTAATAAAAACCCACCGTTGAGTTGTTGACTGTCAGAAGCTCAAAACTTCAGTTTTTTTTTAATGTTATGTATACACAATATACTACAGATAAAAACATTAAAAACTCTTTAACGTCTTTTAATAGTGTACATATTTTAAAAGAACTCTCCTCTTTTTCGTAAAGCTCTTGCTATTGTAGCCCTTGGAAAGTTTGCTCACGGGTTCTGAGAGAGCCTCTGGTCATTATTACGAGGATAGACCCTTCTACTTTTTTAATTGCCTGCTCGTACAAAAGGCGAAGTATTTTTCAGAGGGTAGGGTGAAAAAGGAGCGAGAAAGTAGAAAAATAAAAAAAAAATACGTGAAAAGTTGGATAGAAAGAGGAGAAAGGCAAATTAATTGTGATAGTTCTAGACGGAATCTGCATAAAAAGGAACTCAATTTATTTTTCTCCCATAAGGAAAGTTGAATAACTTGGCTAACTATTTTAAGTGTACGTAAAGGATTTTCTATAATTTGGTGAAAATAGCAGAGGTTTAATTTTATTTATTATCTAATTTCTACTCAAAACTAAATAAAGCCGTTTATACTTTTCTACAAAAATAAAATAAACACATATTATCATGTCGAGTAGTTAAAATTTTGATTAATAAAAAAGAGTTTGTTTCTGTTAGACTTTGCAGACGTTAATTAAGATAGTCAGATAAAATGAAACAAAAAAAACATATACATTATACGCATAGTGGCCCTCCGTTGTATATCAAATATGTGTAGATTGTTTAACATGTAAGGCTTCAGGAACATGGCTGCCGCATTGACGATAAATTCAATGATTAATTGCCATTCCAATGGTAAATTGACGTTCACTGTGACACATCAGACCGAGATTAATTTGTTGCAAGAGAGGAAACCCTTAAGATTGCGTAGCGTTATTGTAATTCTATCTAACTACAGCAAATTAATTATCCAAATTAACTTTATCTATCCTGAACTTATTTAATCAAAATATGATCGAGATAATAATTATGTAACTGGATTTAAAGGTTATTAATACTCTATTTAGATGTAAGCAAAATGTCAACGGTTTTTTCTTTAATGAACTTTACAATTTTAAGAATTGTACAGAGTTATTGCTGACACAGAGCGCCAAGGAAATACATATCAATAAAATAAAACTTAGTATTGTGCTTGGTGGTTAAAATATGAAGATTATGAGGTTATAGTAGAAATGTGCATATCGTATTTTCACTGGGAGATGTAAAAACAAATTATTGTAGTATATTTACGTAATGTATTAAACAACAAAAAAAAACACAGAAATATAGAAATAATATATAAAAAATTAAGGAAGAATTATTAAGCCTTCACATTGTCGTCTATTATTTTTAATGCAAGTGTTTATTCTGTAGATTTTGCTGGCTAACAAATAGGCTTCCACGTCCGATCCTTCTATTAGAATATATACAGGATTAGAAGAATATTTACATTCAACATAAGAGAGACTTAAATCGGTAGGTTGGACGAAGCAGTACAGAGGCAGGCTCAGGAGGAAGCACAATGGACCTAATAAGGTCTAAGAGCGGATGAAGCTTTTGGTTAATAAAACCGCTCCAACCACTACTATGAGAAGAATAAGGAGAAACTTTTCAAACAACATGCTTACATTATTTCACTATAAAAATAAAAAGAAAAAGAAGAATTGTTGCATATTTTGGGATTCGTACAAATTTCACTTTGTACGTTTCATAAATCAAAACAGTCCAATTAAGAATAATAAAAAACTCTTTGTTTTAACAAAACTTCCACTATTTATTTAAAAAACTGCTTTTTTAAACTCAATGACAGCCGTTCCGCTAGACAACTAGCATCGTCAGATTGACATTACTATTTCTTTTTTAGCGAAACCGGCTGTCATTGAGTTTAAAAAAGCAGTTTTTTAAATAAATAGTAGAAATTTTGTTAAAACGAAGAGTTTTTTATTATTCTTAATAAGATGGACTTCCAAAAAGTAAGGGTTAGTACAATCAATTTTTAAAACAGTCCAAATTAAACATTTTTTCTGAGGATTTTTTATTTTATTTTGGAATTGTGATTATACCCTGTACCTAATATAAAATTTTGCAGGATCCTCAGTAAGAATGTTTTTTGGGCTACCGATTTTCATGAATATAAAATGATAAAATTTTCCTACAACTGCAATTTTTAATATTTATTTTAATAGTACATAGAATTAACCCATATTATTATAACCATGAAAATTAACGGAAAACTTAAAAATGGAGCTAGATCTTGCTGTTCCAATTTTTTTTCAGGAGCTGGAAATTGTCGCACAATATCGTTGGCAGAAATTTGACTATCATCCTTCTGATCTGGAAACACAAACGCCCATATGCATAGTCGATCTCTGGCGAAGCGGCGAAGATTCGCCGATCGCCGAGACAGAATTGCAATGCATAGTCAGCCGCTGTCTGTTTTGGTCATGCGCTGTTTAACCAAATTTGGCGACTTCATCGTTGGAGATGGTCATTATTATCTCCGTCGAGTCTCCGAGGGTAGTTCGGTGTTTATTTAAAGTGCATTTTGTCTCAGAGCCGTTTTAACTGGACCATAGTTCTCTAAAAATTTAAGATAATATTTATTATGAGCATATTTATGATTTACGTGAATATAGTACTCCACTAATATAGTACTATACTACTCCAAATAATATGTAAAGCCATGTAATTACAATATTATAAAGGAAAATATTCTCTTTCTGCAATGTTCAAGTTCAGCTGGTAATAAAGCCATTATCTATAATTCATTATTTTTCTGAACAAGTTTTCATTGTTTTGTTTCTATTTAAATTTTTTTATTGATTTCTAAAACTATCCCTTTTTGGAAGCATACATTTCAAGAACCATTAAAGTACAGGTCTCTGCGGTACCTAAAGACAAAATATTCTTGTTTTAAACAAGTGTTATTACTTTGTTTTCATGCACTAGGTAATAATAATAATTACTAAAATTATACCTTTTAGAAAGTATGGGTATTAATACACTTAAAAATTAGATACCTGAATATTATCTTTGAGTATCTGTCTTACTTGAAGGCAAAATTTCGGTATTTTTATATTTACATTTAGTTTCTGGAACAATAAAGTCTGTTTCAGAAATAAATATGTAGAGCAATAACATCTTATTAGGTATGCAAAAGACCAAAGTATTACAGGGTAGCCCACCAATAATTTATCCCATTTCCATGATTTGATCGCAGGTGTGTACTTGAGTCATTTTTGGTGACTCACCCTGTAGTCGTTCCGTTTTTTGCATGAGGAAAATGAGGTTTTATTGCTCTACATATTTCTGACACTGACTACAGTTTGATCAACTTTTTTTATTACTAAAAAATTATATTTTATTTATGTTTATGATGGCAAATTGAAGTTGAACCATTGTTTATATCTAAGGAGTATACATCTAATTAAACGTTTAGGGCCTTTTTCAAATTCCAATTTAAAAGCTGTATAATATACAATAGTTTTAGAACTACGAAAGTTTATCTTAAATATAAAATTAACTCTATTGTTTGAAAGCGTACGCATCTGTTTTTTGTTTTCGATTATAGGATATTTGCCAAGGATTTCCACAAAAATATCCTTCTTATGCCCTGAATATTTTAGCCATTTTACCAAAACACAACACAAATTAACAAATCGTCACTAATAAAACAAAGCACAACAAAACACGACGAGTAGGTACCTAAAAGATAATAACCTTTAAACCTTTTAAATTTTAAAAATCACAATACCAATAAAACTTCACAAACAAGCCATTCGGGCACACTCAATACCTAGGCTGTTCGACGGCGTACCGCTGGCGAAGAGACGCGAAGGAGATTGATTGTGCATTGTAAAATTTGAAGTCGTCTCTCCGCCGGCGAATCTCCAGACTCCACGACGAAATTTTGCCGGCGATTCGCCAGAGATCGACTATGCATACGGGTGAAAATATTGTCGCGGTGTCATTTTTAAAAAAATTACTAAAAGGTCTGACTGTGCTAGTTCCTCTTCAATCTAACCAAGAAAAAATTTAACTGTTTTTTTTGTAGCAAATTTAATGAGAAGAAAATCTCCTTTCTGGATATTCGTACGATCCCATCCACAATCTTTACCATTTTCAGTCTCTTCCATAAAACTATCATCTGATTCTTCGGAATAATTCTTAATTTCGCTTTCTGATGTTTCCTCGTCAAAAACTTTGCGAATGTGGGGTTTGGTTTTTACCTTTTATATTTCTTGCCTTGGTTTTTTTCTTTTCTATATTTCTTGCCTTTCTTTCCTCAGCCCTTTTCTGTTTTTCCTCATTTTCTCTTACTTTATTTTCTAATCTATTTTTTTCTGGTGTAGCGGTCAGAATAGTTGAATTTTTTTTCTTTCTTCCTTTCATAGAACTCACTGTCACGGCCTTTGGGTACGGACGAATCTGTTCCGGAGTAAGCTCGGAACATCGGAAATAATTACAATTTTGGAACGTTGTTCTTCGTTAGGTAAAACAGCTGGACAATTGTTGACTTGTGGATGAACATTTGTAGTCATTTCGGGCTAGACAAGTGAGTGGACTCCGGTTTTCGTAAAGCTAAATTATTGTGCCGCTTCATGAAATGTTTCATCCAGCAAAAAATGATTTTCCGACCATGATTTGGAACTTTTTTTCCAAGCTTAACAGCATAATCATATATGCAAAAGTTCGAATTTGGAAATAGGTTAGTCCATATTGTAACTTCGAAGATCGAAGAATATAATTTACTAGACTCTCCTCTTCTTAATTTAAAAAAATCTGCTGTGTTGTATATTTTGAAGAAAACTTTATTTCCGGTAATTATATCATTTATATTTTGTCGCTTGTTTTTTAAATATTTTATGCAACATGGACTTCTTCAATCCATATCTCTCTGCTATGTTTCTGATTGACCGAATTCTATTTTGTAAGTCGCAAAGGGCTTGAACTATTACGTTTTCAGGAATATTAGTTCTATCTGTTTTTCTCACCATTTTTAGAACTGTAAGATAAATAAAAATACTAAATTAGATTGTTTTGATATAAAAAAAAACAAATGGGGCACAAGTGGACAGTGTACCCCAACCCTGATGTCCACATCAGCCCCTTATGGTTAGTTTTTCAAAAGCAAAATCTGTTTTCACGCGGCAAAACTAACATAACCTTCTACCTGAACTGTCACAAATATTTGCCCGTGCTGTGATTTGCCCTGTCACAAATATTGGATCACGTGGTTTGGATTGCCTAATTGCAACTGACATTGAATCTATTATATGGTCATAAAACTATCTCACCGGTGTCATCTAGGAGAGAGAGTCAGAACTATTCGAAAAGAAAACTGTACGGAAAAAAATCCACTGTCTACTTATGCCTCTGTCCACATGTAAATTATAACATAACCTTCAAAGTTGTGCATTGTCATAAATTTTAAGAATACTTACGAAAATGGTACCTTAAAAATCGAATTTGGAAAAATTTTGCTTATATGTATTTAATTATGATACTTCCGTTATATTTCAAAGTATAATAATAACAAAATACCTCAAACAAAAGTTATTTCTGGAGATTTATAATGTTGCCGTTTGGAATCATTTCGTTGACATTTCCCAGTTTAACAGCATAGAACACAAATTTTGACGTCACACTTTCCCAGTCCATTGATAACTATGTGAGGTTAGAACGGGTAGAACAGTTTCAACGGGAGTACCAACCTTAAAAAGAAAAAGTTACTAAATATTCTCACCTTTTCAAGAATAACAATTTTGTGTCTGCGGTCGACTTTTTTATTTGACATTTGACGACTAGCGACATTTTTTGTCATTGTCACTAGTGACATTTTCCAGGATCGGGCCCCAGGTTTGTCAAACTTGTGTAATATATCCCTCAATTTGCGATCCTAGGTCAAATATTTTATAGGCACTGTTTCTAATCGTGATGTATATATAGTGTCATTGTTGAGCCCGTTCATGGTCCAACCCCCTCGTCAGTCAGCCCTGACTATTGAAACGAAGGTATGATATATGTACATTATGTTCGTATGTGCATTCCAATGTAGTCTGAGCATTTTTTAAGATCTTGATCGCATTGAATTTCTTTGGTCATGGTAATTACCAAACTATCACTGGAAGAAACATCTTCATCGACATCAGCCAAAGTTACGTTTCCAGATGCATCGATGAAGTGGTTGGTGCACTTAATAATCGCCATTGATCCACTCTTTTTGAAGGCCCTAAGCTATTCAAATGAGCGGCAAATTGATCCCACATATTTTTCGCTCTTTCTTTCCTCATTCTGACCCATAAACTCCATCAGAAATTCTTTTTGTTTTTTGTTGACGTATTTCTTATCACTTATTGTATTTTCGATTATAAAAAAATAAGTATTAAACAATTGATAACTATGTGAGGTTAGAACGGGTAGAACGGTTTCAACGGGAGTACCAACCTTAAAAAGAAAAAGTTACTAAATATTCTCACCTTTTCAAGAATAGCAATTTTGTGTCTGCGGTCGACTTTTTTATTTGACATTTGACGACTAGCGACATTTTTTGTCATTGTCACTAGTGACATTTTCCAGGATCGGGCCCCAGGTTTGTCAAACTTGTGTAATATCTCCCTCAATTTGCGATCCTAGGTCAAATATTTTATAGGCACTGTTTCTAACATATACATATACAGATACAAATATTCGCCCTTTAATTTTTAATAAATTTTATTAATATTAAAAGAAATGTACAATTAAAAAGACCATAATGTATAAAAATCATACTATAAATATATACTTTTGTTACAAACCATATCTTTGGCAACCAAGCGCAATAACGGTGACGGCTTGCCTCAAAGTACTTGTTCAAAATGACGTTTGACAAATCAATTGTGCTTAAGTATAAAATTATAGTGGTAGACTATTCTTCTTATAAAAAGAATCAACAGCAAGGTGACGTGTATTGTGCATGCAGGGACTGTACAAATACATTTTATTCAGAATGAAAAAATCTTGTTAATGTCACCGAGTCAACATTTCAACTTTTGATAATATTTCAAACTGGCAACATCGCGATCATACCGAGTTAAAGGCCCAAGGTTATTGACGACGGATTTTAAAATCCTTTGATGTTTTGCCGACATTCGTTATCTGTTTTAATGATTAAATTATGGTATAAGTTGAAATAATAATTATTGTTATGTTAATCTAGTGATTCAAGCGTGTATAAAATAAGAAAAATCTAATTTGTCTTTAATTGCAATAGGTTTTTGGTAAAGTAATCTTTTTTAATAAATTGTAAAAGCAAATTAGAACAGAAAAATGTAAATAAATAGTTTAACAATGAATTTAATAGCTTGAACAAAAGCAACATTGTTTTACTCGATCTTCTTGAAAGGTTTAAAAATTATCTGTTGGATCAAACAAATTTTTATGTTATTTTCATTTAGAATATTGACTTTCCTTCTGATGTTACTAAATTGGTCCTTTGAATAATTAATTTGTAGTTAGTAAAGCTTCCTACCATGACAGGTTAATCTCTAAGGTCTTTGTAATCAGGAATTTATGTCAATTTTTAATCTCTTCTGTTGTTGGAGCCATAAAAGGCGAACTTTCCGTTTACGGGAGTCAATTGAAGGAAAGCTGATGAGCAGGATGATTGATTAGTCTTCTAAATTTATTTACTGGGATAAAAGGACTTGCTGCCCTAGCTTTTTTAAAACGCCGTGTTTTCTCAGGAAGACCATTACTTTCTTAACCAGAGTACGTCAATAATAATTAAGGTAACTAATTTAATTATACTTTATTGTGCTTCTCAGACTTAGGGCGGAATTTTTTCTAACATTTTTTTTTGGTTTTAAGTCCTCAGTTGATCCGCCCCATTTAACTTTGTAAGATTTTTTATTTATCCACTTTATATTTTACAAAACCGTTGGTATCCATTCACAAAATGAACATATAAAGAAGCCGATTCAATTTGGTAAATTGTTTTGGTGCACAATACAATTCACTTCATTGCATTATTAATTTTTTACTCATTTTAAAGTTGGCAAGTTTACAATATAGTTGAAAGTAGGAGTCGATTTGTCGATAAACAGCCGCCGAAATGACTCCAGTTGCATTTCAAAATGTAAAATCAGAGGCGTGCACACAAAACCACCATACATATTTTTCAATAAAAAATTAATGCAGGGTCATAAAGCAATGATATTTAGAATATAAATATATCAGAAAAGAGAAATTTAATTAAAAGAAAAACCGTTCATTTGCAATAAGTTTAATCTAATACATAAAACTGATTTTCATGAATCTTAGCGTGCATATTGGCTGGGGTGGAGAATCGGACATCTACGAGTATTTTTAATCTCTAAATGTAACTGTGGTCCACCATTAAGTTTTAATTTAATTTTTTTTGGACAAAATTTGTTGTTTTTATTTTTTTATGACGCAGCCTACTAAAATACATATAACTCTAAATTTTCACCCCTCTACGACCAACCCTTAAATTTTATAAGTTTATTAAATAAGTTATTTTTTTTTTGAAAGAATATTTTTATTTATTTTGTAGTGACATATCGTCTACTCTTTTATTTAACAATTTTTATTATTTTATAATTTTTGTTATTCTATCCACAGATCCCCAATAAGGTTTTCAAGATGGCAATCAAATATTATAATTATAGTACGATAAATTCTTATTCATAGTTTATAATTTCAAGTTCCTTTAATTATGATTTTTTTTTTAAATTCAGTTTGATTTCCTGCCCTCGTTGGTAGACTACTGATCAACAATCAATCGATCAATTATCCCCTCCAGGTGTTCTCTATATATAAAAATGAATCCCTATTTTCCTTGGTCACGCCACTACACGTGAACGGCTGGACCGATTTCCCTATTTCTTATGAAAGAAAAAATTCAAAAAATTGCAAGGAAAATTAGCACTTCAGACGATGTAAACTTTTATGACGGTTGACAGAATGCGTAGGTACTGCCAATATCATCAAAGTATAGATTTGTACATGTACTACAGGGTGATCAGTTAAGGGTAGCGAGCGGCCATATCTCATAAGATATTGGTCGTATATATTTGAGAAAAAAAATCATGATAAAAGTCTTAAACGTTTTGTTCTATTTATCAAAATAAAGCGGTGGGGGAAGTTCAATTTTTTTTATAAACAATCCAAGTTTTCTCCCGTTTCTTTAGACCGATTTTAGCAAACTTTGGCTCATATGAAAGAGCATAATTTGCACTAATAACTCTTATTTGTCTCTCCAAAATTACTCTTGATTGTATAGTTCAACAAATGGAATGCATATTATAACCAAAACAAAACCAAAGCTACTTTTACCTTAGAAACATAGATATTTGTGAAAAAAAGGAAAAGTACGGATCCCTAAGTGCTGAAGATCAATATGTTTACACATTAAATTTAAAAAGTGGAGCCCTGTTAGAACGACGATAACTGGGAACTACCCCAGGACAGAATGTCAAAAAAATTTTAATTCACAAGAAATTTCACGGTAAAGTAAAAACAGACAATGGGATCCCATAGTAATATCGCAGATAGGCAAGAACACAATCTTATGGTATACTGATGGGTCCAAAACTGAAAGAGGCAAAGGGATAGGGATTTACGGAACTAGAACAAAGCTCCTTCAGAGTTTAGGCTTACATCCTACCATTTTCCAAGCAGAAATATACGCCATTGGAAAATGTGCGCAATTCAACATTGAAAAGAAATACTGCAAGCAGAACATCACTATTATGTCTGACAGTCAAGCAGCAATTAAAGCACTCAAATCCAGCGTTATAACATCTAAATTAGTCTTGAAGTGTCTAGAAAGACTGAACGAACTGGACAGGAATAACACAGTTACACTTCTATGGCTCCCTGGACACTCGGGAATAGAAGAAAATGAAATGGCAGATACGCTTGCCAGAAGGGCAGCAAGTATGTCACTAATGGGACCTCAATCATTCTGTGGCATAGCCTACAGTTCCATCCTCAATGAACTCAGTGGCATTGAGAATATGGAAAAGATCGAACATTGGGAGAACCTACCAAAAATAAGGCAGGCGAAAGCCATGCTAGGTAGTTACAACCCCAAAAAGTCCAAACAATGTCTTGGGCTGAGCAAAAATAACCTAAGAATTATTACAGCTATGTTAACGGGACACTGTAAACTAAGAAGACACCTACATAGACTGGGGATTGAGAAAAAGGCAGAATGCAGGTATTGTGAAATGGAGGAGGAAGACTCAATACACATACTCACAGAATGTCCTGCCCTAGGAAATACAAGAGCTCATCAACTAGAAGCACAAAAAATAGAAGAGGATGACTAACCTAACTTGATGCCGATCGACATCCTAACGTTCATAAAGAAAATGGGATTAGATGCGGTGATTTAAATACGGGAAAACCAAACGTCTAAGCAAGTAAGGGGGCACAATAGATCTCACAGGTCGCAGTGGTCAACCCCTTCATTACATTACATTACATTAGAATGACGATACAAAGAAAGACCAACGAACAGATACAAACTTACTTAAAGATTGTCAGTTTTTTGAATAACTAAAACAAACAATGATATTTATTGACAAAATAAATATTGACAATTAATCTAAGTAACCTAATTCGCAAACAGTACTTTTCAAACGTTCCAACACTTTCCTCTAGTAGGTTGCTCATCTTTATTCCGGTTAGCTCGACGAAATGTAGATATTTCTCTCTAGGCAAACTCTTCGTTAGAAAATCAGATGCTTGCCTTTTTCTCTTATGCATAAATTTATTCTTCTTCGAAAATTAAAATCCGCTCTATCTAGTAACTGCTGATTGTGTCTAATTAATGTGCATTTATCAGTAATGTAATTCCACAATTCTTCCTGAGACGCAACTGGCGATGAATGCACAGATTCGTTCAACATTCCCCAAATAAAGAAATCACATTTGTTGAGGTCAGGTGATCGTGGGTGCCAAGCTTAAGGGCAATTATTCCCTCTTCCTATCCACATATTAGGATACTGGTGGTTTAAAAAATTTCTAACATCCATACTAAAATGAGGCGGGGCTCCATCGTGCATAAACCAATGTTCCAGCCTTATTTGTATAGGTACCTCGTCCAGTAGATAGAAAAGAGTGTTTTGCAAAAATTCTTGCTTTATTCAGCCGATTCGGTAAAACAACAGGACCAATTAAATAGCGATCACGATCCAAACATTTATTTTAAATTCTCGTTGGAAATGTCGAGGAGTTATTGCATGGGGGTTCACGTCAGAATACTCATAATGGTTGTGCAAATTTGTGATACCTCTTCGAGAAAATCTCCCGGTAAAAGTTCTTGCACTTTTTGTAGATGACAAGGGTGCAGTAGATTGAGACGGATAAGTCTATGCATAGAAGTCTGTAGTATACCAGTTGGCCTATAGAGCGGGTCACAGTTATTATGCAGCGTGGCCGGCATAGGCCAATGTAAATCTTAGGGGCGAATATTCAACACTGTTGCCGCTTTGGTTACGGCTTGAACCACAATTAACTCAGCCAATTTATTTTCGTAGAAACGTTTTATTATGAATTTTGCAAAACAGATATATTCTACATAATAAATATTATTAAAAAATGGAATTTAAATCTATTTATGTAGATTGTAATCAGTATATACCTGATCACTTGATGGATTATTTAGGTCTCTACTAAATCTCTCAGACAAATCCTAATCCTATTGCCAGTGAAAATATTATTTAATTACAAAGATGCTTACTATTTTTACCTGTATGATCCCTTGATCCTCGTAAACCGTTATGTAATATTCCTGGAATTTAGAGGTAAGTAAATGTACAGGTAAGTAATAACATAGGCAGGTACCTATCTGTTTCTGCTGATAAACGAAAGGGCATTATTGAAACAACAGCCATGCAGTTAGCAGCACCGTTTGAAAAATTTAAACAAGGTGAAAATCTTCATCGTCAAACCAAGAGGCTTTTATTGAATATTTTAACGTATACGTTGAATACAAAAGATGACAAAAGTGTGACAGCGAAAATAGAACTGATTTCTGAAATGACTGGCCTTAGTGTGAGAACAGTGTATAATCTGAAAAGCGAAGCCGCTACTGGACCTTTGACATCGCCAAAAAAACGAAGACGGAACAGCAGCCAGTCGAATTCAAGACTGATTACCTACGATGAAGGTATCCAATCGCAAATATGAAAAGCTGTGCATGAATTCTACTCCGAAAATATTCCACCAACACTGGCAAAAGTTCTTGCTAAAATAAATTCAGACGAAAATGAACCAAATTTTTCTAAAAGTACGCTAAGACGCTTGCTTAACGATATGGGGTTTGTTTATGGAAAGAGAGGAAGAGATTCGATTCTAATAGAAAGAGCTAATATGATCGCCTGGAGGCACAAATATTTAAGATCAGTGAAGAAGTTCCGCGAAGAAAGATATAACGTAATATATCTGGACGAGTCATGGATTAATGTGGGCCACAATGTAAATTTTGAATGGAAAGACACTACCATAAAAAATGCCCGAGATGCATTTGTCAAAGGACTGACAACAGGACTGAAGGCTCCAAGTCAACGAGGACCGAGATTTGTTCTTCTATTCTATTCAATTTTTTTTGAAAACGAAGAGGATTTTCAAAAAATAACTAGAGTAAGAAATGTTTTAGAATTAAATTACCCACAAAACAAAGTAATTTTTTTCTAAATCCGTCAGAGCGTTAAAAAAATATCGGTCATTTTAATGTCGCATGATTCCCCAACCACCCTGTCAAATACTATGATTAATGTCATTTACTGCTATTGGTACACCCACAAAATGTACCAAATTTGGTTCTTTTAAATTTAAATATAAGGAGATATTGATTTTTTTTCTAAATTTAAAACTTCCCTTTTAAAGTTATAACTTCTTACGGAAGCAACTTGGCATAGAGGTAAGTTGCGTTAAATCGCCCTATTTTGAGTTCCACTACACGTTCTTGCTCCGTCAGTTCATTATAACAGTATTTCTATTCACTCAGCTACTGTCAAATGATTATGAATAATATAAAACATAATTTAATTTTTCTTTATCAGTCATCATCTCGACAGCTTCTACAGAAGCTGCAGCATGCATGCTGCAAGTTGAACTAAAACAACTCAAGATTGAATATTTAAGATATACATCCTGTGTTGCATATCCTAGCCTAATGACTGCTGACTAACTTTTGGTCAACCTAAGTGATATTTCTTAGAACGACATCAATGACTAAGTACAGTTAAAAGTTTTTTTTAAAGAATACTTTAACTTAAATGGCAGATATGACTCTGGCCATAACTGTCTTGACTGCCACCTCCTAAGGTTAGTGTGGAGGAGTACTCCCCTCCAGAGGAGCAACCTTTTTTCAGCGATGGGTATTCCTGGTCTAGTGTTAGTGGACATAGCTGTTAGCGCCATACCTGCTCGAATCTTTGGCGCAAATTTACACATCATTGTGCCAACTCAACTAATTTTACTTCGTGTATAGTAATTACATAACCTAACAAGCATTATTTCAGGTAGTTGAATCCCATTAAAGTTGAACTAAAACAACTCAAGATTGAATATTTAAGATATATATCCTGTGTTGCATATCCTACCCTAATGACTGCTGACTAATTTTTGGTCACCCTAAATGATATTTTTTAGAACGACATCAATGATTAAGTACAGGTAAAAGTGTTTTTAAGAAATACTTTAACTTTTATCAATTATTTGTCCTAAAGTACTTTGTTATGGGTCACAGAAGATTATCGCAATGTAATATAAACATTTATCAATTTGCAAGCAACATAATCAAATACCTAACTCATCTGTCATAAATTCATCATAAATTAGTTTTTCAAATTAACCTGTTGATACAATTTCCACAATAAATTATGAAAGAGATTTTATCAGATAAATAAATATTTATCATTATGATTGGGTGATGGTGTAATTCATTTGCGCCAGACATTACTATGGATTTTTATTTACTTTATAATTATTACAGTGTAGATTAAAATATAAAATAAGCTTAATCTTCTTCATTGAAAGTTTAAGAAAAAAATAAATTCTTGTTTTGATAATTAAAAAATGTGTCATCCATCAAGGCAGATGTAAAATATAGAACTTACTTTCGTAAAAGTAATTTGCATAAAAGAATAAATGAAAAAAAATTATGTAAAATAATTAGCTAAGATTTTTTGAGGTTAAGTAATTTATTTTTATTCTTTTTCATTTATAATTGCACAAGAGGTATGCATTTCATGGGTAAATTTGAATAGTTTATTGAGAATCACTGTTGCCTTACAATTTGACAGGAAATTTGCTAAATGAAAAAGTATCTGGTTTAAGATAGAATTTAAAAAAGTTATTTAAACTACCATCAAATTTCTTATTTAGTTAGATGAAGTAAATACAGTATTGATTGCGCTGAAGCAATTTTATCCGAAATTGGTTAATGTCATTCCTTAGACCGCGGCTAAATGATCTTAATATTCAAACTAATGGTATGTGTCACGCATCTGTAGATATTTTAATTGATGCTGATATACCAGCGAAACGGTTCTCTTATTCTCAACAACTGGCAATGAATGCTAAGTTAGGATGACCTTTGATTGGAAAAGCATAACACTATATAACTTTTTATTATCTTATAAATTATTAGGTTTGTAGAACACTAGGCATTGCACATCTAGAACATTAGGAAAGCAAGCAAAAACGTGACCAAGAATCTTAAAAGTCAACAAATTACCAGATGGATTTAGGGAAAGGACCTAGTAAAACTATCTAGTAACACAACCTTTCTGTATCATTCGACAGTTATACTGATTTTAGACGGAAATTTGTCCATGATGAGATCAACATCGGTGACTACGAGATAACCGTTTTTGGAGACAATCGTGGCGCACTGAGCCTAGCGGAGAATCCAATATATCATTCCAGAAGCAAACACATCGACATACGGCATCATTTTTTTCGGGACTTATTAAAAGAAAAAGAGTTTGAGTTGCAACATGTATCGACCTAAAACCAAGCATCTGATTTTCTAACGAAGAGTTTGCCTAGAGAGAAACATCTACATTGCGTCGAGCTAACCGGAATGAAGATGAGCAACCTACTCGAGGGTAGTGTTGGAACGTTTGAAAAGTACTGTATGCGAATTAGGTTGCTTAGATTACTTGTCAATATTTATTTTGTCAATAAATATCATTGTTTGTTTTAGTTATTCAAAAAACTGTCAATCTTTAAATAAAGTTGTGTCATTGTAAGTTTGTATCTGTTCGTCGGTCTTTCTTTGTATCGTCGTTCTAATGTAATGTAATGTAATGTAGGGGTTGTCCACTGCGACCTGTGAGATTTATTGTGCCCCCTTACTTGCTTAGACGTTTGGTTTTTCCGTATTTAAAGCACCGCCTCTAATCCTATTTTCTTTATGAAGGTTAGGATGTCGATCGGCATCAATTTAGGTAAGTCATCCTCTTCTATTTCGTGTGCTCCAAGTTGAAGAGCTCTTGTATTTCCTAGGGCAGGACATGCTGTGAGTATGTGTATTGAGTTTTCCTCCTCCATTTCACAATACCTGCATTCTGCCTTTTCCTCAATCCCCAGTCTATGTAGGTGTCCTTTTAGTTTACAGTGTCCCGTTAAGATAACTGTAAGAATTCTTAGGTTATTTTTGCTCAGCCCAAGACATTGTTTGGACTTTTTGGGGTTGTAACTACCTAGCATGGCTTTCGCCTGCCTTATCCCTGGTAGCTTCTGCCAATTTTCGATCTTTTCCATATTCTCAATGCCACTGAGTTCATTGAGGATGGAACTGTAGGCTATGCCACAGAATGGTTCAGGTCCCGTTAGTGACATACTTGCTGCCCTTCTGGCAAGCGTATCTGCCATTTAATTTTCTTCTATTACCGAGTGTCCAGGAAGCCATAGAAGTGTAACTGTGTTATTCCTGTCCAGTTCGTTAAGTCTTTCTAGACACTTCAAGACTAATTTAGATGTTATAACGCTGGAGTTGAGTGCTTTAATTGCTGCTTGACTGTCAGACATAATAGTGATGTTCTGCTTGCACTATCTCTTTTCAATGTTAAATTGCGCACATTTTCCAATAGCGTATATTTCTGCATGGAAAATGGTAGGATGTAAGCCTAAACTCTGAAGGTGCTTTGTTCTAGTTCCGTAAATCCCTATCCCTGTGCCTCTTTCAGTTTTGGACCCATCAGTATACCATAAGATTGTGTTCTTGCCTATCTACGATATTACTATGGGATCCCATTATCAGCTTAACTTTTACCGTGAAATTTCTTGTGAAGTTAAATTTTTTTGACATTCTGTCTTGGAGTAGTTCCCAGTTATCGTCGTTCTAACAGGGATCCACATTTTAATTTTATTGTGTAAACATCTTCAGCATTTAGGAATCCGTACTTTTCCTTTTATTAACAAATATCTAATAATAATATATCGATTTCTAAGGTAAAAGTAGCTTTGGTTTTGTTTTGGTTATAATATGCATTCCATTTGTTGAACTATACAATCAACAGTAATTTGTAACAGTACCTGTTAATATTTTAAGCACCTGGTATCCTAAATATTAAATTCAATTAGTACCGCTAGCTCCATCTATTCTCAAACATTTTTAATAATAAAATAATGAATACGGTCTCTATAATTATAATTGGAAGTTCAAAGTAGCTACACTACGAGGTGTACTAATGAGTTGGCATTATCGAGTTCAATAGGTTTTAATAATTATTCCCAGTCTCATTTCTTCTATTGATTTACTGTCATATACAGTTATGTTTTTTTTCCAATTTTATAATTCCTTTTTGTTAAGATATTTACAAAATATCGAAAGTTATATTATATTTTATTATATCAGATGAGAATTTCAACATATTTCATTATTATTCAAAGAATCTTTTTATGGTAATTAAAAGTATTAATGATAATTTTTTATAAAAGGCTGGTAAAAGTACATTTCTGGAATTTTGATTAGTGTGTAAGATTATTAAAAAGTAAATTTAATGTAAAAATGTATCTTTTGTAATCTATTAAAATACGTTAGCATCTAACTGTAGATTTCGGACTATGCTGATTTGTACTTTTTGTGCCAGAAAAGTAAATGTAACACATGTTTGACACTGGTAATTTTCAGAAAGTTGGAATATAATACAGTAAACTAGAGGCAACTCGTTAATTGAAGATTCTGTAAACCAGAAGCATCTCTTGAATTTGGAGATTCCGTAAACTTGAACAGCTTGTAAACTTTAAGCTCTCGTATGTACATTCTTAACTGGATTATCTCTACAAATGGGGCAGATCATCCCTCCACTAGTGATCTTCCATAATCATTTGGAACCACCTAGACAGTGCCGTAGCGACCCCAAGGTGCGGCGAAGGATCGTCCACTATTGTAACAGATAAGTTTATTGTGATCTATCAAGTTTACTGTTCCCATATTTTTCTCTTTTATTTCCGTGTATATCTATCTATATCGTCAACTGTATTTGAATAAGTATTTTTAAAGAACTGTTTGCGGATTATTTTGTTGTAACGTATTCTCTACCTCATTAATTTCAGCACCAAGGAAATCTTATTATCTTTTATATGTTTGTACATTTTCAAATCATTTTTTTTATCTTCATAGACAGTTTTTTCTGACATCTTTCTGTCATCTTATGATACTTATTTAAATAACTCAGCTTAAAACAACTTTCTTCAGTAGTATCATAAAAAATAAAAAGATTTCAGTGGCGCCCTTATAATTTCTTAAAGAAACAAATATTGTACAATAGTCAGAGCTAATGAACTTACTCACCCCTAGCCGAGGTATTTAACTATCATAATTTTTGTGTGATAAACATTTATAAATTCTGTTAATTATTGAAGTATCTTTTACAACTAATTAAAGACGAAATTAAGCTTAATGTTTGTTTTATTGCAAATTACATTTTTTCTTTTGGTATATTGTTATTTTTTCAAAAAAGTTAACTAAATATTTTTATAAATTCACTATCAACAGGAAACTCATATTACAAATTGTCGCCCAACGCACAAATAATATTACAAATTTTGGAGAGAGTTAAGGAATTAGTATCTGTCAACCTGACGATACATGATTGTGTAATCAAATCAGTTGCGAATTAAGCTTAATTTTTATGTTAAATCGTGAAAGATATAAATAAATTGTTTTTTATATCCGAGATGAAAATCACTTAAAAAACCTAATTGAATATCTGCATAAATACGATCCCAAATTCTTGCATATGGATAAGGGATATGGATTCATATAGTTTTATTTAAGACTAACAGTAATTATGAATAAAGGATTTAAAGAGTTTATTTGTATGTTGTTCATAAAAGAAGGTATTGGATAAAAACGTCCCGAAACATTAAAATAAATGAAATTTATGTTACGGGAATTTATTTAAAATTCGCTGTTCTGATTCTAAAACTTAAACCATTTTTCTTTTGTTTTATCTAAAGCTCTTTGTGAAACACACAAAAATGAATATTAATCTACGTCCCTTTTGGGCAAAAAATCCCTTCTTTTAAATTATGAAAATAAAAAATGGTTTATACACATAAAAGCGATAAATACAATAAGGGATGTAATAAAATTTATTATGGAATATCCTAATTATACGGTATTCTTTAAAATAAATTTAATTATTGAAAATCAGAATTAATGTCGAAAACCCATTGAATAGAATTGGTCTTGATTCTTTAGATCTAAATAGAATAATTAAACAGGAATACTGACACAAATTTAGAAGAAATAAAAAGTATATTAGCAGGTGGTATAGTATTTTTCACAGTAAATGGTATTGGCTTATTAACTGCAATTAACTACCCAATTTAATCTCATTGTGTAGAAAATCATCAGGTAAAAGATGCAAATGTGCTACTTAAGAAATTTGAATGTTGCATAATGTAGGAAATATACAAGCAATTTATTTAAATATTACAATTCTGTTCTATATTTAGTTCAGTGTCGCTATTGCTATCCTCATCTAAATTAATTATAATTGGCGCAATTGATTTTACACAAACGTACGAGTTTTCAACATTTATAACGTGACTAACAGAACTTTTCCAACTCTCGGTAGAAATGTCATTCATACAGTTCCTAATTCTACCACACTACCACTTAAAGTCGGAGAAGTAATTTTTTCCGCGAACACTCGATTTAAGTTGGTGCCACATAAGCTCTAGGCAGTAGTATGAGGGAGGTAGTCGTATGTCCCAAGTCCTGCAATTGTATCACAAACATACGTTTTTTTTAAAGAAAATGACTGCAGCACTTGTAAAAGTTCTTTTTTTGTATAATTTTCATCAAAATTTTATGTCATTTGCAGCCCTGAAGTTTTGAATCTCCAATTTCGTATACTTTGAGTAAGGAATTTTTTGCAATTGTCGACTATGATAGCTTGCATTGTCCATTACTACAAAGCTGTTTGGCGGAATGTTGGGTAACAGACAATTTTTAAATCAATCTTTAAAAAGCTCTGCTGTCGTATCTTCGTGATAATCAACACAAGAGTCCTTAATATTTTTGGCAGAAATCTACATAGCGTTTGGGATCCAACCATTTTCTGATCCTGCGTGTAATATTGTAATTATCTTCTCTTTATTTGATGGTGCTTTTGTTTTACACTTATCAGAGGAATTAGACCATCCTTTGGAAGGGTCAAACGTGCGTGTCAAACCACGTCTCGTAGAGGTAGAGTATTGGCCGATTTTCAGACCGGCATTTTCTTATTGACGTTATATATTCAGAACGCCAGTTTATTAATCGTGTGGATTCCATTATTACATGTCTCTTGTCAATTTTGCGATATTTAAAGCCCATTGCAGACAGAGCTCGCTAAAGAGTAGTGAGGCCATAGTTGTTGATGTGAGTTACGTCATTGATGAGCCGCTGTTTCAGACTTTTTATTGTAGGGACACGCTGCTCATCGTATATAGTGTAGATTTTTCGCCTTATCAAATCTTTTTCCCAGTCGTCTAGACTTTTTGTGACACCGGAATCTTTACGCTTTTTTCTTAATTCCATGGAATTTTTAACAATTCGTCTAACTGAAGTAAGAGGCACTTTCGTCAAATTACTGGTTACTCTTGCTGCAGCACCCGCGTTATATCCTTGCTGAAGTAAGGAACTATACACATTTTTTTATAATGATTTTGGCGTCACCAGATAAATGATTCTTCTTTAACGAACCACTGGAAAAAGCAATATTCCTTTTTATCCACGGACGCCACATACTGCGTATTCTGTACGTTGGGGTATAAAATCTTTGCTATTAATGTCTGTAATAACAAATAAATTTTATAAAATTATTGCACGCCGTAACACTAGTAAACACTTCCAATGAAATACAAAGACTAAAATGAATAAGAAGTGTAAGCTGTAATCCTCTACAATCCCGCTCTGAGAAACAAAATTACCTGAATCAGGTCTTTTACATTTATAATGTGCATCTCGGATTTTAAAACCTAAGGGTCTAATTGGTTTTATTATAATCCTTCAGTTAATACCATTTATTGTGAACTACTATACTTTAAATACAACTCAAGGGTTTAATAATGTACTACTAACTGAAGCTAAAGCTAAATTGTATATTATTATACATCCATAAGTAGAAGTCGATTTAATATGTAACTAAATTTTACCGCTAAATAATTTTTTGGGTATGATAATTACGGATATACAGTAGAAAAAATTGACCTTTACCCTGACGTCAGTATAACAGCAAACAGTAGTAAACACACAGCGTTCCTTTTCTACTGCTAGTAGAAACACATCAAACAATTACACACACTTGTCTATTAAGCAATGACATACGTTCTTTTTAACTCTAATTATTATTACTTTCGAATGTTGGAAAGAGCTAGCACCAAAAACGTTTAAATGGTTGATTTCATAAGAATTTATTTTGACCTCATATGACAAATGTAATTATTTTAATACATCGAGTGTTTTTCAAAGCTGTTTATCATTTACATTAAAATAAATTCTATTAAATTGTTTTTTTCTTCAAAACCTCTTATTTGTTACTTTACGGTAAATACAAAAATTAATTTCACGCAAATTAACATTAAGCACACGACAAAGCAACTGTAGCCATTTTTGACTCCGATTCATTTTATTTGCAAAACCTCTGATTTGTTATTTTGTATCAAAATAATTGTCATAAGAGGTCACAAACTTACTATATATCTAATAGAGACAACAAACTCAATGTTGAAAGTTCTGACTTTATTATTGCGCCATCTGCCTGGTTGGGGTAAAAACTAAATGAAGGCGGCAATATTTAAATCTAGTTAGTCTGATTACCCGCTGCGCTGTACAAAAATCATTTGGGATAAATAATTATTGAAGTTGTTTAAGGTACTGTAATACTTCTGGTTTATAAGAAATTATTTTTTAAATGGATTATATTACTAGTGTAACTAGTTGCTTATGAATTAAAAAAACTAATATTTCAAAACTCAAGAATATAATAAAATCCATCATAAATAATTTTTTTAAATATAAAGATTATTTCAAATATATAAATTTATTTATTCTTTGTTGAATTGGACAGTAGTTTGTGATAATTAAAATAAAGCCATAGTTCGAAAATTACTATTCTTGTCGATCATAAACATGTTACAAATATATAAAATAGTAACATATTATATAAAAAGCACGTTGTTCTTTATACAGTGTGTAAAAGCCAAATGGAATAAATTCATTATTTCGGTTACTGTACATATTTATAAAAAATCCCGAAACACGTCAAATTTAAATTATAACTTGACATTCTTTAACGTGAAAATGCAACCCCTACCTTTAACCCCCTTAGAATGACAGGTACAACCCCCAATTTTTTAAATGGGAAGTATAGGCTTGTGACATATCATTTGAAAGGTCTCTTCATTCTCTATTCAAAAATGTTATTGTTTTTAAATTTGATGCAAAAATTACCATAAAAAAAATTGTTGTTGTTACCGAAATTCGCTAAAATATACTTGAAACTTATTACAATATACTTAAAACTTATTTCCCGTTTAGGTCTTGATAATGAGAAAGTGAACAAAAACCAAAGCAATGTGGTTTTTAGATGGTAACCATTAAAAAACTTTAAAGAATTTCCGTGGCAACGCTATTTTAACAAGCAGTAGTAAATTATTTTATTTAAGTTGTCATTGTTGTAATTTAAGTATAAAGTTTGTTTAATTCAATTCTGAAAAATGGTTGGATTAACAGAAATGCATAAAATAACAGTTTTACAAATGATTGGTTACGGAGATAACATCCGAACACAACAGGAAGTAACTCGCCTATTTCATGAGAAATTTCCTAATTTACTACCTATATCCCAAGGAACAATAAGTAAAATAGAAAAGCAGTTTCGCGAGTTTGGTCATGTAAGGCAGATAAAAAAAGCAGCTGCCAATGCACTGAGTGATGAACTCAAATTAGATGTGTTGCTTGAGTTTTAGGAAAACCCACATACATCGAGTAGACAGGCATCCACTACATTCAATGCTAGCCATACATCGATAGCAAACATATTAAAAAGAAAATAAATTGCATCCGTATAAGATGATACCTACTCAGGAGCTCATGGAAGACGATTTTGATAGGAGAACTTTTTTTTGTGAGCAAATGATGGACATGTTGGATAACAATATTATCCAATAAGAAGACGTTATGTTTTCTGATGAGTGTACTTTTTTACTTAACGGTCATGCTAATCGGCAAAATTGCCGCTACTGGTCCACGGAAAATCCTCACTGGATGAGAGAAGAACACACTCAATACCCTCAAAAGGTTAATGTTTGGGCAGGGATTGTAGGGAACAATATCATTGGTCCCTTTTTTATTGAGGGCAACTTGAATGGCAACAATTATTTGGCACTACTTCAAAATGATGTCATTCCAACGTTGGCAAATTTATATCCTGATCCAGGTAATCCTCAAGTTCCAGCGAATACGATATGGTTTCAGCAGGATGGAGCACCACCACATTACCAACTTAATGTCCAGCAGTACCTCGATACAATATTTCCCAATCGGTGGATAGGGAGGCGAGGATCGATTAATGGCCAGCGCAATCACCTGATCTTACATTATTAGATTTCTTTTTATGGGGATATGTGAAGAGCCATGTGTACAAAACTAAACCTTCTGATTTAAATGACTTAAAAGAACGAATAACGCTTGCGATTAGGTCGATCACGCCTGATATGTTAAATAATGTTATAAGACAGTTTTATTTGAGATTAGGATGTTGCCAAGACGTTCGCGGAGAACATTTTGAACATCTACTTCATTAACATTCATAGTTCTTTTTCGTGTTCTACATTTTATTACGTTTTCCATTACATTTTAGTTTTTGATTGTATTGTAGCGAATTTCGGTAACAACATGATATTAATTTTTTTTATGTTAATTTTTGCATTAAATTTAAAAACAATAACACTTTTAAATAGAGAATGATATGATATATCACAAGCCTATACTTCCCATTTAAAAAATTGGGGGTTGTACCTGTCATTCTAAGGGGGTTGAAGGTAGGGGTTGCATTTTCACGTTAAATAATGTCAAGTTATAATTTAAATTTAACGTGTTTCGGGATTTTTTATAAATATGTACAGTAACCGAAATAATGAATTTATTCCATTTGGCTTTTACTCAGTTGGGTACTCAGTTCTGGGCTTGTGTTGTTTTGATTGTTATTGTCACATTACATATTCGATATTGAATTTATATATTATTGTAAATGTTTAAAGAATAATTAACATTTAATGTCAATTCTCTTTGTTGGGTTGTGTTAATTATTTATTATCATTAATGTATATTACACATTGTAAAACGACAATTTTTTAAAATGGAGAAATTAAAATAAATTCATTTTAAAATGGCAATCAGAGATGATAAAAAATCCAATCAAATTGTTTTAACATCAATTGTTACCCAAGCTAAAAAACACTTATATTATAGCAGGTGATCCCCATGGAATGGAGTTTCATGAATTACTAGCTAAAACATTTATTTCTCTCGAAGGTGGGAGTAAAGGTATAAGTACTTGGCACCATGTCGTAAAAGTTTGAACCAACTTCACTTGAAAGACTTGCTTTTTAAAAGCTTGTCGCTTTTAAACTTTTGCACAAGGGCACGATAACAAATAAGTTTCACCACCTACAGAAAATTAAATTAATATTTTTAAAATCTTATTTTTTATTGCAGTTTTAGATTTTATATAAAATAATTTAGTATATACTTATATAATCAAAAGTATTCATACTTAGGTAATAATATTTTCAGTAATAATATAACAAGAGAGTGAGAATAAATTGAAAATAATTTGACAGATTGTTTGAAAACTTGTTGCCAGGCAATTGTCACGAGAGCCCACTGGGTTCGAGTGGCTATTGCCAAATGGCAAGTTTGAACAAAATCTTTCAAATTATTTTTTAATTTATGGAACTCTCGAGTTATATTTGACAAGATTATTTTTTGATTCACAAATTTTTACAATAAAAAAGATCAATAAAACTATAATAAAATTATTGAAAAATTTAATTAAACTAACTAACAATATATGAAAATATCGTTGACACATTGTGAATATATTAAAAGAATTAACAATTTAATTAGTACAATGAAAAACGCAATTATTAAAAATATTTCTAGACTCATTATTTATTGAGGATTTGGAATTGCTTGTTATATTAAGTGTTTCTTCCTGCGTTATTTTCTCTAAAGTTATTTATTATATTTGAATGATGTTCTTGGTTCAATTGTAAGTATGGTTTAATCGAACTTGCAGAATTATGACCAGTGACCTTGATTGGTTCTTGTTCTCCTACACCAACTTTTGAAAGGTTACTAACTGCACTTGGTCTGGCAGAATGGTTAGTTATTTTTTTAGTAACTGTGTCTAGACCTACTTTTTCTGGGGATTCTTTCATCCATTTTGAAATGGAATTTATTCCCACAGGAACGTTTTTATTTCAAAAACCATGAGTTTGCCAAGCCGGATTTGGAGTAATAAACAAGCGTTCGGTATTAATATTTTCTTCACGTTTACTCATTAGTTTTTCAAAAAGACGAATAGGGCAAATATCTGGGTTATTTATGTTTAGAGTCAACCATTTACTATTAGCGCACCTTTGTTCTCCACCCTGTGCAGTTTTTGTAAAGATGGGATTGTATTCAATGCGACCAGTATTTAATCTTTTTATGTCGGTTTGTTTTTTAAAATAATGAACTAAACATTTCGTAGCTTCTCCTCCCCTCCAAGCTAGTTCATATGATGCAACGTGAAAAAACTTTCTTTGCAATCCACATGGTGTATCTTCGCCCCAAAAGTTAAAAATTTGCAACAATTCTGTATTAGAAAGTACCACAGAACTTTGTTTGTGCTTTTCAGGATGTGTTTGTAAAATTCTTCTTTTTGCATCTTTTGCATTCCGAGCATTTCTGAATTCTATATAATGGAAAGGATCAAAGGACCTGTTATACTTCTTAAGGTAAAGTTCTTGAACTAATTTTGCCGTTTTATTCCACATTGTCTTTATTACTGCTTCTTTATAATCATTTTCGTCTTTTTTTTAATGTTATAAGCCCAATATTTTAAAATGAATGCCAGAGTAGCTGTTGTAGTAGATTGATCCAGAATATAATTTCTTTCTTTGGTGAAGGTCTTAAATTGTCTCCATATAGACTGATTACTTATTAGAGTATTTTTCGAAGTAGTTTCTAAAATATTTTTTGTAATTTCTGCATCAGAAAAGGTACCAAACCGGTGACTTTCACCCATTTCGCGTTGACACAATAAAGTAATTAATTTCACAAGTATTTGACAGTTGCTAGGCAAATAAAAGCTACAGTGATTATTTCCGACAATTTCCGCAGGTAATAACGAGCACGAGTTGGGAAACGCCGGGTAAGGACCCCTGTTTCTAGGCAATAAACACCTTCGATAAAAATGCTTTTGGCAACCTGTATTTTTTGTACAGCTTATCCTTTTCTATAAAAATTAACTTTTTAATTTGCTGCAACCATATTATACACACCTATAAGGGAATAGAATAGTCATTAATTTTGAAAAACTATTAAAAATTAAAAAAAATCAACTGTTCTCTTTGTTAAATACATATAATTTATTAAAAAAGGAGCATTTTTATTTAAATACAAAATACTACAACAGGCAAAAAAATTTACTTCTTGATCTTTGATTGGAAACCTTTCATTTGTACCATTTTTCCATTATTAAAGCAACTGTTCACCATATTTACACACACTATATAACTTCAAACATTCAAAATTCAAATTCTCTGCCCTCAACTAGAAAATGGACGACACGCTACAATTTCGTGTCGGATCGTGACAGTTCGGATCATGTGGCCCTAATTTCTGATAGTAGCGACCTCATGGCGGTAAGAGTGGATATACCGTGTACGAGGTCAACATAAATTCTTATAAATACAATCGTTTAAACGTTTTTGGCGCTATCTCTTTTCAACATTCGAAGGTCATAATTATAGTTGAAAAGAAGGTATGTCATTGCTTGATAAGCAAGTGTACATAATTCTTTGATGCATTTCTACTATCGCTAGAAAAGAATGAGGTATTTAAAGTTTGTGGTTGCTACTGTTCATTGTTATTAACGTCAGGGTAAAGGTCAATTTTGTCTACTTTACTTTTGTTTTGTCACATAAGAAAGAAAAATGAGGGACAATTTAAAATTATCAATAGTAAAACCATTAGTGATTGAATTTTCGCGATAAGTCTGTCGATTTACTTCTAAACAAAAATAAGTTGTTTGAAAAAACCAAGAGGCACTAACGCAAGGGGTATTTTCTTTAAGCAACTCAGATTAGTTCAGAAGTAAAATACAGACTTAAAGGATAAATTTCATCACAAGTGGTATTTTGTGGACAATTTTACTCCTCTACATTTTAACCAATAAGATGTCTTAATTTTTCTAGTTACCATGGCAACTAAAAAAATTTCCGGAATTTTTTTGACAGCTGAAACAATAGAGAACGCTGAAACATCAACGTACAGAAACTAGGGCTAATAACATCTAGGTTTTAATATTGTATGTCTTATTACCTCCTTACTTGGTCTAGCTTTAACTACTTATCGACATCAGGTACTATTATATATAAATATAGAAATGTACTCTATTGATTTTAATGTTTGACAATACCTCTCAGTTTGTCCGGTAGTAGCAGGATGATTTGGTGCAATGAAATTTTGACGTATGCCGTTTCTTTTACAAAATTCAGTGAATTCCATCGATTTGAAAATAGTAGCATTATCACTTACTAAAATTTCGGGTAAACCCATTCGACTAAATATTTCTCTCAAATGGTAAATGGTACATTTAGTCGTGGGATTTCTTTTCATTATAGTAATCTCTGGCCACTTTGCATCAACTACAATAAAGAAAAAGTGTCCCATTAATGGACCCGTGTAATCCATGTGTATCCTTTGCCAGTTCCTTTCAGGTATTTCCCAATTATGCAATGGTGCCTTTACTGGATTATTCCTTACATTACAACAAGCTAAACAACTTTTAACCAAATTTTCAATATCAGAGTCTATCTTTTTCCAATAGCAATAGTTTCGTGCTAGTGCTTTCATTTTAATAATTCCCCAATGAGTCGAATGCAATTCTTTTAGTACAGCTGGTTGCAAACTTTTCGGAATGACTACTCGGTGGCCACGAAAAATTATTCCATCCTGTAAGGAGAATTCTGGATTTCTCAAGTTCCCTTTTATTAAGTCGCTCTTAAGCTTTGATAATTCATTGTCTTGTTTGGTTTGTTCTCTAATTTCTTGAGATGTAACAGTGTCAGTATATATTTTATTTATTAATCCTATATTAGCAATATACTTATATGCCATCTACGATTTCTTCTTCGTCTGAGGAGATTTTAGTCGGATTTCTGGAAAAGTAGTCTGCATTGGAATGTTCTGATGATCTTCGACATTGAATGTCATAGTTGCATCCAGCCAAATATTGTGCGTAACGTAGCATTCTAGTAGCAGATAGTTCTGAAAGTGATTTTTTTGGATTTAATATGGTAAAAAGTGGTCGATTATCTACAATTAATGTAAATTTACGGCCGTATATGTAATGATATAGACGTTTACATGCCCAATATATGGCAGTTGCTTCTTTATCCAACTGGCTATAGTTTTTTTCAGCCTTAGTCAATGACCTAGATATGAAAGCTATGGGTCTATCGGTACCATCTTCTAATACGTGTGATAAAACACCAGCTAACCCAAAGGGGCTTGCGTCGGTAGCCAAAGTAATGTCTAACCCTGAAGTAAATGGCATTAAAACCCGATCACTAGCTATTTCTTTCTTGGCCTTTATAAAAGCTTGTTCGCAACTATTTGTCCACTTAAACTTGACGTCTTTTCTCAATAATCGATTTAATGGGTGCAGAAGTGTTGATGCATCAGGTATAAATTTTAAATAATAAGTGATTAATCCTAAAAATTGCTGTATCTCTTCACGACTTTTTGGTCTAGGTGCGTCTTGTACTGCCTTGATATTGTCATCGGATTTTTGAAGCCCTTTACTCGATATAGTATAGCCCAAGTAATTGATTTTAGTTTCAAAAAATTTGCATTTGTCCTTATTAAGATGAAGATTGTATTTGCGTAATCTTTCTAGTACTCGAACAAGTCTAAATTTGCATTGCTCCATCGTAGCACCCTGTATGAGGATGTCGCCAAAGTATAGAACTGTACCTTCTAAATCTAGAAAAATTTGGTCTATAATCTTGTGAAACTCATTTTACATCTGGAACCGTTCCAACTTTCGGTTCAAATACGTCTTGAAATTGATTGAATATATTTTCTAGTGAGGGTATATTTGACGGAATTAAAGAAATACTACTAATATCGATCATTAAATCTCGAATCCATTTCCTTCCAATGATGGTGTTCCCATAATTAGAAACTATGTATAAATCAGCAGTAATCGTTTTATTTTTGTATGTAGCTTGAATTTTGACAAATCCTAATGGTTTAAATAAATGTTGGGTGTATGATCTAAATTGGACATTTGTCTTTTGAATTGGTTTGTCTAATTTTAGTGAATCGTACTCTTCTTTTGAAATAATTGAAACAGGACTTTCCGTATCACATTCGAATTGACAGGGTTTGCCCTCAATCTGTATTTGAATTATCATTTTTGGTTCAAAAGATGCAGTAGAACTGGAGAAAACATCAACAATTTGATTTATCGAATAATCTTCATCAGAAGTTTCTTGAGAATCAATGGCGTTAATAGATTGTTCTTTTTTTAACAGACTATTATTTTATTTACTGTTACCTTGTTAATATTATTGATTTAGTAACTGTCAAAGAATATATATGGCAGTTACTAAATCAATAATATTAACAAGGTAACAGCAAATAAAATAAGTAAGTATATAACATATATAACAGGTACCTAGCTACAAACAAACAAAATGTAACTTCAATATGTCAATCTGACGATACTAGTTTTTAGTCAAACAGCTGTCATTGAATTTGAAAACGTATTTTTCGAATAAATAGTGGAAGTTTCGTTCAAACGTTTAGTTGTTTACTGTTCTTAATAAACATATTAAATAGTAGTTTGGCAAAAATATCAAATTAGATGGACTTCCACAAAGTAAAGGTTACTACAATCAATTTTATTAAATAAAAATATATTATATTTCTCTATACTACAGACGTTTAAATTAGTGATTATTATGGAGTGAAATTTTCTTTTGGGCACGACCATTTTAATTTTAGACAAAGTACCTTATAAATTATTAGGCAACTGAGGATACCTCTGATTAAATAAGTTTGCCACTTCAACTTGACTTCTGCAATTATCGCCGTAACCAATCATCATTAAAATTTTAATCCGGTGAGTCTCAGTTAAATATTTCATTATTACTTCGCAAGATATTAGTTTTTGATTAAGAATTGACAACTAAGATATTTCAATGTCAATACATCAACAACTGACAGACATTATTTACCGATTTAGTTTAATTATATTGGCATAGTTATATATACAGGTTTAACCTATTCGTAACAAAACCCAAAATATTGATACTTACACCAAAACCAATAATGATTAAGAGTAGAACTAGGCCCAGTTAACAGCAAATTGGGGACGTGCATATTAATTTTTGAGTAGGTTAAGAATTAAATAAAAATTCTTAGTATAATTATTTCAATTATTCCTACGCATTTTTTATTTATTTCATTAAAACTTTAGAAATATTATTATGTAACGCTTAAACACTTATTATCACTATTTTTTTTACCAATTAAACACTTCTTAGCACTATTACTTTAATCAATTGTCAACACAACACGTCGATGCTGACTAACTTACCTGCAAATCGTACAATTTATACTGTATAATTCACAAACCAATAATACGCTCGTGCTTGCATTTACATTTCTGTGGCGTGCGACGATGTGATGGAAGTTACGGTAAAGTGACAAAGATAGAAATATCTTTGCGTACAGTGTTGCTACTAGTTGTAATAAATACCTAACACTCTACAGAAAATAATGAATTTTAACTGATCAGTAATCAGGAAATGTATTAGTATTAGTCATTACATTATTGATTTTTGTCATAAATAATACCTTTTAATCGTACTAGTATTGTGTATTATCTATAATTTGCCACAACCTACAACTCTACTGCTTACTATATTTTGATTCTGCTATAAACTGGTAACGTAAAATTTAGATATGACAACGCGCTTTACTCTCAATCATTATTGGTTTTAGTAAAGTGAAGAAATTTGGGGTCTGCATTCAGCTAATTAAAAATAAAACCAATATTTAAAACATTATTATTTTCACAATTTTATGTATTTACTATCTTGAACAAAATTATAAATCATTTCAAAATTTTACCCTGTACAATTCATAATAGACCCTACATGGTATAGTTCGTTGAGATCGTATTGTTAAGGAGCTTTTAAAATCATAAAAACATACAGGGTGTTTCATTAAAAATATATTTCATGGACAATGTTTAAAAAGCTCACATTTGAATTTCAAAGTTGACGTTTTTTATAAGCTTCTAAATTAACCTCAAAAATAATTTTATTCCATGTGGTTTCCACACTGTATGTAGTAAATTACACTATTGCGAGAGGTTGCCGACGCTCTGTACAGAATATAGTGACTGTACTACTAACAGTGGCGACGACAATCGATGTATCGGTTTTGATTGGACAATACTCCCAAACCTCCAATTTTTAGGTACAGTTTCTCATAAAGTACCAAAATGAAATATATTTACATATAAAAACATTTAAATTCTCTGTTCTAAACAATATAAATCCATCAAAAAGTTTGCCTATGGGTGGGGCTAATCGCGGGTTATCGCCACTGTTAGTAGTACAGTCACTGTAGTACAGAGTAGTGTTGCTAGGTTTAATTTGTTTTAAATCCGTACATGAGGTCAAAATAATTGGGATTTAGTTTTGCAGATTGAAACAAACAAAAATAATAAGGCGTTTTTAAATCATTTTTCAATTTATTGCTTTTTAAATTACTCATGTAAGTACATAAATTAATATATAGGTATTTAATCTTATATCAAGTATTCAGTTTTATTGGACCAGTAGAAATTATAAAATAAAATCATAGTTTAAGTGTAATTACTCATTATAATGGTGAACCGACACATAAAAGACGCTAATGCTAAGTGTGCGCTAGCCAGAAATCCTAACCTAACTTTTACACGTTTGCAAAGTATTAATTTTATAAATATATAAATTATAAACATATTAAATATTAGTTTGGCAAAAATATCAAATTCCACATTTCCCACATATATTTAGTACATTTTTGGGCATACATAATTTCAATAATACCTAGTATAAGAAAAATGGCGGATTGAAGTTAGCAAACGTATCCTTGTGAACTACAGGTTAGTTTGTTTATCAGCGCTAGCAAAAAATTCCTTAGCGAAACATTTATTTTGTTAACTAAAATTTAATTCTTTGATTTATTGGGCCATTTAGCGGGACGCGGCCCCAGACCCCTGAAAATCGGGACGTTCTGTGCATATCGGGACACCTGGCAACACTAGTACAGAGTATGGCACACGAAGAACAAGTGCATTATAAACAACCAGGTTTTGATTCAACTAAAATAACAAGAGTACCTCATTAAAGGTAATTATTTTTCCAATAGTTCAAATAGAAAATTATCAGATGCTCCATATAAATACAACTCCACAGTCATCTTGAAAATACTATATGGGAAGTAAGTGAAAATCCTCGAGATTAACGAGCCCAATCAACTTGACGACTAAAGATTTTTTAAGTGAATTTCACCTCAACTATTTATATGCTCATATTTGGATTTGTTCATGATACGACTGGAAAAGGATTTGCTGTAGCGTTGGGAAATACTTCGTTTCAATTTTAGAGCGTAAAATTTGTTAGTTTAAAGCGGTTTTAATTACGGTTTTGCTGCAACAGTGTGGTAAAATGAAACCGCCTCGTACCTTAATTAACGATATTCTCTGGGTTATCAAAAGACCGGTTAAGTTTTGTGTTCAACACGTCAAAGGCTTCTAAGTATTTACCGTAAACAAAAAAACTCATAAACATTTTTTAATTAATTTTGGTACGTAGGCACAAATAATTATAAAGTATTTGGCGTTTTTTAATAATATAAAAATTGCATGTCGTGTATCAAACGTTAAAATTTGCTGATTTAAGTTTTTAGAATGTAAAAAAAATATATATAACGAAAATTAAATTATCTGCATTACATATAACATAAATTTGTCAAAATGCAGATGCATGCATGTAAACTAAATTAGTACCGCGAGTTTATATTCATATGAAATTGAAAAAAAAATTCAAATTTTTAAGTCTTTAATAGTAGGTAAAATACATGTTTCAAATATATTTATGTCACCTAATCTACATTTTATAGGTTCCCTTTTCCAAGATTTACTATTCAGACTGAAACAAACTAAATTTTCATTTAATATGCTTAAATATTCTTCTTAGTGCACTTTCACCAATTGCAAATAATATATGTAAATAATTATTTTGTTTTAGTTAAATCGTAGTATTCTAAAAAAATATGTTTAAAGATTGAAACCAAAACAAGCCCGCCAGCTACAAAACAATAATTTTTAGTCCTAATATCCTAAAATTGATAACCAAAAGGATCATATATTAAATAAAAAGTATAATATCCCGCTCCACAATACAACAAGAGTTAAGTTATAGTATATCCCATAGACATCATCATTAATTTAGTATCAGGGATTAAACAATAAATAAAAGTATAATACTTTGTTATGATGATGAAAATCACATCAAAATCACCTATCACCTCTAGGCTGGATAAAAGGGCATGGAATTTCAAAAGGCAACTGCATAGCTGAATCGTTGGCTAGAAAAACTGACTCCCAAAGGCTCTTGAGACCTGGCAGACTTGTCAGATTGCCGGCATCAGCAATTGTTGACCTAGTAAAGGAACGCTCCCTTGACAAATTCAGGGGAAGATAGGACAAAGAAAAAGGTTGCAGACTATCCAAGGAACTTCTCAAGTATCCGAGCAGCCAAGAAATACGTGGCCATGTAAACAAAAGAATGAGACAGTTGAGCACGCCCTTTGTGATTTTCCGGCACTTTCTGTATTCGGCGAGAACTGGCTAACACATGCCAATTTGAGGGAGCAGCCTACTGGCGACGTTATCACCTACTTTAAACAGGTAGAATGGTTGACAAGCCAATAGGTTAGGCTTAATCTCAGAAAGACGCACAATGGACCAAATATGGCCTAAGTGCAGTGGGGCGACCCACCCTTCCAGAATTACAGATACACCTGTCAAGTGACAAATTTGACAAATTTATACAAGCGGAAATACTTAACCGTTAAAATTTTAATGTATGGGCATCATATACCTATTTAAAACTCCTATATAGAAAATTGATACGGCAAAGAATATCACTACATTACGGTGCTGCGCTGGTAGATTTTATGCATATACAGCGCATGCTTGAGAAATCTCTAAAACACATTTACCCATTTGAATTTTTATGTGTTTCACTACAAGCGCACAAAATATGCGTGAATATGCAAATGATACATTATCTGTTTCACCATATCCGATTACCTTCCACTTAAAGAAACTGTCCATAAAGGAGTATTAAATATATGATGGGTATATTACAGTCAAATCATGTGCGGAATTTATAAAAAACAATAATGACCGTTATCAATAGAACGTCTGTCGCTGGACAGAAATCTCCATGTTTATAATACGCCACATTATTGTAACGTCACTGTCACCATAGCATTATATCCAAACAAACTGTGGCCTTATGGTAGTTAGTTTGCATTAAAGTTTCTTGTATTGTGGATTTTCTTGTTTTTTGTAGAGTTTTTGACATTATAGTGCTATATAAACACATTATTATCATTAAGGAATAATTTAAGTTATATTTAAAGAAGTTTTATTTTGTTCTAAGGTGAGAAAAAATTAAAATAATATTGCTTAACCTCAAAAGCAAACTTTTTTATATAAAACAAAATAAAACTTCTTTAAATACGACTCGAAATATTCCTTAACGATAATAATGTGTCTTAGTACTATAATAACTCATAAACAAGAAAATACATAAAATACAGGCAAAAAATACAGGCAAAAGTTTGTTTGGAAGTAATGGCCACAGTGATGTTTCTAATAATGTGGCGTATTACAACAGTCGAAATTGACCTTTACAACTGTTATTATCGTTTTTTTTTTCAAAACCTCTTATTTGTTATTTTACGGTAAATACAAAATTAAGTTCACGCAAATTAATACAAGCACACGACAAAGCAACAGTAGCCATTTTTGACTCCGATTCATTTCGCAGAGTATGTCAAACGAAGTTTCTGTAATATCCTTCTTAAAGTTTAACTACAATATTATGCTAGGTTAGTTACACAGATAAAAAAATTAAATTATATTAAATTTAACTAAAATAAAGGTTATGTGTGATAGCCCAATAATAAAAGAGTTTATTTTTGATGTAAATACTTCAGCAATAAATTAGAATTTTATATTTTAATGCTTCTGAACTATTGATGTATGTAAGGATTAGTAACAAGGAAAATAGTTATGTAATGGTACACTTATTTTTTCTAAAATGTTTCATAAATTGCAGAGACCATGCAAGAACGTCAACAGAGCAAAACTTTGCCAACATACAAAATAGCATGAGTTATGGTCTTTTGAAATTTATATTTTATAAGTTCACGAGTTGTATTTGATATAACATTAGTTACGAAATCCTTCTTAAAGCATTTATTTATCTTTTGTAATAACTTGCGGCCTACGAATTTTAATATTCAGTAGCAAACGAACGAAGAAAGTCAAACGAACAGAGCGATTTATTCACACACAGAACACAAAAAGTATTTTATATTCCCTGGTAATGCGTCACTTCCCTTTGAATACTGTAATGAAAATGTATTAAAAATAAAAATAACGATAAGGATTAACAAATAACTAATCTAAGAAACACTAACATACAACAACACACGGTTTTAACCGTCTGACGCGCGTTTCGGTAACCAAATTATCATCTTCAGAGACCGAAAGTATTCTCCAGATTCATCATTTTAGTTTATTAAAATGCACTTATCCTAGGTGCTATTTTTTTTCATATAACCAGAATTTTATATTTCCCTCAGTAAATTTACTAAATAGATATCAATATCATACATTTTGGCCATACGACACCAAAAAAATTTTGCCGGCGTCATGTTAGTTGGGGTATTTTTTGCTTTCATACTGTCAACGGGTAAAATAATAATATTGTCAAGGTTAGAATATTCAGGCACATTGTAGTTAACATTTCACACCAATAAAATGGCGGAAGTTTTTTGACAGCTGAAATCATATAGAACGCTGAAACCTCAATGTGCAGACCATAGACAAATAAATAGTATATTAAACAACGCATTTCATATAGCTTTCTGTTATGACACGAGTTCAAATTTAAAAAACCAATCGTGAAGCGATAAGCTATATGAAATATGAAATGAACAGCCATATGAAATAAGTTACTTACAAATTTTTTTACAAAAGTTTGCGTGCGTAAAAGTTACATTACGATACGCAAATGCGTTTTATAATAAAGATTTTTATAAGTACAAAATATAAAAAATATATTATATTTGTCTATGGTACAGACGTTTAAACTAGTAATTATTAAGCTTTGTGACAAATGTCACATTGAGTTAATATATTTTTTTCAAATTGTGGTGTGAAATCATCTTACCGAATACCACTCAAACTTCGGGCACGAATATTTTAAGAAAATTCGTTCCCTCAAAAAAATGTCTGGGAATAATTTAAGCTTCTGTGATATGATTATTACAATTTTTTTATTCCAAATTGCAATAAGAATGTTATAATGTTGCATATCTTTATATTTACGATTCTAGCAGTTGTCAGCTTTAACTAGTGTAATGCATTGGTTCGCAATATTCTAAAAATCCTACATGACACCAAAATTAATGACACAGTGAAAGAAGGCTTTGCTTTGAAAAATTTCCTTCGCTTTTATTTTGGCAAAAATAAAAAAAAATACAGTGATTACTTACATTTCGTTAAAAATATGGGATGTACCTGCAAAAGAAAAAAAACATGAATAATTTATTTATTAATTATACACTAATAATCAAGAATTAAAATTTACATTTAATGAAATTAACAGTATTTAAAAAGTCTATATAATATATTCGGAATCAACTCGTCTTCATGATTATTATTATTATTATGTATAGCGTTTTCAATCTCTAGCATCCCGAATATATTGCGGAACCCACAAAAAATTTAATATTTTAATGTCATTTGTAAAAGTATTGTTTATATATTTAAAGTAGTGAACATAATGAATCATGTTACAGTAGAATTTCAGTCCAGCTTTAGGATTTGACATCTTCTAACAGAGCAGACGTAATGGATCAAATCCGGTTACAGTTGGTATATACGTGAGCAAAATTTAAGTAGTTCATAATAAATACTATAGACAAAGTTTGAATTAAATCTACCAAGAGTGTGTCATTTTTACGAGTAAAATCTTCATCAAGGCTTCATTTTACAAAAAAATGTTTCTTATTTTACATCATAATATCATCACAATTACTACAAGCCAGTACCTATAACAGTACCTATAGGATTATATAAATATTCCAGTAGCGCATTATTACGGCAGCTAATCCCTTGATTGCTTTTTCTCAATATGTTAAGGTCGTTGTACAGCATCTCGTTACCAATAGGATACTAAGTGACATAAAAATCCGAACACCCAGTTTAAATGATTTGTTTCTATAAAATTTTGTATAAGTACTTACTGAAGCGTAATAAGTAAATGATAAAAGTTTCAAAATTATTGCATAGCTTTAAAGTCCTTTTACCTTTAATAATGTGTAGATGCACCCCGATGTGTTACGCATTCTCCAACGCGCCTAGGCATGCTTCTGATCAGTTGGTCAATGTCCTTCTTGGTATCTCATTCCAGGCAACCACCAACTCGAAGTTCTTCTAGAGGAGGACGTTGCAAATTGAGCAATTTCCTACCCATCATATCCCACACGTGCTCAATTAATTGGGGATAAGTCGGGAGATCTTGGTAGCCAAGGTAACCATGTGACATCATTATGTTGAAAAAGTCTATTGTGATTTGCCAGGGTGTCAAAACTAAAATTTCTTGGATATAACGCTGCGCGTTCATGTTACCTCTGATGAAGATTAAAGGTAATCTCGAACCATAAGCTATAGCACCCCAAACCATAACTCCAACAGTTTGATGAACATGCCTTTCAACAAAAAAAAGTAGATTTCTCCTTTCACCAAGTCGTCTTCTAACTCTCGCTCGACCATCGTGCATGCCTAAACAAAATCGGGACTCGGTACTAAAGACAATACTGTTCCATTACTGATCCCAGAGTGACCGTTCTCTGCACCACTCAAGGCGATTACGTCGGTGTTCTGGTGTTAAAGGGAGGACCCAGTATGGTCGGTATGAAAACAGGCCAAAACGTCTTATTCGTTGTTAAACACTTCGCATGCCAATGTTCTGCAAACTATTCATTTGCAATGGACCTGGTAGTGGAGAAACGGTCCCCTAAGGCCAATAATCTTTGGCGGCGATCTTCACGGTCTGTTGTTTTACGGGGGCGCCCAGAGCCCCTTGCTCTTTGCGTACGGCCTTCTCGAAGCCATGCCTGACAACACCTAACCACGGTGTCTACACTCTTTGCATTCTAACTGCAATTTTCCGAAAATAAAATCCAGCTTTCTGAAGTCCTACTATACGACCCCTATCAAACTCACTAAGTTGACGAAATCGTGCAGATCTACGTACCCTAGGAATCGTAACCAATCGTAAAGAATGTCCAGAACCAAAATCCGCAACATTTGGATCTTTATTACGGCTACAATATTCATTTTTGGATTGTTAGTGGATATCAAAAAAAGCTATAAAAACCGGAATCTTCAACTGATAGGGATGAAACTTTTATCAATTGTTTATTTCAGTAAAATAAAAAAATTCACCAAATTTTGTTAAAATAAAATCATTTAAACTGGGTGTTCGGATTTTTATGTATACATAGAAAAATGAAAGTTTTAAAATTTTTAGATCAACGTATGGATTGGTTTCTTAATCTTTGGAATAAAAGAAGTTCAATGTAATTAATTTTAGTAAAGTGTCAAGTTTTGAATTGGACTATTTTTTCTCTCCATTTAGACTTTGTGACTTTATGATGCAGACTCTGGGCAATTTTTAATAAGAGAGTATGCGACTTTTATAAGTAAAATATTCTAAGATTATAAATATTCTTTGTTTCTAATATATAAATTAAAGATTGTGAACAATAGTATTACTAGTACAACAGAGTATATAATACAAACCAGAGTATCGACTCGCTGTCGACACCTTTGATGTTTATAAGACAAGAGCGGTCATTTTTTGGGAGTATAAACCACAAAACAGAAAATTGGTTAGTCTGTTTTGTGGTAACCAATATTCTGTTTTGTGGTATAAGCTCAGGGTAGTACTAAAAAAATTGTTATAATAAATAAGACCCGTACTTGAAATTTTTCTTTATTGTTGAGATAATTGTTATTTTCAGAAAGTTAAAAAAATAGAATTTGTTTTCAACAAGATTAATAATATTTACTAAAGGTTGATTTATTTGTTTTTAAAAAAAGTAAAATTGGTTTTTTAGGTTAAATAATTACATATAAATAGAATTTCTACGCAAAATAAATGACCGAATATGTACGTTAGTAAGGAAGGATATAAAAAAAAACACATCAACAGCTTTAACACTTATTTATTTCTACAAATTAACAATTTATCTTTATTTCCATTACTTTTAAAATTTCTGTTGATACATTTAATGGTAGTGTATAGTCTTAACCTAAAATATAATTTTTTTACATAAAGTAATGGAAAATTTGTACAAGGATGTATAAAAGTTTCATTACTACTAATATTTAATATAGTTTGAAGAACATGATCTTTTATTGTCAATTCTTCAAATAGTTTTTCAAAAATGTTATTTAGTTTAGCAATAAATATAGTGAAACTATTACCAGGCATTAAAATATTTCCATAGACACTATTATCTTTATTTCTATATGCTTTAAATAAACAGAATAAAGCTGTCTCATCTAAATTTTCAATGGATTTAGAATAATGCTCACATTGAATGTTGTTGTAAACATTTTTTTATTAAATATCCACTTACAGAACACTGAGAAGTACTTAGTATTTATTTTAATGTCATTTAATGTAAGTAACATTTATTCCGCATCTCCTTCGCAGTTTTTTGTACTTGAATTAAATAGTTTAATTCACTATTCCACACAATACAAACGCTACCACTGATTTATTCACATACCACCAACTGCCTACCTTAACCAAAATTAATGGCGACGGCTATGGATACTCCCAAAGTGTCATGGCGATACCTGCAAATGGATGCTTACCCCCTCCATATAGAGTCGATACTCTGGTTTGTATTATATACTCTGTGCTAGTACACTCTTCCTTGTCAAATTCCTGCTTAAATTAGATAAAACATGGATAAGAAAAAAAACTAAAAGGAAAAAAGATTTACTGAAATAATACAATATTATTTAACTAAAAACATTATAAATAGAAGTTTTTAAACAAAACTTATTATTTATTTAAAAAATTACTTTCTTAAACTCAATAACAGCTGTTTTGCTAAAAACTAGCATTTTCAGATTGATATATTGAAGTTCCAATTTGTTTGTTTGTAGATAGGTACCTGATGTTATTTAAGTAGTTAAGGCCAGACCAAGTATGGAAGTAATAAGACGTAACAATATTAAACCCTAGATGTTATTAGCCCTAAGGGATTATCCTGGATGTATTTCCCTCTAAGATCAGTAGATATAACTGTGCAATGATATATAAAAACCAAGAAAAAATAACTAAATATATTTTTTTCTTCAAGCGGTTAATAAATGCATCTTTATTTGCATGTATATACGTAGTAAAAGTACGTATTTATTGATTACTGGGAGATAAAGTCTTTAAAAGGCCATGGGAGATAAAGTAAATTATGGGCGGATCCTATGACGTCATAAAGTAAGGTTCATTTAAAATTTCTTAAAAAATAATACCGATTTATTGATCAATATTTATACAAAATATTTTATTAATAATTGTCAATTATCCAAATTAAAAAAATATATTAAACAAAACAGTTATTGTTATTGAATATTATTTTCCAATACGCGAATACCAACTACTTAGACAACTCTCAAAAAAAAGTAAGATGGCGACAACTATTTCAGTGAGAACTAAAGTTTGTTGTTTAATGTAGGTAAAATATATTTGTCTAATTTTTATTTATTTTACACGCTTGAAGAAAAAATAGTTTATGTTACACGGAATAGAACGTTCTTTTTGTGTTGAGTCCTTAGTTCAGGACGAAACAGTCCTGAAGAGTCACTGCTTCTACTCCTAATGATATAATTATTCAGTATTTTTTATTAAGAACACTCTCAAAAACAATTACAATAAATTTGTTTTAGTACGAAATGTATTATTCTTTAATTTTCATAACTTTTTGTATGTTTTGCAATTTTGCGTTTTTTTGTCGTGTCTATTTTTTCAAGTTTTGTTTTAACTAAAGCTCACAGATTTCACCTGCGATTCAAGATATGTTATTTTTTGTATGACCAGAATCTGAAACTTTTTAAAAAATCGTATAACCCTTGGCATAGGTACATTTTTTCAGTGGCTTAACATTAAAAATTGTGCCCGGGAACGGGACCCTTTTCGTGATTAGTAAATAAAATACCTATAGGTAGCTAAAAAATATTAGCCAGCCTTGATTTTGTGCAGTTGGTTAGGTTAGGTTCTAGTGGTTTTACATAAGATTAGGATAATTAATTAACAATATATTGATACATATTTTAAATATTTTTGTAAAGAAATGTTTAGTTGTCAACAATAAACAGCAATAATAGTGTAATAAGTTTAATTATTTATAACTTATTAAAAGCAAAGAATACAAAGATTCTGTAAAAAACGTGTTTCAATAGTATATTGTGTAACAAGCACGGAAAGTGAGCATTAGCAGCGTGCGGCTGTATTTATAATACCACCTAATGCATTTATGCACGTATGAGACACAACTTTTTTTCGCTTACCTTTGACTATTAAAAAATAGAAAAATTGTAGCCTTGTAGCCGTAGAGAATTAAATCAGAGCCCCCTGCTTGAGAGGTCGGTAGTTATACGACTGCGCTAGCTAGAATTTAACTCGTCTAATGTTAAAGCTGATCGAATTAAATCTGTAGCCTTACTAAACTCACATTCAGATGATTGTAAATTAAGATATTCTGTGTTCAAAGTGTTTAAAGTGTTTGCTCCAAATGTTTTTAAATGTGTTTTGTAATGTCCTGTAGGTACCCTCAGTAAATATTTAAATTTTCAGTTAAAAATTCTAAGGACCGCTTGCCATAATACTAATTTCAGTACTGATGTTAGTACTAAAATTAAAGTGTGTCTAAAATAATTACCCGCACCGATTCAGTACTAAAAACATTTCAATGTCAATATGTCAACTAAAAGTGAGGTTATGCACTTATGGTGCTTATGTATTGTATTCAAAAATGTGGAATCATAAAGAAATAGAACATTTGATTGAGCTATATAAAGTAAATCCTTGTTGATATGTGACAAAACATTAAATGAATGAAAATCGAAATGCAAGAATCAAAGAATTAGAAGAAATAAAAGTAGAAGGATCACATGCATCTGTGGTAGAGATAAAAGCCAAATTTCATAATTTAAATAAAACTAAAGCAACTGAATATAACTTTAGCTTTTTTTTCAGTCCACTTATTCTCGCAGTAATGGTAATGAATCTATAAAAAAATAAAGCTTAAACTGACTTTACAAAATAATTTTCTTAAAAAATAGTCTGGCTAATCTTTTGAACCACCATTGTTTTGTTTAAATTTTACAAGGGAGTTTAATTATTTTTTAAGAGTCATGAGGGCCCCCTAATCTTTGCGGATCCAGTGGCGATTGTCTCCTCTGAACCTTCGGTAGTTACGCTACTGCATTTTTCAGATCGGCTTCAAACCTTTGATTTTTGTATTTTAAAAATTATGTATTCCTTTTATCGGAACAAAAGAGCATCTTTAAAAGAGAAGCTTTCGACTGTTTTCTTTTCCAAGTATTGTTTATACAGGGTGATTCATTACTAATTGGAAATAATTTAATACTAGAATCCTGACTTCAAATTATGAAGATTTAACTCAAAACACGTAAATAAAATGTAGCTGCTTACTGAATTACAGGGTGTTTTGTTTAAAAATTTAAAAACTATTTGGGTTCAGTACTTTAAGACTGTTTTACGTATTCATTTCATATTTGGTAGAAAATGTAGACACTATACACCCTACAAATTTATATTAAACAAACGTTTCTGGCTACTACCAGAGGCGTACGACAGGGGCAAGTGCCAGGTTAATCGTTCCAAAATTCTGCGCCACTGGCGGAATGGAAACTTTAGCACAATTTTTCGATTCTCCAATACTTTTTACGTAAATAAAGTACTCATATTTACAATTTTTAGAAACAACTTTATCTCGAGGAATTGCCACTTAATCGAAGAAGATATGTGAGGAATATTATCTCGATAACCAATTTCCTTATCGTTGGATTGGCAGAGGTAGCGAATTTCCGTGGCCGCCTAGAACTCCCGAAGGTAACCCCCTAGATTTTTATTTTTGGGGTCATATGAAATCTTTAGTATATTCACAAGAAATAATCATCAGGAACTATGGCAGCAAATTGTAAATTCGGCTTATTTTATCAACCTAACATATTTTCAAGGTAAGAAGATTATTTAGCCAAATAATGAATAAGCTTATTGATGTAAGCGGGGGTCACATAGAACATTTGTTATAAAAGGTTTTTAGTCACTTTTCGTTTCTGATATTTCCGATATGTTAATAAAAGATTATTATTTAGATTATAATTTTCAGAACCACAATTTGTTTTCAATTCATCCGTTCATTTAATAGTTGTGTTCTTTATTGTTGACACGGATTAAAGTTTCATTTGCGTATTAAATGCAATTCACTGGTCCAAAACATCGACATAGTTATCACACCACACATTAAAATTGGTTACCTTCATGTTTAACTTAAAATATCTCGAGAAATATTGACTTTATCGTTATGAAAAAAGGAGTACTTTTTTTACGTAAAAAGTATTGGAGAATCGAAAAATTGTGCTAAAGTTTCTATTCCGCCAGTGGCGTAGAATTTGGGAACGATTAACCTGTCACTTGCCCCTGTCCTACGCCTCTGGTGGTAGCCAGAAACGTTTGTTTAATATAATTTTGTAGGGTGTATAGTGTCTACATTTTCTGCCAAATATGAAATGAATACGTAAAACAGTATTAAAGTACTGAACCCAAATAGTTTTTAAATTTGTAAAGAAAACACCCTGTAACTAAGTAAGCAGCGACATTTTATTAAGATGTTTTGGGTTAAATCTTAATAATTGGAAGTCAGGATTCTAGTATGAAATTATTTCCAATTAGTAATGAATCACCCTGTATAATAAATGATTCCCAAATGAAACACGGCTCTTATTTATTATGGTAAAATATTAAATACCTATATAAGTTTAATTGAATTCTAGCAGTAGAGTGGTCCAGATCAATATGTTTAAAATTTAAAATGTTTTTTTTTATTAAGATTACCGCTGAATACGAAAATAAACAATTTCAGATCTAAATTAAGTAACTAAGTATCTATCGATAGTCAATAACCTGAATGTATATAAAAAATAACCGCAGTAAATTAATTCGAATTGCTTATATAGATTTATCTGGAATTTTTAAAACATACAGTCGATATATTTGTTTATAAAAATTTTTGTTCATCACAAAATGGCTCTGCCAAAGGCGTCTTCTCCTTTTATATAATTATATGCGATTAGTTTATTTTTGTTGAGGGCATATGTTTATTTCACACAATTATTATGGAGATGTCTGCTGGGTTATAGACGGCATCCGTCGTTTCTCACGTGTATTGAACTCGAAATTGCTTTCTGTCTTTAGCATAAACATTTACGAAAAGTATAAAAATAAGTTGGACCAATAAAACTATTTATACGATATTTTATTGAAAGCTTGCAACACAAACACTTCACATCAATAAAAGTGCGAGTATGGATATTCTCCTTTTTCGTTTTGGGCTAAGATTTTATATAAACTGAGCTTATATATTCCGTATTGCAGTGTAAATATTATGTTTAAGTCAATTCAAGTATTTCTTCAGTTTGTATTCCAGAGTTTTTTATTGCATTCTCAGTAATAATATAACAAGAGAGTTAGAATAAATTGAAAATAATGACGATTGTTTGAAAACTTGTTGCCAGGCAATAGTCACGAGAGCCCGCACGGCTCGAGTGGCTATTGCCAAATGGCAACAAGTTTGAACAAAATCTGCCAAATTATCTTTTAATTTATTATATTTGACAACATTATTTTTACAATAAAAAAGATCAATAAAACTATCATAAAATTATTGAAAAATTTAATTTAATTAATTATTACTTACAATATATTATGTCAATCAAGCTAGCACCCCCACACTGACTAAATGAAAAAAAAAGACTTAATAAAAGGCTAATTTGTATCACAAAAATTAAAATTTGTACCACCGCGATAATCAAGAAAACTCGCCGTGAAAATGGGGGGTGCTAGGTTGAGATCAAGACAGCACCCCCACTTTGATCGAATTCCAATTCAATTATATCAAAATAAAGGGCATATTAAAGGCTAATTTGTACCACTTGTACCACAAAAAGTTAATCTATATTACTATTTATAATGTCAAAAAATAAAATCTAATGCTGATCTATAATTTTAGCACCCCCACTTTCGTATTAAACAACGCATTTCATATGGAATTCTGTTATGACACGAGTTCAAGTTTAAAAAACGAATCGCGAAGCGATGAGTTTTTTAAAGGACGAGTGTCACAAACCATATGAAATAAGTTGTTTATAATATTTTTATATTTTGCCCTTTTTTACCATTTTTTAATTAATTTTTTATTTTTATGTAATTACGAAAATTTTTATTTTAAAAGTATGTCGGCAGCACTGTGTAATTTATAACATTTGACAGTTGTGACATTTAGATTATCAAATGTTAATGTTTTAAAATATTTTAAAATTAATAATATACCAATAATAATATATTATATAAGTAAAATATTATATTCATATTCACAGATACTTTCTTAAAGAACAATATAAAATTAATAAATTGCTATTAGCCACAAATGTCATTGTCAATAGTCTTGCCTTTAGAAACTTCACTCATGTCGCCAACCATTTACAAAAAAAATTTGCGTGCGTAAAAGTTACATTACGATACGCAAATGCGTTTTATAATGAAGATTTTTATAAGTGCAAAATATAAAAAATTAATTAAAGGCAAATTTGTACCACACAAGAAATTTTTATACTTTTCAATATAAAGCCGCCAATTGAATTTAACTCTGCGGTCGTATTAAATGGTGGCGGATGAGCTGAAATCTTTTATTTTTGTCATAACTCTAAAACATGTGGCACTTTGATTTGTTGGTAGCTTCCAATCGTTTGTTGGTAGCTTCCAATCGTCCAATGTCATTATTGCCAATTTTGGATATAAAACATGACACTTTGATTACTTCTCCTTTCAAAGACAAAATTTCCCCTCTCAAAGCATTACCAAATTTACATTTTCCTTGAAATGTAGCAGTATCTGTTGTAGGATATATTTTGTGAGTTTTAAACAGAAACCCACATTTCATACCATTCTCGTCTAATTTTTCTGTTATTAGAGTTTGCCATTTGTTTTCTTCGAATTTGTAATACTTTCTATTCGTTGGGTGTTTTCTGATTGCCTCTGATCTAAATATTTCAAAAATCATGATGAAATACCTCTAGTACTATGCATGTTTTAAATTTGATTACTAAATGTCAAACGCCGCTTAAAGGAATATACAGGATATAAACAAAAGAAAGAAGGTCACAACAAAGCAAAAGTTCAAATGACTTTTTTCGCAAGAGTAAACGGGTCTTTGTCTTAGAAACTTTAAAAACATTAGGTGGGTATGTAGGTGCATCATTCAACAGAATTTTATGATAATTAATAAGCAAGTAGATAAGTTAAAGAATATATATAAATAAATTAAAAGTAATTAAAAGTTTTTCAAGCTGCCAAAAGTCGACAAATTGTCAAATTTAATTTTAAAGACACATTTTTCGAAAACTATTCATGTTACATGAATTTTCTTGTTTTTTTTTAATCTTCCCAATATGTATCTAATTCTAAATAATGACTATCATTAAGAATGTTTCTCGAGTAAATCTCAATCACATTCATTATCGCTCACTTAAACAACTCAGCTGCTCCAGCGAGCTTTTTTTTATTTTTTTTAAGGTGCAATACAATTTTTAGCTCAAATTAGTTCTCATAAAAAATAGTTATTTCATTTCACAAAATCTAATGAATGAACAATTATCTTACCTTTTATGTGTGTATTTTCAATAAACTATCAAATTTCTGTTTAGTTAAGTAAATACAAATTTCTTCTTCGATAATTGATTCAGCGGTGTAAACACCGCTTGTTTACACTTGAATCTAAATCATTGTTTATTATCTCGTAGTCATCTTCAAATTTGTTCATAGGTCTAAGCGTTTCGAGGCCGAGAATTTCACTTTTTATATTGTTTTTATTATTAAAAATGTATGCATACAGGGTAGTATTTTACATGTCCAAAATTTTTCCTAATTCCACCCATACTTTATTTGTTCGCGTTATTAATTTACCGTTATTAATTAGTAATCCTTTATTTTGTAAGACGACTGCAGCAATACGTTCATAATTTAAAAAAGGTTTCCTTCCAATCGAACTCAGAACAGTATAAAATTAATAAATTGCTATTAGCCACAAATGTCATTGTCAATGGTATTATCATTAGATACTCATGTTGCCAACCATTTAAAACGAAAATTTGCGTATATAAAAGTTACATTACGATACGCAAATGCATTTTATAATGAAGATTGTTATAAGTGCAAAATATAGAAAAAACATTACTACCAATATATGGTGTATCTTTAATATATTATAGTAAAATAAAAAACCATATATTTTATATAAACTAGAACACATCCAATATCCTATCGTAATAACTTGCCTCCTACAAACTTTTTCACTTCAGCATGAAATCTACAAATAAACACTTTTAAAATGATCAATAAATCATCAGATATAAAATATTATCCATTAACTTCAACACAACAATTATCACTAGATATTAATGTAAAACGACATTGATCTCCGCATTCTTTATAAAAAACATTAAAAGATTTTATTGAATCTTTTACTTGGTGTGGCCAACAGGATATTTTGAAATTTAGGCACGCACGCTAACGTCACGAACATTTAATGCAAATCTCACATCGATAAGTCAGGGAGATGAGATAAGCAAACAGTAAAATCGAAAAACGTAAACGGAATGTTTTGATTGCTTCTTTTGCACTGATAACAAGAAATCGGTGAATAACGATGATGTGCAGTAGTAAAAAAATAATAAAAATTTAAAATGCTTTGTGTTAAACATTAATTTAAACTTTTTTTGTCATATATATAGGTTTCATATAAAATTAGTTGGTTTTTAGTTAATCTAGTCAGTTGCTAAATTCTATTGTTTAAGAAAAATATATTATTGAGGTTTGATGATTATTCCTTTAAGAGAGTTTATCTAATCCTTTGTGAATTTCCGGCATTTTAAGATTTTCTTTTTTTGGCTAGGACTGGCTAACACAAACCAACTTGAAGAAGCTACTGGCAACATTATTACCTACTTCAAACAGATAGGTTGGTTGACATGCTAGTAGGTAGGCTAAATCTCAGAAGCACGCACAATGGGCCAAATGTGGCGACCCACCCTTATAGATATAAATGTTAGAAATTGATTGTGGTAACCTTTACTATGTGCAAGTCCATCTTACTAAGAACAATAAACAACTAAACGGTTGAACTAAACTTCCAATATTGATTCGTAAAATACGTTTTTAAATGCAATGACAGCTGTTTCGCTAAAAACTAGCATCGTCAAATTCACATGTTGAAGTTACATTTTGTTTGTTTGTAGCTAGGTACCTGATGTTGAGAAGTACTTAAGGCTAGACCAAGTAAGGAAGTAATAAGACATTACAAAATTAAAGCCTAAATATTATTAGGCACAAGGAATTATCCTGATAGATGTATTTTCCTCTAAGACCAGTATAACTGTGCAATGATAAAGAAAAACCAGGAAAAAACTATCTGATGCTGATCTTTACAATAACAATATATTTGTGTTACAATAATTTCTTATTTATGTATAAAATGAAGACTTAATCAAAGTTTAATAGTAAAGAACTTCCAAGATTTATTTGTTCATTAACTACTTTAAATTTGATTGATTGATCTGCTATATAAAAATGTCTTTTTATTTCAAGTTCTTCTAGAAGATCTAAATATTATTTTTTATCACAAATGTGTGGTATTTCAATGTCAATGGTGTGTATGAGAGCTTGGATGTTCAAGAAGGTGTTTTGCATAGTTCGACTTATCTGGTTGTTGTAATCATTGTATTCATTAAATCTTACTTCAAAATTTCTTTGTGTGTTTGAGCTATATATATATTGCATTACATTTTGGACAATTTAGGTTATTTTGTTTTCACATTTAACAATTTTGTTCCAACATGATTTTGTGTTTTAAATGATATTAATGCTAATGTATGTGATATAGGATGATTTGAATTATATGGTATGGTTACGTCTGTTTGTGTTGGTTTTCTGTATATTGAATAATTTAATGTATTATTTACCTTTTCAATTCTAAAATCTAGAAAATTAATTGAATTATTTTCTTCAACTTCCAAGGTAAAATTAATTATAGAATGCAAGGTATTAATATATTTAAAAAAATATTCTTAACTGCCCTTCGCTACCTACAAAACCTACTAACACATCATCAACATATCTATATCAGAATACAATATTGTTTTTATAACTAGAATTAAAGATTTTGTTTTCCAAATTATCCACAAATACATTTACTAAAATAGGAGAAATAGGACTTTCCATGGGAAGACGCTCATTTTGAATATAAACTTATCCAAAGTAAAATAGTTTTGACTAATGCATACATCAAATAGATCAATTATATCTGATATTATACCTGGATGGATATTTCTTTCATCTAATAGCTTTTTAACTAGAACTATACATTCTTTAGGAGTTTTTTTGGAGAACATATTTGTTACTTCAAACGATACTAATTTAGTATTATTGTGTAAATTACATTTATTTAATTTTTTGATCAAATCTAATGAATGTTGTACTGAATATTTAGATCTGTAACCATAATTGTTTAGAATACTATTTAATTTTTTAGCTACTTTAGTATTAGGAGTGTTAACATACGAAACTACAGGTCCAATTGGTTTTGACTTTTTATGTAATTTAATTGTTCCATATAATTCTGGACATTGAGGATTTTTATTTACTAGGTATTTTTTATCGAAGTCATTAAAAAGGTAATTACCTATAATCTATAAACAAATTTTTGTTGATAGATCAGATATCTGCTGCCTTAAATATTTTTCAGTTATTCCAAAAATAGTTACCTTTTCATACGCTTCACCAACAATTTCTATATCGTACACTGAAAACTACATTAGTCTTCAATTAAGAATTTATGTGAGCACTTTTGTTTAAAAAATGCTATTTAAATAATGAAGTAAACGAATATTCTTGTGACAAGCTTCAAGTTGTTACTATGGGTTGAATATATATCTAATAGCAAAATAACATTTTTTTAGAGCCACTTTTTATAATTTCGTGAAAAAGTTTTAGCCTAACCAGATAACTCTTAGTTGCTGCAAAAACAAGAAGGTAGATTTCCTTATTTGAACCATTTTAATTTTATAATTCTAAAAATTTAGTTTTTCTCAATGTCTTTAGTGCCTTTAAAAATATGATAAAATTATTACTCCTCTTCTTCTTTTTGTGCCTATTAGTTACGAGTATTGGCGATCATCATGGCAATTTTCACCTTATCTGCAGCATCTATAAATAGTTACAGAGATGATTTCTGGAACCAGGTTCTTCAAGCAGGATGTTCTTCTTGATCCTGGACATCGCCATTCGAATATATATTTTTCCTTGCAGGATGGTTTGTAGGAAAGCGTATCTGGATTCATTTCACATGACGTGCACAAAATATTGTAACTTTCGAGAGTTGATGGTAGAAAATGTCTCTCATTTTTTTTATTCTTCTGAAAACAGTGACCCTATGAGTCCACGAAATTCTTCATTCAGAGTTCCAGATTCGACACCATAAAGAAAAACATAGAAAACATAGCATCGCAGCATTGTTACTTTTATATAGAGAGAGAGATTTCGACTTTTGTGAATGTAATTATCTGGTTGAAGGTTGATCTGGCTTTTCCAGTACGTGTTCTAATTTCTTGGTTATTGGTTCATTCTTCATTTATCGATAATTGTACTGTTTCACTCTTTTTATTGACAATTCATTGATATATAGTTTTGTGTTCTTTTTGTTTATATTAATACCGTATTGTTGACTGTAGATCTTGTGGATCTTCTAGGTTGTCAGTGAATACATTGATGTCGTCTTTGGTAAATATTATTTCAGTAGATATTAAAGATAAGAGAAGAGATTCCAAACTTAAGTTGCTAATCTAACATGTAGTTTTGGATTAACTTATATAATTGGGCATAAAATGGCGTATTCAGCCCCTTAATAAATATTTAATTTAGTGGTTTAATTTAGGATACGGTTTAAATAATTTCTTCCCTACACTAAGCATATCATCATTTTATTTATTAATTTTTTATTCTAGCTCATGCGCATATTCAAAAGAAATATTAACCCTTGAAAAATGAACACTTAAAAACCAAAAGTAGTCCTTGGAGTAGTCACTAGAATACAATAAAATGCAATATTGACATATTAATAGTGGGATTCTGAACACATCTATAAGGTCTGTAAGCAAAAATCTATAAAAATTAAAAAACCCATGCACCATAAGTTACTGGAGTATATTTGATTCTTCAATAATTGTAAAACGAATACGGAGCTGGAACATTTTGGTTATAAAAACAAAACTTACGAATACTATTTTGCTACGTCAAAGGTTTATATATTCATTGTTACACATATCAATGTCTGAGACAATTCCTGTATAAAGATCAGAAATCAGAAACCAAAAATCGTTTTTTATCTTATAATTTAAAAAAAAATAAATTAACACCGGTGTTAAATCAAAGACAACCCCTAAAAACGTTAAGTGCTGTACCGGTTACTTCTACTATAGATTAAAATAGACAGTTTCTCCGAAAGGAGATTCATCTACAAAGTATACGGAAGTTTTTTCTCGAGATTTATACCGATTTGTGAACCGAAAATGTTCACGGCATGTTTAGCGGGGTTTGCACAGTGAAATGTCTTTCCGTAATGATCGGTATAAATCACGATGAGGAAATTGCAAAAAAAATCTTGAAGATAACTTTGTAATTGGAAATAGTATGTAAGTAAACTTCTATTTCTCTTATCAGGGTCTCAGACACGTTTTAGAAAATGAATTTAAGTCATAAGGAATACGAGTGTACCAGCTGAAAAGTGGTAATCTTACCAAAATAAACTTAAAAACTATTAACAGTAAAGCTATTATATGTTGTATTCTATTGTATGTCAGTGTTATTTCTAAGGGGAGTAATAATATTAGCTTTATTGTCGGTGTGCCCCATTTACAGGATAATTTAGCAGAACTTTAACTAAAAACAATATGTTATTACAATATGTTACACTAAGTAGGTAACTGTGTATAAAGAAAATATCAAAATTACCTACACAACATATTTAAATATAAGAATTGTTAAATATGTCAATAAAGTTACATAGACTGTTATAAATATTATGTTTACAATAAAACATCGAAACTAAGTTTCTCTAAAATAAGAATCTACTTAGTGGCTTAATTATTTAAATAAAAACAAAATAAAATAAACCTAACCTATATCTATTTAAAAAGACATCTCAAATATTTAAAAAAGATTCCTTAGTTCGCTAATAAAGTGAGAAACTATCTATTCGATCTCCTTTATTTTTAACTTATTTTGTGTGCTAAAATAAAATGTTTTTGACAATTTTTTAAATTATTTTTAAATGATGTAAATCATCCATACTCTAATGTGGGTATAATTCAAAAGGTTCTAAGAAAAACTCGAAGTCGATCCAACAATTTTTTTTGTAATTTAAGATAGAATGGTTGCAACTAGTTTCGGTCTACCAGACTATCATCAGGCTAAATTATAATAAATTGTCAAAAAAAAAGAAAAGACAATAATAAGGTGATACAATTAAAAGTCAAGTCAAAAAAATCGGTGTTGATGGATTCGGTCCCGGCAGGTCATAGATTAAAATTTGTAAATTTTAATCCCTTTATCTATAGGCGTATTGGGTCCCAATGGTACTTAACTACCTGAAGATTTTCTTCGGGGAAATGTACCTCTTTTCGGAAATCCAATCCTCCCTCTTTTTATTGTATCTGAATGTTTAAATTAAATACTATTTCATTCATTGTTTATATTTCATCGAGTGCATTTCATATTTCAGATCAATTTGTCTGTTGTTTTAAACATTTTAAAAATGAATATAAATATTATTCGTCGTGTACTTCAAGAGAATCTGCCATCAACCATTACAACAAATGACGTAGCAAATATTTTTTTAGGTTAGGTTAGGTTAGGTTAGGTTAGGTTAGGTTAGGTTAGGTTAGGTTAGGTTAGGTTAGGTTAGGTTAGGTTAGGTTAGGTTAGGTTAGGTTAGGTTAGGTTAGGTTAGGTTAGGTTAGGAATTTTTAAATCCTAAAATGTATACCTTTACAATAATATTTCAATGTAATAAATATATCAAATTTTTAAATTAGTTTTATTACCTGTTTTTCATTTGGTTTACCAACAGGTGGCTGGGACCGAATCCATACATTATTATTCAGGTAGGACAAAAGTTCGGGACCCAATAAGCACCCCACCAAAACCACACTAGTAGCCTTTACAAGGAAAAAGAAACCTAATCTAAAAATCATAAAAATAGGGGAGAACATCGTCGAGTGGAAAACAGAGGTAAAATATCTAGGGCTAATCCTAGATAGCAGGTTACTCTGGAACAAACACGAAGACGAAGTAATACACAAAGCAACCAAGGCCCTCATGGTGTGTAGGAACATTGCAGGGAAGAACTGGGGATGTAACCCACGTATCCTGCAATGGATATACACAGCAATAGTGAGACCATTAATCACATATGGGGCAGTGGCTTGGGGCGTAAGGGCTAATCTGAATACGACGAGGAAAAACCTCTCGAAAATTCAGAGACTAGCCTGTTCATGTATCACTGGAGCAATGGGAACTTGCCCCACTGCTGCAATGGAGGTGATTTTAAACTTGACCCCACTGCACATTCTGCTAGAAAGTGTAAGGAAGAAAACAATATATAGAATGATCAAAGAAGGAATTATCAGGGAAAAACCTCGATCACTTCACTTTGATCAAACTTGGGAAATGCCCCAAGATGATATGCCAAAGAAATTCAACTTTGTGAGAAAATTCATCACAAAGTTGAGTAATAAATCTGAATGGGATGAAGACACCATACAGAATTTAAACCAGAATACCATAAAGTGGTATACGGACGGTTCCAAGCTAGACGAAGGAACTGGGATAGGAGTTTTTGGACCGAGAGCCAAATACTCAGAAAGCTTGGGCACATACCCGAGCATCTTTCAAGCAGAAGTCCGCGCCATCGAAAGATGTGTGGAATTCAATATTGGAAGAAACTATCGCAGAAAAGAGATTGTGATCATGTCGGATAGTCAAGCAGCCATCAAAGCGCTGAGTTCAAATATAATCAGTTCGAAGATGGTTTGGGAATGCCTAGGCAAACTAAATGAACTAGGCCAGAAGAACACTGTCACCCTCCTATGGGTCCCGGGACACATAGGAATAGAGGGGAATGAAACAGCAGATAAGCTGGCAAAAAAGGAGCTGAAACCCCACATTTGGGACCAGAACCATCGTGTGGGATCAGCAGTAGAGTAATCTTAGGAAAACTAAGAGAGGAAATGGAAAAAGAAAAATCCGAGTACTGGAATCAGCTGGAAGGACTGAGGCAATCTAAGATACTACTGGGGAACTATGACCAGAAGAGATCTCTTAGCTGCCTCAACCTCAGTAAAAAAAGGCTCCGTATTCTAACGGGAATATTAACCGGGCATTGCCGGTTAAGAAGCCACATGAAGAAACTAGGGTTAGCAGATGAAGCAAAGTGCAGATTCTGTGAGGAAGAGGATGAAACCTCAATACATATACTCTCAGAATGTCCTGCCTTGCAAAATTCTAGGGCTAGATACCTAGGAGCACATGAAATAGAGGAAGGGGATCTACCTGATTTGAAGCCCGACGATGTCCTAAACTTCCTCAGGAAAATAGGAATCGAAGAGCTGCTATAAATCTGAGAAAACATCAGAACATGGCAAGTAAGGGGGGACACAATAGATCCTATGGGTCGCAGTGTAATCATCACCCCTAACTCATTCATACATTTATACAAGCACCTTATTTTTAAACTACCTGTCACTTGGGACACAATAAGCATATGCCCAAAAAAATTGTAAGTAAATTATTAAATTATTAAATCAAACAACTTTAAATTATGTTGATACACTATAAATATACAAAAGGTTAATTTGAAATGTAATAGACAATATGTAAAAGGTTACAATAATATTAATCAACTTTCTAAAAAGATAAAGAAACAAAGTGAGGTTATAAATAAATGAAAAAGTTACCATATTAAAGAACATAAGTTACAATACATCAAAAAAAAGTAATCAAAGTAAAGTATATAACATTAATTTAACAGATATAATATTACATCATCCTACTAGGTATATCTACTCTATATAATTATTTTTGCCTAATTTTGATATTTTAAATAATTTACAAATACTTGTGATCCAACGCTTATAAAACTAAATTTGATTGATTACAATGAATCGACGAGTAATAAACTTCAATCGTGCTAGGATTGTTACTTTGGTTGAGGAAGGCCATACGCAAACTGTCGGTGCTGCTCTTGTTGGAATTAACCAAAAAAAGGTTTCTCGATTTTAAGAAAATATCAGGAAACAAACTCTGTACTTGATTGTCCGAAAAATGGGTGGTCCAGGTTTACTTTGGAACACCCAAGAATTTATCTGAAATAGATCACAGAACATTTGGAATGGAATGAAGACATATGGAGAAAAGTGTTTTTTCAGACGAGACCATAATTGGTGTAGTGTCTGATAATCGTCGGATTAGAACCCAAATCGAGAAGTTAGACTTCGCCAAGCAGGCCAAAGTATTCCTTACTGAGGTGGCAGTATAATGTCTTGGGTTGGCATAATGACAAATAATAAAACTCCCCTAATTCCTATAGTCGAAATGAAATTTATATGAATAACATTCTTTGACCTTTGGTACGCCTGTGGTAAGAAGCTGTTGGTTCAGAGTTCATTTTTATAGACAATAATGCTCCTCCATATCGAACGAAACACATAGAAGCTTTCTTGGAAACCGAAGATATCATCAGAATGTATTGGCCATCCAACTATCGGGACATTTATGGTAGTTTTTTTATCAGCTATTTTATTAATTTTAATCTCACAAAGAAAAATCTCCCATTAACAATATTATTTTTGTTTTATATAGATTGTAGTTGGCTCTTAAATATAACTCCATGGTTGTACTAATCCTGTGGTCGATCTTATTAATAAATATTCGTTTGAATTTAATTTCCACGTTTAATTAAAAAATTTGCTTTTAAATTACAATGACATTACAATGAAATTTTTAAATTATTAAATTAAACAACTTTAAATTATGTTAATACACTATAAACATACAAAAGGTTAATTTTAAATGCAATAGACAATATGTAAAAGGTTACAATAATATTAATCAACTTTCTAAAAAGATGAAGAATCAAAGTGAGGTTATACTTAAATGAAAAAGTTAAAATATTAAAAAGCATTAAAGTTGATATCAAAAAAAGTAATCAAAGTAAAGTACATATGATTAATTTAACTGATATCATATTACATCATTAAATATATCTACTACTGTCCCAGACTAATTTATCCAGGCTATATCTCTTAAACGAATAAAGATTCTCGAATGGGACAAAAACTGATCTATTCCATTTCCAATACACTTTAATATGGCGTGGAAAAAATTATCCCCTAAATATTCATCCCTTAGTTACAACCCCTAACTTTAAATTTCTTAATAGCACCCTGTACATTTTTTTATAATTTTGGATTTGGTCTTCCATTGTGTATTCAACAAATTTTTCAAAAATAAAATAGGTTCGTAGGTAATCAAGAAAATATTAGTTTATTTTTTATTTTTGTTAAATTAATCAAGTAAGCCTTAAAGCTTAAAGGAACAATAAAAATAAATGTAATTAAAATACCAATAACTAATTAATATTATTTACATTAGATGTTCGAATTGTAGTCCACTTGCTGCAACACACATCTCGAATCTTGCCAGAAGATTTATTGTACGTGTGGCTTGAATCATTGCAGGAGTAATTCGGCGACATGCTTGTCTACAAAACCATTTCGATAACCACTGAATAGCAAACAACTCTCCAGAAACTATGTGGGCGCACGCTCCCTGACTTGTGTTTGGGGAGCGATAAAAGATATTGTTTATCAATCAAAACCGCAAAATATACAAGAATTAAAAGAAAACATAAGACAAGCATGTCGCCAAATGACTCCTGCAATGATTCAAGCCACACATACTGGAAATCTTATGGAAAGATTCGATATGTATTTTGCAGCAGGTGGACTACAATTCGAACATCTAATGTAATAATTAATTAGTTAATTTTTATTTTTATGGTTCCTTTAAGCTTTAATAAAAATAAAAAATAAACTGATATTTTCTTCATTACCTATGAACCCATTTTATTTTTAAACAATTTTTTGAATCGACGATGGAAGACCAAATCCAAAATTATAAAAAATGTACAGGGTGCTATTAAAAAAATTAAAATTAGGGGTTGTAACTGAGGGATGAATATTTAGGGGATAATTTTTTCTCCGCCATATTAAAGTGTATTGGAAATGAAATAGATCAGTTTTTGTCCCATTCCAGAATCTTTATTCGTTTAAGAGATATAGCCTGGATAAATTAGTCTGGTACACCTGGTATAATTATTTTTGCTTATTTTTGATATTTTAAATAATTTACATACATTTATGATCCGACGCTTATAAAACTCAATTTTATCGATTATAATGAATCTACGAGTAAAATCAGACTTCAATCGTGCTAGGATTGTTACTTTGGTAAAGGAAGGCCACACGCAAACTACCGTTGCTGCTCTTGTTGGAGTTAACCAAAGCGAGGTTCTTCGAATTGTAAAAAAATATTAGGAAACAAACTCTGTTCTTGATTGTCCGAAAAGTGGGCGGTCCAGGATTACTACAGACGTCCAAGATCGTTTGCCACAGCATGAAGGAACCCGATTATGACTGTCCCAGCCATTAGAAGAGAACTTCAGCAGGCTTATGACATCATTATTTGTGATCAAGGATTACTTTGGAACACACAAGAATTTATCTGAAATAGACCACAGAACATTTGGAATGGAATGAAGACAGATGGAGAAAAGTGTTTTTTCAGACGAGACCAGAATTGGTGTAGTGTCTGATAATCGTCGGATTAGAGTTTGGAGGAACCCAAATCGAGAAGATAGACTTCGCCAAGCAGTCCAAAGTATTCCTTACCGAGGTGGCAGTATAATGTCTTGGGTTGGCATAATGACAAATAATAAAACTGCCCTAATTTTTATAGTCGAAAATAAATTTATATGAATAACTTTCTTTGATCTGTGGTACATATGTGGCGAGGAGCTGTTGGTTCAGAATTCATTTTCATAGAGGATAATGCTCCTCCTCATCGAACGAGACATGTAGAAAATTTTTTAGAAACCGAAGATATCATCAGAATACATTGGCCATCCAACTCTCGCGACCTTAATCCTATAGACCATGGATGGGATAATAATCAGGCTCGGCAACAACCTTCACGAACCCTACCAGACTTCAGAGTAGCCGTAGTAGAAAAAAGAAATTCAGGCCTGCATTGACGCAAGGGGCGGAAATTCTACCTATTAATGATTTTAAGTGATTCACTTTTGAATATGTAAAATATTTATTGTACAAGACGATAAAATTGTACTTTATCTTCGAGAGCGAGAGCCAATTATGCTCGAGAAAAAAATTCGATTTTATCGTTGTATGCAATACATTTTTTTTCTATAGCAAGACTTCTAGTTCAGGTGAAAAATAGAATTTAAAAGAAAATTTTCATTTTCGGCACAAAAATCGTAATTGAGTTACTCCGATGCTAGGGATATGAATACCTACTCTGTCAACAAATGTTACGTTTTGGTTTTTGCGGAGAATATTGTTGAGTTTTGTGTACAAAGTGAATAAATACGAAATGGACGGAAAAAAAATTGACACAAGAAAAAAAAACCTGCGATCATATGTAGAAAATGCAGCGTTGGAAGTAGAAAGTTTGTTGTTGCCACCAAAATCTAAGATGATGTATGAGAAAGAATACCAGTCTTTTAAAAAGTGGACAAGCATTAAGAATATCAATGGCGTGAGTGAAAAAGTACTTTTGGCGTATTTTTCTGAAAATCGAAGAAAACGAAGCTATCGTCATCATGGTCGTATTATTCGATGCTGAAGCGTACGTTGTTGGTGAATGAACATTGCGACATTTCTAAATTCAGCAAGTTAACCAACTTACTAAAAAAGTGGATGATACAAAGCCAAATCCTGGAGTGAGATGACATTATTAAATTTCTGACAGAAGCTCCTGATGACGTCCATTTGTTAATGAAGGTCATTGCTATTTTTGGTGTGCAAGGAGGTCCAATGAATTATACAAATTAGAAGTGTTTAATGTGGACGACAGAAAATCGGTGGTAATCATTTTATTATTTGATACTAAAACCAAGCAGGATAGGTCGTTTTGTATTACTGACAAGAAAAGTGGAGAGAGTTTCTTGGAAATTGTGAAAAAGTATATTGCTTTCCGCCCCAAAAACGTACCTCACAGTAAGTTTTTTGTAAATTACCCACAGCAAAAGTGGGTGGGGAAACCGGTGGGGATTGACGCTATCTATAATATCCCCAAGAAGATTGCAGATTTTTTGAAACTTGCAAATTTAGAAATGTACACGGGGCATTGTTTCCGTCTTTCTACAGCTACAATGTTCGCAAATTTTGGAGTTGATCTAGTAAAACTTAAACGTTTAGGTGGATGGAAATCATCATCCATTGCAAAATCTTACATTAAAGAGTCAATAAGCAATAAAATTGCTGTATCCAAGTGTATACTTGGTGGATCAAAATCAATCCAGTACCTCGAATCAAGTGTTTAAGCAAACGAGTACAAGTTGTGATGTTCCAAAGCTAGATATTTCTAATAATGTTAATTGCAAAATTTCAGTTGTTTTTAATCCTTAATGTGTTTGAATTTGTAAATTTTTTTAAATAAAAAAAGTTAAAACATTTTATCTACTCTTGATGTTAAAGTGTAGTTTTATCTACCCTTGCGGTTAAAGTGATACTTTATCTACTCAAAACAGTTGTTATAGCAACACTTTCATATTAGCTATGGAAAAAAATAATTAATTATTTTAAATAATTTTTTAGTTATTTTACATCTTAATTTTGCAATATTTCCCAGTCTATTTGTGTACAATGATACCAGACACTAGTTAGGGGTACTAAACTTAAAATGATTTTATTATACTTAGTGCATATCCAATTATGCAAAACATTTCTATAGAGCGGGTCACAGTTATTATGCAGCATTGCGTTTATGGACGACGGCGTTGCCATATCGGCATGTTCTTCGAATTTGGTTCCAACTGGCGCGGGAATATAACTTGCCATTGTGTTACTATTATGATTTAAATGTTGACTTAATTATTCATTTGAAAATCGTTTAGTGAGTAATTAAGGATATTTATAATTATGATATGCTTTTAGATAAATTTTACGCGTTTAAAGGAAACCAAGGTAACCAAAACGGCAACAGTGTTGAATATTCGCCCATAAGATTGGCCTATGCCGGCCACGCTGCATAATAAATGAGACCCGCTGTATAGTGTGTGTATACACCCACATAAACCAATTAAATTGAAATAATACACGTTTGTAATAAAAAACAAAATTTAGATTTCTCTGAAGAACTTGAAATAAAAAGTATTCACTTAAAGTTGTTAATGAGCAAAAAATAAATCTCGTAATTTCTCCACCATAAAACTATTTGCTTTGAGTCTTCATTTTGTATATAGACAAGACATAAATGTAACACAGGTACATTAAGTTATTGTAAAGATCAGCATTATATAGTTTTCTCCTGGGTTTTTAATATCATTGCATAATTATACTAATCTAACGGAAATACCATACGCTATACTGCATAGGCAAAGGATAAATTTAGCTTTGGGCTATTGTTAATTGTCAGAAAGTAGTATCGAGTATCCTATAATGGTATAAGTTTATGTTTAAATACTTGCAGACATGAAAAATATAGATTAGACTTAAGTAGGTACTCCTATATTGTTCAATATCGGTTTTACAAGATTTTCTTGGGTACTTTGGAATATCTTATACATTTTATTAGCAAAGCACACATGTTTACATCTATAACTATATCCAGCTTAACCGCTGCACAGTAAGTTAACACATTCAGTAACCCTTACTCTGTGGAAGTCCATCTTACTAAAAACGAAACGTTTGAACAAAACTTTCTCCTTTATTTAAAAATTACCTTTATTAATTCATTGAGAGCTGTTTTGATAAACTATCATCCTCAGTTTTGTTTAAACGTTTCGTCTTTTATTGTTCTTACAAATTTTTCAGTAATTTCATAAGGATTTGAATCTATTGAACTGGACTGCATTCATAAACCATAAACCATAAATTCGATTATCTAAAGCCAAAATGAGATGCCCTGCATTAAGAAAACTTTTTCCTCTGGGACAAATTTAGAAGTGTTAGAACCTTTCAAAGATTTAATAAATTTTAAATACTCAACCTCATTTCTAAAATTAAAAAGCGCGTTATATCTTGATTAAGCAAATACCAACTTTTACCGACGACTGTAAATAAAATAAAAAGAACTAACTAACATTTCTAACAACAAAATTGTTTTTTTATAACACTTTCAGTACACCAACGAAAACCTTTCATCATCCACTTTTTAACTATTTAAAAAATTAAGTCGTGGCGCTGCGATCTTAATCAGAAATGTCTATAGAAGGATCCTGTTGTGTAAAAATTTTATAGATGGTTTAAATATTTGAATATCATTACATAGTAATATCTACCTTTCTGCGAATTGAGTTTTCCATTTAAAGGGATATTAAACTCTTACCTATAACTTAAATAAACCCTGTAGGAGCATTTGCGTCTAGTAATTTCCCCTTTAAGTTATTACTGATATTGATCTACGAAGTTAAACTGTTGTGAATAAATTAAATAGTTTTGATGTAAGTATAGATTTGGAATGCGGAAAAGGAAGAATATTATTGACTGTTATAACTTCGTCTAGAATCTCCTAAACTTTACATGTTTTTATAACATTTCCCATTTCAATCTGCATCTTGAGATCTAATCTATCTTAATAGCCTTATTATTCATAACCCTTGTTATGTGCATGTTGTTTTTAGTTTTAGTTTTATAAATAAATCATTCAATCATGATGAAAACCTTTTAAAAGTTTTTTTTTTGGAAATTAATATTTGTTATAATTTTGTTTTAACGTTATATTTATATTAAGTTGTTTTTATAAAAAAAACGCAATATAGAACTCTAAATGACATGTTATATTTTATTCGATCGTTAGAATAGTTATTTAAGTTACAGGTCCGGGAAGTGGAAGATAGATGTTTATGGACGAGGCGACGAAGGAGCCGAGTCAAGAGTATCTAATCGAGTACCGAATAATCACTTCAAGGACGTGTATCCTACTATATTTTTTTCATACTGCCTTTGTTTTTAAACGCAATAAAATATGAAACTGAAATGACATATTTGATCATTTTATTAGGAAGTTATGTAGACTGCTGTGAAAAAGTTGTTACTTGATTTATTCTTAACATGGTTAATTTGCTTTAAAAATAAAAAATGAACAGCGGTTAACAAGTAATAATGTAAATAAAGGCAGACATATTAAATTTTTCTGCACACACGAAATATCTGCGGAGAAAATGGATCTGAAATTAGATGAAATTGCTGGGAAAACTGCGGAAGCGACAGGGGAAATAATTCTAGTTAAGTCTGCAAAAAGATATGAAAAAGAATATGCGCTGTTTTGCAACTGGCGTGAACAATACAATTTGAAAAGTAGTGCCGATGAAAAAATGATGTTGGCTTACTTTTTGGATGTGGTAAGAACAGTTTTTTTAAAGAATATTCTTTTCGACAGTTTAAATGCTCAGTCAAAAACATTCAACCCTTCTTCATTATGGTCCAAATACTCGATGGTAAAATCAATGATTATGGTTAATGAGAATGTCTACATATCAAGTTTCCCAAAGTTGATAGCTTCTTTGAAAAAACAAAATGTAGACCATCAGCCAAACCAGTCAAAGGTGCTGATAAAGGAACAAATTTAAAACTTCAAGAGGGACGCTCCAGATAAAGAATATCTATTACTCAAAGTGATAGCATTATTTGGAGTTGCTGGAGGTTGACGAAGAGAAGATATCTATAATTTAGAAGTTAGTGATGTGGAGGATACGGGTACTCAGCTAGTAGTTAAGATTAACCAGACAAAAACGCATATTCGACGATCTTTCACTGCGATTAACAGTGATGAGGTTCACTATTTGGATGTGTTTAGAAAATACATGAATTAACGGCAACACGTCTCCCTGAAAGCTCTTTTGGTTGGTTATAGACAAGGAAAATGTCTGTATCAAAGAGCTGGTATACATACTGTTGGCGGAGCACCTGACACAATAGCTGAGTTTTTAAAACTAGACCAACCAGAAAAGTATAAAGGTCATTGCTTCAGGAGGACATCCTCAACGTTGTTGGCCAATGCTGGAGCTGACCTTAAAGTACTAAAACAGCACGGTGGATGGAAGAGTTCTTCAGTTGCAGAAAAGTATATAGGAGAATCGATTGAATGCAAAAACAAGATTGCAAGAATGATCCAAGGGGCGAAACTTTTTTTAAAGTGCTACATCACAGCCACACGTCTTCCGCGATTACAGAAAACACTGAAAATTCATCAACAACTCCATAAATACATATTGCTGGCAACAGCAGTTGTACAATTAATGTCAATCTTCAAAAACTAGAATAAAAACTTAGTTTATGTAGATTCACTTATTATTTCAAACAACATTGGCAGAATTGAAGAGTACTGTAAAGTACAAGTGTACCGGACTCAACCGAGTCCGAGTGGTACAGTATAAAAAAAAATTTTACAATCGAGAAGTATATATTTTACGGCGATTGGAAGTGTATTCTTGTTTATCAAGTGAGTATAAGTTATAAACATGTTTTTTATTCTTAAAATAAATAAAACCAATAAAATTTAATAGGTGCAAGAAGACAGCTTAGTTCCAAATACTACTCTTTTTAATTCGTTAAAAAGTTTTGTAATAGCATGACATAATTAAATATAACTTTATGGTAGTTTTTTTATCAACTGATTAAATAATTTTAATCTCAAAAAAAAATCTCCCATTAACAATATTATTTGTATAAATATAAATATAACTCCATGGTTATATTAATCCTTACTCTGGAAGTCCATCTTACTAATAACTATTCGTTTGAATTTAACTTCCACATTTAATTAAAAAATAAGCTTTTAAATTACAATGACAGTTGTTTTGCTCCAATTAAACATAGAAGTTAAGTTTAAACGAATGTAAACATATTATTCTTAGTTCTGGATAGATTATTGTTTTTCTACTTAAAATGGTATATATTAGAGTCTTTTCCCACCTCGACCTTTCCAGATCTATTGTAGTAGTTCATTTAACTTAATAGGATCTTGTCCACTTTGGTTTTTTATATAGTCATGAAAGACCTTCACACTCGGAAAAAATGTATTTAGAGGTTTCCTTTTCTTCCTAACAGAATCTGCATAAAGTTGTACAGTTTAAATATATGCATATTCTTGTTGAGCTTGTTGTGCTCCGGTAAAAGACCAATGCGTTTTCTCGTATTGTGTTTTTTTGTGCTTTAACAGATACTGTGTTACTTTTGACGTCGAACCTGTTATGAATTCCTTCGCCAGCACATTGGGGATCTACCAATCTTCTTGAGACTGAAGTAATCTGGTTAATTAAAAGGCTTCTCTTAGCTTCCTCGGACTTGCAGGCTTTCCTCTTCGTTCCCTTTGTAAGTGTGAGCCCTAATTGTGGTGCCACATGGGTATCTTCATCGACTACTCTGAGATCTTCAGCCTCAAGATTGGTGTATTAGGCATGGAATACGGTGTTAAATATTGCAAATACCAAACTGGTTGTAAGTTTTAAGTCATATACCATCTCCAGACCTCCGAAGACAAGATGCACTTTTAAGGGAAATCCAACTCTGAATGATCTGCGAATAACCTGAGTTCGATTTAGACACCCCCCCCCCTGGAGGAAAGTTAGTTTACTTCAAGCTAAAGATTTTAATACCAGCGAGGCTTAGAAAGAGAGATGGGAGAGAAATGCACCGCAGAAAGCCTTATTATACCGTGCAAGTAGAATCGAACGAGTTTTGACCTACTACGAAAAACTTGGTGCACTTTAGATTGAGTCCGGGTGGGCCTGGTATATGCAAATATTTCCGGTTCAAATGAGGGAAACCCCAATCTCCACAGTGTGACAGCAGGGCCGATAGACAAACCGACACACACCTTGTGAAAGAGTGTCCACTAAGATAATACGATGGTATTTGAATAATCTTCTGTTGGCGACTGAATGTATAAATAATTTGGATGTACGTTTGTGACTGTCTATGACTATTCGTTCTATTTTATAATATTTTTTATGTTTATGTTATGCAAGTTTATACATTGTCTCCGTAAAGTATGAAACAAATTCATTTTTAGCTAAATAGACCATTTTAATAAATTATCCTGAAACACGTCGAATTTAATTGCTTTCGAGTAATGGCGTCATCTTATTCTTTAACTAATTTGGAAAATAAACCAGCACACAACTTTCAGTAATTTGATTGTATTTGACAATAAAATACGGCAAACGACATTGGATGTAGTAGTTTTTCATTGTTTATTCAATTTAGCAGCAAATCATTCTTAGCTTTTTGAGTATTACTGTCAGTAATTTACGGACAAAAACAAATTTATCACACTAAATACTAAGCTTGATCGTACGTTATTGTTTGCATGACAGATACGTTAGTATTACTCAATGTTAGATTTGTTAAAAATGTAATCCCGCCTGTTTTGTTTTGTGAATCTGCTTTATTTTTAGACTATTCTGTTTGTTGTGTTAGTATTTGAACGATTAATTCCAAAATTAATTTTTCCAAACAAACGTGACATTTAATTGTTAATTCTACTAGTTGGGTAAGTATTATTGATAAAACAACGGACGTGGTCGAAGAAAAGTTATTGTTATGAAAAATTCAATAGAACACAGACCTTTATAAAATCTTAAACTAAATATCATTAATAATAGTCGGTATTATTAGAGAATTTCGGTTGTTTTGAAAAGCTTGTTACTTTTACCGCTTGACAAGGAAAAAATAGAAAATAATAAATCATCCATCATTACCTGTACCTTCCGAACATTCGGCGACAAAATAACAATTTTTTCTTCAAAAAAGGGTGATCTGTATGGCAACTTGTTAAATCTTGACATTTTTCGCTATCAAAGAAGGGAAAGGTATTACCTAAAGAAATTTTCTTTACAATTGTTAGTCAACGCATAGAGATTTAAAAATTTTAACTTTTTGAAACTTAATTTTGATAAACCCAAAAAGATGAAGAGCTTGAGAGAATTGAATGTGGACAATTCGGACAACTATTTAATACATTTTTAACAGATATATACACTTTACATTAAATTCCTCTTACAAATACTTCAGCTATAGGTAGCCTTCGTTATTTTTGTCCTTTGGTCTGTTTAATATTTTTATCACTATTATATTCTTAACTCCTAAGTATACCGACCAAATTACCGTCATCTCACAAGATTGGAAAACAGATTAAACCTAATACAGTGATCAATGGATATTGTTTAATAACAATAAACATAAATATAAAAACTAAAATAGTGTTCTTAATATACTAATTATAGAATATGAATTATCAAAAAGAAATTTATTGTACTAACCCTACTACTTGAAAGTCCATCTTATTAAGAACGTTAAACAACTAAAAGGTTGAATTAAACTTTCACTATTTATGAAATAGAAAATATGAAATGCAATGACGGCCGTTTCGCTATAGAAATAGCCGTCATATACAGGAGCGCTAGTGACATCTGACATCTGTAGTGAAACAAAAGTTAACGTAAGTTTGGCCATAGTCTACCCATAAAAAGATAACATCATTTTAGGCGGTTCATTAGTTAGGCTATCTAGTTAAAAGATTATTAAGAAATTAAAACTTAGGTTTCTTACCGGAAAAGATTGGACATTCAAAGAAATAATGTCGTTCTAAATTTGGATGCAACGTACAGACAAAAATTCAATAAGGAGTTTCTTACATAATTGTGGTTGGGCTATTATACGGGTAACTCAAATAGGTAACTTATTGGGAAAACATTTTGCTGGTGTTCCGCAAGTGCATACAACTGTGAACTCAGTCAGCTAGGAATAGTTTTCTAGCAGAGAAACGTCTGCTGAATATCTTATTATAATAATTGCTGCATATATATTTTTCCGTAGGATGTTACTAGTGAATGAATTAGAAATATCTTCATGTCCAATTAATGAATTTCCTAATCCGAGCCGTCCAATTATATTTAAAATTTGTAGAGTTTATGTATTTTAGCTATTTTTTCAAGTCAATTCAAAGTCATTTTAAAAGCTTTTTAGTCGTATTTCACTCTTCCGCATTCTAGCTTTATTGTATAATAAACAAGTCTGAAAAACCAGACTCGTTATATACAATGAAGCTGTAGAGTGTAATCCCACAAATGAACTAGTGAAATATCTAGCAGTACAACCAGACAATGAATGACCTGGAGTCTACCATCAATATATATATATATATATGGCAATTAATGGTAAGCAAAATTTAATAGAAAAATATTTTTCGATTTTTTGTTATTTTAATATAATTATTAAGATAATCTTCCTGTAACTCTATACATTCCTACTGGTACTATGATTTTTCTCTGCAAAATAATTGTTCACGAAGGTAATTAGTTATTGATGAAAATATCTGTCCAACGAAGTGAATTTTGGCAAATAGAAGTCTTAGGGCTTGATCTGGATCTTGTCAAATAATGGTGAGTATCATGTTCCTGTGAGATTTTTTATGACTATCCCAAAAAGCTGAAAATATGGTACATGGTTTTTTAGAATCGGGTCGGTTCTCCTTTTGCAGGTCACCGTGTTATATATATGTAGTTTCTATTATTCCTGCCGTTTTATGTATTTATGTTATTAGTCCTAAGCCCTTAGCCTATTAGCCTGGATGATCCCTCGAAGATCAGTAGGTATAAATGTACAATGATATAGAAAAGCCAGGAAAAAACTATATCAAGCTGATCTTTAAAATAACTTAATATATTACTGGTACAATTACGTCTTATCTATGTATAAAATGAAGAGTCAATCAGAGTAAACAGTTTAATAGTGGAGAACTTCCAAGATTTATTTGTTCATTAACTATTTTATATTGTTGATCTGCTAGATGTCTTTTTATTTAAGTTCTTCGAGAAAATCTAAATTTGGTTTTTTATCATAAATAAATTAAATATCATTGGTGTGTTTGAGTGCGTGTGGATGTTCAAGAACGTGTTTGGCATAGTTTGACTTATCTGGTTGTTGTAATCTATATGCTCTTAAGTGTTCATTGAATCTTATTTCAAAATTTCTTTGTGTTTGACCTACATATACAGCATTATATTTTGGACAATTAATTTTGTAAACATCGTATTTTTTTCAATTTAGGCAATTTTGTTTTTACATTTAACAAACATTATTGTGTGATTTAAATGAAATTAATGCAGATGTTGCCGAAGATATTATTTTTGAAATTGTATTAGAAATATTTCTACAATACGAGTATATAATACTTTTCTAACTTTTAATTTCTTTAGTTTGCTGTCACTACAACTAATATTCCCTCAATAAACTAAAACAATTAAAAGTTATAAAAGTATTACATATTGTGGAAATATTTCTAATACAATTTCAAAAATAATATCTTCGAAATAATATCTAGCGAACCGTCTGTCATTGAATTTAAAACGTATTTTTGAATCAATAGTTGAAGTTTCATTCAACCGTTTAGTTGTTCACTTTTCTTAATAAGATGGATGGTATACTAAGAGTTAGTACAATAAATTTCAAAAGTGCATATAACGAAAAATCGTCTTTTAGCACATGTTTCTTGGCAAGCTTATCAATGATTTTGTTACTAACCAAACCGGAATGAGATCTAGGTGACGTTTGTAAACATATGGCTACCGATCAATTTTTTATTACATTAATGAAAAGGTGGGTTTAAATATATACATTATTTTTCCTCATCCTCATATATTATCATACGCTAAAATAAGGTCTCCTATCAATAAATAAATAAACTGAAATAACATTCGGTGTTAAATAAATAAATTTATCTTATCGGGAAACAAAACTTGGTTTTCTGGGTAACGAAAATATGTTTATTTATATATGAACAGACATGTCGGATGCCAACCTTAATTATCATTGCATGTATTATATTTACCATATTTTTACAGAGAGCAGGATTATTTTTATAGTACTATTTTTTATCATTTTAGATTGGTATGTTATAATTTAACCTTATACATTAATTCCCCAAAATGTAATGCTGTATATGTGGGTCAAACACAAAGAAATTTTGAAAAAAGATTCAATGAACGGACACTTAAGAGCATATAGATTACAACAACCAGATAAGTCGAACTATGCAAAACACGTTTTTGAACATCCACACTGACTCATACACATCAATGACGTTCAAATACTACACATTTTTGATAAAAAACAAAATTTAAATTTTCTTGAAGAACTTAAAATAAAAAGACATCTAGCAGATCAACAATTTAAAGTTGTTAATGAACAAATATATCTTGGAAGTTCTTCACTATTAAAATGTTTACTTTGATTGAGTTTACATTTTATACATAGATAAGCTGTAATTGTAAAACATAAATATTGAAAAGGTATATTTATTTCAAAATTTATTTTAATTTAATATTTTATTTTTTATTTTCGGAGAAATGTCAAAATTTGAAGGAACTGTCAAAGTTAATTTTTATTAGTTTAGATTAAAAAAATTTTATGTAATGTAAACAAAACTTGTATTAGGTTAAGTATAGATAAGAAATGTTAATAAGAAAGTATGAAGTGCAAGTGAGTAGTGATGAAGAAGTTTCGTAGCCAGGGGATCAAAGTTTGACAGTTAGTTTTGAAAAAAGTCACGAAAAGAAGGAAATTAATTTTTAAAAAGTTAAACAGGTTAATAAAGTATAATGTATAAAGAGGTAAAAGACGAATAGAAGAGGTTGTAATTAATAATAAATAAATAAAAGGATTCAGTTGAAGAAAACTGTAGCAGTTAGTTAATTTTGGAAACAGTAAAAGTAAGTGGTAAGAACGAAAAAGATATTCAGAAAGTAAAGTGAAAGTAATTAAGCTGGAAAGTAATGTAGCTGAACCAAAATTATAAACTAAATAAACCAAGAAGATATAGTAAATTCAAAATTTAAAAGTAGCTGTAGAAGAGAAGCATAGCTGTTCCATGAGTGAATAGAAGACCTGGAGGAGAGTTAAACCTATAGAAGATAAGTGAAGCTAGTGAAACAAAAAGGAAAAGACTAAAACTAGATAAGGTAGATAGGTAGCAGCTAGGGATTAGGTAGATAGGAATTAGTTAGACATCACTTAATAAAATTTTATTTGGTTAACATTCAAAATTCAATTTAATAAAAAAAAATTAAAATAAATTTTGTTTCAACCCTACCCTTATTAATTAAAGAAAATTTAAAAAATTTAAAATTCAAAAAAAAAATTAATTTGTATTGGGAAAAATTATCTCAATATATTAAGTTATTGTAAAGATCAGCATTATATAGTTTTTTCTGGTTTTTCTATATGATTGCACAGTTATACTGATCTTAGAGGGAAGTACATACAGGATAATCCCTTAGGGCTTTTAACATCTAGGCTTTAATATTGTTTTGCCTTATTACTTCCATACTTGGTCTAGCCTTAACTACTTAATCAACATCAGGTACCTAGCTACTTCGTAAAGCTGCACTATGGAAAATAACTTATATAATTTGTTTTGGACAGATTTCTAAAATACATTTTGTTTGTAACGATTTTTTATTCTAATTTCGTCTAATTTGTTTATTTATTAATCCAAACAAGCTTATTTAGCTTAATTACATGGATAATATCTCTGGAAAATTAATATATTTAAACTAAAATCCAATGAATATGACAAAAAATTATCATAGTTCACATTTAAGACAAAAAAAGTACAAAAACAAAATCAAAATTGAAGGGAATTAATACTAACAGTTTTTATTAATAATATGATTGAAAATCATTTTATGGAACTTGAATTGTGATAAAGTCCAATCTAAATCTATCTCTTGATTGAAGTTATTTGCAAGTCGCAACATAGCTGCAAGGGGATCTCGTGCATCCATAATTTGACGATGAATTTTAAATAGGTATGGATTATTCCTAGTACTACAAGGCGGTACATTGAACGGAATTAGTTTTAAAATTTCAGGAGAATCGATCTTGTTATTGATGTCTTTATAAAGAAATAATAAAGTTGATAAGTCCCGTCTTTGTTCCAATGCTAGAATTTTAAATTCCTTCCACAATTGTATTGTTCTTACAAATTTATAATCAGGACATTTATGCTTTTTTTGTAATATAAGTAGCGAAGAAATTTATTTTGAATTTTTTAAATTTTTTCTAATATTGTAATATACGCCCCACCCCAAATAACTGATCCAAATTTAAGTTTAGGGCTAACTAAGTTGTAATAATAGTATATTGTGTAACAAGTGCGCAAAAGTGCTAATTTAATTAGCATTTGCGCACTGTACTTTTCCTACGACCACCATCCAAAACGACCACCCTCCAGAAAACAAACAAACGATCGTGTTGCACACGATACTTTTTTATGAGCACTTTTTCTAACATGGCATAGCTTTTGGCGGTGAAAATTTTTGCATTTCATTTAAATAAATTACTAAATATCGTATTTAAAGATTTATTAAATATTACAGTAGGTAAAAAGTTTACGTTTTAAGAAACGTATTTTAAATTTAACTTTCCTTGCATGGGATTTTTCACTTAAAATTATAATGAACTGTAGAATGGGAACAGTTCTGGATCTTTATCCCTGGTGTTGGTGTTTCCGACAAGTTTTCGGTTATTGTTAATAAGTCATTCGTAGCTGATGTTGAGGGAACAGGAACAGAATCAAATTTCTGTAATGATTCATCGACTCTACTAGATAACGAGATTGACAACTTGCTGCAGGTATTTATTTTGGGTACGCCTAATGTCACTTTGGCTATGCTTTATGTTACTTTGGCTATGCCTTATGTCACTTTTCCCACAACTTCTGTTGCTATGAGAAATTGCTGATTTGGCGTACTGTAACCAATGTGCAAAATAGTGGTTTGGATGGTGGTCGTAGGAAAAGTAATTTAATTGTGTTAACATTATTGAATTCAAAAGTTTGTCGCATTATGTATCCAAGTTGACGGTTCCCAGATCTGACAATATTTGCAATATGATTTGTAAGTGAGAATAATCGGTTATATACAATGCCCAAATCCTTAACTTCAGCTTTCTTCTCTAGGACCTCATTCCCTATTTGATACGAAAAATCAATATATTCTTTTAATCTGGTTATTGTCAATGTAAAGCATTTTTTAACATTAAAAAATAGTAAATTATCAAAACTCCACTTATTCAAATTATTTATGTCTTTTTGTAAAGACACACAATCTCGCACCGATTGTATACGATTAAATATTTTTGTCATCTGCAAATAGTAAACATTGTGAATATTGCAATACCGATGGGAGATCATTTATAAATAACAAAAAGAGAAGAGGTCCCAGATTGGATCCTTGTGGCACCCCAGAATTGGCATGATACTTTCCCGAAGCTCCGAAGCATTTCCGTTATGTCAGACAATAAAGAATCTGTTTTGTAAATAGCATTCTAGCAATTCTAGGAAGTCATTTGCTAGACCAAACCTTGCCGATTTTTCCAATAAAATATCATGGTTTACTTGATCAAATGCCTTACGAAAATCAGTAAATATTATATCCAATTGACTTTTGCACTGTAGAGTTTTAAATGCATTATTAGACAAGCGCAATGATGTTATAGGTATTTAACGAATTCTCACTTTTAGCTTTTTGTTTAATTATGAAACGTTGAGTAATACTCGCATTACGGATAATATCAGACAATTAAAAATATTACAGTGATATCACAAACCTCCCGTTTTCCCTTTTTCTTTTTAAACTCCGGAACTTTTTGTAATATAATTGCCAAGATATCAGACATACAAAAGGTTTTTCGACTGTTTTGTTGCTACTTAACGATCAAATTGTAGAAAATAATGGTTAGCCTATTACGAAGTTAAAGAGCCAACATCCGTACGATAACTTTTAATTGTTGCTAGTAATTTGAATCTTCGCCATCCATTTTTCATGAATACTTCGTTAATTGCTAATAGAAATTTTTGGAAAGATTCTAGGGCGCTTTTTAATGAAGCTCTTTGATGTTCGCAAATCGGGTTTAATTACATGCCTCTGTTATAATTAAAGCTGTTGATTTAATTTATGTTATGCCACACAAAATAACAAAGTCATCGTCAAATAAATTATATAGTATATAGTCAAACAAAATTTCGTGCTAATTTTAAGTATCTTAGAGCTACAGGAGCATAATAAACAAATTATCTTTAGGCTGAGTACAGTAAGTTATTTTAATTTAGATAGCAAAATTAAAGCAGAGTCCTCCAGACTTTTAAACGAATACTCAAAACCTTGTAAACATCTCGTTAGCAAACTAGCCGTATTTTAATTTATTATTAATATAAATTGAATTTAAAGTTGTTATGTTCTGAGACAAATAAAAATAAATAAATAGGAGTCTAATAAATGTAATAATAACAGAAGTTATTTTATACAATTACAATCTAATAACTGACGATGCTAGTTATAGCGAAACAGCTGTAATTGAATTTTAAAGCGATTTTTTCGAATAAATAGTGGAAGTTTAGTGTAACTGTTCAGTTATTTATTGTTCTTTGCATTTTGAGTATACGGCCAATATATTGTATCGGTTAACATAATAGTGTATATTCTGAAAATTTGTAAAAACATTGAAATAATTTCAATAGCAGATAATGAACAGAAATTAATTTTAATACAACAGCAATTTTTATAATAATAAAAATAAGGTATAATTTGAGTGATATTAATATGTAACTAGTAATATTTAATTACTATTGTACCATATTTTATCAAGATGTATATGGTGATTTTATCATTATTTCAAGTTGAATAAACATGTAGCAACTATACAGGCTGTCCCATATCCACCTTCACCTTGAAGTTTATGGGGAACGGATAATACTAGATGGATGAAATTTGGTATACAGAGGTTTCCGATATTCTGAATTCAACTAAAATATTTTCAAGTTTATAGCACTTCCGGTTATACCGGAAATTGACACCAACTTTACTATTTTAAATGAAATACTACATTTTTTTTCTTTTTTTGTTAGACGATTAAATTTAAGGGCCACTTTTTGTAAGGTACCAGGTACCTAAAATTTACAGTTTTAGAAAAATTTAAGTTTTTTTGAAAATAAATGCCAAAAAGAGGATTAATAAAATGTTAATTATTTAATGTAGTTGAAATCTATATTAATAATAATAAATAATCTTTAAACTTTTAATAATACAACTACTAATGAATAAATAAATAAATAAATGAATAAATAGATCTCCGGTCTTTATGTCCAATTCTGTGTTTCACTAATCTATTGTAAATTTGTTCTGTGGTATTGGTGAATTAATTTGACATAAACACAAGCTTTATCATAATATTAATTATTATTAATGTAAGGATTACAGTGTTATGAGATTTAATACCGCTAAAAATAATTAGTTGCATTTATTGTTCATATATATTTCTTGATGTTTTCCACTCCTGAGCGGTAATAAAGGTGATGATGGTAAAATATTATTTCAAATTTTCTGGTATGGTGTTGTATGGTATGCAATAAATCGTATAAGGCGAGTACACTTGTATTTAATTAACTTAATAGTTTTTATTTTTAAATTATATACAGGGTGATCGATTAGTGTGAGGAAGCTCAGTAGATCTGTTATAGTAAAAAATACAAAAAAAAGTTGTTAACAAAAATTGTAGGCAACTTTAAACTCCACATTTTAAAATTAGTTACAATTTTACAGGGTGTTCCATAAGATGGTGGCACACCAAACTTATGTTTTTTTAAATGGAACACCCTGTATTTTATTTTAAATTCGAAATCTGCATCACTTCCACATCACAACAATGTATAGTTTTATTATGTTATACCAGGTATTTAAAAAGTTATAACCAATATTACCAGAAAATCGTATCAAGTTTAACTCCCTGTATAATTAAAAAGGAGTATAGGAGCATTGATCTATTGCAACCATAGTTTTTTAATAATTGTTAAAAATTATAAAACATATTCGTTTTCATAATATTCGTTAAATTAAATACAGGGTAAGTCAAAATGCAAGTACATTATTTTCTTGGTAATTTTAAATGGAACACCCTGTATTTTATATCACTATCGAAAAGTACTAATATCATTCTTCAAATTTAATGAAGTACTTCCTATACCAAAATAAGCAATAATGAATTTTACTACTGATGAAATTGTAGATATGACCTGGATTTTAGGAGTAGGCAATAAAAATTCATTACTATCATTTGGGAAGTCATCTTTATTTTTCTATGTGTTTTTTTTAATTTCCGTCGGTTATTTTTTATAAATTTTATTTGAAATAAATTGTTTTCTTTTCTGTGACGCTATTTCGTTTTTGAATTAATAAATAAAAAATAATAATGTTAAACTGTCAGTTTCTGACAAACCAATCATGGCCAACTCACGGTAAACGTTAAAATATCTACCAAATTAATACTTTGATGGAAAAATAAAAATATCTAGAAAACTGATAACTTTAGGTATAGGGAGTACTTCATAAAATTTGAAGAATGTTATTAGTACTTTTCGATAGTGATATAAAATACAGGGTGTTCCATTTAAAATTACCAAGAAAATAATGTACTTGCATTTTGACTTACCCTGTATTTAATTTAACAAATATTATGAAAACCAATATGTTTTATAGTTTTTAACAATTATTAAAAAACTATGGTTGCAATAGATCAATACTCCTATACTCCTTTTTAATTATACAGGGAGTTAACCTTGATACGATTTTCTAGTAATATTGGTTATAACTTTTTAAATACCCGGTATAACATAATAAAACTTTACATTGTTGTGATGTGGAAGTGATGCAGATTTCGAATTTAAAATAAAATACAGGGTGTTCCATTTCAAAAAACCTAAGTTTGGTGTGTCACCATCTTATGGAACACCCTGTAAAATTGTAACTAATTTTAAAATGTGGAGTTTAAAGTTGCCTACAATTTTTATTAACAACTTTTTTTGTATTTTTTACTATAAGCTTCCTCACACTAATCAATCACCCTGTATAATAATATAATTTTCTATTAGCAAAATGACGTCTGCTACAGATTTTCAACTATTTTCCTTATTTAAATTCGACGTAATTATACCACATGAAATAAAGGGTACTTTTTGACTTTCTTCTTCTAATTTTCGGAGCCGGTAAAAGGGACTTGTAATTTTCAGAACCTCTTTATTAGTTCTCTGTTTGTTATAAATAACTTCAATAAACAAATCCTAACTATTGATCCTTATTATAACTAGGTATATACAGTGAGTTATAGAGCTACCTTTTCATACTTGTAATAAGTATAATTTAATAATATTTTAACTGATAATTACCCTGAAATGTTTATTTATCAATTATTTTCCTTAATAAGTTGATTCACTATATTTATATAAAATTGTTCTGTAATACACAGGGTTCCATCATCATATCATATAGATAAGTATTGTTTATGTTGTAATTGTATAATTCTTACACTGTTTGAATTATTTTTTGTTTATTTTTTAACTTGTATATCTTTTAATTAGTTATACTAATTCATTTTACATGTACATTGTCTCTAATACTCTAATAAAATTTTATAAAAATAAATAACACTGTCCAGCATGTCATTTCTATTAATATTAATTGGTCATTGTTTAAACTTTTATAAATTTAAAATATTTTCTAGGCAATGATTGTATTGTATATAACAAATTTACATTAATTGGATATTATACAAGAGTTTTATTAAATAAAGAGGTTATGTTATTTATTTTATTTTTATTTTATCTGTACTTTGACCATATTCAAATTGTGAGTACTTTTATTATAATTTTTATTGTCTATTTGCTATTAAAATATCAACACAATATATAACGCTTCTGCTGTGGGACGTCTGTTAGATGAAACAAACAATATCATCATAGACAAAGACAGAAGAATTAATACCATGGAAGAAATACACCAGTACTCTGTTCGAGGATGAGAAAACTGACGACCCAGTACCTAATGCTGATATGGGTCCACCTATTATCACTGAAGAAGTACGCAGGTCAGCTGAACAAATAAAGGACGGAAAAGCTCTAGGATCGCATTATCTTAATGCAGAGTTTCTAAAACTGCAGGACGTACACAATAAAATACTTGACATACATTTTTAACCATACTTACAATACTGGAGATATTTCTCGAGACTGGTTATTCCTATACCCAAAAGACCAGTGCCAAACAATGAGAAGGCTAATTTGCCTCATGAGCTACTTCTAATTATTTCTGAAAATAATCCTTAAACGAATATCCAACAAATGCGAGGCAAATATATCACACACAATTTGGATTCAGAGAAGCTCTAGTCGCAATTCAGGTTTTATTCCAGCACTGTGGGGATGTTAGCTGTGACAAGTACATCTATCTCATAGACTAACCAAAGTCCTTGGATAAAGTCCAGTATAATAAAATAATGAGGCCCTAAGAACAACCGGCATCGATAAGAAGAGTTTACGTTAAATCTGTACTGGCACCAAATAGCAAATATCAGAGTTGAGGGTGATTACTTAGAGGGATGTATTTTGTCCCCCACTTTATTTAATCTGTACTTGAAGTATATATTTACAATAGTACTGGAAAACACAGGCGCTGGAGTGTTAATTAATGGATAGAGACTGAATAACATAAGTTACGCGGACAATATTGTTGTGTTAGCTGATTCTCCAGAGGATCTCCAGATATTGATAAATTGTGTGGTTGACGCTAGCTCTGAATACGGTTTATCCCTTAATTTCAAGAAAAGAAACCAACTTGGTGACTTCCGTCAGGGTTTTTGTAGCTGATATTGCTTGCTGCTTCAATGGAATTACTACCTGGCACTTTGGAAAATATTGGGTTGTTTTCTTGGCTGATGAACTGTTTTCAGTTTATTTTTTATTTTCATGTTACTCAAGGGGTTTAAATGGGTTAGTGAAGCGCAATATAAGATGCTGTCTTCAGTTAGCATTCTATAGCCTCTCCTACTCAATCCCTATCCTCACCTCCACGAAGTGCAGCTTGACTGCACGGGTGAACCCTGGAAAACCTGAGCAAACTTGCTGGAGACTTGCAGCGGAGACAAGGACCGATACAAGAAAGACAAAACAACAATATCGAAATAAAAGTATTAAGATCAATAGCGAGTATGTCATTAAGAGACAGACAAAGCAACAGAAGTAAAAGAGAACGATGCTAAATTAAAAGTATTAACAAGTGGATAAAAACAAGAAAGAAAAACTAGAACGAACACGTAAACCGAATGGAACCAGATAGATTAGCGAACATCTGTAAAAACAACAAGCCGTATAGCAGAAGACCTGTTGGAAGGCCGCCGAAAATATGGAAAGATAATGTACAGTCAACAACTACTGAATCAAAATGAGAGGTAGACAAACAGGAGTAATCCTAGTCGCGCCAAGAAAAAGAAGAAGAAGATGTTACTCAATAGCTTATTTAGTGGTGTGGATGTAACAACTTTATCTGTTGGTGAATAACTATTGTTAATCCTTTTATGTTTTTTTTGGCTATATAGTTTTCGGTTTTTCAATAATTATCGGTTTTTAAGTCAACAGTTTCACAAACAAAGCCATGTCTAAGTATGTATCCTTACTTCCTCACTGGACCATGTTTTTACGGTAACGCGATTATAGATGCATTGATGTATCTATCATATCAATATTACAAAAATGTTTGTGTATTTCATTTAAATGTTTTTATTTAAAAAAAATCATTGTATTATTTCATTTTTTGGTGAGCAAAAGAAATAGTAATAACATGAAAAAGCTTCTTCTTCCAAACAATAAAAATTAATATTTTTGAAAATTTCACACCTCTACTTTTTAACCAATAAAATGTCTTGATTTTGATTCGTTACCATGGCAATTTAAAAAGTTTTCGCAAATTTTTTAGGGGCGCCACGATATTTAAGTGGAAATTTTTTGACAGCTGAAAAGATATAGAACGCTGAAACCTCAACGTACAGACCACAGAAAAATAAAAATATGTTATATTTCTCTATAGGGCAAACGTTTAAACTAGTAATTATGAGGATTTGTGACACGTCAAATTGGATTCATAATTATTTTCCTAATTATGGTGTAAAATTTTCTTACCAAATACCACGCAAGCTTAAATTATTACTGGAAATTTTTTAATCTCTTGTGATATTATGAGTGAAAATTTATTATAATTAAACAATTAATTATACAAACTTCTCGTAGCAAGTTCTACGCATAGTAATTAATTGAGTTTTCCTAGACACTTCTTAAACTTGGATAGATGTTTCTACCTCCAGAAACCTATTGTAGTATTGATTTACTTACTCCGATTTAAGCACAAGCTAGGTGCTAAGCGCTAAAGCCTAGATTTTATTCAATACACACAGCAATATTTAATTAAAATGTTTTTTATATCTAATTAAAATTTAACACTTTAATAAATTTATGTCGCTAAACTATAGATTATTTTTTTTGTTTTTAAAACTTTAAACTTTCTTGATACTTTTTTACAAAGAAACCAGCTTGCTAATTGTGTTCGTTCACACTGAATAGCTTTATTCGTTAATTCAAATTTTGCTTTTGTAAATTTCCACCATTAACGTGATGTCATTTAAATGCAAGTTTAAAATTCAACTTTGCTAATTAGAAATTGACTTGGTAAATTCTACACCCACTATCAAACAAAGTAACGAATTAAATTCTAATTGAATTGTATGTATTCGTAGCCGTCTATAGTATGAGAAATTGGAAATAATATTCATCTGCGATCAAAGAGAAAGCAAATGTAGCTGCATATTCGATTCTTACTTTGTCAAAAATTTTTTTTTTTATTGTGAAAATTGAGATGTTTATATATATTATAACATATATTTTGAGATATTCCGTTATTTTTTCTACTTGGTTAGTACATTTTACTAAAATTTAACAAGTAATTTTATCAAAGGTTATACGAGTCCTTAAAATTTTATCGATAAATTTTTAGTTTCGACGAAAACTTTTTTATTTGGCAAAAATACGAAAACAAACTGAAATATGATAAAATCACGAGTCCTACGGACAGTTTGTTTGAGTAGTTTTGCCTAAAATAAAAAAGTTTGACTCCATAAAAATTTATTTAATAAAATTTTACAGGACGAATAGTATTTGAGAAGATTATTTTTTGAACCATTCTGTACAAAAACCACTTCGTTTAATAATTTATCATTATCTTTTCACTAATTTTCACTATATTACTTTTCACTATTTTTGCTGTTTAATTTTTGACAGTTCTATAATTTTATCAATACTGGTAAAACGACTAGTGGTTTTATCAAAGGTAATACCACGAGTCTTTAAAATTTTATCGATAAATTTTTAATTTCGACGAAAACTTTTTTGTTGGGCAAAAATACGAAAAAAAACTGAAATGTGATAAAATCACGAGTCCGTAGGACGAGTGATTTTATCTTATTCAGTTTGTTTGAGTAGTTTTGCCTAAAATAAAAAAGTTTGAGTCTAGAAAATAAAAATTTATCTAGTAAAATTTTACAGGACGAGTGGTATTTGAGCAGATTATTTTTTGAACAATTCTGTACAAAAACAAATTTATCTTTTTACCAATTTTTACTATTTTACTTTTCCCTAGGATACGTGTATTTTGTGTTGCCTACCTACGATCTAATTTATTAAAACATTAATAATCAAGAGAAAGAAAGAAAGTGGGTTTACACAGAATAATATTTAATAAATATATTCTTATTGTAAAAGAAAATTCTTAAAATTTTTTGATCTTTTAATAACTATAATAAAAAATTTGACAAGCCCGACTTTAATGACGTAATCAATATGGTCCACGAAATGCCGTTACCCTTAGACTAGGAAAGAGAGAGGACAGCGCATGGCAATGAAAACCTTATGCGTGTGAGTGAAGCCAAGTTTAAAACGTTTAGTGGTAAACAAATTTGGAACGTCGATTTGTATTTTTTTAGTTTTTATATTAATTTTCACCTTTTTTAATTACCTGAATAGACATTTTAAAATGGTTAATTGTGCAGTTTATAAGTGCAACAGTCAGAGTGCTAAAAAAGTGGAAGGAATTTCATTTCATAGGTAAAAAGTATTTTAAAACTATTTCCTTGAAATTTATTTTTATTAATATTACAGCTTTCAGGTAATAGATGTTTAACTAAATCACATATGTTATGTATGATAACTTAAATTAATTGTACATACATTTTGAAAATTGTTTTCATTCAGTTTTAAAGATTATTTTTCATTTAATTGTTATTATTTGCTCATAGATGTAATAGTTTTGCAGTGGCGTGGAACAAAAACATATAGATAAATTAGATTAAAATTGTAATATTTATTAAATAAATATGTTTTAAAATGATTGTTGTTTTTTTTTGGAGCAGTACATATTTAAAGACTTTTTTAAATTAGATTTGTAATACGAAATAATGAAAATGATTATTTAATAATAGTATAAGAAAAATCGTATGATACGCCTATGTCAATATTGTCCACCAATAGTTTGGTGGTAGAGTTGATTCCAAAATTATCGCGACAGCTACGGTTTTCCCACCTATCTTTACCGTCGACTCGAACGCTAGCGATTACCCAGTTCGAGAAATAGATTCCAGTGGCCCAGCTGCCGCTGCTATCAGCGTCAGATTGACATACTGAAGTTACTATTTGTTTGTTTGTAGCTAGGTACCTGTTGTTTATTAGGTAGTTATAGGGCCAGACCAAGTATGAAAGTAAAGACATAACAATATTAAAGCCTAGATGTTTTTTGCCTGAGGGATTATCCTGGATGTATTTCTTTAATATTGTTATGTCTTATTACTTCCATACTTGGTCTAGCCTTATAACTACCTAATAAACATCAGGTACCTAGCTACAAACAAACAAATAGTAACTTCAATATGTCAATCTGACGATGCTAGTTGTCTAGCGAAACGGCTGTCATTGAGTTTTAAAAAAGCAGTTTTTTAAATAAATAGTGGAAGTTTTGTTAAAACGAAGAGTTTTTTATTATTCTTAATACTTCCAAAAAGTAAGGGTTAGTACAATCAATTTAATTAAGCGTTTCTATTGGACGAAATCACAAAACTGTGATATTTTGACAGGTAAAAAAATAATCATTTATAATTCTTTTCCAATTACAATAATTAGAAATGTTCAAGTATAAACATAGAAAAACACAGAGTAAAGTTATCCATAAAAGAATATTAAACCCGTTGTTGTAGACAGCGGTTCTCATTTTATTTCAAACAGTTTTAAGGCCCTGCGTTGTATTGAGAGAATAAAATAGCCAAACCGGGGAATTAAATTTAGACTAGACACACACTGTTTTTCCAGCAGGTACAGTCATATACTTATGCTTGCGCGGCAGACGATGATGTTTCCCGAAAGATGTAGAATGCCTTCGAATTGTCTAGACGTAAATCTTTGTTGCATTACAATAAGTTAATAAGTGTGCTCTAATGCTGAATATTTTCTACGCTTTAATTATGGATACATTTTTATCTGAAGCCAAACGAAAACTAAAAGAGGAAGAACTTTGTACGTCGACTGAAACAATGCGTTGTTTAAGTATTAGCTGCTGATAGCTAAAAATCCAATTAATTGAAGAGACACCTAGACACACAAGGAATAGTGATAGGCCTAATGGTCTCGGTGGTGCGGCCCATAGTTTGAGAACCGCTGATCTAAACTTAAATAATTGTTATATGTTATTACTTCAATATCTACTTAATCACCATCAGATAGCATCAGATCTCACAAATAAAATTTGAATAAAATGTAACTCCAATATGTCAATCTAACGATGATGGTTTAATTAAACATTGACTAGGAAATTCAGTTTTTGAATCAAATAGTGGAAGATTTGTTACAAAGTTATTTTTGTTTAGTATTTTTAAACTTCTAAAATTACTGTTACAAGCAAGAGACAGTACAAGTTTTATTCGAATTCATAATAGGGATACTGATGCTTTATTTCTTTGTATATAAAAACAACACCGACAATAAAACCACAACAGTCGTGTATGGTGAGTACAATACGACAAAGAGAATTTTCGGGTTATTAAATGAAAGCCATTTCATAGCTTTTCCCATTTCGATACCCCACGGCCTTTTTGATTTCGAACAAAAGTCAATTTCAAAAACTTTACACCAATAAAGTTTTCATTGGGCATCTATATATATATATGTATCAACAAAAAAAAACAAGAAGCGGTTATCTTTTGTTTCAAAATTGAGTGTTTTCATCAAATTTATCTTTTTCATCGGCAAATTCATTAAAAAAAATAAATGAATGATTGTAACATTTTACATTTTCCGCCTAGCTTTTAAAATTGTTTTTATTTAATAACTAAAGATTAAAGCAAAGTTACAGAAGAATGTTCAGATATGTCTCCCCAAGAAATTTCGTGAAAAATGTCTTGGAGTAATTTTTCTGTCGTTGTATAAAAGTTGACCAACCAACAAATTTTAAGATTGTTTGATCATTACCCTTAAGCAAATCGAGGCTTTTTAGGAAAACGCGTTTTTTGTGATCAGCTAAGTTTCTTATTGCTCCTACCTCTTCAAAACAGTTTTTTCAACCTTTATTTTGTGCCAAGAATTTGCACGCTACAATTTTATCCTAAATACTAATTAATGCACGATACCTACTATGAAAACTTCCCACTACCAAAACTATCCAGAACAATATTATCCTTGTCCAGTTATCAAAGCACAATAATACAACGAACATTTTTAGTTAATTTTGGCAGCACCTACTTAGAGTAATAGCACTTTAAAGTGATTAAAGCAAATGTATCTCAAACACCTCCCATAATCCGTAATGATGAAAATAATCTTGATATTAGCCTGTGGACTGTGTACTTGAATTAACTAGCCACATTTTCACAGTTTTTTGACGGCTACGCGGCATCGTGCGCGACTATTCCATTCGTGCTTAAAATGCTATTTACCACACTCGTTACGTAATATACTATTAACAATAAAAAATAATGTAATTCATATCTATATATTTATTGATTTACGATTGTCAAAGAAAAGATACATTTTTCCTATGCATTTTAAATGATAGTTTATTTTACTTATAAAAATAATGATTATTATTTTATTCAAATGATATTAAATCTGGTGTGCAAACTCACTCATTTAATTTATTTGTTTGTAATTATTGTGTTACAGCAGGACACATGCATACGTCTTAGCTTATTACTTGACTACATCCTTCCAGGTAAATTATTCTGATTTTGAGAAATTGTCTAATAACATAATTAGAAGTGCAAGGCAATGTATTTATTTCATTTATGTATTTAACTAAATATTATTGGTACAAATTTTATATTATATTTTGCAATAAAATTATGTTAAAAACTAAAACGTTGAATCTGGAACCGTAGGCGAAACTGATACCGAAAACCGTTTACACTACCACTACACCAACACACACTTCTTTGCTATGCCTACAAACTATCCTTATATATACATCATTTTTAGCGCCAAATGTTATCGCGGTAAATCTTTTGGCGGCAAAGCCAATCTTAAGCAATCTTAGGTCATTTGTCCTTATTTAATATATTTTTATACTTAATAATCTCTACACTTTCAAATGCATCCAACAATCTATTGTTCGATACATTTTTTTAACAATTTTAAACTATCTACATTTACAGAATAGTTTTTGGTAAAAACAGGTTCGGCAATACTAGATTTTTCTATGCGTCCATATTTTAGATGAGCTAAATGTTCTTTAAATCTAGTTTTAACCGATCTTTTTGTTTGTCCAACATACTTTTTATCACAATCACTACAACTTATTTCATATAATATACCACTTTTTTCCAGATCTTCTATCTTATCTTTCGGATTACCTAACAATTGTCTCAGGGTGGTACTAGTTTTATGAACTAAACCTAATCCCACCGTGGTGGTATACTGAGGGATAAATGGTAATGAAATGAATTTCACATCGTTGTGTGAAATAATTATCTGAGAATCATAGTAATTAGCTCATGTACAGCTTTTTACTTGACAATAGATGGGGAAAAATTTATTTCAAATTTTAATCTTATAATTTAATAGAAAGGCAACTTTATATATCTTTAATCTTTTGCTATATTCTCCACCATAATAATTATATTTTATTAATAAACCTGTCTAAAAATTTAAACAAACCTTTAATTGAGTATTAAAATGAAAATTAAAATCGCTTACACACCAAACTGATCCGACTATTTGTTACAAAGTAGACTATTTATAAACAGACCTTTTACATTAACAGAATAAATAAATTATTTAATTTGATAAATTAATCAATTTATGTGGCGAATTATTTCACAAAATTAGATAATAAATAATTTAGTCGATTACGTGAAAATTTATAATTAAACACATATAACTCTACTTTTTTATTTGGAATGGCACTACCAAATATTATGGCTTGATACATTTTGTTAAAAATAATAGATAGGATTTGTAAAACTGAATTAAATGTTTTTTATTGGTTGCAATTACGCTTTATTTTTACAAATTGTGTGGTAAGTGACTGGCAACGAATGTAATAGGATTATTTGACAAATTGATGGCCAAGTACTAAATTTACAAAAAATGTAACTGTAAATGTTTATTGTTTAAAATATTGAATGCTCTAATTCGTTTTGTTTGTAATTTTACCGACAGTAAAAAACTTTATGATTTTATTGATTTTATTTAAGGTCATTCTTGCATATAGCTTTTGTGTATCTAAATGGTGTCATTGTACATGGACAAAAAACTAGATAGTTTGAGACAATAGAGAAATTTTAATACACGTATCTGATTGAGGTTAAACAATATTGGTTAGGTTAGGTTAGGTTCTATGTGAGTGATCGTTTAACGTCTTTTCCACTGAGACCTGAGACCTGAAAGATATATTTTTACATTATTGGTTATTTTGCTCATGCGCATTAGTTCACCTTATAAGCAATAACGTACTCCGTTACTCGTCGAAATAAACGAAACGTTATTAGGCGGTAATGTTTTAACATCAATAGGGAGTTTTTGAGCCACCTAAAACTCTATCTACGTAAATCATGTTTCGGTTATTATGAGCATGCGCTTTCCTTGCGCTTTTGTGATTAGCCGGTTTACAACAAAACAGTTTTTGGTCATCGAATTTAACGTCGGTATCACTTGTCACTAATGTCAGTGGTGAATGTTTGTTTTGATTTGATAATAGGTATTTTCAGTTTGTGTTTAAACCGTAGATTTAATATTGTATGTATGTATGTATGTATGTATGTATATATGTATGTATGTATGTATGTATGTATGTATGTATGTATGTATGAATTAGAGGTGATAAGTACACTGCGACCTATAGGATCCATTGTGTCTCCCCTTACTTGCCATGTTCTGATGGTTTCTCAGATTTATTGCAGCTCCTCGAGTCCTATTTTCCTGAGGAAGTTTATGACATCGTCGGGCTTCAAATCAGGTAGATACCCCTCTTCTATTTCATGTGCTCCTAGGTATCTGGCCCTAGAATTCCGCAAGGCAGGGCATTCTGAGAGTATGTGTATTGAGGTTTCATCCTCTTCCTCACAGAATCTGCACTTTGCTTCATCTGCTAACTCTAGTTTCTTCATGTGGCTTTTTACCCGGCAATGCCCGCTTAGTATTCCCGTTAAAATTCGGAGCCTTTTTTTACTGAGGTTAGGGCAGCTAAGAGATCTCTTCTGGTCATAGTTCCCCAGTAGTATCTTAGATTGCCTCAGTTCTTCCAGCTGATTCCAGTACTTGGATTTTTTTCTTCTCCATTTCTTCCCTTGGGTTTTCTAAGATTACTCTACTGCTGATCCCACAGGATGGTTCTGGTCCCAAGTGTGGGGTTTCAGCTCCGTTTTTTGCCAGCTTGTCTGCTGTTTCGTTCCCCTCTATTCCTATGTGTCCTGGGACCCATTGGAGGGTGACAGTGTTCTTCTGGCCTAGTTTATTTAGTTTGCCTAGGCATTCCCAAACCATCTTCGAACTGATTATATTTGAGCTCAGCGCTTTGATGGCAGCTTGACTATCCGACATGATCACAATCTCTTGTCTGCGGTAGTTTCTTCCAATATTGAGTTCCACACATCTTTCGATGGCGCGGACTTCTGCTTGAAAGATGCTCGGGTATGTGCCCAAGCCTTCTGAGTATTTGGCTCTGGGTCCAAAAACTCCTATCTCAGTTCCCTCGTCTAGCTTGGATACGTCCGTATACCACTTTATGGTATTCTGATTTAAATTCTGTATGGTGTCTTCATCCCATTCAGATTTATTACTCAACTTTGTGATGAATTTTCTCACAAAGTTGTATTTCTTTGGCATATCATCTTGGGGCATTTCCCAAGTTTGATCAAAATGAAGTGATCGAGGTTTTTCCCTGATAATTCCTTCTTTGATCATTCTATATATCGTTTTCTTCCTTACACTTTCTAACAGAATGTGCAGTGAGGTCAAGTTTAAAATCACCTCCATTGCAGCAGTGGGGCAAGTTCCCATTGCTCCAGTGATACATGAACAGGCTAGTCTCTGAATCTTCGAAAGATCTTTTCTCGTCGTACTCAGATTAGCCCTTGCTCCCCAAGCCACTGCCCCATATGTGATTATTGGTCTCACTATTGCTGTGTACATCCATTGCAGAATACGTGGGTTGCATCTCCAGTTCTTTCCTGCAATGTTTCTGCACACCATGAGGGCCTTGGTTGCTTTGTGTATTACTTCGTCTTCGTGCTTATTCCAGAGTAACCTGCTATCTAGGATTAGCTCTAGATATTTGACCTCTGTTTTCCACTCGACGATGAATTTGGAGGTAAAAAATTTGAGCTAATATTATTATATTAACCTAAAAAAATTTAAAAAATTCCAAATCTCACAGAAAAAATGTTGAAAAACGCGGGCAGTGTAATTATTGTTAGGCAAGACTAAATTTACTGAATTTTAATATTCACTCTTTTTTTTTAGGACATACTCCTCTTTGGAAGTGTTGGTCCACAAAAACACTTATAAATTTATGTGCTGAATATGATAAACAATTCCAAACCGGTGTTACGATATAAGCTTGGATTAAAGTGACCAAAGAATTATCTAAAAACATTAAAATTGAGTTCACAGCACGACACAAGGGTCTAAAGCAATGTATTAAAAATTATTAAAGATTACAATAGAAAGTCTGGCAAAAATCACAGGGTGTGGGAATACTTTGATTTGATGGACAGCATTTTACTCCAAAAAATTAGAAAAAAACGCCAGGGCAACATGTGTGAAATAGAATGTCAGACTCCAGTAAGGACTCCAGGAATTAATTTATTTGGCCTACAGGGATATTGCAGAAATTTTTTCTTATGAATATTTTTAACTGGTTATCATTAGGTCCAGTAAGTGAAGAGGATTAATATTATTATCTACTATACCAACACAAATTTTAAACAATTTGGTTTTTTTTTTACTTTTAGAACATGATATCAGTACAAACACTCCTAGAGCAGGCATTTCAAGTACACAATCTTCATCATCTTTTTCAAAGAAAAGAAAAGTTACTATGCTGAGAGGCGTTACAGAGAAAAAATGGCAAGGCAGGACCGCTATTTGAATCTTCTTGAAAGACTGACTGTGCAAGTCCAGAATAAAAATGATTAAAAGATTTAAAATATTACTTGCGACAATAAACTCTTTAATTGGATTGGCTGGATTTACAGAACAGTAAATTTTTACTAATGAAAAAAAGAAGTTTGATGATCTCGACAGTATTATTTATGTTTTAATACTTCCTGAAGGGTTTTATTATGAATTATTGTTATTTATGATATTAAGAGTTAATTTTTATATGTAATGAATTATTGTTATTTTTGTATTATTTACGTACCTACCTACATTAAGAGTTATTATGTTAGATTTAAAATTAATATTTTGGTGCCCATAAAAAGAAATGCAAAGTTAAATGTAGATTAAGATAAAGGAAAAGTTGTCCAAAGTTTTTTGTATAGTTGATTTTTTGTTTTTAAATAAAAATTCATATTTTTTCAACATTTATAAGCAAAGAGGAATTTACAATGGAATCACTATGTAGCATTTCTTTCCCACAAAAACTTTATTCTAAAAAAAACATACCAAATATAAAAACAATATATTTAAAACTAACAAGGTATTGATAATAAGAATAAGTTTAAAATTTATTGTACCAACCCTTACTTTTTGGAAGTCCATCTTATTAAGAATAACAAAAACCTCTTCAATTGTACGTAACTTCCAAGTTTATTTAAAAAATTATGTTTTAAATTACAATGTCAATCTGACGATGCTAATCAGCGAAACGGCAGTCATTGTAATTTAAAACATAATTTTTTAAATAAACTTGTAAGTTACGTTCAATTGAAGAGAAAGAAAAAAGTACTTATAGAGCCAATCCTGTCACTAAGCTTGTGATAATTTCTTCTTGGGTGCTTAAATATGTTTGCCAAATAAAATTCTGGCGTATTAGATATCGAATCTCAAGTATATTTTATTTGATATCAATAACAAGCAAAAACAATTTATTTTTCGAAAATATATCACTCAAAGGGCCAAATTAGTCTACAAAATTGATGGCTTAATATTTCAAAGCTTCTTATTACCTTGTTTAAGGTCAACTTTTAAATATAAACCGTTTTTCCCTTGTTTTAACTTTGCGTCATTTTCATGTTTTTTATCAACCTTAAATCAAATATAGATAATCTCTCGCTCCATTTAAAGCCGAAACTTGCAAAAGAAAACGAAGAAACAGTGGCAGAGTTTTTTATAGCCGAGGGAGCTGTTTCAAAAGTTAAAATTAATGGTCGTGTAAATTCCACCCACACACGTTCTCCATTATGATCTAAAAACGTGCCTCTCCACTTTTTCTACACCTGAATTTCTTTTTGTGTGTGCTAAATTTATCGTAAGAATTAATATAAAATTGTAAATTTCACTGTAAAGTTAAAATTGAGGTACTTTAAGGTTGTTGTATAAGTAGAGTGAGGGTGGACTACAGTGGTAAAAATCGCTCTATGTTTATACATTGGACGCTGTAGAATGTAGATATATTTTTTCGCCCTATAAACTGTCCATTTATACCAGAGTTCAGTAGCGTATACTCAAAATAATGATATAATCTCACAATTAGTAATTATTAAATACTAAAATTTTGCTTAGAAATCCGGAAATATTGATGAATTTGGTATTGATTGACACCAAAAATTTCGAAGAATGCGAGTACGGAAAGAATCAGTGTAACGAAAAGAAGCACCGCGAGGTCTTTGCTGCGATAACTATTTCACTCATTTACTCTGTAGTTAAGTGGTAAATATGATGCAACTTTACGATACAACTAATTATACTTTTTGTATAATTTGAGTATGGTTTTCACATTTTGTGTAATGACATTTCCATTGAGGCACTAAGACAAATTGTTTTTATGTAATCTGTTGGCTATTTTGTTTGAGCATATTTTTACAGAATTTTAGTCTTTAGTATGGATGAAATTTGTTTTTAGCCAACACGCTGTGTACTGTTCTTCACCGATAGACGCAACTTGATCTATAGAAGAAGTAGGGTTCACTAAAATTTATGTTTTAAATGATATTAATGCTGATGTTGCCAAAGGTATTATTTTTGAAGTGGTTTTGGACATATTTTCACAATAAGTAATATTTTTATAACTTTTAATTTTTTTAGTTGGTTTAGGAAATATTAGTTGTAGTGACACTTTCTGTTCTTTCTTATTAATAAATTTATTTATTAAATTAATTGGATCCATTACATTGTTTTATGATACCAATGTCTTTATCAAAGTTAATTTTGTCCATTGAAATTTAAAACACAAAATAATATTGGTACAAAGTTGTTAAATGTAAAACAAAATTACCCAAATTTTAAAAATATGGTGTTTACAAAATTAATAGTCCAAAATGTAATGCTGTATATACAGGATGATTGATTAGTGTGAGGAAGCTCGGTAGATCTGTTATAGTAAATATTCCAAAAAAAAGTTATTAAAAAAAATTGTAAGCAGCTTTAAACTCCACATTTTAAAATTAGTAACAATCTTACAGGGTGTTCCATTAGATGGTGGCACACCAAACTTATTTTTTTTTAAACGGAACAACCTATATTTTATTTTAAATTCGAAATCTGCACCACTTCCACATCACAACAATGTAAAGTTTTATTATGTTCTACCGGGTATTTAAAAAGTTATAACTAATATTACCTGAAAATCGTATCAAGTTTAACTCCCTGTATAATTAAAAAGGAGTATAGGAACATTGATCTATTGCAACTACAGTTTTTTAATAATTGTTAAAAATTATAAAACATATTCGTTTTCACAATATTTGTTAAATCAAATACAGGGTAAGTCAAAATGCAAGTATATTATTTTCGTGGTAATTTTAAATAGAACACCCTTTATTTTATATCACTATCGAAAAGTACTAATGTCATACTTCAAAATTTTATTAAGTACGTTAAGAATTGATGATCGAGAACCAAAGTATTTCACGCATGAGATACAAACAAAACTTTTTCTACAAACGCTTAGCTTAATATGAAAAAAAGTATTGAACTGGTTTGAACTGTTTTTCCAAATCAAGTAATTAGGTACTGTAACTATGGAAATAAAATGGCATTTGTTGACAATTATTTCAAAGTGACAGTTCTTGATAATTATTTTTATTATTTTGGAGTGAATTCTTATTTGCGTCAATTTCGTGCGTGATATTTATAACTGTGAAATAATGGAAATTTCGAGCGACGATGAAGTAAGCAGTACCCCACCTAACTTGACAGATGCGGCCAAATCAGTAATTTCAAATCTCTTACCGGAGAAATGGAGGAGCCAGTATGAAAACGCATATCAGCAATTTAAAGAGTGGTGTGAAGCAAATAAAGCCAGAAAAGTATCCGAAAATTTTTTATTATTCTTAGTAAGATGGACTTCCAAAAAGTAAGGGTAAGTACAATAAATTAATTTTTTTTACATATTAAAAAATAACATAATATTTATGAACCACGCTCATAAATTCATCTAAAGCTGCTTTACTATATAAAGCAAAAGTCGTCGGTCGGCCGCTGGACTAACGGACAGAAATCCATAAGCTTGGGTTGCTCTGGAGTCCTTTTAAAGTTTAAACATGAATTAAAATATGGAAAAACGTTAAAATTACCATTAATTGTTATTTAGAAGTAGTACATTTACAAGAAAATGATGTTGATTGCTCCTTACGCTTTCCAAAGCTTTTCCATTTCATTTTTATCATTAACATTTTTGAATTATGAAATAAATAGATGTCTTTCTAACTTCTTTAGTCTCTAGACCTATCGTTCTTAAATTAATAACTTTTCCCTTCAATAACACTAAATTATCTCGATGTATTGTTTGGTACGTTGTGTAAACACATCAATAATTTTGGTGATTGATTATTATAGGTATACATTTAAGTTTACCATTTCCTTTATGTATTTTAATGGGGCGCTACTGGCGTAATAGTAGAACCGGTGAGAAAAGGGATACGAAGCAAAGGGATTAAATAAAAAGCCGTTGTATATGACATGATTAAAAATTGATTGATGATTTTTCTTAGGTAGATCCCATAATCGATTTTCAAAAGAAACACAAGACTGCTATAAGTTTAATGAGAAACCTTACCTTCGATAAAAATGCAAATTTCCTTTGAAATTCAGATAGAACATAAAATATTATCAAATGTGTAAGAGGAGTAAATTAGTTTGGGGGCCATGAGCGATTTGCAAAGGTATATTTGTTTTATTTTGGTAATCAATTAAAGTTTTTTTTTTATACTCGTATATAACTGATTTATTGAATTTGATCAGAACAAATTAAAACAAAGGTTGAAAGAAATACAAATATTATCAAACGAAACAAATGACTGTATATTTAAAAACATCCTGAATGCCTGGATTTAATTGACACGTCAAGATGGGCGTGATGGGCTGAAACACCGAGATGACGTAGGTATCTGAAATTAGATATAAAAACAGTCTGAGTATTCAATTTGCTATATATAGTAAATCTTTTATTCAAACAAAGATTAGTATATTAAAATCCCCCAAAAAATACAAGTGTTAATAATTTACTAGGTGTCTAAAGCGGTTGAATCGTTATATAACATTTTAATACTTTAACTTTAATTAAACAGAATTAAATGCCTAATTATATAGGTATATTAGCAAGGGGCACAAACTCTCCCCGTGCATGTAAGGAATGTGTGGCACAAACTCTCCACAAATAACATAACTTCTGTAAGTGGCGCAATCTCTCCACAGTACAGTAAAATAATAATAGTCTGCAAGTGGCTCAAACTCTCCACAGTACAGTAAAATAATAATAGTCTGCAAGTGGCTCAAACTCTCCACAGTACAGTAAAATAATACTAGTCTGCAAGTGGCTCAAACTCTCCACAGTACAGCAAAATAAGGTTACTCTGCAAGTGGCTCAAGCTCTCCACAATACAGAGGGGGTTGTAAGGAAAACAAGGATGTTAATAATCACCCTGTAGCAGGAACGGACGAACCGCAAGTGGCGCAAACTCTCCACAATACAGTATAGGTTTATGAATAAGGTTACTCTGCAAGTGGCTCAAGCTCTCCACAATACAGAGGGGGTTGTAAGGAAACATGGATGTTAATAATCACCCTGTAGCAGGAACGGACGAACCGCAAGTGGCGCAAACTCTCCACAATACAGTATAGGTTTATGAATAAGATTACTCTGCAAGTGGCTCAAACTCTCCACAGTACAGTAAAATAATAATAGTCTGCAAGTGGCTCAAACTCTCCACAGTACAGTAAAATAATAATAGTCTGCAAGTGGCTCAAACTCTCCACAGTACAGTAAAATAATAATAGTCTGCAAGTGGCTCAAACTCTCCACAGTACAGCAAAATAAGGTTACTCTGCAAGTGGCTCAAGCTCTCCACAATACAGAGGGGGTTGTAAGGAAACAAGGATGTTAATAATCACCCTGTAGCAGGAACAGACGAACCGCAAGTGGCGCAAACTCTCCACAATACAGTATAGGTTTATGAATAAGTTTACTCTGCAAGTGGCTCAAACTCTCCACAGTACAGTAAAATAATAATAGTCTGCAAGTGGCTCAAACTCTCCACAGTACAGTAAAATAATAATAGTCTGCAAGTGGCTCAAACTCTCCACAGTACAGTAAAATAATAATAGTCTGCAAGTGGCTCAAACTCTCCACAGTACAGTAAAATAATAATAGTCTGCAAGTGGCTCAAACTCTCCACAGTACAGTAAAATAATACTAGTCTGCAAGTGGCTCAAACTCTCCACAGTACAGCAAAATAAGGTTACTCTGCAAGTGGCTCAAGCTCTCCACAATACAGAGGGGGTTGTAAGGAAACAAGGATGTTAATAATCACCCTGTAGCAGGAACGGACGAACCGCAAGTGGCGCAAACTCTCCACAATACAGTATAGGTTTATGAATAAGGTTACTCTGCAAGTGGCTCAAGCTCTCCACAATACAGAGGGGGTTGTAAGGAAACAAGGGTGATATTAATAATCACCCTGTAGCAGGAACGGACGAACCGCAAGTGGCGCAAACTCTCCACAATACAGTATAGGTTTATGAGTAAAACTGCAAGTAAAAGGCATAATTGAAATACTCTGTGAGATAGACTCACTATTCAACTATATGTTTGTAAAATAATAACTTTCAAAATCAAATAACAAGTCAAAGGCATAATTGAAATACTCTGTGAGATAGACTCACCTATTCAACTCCTAATGACACTACAATTCACAAAAACTTTCAATGTATATATATCTATTTATTATATTTGGTACAAACTGATGTCTTAGGTAGTCACTAAAGAACTGAACTCTGAATAGTTTTAGAAATATTATTTTACCCTCTCATTACTTCAGTCTTACCTACCTCTCAAAGATATGAAATATGATACTTTATCGATTTCACGCAATTGGCTGTTCTATTTATCAAAACATGCATTTTTGAAATGTTAGGTCATATTCATAATAGAATTTAGTACATTTGAAATAACAAGAGACGACCCTTTTTTTTAAATAACAGGGTGAGATAAACATAAAAAAATAAATGTCTTACAGTCGGCCATCCTGCAAGCATCTCGTCCCGAGATGTCTACTGGTTCTGTTTATCTGATGTCAGGAATACTCCATCCTCATTGCTTTCTCCATAAGTGTCATCAGAAATGCCACCAGGTGTAACCCAGGGACGCATCCTATCTACTGCAACGGTTCTTTCATACTTCGAGGATCTGAGTATTCGTTGAGAACAAGTCATGTTGTCTTTAACCACATATCTATGATGTAGTACCAACTTAACAACCATTGGTCCACTATATATCGAAGCGAGTTTACGACTAGCACCGGTAGTTAGGATTTGTTTGTTTATCACTACTAAATCACCCTCCCTATATTGCTTAGGATTTTTTTTTACGTTTGTTGTCAAAATATTGTTTTTGTTGTGTTTGTGTCGACCTCTGTTTTTTCTGCTGCTTCCTGTCTTTCAGATATAATGTTGTCCAACATTACAGGAATTTCAGTAACTTCATCGCGCAGAATTGCATCACTATTACTACTTCTAGGTATGTAACCAAATAACAGCTGACTAGGGGTTCCACCTGTAGATTTGCTATCAACATTATTTTTTTTTTTTTTTTTTTTTTGGAAAAGGTCCCAAACGATTCACATGAAATGTATGTGACGGAACAACACCTTTAGGAATGGGATGTAGAAATCCTTTTCTTTACTACCAGATGTATTTCTGCATTCTGGGAAACCAATAGCTCTCGCACAGTCCCTTCAGTGTTCTTTCCACCCCAAAATCCAAGGTCGTCATGGGCAGCCTTGACAACTCGCTGTCTCTTACCACTAGGTACCAACCAAAGTAAACCACGTGCTGTGATGCGATATTCTCGCCCCAAAAAAAAAATTAGGTTTTAAATTACAATGACATCCATTTCGCTAAAATTACCATCGTCAGATTGACATATTTAAGTTACATTTTGCTTGCTTGTAGCTAGGTACCTGATGTTGTTTAGGTAGTATTAAGGCTAGATCAAGTATGGAAGTAATAAGACATAACAATATTAAAGCCTAGATGTTAACAGCCCTAAGGGATTATCCTGGATGTACTTCCCTCTAATATCAGTATAACTGTGCAATGATAGAAAAACCAGAAAAAAAAACTTTTTCATGCTGATCTTTACAATAACTTAATATATTTGTGTTTTACAATTACGTCTTAACTATGTATAAAATGTAAGCTCAATCAAAGTAAACAGTTTAATAGTGGAGGACTTTCAAGATTTATTTGCTCATTAACAACTTTAAATTGTGGATCTGCTAGATGTCTTTTTATTTCAAGTAGGTGTTTTGCATAATTTGATTTTTATGTTTTGCACTTATAAAAATCTTCATTATAAAACGCATTTGCGTATCGTAATGCAACTTTTACGCACGCAAATTTTTGTTTTAAATTGTTGGCGGCATGAGTGAAGCATCCAATGACAAGACTATTGACAATGACATTTGTGGCTAATAGCAATTTATCAATTTTATATTGTTCTTTAAGAAAGTATTTGTGAATATGAATTTCATCTTTTACTTATATAGTATATTATTATTGGTGTATTAGTCATTTTAAAATATTTTATTACATTAACATTTCATAATTTAAATGTCAAAACTGTCAAATGTCATAAATTACACAGTGCTACCAAAATACTTTTTAAAATCAAAATTTTCGTAATTTACATAAAAATAAATTAACTTTAAAAAAATGATAAAATGGCAAAATATTAAATAGTATATTAAACAACGCATTTCATATGGCTGTTGTGACACTTTCTGTTCTTTCTTATTAATTAATTTATTTATTAAATGAATCGGATAGCCATTAGACGTAGCTATTTGTTTTTCGATACTAATTTCTTTATCAAAGTTAATTTTGTTCATTGGAATTGAAAACGCCCTATGTATCATAGAATTATAAGCTGCAAACTATTATACCAAATATTTGCTAACCCTTGTAATTTTGGTGTGGCGTAATAGATAGTGGCTTCCTGTGTCCATCGAAAAATATCATGAATTTCATCGACCTTTTGTAACCAAACGGAAATCGATTGCACCCTATCCTCAGGGTCAAACACAGGTACCACATCCCCTCGGATCGTCGTGCTAGGCTAGGCCGTTCTCTCTCGATAGTATTTTTAAGAAATGTGGTCATTACAGAGGTCAAACCTTCAATAGATACATTCGTTGCAAAGGATCATTACGGTTTCTTCTTGTGGGTTCAGGTTCGTCCGAACCCGAAGCTCTTTGGGTTTCGATTTGTAGCGGTATTTTATGGCGACGTAGCGAACTCATTTCGGGTGATAATTATGACTTGTGGTTTATGTTACAAATACAGTAACTAAATATTTAAAAAAAAAATAGAAACACAAAAATAGAAACAAATAAATAAAGTGTCATCTCGGCATTGTAAGTTTATCATTAAATTTTTAAATCCAGGTCATCTCGATCCCACTTCTGATAATTTGTAAGAGGAGTAAATTAGTTTGGGGGCCATGAGCGATTTGCAAAGGTATATTTGTTTTATTTTGGTAATCAATTAAAGTTTTTTTTTTATACTCGTATATAACTGATTTATTGAATTTGATCAGAACAAATTAAAACAAAGGTTGAAAGAAATACAAATATTATCAAACGAAACAAATGACTGTATATTTAAAAACATCCTGAATGCCTGGATTTAATTGACACGTCAAGATGGGCGTGATGGGCTGAAACACCGAGATGACGTAGGTATCTGAAATTAGATATAAAAACAGTCTGAGTATTCAATTTGCTATATATAGTAAATCTTTTATTCAAACAAAGATTAGTATATTAAAATCCCCAAAAAAATACAAGTGTTAATAATTTACTAGGTGTCTAAAGCGGTTGAATCGTTATACAACATTTTAATACTTTAACTTTAATTAAACAGAATTAAATGCCTAATTATATAGGTATATTACCAAGGGCACAAACTCTCCCCGTGCATGTAAGGAATGTGTGGCACAAACTCTCCACAAATAACATAACTTCTGTAAGTGGCTCAAACTCTCCACAGTACAGTAAAATAATAATAGTCTGCAAGTGGCTCAAACTCTCCACAGTACAGTAAAATAATAATAGTCTGCAAGTGGCTCAAACTCTCCACAGTACAGTAAAATAATACTAGTCTGCAAGTGGCTCAAACTCTCCACAGTACAGCAAAATAAGGTTACTCTGCAAGTGGCTCAAGCTCTCCACAATACAGAGGGGGTTGTAAGGAAACAAGGATGTTAATAATCACCCTGTAGCAGGAACGGACGAACCGCAAGTGGCGCAAACTCTCCACAATACAGTATAGGTTTATGAATAAGGTTACTCTGCAAGTGGCTCAAGCTCTCCACAATACAGAGGGGGTTGTAAGGAAACATGGATGTTAATAATCACCCTGTAGCAGGAACGGACGAACCGCAAGTGGCGCAAACTCTCCACAATACAGTATAGGTTTATGAATAAGATTACTCTGCAAGTGGCTCAAACTCTCCACAGTACAGTAAAATAATAATAGTCTGCAAGTGGCTCAAACTCTCCACAGTACAGTAAAATAATAATAGTCTGCAAGTGGCTCAAACTCTCCACAGTACAGTAAAATAATAATAGTCTGCAAGTGGCTCAAACTCTCCACAGTACAGCAAAATAAGGTTACTCTGCAAGTGGCTCAAGCTCTCCACAATACAGAGGGGGTTGTAAGGAAACAAGGATGTTAATAATCACCCTGTAGCAGGAACAGACGAACCGCAAGTGGCGCAAACTCTCCACAATACAGTATAGGTTTATGAATAAGTTTACTCTGCAAGTGGCTCAAACTCTCCACAGTACAGTAAAATAATAATAGTCTGCAAGTGGCTCAAACTCTCCACAGTACAGTAAAATAATAATAGTCTGCAAGTGGCTCAAACTCTCCACAGTACAGTAAAATAATAATAGTCTGCAAGTGGCTCAAACTCTCCACAGTACAGTAAAATAATAATAGTCTGCAAGTGGCTCAAACTCTCCACAGTACAGTAAAATAATACTAGTCTGCAAGTGGCTCAAACTCTCCACAGTACAGCAAAATAAGGTTACTCTGCAAGTGGCTCAAGCTCTCCACAATACAGAGGGGGTTGTAAGGAAACAAGGATGTTAATAATCACCCTGTAGCAGGAACGGACGAACCGCAAGTGGCGCAAACTCTCCACAATACAGTATAGGTTTATGAATAAGGTTACTCTGCAAGTGGCTCAAGCTCTCCACAATACAGAGGGGGTTGTAAGGAAACAAGGGTGATATTAATAATCACCCTGTAGCAGGAACGGACGAACCGCAAGTGGCGCAAACTCTCCACAATACAGTATAGGTTTATGAGTAAAACTGCAAGTAAAAGGCATAATTGAAATACTCTGTGAGATAGACTCACTATTCAACTATATGTTTGTAAAATAATAACTTTCAAAATCAAATAACAAGTCAAAGGCATAATTGAAATACTCTGTGAGATAGACTCACCTATTCAACTCCTAATGACACTACAATTCACAAAAACTTTCAATGTATATATATCTATTTATTATATTTGGTACAAACTGATGTCTTAGGTAGTCACTAAAGAACTGAACTCTGAATAGTTTTAGAAATATTATTTTACCCTCTCATTACTTCAGTCTTACCTACCTCTCAAAGATATGAAATATGATACTTTATCGATTTCACGCAATTGGCTGTTCTATTTATCAAAACATGCATTTTTGAAATGTTAGGTCATATTCATAATAGAATTTAGTACATTTGAAATAACAAGAGACGACCCTTTTTTTTAAATAACAGGGTGAGATAAACATAAAAAAATAAATGTCTTACAAATGGTACAATGAAAATTTTAATATTCTTTTAGTTCGGTTAAAATAAGAAAAGTTAGTTGTCAGTACAATACCTTAAAAACTCTATGTATTTTTCGTCGTAGATAATCTACAATTCTTTGTAGGTTTTTATCGAAAAATATTGAAAGAAATGGGAAGTCTGGAAATTCTATTTCAAAGCAACCTCGGAATTTTCTTGTCTACAGCTCTTTTGAAAATATTAATTCCAGACAATCCTTTATATTATTAGAACCATAAAGCGGAAAAATACCAAATGGTCATACAGCCTTCGAATAATTGAAAGTAGGTTGGGTGAAATTTTCAATTTTTTTATTTTGTCAAATTTAAGCACAATATTTTTATAATGTTAATATATAAAGAGAATCTTTTTTATTTTAAAATGCGATTTCTTAAACTATGATATTTTTGTTATATCTACCATTTTATTTCAACAAAGTAATCCCGTCACAAAAAGTATCGGATAATTTTAAAAATAGAATTATGGTGAAAAATAAAATATCAAATTTTTCAGAATATTTTAATCTATGAGTCTATGGTATCCTTTAGATGTATAAAAGCCCAAAATATTCACTGTTTAAATCGCCCTTTTGTTGAAATACCAAAAATGAATAAATTTTGATAAATCCTATTTGTATTATATACATTTTAAAATTTCTTGTGTTCAGTACGTTTGTTTAATTTTTCAGTTGGGAGTGTCGAGAAACATTTTGAGTAAAAATAAGTAATTTAACCTCAGAAGCAGCTCAAATCGTGGCTTTAGTTGAAGATGGACGATCCTAGCAATATGTTGTTGAAGTCATGGGATTAAACCAATCCAGCGTTTCTAGAGTCTTAAGAAGGTTTAGAGAAACTGGAAGTTATAATAGAAGACCAGTTTCAGGGCGTCCCAGGTTTACTAATTCTGCCGATGACCATTATTTAAGAATTCAGACTTTGCGAACTCGTCATGTTACAGCAAGGCAACTGCAAAATGTTCTCTCTGGCGTCTGAAATGTTAGAATATCTGTCAATACGGTTAGAAATAGATTAAGGAGTTTTGAAGTCAGACCCAGAGTCCCTGTTACTGCTCCATTGTTAACCAGAGCACACCGTGTAGCACCTTTAAGGTTGGAATATTAACGTATGGGATAATATTCTTTTTACGGATGAATCAAGATTTTTACTTTTTGGATCCGGTAGACGTATTTCAGTTTATAGACGCACAGGTGAGCGATTTGCTCAGTGTAACATGAGAGCAGTCAGAAATTATGAAGGTGGTTCGATTATGGTATGGGTAGGTATCTGTTTTGAAGGCCACATTGTGTTTCGTAGGGGATCACTGACAGCTGATCGGTATATAAGCGAGGTTCTTGAGGAAAATGTTGTGCCATCTATTCCAATCATTAAAGAGAATTTTATTCTAATGCACGATAACGCTCGCCCGCATGTTGCCAGAATAACAATGGAATACCTTCAAGAGGTTGGTATCCAAGTTTTAGATTGGCCAGCAGTTAGTCCAAACCTAAACCCAATTGGAACTCCAGACAATCTTGATGAGCTGGAAAATGTTTTAATAGAAGAATGGGAAAATTTGGATTTGGATTACATAAGTGACCTGATCAGAAGCCTTCCACGGAGATTGAGAGATGTTATTAGAGCCAAAGGTGGCAATACTAGGTACTTAAATATTAAACTTATCGTTTAAATTTTTTATTTTCTTACTTTGTATTATTGGATTTTTCAAGAATAATTGATATTTTTATTATTTATGCCCATTATTTTTGATTTTCAATTTTAATTAAATAAACTACATTAAAACATAATTCTAAATTTTCAATCATTTCCCAAAAAAATGAAAAGAGAATAATAAAAACTTTATTCATAAATAACTTATGCCATACTTTTTGTGACGAGTGTATTTATATATGATATTTTGTTAAGTTAATTAAAAACTATTACAAAATTGCTTATGCCAGTTGTTTAAAATTATAAAACAATTTATATAATAAAAATTGTAATGATAATAAAATAGGTATCAATATTTTAAAATACGTACCTAGGCTTCATATATTATAGTTAACCATCTTAAGTTTATCATTAATACCGCATTAATACCCGCAATTGGCAAAAACAAATTAAACAAATTTATATGTAGAAAAACTACTTCAGTGGACGCTATATTGTAGTTGACTGAAAAATATACTACTCATTTAAAAAAAGAAATCCTTGTCTATGCGCGTAAGTGTTTTTTGAGCTAAGTTAATCCTTTGACATAGTTGATCATAACGACGCTATGAGATCTCTAGGAAGGCCGCCTAGAAGATGAAGAGATAGTTGGTAATCTACCTCCCAGGAAAAAATGGTGAGTAACCTCAAAAATGAACATATGGTTAGTTCATAATTAAGTAGAAGAAGAAGACAAAGATATTTAAAAGGTGTAGACGTAGTTTTGATAATATTTATTTTTAGTTTATCAGTTTTTAATATTGTACCTCATTTTATTGTATTTTTACAAAATATTGTTTAATAAACACATTTAATACATTCATTAATATGGTTAATTTAGCAGTGGCCCTGAAATAGTGTAGACGATAGTCTACATTTGTGGAGAGTGATTAATTTTCTACGTGTGAAGTAATCATTACTACAATTAAGTTCGATTAAAAAATTGCCTTAAATTAAAAAATCTGGTCAAATATAATAAAACTTTCGGATAGAAAGGGCATTGCAGCATTGCATACATTTTTTAATTTTGTTTGCCGCATTGCCCGAACAATGATTATGTTTTACTGGTGTTCCTTTACCTAAGAGTAGCGAACTTCTACTATATATACCTAGGGAGCATGATGACGGGGTCTAAGGAGGCAAACAAAGATGCTACAAGCCAAATAAAGCTGCATTTGCGCACCTGTCAATTTGATGAAATTTGTTAACGATACTTTTTAGATTTTATGATTACATATGGTGCTGCGGTCTGTTGGGCTGAACGTCAGCAGAAGACTACCAAAGAGAAGTTGTGTAAGATTCTAATGGGAGCTATGTCTACCACTTCTACCACTGCTATCGAACATTTGATAGATCTTCTCCACTTCACATCTATTTAAAAGGGGTGCATAAAGAGGGCTAGTGAAAAACCAGGATGCAAGGCAAAGCGGTTTCAGAGCCAGGGCCGGAGATAGAAGCAAAGCAACCTAAATACAACTACCACAAAACTTTGGTAACCTATTCACAATATTACATGCCAGGTTTTTGCAAAATAGATATGACTGCAGAAGATGCTTCAGCATTAACTCGAGCCCACGGATTTCATGAAAGTGTCACCAATAACCCCTTTGAGCGTCATCAGAGAAATAGGGTTGACTGAACCACTATAACCTAGTAGTGAGCCCCAATAGGTCTTTAAAGTCGCTGTGGAAGGAACATGAAACAGAAAATTTGATGCAAAAGAGGCCAGATATAAACTTAGTTTTTTGTGATGGACAGAAAAGTTTCTAATATATAGTGTCTACCTAAGGTTAGGTATTATGTCAGTGGTCAATATACATTTTACCTATCAGCCCCGCACCTCTAATGAAGCTTATTCTATAAAGTGCGTGGGGTCCAGTCGAACTTCAAGACCTCTGGCAAAAAGCAGAACATTTGTCAGAAACAAATCAAAATTCAGATAAGGCAGTGGATAGGCCACACCACAGGTGTCCTAACTATATATCGAGGCAAGATATACGGTGGAACCTACAGGAAAGAAGGTGACACCCCGAAAAACGTGGAGAAGATGGTAAATGGTCTAATGAAAGAACTATTACACATAATAGAAACGATTGGCGTAAACTCTTAGTGGTCTTTGCTCATTTAAACCAGATTAAGTCATACCTTAAAAATATTATTTAAAATAAATAGCTAATAACTCAAACATTTATTAAAAAAATAGATTTGCAACATGGACAGGAGTTAGGTACACGTCCAAAATTGTTACAACTCATTAATTTCTATAATATTGTAGGAAAAACAACCTCTCACTCCAACATTATATAAAATGGCAGCCTCGTACTTGAAGTACCCTGCAATTAAAATGTTAAATCTGGAACCGTTGGCGAAACTGATACCAAAACCGTTTACACTACCACTACACAACACACTGCAATGTTATCTTAAATGAAGAAATTTTGGTCAATGCATAAAATACTTTATTTAAATAATTAAAAATATATTTTCTGTAATTAATTTTCGATATGTTTAGAATGATTTTCATTTTTGTCAAGTCTAGTTTTAAACTCCTGACGTACAATTGCAAATATCTCTCAGCAAATATCTTGGGATATTCTCCCCATCACTACATGTTGCGTCTTGAAAATAAAAATCAAGAGGGGATAGGCCCAGAGATCTAGGACTTTTTCTTTCGATTCATTTATTAGCATAATTATTATCTAACCATTGCTTAACAGGAACTACATAATGTAGAGGTGCCCTATCCTGTTGAAAATTGAATATATTTTTTTCCAAAAATAAATTGCCTTGCATGTCTCTCTAATTCTCCAATTTATAAACTATCCGAGGTTTGATAGATTTCGCCATTCCAATATCTTTTTATAAATAAAGAACTAATATGCTGCTGGCGAATGTCAATATTTAGTTTAATTTAAATAGAAACGCAATTAATTCAAACAAAAAGTGTTATATGCAAAATAACGATATGCATTTTATTGCTCTGGGCGTAATTTACAACTTGTACTTCTTTTTACGATTCCCAGTATCGTTTTTAAAATGTGTTTTAGAGTGTCGTTTTTAAAATTCAAGTTAAAATATCAAACGATAAATGTGAATTGCCGCATAAATTGACAAAATACATACACATAAGAAGCAATTAAAATATTATTAACTGATCCTATGTAGGAAACGATAAAATGGGACATAAATTTTATCCAACTGTGGATAAGGGAATAAAATCACACAAATCTCGCATTTATATATTTCCTGGTTAGATATGTATTTCCCCGACATATTTTATGTCGCCTCTGTATGATTTAGCAAAATTTATTTGTTACGTTGACATTTTGCTTAGAATTAAAATTGACTAGTTCATAATTTCATTGCTTACGAGGTTTGCCTTTTATATTTATATTTACTGTTTTTCAAAATATTCCCCATGAAGATCTATATACTTTTGCTTGCGTTTGAACCAATTGGCGAAGCACTTTTGCCACTCTGATTGAGGTATCTCCAAAACATGCATTCTGAATGCAGCAACCGCTTCTTCAGGTATCGAAAAACGTTGACCTCTCAGTTTATTTTTTTACGTACGGGAATAAAAAGAAGAAGAAGTCAGGACTATACCGCGAATGACTCATCAAACCGATGTTTTGGGTGCAGTTGTTTGAGCCAATGTGTGGGAGCTCGCATTGTCGTGGTAAAGATTGATCCGTCTTCGGCGGTTAGATTGAGCTTATCTTGAAACATCCATACAGTCGACTGCTCTTTACTTTCGGGCTCATACGCGTAAATGAACGATTCGTCATATGTCAACATGTCATAGACGTGTTTCGAAGCACCGCGATCGGATTTTTTGAGCATTTCCTTCGACCAATTGACACGAGCCTTTTTTGAGCGATTGACAAATTGTGTGGGATCCAACGGGAACAAATTTTTTTGACCGTCAAATATTTATGCAGTATTGAATGTATCCTGGTCCCACTAATGCCTAAGGTTGTCTCAATCTCATAATAGGTCACATGACGATCTTGCAATATCAGTTCGCGCACAGCATCAACAACTGTTGAACGACCTGCACGAAATTCATCTTGAAGTGAACTATGGCCACGATTGAATTCACCATACCATCGATAAACACTGGTCCTTGATGGAGCTTCATCGGCAAGAATTGAATTAAGTTCATCCATGCACTGTTGCTGAGTTAATCCATGTCGAAAGTTATAAAAAATAATCGCACGAAAATATTTACCATTTAATTTCATTTTTGGGCCAAGATGAATCTTTTAATTTACTGTAAACAACACAAATAGCGCTCGTATGTCCAAACGTTCTGAGTAAGTATAACCTCAAAAATGTTCAAATTTACGATAGAGCTGTCAGTTGCCAGATTGCAACACAAGAGTTGCCAAATCCCGAGATATAACTGGCAACCCTTGTAGTAATAATAATATCTATACAATAAATTACTTTATTATAATATCTAGTCGTAATATGTGTAGATAATGTTTTTTTAGAAAAATTATAATAATTATGAATTACTTATCAATTGTTTATATACATCGTGTAAACATTAACCATCTACTCTTAGATGTCGATTGTTTTTCCATTTAATTTCAACAGAGGCGCTAAAACGGACATATGTTTATTTAAAAATATCTTCGCACATTATAGGCCTTTGCATTTTTATGCGCATGGGTTAGCATCAGCAGTTTTTATACTGCTTTTTGTAAATGACTATGCCCAAGAACCCGCTACCCAAATCAAAATTAAAAATAAATGTTCATTCATTTTTGTTAGAAAGTAGAAAAATATAGTAGAAAATTAAAATAACAGGTAAAAAAGGTTTATGACCAATTATAATCATTTTATCTGTACGAAAAGGAGTAATTATGGAATGTGAAAAAAAGATACAATCATGGAAAACAAATAATTAATACCATTTTTATAAACTTTCTATTAGGTACATTTTCTGGGTCCAACTGAACTATACTCGGATTCTTTAAGCTTAAAAGAATTTCAAATAATGAAAAATTAATCATTAAGTGAAATATAAAATGTTTTATAATAAATAAAACTATTCAGGTTAAATTTATTGTACTAACCCTTACACTGTCTACAGGTGCAGAGGGGGATTTTGTTGAGAGTGGTACAGGGGTACAGGATGGTGGGTGCATTAGCAGCAGCTGTGCTGTCAAGGTCATACCCTTTGGACCTGATGGCTAGGGCAAAGAGGCAGCGGTGGAAGGGTACCACAAAAGAGGAAGCTCAGGATTGGATGGAGGAGGAAATGGTGAGAAGGTGGGAAGGGTATGAAGGTGCATTAAAAAGGGCGATTGGGAGTAGGAGTGAGTGGATGGACCGAGAGTTTGGGGAGGTAAACTACTTTTTGACCCAAGTGCTCACCGGGCATGGGTCAAGAGTGGGGTATCTGCACAAGATTGGGAAAAGAGAGGCTGGAATATGCGTGAGGTGTGAGGTGGAGGATGATGAAAGTAATGTATTTAGATGTTGGAAGAACAAGGTGGATCTAGAAAAGTTGGAGAGGAGACTCGGAGTAGCAGTGTATTGGGAGAACATGGTGGAGATAATGTTGAGAGGAGAGAAAGAATGGGTAGAGGTTAGCGAGGTTGTGGAGAGAATGGTTAGGAGAAGGGAGTGTTCTGATGGCGAATAGTATGAATGGGTGAAGGGTGTGTGAGGGACCGCCGCCCGTCTTAAAGTATGCTAGGGTAGTGATTCCGAGGCAGGGGTAACGGCGAGTTTTGAGGTGGGTTTGGTTGGTAGGCATCCTCTCTAGGGTGAGTCCAACACTGTTGGGTTCTGGATAAGGACCCATCGAACATGAGTTTCCCATCTCAGCCCAAAAAAAAACCCTTACACTGTGGAAGTTCATCCTACTAAGAATAATAAACAACTATGCGCTTAAACTTCTCCGTTTCTTTAAAAAGTTTGCTTTGGCAGCTATTTCACTAGAATTAGCACTAGAGTGACATATTGAAGTTTTGTTTGTTTGTAGCTACCTGATGTTAATTAAGTAGTATTAAGGCTAGACCAAGTATAGAAGTAAAAAGACTTAACAATATTAAAGCCTAGATGTTATTAGCTCCAATTGATTATCCTGGATGTATTTCCCTCTAAAATTAGTATAACTGTACAATGATATAGAAAAAAACAGGAAAAAACTATATCATACTTATCTTTACAATAACTGCTTTTGCAGCAAATCGCAATGCACATATTTTTGAGCCAAGCTTGCACAAAACCTGGATTAGCGAAAATCAAATCATAAAAGTTCTGAAAATAATAGTAGCAGTTAATTTTTGTACTTTTAAGATTAGAAATGGAATATTTAATAGGATATTTCAACTGAGTTTGATTCAAAAATATTTTCAACTTGGATTTATTTTTTATATAATGAATTTACCATTTATTTAAAACCATTTATGTTTCCATAGAAGAAAAACAACACAGCAATACAATAAAATTGAAAATATAATTTGCGTTTACTTGTTATTTTGCAGCTAGTAAACAAATGCTGATACATAACCTCTCAATTAGCTAACTTTTGACCTTTTTGTGGACGGTCATCAATTTAAGCCACCTTATTAATTGTTAATAATTATTAGCTTCAACTAATTTATAATTAAATAAAGCAACATCGATAATTTTTTCCATTAATCTCCATTATTGATTAAAATAGTAAAAATTATTTGTTTTACAGCCGCTTGAAAATGCGCTCGTCATGTGATGAAAAGGCCTATAGATAACGCATGAAATGTATGTTGCGTGATAGTAGGGATTTAAAATGGAATAACTTAAACAAATAAGTCCTCTAATATCCTTATGGTGTATTATTACAAGGGTAACAGTTGACTCATGTTAATGGAAATATCCCACGAAAAGTTCATGTTAAGTAAAGAAAAATGTAATATCGCCATATATGGGGTATATTTATAAGTAGACTACTTGACGAAGTCCATCGATAATTTTGAAATATGTGTCATTGACACAAAATCGTTCGTACAATAAATTGTTTTATCTGCTTGATCCCAAAGGGTGCCATTTACTGGTGGAGGAATTTACCAGCAGCCCTTTCCATTAAATTATTTTATTTCCACTGTTTAGCTGGCCGCGAATACCCAATGTCTTGTTTAAACAGCATTACCTTTTATAGAGTGTTAAAAAGCCAATTGGAATGAATTCATTATTTCGGTTACTGAAAATATTCATAAAAAATTCCGAAACTGTCAAATTTAAATTATAAATTGACATTCTTTAAAGTGAAATTTTTTTCCCTACCCACCTTTGAGTGACGGTTACAACCCCCAATTTTTTAAATGAGAAGTATATACTTGTAGCCAAGCATCCGCAACATTTAATGTCAGCCATATATCGATACTAAACATATTGAATGTGTAAAAGAACGGGAAATTTACAGTATAAAGAATATGCAGATGAGTTAACCAAGAAAATTCAAACAGGGCTACTGAAGAGAACAGATAGCATAAAAGAATAGATCAAATGGTGGAAAGTCACCAGAATATATGGAAATTCATTAAAAGCAGGAAGAGGAAAGTAGAACAAATGCCACCAATATTACATGAGAACATAATATACATTGATGAGAAAGAAAAACTAGAGAAAATTGGAGACCAATTAGTGAAAATACATGGACAAAATACAGACATGTCAGATGAAAATACGATAAATGAAGTCAATGCAGGATATGACGAAATAATGAATAATAAAGCATATGTAGGTGATGAGATAACATCCCTAAACGAGATCAAGGAAATAGCTAGGAAATAAAAAAATAGTAAAGCCCCTGGAATAGACAACATCACGAACATAATGATCAAAAACTTACCTAGAAAAGCTGTGATTCAATTATACTACATATACAATGAATGTTTAAGAAAGCAATACTGGAAAAATGCCACAATAATACCAATACAAAAACCAGGAAAAGATCCTAAAAAATCAGAAAGTTACAGGCTGATTTTATTGACAGGAACTTCCATACTTGGTCTAGCCTTATAACTCCCTAATAAAAATCAGGTACCTAGCTACAAACAAACAAAATGTAACTTTAATATGTCAATCTGACGATGCTAAGTCTAGCGAAACGGCTGTCATTAAAGTTAAAAAAGCAATTTTTTAAATAAATATTGGAAGTTTTGTTAAAACGAAGAGTTTTTTATTATTCTTAATAAGATGGACTTCCAAAAAGTAAGGGTTAGTACAATCAATTTAAATAAAAGATTTAAGTAATAATCAAAAAGGAAGGTGGAGAAAAATATATGGGTCTTTCGGTTTAAGTTATTCATTCAGGCATAAAAGAGAGTTATTCTTCACAGCCTCATTTATCTCATATATTTCGAGCAGATTCATTCTAGGACCTTTAAAACAATTATGCAATCTGGAGCAATTGGAATTGGAAAAATTATGGTTCTCTGAAATAATGTGGTTAGCAAAGGCTGAGGGAGAGGTAGGTGGATGAAGGTTTTTGTATTTGTTGATAAATTTAATATGTTCTTTTATTCTAGTATCTATGAGGCGACCAGATTGACCAATGTAAACAGCATTGCAACTGCCACAACCTAATTTAAAAATACCCGGTGAGGATAGGGCAGGAACTGTGTCTTTTATGTTAATCAAGAATGAGCCCAAGGTGTTACTTGTTCTAAAACCAAAGTTAATGTTATATTTGTGTAGAATATGCCCAAACATATATGAAATAGGTCCAAAGAAATGTAAGGAACCAGCTGATGATACTGGAATTTACACAAAAGATAAGAAAGCAGAAAACGTTACAAATAAGATAAACAGACACCTAGAAAAAATAACAACTTAGAGGAAAAAATCGAAAATACCATATGGTTCCAGCAACATGGAGCACCTGCACATAACTCAATATCCAACAGTACCTCAACTTATTATTTCCAAATCGCTGGATAGGGAGCCGAGGATTAATAGAATGGCCGTCAAGATTACCTGATCCTACCCCATTGGACTTTTTTAAAAGGGCTATGCCCTATTTTTATTTAAGATTAAGATGTTGCTAAGACGTTCGTGGTGAGCATTTTGAATATTTACATTTTTGATATTTTTTACATTATGAACAATTAAATATTACATATATTATCAGATATTTAATTTTTTTATGGCAATCTGACGATGCTAGCTTCTAGCGAAACAGCTGTCATTGAGTTAAAAGAGTAAGTTTTTAAGATATATAGTGGAAGTTTTATTTAAAACGTTCTATTTTTAGTGTTCTTAAAAACAAACATTTTTGTATAGTGAATCAAGAGATCTTTTAAACCTATACTTCCCATTAAAAAATGGGGGTTGTAACTGTCACTCAAAGGGAGTTTTACTTAAAAGAATATATATTTATAATTTAATTTGACGTGTTTCGGGATTTTCTTTAAATATGTACAGGGTTATAGAGGAATTTATCCTCTTTAAAAATATAGAAAAATTAATATACCATTACATTTGTTTTTTTTAAACTCAAAAATTCATTTCAGTTAACGCCATCTAGCAACGACTGCAAAAGTCAAAAATTCAAAACCAAATAAGCGTTTTATAGTGCAAATCATGCTCTTTTATATGAGCCTAAGTTTGCTAGAATCGGTCAAAAGAAACGGGAGAAATCTAGGTTTGTTTTTAAAAAAATTGAACTACCCCCACCGCTCTATTTTGATAAACAGAACAAAACGTTTTAGGCAAAAAATATGGGGAAATGGTCAGTAAATATGAAAATGATATCATCGATATACTTTCATAATGAAAAATTCTATACAAATCCCATTTTTCTACTTGGTATTGGTTGTTACGCCCTCTAGCGGACGTTTGACAAAATCGAGAATAATTTACAGCAATTTCTCTTGTCGACTTTTATCATGATTTTTTTTTCTCAAATATATACGACCAATATCTTATGAGATATGGCCGCTCGCTACCCTTAACTGATCACCCTGTACACTACCTAACCTAAATAATACATTCATTCCTTTTGGCTTTTCCACTCTGTATGTTGGTACATAGAGTACTACTCTGGAATTGCTTAATTTCTAAAATAATGGCTCTGTGAAGTTTTTAATAGCCAATTTAAATGACAAATTTCCCACAATTTAATAGTTTGCAGCTTACAAACTTTTAAGCGAAGTTTTGCGCAATTAAAATACCTGAGATGAGTGAGGTTCGCTTGGTAACGTTTCGAAGAAATTTATACAGTTCGAGGCCGCCTTTTCAGTTTTTACGAAAATAATCCTTTTTGTTCAAAAATTACTTTTTTCCATATGCGTTGTAATATGACTTAAAAATACGTAAATAATTTATAACGCATGTAAGCGCATCTCTATTCCGCACCGAAAATACAGAATCAAGTAATGCCAGTTATTTGATTTTTACTTTTTGCCGATCGTAAAAATCAATGGGAAATAAATATACAATTTCTAACGTTTCTTTATCATTTGGAAATCTTGAAAAACTTAAATTGCGCTCTATTCTGGTATTACGGACAGAAATAAAACAGTAAGGAGTATTTTATTACGACTAGCAAACAGAGATCGGGTATAAATTTCGTAAAACTGAAAAACAACAGAATTACATTGGAAAATAATAAAACCGATAAAACCGCATGAGATAAACTAACAGTAAACATACATGTACTATCGGCTTCAGAATTGCATATACATTTTCAAACTCAAATCGCTTACATTGAATAGACAGCCTTTTTATTTTGTATAACCAATCACGGTTTAAATAATAATAAATTTGAAATCAGTTAAACAGTTGTCCACGCCCACCTCTTCACTTAGTTTGGAACCCTCGATAATAAATGTTTGTTTGGGATTAAAATCCCTTTTTTTATTACATCAATGCAAAAATTCGAAAAATACTTATTTATTCGAGACATGACCTACCCTTGTAAATAAACTTATTACCCCAAAACCATAATATAGGCGTTTTAAAAATTGCCATTTCTTTGTTGTATAAGAAGGGCGTTTTTATAACTTCGGTAGGTAAACGAAATTCACATTTAACATGTATATGCTATTCTAAAGCCGACTGTACAAATATAAGGTGTGTTTCTTGTGGCTTATGAATGGCTCTTATACTTGGCATGAGTAGATCCAAATTATTAATTTTAAAATTCAAAAACTGTTGAAGAGATAAAAATTTGGACTATTCTTTGGTGATTTTGGTTTTGTGTTCAAGGGTGTGTTGAACCTCTTGAAAGGGAATATACCGTAAAACATGTGTCAACGGCCACCTGTCAAAAGCGGCCACTTGTGCTAATCGTCAATTTTAAAATTCCCCAAACGATTATATGGAAATTCCCATGGTATCTACGGACACCTTTATAATGCGGCCGCGGCCAAATTTATAAATATGTTAATATCGGCCAAAATATTTTAGTCTATTTATTGATGGAAATACCCAATATTATTAGATATTTAAATAGGTACCTAAAAAGGGATGAAATTATCTGCATTATAAGTTACAAACATATTTCGTTAGTTTAAAGCTTTCTCCATGTTCGAAAGGTTCTTAAGTTGCTATAAAAATATGTCGCGAAAGAGGAAACATTTGTCGCTAAAAGACAAAATAAATATAATCGCCGAAAGTGAAAAGTATGGTTTAAGTTCGCGAAAGTTGGCCGAAAAATATGGGGTTGGAAAAACTTAAATTAACGATATTAAAAAAATAAAAGTGAGTTAAAAATGAATGTTGAGGAACAAAACCGAAAGTTTCCGAAGAAGGTTTGGCAGTGGATCAAGTCGTCTACAATTGGTTTTGCAAAGCCAGATATAAAGCAATTCCAATATCTGGGCCGCCACTTAAAGAAAAAGCACTCGAGGCAGCAAGCAGTTCAAAGATGGAAAATTTTGCAGCATCAAATGGATGATTGAAAAATTTCTACAAGCGTTATAATATAACGTTTAAATCAATTTGTGGTCAGTCTGCAGAGGTTTGGACGACATTGAGGATTGGAAAATCAAGTTACCATTGACAGTAAGGAATTATTCTCAATGAGATGTATACAATGCTGACGAAACATGACTATATTACCGAGCCATGCCTAACAAGACATTTGCATTAAAAAATGAAAAACGTGGAATGAAGAAGGCAGCAAAACAACTTGTGACTATTTTGCTATGTGCAAATATGGAAGGTGAGAAAAAAGCTCCATTGCTAATTGGAAAAAGTAAAAATCCCCGCTGTTTTAAGGGTAGTCATCTTAATAAATTACCATTAGAATGGGTTTCTAACAAAAATACTTGGATGGCAACAGAAATTATGACAAGATGGCTACATAAATTTGGCAATAGAATAAAAAAAACAAAATAGAAAAGTGCTTCTTTTCCTGAATAATGCCACGTCACATTCTAAAGTTCAATAAGGAAAGCTTAAAATAATGTTCCTGCCACCTAACATCACATCACATTGCCAGCCCTTAGATCAAGGAATAATTCAGAATTTCAAATTGATTGACATCTTTTCATTAGAAGATTTCTAGCGTTTATTGACAATGGATGTAATTTCGAGAATTGCGAAAAAAACATAAATTTATCCAATGCACTTATCTGGATTACAGCTGTTTGGAAAAAAGTGTTTCCTGCTACATACAGTTAAGAAATGTTTTTCTAAAGCCATTATTGAAGAACTGTGCGATAATGATGAAAAAGACAATTCTGACAATAGTGATGTGGATGAATGTGAAACTCCAAAATCCACTTTATCTAATATGAGCGAAGTGTGTAAAAAATTGAGGGACGTAGAAAATTATTTATTGTGCAATAATAATGGTGAAATATTTATGGACGTGTCTCGAATTTTACATAAATGTAAAGCTTCTTTAAATCAAAGCTAAAAAATTTAAAACAAACAAAAATTGACACCTACTGTAAAAAAAACTTAACATCTGTTTTTTTTGTTAGTATTATATATATGTAGTTTTATGTTTTGTATTATGTAGTACATATATTAAAGTAGTTTTAGTAGTTTTCCTTTTATGTATAGAATTATATTTGCTTTAATTGATAAAATAAACGAAAATCCAAATACTTTTTGTCGACTGCAAAACCTGACAATAGCGGCCCGGCCACCTTTATATAACGGCCAATCGTTCTTTCATTTTTAGTGGCCGTAATTGACAGGTTTTACTGTACTGATGATGAAAGAGATATTCCAGTTACATAGGGCACTATTTATTTTTTAGAAATAGTTATAATAATTTTAATTTTTATAAACATTGTTAACTAAAATATTGAATCTGGAACCGTTGGCGAAACTGATACCGAAACAGTTTACAATACCACTACACGAACACACTCTTTTAACTGCCTGACGCGCGTTTCGATAACCAAGTTATCTTCTTCAGAGACCGAAGGTAAACTAAAGGTATATCTACAAACTAACCTTATATACGCCAAAATTTTTTCACGGTAAATCTTTGGTATGAAAACGCCCCCTTATTGTTTTCTACAATATTGCCTTTGAAGGAAAGAACGGAAATAACAAGTTTTATTTAAAGTATATTGATGTTATATCGCTACTAATTTCGGTCTATTTAAAGGCAACCATCAGGTTAAAAAAGAAATATATTACAAGCATAACAAACATTGAAAATTCAATGAAGAATTAAATGTTGTAACCAATATACAAAATAAGTGCGATAACGTAGAGAAAAAACTATAAATATTTAATCAACATTAAATGTAATGAAGGAAACAGGTAAAGAAATTGATTAATGTCAACTGAAGTTTATATTTATATGAATATGGGCAATAGCATCTAAACAGTGACAGAAATTGAAATGGTTAGTTGGAGGAAACATGAAAAAGCAAAGACAACATTATGTAAAGGATTGGATGGAGAAGGAAATGGATAAGAGAGACAGAGAGATGAGAAAGGTGAGAAGTGGAGGATGGTGTAGGATACGCGTTTAGATACTGAAAGAATGAAAAAGTGCTGAAAAACTTGAAGGAAAAACTCGAGGAGGCGGTATATTGGGAAAATTGGTGGAGATAATGTTAAGAGGGGACGGGGAATGGATGGAGGTGAGTAAGACAGTGAAGAGTATATTTAGAAGAAGAGAATGTTTCTGAGTGTCAGAGTAAAAGTAACGAGTTATTATTATTTTGGAGTATGTTATTTGGTTTGTTTCATTAAAATTTTGATTTTTAGTGCTTTTATATAACTCATTACTATATTTCTGCTTAATTTCGGGTACCGTTATAATAATTTAGTATTACGTTTATTTCTCCGGTAGTTCAATTCCATGAATCACATTTAATTAGTACCTATGTAAATGTATATTATATTAATTTTTAATTTTCAAATTTAAAAACTAGAGGACATCCGGTACATAAAGAATTTTAATTCAGACAAGAGCCGCCTAGTACATTCGAATTTTTTTCTTTTCTGTTTCTTAATTTCATTAGCAGATAATTGTAGGTAGAAATGAAAATATAAATTCAAAAACAATTTTATTTAAGCTCTCTTGTTCTTGATACAATTAGTCCGCTTTTGTTCTAATATTATTGACCAGTTTTTTGAGTTCGAAATTGTTTTTAAATTTCAATCGAATTGAAATTCTTTTTAAAAGTATTGTGTGAAGCATTAAACCGCCGGTAGAATTTTACTTTTTTTTATGTTAATAATTATTTTGATAACAAATTTTCGATTTTGTTTAAAACGAATTTAATTTATTATATTCACTAGTAGTGTTTGATCCGTTTTCCCTACTGCCTAACGTTTAAAGTTTATTTGTTAGTTTTATCCAATAATTTCAGATTAAAGCTGATTGTAGAACGGGGGCGAGGCCGATGCCATGCGTCGTTCAACTTTCAGACGGTAAAATTTCATTATTTTCATTAGAAAGTTTATTAACAAAGATACGATCTTCAGACAAGTCGGAGGCTGTTGCCATAGATTGTTTGAACATCGAAGTTTAATTTATTATAATTATTATTATTTTCTGGTCCGTTTTTCCAAACTCCCTACCATTTAAAGTTTGTTAGTTAGTTTTATTCGATAATTTAACATTAAAGCTGATTGTGGAACGAGGGCGAGGCCGATGCCATGCGTCGTTCAACTTTCGGTAAAATTTCATTTTATTTCATTTCCAATAGAAAGTTTATTAACAAAGATACGATCTTCAGACAAGGCTGAGGCTGTTGCCATAGGTTGTTTGATGATCCAAGATTCATTCATAATAGACAATTATGTTATTCTAACGGGTTTCCTTACCTACTTACCGACCATAGTAACTTCCTATGGGAACTTAGCCGTTAATTCTGGTATTTATTTCTTCTTTTGTTACGATAAAATGTGATTGCAGTTTTTTCTCTGCTCCCCGATTGCTTACACACTGCTTTTATTAAAATTCACTCGTTTACGTACGTGCCGCCTGCAGACTTGGCATAGTCAAGTACGTTTCACAATAATTCGTTGACTTGGTACCTGCTCTTAACTACTCTTAAGGGATTACTAATAAAAGGTGGTTAATATTTCTTCGAACTTTGGCCGTAAACCGGTGAACTATTTACAGAAAGGTATTATTTATTTTTGTTCAGGAAGATATATTTTGGATTTTTTATTTTTTAGGTAAAATTTTAAATTATTATTACTGAACATCAATAGTAAATTATTAGTAAATGATTTTTGATTTTCTTAATCATCTTGGAAGAGAAAGTGGGAGTTTCGGGGTAATTTGTTTTTAAAATTAGAATTTTAGTTTGTACTAAACATTATACTCTGAAAGTAATCTTGTGTTTATAACTAAGTATGTGGCGTCCTTGGGCAAAAAGTGCATTTATCGCCGGATGCGAAACAGATTGTGAAAAATGTGTTTGAAACATTGAATAATCGAGATTATAGTGTAACCGATGCAGCAGAAGAAACATGTAAGTTAACCAAAACCCCAATATCCACAGTAAAAGATATTATCAATAAGCCAATAAGTAAACGAAAAAAACGAAGTGACGTTAATAATACCAAATGTGTTGATGAAATACAAAAAGATATAATCCGACGAACGATATATGTCCTATACCAAGAACAAATGATACCAACCCTAGATTGTATAAAAAAACGGTTACTTAAATACGACACGGGAATTATTTGTAGCCGTACAAGTTTGTGGAGAATTATTTCTCAAATGGGATTTAAATATTGTACCATTAATAAAAGACAAATGATAATGGAGTCATATCGTTTACGAATGTGGGGTTGTCATTACTTACAAGCTATTTAAAAATATAGAAGTGAAAACCTTTCAATTATCTACCTAGACGAGACATGGTATGACACCCATGATACTCCAACGAAGGGTTTTGTTGATTCATCGGGAAATTGCAAAACAAAGGCTCCATCAAATAGAGGACAAAGAATTACAATAATACATGCCGTATCAGAAACAGGTTGGGTTCCAAACGCTTTATTGTTATCAGCAAAGAATATTAAAGATTCAAGTTTAGATTATCACGAAGATACGACAGCAGAACTTTTTGAAGATTGATTTGAGAATTATTTATTGCCGAATATACCGGAAAAAAGTATAATTGTAATGGACAATGCAACTTATCATAGCCGTCAATTAAATAAAGTACCAAATAGCAACAACAATAAATGGGAAATTCAAGAGTATTTGTTAAAAAATGACCTTTATTTTGAAGAATCGTACACAAAACGTGATCTCTTACAAGTTGTAGCAGCGTTCGGTATTGAAAAAGAATACGTTTGTGATACTATTGCTAAAAATATGGGCCACACAGTGTTACGGCTTCCCCCATATTATTGCTTGTTCAATCCTATAGAACACATGTGGCATCAGCTAAAATCCAAAGTTAGATCGGAAAACGTTTCACCCACATTAAACTCAAGTGTTATAGAGTTAATCAGAAATGTGACAAGTAATATTCCCATTGATAGCTGGAAAAATTCGATTCAGCATGTTATTAAGGTTGAAGGTACATATCGAAATGTTAATGTAACTGTAGCACCCTTAGTTATTAATTTAAATGAAGACGATAGTGATACTGAACTACAGTTAGATTAAATAGTTGTAAATAATGTAGAATTAGTTCATTTGTTTAATCGCAATTAATAAATAAAGTTATAATTTGTTTTTAAAAAATTTCATGATTTTTTTTACAAAATAAATTTAAATTTTAGTAATTGTTACTGAATTTTATTTAAATCTATTTTGAAAACCGGATTATGGATCTGTTAATGTTTACTGTACAGTGAGAAATTTATAACCTTTCATTACTAATCCCCTAAGGTCAGGTACCGAGTCAACGAATTATTGTGAAGCGTACTTTACATATATTTTTTATATAAACCGTTAAATTTGATGCCGATATACTAAAATGATATTTTGATTGCACTTGCACATTGTACCTACGGAAATTTTATTCGTAAGCGCCGGAACTATAACTGTTCCTGATTTAAGTTGTATTTTGTATATTATTCTGTGTATATTGAATATTATATGAGTGCCTTTGTATTTGGCTTATAGTCACGAAATAGATTCTTTGTTATATAATTATTAAAATTGGTGTTTACTTATTATCCCGTAACAAAGCCATAAAGGTTTAAAGTTTTATTAAAGTGTTGAATGAAACAAGACCCTTAGAATTTTCCGTAACCTCCATCTGAGGCTATCTGGAACTCTTGACGCTCAAGGTCAAGGGGCCGTGGAGCATACCACGTTAAAACAACTGGCGCTCGAGCATTTATTGGAGGGATTTTGCATCGAGGGTGGCCATTGTGACGTGCCCAGAAGGTAAGAACCAATGGGCGGTAGGAAAAAGCGTCACAAAGGAGAGTGTGTAAAGGGACCGCCGCTCATCTTTAAGTATGCTACACTAGGTGCGTTCTTTTTGACTGAGATCTCAGTTAATCTCAGCTCACATTGGTTATGAGCGATTCAATCACTTCGAAGTGAGCTGAGATTTTTCCTCCCCCTTTACCGATGCTGAATGTGCTATGCGGGGGTATCAATTAGAATTGAGTCGGAAATAAAGTGGTGGGGAGCAAGAAATCGTAGGTCGCGCGTTTGTCGTTCTTTTTGGTGCTTACTCACATCACTTTATATCAGATCACTTCAATTGAAGTGAGCTGAGATCTCAGTCAAAAAGAACGCAACTACTGTTCGGGTCCTACGGAGGATCCGTTCGAACATGATTTTTTCATCTCTCGAAAAAAAGGGTGGTATTTTTACGTCGAATGTCAAATTATAATTTAAATTTGACGTATTTAAGGATTTTTAATCAATATGTGTACAGTATTCGACATAATTAATTTATTCCTTGTATCTTTTATAAACTGTCTAGTTTAGACAGAATTTTACTCCCATGCCATAATAGTTTACCGAGAACCATTCAAAAACTACGTTAAAATAGATATATCATCCCTCACGAACGAATACTGGAAACAAGTCTCAACACATGATAAATTGAATTTGCAGTCGAACTTCATTTCCCGTGTAACCTGGGTAATATCGGCTTACCTCAGTATACACAATCTGTTTCAGTTATGATATTTTTTTATGCTAGTAAATTTTTAAGAGTTTTCCAATAGTATTTATGTACGTGTTTATGCGGCATGAAAAGCTGAAAAACCAACTCTTTTATATATAGATAAGCCGAGCTAGTGTCGTTGAAAAAAAAAACGGAAACCCTGATAAAACGGGTAGTGTAAAGAGCCGTTGACGCCTAAAATAAACCTAAGAGGAAAGGATTGCTCTTTTTTCCTTTTAAAGAATACTTGATATGGTCCTTTTTGGGTTTTATTTCGCTGTTTAAATGAAGGTATATCCAGATTCAGTCCTTTATTTGGCTTGATCCCAAAATATAATTAAGATTACGTGCATTTATAAGCCTTAATGATAAATATATTTAAACATTTGCCTTATGACAATTGTATATATTGAAATTATTTGTTTGATATTTGAAAGGTAAAATTTGAATGAAAAAGATAATAATACAATATCTTATAAATATATTATATAAGGCAATAGTAATAATTGAAAAACCATATTATTATAGATAATTAACTGCAAATGTAACTTTAATGGGATACTTTGGTACAGTTCTTAGAGAGAGAAATATTGAATTAGACTGTAGATAAAGTAGATACTTATAAATTTAGATTTAATAAATTGTTAAAAAATTAGAGGTACCTACTTTAAAATATAGATTTTATGTTTAATTTTTTATCAATACTTATTTATTCTAAAATAATGGAGAAGACCTTCAAATATTGTATTTAATATAACACGAACAATTAGTTATAAAAGATAAGCACAGAGACTGAAACTAGACTTTTTTGACATAAAAAGCTAAATTTTGGTTTTTTCATTACGTCATTGCAATTTGTCTTATTAATAATAATCAAAATTTGACAGGTAATGGCTTGTTAACAAGGTAGTTCTTTTTTTAATTCAATGTCAAATTGAATAGTCTAAAATTTTCTTTTTCGTTATCTCTTTCCTTAAAATACAAATTACAAAGTGGCAGTCTCTGTGAAAAGCCGGTTAGAGAATGTTCTATTTATTTATTATATCTATCTAAACCTTCCCTGGCAATTGTTGTACAAGGTTTGTTCCCTTCCTTACCGTTTATTTTACATCTCATTTTGTTTATTAGAGTTTTGTCCACGACAGTCCTATAAAAACTATACTTAACAAGTTAAATGTCATATAATTATTCACTAGTGAATAATGAACCATTATTTACACGTATGTCTATACTTGTTATTCGTTGTATTTTTTTACACAATATTGTTTGATAATTAAATTTTTATATGGATAACACATATTTTAGGACAAAATTATATTTATTATTATAATGCCAAATTTATTTAATCTACTATAAAGAAATTTAAATATATTAAAATTAAACCAACCCTAAAAAACATACTTTTGTATATCCTCCATCACCAGATATGTTCTATAAATTTGGAGTTTATTTTGTTAAATACTTTAAAGTTACAAGCCAAAAAGACTAAAGACAAAGAAAATTGTCGAGAATAGCATGTAAATCAAAGATCATAAATATAACATATTGTAAATAAACCAGGTTCCATCTTCAAGTGTATATATGACAGCTTTCCGTAAATTATATTCTTTATAGTCAACACATATTACGAATGTGAGTATTGGTGTGTATAATATTATGCTACAGTGCTGTCATGCTGATTTATTATAACTACTAATAAATTTTAACTTTAATTCGTGGACAAAGTATAGTTTTCTACTCTCATATAATGACTATTATATACTAGTTGAATAATATACTTATCATTCTTAGTAATATACAATTATTTATCTGTTTGAAAATGCTACATTAATAGTTGTAAATATAAATTTAACTTAAATTTAACTAAATTTTACGCTAGTATTATTCCAGTTGTATAATGATTTAGAAGATTTTTAATTAATTTAATGAAGTCTCTTGCGTCCTGTGTCTTTGAGGTTAGGATAATGGTGGACCAATAAGTGTCTGAAGACTGTTTTAAATGGTTCAATTATTGGGCCCAAATGATCCATTAATCCAAATTTGGTTTGACCTCTTTGAGTGAAGCTTTTTTAACCTTTTACCAATATTTTGGAATGTGAACTGTATTCTTGGCATTATAAACAGAAATTGGCGCTAAATAAGACAAAGCAAACGAAATAAATAATGTTTCTATGTAAAAAAACTGTACGAAAATTTATACCAAAATATAATAAAATTTAAATTAATTTATAAAATTATTGACATTTACAACCAAAGTCAATACTTAAAAAAAAATACCTAAGTATTTTTTTATGAATTAAACAGTATGCTTTAAGTTAATTTAAATGTTCCTCTAGAAGTATTAGAAAAGAATTCGGAATAAATAAACCTTACTTTTATGTCGACGCTGTGATTTATATTACTTTTTCTCGTATTGAAAAACGGTTTTGAAGAGAGCAATTTCATGTATTTTATCCCTTCGTTAATTCAACATGGCGCTTTATCCTCCTAGTAATGTTTTTTGTTGCAAGGCGGGGACACAGTATGTTTAAAGAATCTCGCTACTTAGAGAGTTCGTTCGAAACACGGAAAATTGCATTCTTAATGAAAACTTAACCCTCTTTGATTGTAACTTAAACATAAATGCCACATAAACTACAATTTAAATTTACTTTAGGTTATTATAGGTGATGTAATGGATTAAACAGATTAATGGTGAAAGGTTTGCCAAAGGCAATTTCACCCTAGTTAAATATTTTTTAAAAACAAGAACGTAATAATTTAGGTAAGAATAATAAATAAAAAACAATTTCCGTCGACCGCTCATTTATGATGAATTTTAACGCACTTAAAATCGTTTATAAATGACCCCTTTTCTATTAATGAAGGATTTAATTTTTTACTAACCAAACATACATTTATATTTTTTTAAATCAAGTAAATGTATTAGTAGTATCTGTCATTATGAATTTAAGGGTTAAATTATTTTAATTGGTTTTAATTGTATTTTTTATGTAGATGAGAGCTTGTAAGATGGTAAAGTTCTTCAGTAAAAACACTACCAATGTTTGATAATGATATGAACTTGTAACATGTCTATCGCCATGCTATGTTACTATAAGCTAATAAGCTAATAAATACCAAATGCACGGTTATCTTAGATCTTAGAGGGAAATACATCCAGGATAATCCCTTAGGGTTAATAACATGTAGGCTTCAATATTATTATGTCTTATTACTTCCATACTTGGTCTAGCCTTAATACTACCTAATCAACATCAGGTACCTAGCTACGAACAGACAAAATGTAACTTTAATATGTCAATCTGACGATGCTAGTTTTTAGCGAAACAGCTGTCGTTGCATTTAAAAACGTATTTTGCGAATAAATAGTGAAAATTTGGTTCAACCGTTTAGTTGTTTACTATTCTTAATAAGAATATTCTTTATAATTTTTTGCAGAGTATTGTTTGATTTTTAATTTTTTATGTATCTAACACATAGTTTAGTAAAAAAATTATATTTATAATTGTAGTGCCAAATTTATTTAATCCAATAAAAATAAATTTAAATGTATGAAAATAAAATCTAACCTTAAAAACATTCTTGTTGCCAATACCAAAAATATAGGCAACACATATAACGTATGTGTAAAAAAATATAATATAATAATTATAATTACTAGTAAATTTTATTTGTCATGGACAAAGTACAGTATTCTACTCCCATATAATGGCTATTATATGCTATTTTGTTTGCTTTGATGTCTTTTAATGGGATAATAGGTTAGTTTGGAATATTGCGATTGAAAATTGTCTTTATTGCAATTTCGTTGCAGTTGAGGTGAAATCCAGGAAATTGTTTTTTCTTTTTCTTTGAAAAGTTGTGATTTGTGTGATTTTAGTGTATATTTAATATGACAATATGTTTAGGATGTACTTGTTTTACTTAGAGAGTAAGAATGATGAATGTATTCCTATTCATATTATTACAAAGATTTAATGCTTCCTTACTTGGATGAGTGATTTATACTGGTTTAATAATATTATCTTTGTGTCGGCTTTTTAAGAATGGTGTTTAAAATTTTATTTATAATTCAGTTAGGGGCTACTTTTTGTGGCGGGCTTTATTTTATTTTGTTTTCTATCTAAAAAACCTGTCAGTGATTTGAAACAGAGAGTATTTTAACTCAAAGTAGGAGGTTGGAAGCTGTTGGTAATGATGATAAAAAAATTTTTATTGGAAACTGTAATCACTTAAATTGGAAGGGTTAATCTATTGGGATTATGGGAATGCGGCGAATACGAACCAGCTGACCTGCCGTTGATCCTGTGGGAATATTATTTCAATCATATTATTTCGTAGAGATTACCTCAAGTCTAGTCTTATATAGCACAGATTAGAAACATTTAAGTTCCACATTAAAATTAATACAGTACCTAACTTAAAACAAAAAAAAAATGAAATTAACTTGGTTTCACTAAAGTCTGATGCACTTATTTATAATTAATATTTATTAACTTATCGTAGTATATCTATTGCGAGATATATTTTATAATAAATGTTTTTATTGGAAATGTCATTAAAAGTACAATTTTTACATTTTTATATCATTTATGTTCATTGTTTAAAATAAATATTATTCTGGTTTATTGGAAACCTATATGACGTACCTTCTTGAATTGATGTCACATTATTATTTATTATTACTAATCAGTTGTGAAGAAGGGTATTTTCTAATTAATGCATGCTATTTAAGAGCATGAAGAAGTATCACAAACACAAATACAGTTATCAATGCATTGGATTTGTTTTTATTGATAATAATTTTGGCTTTCTTCATGCGATTTGTATATAAACGAAAAAACTTTCAAATAATTAATAAAATAGAGCTCGCAGACTGCTTAAAACCTACTTTCATAAAAATACTAAATATATCCAGTAGCGGTTGTTCCCAAGGTTTCGTTCTGTTTCCAGTAACGCAAATGTTTAAAAAAAAACCTAAGATTATAACCCAAGATTATATCGTTTCAGAAATAGGGAAGGATTTTTGCAGTATTTTATAATGGAATTATTTACATTTTGTAATAGAAGCAGTCAATATTGCATATGTTCTCCTTTGTCTAGGAGAATTGATTGGAACGGGAAAAATGCACCATGTTCATGTATTCCTGGGTGTGGCGCCACAAACAGGGGGACATCCCAAAAGGGCCACGTTTGAATTGTTATTTATCTTATTTAAAATTGTCTAATCTTATGACAGCCCAACAGAGCCACCACGCTGCCACGCTTGCCAGGTACTCCTTTTCTCGGAATAAAATAATGGATTATGTCGTTAGGATAACAATTTCTTCTCTTTAATATGATTCTTTTTTAAACCCCGATATATATATATATATATTGTTATGTATTTTTTATGATTAGAGAGTAAGTTTATTGATTTATTTATTAGATTGATATTACTTATTTAAATGTACTAATAGCAACAAGATCTTTTTCTCAGGGGTGTTTGGTTATGCAAGTTTCTATTGGATTATTAGGTGTATGTGAATGAAAAATTTGATTCAATTATAATTATTAAATTTATTATAAAATAGTTAAATTAAAACAGTAATGTTGAAAGTTTAATAATGAAACTAATTAAAAAAATATTAAAAAGAAAGGCCTTTAGTAATTATAAAAGAACTTACTTGATGTGAATTAAGTTAAACTAACCAATATTATTTATGTAATAGCAAGTAAGATTATCAAATACACTAATTATTAAATACCAAGTAAATTCCGTTGTTTTTTTTAAATTATAAAATTCAACTAACTACTACAAAATTTTTTTTAAAAATTACAATTTTATCTGACCTTGATATGTAAAGTCCTGTTTCCTGATTGGTGGAAAAATCTGTAGGTGATCTATGAAAAACGGAGACGAACGAAGTGATACGTGGTATTTGCGATTTTTGGTAAACTGAAGTGTTGTTAGACGATTAGTCTCTTGTGTAATTATTGTCCTTTGTTTGTTCTTTAAATTTTAGTGTTGATGGATTATAGTTCCTTTTGTTGTATTATAATAGTAAGTACTCTTCCTTTTTTTATATCAACCGAAAATGTTTTAATTTCACTTTTGATTAGTTTTCAATGTCACTTTTGGCACTTGGTTTTACTTTGTATTTTTAACGTCACTTTATTATAACTACTTTTTAAAAAAACTGTTTGTTCACTTTTTAACTGACTGTTCACACTCACTGATCTTCTCTTTTTGACTTCCAATAATAAACTTCCCAAAAACTGTTTGTTCAAATTGACTATTCACACTCAGATCTTCAATGTTTGACTACCAATTATCTACTTCCTTCTAACGACCTCTGTTCAGTCTTTTATAGGTTTTCAAAATTTCTAGAATCTTCGTTTTTGTTGTATGGTTTAGACATTTCTGGAAAAAATATGTGTATCTCTTTCTTTCATATTTATGACTAGACATACTCGCTTTGTCTATCATCGATAATTCCAGAATAAAATTTAGTAAAATATATCTGTCTCCTTTTTACACATTATCTGTCCTTTTTTACACATTATATAATCAATTTTCGCGAAGTTTCTACTAAGTACTAGATATAATATCGATACATTATATAATAAAATAATTTCCAACTTAAAATTTTCTTACAAATACACAAAATATACAATAAAATAATACAATATAATTAAAATTATTGGATTTAGTTAAATTAAACAACTTCTGTTGATATTTTAATCATTATACTATTGTCAAATATTTAAACATTACAATATATATTGCTAATATTATACCAACCAAACCTAACCCAAACTCACCAATATTTGTCTAAATAATATTGCTAATATTATACCAACCAAACCTAACCCAAACTCACCAATACTCACCATCTTTGGGGACTAAATCCGAAGACAGTTTTTGGAGATTATCTTAATGCGGTGGCCCTTTTAGTCCATGAATATAATCCTCAAATTTTAGATGGTGGCCCTTTTGGGTTTACTTAATTGGGTAGGCATGATCAATGTGGCCTTTTGGGTAACCCCGCCAAACAGTTACCTAAGTGTGACTAAATAAGTTAAGTGACCAAGCCGAATATATTTATCTATTAAAAATTTAGTAACTAAGTCGTAAAGCGTTTAAATATCCTAATGAATATTATTCATAAAGTCATTAGAGAAAAATCACCCACGGAACAATAAAAGGTCGACAGAATTTATAAGGAAAAAAGGAATTATGCGATTGTAATAATCTACAAAAAATCAAAATTATCACAGGAAAAGAAGGACCTTATACGGTGCCGTCCATATGTATGGAATAAATTCATTTGTAGCGTTATTATGTACTATATGAAAAAAACCTGAAACAGGTCGATTTTTATTCTTAAATTGACAATTTACAGTATGAAAATATTATCCCCCTCCAGCACCCCTTCGGAATTATAAGCACCCCCTCGAAAATTTTAAATTACAAAGGGGGTCGTGTGGCACCTCGTTGGAAAGGGATTTTAGACCTCTGTTCAGCAATATAAAGTTTTTTAAGTTTGGTGCAATCATAACTGAGAAAATTGATTTTTAAGATGTAAAATTTTGATAATGTCTCTAACACAAAACTTTACGTAGAATGAAGATAATAATGTCACATAATGATTAGAATGTGTTTTTCAATGTATTTGACACTTAAATTAAATGTTCAAAATGACCACCATTCACTTCTTGACAATAACCGAGGCGATATTGTTTGGTCTATTAAAATAATAGTCAAAAAACTAAATAAACAATTGATATAAATCTAGTAGGCTGCTGTCATTTAGGTATTTAAAGTTACTAAAAGACGTCAGTATAATATTTGTGCGCGTATTAAATTTAATTATGGCTCATTTGTCCGAAACTCAAAGAATAGACATTTTAATTATGATTGGTTGTGGTAATAAAACCAGAACTCAAAAGGAGGTTTGTGAAATTTTTAATAATAAATACCCTGGTCAACACGTTTCGCAGTCTACAGTTAGCAAAATTGAAAAAAAGTTTCGTGAAACTGGACATGTAAAACATATTGAAAAACCAGGTAGAAATGTTCAATTTACTGATGAAACAATGTTAGATGTACTTCTAGAGATTGAGGAAAATCCGCATAAGACAACTCGAGAACTTGCCGCCGACAATGATGTAAGTAAATCATCTATTTTGAGAGTTCTGCATAAAGAAAAATATTGATGATGGATAGAATGAACGCAGATTTGCAGTTCATAAACAAAATAGTTTTTTCTGATGAAGCGACGTTTCATTTAAACGGAACGGTTAACAAACAGAACTGTAGATGAGGCTCACACTCAATATCCTAAAAAAGTTAACGTTTGGGCTGATATCATTAACAATAAAATTATTGGCCCTTATTTTTTTGAGGGCACAGTTACTGGTGAGGTTTATCTAGATTTTTTGATTAACTTTTTAGTGCCTACATTACAAAGAGTTTTTCCTGATGTTAATCATCCAAATGAGATAGATCGATCTATTTACTACCAACAAGACGGAGCTCCACCGCATTTTGCACGTACTGTTAGAAATTATTTAAACGAGGTTTTTCCCAATAGGTGGATTGGAAGACGTGGGGCGATCGAATGGCCGGCTAGATCCCCTGATTTGACTCCTCTCGATTACTTCTTATGGGGTTATTTAAAATCTAAAGTATATTTTAATAGACCAAACAATATTGCTGATTTAAAAGTTAGGATAACGGAAGAAATTAACAAAATAACCGCCGAGGTCATAAAAAATGTTGTACGAGAATTCCAATATCGCCTCGGTTATTGTCAAGAAGTGAATGGTGGTCATTTTGAACATTTAATTTAAGTGTCAAATACATTGAAAAACACATTCTAATCATTATGTGACGTTATTATCTTCATTCTACGTAAAGTTTTGTGTTAGAGACATTATCAAAATTTTACATCTTAAAAATCAATTTTCTCAGTTATGATTGCACCAAACTTAAAAAACTTTATATTGCTGAACAGAGGATGAAAATCCCTTTCCAACGTGGTGCCACACGACCCCCTTTGTAATTTAAAATTTTCGAGGGGGTGCTTATAATTCCGAAGGGGTGCTGGAGGGGGATAATATTTTCATACTGTAAATTGTCAATTTAAGAATAAAAATCGACCTGTTTCAGGTTTTTTTCATATAGTACATAATAACGCTACAAATGAATGTATTCCATACATATGGACCGCACTGTATAAGTAGATTAATTATTAAATAGTAAGTAAAAATAAATCGCAAAACTAGTGATGAAGATACATATGGACAAAGTAAAAATATTGATAATATACAAAAAAGGACACAAAAATAATAAAGGATAATATATTGGTATAATAGTAAAAGAAGGCGGTAAAATAGATTCCGAAATAACTTTGGGTTTAACAAGTCAACAGTGCATGATACACAGCACAAGACAATTTTAGGACATAAAAATGTAGACATGAAAGTTAAAAGAAAACAAAACATAATGCAATAATAACATGCAAGTGACTTGGAAAACACAGAAATATGAAGCCGAAATAGGATAACTAATTAAAAAATGAACAACATCAAAAAATTAAACAATAACAATTAAACTGATATAGTAACATAATCAGGAATAAATGAAAAATAAAAATAATGAAAATGTAAAAAAAAGATGACCTAGACGAAAATGGGTTCATCAAATAGAAGATAAAAAAAAATAGGAAATTGGGGAAAATCCCTAGACAAGATGGCAATATTCGAAAAAGATAAAAAGAAATAAATACATAATCAATTCCCTTTCTACCCGTGAAGGGTGTAAAGGTTACAACTGTGTACTAATTCTTAATGAAAATATTCCAGTCCTTTCTATTTAACGCAATCTTTCTGTCTTCTGTCCAAGTTTTACCTCTCTTTGTTAAAATTTTTCCTATAATATTATCCCATGTTTTCTTAGGTCTTCCTCGTTTTTTCCTTCCTTCTGGTTTTGATCCCCAGATTCTTTTTACGTACGTCTTCGTCCATCCTTTGTAAGTATCCCAACCATCCTAGTTGCCGTTGTTCTACAAAATAATCTAATTTTTTAATGTCAAGTTCATCTATGATTTTTTCATTTCTTATTTTGTCCAATCTGGTGCAACCGTATACTCTCCTCAAATATCTCATTTTTGCGGCTCCTAATTTACTTTTTTGTCTTTGATCAAGTACCCATGATTCGCATCCAAAAGTAAGAATCGGTCTGTAAATGGCTTTGTAAACTTTCATTTTAGTTTTCTTTGTTATTTCTTATTTATTAATAAGACATTTTTTCATTGCATGATATAATTTATTAGCCTTCTCTATTCTTTTGTTTACTTCCGTCTCCTAACCGGATTTGACCAGGGTTATTCCCTTATATTCAAAACTGTCGACTTGTTCTATTTTTTCGCCATTAATGAAGATTTGCATATCTTTTTTATCTTTTGCTACAGCCATTACTTTAGTTTTTGATTTATTCATAGTCATTTGGAAAAAGAAATAAAAACATTGATAAATGAGGAGCTTAATTTTTAGTCCGATGCCTAGAGAGAATAAGAGAAAAAGAAGAATAAGTAGCTGTAGATCTCTCTCTATTTTCAGAAGCAAAGTATTTTTATTGTTGATATGGTCTTTGCTAAAGAATTATCTATTGATCTTCAGCTTTCTTTAAATTGAATTATTTAACCTATGGTCGGTACATGGAATTCTTAACATTTTTTGCTAAAAAATATTTCAGTGGCGTCTATATATTTCTCCGATCTATTTGGCATAAGAGATATATTACGGAATACTAAACAAACATTTTTGTTTCAATAAATTGAAAAATAAATAGCAAACAGCACAATGAAATAAAAATAAAGAAGGAAACCAGGCAACATATTATACTGATAAAGATTAAAATATCATGTTCATTTTTTTTCAAATTTCCTCAATCACTGGTTATTGTTTTACATTTCAGATTACAAAAGCTCATATGTATACCGCTTTTAAATAAAGAGATCCTGTTCTTATTCATTATTCGCGAACTCATTAAACAGCAGCTACCGCCCCACATAGTGAATATTTTTCTTTTATTTTTTTTCAGCGTCAATTATAAAATCGGAAATTCACAAGTCATTAATCAAACAATATTAACTCGAATTTTATTTATATTGTAATTGTACAAAAATGAAATAGTGGGTAAATTTGATAATATGTTGAAGTTTAGTTAAACTAGGTTAAAAATACCCTTGTGATCAAACAAAAAAAAATGTATATGCGTTTATTTTGTCAACCGATTAATGTCACAGTAATCTGGGAGATTATTCCACTAATTACACGCTCATCATGATTGCATTTTACATAAAACCAGTACTAAAATTCCTGTAGTTTCATAAATGGTTAATATAAACTAGTAGTTGACTAGGATTATCGTGAAGATGACAAACTTTAACTGGCAATTAGAATTGAACTATATTCCATAGGGAGGACTGAAAGGATTATTTCAATAATTTATTCCATCAACTTAAATTACCGAAAATAAATTAACATACAATAAATTGACAACAATAAGTATTATGCTAGCGAAACTGATATACAAAAAGTTTAAAAACCTAGAACTTTTAAAAGCGTTTGATTAATAAAAAAACATATAATTTGCCAGCTCTCAAAAAGGAATAAAAATTATTAAGTTATTCCATAAGCATAAATTCATTAAAATATAAATAAACATAATACACTAGACAGAGTTATTCACAAAATATGTATGTGCCAACAGTGTGCTTAACGTTATTTATGTGGATTTTAAAAAAAATATATTTACAACAACTAAGTAACATTTTTGAAAAACTGTTTGAACAATTGAACAAAAGATCATGTTCTTCAAACTCTAATAAATATAAGCAGTGATGAATTTTTTTATACATCCTTGTACAAATTACCCATTGCTGTATGTAAAAAAATTATGTTTTGAAATTTTACACTACAGTACCAATAAATGTATCAATCGAAATTTCAAAACTAATGATAATAAAGATGAGTTGTTCATTTAGAGAAATAGATAATTGACATTTTTTTTAATTATTGATATCCTTCCTTACTAACGAGGCAAATTGCGTGCAAGATACATATTCGGTCATTTATCTTGCGTAGAAATCTCGTAGAAATTCTATTTATATGTAATTATTTAACCTAAAAAACCAATTTTATTTTTTAAAAACAAATAAATCAACGTTTAGTTAATATTATTAATCTCAAAAACAAATTTATTTTTCTAAATATTCTGAAAATAACGATCTTTTCAACAAAAAAAATGTCGAGTACGGGTCTTACCTATAATAACGTTTAATTTAATAAAAAACTCTTCATTTGAACGTAACTTCCAAGTTTATTTGAAAAAATTATGTTTTAAATTACAGCCGTTTAGCTAAGATTAGCATTGTCAGATTGACATTTTTAAAAGGAAGAGTTTTTTATTATTCTTAATAAGATGGACTTCCAAAAAGTCCAAGGGTTAGTATAATAAATTTAACAACGACTTTTTTTTAGTACTATCCTGAGTTTATACCACAAAACAGACGAACCAATATTCTGTTTTGTAGTTTACACTCCTAAAAAATGGCTGCTCTTGTCTTAGGAACATCAAAGGAGCCGAGAGCGAGTCGATACTCTGATTTGTATTATATACTCTGTGCCATGGGTAAAAGGGTAGGTGGTACCTAAGGGCATTTAAATCTCTTAAGAGTAAAGTCTCATTTATCAATTATCTATTGAATGAAAGTGTTTACTATTTTACGAGATCAAAATGAAGCGAATGATAAGAGAGTGTGGAAAAATATTAATTTGTTTTGAGGGATAGGATAGGTTAGGTTAGGTTAGGTTAGGTTAGGTTAGGTTAGGTTAGGTTAGGTTAGGTTAGGTTAGGTTAGGTTAGGTTAGGTTAGGTTAGGTTAGGTTAGGTTAGGTTAGGTTAGGTTAGGTTAGGTTAGGTTAGGTTAGGTTAGGTTAGGTTAGGTTAGGTTAGGTTAGGTTAGGTTAGGTTGGGTAAGGTTTGGTTAGGTTCGGTTAGGTTAGGTTAGGTTGGGTAAGGTTTGGTTAGGTTCGGTTAGGTTAACAATTATATAGATACTTATATGTTACTATATAAAATTATCTAATAAATTATATTTAGTAAAATATTTTTAGGCTTTTATTTCATAGAGATAAACTACCGTATGTACCGCAGTTCCGACAACGGCTTTAGGATTCTGGGAATTGGTATCGCAGTTACGGTGCGCCCATTGAGAAGTCTAGTATAAAGTCAATAGAAGTTGTTTTATACAATCTCAATTTAATAACAGTTATTATATATTTTGAGTAAACGGTTACTCACTATATTGTATCAGTTAAAGTGTCTATTCTGGTAATAATTTGAAAAAATACTGAAATAATTTCAATTGTAGATAATGAGCAGTAATAAATTATAATACAAAAGCAACTTTTACTATAATATTAAAGATAATAGATAATTTTGAGTAATATCAGTATAAAACTAGTAATAATTTTCTATTGTAATATATTTTACAAAGATGTTTGCTATGCCAAATATATAAAAATTGATTTCATCATTTTAGTTTTAACTAATTAATGTTAACTGATCATCGAAAATTATTTAAATTACATCTAGTTCAATAAACATATATTTACCATATATCTTATACATAAGAATAAAATCAGTTTGGTTTATGTATTTGTAAGTAAATTTTAGCACAAAAATAATTTTTATTGTTTAATTTTACCAATATTATTTATTTTGTACCTAAACAATATATAAATTTAATAGACATTTCCAGAAATTAATTATATAATGTGAGAAAAAAACAGACAGATATATTTGTACTGAATTTGTTCTAGAAAGTGACACAGTGGACAGTTTTAATATGTCTAGTTATATATAGGGATGTCGGAGATGCAGATAGTGTTCTAGCACATTATTAGCTTCGTAGAACCTCCAGGAAATTTCTGGAAGCTTAGAAAGGCATAAAAAGACTTGAGAAGAGGTCGTGAGGATCAGTCTATTAAGGGAAGTCAGTGAATCTCGGAGATTGGTCTAACAAGATCAATCAATCATAAGCAATCATTAATAGTCCATTAGTTGGTTAAAATCAAGAAAAAAGTAAATACGTTCAAATTATCAGTTTGTGATAAAAAAAAATTATCTTAAAAAAAAATAATTCCTAGTGAATAAAAAGAAAAGTGGCATTATAAAAATTTTAAGTGATCTTAGTACATTTAAGGACATGTTCGGATTGTATATAAAACATTAAGTACTATAACTCACCAGTAATAATTAAATTTGAACAATAAATAACCACCAAACACTGAACTGTATCCTTAACCGGTAAGAAATAACAATTGTATCACATATAACCTTATGATATGTAATCTAAGAAATAGAAATATAAGATCATGCTGTATTAGCAATATGTAAATAATATCAAGTATCTATAAATATACAAATTAATTAAACTCTTAAATAATTATTAAAATCCTAATTATCGTTACATAATTATTTGCAATGCTGAATGTTCAATATTATTGTTATTAATATTTCTCTAAATACTAAATAAATACTAAATACAGTGTGGAAACCACTAACGGAATAAAATTATTTGTGGGGTTGATTTGGAAGATTATAAAAAACTCTGGGACCCATCAACTTTGTGTGGCATCGTCCATGAACTATATTTTTAATTAAACATTTTGTATATTTTTATGATTTTAAAAGCTCCTTAACAATACCATCTCAACGAACTATACCATGTAGGGTCTATTATGAATTGTACAGGGTGAAATTATTTATAATCTTGTTCAAGATGGTAAATACATAAAATACTTGACGTAATTGATTGTTTATATTAAAACAAATGCTCAAAATATTCTCCACATTGTTGTTGGCAATAACACAGTCTCCTATAACTGTCGTCCCGAACTTTAAATAAAGTTTAAGGTGAAATAACCCGTATTTCTGTAGTTATCCTTTCTTTGAGGTCTGCAATGCTAGTTAGCTGTGTTGCATTTACTTTGTTCTTAAGATAACCCCACAGAAAAAAATCCATCGGACCGTAAGGTCCGACGATCTAGCTGGCCACTAGATAGTACCTCTTCGTCCAATCCATTTATTGGAAAATTTAATTCAAGTAATTTTGTACAAATAAAGCATAATGGGGTGTTACTAACCGCAAAAATAATTTAACTTCATAAGTGGTTTCCACACTGTATATTAATCAATACATATTGAGACGAAGTTTTATTATCATAAAAAATTTATTCATTAAAGAAAATATTAATTTCAATAAGAATGTGTATTATGATGATTAAATCAAAAACAAAATCGTTAAGTCAATTAAAAGCAAAAATAAATAATAAAAAAGTAATCACATTACATAAAAATAATCAAAATCACCATTAAAAAAAATAAATAATAATGAAAATATAATTCTAAATGTAAAATAAAACAAACGAACAAATTATAAATTTTTGTAAAATATTTTTCTGTTAAATATATAAAAGGATTTTCAAAGATCTACAAAAGTGTATAAAAAGTTCTTCTACGAATAACACTTGTGCATATGTGTGACGTAAAATTATCAGAACTACGACTGCTAACATCGCGTGTTTGAAATGTTTAGTTTCCATGAACTCCAAAACCTTAGAAACGCACCTGTGCCTGTGTGACGTCAAATTATCAGAACTACGAGTGCTCGTACACAACACATCGCGTGTTTGAAATGTTTAGTTTCCTCGAACTCCAAGAGCTTAGAATAGCAGCTGCACGTTGTGACGTAAGAGTTACTCGGAAATGTATCGGTCGAATTTATGACTTCAAGCCTCAGTGTAAATATAATTTGAGAGCTTTTCCGACCATAATAAATTATATAAAAATTATTGAACATTAAAAATGATTATTGTATATATTATGTAAAAAAATTGTTTGTAAAATATAAGTAGTTAGTTAGAAATAAGCAAATTAAGAAATAGCTCCTTCTGATTGGTTCTCGTAGAGTTTTTAAATGAAGCATTTTTATTGGTCAGAGAATAATGAGAGGGGGATCTCAGTCTTTACGTAAAAGAACCAGTCAGAAAGAATAAAAGGAGATTCAAGCCTAATTTTAAGAGAGTCAAGACCCTTTATACAAACATTAAAGCTTCGTTTAAAAAAATTTTCAACAAACATTTAAGATTTAATTTTAAAAACTTTCACGACTCAATACTCAAGTTTAACTGTAAAAAAGATTCAAGACTCATTTTCAAAACATTCAACAACAGTTATTATAATATTCAACTCGTAATCTACATTTAAAAAAAAGACTTTGATTAGTCATAAATTTTATTAACTTTATAAGTTAACAGTATTCGACTTGAATCGAAAATAGGTTTGTTGAATCGAGCAGAGTAATCTTATAATATAACAGTTTCAACTGTAATTTTAATGATACAAAAGTTAGTATTAAATTAATATAAGAAGCTTGACTTACCTTATATCAGAAATAATCCTAGTATAAAACTTTGTAACACACCACTTGTAAAAAGGGAGTCTTATCAACCAGTAAATTGTATAAACAAATCCACAAGTAAACAATAATAAATTCTACATCGTAAGAGTTTCTGTCTTTAATTAAACCATTGGAAGTTCTACATCCCACGTGTCTACCAGAATAGAAGATAGACCACCAGTTCCAGCGACACCTACATGAGAATGGCGAACACTCGAGAGACAAAGTTAAAAAGGTACCGTTATTTAATTTAGTATTAAGTGTGCGTATAAACCGTTTTAAAGCGATAATAGTTATTAGCCGCTAGAGAACATTTATACTACTTTATTGTAAAGATTTTTGAATTTCATTTTGATAGAAAATTTATAATTTGTTTGAGCGTAAATCTGTGGTGAAACCTGTACGACCTGAGATATAATTTTTCGATTAACGATAGTGTCTATTTTCAAGAAACATTTAATTTTATTTGAGCTAGTCATCATTATACAACATATTATTTAAGGGGCTAAAAAACATTATTATTGTAGTAAAAAACTTCAACAATTACGTCAAATCAAATAAAAACAAACCACTAATAATATCATGTCACAATTAACGTGAATTTACTAAAATAACATTCAATCATCAGAAAAAATTAAAATAATAAAACAAAAAAGAAAACATAAGAACCCAACAACAAATAAATTAATAAAATCATAATAACTTGGCGACCAACGTGGGGCTCGATTAAAATCACAGATTTTAATAGTTTAAATAACAAAAAAAATAAATCAATAAACATTACATTAAAATTTATTTAAAAATAAAAATACTAATAGATTATTGTAACTGTAATTAACATATAAAATAAATATTTCTAACATTTAATTATAAATATAAAAAGTCGAAACATAATGTCTGGTAAAGAAGAAAATAATTTTGATGCATGGAAGGTAGAAGAACTCAGACAAGAATTGAGAAACAGAGATTTGGACGACAGAGGAACCAAACAAAATTTGATAAACAGATTGACAAAAAGTCAAGAATTAATAGGCATGGTTGCTAACACAGAAGAGCCAGAAGAAAGGGGGGAACAAGAAGATGAACCCCAACAAAAAGATGGTACTTCTTCACAAACTGGAGGAAATGTCACATTGGCAGATTTGATGAGCATCATCCTAGCCAATTCAGAACAAATAGCGAAAAAACTAGAAGCCAACTCGGAAGAGATGACAAGAAAATTAGAAGCTAACTCTGAAGAAATGAAAAAACAAAATAGACAAAATTCTGAGGAAATAACGAGAAAATTGAATGAAATAACGGAAAAATTGGACAAGAAAGTAGAAAATCAAGAGAAAAAGATTAAAGTAATTGAGGAAAAACAAGAATTTTTAAATAAACAAGTACAAAATATAGACAAAAGAAATAGAAGAAAAATTAAATACAAATATAAACGTGGGAAACAGTAAAGAAATCAAGAAATTAAAGGAGGAACTCGAAAATAAAATAAAACAAGTGAATCAAAATATTTCTGAATTATCAGACAATCGCGTAACACCTGACTTGGGTTTTCAAATTTTAAATATAGGGGGGAAGTTTGAAGAAAGTTCAAAATTTTGTGGGGATTATAGGAAGATACATCCTATAAATTATTTACATTCAATTAAAAATAAATACTATAAAATTAAAAATTTACAAGACTTTAAAGAATTTATCAGGTCAAGTTTAACAGGCAATGCACTATTATGGTGGAATTGTAAAGAAATGTTTGTAGATTCATTTGAAACCTTTGAAAAAGTATTTCTAGATACTTTCTGGTCAGAATTACAACAGAGTAAAGTCAGGGAAAGATTGTATTTTGGCAAATTTGATAATACAAAGAATAATCTATCCAACTATGTTTTACAACTCTATGCTACTTGTCAATATTTAACTCCTCCTATACCAGAGGCAGAAATTGTAATGTTTTTATCAAGACATTTTAAACCTGAAATATCTGAGATAATTGCAGTACAAAATATTAATAAATTTGATCATTTAATAACATATTTGCATAGAATTGAAAGAAATTTAAGTAATAGTATCAACAATCAGAATAGAGATAATGTAAGAAACTTTAATAACAATGATAGAAGTTTTAATAGGCAAAGTAACGGTAACAATTTTAACAGACAAAATAACAATAATAATTTTAACAATAACTACAATAATCAAAACAGAAATCAAAATAATGAAAATAGGAACAATTACAATAAAAATAGAAATTACAATAATAATCAGAACACTAGAAATTTTAACAATAATTATAATAATAGAAAATTTAATAGATTTGAACAAAATAACAATAATCGAGCAAATACAAACAATAATAATAGACAAGTAAACGCAATTAATACGAGTAACAGTAATGAGGGGATAAATGAGACAAATAATACACCGAGAGACATTGCACGTTCAGGTAATAGAACTCCTAGGGCCAGATCTCCAGTAGATGATGCCCAAACCACAAATTTTCAATAGGGGTGCACAATGTAAATAGCGCTAGATATGACTTTGTACACCCACGTGAATTTCTAATGGACAAGGATAATCTGCATCTAGAAAATAAAGAAATAGAATTAGTATTAATTAAAGCAAATATTGATAACAATTTATTAAGCATTATAATAGATACAGGGTCTACAGTTTCTTTAATATCAGCAAATACAGTAAATAAAATCTCAATGTTAAAAAACAATATAATCAATATTCCAAAAGTAAATTTTACAGGGATAAATGATAAAAGTTTAGGATATTCTAATAAAACAGTTTTTGCTTCTTTGAATATAAATAATGTAAAATTAAATGTTCAGTTATTGATAGTCAATAAATTAAAATATGATATATTATTGGGTAACGATGAATTATCAAAGAATAAAATTATAATAAATTATATCAAAAATGCAGTAATATTTGGGGATAATGAAATAAAATTTGAGGTAATAAATGATTTAAAATTAACTAGTAATTATAATATAATTAGTATATTCGACGAGTCATTAGAAAATAGTAATAAAAATTTCTGCCAAGAAAAAATAAGTGAAATTTGTGAATGTAGTTGCAATTTAATGGTACAAGGGTGCCGAAATATATTTAATAATGTACATAGATGCCGAATTAAATTTAAATAAAAATGGAAATGATAATCATTTAGAAAGCGGTCTTAGATACCAAAAAATAAATTAAATTATGATTATGATGAAAGGGCAATTGATGCCGATGATAGGGTTAATGAAAAGAATTAAGAGGTGATGATAAATTGCAACAAAGGATGGAAAAATGAAGTTATAAAATTGGTAGAAATATATAAAAGTTTAATTAATGATAAATCTAGAGTAGCTAAAAATTATTCCCAAAGTATTAAAGTTAAAAAGTTATCCAATTCCCTATAAAATCAAGAAGCGGTAGATAAACATTTAAAGAAACTGTTGGCAGATGGAATTATAAGTTATAGTACTACACTCTATATTAATCCTATAGTAGTGGGTAAGAAAAAGATGATACGATGCGTTTATGTTTTAAAAAAGTAGAAAATAAATTCTAATGTTTCCTAACACAAAAATTTCACGTGGTGTGTTTCATGTAAGTTCACTCAAGTAATATATTTAGTAGTTAAGTGTAAATAAATATGTAAATAAAATAAAATAGGATATAGTTTAAGTTAAAGTAGAAAATGGAAACTTATAAAAATTTATCCGTCGATAAATTTATTACAAGTTTGGGGGGAAGTTGAGACGAAGTTTTATTATCATAAAAAATTTATTCATTAAAGAAAATATTAATTTCAATAAGAATGTGTATTATGATGATTAAATCAAAAACAAAATCGTTAAGTCAATTAAAAGCAAAAATAAATAATAAAAAAGTAATCACATTACATAAAAATAATCAAAATCACCATTAAAAAATAAATAATAATGAAAATATAATTCTAAATGTAAAATAAAACAAACGAACAAATTATAAATTTTTGTAAAATATTTTTCTGTTAAATATATAAAAGGATTTTCAAAGATCTACAAAAGTGTATAAAAAGTTCTTCTACGAATAACACTTGTGCATATGTGTGACGTAAAATTATCAGAACTACGACTGCTAACATCGCGTGTTTGAAATGTTTAGTTTCCATGAACTCCAAAACCTTAGAAACGCACCTGTGCCTGTGTGACGTCAAATTATCAGAACTACGAGTGCTCGTACACAACACATCGCGTGTTTGAAATGTTTAGTTTCCTCGAACTCCAAGAGCTTAGAATAGCAGCTGCACGTTGTGACGTAAGAGTTACTCGGAAATGTATCGGTCGAATTTATGACTTCAAGCCTCAGTGTAAATATAATTTGAGAGCTTTTCCGACCATAATAAATTATATAAAAATTATTGAACATTAAAAATGATTATTGTATATATTATGTAAAAAAATTGTTTGTAAAATATAAGTAGTTAGTTAGAAATAAGCAAATTAAGAAATAGCTCCTTCTGATTGGTTCTCGTAGAGTTTTTAAATGAAGCATTTTTATTGGTCAGAGAATAATGAGAGAGGGATCTCAGTTTTTACGTAAAAGAACCAGTCAGAAAGAATAAAAGGAGATTCAAGCCTAATTTTAAGGGAGTCAAGACCCTTTATACAAACATTAAAGCTTCGTTTAAAAAAATTTTCAACAAACATTTAAGATTTAATTTTAAAAAACTTTCACGACTCAATACTCAAGTTTAACTTTAAAAAAGATTCAAGACTCATTTTCAAAACATTCAACAACAGTTATTATAATATTCAACTCGTAATCTACATTTAAAAAAAAGACTTTGATTAGTCATAAATTTTATTAACTTTATAAGTTAACAGTATTCGACTTGAATCGAAAATAGGTTTGTTGAATCGAGCAGAGTAATCTTATAATATAACAGTTTCAACTGTAATTTTAATGATACAAAAGTTAGTATTAAATTAATATAAGAAGCTTGACTTACCTTATATCAGAAATAATCCTAGTATAAAACTTTGTAACACACCACTTGTAAAAAGGGAGTCTTATCAACCAGTAAATTGTATAAACAAATCCACAAGTAAACAATAATAAATTCTACATCGTAAGAGTTTCTGTCTTTAATTAAACCATTGGAAGTTCTACATCCCACGTGTCTACCAGAATAGAAGATAGACCACCAGTTCCAGCGACACCTACATGAGAATGGCGAACACTCGAGAGACAAAGTTAAAAAAGGTACCGTTATTTAATTTGTATTAAGTGTGCGTATAAACTGTTTTAAAGCGATAATAGTTATTAGCCGCTAGAGAACATTTATACTACTTTATTGTAAAGATTTTTGAATTTCATTTTGATAGAAAATTTATAATTTGTTTGAGCGTAAATCTGTGGTGAAACCTGTACGACCTGAGATATAATTTTTCGATTAACGATAGTGTCTATTTTCAAGAAACATTTAATTTTATTTGAGCTAGTCATCATTATACAACATATTATTTAAGGGGCTAAAAAACATTATTATTGTAGTAAAAAAAACTTCAACAATTACGTCAAATCAAATAAAAACAAACCACTAATAATATCTTGTCACATTTAACGTGAATTTACTAAAATAACATTCAATCATCAGAAAAAAATTAAGATAATAAAACAAAAAAGAAAACATAAGAACCCAACAACAATAAATTAATAAAATCATTATAATATATACTTAGAAAATTAAAACTTAAATAAAAATTAAATTAATATGATATCAACAACCTGGCAGTCTTGTCAGCTTGCCGGCATCAGCGATGGTTGACCTAGTAAAGGACCGCTCCCTTGACAAATTCAAGGGAAGATGGGATGAAGAAAAGAGTTGCAGACTATCCAAGGAACTTCTGAAGTATCCGAATAGCAGAGCAGCCAAGAAATAAGGGGCCATGACCAGAAAGGACCTGCGTTTGGTTAATGGCCATTGTCACGAAAATATCTGAACAGGTAATCATAAAGATACAATATAATTTGAGTGATATCAATATGTAACCAGTAATATTTTATATTTTACTATACTCTACTATATATAGTGAAAAATTGTTCAGCAATTAATTTTACAATTACCTATATTTTAAACTAATTAATCTTAACCAATAAAAAAACTAATTTAACTTAGTTCTAGTTTAATAAAAATTTAATAACCATATTCTTTACCTTTTTTGTTTAAACTTTTGTATTATTCTTGCATAATAGTATTATACGCATGGAGAACAGAAATATTTTTTCAATTTTACCAATATTACATTTTTTTATGTAGACAATTTATAAACTTATTGAAATATTCTGGCAATTAATTAAGTAAATCGTATTATAAATGCATTATGTTCTGAAATTTATATTTTTTGTGTGTTAAAAAAGACATATATATTTTGATTAAATTTGTTCAAGTAAATTGGAATTAAAATTGGAAAATGTTGGATAACTTATTATGTACTTATATGTAAAACAAAAATGAATAGTTTATCCAAGCTAAAAGATGGCTCTTAAAATCGAGATAAACTTGCTTTTAGGAAGAGTCTGTTCTAAATCTTTCATAAGTACTATTCTATGCCGCCATATTCCAATATCATTTCATTGAAAATCGAAATGCCAAATAATTTTATTGGTGTTTATGTTGCCTAATCTAATAAAAAAATAAAAATATGGTAAGACAGAGTGTGATGTCCCGGAAAATCGACTATTGGAACCCTAACCTATCTTTTCACTGGTAAGACATGGTAATTAATTTAGTCAAAGACGGGTTTGTGAATAATTTTTTAAAAAATATATCTAATATCATTAATATAAACTACAATATACTTTACTTTTACTGTCAATTTTAAACCTAAATTTCTGATTATTATGCAACTTAATTTCAGTACCATTTATTTATTAAATTTTAACTTAAAATATTGTGAATAATTCAATTATTATGCAATTATTATGCAACTTAATTTCAGTACTATTTATTTATTAAGTTTTAACTTAAAATATTGTGAATAATTCAATCTTTACCCTCCCTTATTTCTCCGTTTTTGTTGTTCTACTGTCGGCCGCCACATTCCAACATTAGTCATATGTTTTGCCTTCTCACCGCCTCTGACTCTTACCATGTTGGAATGTAAACATTTCGTATTTCATGAATGAATAGCTCTATCTATTGTTCTTTATATATATAATATTGGACATTTCTAAAAACAGGTTACTTTTTATTTTAATATGTCGTTCTTTTTAACGGGTATGAGGACAGGCATATAAAGCAACTTTTTCATATTAAAAATATTAAAATCTCATAAATATGCAGAGTGAACCAACTACTTGTGATAACGTTATCACCATCTTTTTTATAAGAAACCTTCATTTTTCTCCAATTTATGTTGAGCTAAATGTATTTCAATGGAAAGATAGTCACTAAATTATAATACTAAATAAATTAAATGGAAGTACCCATGACTTAATTTTTTAAATAAAATCACTTTCATTTAAAAAATCACATAAACAAATTGTAAGCATATAATGTACGTATCATACACTAATAATATATTGAATATACTTTAGAGTCTGTATATATTCGAAATATTTTATGTTGTAAATTTATAATAACTATTCAATTAATAATACTTGAAGATAGCATATAAGATTATTTTACTAAGTACTAAACAATACATTCGCAGTAGAAATAACAACTGCGCAGTGAGGAATCGCGATAAACCTATCTCGCCATCTCACTTGCACCCACCATACATATACTGTCTCGCGCTCGCTCCTACAGCGACCCTACATCATTGTCTGGCAAGGGGTTGGAACTATCAAAAATGTCTGGCTGATGAGGAAACATCATCTAATTATTACCTAAGTATTTTATATAAAAATCAGCTTTTATACTATAGCAAGGGGTTGCCACGATGTTAAGTGTCTGGTAATCAATAACGTGATTTTTAATAATATTCTGAAGGTAATACCAAAAAATCATACTTTATTTTTTGATGAATTTAGATCGGTATTTTACACACCTTTAGTACCGTTTACCTGCCAAAGCCACGGTGACCCAAACTTCATAATAGTCCATTGTTCTTACCTCTTTTGGGAGCATGTTCACGGGCTCTTGCTCTATAATGTTCCGTATTTCTTCTCTAATTTGGTTTTGGTGTTATGCCAATACTGCAATAGGCCGCTATTTGTCATTGATGGAACAAGGAATATATTTACGATAAACTTTTTACAAGCACTATGCAAGCAAAAGAGCGGATATATCATTCTTCGAAAAATCTTGATAGTTTTCTCCAGATTTTTTCCAACTCACTCTTGATGTTGTTGGCTTTTGTCTTTTGCACTAGGATGCCACTAGCTTCTAGTGTGTCATGATTAACCTGGATCTGCCTTTAAGTAACTGACATACCTACTTTACTCTTACTCCCCTTTACGAATGTGTTTACAGTATATTTAATTATAACAGTGCTTTTGCAGTAATGATAATATAGTAGTTTACCTAACAAGTACGAAAAGTGATACTTTTCCGCATGGGATGCCCAAGGGCTGAACCACGCCACTATTTTTTCTACTGGCATGCGGAAAAGTTACTCTTTCAATAATAAAATGAGTGCGGCAAATTGGGTTTTTCCGTACACCCGTAGAAAAATGTATTTTTCGGTTTTTCTGGTATATCGCTTCCGTACGGAATAAAATCCGATGCAAAATCTATTTTTATTTCCATTCTAGAATTGTTTCTGATTAAAAACAATTCCTTCTAATGGAACATTTACACTTCCGTTTCGCCAGATTTATTTCAATCATTATGTCAGAATTATATTGGTATGTAGACGCCAACAAACATACCCTAAACATTTTCCGATTCCACCCCCACACACAAATCTCGTAATAAATCTTGTGGTAGAGAAACTTTCATGTACTTTTCACATAAATTCGTCCCCGAGAAACCATCTATTTATACGTCTGCGTAAGTACGAATAAATATTTCTGTTTTTTTATAGATCAAAAAATTATAAACTTGTTCCTAGATTTAATGTTCTACAATAAAAAAGGGGGATATATCATAAAGTATGTATTTGTATTGTTTATTTTATTCATCAATTCATTCGTTTTTATTTCTGATAAAGCTGATTTTCCGGGATGTTCACATATTCTTTCCTTTGATCTAGAGCATTAACAATGGAATGCCAGTTGAACTGTTAAATATTTCACGTTTAATACATTTTGATTAAATTAGCAGCTCAAATAATCAGTGTCTCAAACATGATATATTTATTTCTTGGTTGTAAAACATTCTTTCTTTTTTCCTCAAAAATTTTAAATCACTCTTCATTCTGCATTTATTTAGAAAAATAGGAAAAATTATACTATGCTAATGTTTATAATCAAATGTATTTGTGAGAAATATTATATTGTAAAGTATAATAGAATTTTTAATTATTTATATAACTTGTAATTTAGTTTTAATGTTAATAAATATTTGGAATTTGCATGAGCTCTTATTTCTCAGGCCGATTTATTCGATCGGTCTGTTAGATTATTAAGTTCTTATAAACAAAAATTTATTATGGCAATAGAATAGTTTATAGAACAATTTATTAAGAAATAAACCAAATTTTTGCCTTTTATTATTTGACTTTTAATCTTTGACTTAATTATTAATAAAGCCTTTTTTAAAACAAATTAGGAATTATTTGGTCAGAAGTAATCTACACAAAATAAAATCGATCTTAGAGATTCACGTATTCACAATTGTTAATTTATTTTTTGAATTTAATTAATTGCCAAAACCAAATGAAATCCTTTTTTGTATTTCCAAATGTTTTAAAATTTCGATGCAATAAAGTTGTGAATGTGTTATGTTACCGTTTTTTACTTAATTTTAACTGGTAAGTACACTTAATATTTTTTAAACACTCAGAAAACTTTTATAATTGCTATTGTCACTAGTTAATAACAATATGTTTCTTATTGAATGTGACCATCTTCTTTAACTATAGTCTGTTACACTTATTGTTTTTAAATGATGTGGGTCTTTTCAGAATTTTTAAACTACGCGAACTTTCTATTAAATAGTACTGTTATGTTTTTTTTATTTATGTATACATGTTTTTGTAGGCGGGATAAATTATACCGTTGAATGAATAAATAGAAAGAAGCGCAACCTTATGGAACTATTTGTAGCCGAAAATCCCTCTTATAATGGGATGGCGTTGTTGATTGCCCATCTAAAATCCCTCTTATTTTTGTCAGTCGACGTTTAGATCTTGTTCTTGTTACTTCGCTTTAGATTTTTTGTGCTTTTGTGTATACGCTGTGCTTGCTACCGTTGATCGAGTGGGTATTTATTCATTCAAAGATTTTATTTACTAGTTTTTCACTGACGATTCGTATTCTGTTTTGTTTACTTATTGACTTTTATCACTCATTGAATTTGATTAGAATAATGGAATAATGGAAAATATTAGGGCAAATGCAGTTATATTAACTGTAGAAATGTAAAGTAAAAGAAAGAAACTGAGGGATCTATATCATTCTTAAATTCCCTATAAAAGAAAGAAAGTAACCTATTAAAAGAATGGGTAAAGCGCTCTGGAAATATTAAATTGTATTATAACTACCCTGAAGAATTAAAAAATAAAAAAAATTGTGAAAAACATTTTACCATTAGTGATTTATCGTAGTCAGCGAAAAAACTAAAACAGCTGCATAAATATGCACTTCCTGCAAGTATTTTGTTATTATTTAATTTTAGTTATCTTTAAGTTTAATTTTGTTTTTATTTTCGATTTGAGTAGACCTTTTGGGTCTAGGTTATAGTTGTAATTTTAGGTCGTTAACTGATAACTCAATCAACGGTTAGGTGCAGTAAAAAATATATCCAGGTGTGAATCAAAACGGACGCAATTTTTCAAAAAAATTTAATTGAATTTAAATAAACCTTGCTTAAAGAGAATGTTATGTTGTACAAAATAAAGTTTATCCTTAAACCTAGAACTTAACATGTTTGACGATTGTATTTAAGCTGTATAATTTTGACATGTTCTTTAACAAAATGCATTACTTATCAGTAACTGAATTCAGTTTTTGAATACAAATACTTTTATTACTGTTGATTGAGATTAGACGTAGATGTTCAAACAACCTATGGCAACAGCCTCAGCCTTGTCTGAAGATCGTATATTTGTTATTAAACTTTTTATTAAAAAAAATGAAATTTTACCGCCTGAAAGAATTCTAAATAATACAATGTTATGATAGCTACTAATTGTAAGTTATGAATGTCGTTTATTTGTTGATAAAAAAAATAAAACCGAATACACCAAAATAATAGAATGTCTCTATATCTTAAAAATAATAATAAGCATCCACCCCTGGAATGACTTGTTCCGACAGTTTTATTATTAATAATTTTTTTTTAAAATTTCAGTTATTAACAAATCCCTACTAAATTATAATTTTTAAAAAATCGTTTCGTTTACTCACTGCCAGATGTTACAGTGATTATTAAAAATGTCACAATTTAGACTAAATACTTTTAATTTATTTTGGTCCTTTTTTTAAATTTCACGGTAAGGTTTCAAAAAAACTTTAGTCAGACTGGAAACATGATATACCCTGTATATTTCTATTTACCTGTAAGCTTATATAATGTAAATGTGTAGTGAGGAACTTATTTGTTTTTTGTTGAAACTAATTAAAAATTTGCAATACAATGCCTATAAAACTATTGTTGGAAATTTATAACAATTAAACAAAACAAAAATAAAGAATTTCAAAAATCAGTACAATTCATATTTATTTTTGTCCGTACAAAATAAACGCCACCAGTAGGTAGAAGATTTTTCTGAATATTGTAAATGGGTATAATCTCAAACCGTACCGATGCCGATTACAATTTGCTGTTGTTTCCTCATCAACACGATGCCAAAAGTGGCTAGTTTTTGTTTCTCGCGCTAGAGGCGCATCATTATGGCAACTCATTTTTACAAAAATAGTGGGGGATCATGAACATTTTAAAGCATAGGATCCGCGTATCTTGTTATAAACTCAATCAAAGATTATACACATTATTGCTAACTAATTTCTACTTAATTTATAACCACTCGGTATATCAATCCTTATCTATTTATACTACTGTATTATAACACTAATTTGTATACACTTTTACTTTATTCTTCGTTTTCCGGGCTTCCTAAGATCCTTAGATCGGGAACATTCGAGTATAATGCCGAAAAACCGGCGCTTTAGATCCAGTGTCGTCGATTGAGCTTGAAAATATATTTGTCCCTATCTTACACCTTACAGAGATATGCACGTAATTACTTTTTCTGGTAAATTCGGAACAGTTCTCATTAAATTACAGATAATAAATGATTTTAATAAAACACAATAACGTTACAAATAAATAAACATTTAAACTAGGATTTCATTTAAAAATTTAGTGTATTTTTTATGTATTATGTCTATAAACACATCTACATAATTATTATTGTCTTAAAATAATAGGTTATATATTATACCTACGATATTTTATCCATAAGTAATAGTTATCATGTTTATTTAGCTTGCTAAACCCAATCCAGTTTCAAATAGAATATTAATATCTATTATTTATTCCATTATTATTTATATGCCTACATATAACAGATGTTTAGGTTTAGTTAAAGTTAAAGTTTAATAGAAACATTATAAAATATTCAGTTCATGTACTTAGTTGGTGTAAAATCTAATTTTACTGATTTAAACAGTTTAAAATACAAAAGTATAATTAATGTTAAAACTATCTTTTATCATAGAATATAGCATATTAGAAAAAACATTAGTATTAACATGGAAACATAACATATCATATATGTAAATTATACTTTAAAATTTTTTAAAATAGTATTTTAGTTTAATTGAATGTTATTAGTTATCACCATTAAGACAATTTGTTTGTATCTCACTATATAACAGTTTAACAGTTTAACAGTTCCCCTGAAATAAGTTTGAAGCTAAAGATGCTATCTACTCTATTGCATGTATAGGTCTCCCAACGAAAGTTTGGGACAGCCACGTGTTAGTCGGCGCAGATAGGTAGAGTCTTTCAGTGGCGGACGAAAATAAAAGTATATTATATATCTTAAATTAATTTTTAATGTATGATGCTAACATAATTAAGAATAATTTATTTTATATAAATTTATTGTACTAACTCTTACTTTTTGGAAGTCCATCTTATTAAGAATAATAAAAAACTCTTCGTTTCAACGTAACAAGTTTATTTGAAAAAATATGTTTTAAATTACAATGACGGCCGTTTCGCTAAGAAGCATCGTCAGATTGACATTTAAGTTACATTTTGTTTGTTTGTAGCTAGGTACCTGATGTTTAGGTAGTATTAAGGTTAGACCAAGTATGCAAGTAATAAGACATAACAATATTAAAGCCTAGTCCAGCAAATGTTCTTTTTCGATTTAAGTATCTTCATATTATAAAATAGGAGAAATAGTTGTTACGCCTAAGTTTTGCAAAGCTGCCATTAGTACTTGATTATTCGGGATTGATGGACAAACATTGAAAGAACAAGTCCTTCAGCAGGGGTAATTAGCCTACGTGCTGAAATTTGCGTGCTATGAATGGCAAATTCGCCTCTACAACTGTTGAAGAATGAGTCTACAATTTGTTTTGATACACACATATTCTATTATTGGACATCCGCGTAGATGATATTTTTTGGGTTGACAATGTCTCCGATTTGATATAAGTAGTCTTCTAACTTGGGGCCATTTAACGAATTGAATATAATGGCTTGCTCTTTTGAAGGTGCTAGAGGTTCTGCATTTTTTGTTAAAGCGGTAGAATATGACATTTGGTTAGTAGGTGAAGAAATATTTTCAGTTTGGGACGTGCTAGGTATTTCCATTGTAGTAGTTCATTTATTGTCCTAAGTGCGGTCCTGCCTTTTTATCGACAGGACAAAAAGTAGTCTCCTAATCTCTGGTTTTTGAATGATATTAATATCGAAGGTATGGAATTTTAACTGTATTTTGTAGTTTTACTCTGTTTTTGATAATATATTGGTGACTAACGTGTATTTTGATAATTCACATAGTGTCAAATAGAGGTTGCACAAGTTTTAAGATTTTTTACAAACGGTAACTTTTTGCTTGTTTTTCGGAGCTGATCAAACATAGGTATTTGCCGTGTCTGCCAGGTCTGGACCAGATCAACAATTTTTAAACCTAATTTACTTTTTAAATTGGATGGTAATTAATAGCATATTTATTTAAATTTCAATTCATATTGAATATAAAAAAAAATTGGTATCACTAATTTTTGATTTCTCTCTGATATAAATTAATTATACGAGAATATATATTTTCCACTTTTTATGACCACTTCAAAAATCATTTGAAAATTCCTTTTGTTTCGTGGTGTGACTCGAGAGATGTATGTCAGTGTTTATTAGTTTTTATAATAATTTTTAACTTTTGTCTTTAAGTTTAAACTATTTTAGAGTTAAATTGTTTTATGTTTGAAAACAAATTAATATTAACTACGCTTTACAGCTTTTTGCTGTTGATTTTTGACATTAGTAAACTGCTTATGTCAATTATATATCTAATCTTTAGTAAATTTCAAATAATATAATTTTTTACTTCTTGTAATTTTCGTTTTCTAATTGCTTTGTAGAAATCCTTGAAAAAGGAAATACATTTTTTCGAAAGTTGATAATTTTGGCAAATGAGATGACCATAATTTCAACGTAAGATCCAGGATGCGGAAAATTGTTAATATTGGAAATGATTAAATATATTTTTTACAGGGCCACCACTGCAACTGTTAGAACTTCTTTCGATTTGCTTCCAAGCTTATTCATTGGATTTTAAAATTGTACCATCTGTTTTTTACATATTTTTTTTCTGTTGATTCGCCAGTTTTATCTGTACATTTTTTTCTTCAGGAATGTAGTTGCTGCCTCTTTTCATCTTATCTTTATTATTTATCCATATATCTCTCTCTTTGTTTTTGTTATAATGTCTTGTAAAAATACAAAGTACAGAAAATGGGTTATGTAACACAAAACATTCAAGTTCAGACACGAATCTTGTGGTATTGTGGGCTAGCCTTTAGTTATCCACCAGTTGAAACTAACAGGTAGCTATTAGACAGTTTAACTGCTAGGTAAAATTAAGCCTCATGTCAATACACCGACCTTTCCAAATTAACTGGCAGATAGGCACTATCTGAGAGATTCATTGAAATTGAAAAACCGACCCACAATCAATCTTTCAAAATTGGTGGTCTCAATAGCTTTGTTCGTAGAACGATCAGCCACGGTTTCCAACTGCAAATCTCATGCGCATTAAATATTTTCGAACACCAAATAATCAATGCGCATGCGATTTACAGTTGGAAACGGTTTGAAACGGTTGCTGATCGTTCTACGAACAAAGCTATTATACATAGTGTCAATGTAGATAATACTAATAGGTTTAAATAGACGTCTGGATTTCTATCAGATAATTTTTGCATTTAAATAATGTTCTTATTACTTCAACTAGTATCAAAATTAGTGTATTAAATTGCGAATAAAAATGACAAAAATGTAAATTCTGAAATTGTTCTTAATGCACTTCTCGAAAGTGGAAAACTTATTTGACAAGATAGCGAGTCATTCGTTTCAATTTATATCCACTTTGGAAAGAGAAGTTCATATTTTTGACGAAAGCAGTAAAGTGTAGCCGGAAAATGATTTAAACATGAATTGAAAATGGGTAGAATTATAAAACGTCGACGTTTAAAATAAAGATATGCAAAGCAATTTCGAATATAACCAGGTCGGCATGCGGCAGATTCCCTTCTATCTCACATTTCTTATACAAACAGTATTTCAAATGTAAATACACTCCTAGTCAGTGCCAGGAAATATTTCAATTCAAAAGTGTTTGCTCAATTGAATAGATCAATGATTGTAATGGTCAAAAGTTGGAAAATATTAATAATATCGGATTTGAATTGTCTACATGTACATATACTCTTGGTTATGATAAAATAAACCAGGTTAACCCAATTTGCTTAATAAAAAATTAACATTTACAAAAATAATGACAATCTTTAAATACCATAAGGAATAAGTAGCGATATTCGATTATAGAATGAGCTTGTTACTTTTTTGCTTTAGTGATCAATAATTTCAGAAGAATATTTGAAAATATAATCCTTTGTTAGCATCCTAAGAAGTGAAAAATGGGATGATTGTATTAGCTAACTCTAATGTAAGAGTATTATATAAAATAAATCAATATATTGTACTAGTTTGTAGAAGTTTATTTTGTTTATAATAGGAAAACTGTCAATATAAGTTCCCATAGCCGTAAGGATAGCAAAATTTTAAGCGGAAATGCAAGCAAAAGAACTTTGCGCAAAAGAGTACTTAGAAAGGCCAAGTTGTATCAAAAATCTACAGCTTTTAAATCCAAAACAAAGATATAACTGAATGCATTCATCACAAAGTTAAGAAACAAATCTAAATGGGATGAAGACACCATACAGAATTTAAACCATAAAGTGAGAGCCAAATGCTCAGAAAATTAGCGCACACACACAAGCAGAAATGCGCGCCATCAAAAGATGTGCAGAATTCCATATTAAAAGAAACTAGACAAGAGATCATGTTAGATAGTCAAGCAGACACCACAGATCTAATTTCACATAAAATCATCAGACCTATGGCTAGAAAGATGGAACAGGTCGCAGGTGTACTTATCACCCCTAATCTCATACACAACTGCATTCGCCATTATTTAAGACAGGGCAGGCTTCCGAACCGACTTTGTAACAATATTTCTTGGGCTTATCAGATTTTCTTTCTGGTGTTTTTTTTTCTTGATGCGGGCTTTTGCTTTTACTTTCGCCTTGATATAACGATTGGCACTATTTCCTTATTGTTTAGGATCCACATTTTTTTTAATTTTATCTGTTATTTATTTGTATTTTCTTCTTTTTTATACATCATTTTAATTGTAATTAAATTTATAGCTTTTTCCTGGTTTTTCTACATCATTGCACAGTTGTACTGATCTTAGAGGGAAGTACATCCAGAATAATCCCTTAGGGCTAATAACATCTAGGTTTTAATATTGTTATGTCTTATTACTTCCATACTTGGTCTAGCCTTAATACTAACTAATCAACATTAGGTACCTAGCGACAAAAAAAACAAACAATTTGTCAATCTGTCGATGCTAATTCTAGCGAAACGGCTGTTATTGTGATTAAAAACCTAATTTTTTAATTAAACGTGGAAGAAGTTTTTTATTATTCTTATTGTAGTTGTACATTGTTGTGAGTTAGGAATGGTTACGTCTTTTTTCTCACCTTACCACTAGTTTCCTGTTTATTATATGAGATAATGCAATTCTTGATTATTAATCTATCACACTATATGGTTTACTGCTTGTTTTCTACAACTAGAAGTGTTATATTTTTAAAAATGGGGTAGCTAATGGTAATATGCTGGCATATTGCATACTTTTGTTATTTCTTGTATCCTTTTCGATTTATTTTTACATTTTCTAATCTCTATGTTGAATCCTTGATGATGTATTTGAGTTAGTTTATAGTGTTGCCAATCTGATCTTGTATGACTATCATAAATCCTTTCTAAAAAGCTTAACCAGAAAAAGAATCCATGTCAAAAACAAAATAAATAGTTTTGAGGATATGCTAGTTATTACAGCAAAATACTCGTTGGTTTTACCATCCTGAGTTTGGAGTAATAATGGCACTTACTGAACACTGTAAATTAGATTGTCATTACAATATTGTTACTATAAAGCTAATTTTTCGGCATTAAAACCATGTTCCATAGTTTTATAACTACTTTCTTAATCTAGATAAACTTATCTTGGCAAACTTGATAAAGCTATTGACCTCAATGCTATTAAAGTAAATTTATACGTTGTACTTAATGATTTATTTTTAGCTCTAATTCCAATGTGTAACTACTGAAATATTACTAAGTTTGAACGAGAAACTTTAAGACTTTCTTACGCCTTAGTTCAGTAATAGTTAAAACGGATATAATTGGAAATTCGAACAGGAATTCGATGAGGAATATAATTTCCTAGCTACATTAAACATGAATATACAATTACTGCGACTATATATTATGATGATATATTTATATTATTGATTTGTAAAACTTACTTTACCTAGTTATGTAGCATGTATTTAACTTTCTTACTAAGAAATCAAAAATATGCCTAAGTTTTACTTAAACTAAGTAGGAACGCTAGAGGATTCAATAACATATTATCGTTTATTCTTCAAAGAGGAAATATGTAATGAACTGTGTATTTCAATTTTTATATGTTTTTCTCCGATTTGATAGCATTTAAATTATCTATTTTATTATCTATTACTAAAAAATTCCATTATTATATACCCAAAAGTTAAACTTTAATTACAGCCATCCATAAACTAAACATATTTGTGACATATGACGATAATAAAACTGTTTAGAAGCAAGCTATTTAATTAGCAATAGGGTAACTAATGTCTTATGAGCATATGTAAGTTGGCAGTAAGTAGTAACCATAATTATTAAAATGATCATCTGTGTTACAAAACACTCAGCGGCCACAAATAAAAATTTGCAGGGTGCACTTAATTTTGCACAAATGTAACAAATAACCTCAATATCCTTTTTGAACTGTTAATCTGTTTCACATGTAGAATTTTTCATAAATATTTTGAATATTCACCGAAAATTATGACCAAGGTGTCATTTGATCCGGAATATTATGTAAATAATTTAAAGAAGCCGAAAAAAATAGTAAAAGTTAAAAGCAATAAAGTAAACAAAGTCAGAGGTCAGTTCTTTTTTATATCTCGGAAAATATTGAAGATTTTTCGAAATGTTAAAAAAGATTTGAAAAGATCACTAAATTTACTAAAAAAAGACCCAATTCTCGATTTTTCATATAAATAAAGAATACCCAAACACAGTAGAATAAGAAGAAAGTGACAATATGACACCTATAACTTCTTTTATTCCATTCTATTTGAGCACTTATAATGAATTACCACTAAATATTTTGAAAAAAGTGCTAAGCTACTTTTGAAAGCTAAAAAAGTATGGAATTCTAAATTAAATTGTGCAAAGTCATTCTATATCCAAAACAGTGTTTATAACAAAATGTCTACTTATGCCGGCTCTGCGTCCCTTTTCACCTACTGTAGTATATTTTTGCTGCGATTAGGTGGGTGCCAATAAAAATTTCCTTAACCAATTTTTCTTTTATTTTGGTTTAAAATTTTACGTAAAAAATGCACATATTTGGTCTTTATCTACAATTTTTATATGAAGGGAAACGCATTTTAATACCTATAACAAAATGTAACAAAATTTATTAAAATATCTGGAAAGAATTTTTTTTATTTAATTTAACTTGCTTGTGGCAGCTGTGGCCATTAGCACAAGGTACAATAAAATATAATCAATACATGAAATTAATAAAACAAAAAACAGTATTTATGACAATAATTGATAAAAAACTGTAGTATCAAACCGTATAACTATCAGAGTTTATTCAGTAGTTGTTCTTCTTTAAGGAATTGAATAGTTTGCTGTAGTAACATGGACAGATCGTGAGGATGTGCTCAACAGTAAGAGAGCATTGGCAGTGTTGACATTGTGGTTGTGGTGATGAGATAATGAGATAAAGATGCGTAAGTCGCGTGTGGCCGATCCGTAACATCCTTGTGATAACCATTTCTTCTCTTACTAGGTCAAGGATGAGCAATTTGTTAACTGTGGGTGGAACTTTTTTTTAATAATGTTGAACATCTATTCCAGTGAGCTTGCCAGTTATTCCGGGAAAGTTGTTTCATATAACATTTTAAATCGTTGGAGATTTGAGGGTCTAGTGGGTTGATAGCTGATGAAGCAATATGTTTGGCTAGGCAATCGGCGCGTTCGTTACCATAAAACAAATAACTTACTTAGACTTTAAATGACACTTTTAAAACGCGTCTTTCTCCAAACCGCAAGAATCTACAATTTTAGTAAATTAGAAGACAGCTGTAAGTAAAATCACTGTTAGTGTCCCACATGAAACATTACAGAGTGCTTAATTAACTTGCTTTAATTCTTATTTAAATCACGATAGTTGTAACTACAATAATATCTACTAGAAATTACTTACCAACACAGAGTTAAATATAAGCTTCAAATAGTCTGTTAAAAAACAGTCCAAGCAGCCCAAACGAAAGGGGTATAGTACCAAAATAAAAAAAGAAGAATAAAAAAATATAAAATATTTTAATCTTAAGGAAGCTGTACATAAATTCCATGAAGCACCCTAATTTATAGCATTTATCAGCTAAAGCGGACAATTTTTTTGGATTTTGCTTTTGCCAATTTTTAAAACAATATGAAATTGATTGTGTTGACCTTTACTTTTTGGAAGTTCATCTTTCTAAGAACAATAAATAACTGAACGGTTAAACTAAACTATTTATTCGAAAAAATTCGCTTTTTTATTAGCGAAACAGCTGTAATTGAATTTTAAAGCGAATTTTTTCGAATAAATAGTTTAGTTTAACCGTTCAGTTATTTATTGTTCTTTTTAAAACAATAGACATAAGTAAGTGAAAATAATGTAAATTTCTAACAAGTTATTGTATCAAATGTTTCTGTGTTCTTTAATAAATCATGTCTTAAATATCGGTTATCCATATCCATCTTTCATTAATTCAAGTAACAACTTAACTAGTTGTTCAAACTATTCTATGCTTAATAGTCGTGAACGCTGACTTTAATTTAAATAAAAAGGTAGCAGTAACAGTAATACTCAGTACAATCACAATTATAAACAGAAAACTATGTAATTTTAACTCCCTCGTTGGCATTTGGCGGGTGCTGGTAAAAAGTGATATTAGTCGAAAAAGGCCAAAAATGAGTTTTGCCTGCAAACTTCCTAAAAAAGTATTTTTGTTTAATAGGGAAACATGCTATAAGTCTATTTAGAATATAAAAAGAGTTAAGAACATTAAGCAATGAATATTTTTAACAAAACTCCACTTTTAATTAAAAAATTAGCTTTTTTAACCTAATGACAGCTGTTTAAAAATTATAAAGCTACCTTTATCGTATAATGTGGATAAGAAAAAAAATTATTTGAACTTATGCTTTATATTTCATAATCATTGTAAGACTTTTATAAAAATTTAATGACAAAAATTGATATACAAAATATTTTACCAGAACTAGATAACGAGGCGGCAGAAGAACACGAAGAATAATCAAAATAAGATTAAGTAGATGTAAATAGGCTTTTAACATATTTTACTTATTTCATATATTTTTTAATGTTTTCTTAAGTAAGTGTAATGGGATAATATGATATGGGATAATAAACTTTTTAGGTGGTACCCAACATATCAAAATATAAAAAAGTTTAATTGTGTATTTTCAAATGTCCATATTATGACTTACACCAGCGAAAAGATACTTATGTATCTATTAAATTGTGTTTTAACCAATATCTACCATAATTTCTTAAGAAATAATTTTGAAACAAAATTCAGAAAACTAAATAATAATTCAGAACAATAAACAACTAAAAGGTTGAATTAACTTCCACTATTTATTCTTTAAATACTTTAAATGTAATGACAGCCGTTTCGCTATCGAAATAGCTATTTATTTATATTTATTTAAAGAATAAATAGTGAAAGGTAATTCAACTTTTTAGTTGTTTATTGTTCTGAATAAGATGAACTTTCACATAGTAAAGGTTAGTACAATAAATTTCATTAAATAATAATTACTTTAATTGTTGTGTGAATTTTATTATCCACAATCAATGTAACCTTATTTAATATTTTAATGTGATACTAAAAAGAAAAATTATTAGTTAAATTGATATTGTGTTGTTAATTTGTTATAATGAACGTACTGCAGTTGCTAAATTTATATTGCCTTGGGGTCAAGAGACTTTAAAAGTGCATCGTGTCGTTTTAAAAATGCCCGCATCATAATAAACGTAATCAATAAAAGCATACACCAACTAACTACAACCAACTAGAAACAAACTTCATCTTAGTTATACTTTATTCAATCCAAAGACAATTGGAAACTTCCATTACATTAACTGATTTTGAATAATTCATTTAATGAACGTTTTTTTTATATAACTACTACCCCTATTCAATAACCGTCAGTCTAATAAAACCTCAAATTCATTAATGTTAAATCGCTTTTCTTTGAAATGGTAATTCTACTAACTATTTCATAAGTATTGAAATCAACACATGCAACATTAGACCATCTATAAATACATTGTGAATAATTCCAGGTATGAAAATATTGATTGATTATACATTGTAAAAATGTTACTATTGCACTTTCTAACATTTTTAAATTATATTTCAATTTTTTTATAGTGACAAAGTTAGGTTCAATATGAGTGGGGCACCAGCCCGCCCCTCCATTACAACCAATCGAGGCCTTTTGTGGCTAACCATTAGAGCTTTCAGTTCAACGTACTATCGGCTTCAGAATAGCATATACATTTTCAAACTCGCTTACAATGAATTAATTTTAAGGACGGCCTTAATTTTAAGGACGGCCTATTTATTGTGTATAACCAATCACGGTTTAAATAATAATATATTTGAAATCAGTTTAGTTGTCCACGCCCACAGCTTTAATGTTTGCAGCATAAAGTATTTTATTGACAAATTGCCTGTCTCTCTGTCCCTTGTAAATAAACTTAATCCCCAAAAACCATTTAATGTAGGCGTTTAAAGGGCGTTTTTATAACTTCGGTAGGTAAACAAAATTCACATTTAACATGTATATGCTATTCTAAAGCCGACTGTACATCTCACATCTTCTAATGAAGTGAATTATTAATTTTGAATCTGCGATTTATAACAAAGCTAAGCATTCTTTAGCTGCATAGAAGTAAATAATGAAATTTTAATGAATTAACACTTTTCATCTACACATAAAGTATTACATCACTTAGGAAGTGTTTAATATAAAATATTCATTTTTTATATATAATAACTTGTATGCTAAAATTTCTGATCAAGAGAAAAAGGGATTTTCTTACACCTTTTTTAAAACAAAACTTCTAGAGTAGATTATTTCTGTGTTAAACTAAAATTTCATTTTATTTGCTAATATAGATGTGCCTAGACGTTTAAAACATGTGACTTAAGAAGAAGCCGCTAGAACAATTGTGCTAATGGGCGTTGAACAAATCATTATATCCAGAGTTTATCACTATTAAAAAAACCGGCTATTCATAAGATCATATCAAGTTCGCAGAGGAGTAACTTATGCAATGGATGATAGTTATTTGAGGTAAGAATTAAGTATTAAACTCTAGAAATGAACAAGCAGATCTATTGGCTGCTCATAGTATTCGAATAATACTACAAATAGTTATAAAAAGGCTTAGAGACGCCGATCATTTCAAAAACTAACGCTACAAAAGCCGCACTCTGACCCTTCATATCAAGAGACAGTAGACCAAGTCTCTGTCACAAACTAACACTACTACTACTACTACTACTAACACTACTACAAGACTTGCATCCTTCCACAAATCATATATGCATCGACTGTATGGGGACAAACTGCTAATTCTCAACTTCATAGACTTAAGACTATCTAAAATAAAACTCTAAGATTAATTACCGGGTCCCCCTGGTATTTAAGAAATCCGAACATCCGTAGAGACCGTATGGTGGACTCTATAAGCCACCAAATCCGACTTCGTAACATAGACTTGATCACCTCATTCCATAAACACATAAACCCACTTCTGAAGAGGGCACTTGAGGACTTTCCTCGGGCCAAACGGCCAAAACAGGTTCTTACATGTCAATCAAGCTAGCACCCCCACACTGACAAAATGAAAAAAAAGTAGCCCATAATCAAAAGCTAATTAAAGGCTAATTTGTACCACAAAAATTAAAATTTGTACCACCGCGATAATCGAGTAAATTCGCCTTGAAAATGGGGGGTGCTAGGTTGAGATCAAGGCAGCACCCCCACTTTGATCGAATTCCAATTCAATTATATCAAAATGAAGGGCATATTAAAGGCTAATTTGTACCACCAAAAGTTAATCTATATTATTATTTATAATGTCAAAAAATAAAATCGAATGCTGTAAATATCGCTGCTCTATAATTTTAGCACCCCCACTTTCGTCTATTCAAAAAGTGAACACACAATATTATAAAACTAATTAAAGGCAAATTTGTACCACACAAGAAATTTTTATACTTTTCAATATAAAGCCGCCAATTGAATTTAACTCTTTGCGGTCGTATTAAATGGTGGCGGATGCGCTGAAATCTTTTATTATTGTCATAATTCTAAAACATGTGGCACTTGGATTTGTTGGTAGCTTCCAATCGTTTGTCGCCTCTTAAATACCTTTTGCCGCATATTTCACTCGATATTTCATTATTGCCAATTTTGGATATAAAACATGACACTTTGATTACTTCTCCTTTCATAGACAAAATTTCCCCTCTCAAAGCATTACCACATTTACATTTTCCTTGAAATGTAGCAGTATCTGCTACAGGATATATTTTGTGAGTTGTCAACTGAAACCCACATTTCATACCATTCTCGTCTAATTTTTCTGTTATTAGAGTTTGCCATTTGTTTTCTTCGAATTTGTAATACTTTTGAACGTATTGCTGCAGTCGTCTTACAAAATAAAGGATTACTAATTAATAACGGTAAATTAATAACGCGAACAAATAAAGTATGGGTGGAATTAGGAAAAATTTTGGACATGTAAAACACTACCCTGTATGCATACATTTTTAATAATAAAAACAATATAAAAAGTTAAATTCTCGGCCTCGAAACGCATAGACCTATGAACAAATTTGAAGATGACGACGAGATAATAAACAATGATTTAGATTCAAGTGTCAACACCGCTTATGAATCAGTTATCGAAGAAGAAATTTGTATTTACTTAAGTAAACAGAAATTTGATAGTTTATTGAAAATATACACATAAAAAGTAAGAAAATTGTTCATTCATTAGATTTTGTGAAATGAAATAACTATTTTTTTATGAGAACTAATTTGAGCTAAAAATTGTATTGCACCCGAGAACGCTCGTTGGAGCAGCTGAGTTGTTTAAGTGAGCGATAATGAATGTAATTGAGATTTACTCGAGAAACATTCTTAATAATAGTCATTATTTAGATACATATTGGGGAGATTAAAACAAACAAGAAAAATCATATAACATGAATAGTTTTTGAAAAATGTGTCAACTTTTAGCAACTTGAAAAACTTTTAATTTATTTATATTCTTTAACTTAACTACTTGCTTATTAATTATCATAAAATTCTGTTGAATGATGCACCTACATACCCACCTAATGTTTTTAAAGTTTTTAGGACAAGACCCGTTTACTCATGCGAAAGACATTTGAACTTTTGCTTTGTTTTGACCTCCTTTCTTTTGTTTATATCCTGTATATTCCTTTAAGCGGCGTTGACATTTAGTAATCAAATTTAAAACCTGCATAGTACTATAGGTATTTCATCATGATTTTTGAAAATTTAGATTAGAGGCAATCAGAAAACACCTAACGAATAGAAAGTATTACATATTTGAAGAAAACAAATAGCAAACTCTAATAACAGAAAAATTAGACGAGAATGGTATGACATGTGGGTTTCAGTTGAAAACTCACAAAATATATCCTACAGCAGATACTGCTACATTTCAAGGAAAATGTAAATGTGGTAATGTTTTGAGAGGAGAAATTTTGTCTATGAAAGGAGAAGTATATTCAAAGTGTCATGTTTTATATCCAAAATTGGCAATAATGAAATATCGAGTGAAATATGCGGCAAAAGGTATTTAAGAGGCGACAAACGTTTGGAAGCTACCAACAAATCAAAGTGCCATATGTTTTAAAATTATGACAATAATAAAAGATTTCAGCGCATCCGCCACCATTTAATACGACCGCAAAGAGTTAAATTCAATTGGCGGCTTTATATTGAAAAGTATAAAAATTTCTTGTGTGGTACAAATTTGCCTTTAATTAGTTTTGTAATATTGTGTGTTCACTTTTTGAATAGACGAAAGTTGGGGTGCTAAGATTATAGAGCAGCGATATTTACAGCATTCGATTTTATTTTTTGACATTATAAATAATAATATGGATTAACTTTTTATGGTACAAATTAGCCTTTAATATGCCCTTTATTTTGATGTAATTGAATTGGAATTCGATCCAAGTGGGGGTGCTGCCTTGATCTCAACCTAGCACCCCCCATTTTCAAGGCGATTTTTCTCGATTATCGGGGTGGTACAAATTTTAATTTTTGTGGTACAAATTAGCCTTTAATTAGCTCTTAATTATGGGCTACTTTTTTTTCATTTAGTCAGTGTGGGGGTGCTAGCTTGATTGACATGGTTCTTACGGGCCCTAATGTACTTGACTAATGAGACTTCCTTGTAAAGGGTTAAAATTGGAAAGAACTAACCCAAATTCACCTCCCAAGACCCAAGAGAGATTGACTAGCCATATTCAAATTTACTAGAAAACATGTTTACCGTAATATTCAGAAATGGTCCAATATTATATTCTCGGATGAATCAAGATTTTGCTTGTATTTAAAGTATTTAAAGAATAAATAGTGAAAGTAAATTCAACCTTTTAGTTGTTTATTGTTCTAAATAAGATGAACTTTGACATAGTAAGGGTTAGTACCATAAATTTCACGTGGTAAACGGTACGACTATCGTCAGGAACCATTTAGGGTGACAAATTTAGCAATACGAACTTTCTTTAGTAGGAATTCAAAGTTTATACCACAGGTTCGACAGTAACAGTTTTTAACTGAAATTTGTAGTGGCAATTCTATAACAAGCAGGAAGATTACAAAAATTAAAGTGACACTATTGTAAAAAGTGATAAGCGAAAAGAGTGTTATTGAAACATTTCTTTTTTACAGGACAAAACATTTTGCGAAATACGTGTCCTTTAGGATCTTAGTTGGTATGTAGCAAGTTTAGGACAGAAGAAAATGTCTTTGGTTTGAAAAATGCCGATGTTTAAATAAAAAAAACAATACCTAACATTTGGTTTTTTGATTGTTGTTCTTTTAAATTGTGATGAATTTAATTGGGTTTAAATTTTAGTGTATTTTAATCCAACAGATTTATGGATAGATTTATTTGTAATGTTAACATAGGCGACTTTCTGCAGATCAATGCCCTTGAAAAACACCACAATAAAGGTCAGAACATTTTTCAAACCAAAATTTGAACATAAACAATTTCTGGTGTGAGACGGAGTAACTAAATAATAAGGTCCTAAAAATATTGCTGGGTGACTGCAAATTGAAACTTACTTTACTTACTTACTTTAGCACTCAGATTATTATAAAGGAGGTGTTTGATTTGACTTTTCTCTTATTGTTTACTTCTTAAGAAACAATAAAATCACTTATTAATAAACAAGATCCACACCCTCCATAGTTAAATATCTTCTAAACCATACTTTACTATGCAAAGAAACTCAGTAATAAAAAAAGAACTGCATCAGGAACCGTTCAAAATATTTACAGTGTATATTTCGTTCGACGCTGAAGCGAATTAAACATTAAATATCTCATAAAATGAAATTGGTTGTAAATAAATTATAAAATTGGCGGCAGGTTGCCTCGAATGTGTAACATTTTTCTTACACGTCATTCCGTGAAAATTAGTTCACTGCATGCATTTACTTAATAAAATTTCAATCAGTCAAAACTAAAATATAATTCACAGATAAATTTTTAAGAAAATTCCAACTTTAAATTGATAAAGATTTCAAATTAAATACGATATTGGTTACTTAACCTTTTTCAATGGGTTAAAGTTGACGCTTAAAAGTAATCCACTAATGAAAAGATCAAGTGCTAGTTTTATAGTAATCGAGAGTCGATTATCGGAAATTTCTACTAGTCATCTATCAATCCAGATGGGATTGAGTAGAAAGCCTCTAGGATTGTAGAAATCCTCGTCTGTCCCTAACGACAATAATAGCAATTTGTGTCGATTGTTACATTTCAACGTTTGAGGAGAGTAATTATTAGACTTTGCGCACATAATGAACTAATGAGTAAAATATTATTAGTAGAAGCAAAAATATAGATTGGACAGCCAAAGTGTACAAAATGTTCAATAAAAATTATTTAATAAAAGAAAAACTGACGAAATCAACATTTACATATATATTTTTTAAAACTGGGAATAAATATTATAAATTTTATTTCTAAACTAGTTGCAACCATGTAGGGACTATATTAGCCCGTTATTAAGACGAAAAAAGTGTTCCAAGATTGCAGTTTTGCTTTTGAATACTTTGTTGAGTAACATGTCACACATAAACATAATATAGTAATGAACTCAGACTAATAAGTAAACATAAAGTAGGCACATTCCCTACTACTTGTCGTCTAGATAGATTTGTTTACCAGCAGAGCATTTTCAGACGTTGTGTTTTGTAAGTACAAGGTAGGAAACAAAAACGTAATAGTATAATTTACAACAATTTTATTTTACTTTTAAGAGGAGACCTTTAGTCAAAGAAAATATTCTATAATACATTTTAATATTCATTTACCTTTCGATAATACTGATAAAAAAGCTCTGCACCAATTGTATCAAATACCCATACCGAAAATTTGGCATCAGTGTCTTTGTTTGTTATTGTCTAGAGGTGATTAGCGCTTTGTTCGATTTTTCCTGAATTTTTGTGTATTTAAGTGAACTTTATAAAGTGTTTTTATTTATTTTCAATATTGAAAATGGTGAAAACCCGAAAAGCGGGTATAATTAGTGGTACTTCGCAAAATGATAATCTAACCTAGGTATCACCGGTAAGTTATTCACTTCATTGGCGTAGAATTAGCAATTTAAATTAAAATTTATTACCAATAAGAAAATCAAATTAATAATGAAATACATAATATATCCTTTTAGATTTCCTTCCGATAAAAATATATTAGAAGTATGGTGCCATGCCATAAGTGGTAAATAGCATTTTACGCTTCCGTGAGTGCGTAAAATGTTTTACAGCAATAGTTACGTACTATACTTTACCTACGACCTACTTGTACCTGCATTTATAATCTTTTTGTTAATAATAATTAAACAAGAGCAACAATAGATGTATTTAATCATTTTATTGTATAATAATTAAATTCTTAACATTAGTTATATTGGGTGGAGTTAAATTCATTTCACTTGACATTTTTTAATAATTGTATAAAACTTCACGCATACAAACAAGTTATAAGAACAATAAAAAAATGGGATGTTTATTGATAATCGTTTTTGGATAAATAATAACGTGTGCACATGCGGTCAGACGTCAGACGCATGCGCAGACGCTCAATGTGTAAAAGATTTTAAATATATCGGTACTCCTTATTGTAGTCAACTCATTTTAGTCATTTTTGAGTGATTAATTTGGTGTTACTGATCGGTTTCTCGCGTAATATTAACATTTACTGCATTCTTAATATTTAAAACGGTTTCGTATAGTAACTGAAGTGAAATTATAGTACAAAATGAGTAATATATTTTTTACATGTTACGATTGTATCCACAAGTTGAAACAGCTTTGTAAGTATTTTTAAAAAGTATCTGGGTAATAATAATTTTATAAATGTTAAAATAATTAACTTAATTACATAAAAATAACGTAAATATATCTGGGAAACGTAATTAAGTACATTTATATTATGATCCATTTATACAGATAGAAAGTAGGTTTAATGGAAACGAATCAAATATATATTTTCAAATAACTCTAAATATATATTAAATGCAATCTTATATCTAATAAATGTTATCTGCCATTTATTTGTAGTATAAAATTCACCATCAAATGTGTAAATAGGAAATTTTGAATAAAACAGCGACGTCTATACTTGCTAAGTGGTTACTAGGGAAGCCGTGCGTTTATTTTACCGTGTGTAAAGGGATACATTACATAGGTTGTAGATTGTATGTTATTGACAGTTTAGAGGGGTGGTCGTAGGTAAAAATATTTAACTAACATTTATATATTACGGTGATATTCTAACCAATTACACGTCACTGTACGGCTGTGTTTACCTACACATCTAGATGTCAATTTTATTTTCCATCTTTCTCAATTATAGGTTCATTGCTATTGACTACGAACTGTATGTTATTGTGTTGTTGTGGCACCTCTATGTTTACCTATTATTTTTAACTTTAGGATGACGAAAAAATTATGTAAAAATTATGAAAAATGGGTAAAAAACCGACATTTTACTAATTTTTGTAGAAAAAACTAGATAAAATTTTTAAAAAATCTCTCCATAGGAACACAGATTGGGCTTTTACCTACATTACATAATTTTTTCGTGAGCCTAAAATCAAAAATAAGCTTTAAAATGGGGGACAATGAACTCTTTGCAATCCAATATTTTGCTTTTATAAAGTGGCTCCGCCGATTGGAAAGTAAAGGAACTAATATTTTATAAAGATAATAAACTCAATCACACATGTTTGCATTTTACCGGGGAACGATGAAAAATACTTTTTAATTTTTGCCTTTAATTCTATATATCGTTGGTACCTTCATAAGTAATTTTTGTGTTCTCTTTATATAAAATATTTGTATCACTACGCATATTTGTATCTTTTTTAGTTATTAAAATCTGACATTAGTTTTCAAGTTAAAATATTAGCAAATATTCTAATATATAAAAAATAATTAGTAAGTCAATGCAATAAATAAAAAAATTATTAGGAATCTCATTTTAATAAATCAAATTAACTAAAACCTAAAATTGTTGTTTTTCTGGTGTTGATTTCAGGATTACTTTCAAATTTCGGCGAGATTTGTAAAAAAAGTCAGTTGTTCATCCTGAACAATTTTTTCTAATGTTACACAATATGGGGTTGGCGATGAAAATATTGCTAGAAATGATTTGCAAAAATACTTAAACAAAAAAATTGTAAAATGTGGTCTTTTCATTGATTTTGAACTTAACTATGTAGCTGCCTCTCCTGGTGGAATTATAGAAAATGAAAACTCCATTGTAGAGACAATGTATCCCTATTCATGTAGAATGTTTACAATAGATGAGAGAATAAATACAAGAAAAATTACATTTTGGAGAAACGACAAATCAATTCATGAAAATTACAATTGTTATTATCAAATTCAAGGTCAATTGCAAGTTACGAAAATGGATTTTTGCTACCTTTGCGTTTGGACTCCAAGGTTATTTTTACTGAATGATTTTTAATTTTTATTCCCAAAATGATCAAAAGAGACATGTAAGTCGTTTTTTCTAATTAAGAAATTTTAGTACATAAAAACACAAAACTTTAAAAAAGTGTGATTTTCTAAATTCTGTCTTATTGATAGTACCGAATAATTAAAAAAAAACTTTGTCTTGCCATTACATATTGGTACATCCTGTAATTTTCAAAATAATTCAACTTTTATCTCTGACTGTTAAGATGACAGAGATTTTAAATTTCGTCATAGATTATAAAAGACAATAATCCGAAACAATATCTCAATATAAAATCATTTAAGAGTTTTTGTTTAAAATATTTCTTGATGCAATTGATTTTTCATATCTTTTTTTATCTTATTTTTTTTTATTTTTAGTGAAAATCGATAGTTTAAGCCCTTTTTAACTTGTGATCAGTATGACTGATATTCTCTATTCGATAAGTTATGACAGAGCTGACATTAAATAAAAATGTTCAAACAAAAATTCATCTTATTTTCACAATTATTTACTGATATCTAAATACATACCATTCATATAAATATGTATATGTAACAAACTCACAAAATGAATTAGAGTGTAGGTATTACAATATATGCTCTGGAAAACGATTTATCTCCCACTTATTCGTAACAAGCTGAATTTTTCAGCGATAAAGTACATGACGAGGTAATCCTTTTTTCCTTATTATTGCAGACTGTGCAAAATAAGTCTCTAAACTTATTTTAAAGATTTCAAATCCTCTCGTATTTATTATAGTTAGGGATAAGGAAGATTATTTTATTGTAGATATCTGTTATGAAACGTAGATAATTTATAGTATTTACGCTCCGCCCTTCAGTAGCAAAATATCTACCTCCGCCTTTACCGAATCCCCGCAGGTCTTGCTCTTAAAAAGGTAAATCCTCCGCTTAAATCGAAAAATATAGAGAAATAATTACCGTTATCACAACCCTCCAACGGTTTTATGTTCGGCTTATTTTATATATACAGTAGTTTAACTTACTCTGTTTTCTCCTTAGTCATTTCAACATTCATATAACAAAACTGAATACAACTTAAATTACTAAAAAGGTTCATTCTTTGATACTTTAGAGGTAACATGGAGAGGGTTTTTCCATAATACTGAGCACTAAGCTACTGAATCATCTCATAAACACTTTATTTATAAAATATCATTGACAAATAGTTTTCAAGTGCTGACTGTAAATATATTCCATAGTAATGATACACTCTGATTAAACAAAACTGAAGTAGGTTAGTTGGTCGACATAGTCAGAAGGTACTGAGCTCCTATACAGGAGGCAACCCAGCTATAGTTGTAGGGGCGGAGAGAATCTACTTCTTTTCTTTTATTTCTTTTTTTAGTGATGACAGGTTACTCTCTCAAGGTTAGAAAATGTTAGACATACAACTCAAAATTAGTCAAAATTCTTATGGGAGTAAGTTATAACAGAAAAATTTAGAATTAATTCAACTCAACAAATTTATAATCAATTTTCAAATAAAACAAAATGGCGAACATGAATATTTTTAATGACCAAGTAAATATTAGTAGATACTTACATTAAAAAAATAAGACAACATATAATGATATTAGAAAATAATAATATTAAAAATATTCAATTTACCTAAATAACAGGAACTACACACTGATTTTGTTTCATTAACAAACTTTTATGCGTCTTATCATACCTTATTCATTGACCTACATTTCTTCCCCTAATAATCGCATAATCATCCTTAATTTTTTTATGGCTCAACCCTACCTATATCCACCCCACCTCGTTACCAAGTATATAAATTTCACCAGAAAGAGTTATAAAACTAAATAATGGCATATTTAAATTTGGTACCGAGAGAAAATACAAATTAATTAAAAACTGCTAAAATACCAAGAAATGAAGATGAAAAATAATCGATCAAATTGAAAAACTACTGGGTGCTATTTTATCGCTGAAATGTGTCTCATCTCGAGGGACAAAAAAATAATGCCGAGTTTTTTTAAGCCAAAGGACTTTCTAAGATAAATAGTCAAATAAGAATCATCTCGGTTTAGTTACCAATCAAACAAAAAACACTTAAGTGAAATTGGTATCTGTTTGAAAACTAGGACTCCAAAGATAGACTAACACAAACTTTGAACATTTTGAGTCGGCGGATAAATACATAAAAACGAGGTGAAGTTTATACAAGTAAAAAGTGGTAAGTTCATGTGGTTTATTTATAGAGAAATCAATGAGCTAATGTTTTAAAAGGTTAAATTAAATGAGGAAGTATTACGTATAAGTATAAATTAAAAACAGCAAATAATACTAATATAGATTTTTTAGAAATCATAAATTTATAAACATGGAAATTAATAAAATAAGTTTAAGCAAATACAAATAAAACTATTACGCTATTAGCTATACTAACTAGCATAGCAAGGGAGCAGTCATATAAATGTAACCAAAGCTCCGATCAAAGTAACTGTTTATAAGAAAAACAGTAATTTGGGTCAAGGTACATGCCAATAATGAAGATAACTACATCCCTGACACTTGGACAGCTGTGACTGGCTTAATTGAGACTAATTCCTAATTACTTTTCAGAGAGATTGATACAGACTAAAAAAACTACCACCCTTCAAGGACGTCGTGGACTACTTCAGATCAGTAGGTTGGGCGATAAACTAAAGGGGTTGGAAACGAGCTGGTTCGATAGTGGTCTGTATGTAGATGGTGGTTCATTACCCATTTCTCAACCCAGATCTAATTGATATGTATCTTACTTTTATGTTTGTGTTTTGTTATATACGAATGTTATTGCTGGAATTATAATTCTGCCATGAGTGTCCCCATTTCTATGTGTCATAGTAAGGATTGGTTTATGGCATAATGTATCTTTAGTTTAAGATTAAATATTAATCGATTAATTCATTTTCCCTTAAACAAAGCAAGATATAACAAAAAAATGAATTTAATTGGGGATATGATAAAAAACTAATTCATAAGCTAATCAGTCGCCATAGTTTTAAGAAATCTCTTTGTAAAACCATCGTTTGCCAGTGAGAACACAACGGTATGAAATTCATTTCATTACCATTTACCCCTTAGTATAGCAAAGGATTGAATACAATTTTCGGTACGGTGAGATTAGGTTTAGTTCATAAAAGTAGTACCACCCTGAGAGAATTGTTAGGAAATCCAAAGGATAAAAGAGAAGATCTGGAAAAAAACGGTATATATGAAATAAGTTGTAATGATTGTGATGAAAAGTATGTAGGGCAAACAAAAAGATCGGCTAAAACTACATTTAAAGAACATTTAGCTCATCTAAAATATGGACGCATAGAAAAATCTAGTATTGCCGAACATGCTTTTATCAAAAACCATTCGGTAAATGTAGATAGTTTAAAATTGTTAAAACATGTATCGAACTTGTTGGGTGCTCAGAGTAATAAGTAAACATAGAGTAGGCATATTCCCTACTACTTGTCGGCGAGACAGATTTGTTCACCAGCAGAGCATTGCCAGACGTTGTGTTTTGTAAGTACAAAGTAGGAAACAGAAACGTAATAATATAATTTACAACAATTTTATTTTACTTTTAAGAGAAGATTTTTATTCAGAGAAAATATTTTTTCATACATTTTAATATTCACTTTCTTACCTTTCTTTAATACTGATAAAAAAGCTCTAGACCAATTGTATCAAATACCCACACCGAAAATTTGGCATCAGTGCCTTTGTTTATAATTTTCTAGAGGTGATTAGTGATTTGTTCGATTTTTCCTGAATTTTTGTGTATTTAAGTGAACTTTATAAAGTGTTTTTATTTATTTTTAATATTGAAAATGGTGAAAACCCGAAAAGCGTGTATAATTTGTGGTACTTCGCAAAATGATAATCTAACCTATCAACAGTAAGTTACTCACTTCATTGGCGTAGAATTAGCAATTTGAATTAAAATTTATTACAAATAAGAAAATCAAATTAATAATGAAATACATATTATATATAAACTATGAGCTAAAGTTTCTTTTAAATAATTTTCTTTTTGTTTTTTTTTCATTTAATTAAAAGAATTATTTTTAATGTGTGTAAATTATTTAATCAACAATTGTATATTACGGTGATATTCTAACCAATTACACGTCACTGTACGGCTGTGTTTAGCTACACCTCTAGATGTCAATTTTATTTTCCATCTCTCTCAATTATAGGTTCATTGCTATTGATTACAAACTGTATGTTATTGTGTTTTTGTGGCACCTCTATGTTTACTTATTACTCGGAGGTTAGATGCATTTGAAGTTATTAAGTGTAAAAATAGATTAAATAAGGACAAAGGACCTATCTCAGATAGTCCACTTTATAGTTTATTAATATAATATTAATATAAAAAAATGCACTACTAATATATAAAGTACATTCTGGAAAAGTGTAAGAAATATTAACCGATTCTATAATACCAATTTTAACAAATAAATAAAATTTAATTTCATAAAAATAAAATAAACAAACGGAATACTTTTTAATTATAAAATTAATAAAATAAAAAAAATAGATATTAGAATAGATAACAATAAAGTTGGAATACCCTCATCTACTACTAAGCACCTACTTGATATATAAAAATATTACATATCGGGGACATAGAAAAATAATTATAAGAGATGTTTTAACAAAAATAATAGCTTGTTAAAATAAACAAATACAGTTTAAATTGTTTGTAAAATGAAATTAACCAGAATGCTTCTCCAAACATAATGTGATTTTTATTATGTTTTAAATCATCTTTAAAGTGTTTATCTAATTCAAATGTGTTATCAAATTTAATATAATTGTCACATTTTTAACAAATAAGTGCTAGTTTATGTTTATTTTGAAAAGACATTGAAAAAAATATTTTCATAACCATTTTGATGCCTTAGATCATTAAGTTTGATAAGACGGACTTCCATAAAGTAAGGGTTAGTACAATAAAGGTTCCCAGATCATTGATAACAGTTTTTTAAAAATAAGAGAGTTCTACATATTTACTGTTTCTTTTATGCACGTTATTCATTATTTTTCTCATGTGTACCATTCACTATTATACTTTTTTTGCCGTTTACTAAAATTGATTTCACCTATTGTGGTAAAAAAAAACTATATTGATCTTTACGAAGGTATATTATTGTGCAAGTACGTATTTTCATATAAATATTTGTTAAGTTTCTTTATTCCAGTAACCCACACATAAATGTGACATAAATACACACAGACACAGTAAATAGAAAATAACTACAATTGTGTACTAGTTTAAGACACGTTCTGTAATACGAAAAATTTCACATACAATTGCAGAGCAAACTCAATAATAGAGTTGAAATACGGATACCTATATATCTATATGAAAAAGTATGTAATTTAACTTATAACAAGTGTGATAATAGCTCTTTAGAAAAAGCCTCTTCCTCTAAGAATAGTTTATATGACTAGCTATATTTCGATACTACTTATTGACCTAAAAATGGATACTTAAGTAAAGATGATAAAAAGTAATATATAAACTCAGGGTCAATATTAAAAATAGTATAATATACTTAGTAACATAAGAAGTGTTACACCCAGAAGGAATAATGTTTTAATGTGTACTTTACTATACCGGTTGGTATAGAAATTTTTAATTATTGTTATTCAGTCTAATTGTAGTCAGTGTAACAAAATGCCTCGAGTTCGAAGATATCAAAGTTACCACCATGTTAGCGAGTTTGGCAGGGGTAGAATTGTTGCCTATAGAGATATGAGTTTTATCAAATCACCAAATTGCCCTTCGTATTAATTGTACGATAATGACGGTAATGGTCAACCAAGGCGTACTACAGAGCGTCAAGATAGGCGCTTTAGACTACTTGCGCTGCGAGATCGTTTTGCTGCTACGCTTCAAATCGCTGATCAATGGTTTGGAGAGGAAGGTAGACTATGCGTACACTATACCATCGCATTCAAGCCTTTGGACTGTTGGTATACTGCCCAAGACTAGTGCTACCTTTGACCTGGGACCATTGCCTTCAACGTTTGAATTCAAGCAAATAACGGTAGCAATTGGTGGAAGAATGGCATATTGTAGCATTCAGCGATGAATCGCGATTTTGTTTAGGCATATACGATATCCCAGAAGGGTAAGAGCTGCCGTGGAGTGAGGTAAGATATCGGGTTTTTTATTGAAAGATATGTACACATTCCTTATAATAATTCCAATTTTCATTAGTACTTACAAATTTAAATTTTCTTAGCGCTTTATCTCGTTTCTTCAAAATCAACTTAAGGCTACTAGTCAGCCACGGCGCTAGAGGTTTACTAACCCTAATAGTTTTGATGGGAGCATGTAAATCAAAAATAAATTTGAGATTATCAGTAAAGAAATTAACTTAATCATTAATATTGTCCATATAATATAAATTAACCCATGGAATGTGTAAAAGATCTCTCTTAAAATGAACATTTAAATCCTTAAAATTACGTAATGTGATAAATTTTTGTTTGGGTTTATTGACTTTAACATTCAAGTTACTTCTAATTTATACTTCTGACTTGCCAAAAGTTGTTAAAAGCAGTTCAGTAAAGTTATATGCAGATGATACCCAACTGCTTTTTTATTTTGCAGTAAGGTCACTTAAATCGACAGATATGTCGATATTGGGCAAGTGAAAATCCACATTGGATGGAAGAGTATAGGACACAATATCCCCAGAAGGTGAATGTTTGGGCCGGCATTATAAATAATCAAATTGTAGGGCCATATTTTTTTTAAAGAAAACCTAACTTCTGCTAGTTATCTGGAATTTGTTCAAAATTATATGTTGCCACGGCTGCATCAGCTATTTCCAAATAGAAATGATTTATGGTACCAACAGGATGGGGCTCCTCCACACTATGGCGTTAAGGTACGAAATTACTTTAATAACGTTTTCCTAGGAAGGTGGATAGGTAGAAGGGGGCCTATGGAATGGCCACCAAGGTTTCCAGATTTGACTCCGTTAGAATTTTTTTTGTGGGGATATTTAAAGAGCAGAGTATATCAAAATCGACCGTTGGGAAAGAATTTACTGCTCGCCATATACAGCAGTTGATGGCTACTCAAAAATTAAAATTAATGTGTTTTAAGAGTTTTTTTAAAGACGCCTGTTTTTGAAATAATGAATTTGTTCCACACATTTACATCATACTGTATATTATCCGTGCCTTGACAGTGTTTCAAAAAATCAATTACAGCGCATACAAAATACTTGTAGATATTGATTGTGTTAACCTTTACTTTTTGGAAGTTCATCTTACTAAGAACAATAAATAATTGAACAGTTAAAATAAACTTCCTCTATTTATTCGAAAAATTCGCTTTAAAATTCAATTTCTAACCTCAAGAAATATGATCTCATATCGTATTACATTAAGGAAATTAAGTGGTTAAATCTTAATAATTTGTTTCAATTAAGCTTTCTAGTACTTGTGTACCGGCTATTTAAAGCTCAAACTCCAATATACTTGTTTGAGAAAATTATTTTTCGGAGATCTATAAAGGACCGTAAAATTCGGCATAAATCTATGTCAATGCCATGACATTCATCGGCTATGTTTGCAAGATCGCGATCGTTTAGCTATAATCTGGTGAAATTGTATAACTCTTATAGTTTATATAATATGTCATACCCGTCATTATGCAGTTTTAGGTTAACTATAGAGAGAATTCTTCCAAAAAGTCAATAAATGCAAATAAGTTTTTGTATTATTTTTCGTTTCTTTATTTTATATTATACGTCATTTTCATATTTGTAAAATACTAATTATTAGTCTGTAAGCCTTAAAGGTTAATAGTTAATGAGTAGCTCTCTAGTTAATATTCGCCTTCTTGGTACAAGTGTGTGTACATTTGTTAAATAAAGACATTTTATTATATAATATATCAATAAAACACCAAGTCTAACCACAACAAATTTAATGGTGAAATTGTCAAGAGATTAATATAATCAAACAGTTGGCAGTTAACAACCACTATCCTTTGGGACTGATTCATAAGTGTTATTTTGACTTTTATTGTAAATTCAGACTTTCTTTCAACATTATACATGACAATACTGCAATGACATCTAAAAATTTTGTTGGCTCATTATTGTACGTGGGAGATATTTCCTATAAGTTATCCAACGTTTTCAAGAAACATAATATCAACTTTGCTTTTAAGACAAACAACTCCATTTCCCGCTTAGTTAATACAAAAGATCCTACACCTTTGCTACACAAATCTGGAGTTTACAAATTATCTTGCTCTGATTGTAATGCAGTATATATTGGTCAATGTGGAAGAAGACTTGAATATCGTATTCTGGAACATAGAAATTGTATTAAGAAATATATTGATTCGGAATATAAGAACTCACCGTCTAACTTTGCTAATCACATTTTATTAGAAAATCATTCGAGTGATACATTCGACATCAAACTTTTACATACATGTAACAAGGGTAATAGGTTGAATTTGTTAGAATCTTTGGAGATTAGATCTTCTTTGTTAAATGACTCAGTCAATTGTCTCAATGAACAAATACAACCTATTGAGAACTATATTTTCTTAAATTTACCTTTTGATGTTATTAAGTGACTTGTTTTGATGCCTTCTTCTTCTTTTTCTTGTTTGTTTAAATGTTGTTGTTACTCAGCTCTTTACTCATTAATTAGTTTGGTTGTATACTTCATTACTTCATGTTGTAGTGCTCATAGAATTAATCTGTAATTTTAAAGATGATTTTTAACTTTATTCTTCACGTTTTATTTCCTCTATTTCTTGTTGTTTCCTTTTTCTTCTTTCGATGACAATGTTACAATCCCTTCGTTCTTTTTTCACGTCCTTCATTTGACCTTTTAGTTGTTTTTAAAAAATAAAATCCTTTCTTGTCCCTCTATGTTTTTTCCCCCTATATGTCGTTTTTAACTATAAATTTTGTTTGTATTATTTTACCCCATAAATTTTTATATTTTTGATATTTTATACAACCTATATTTTAATGATGTAACTTTTAGTTTTAATTTTTGTACGATTGTATCTACTTTTGCACGATAGGTAAGCTTTTCTTTTTATTTACCTACTACTTTTATTCCTTACTCATTTTACCTTGTATATGTTGTCCAACTTTATATTTAATATTTATTTATTATTGTTGTAGTTCTTGTCTCTACCTTATTGTATCTTTTACTTTTTGTAGCCTGATGATGGTCTAAGACCGAAACTGGTCGCTAATTTGACAATGTCACCATTAAATTTGTTTTGGTTAGACTTGGTGTTTTATTGATATTATATCAGCCACATTTGAGTTATGGATCATTCCTTCGACATTTTATTATTATTATAAACAGTACCGAAACAGAGAGTGCTGTGGAGTTGTTTATGTAATATGGATTTGTCATATTTGACTTAATTGTCATTAGTTGATATATTATAGTAAGCTGCAGTTAAATTTGATTTAAAAATGGTTCTAATAATGGAAGAAAAAGTGCATTTAGAAAATAGAATAATTTCTCGGGGAACAGACTTCGAATATCCTTCTCATTCACCTGATCTGACGCCACCTGACGCATACATTTGGGGCATAATGAAGGAAAAAATATTTCATTCGGAAAATCCGTCGGCGAATATTGCCGAACTACGGGAAAGAATACAAAATATTATTCGGCAGTTCCATCAACCACTTTTTATAAAGATATTTATTGACTTAAAAAATCGATATGAAGCTTGTTTGCGTCGAAATGGTGAACATTTTAAACACTTACATTACAGAAATTAAAAATTTATTTTTATTGTCGGTACTGTTCATTTTGGCAGATTCTGTATTATTACCACTTGTGTTCATTCGAGGCAGAATGCCTGCACGTTATGTTGATGATGTCTTACAAACCACTTGCCTTATCTATAGAGCGGGTCACAGTTATTATGTAGCGTGGCCGGCATAGGCCAATGTAAATCTTATGGGCGAATATTCAACACTGTTGCCGCTTTGGTTACGGCTTGAACCCAATTTATTTTCGTAGAAACGTTTTATTATGAATTTTGCAAAACAGATGTATTCTATATAATAAATATTAAAAAATGGAATTCAAATCTATTTATGTAGATTATAATCAGTATATACCTGATCATTTGATGGATTATTTAGGTCTCTACTAAATCTTTCAGACAAATCCTAATCCTATTGCCAGTGAAAATATTATTTAATTACAAAGATGCTACATAATTATTTTTACCTGTATGATCCCTTGATCCTCGTAAACCGTTATGTAATATCCACTGGCAAAAGTTCTTGCTAAAATAAATTTAGACGAAAATGTACCAAATTTTTCTAAAAGTATGCTAAGCACTTGCTTAACGATATGGAGTTTGTTTATGGAAAGAGAGGAAGAGACTCGATTCTAATAGAAAGAGCTGATATAATCGCCTGGAGGCACAAATATTTAAGATCAGTGAAGAAGTTCCGCGAAGAAGGATATAACGTAATATATCTGGACGAGTCATGGATTAATGTGGGCCACAGTGTAAATTTTGAATGGAAACACACTACTATAAAAAATGCCCGAGATGCATTTGTCAAAGGACTGACAACAGGACTGAAGGCTCCAAGTCAACGAGGACCGAGATTTGTTCTTCTTCATGCAGGCTGGAAAGACGGTTTTCTTGAGGGTGCAGAAAAAACTTTTCTGGGAAATAAAGGTGCAGACGATTACCACGACGAAATGGACGCAGAAGGCTTTGAGGCCTGGTTTAAAGATCAATTGATCCCTAATTTGCCGAAAAACGGATCAAAGAATGTTGTAGTGTTGGACAATGCGTCATACCATTCGGCGAAGTTACCTTTTCCAAAGACAACTTGGAATAAGGAATTAATAAAGTACTGGCTACTGGAAAAAGAGATTTACTTCGAGGATGATTTTTTAAAAACAGAATTATTGGCTACTGCAAACGCGTTTAGAGAGCAGTACGACCTAAGAAAAATAGACGACATTGCCACGGAACATAATAATATATAATAGTCCTACGATTACCACCTTATCATTGCGAATTAAATCCTATTGAAATGGTGTGGAGCCAAGTGAAAGGATATGTGGCTTGTAATAATAGTACTTTTAAAAAAGAGAATGTGGAAAAACTTATAAAAACAGCGTATTCGCAAGTAACCCCAATGCTGTGGTCTAATTATGAAAAAAAAGGTAGAGAAGACAGAGGAAAAGATGTGGCAAACAGATCATTTAATGGAAGACATTGAGCCAATAATCTAAATGGAGACGATGAAGATCAGTAATATATTTCTTAACCCTCAAATGTTCCATTCAATTTTCATTTATTTTAGTTATTACCTGCTAATCATTGTCATTTTTTAAGTTTTAATTCAAGTTAAAATACGTAATTATTAATTCATTTACTTATTCTATATTTTGTTTGTTACAACAACCCGCCAGAAGAAAAAAAATCCTCGGAAAAATCGTCGAAACGTCGGCAAGATTTCATTAGCTTTTCTCTGTTAATCGTTCTCCCTTAAAATTTAGATGACAGCTCACTTTTTTACCACTCCTCTTGTAATTTCTGTATATATTATTATTGACATATTTTTATTATTATTATACAAAGGTCTTTTGTAAGGCCGCTGTATTTATTTATTTATTTATACGTGATAATTAAACGTATAAAATATTTTAGCGGATTTACAATATTTTCCTTTAAACGCGTAAAATTTATCTAAAAGCATAATTATAAATATTCTTAATTACTCACTAAACGATTTTCAAATGAATAATTTATTCAACATTTAAATCATAATAGTAACACAATGGCAAGTTATATTCCCGCGCCAGTTGGAACCAAATTCGAAGAACATGCCGATATGGCAACGCCGTCGTCTATAAACGCAATGCTGCATAATAACTGTGACCCGCTCTATAGACGGCCGTCGACACTTCCTTTTTCAGCAAGATACCGCGCGTCCCCATATTGCTTGTCGAACTATGAACTTTCTCCAAGAAGCCGTGGCCACCCCGTTCACCGGATTTTAAACCCATCTAACACGTGTGGGGTATGATGGGAAGAGGACTATCCAATTTATACTATCCTCCACAAACTCTGGCAAAGTTAATCCATAAAGTTCATGATGCATGGAATGAGATACCACTAGCAAACATTGGTGATGTTATTTTGTCAATGATTAGAGGTATACATGAGTATATTCAGTTACGGGGTCGTCAAACACATTATTAATTTTATTATACATTCTTGAAAATTTTATTGTTTTATTTTCGATGTAAATCTACCATCTTTCCAAAAAATTAAGATTAAAAAATTATTCTTTCTAATGTCACTAAGTATATTATTTGGCATCAGACAGATAATGATCATGCCAACATTCGCTTATATCTTTAAAAACAATAATTATAAATAATTTTACTTTTGATCTCAATCAATGTAAATAATGGTTATTTTTTAATCACAGATGTCTTTCTTTTATAGGTTTTTTATGTTTAAGTTAATTTTTATCGAACATTATTTTTATTTTTATATATTTTTAAATTAAATCAAATTAAATTCGGAAGGTAAGAACTATCGTCAACGATAGTGGCCTGACATGACTAGGGCGAGTTTTCGTTGCCTACTACAAATTCCATGTTAACACATCTGTTTCTCTTGCGTTGACACCAAAATCACGTTTATTAATAGACGCCTATTTTCCACACTGTAAAATAATTTAATTATTTACATCTGCCTATTTGCCTAACGCACATTTTTTTCGTGCTGAAATGGAAATTTAGTTCTATGGAAACCAGTGTTTCTAACCTAACATAACCTAACCAGTGTTTTCACGCAAATATTTAAGCCGGAGGTTATTAAAGGATTAGGTATTAGGTTTGATATCCATCCTGGCTATCATAAAGCAACTAGAAAACCTTTCACTTTCACTTCTTTTAATCATCTTAACCCAATTGTAATTTTTTTTTCAATTTATTTATTTTTTTTGAGATTTATTTTCGAAAGATTTGAATACTTATGTAATGATCGTATTCACATATTTAAATCTCCAGAGATTTGTTATTAAAAACAGGAAGTTAATGATTAGAAAATATTAGAAGAATTTCAGCAAAAAAGTACCTACTGCAATAATTTAAAAACAGCATTAAAATGTTGGTAGACTTCAAAAATCATTTTAATACAATGTAATCATATTTTCCTAAATTATTTGCAATATTTAAAATATTTTTTACAGTGAAGGACAAAAGGCTCTTCGCAAACATATTAACCCCAATTGGTTATCGATAATGCGGCTGACCCCGCCCACAATCTTAGGTTCATTCAATTCTAGTTGAAATGTATAAGGTCACTTTCGTTGATGATAGTACTTCCTGTTGCTAAATATATAAACCTTATAAAATTAAACAACAGGAAAAAACAGGAAAAAATTACATTTTAAAAAACTGTTTTTAATATAAAATTTATTGTACTAACGCTTAATGTGTGAAAGTTCATTTTATTAAGAACAGTAAAATAAACGGTTGAATAAAACTTCCACTATTTATTCGTAAAATATGGTTTAAATTCAATTACAGCTGTTTCGCTGTAATTGACTCACAGTCCTCTTCATTGTCGCTGGCACAGTATGGATCTTTTTCTTCACTAGTTTCGCTTTCAGTTCGCCCTCGAAATAGCCTAACACTTCCCGCATATCTTTGAATTTTTCTCAAAGATTCTTGATCTTTTTCCCTTTTTATTATTGTCTGAATCTTCCCCTACTTACTTCCTTTTAACAATATTTCTGTTTTTCTTTCTTCCTAGTTCTTGGCATTTTTCAATTTCTTTTTCAAGAATGCTTTGAAGGTATGAGCTTTCGGTTAAAACATCTTGGCAAGAAACAGTTTTGCGCTTGAAAGTTTTTCTGACGTTACTTTGTGGCACTGATGATAATTTTTATAATGTGTCTTGAATATTGTCGATTTTTGAAGAGCAAGAAGGTCCTGGTTCATTTATTTCCACCCAGGGTGTTTGAAATTCTTTATTATTTCTTTAGGGCAGCTCAGAATTTTCTAGTTGTTCATTTTTTTCGTGCGAAACTGCTGTTTCTTCCAGATCCGTTGTTAAACTGGGTAAAAATAGAAGGTCAGGAAAAATATCCGGATTAAACGGAGATATTCCCGTAGTACGAAATGCACTAGTTGCAATTTCAAGTGTGGCAGTTTTTTCGTAGGCACGATTAAAAAATTTGGACACCTGGTAAATGGTGACGTCCGGGATTTTCTATTAACCACTGAGTTACAGTCACTCCATTAAGCGATTTTAAATGCTGCCAGATTTCTTAAAACAGACAAAAGTCATTTTGCCCGCCCATGTCATTATGCCCGTCTCGCCTCGTCTCAATGTCAATTTTATATGTTTAATCTAATCAAAGAATTAAAAAGTAAAATACAATTTCTCCAACTCTCTCTTAGATAAAGAAGTTCAACAAGTTTTAAAAACACTTATTTAAAACTACCCTGCAACTTAAAAATAACCAGGTCTATTACAAAATTAGAAAATCCTTACTTAAACGACTTTATAGAAATAAATAATTAAACTTTATTTTGGAATGCCACCATTATTAATATTAACTGATTTTTGTTTGTGTTGTATTTGTTATATATTTAAGATAGTATCGATATTTTCTTATATTACATCCTAAGCAAAATTAGAGGTTAAAGATTGTTTTATATAACTACATACGTTGTTTTTCCATCTGCCACCACATAATTTACATAACTTGTCAAGCTATTAAAGGGATTGTGTTTAATGGAATTTGGAGTTTCTGTTAGTACACTTGTAGCTAAACTATTTGTAGCTCGAACTGTTGATGTTGCTTGATGACACAACGGCTTAAAGGAATTGTACACAAAATTGTTGAGAGATAGTTGGTAACAGTGTATTCTTTATTTTTATCCAAATCAGGACAAACGAATTCAACTAGGATACAAGAGATTTAAACACGTTCAAAACAAGTTTAACATACTTAAATTATGATTTAATTTATATATAGATTATATGATACTGTATGGTTGAATTATGTATGAAATAATTATGTTCCTTATAAATTCCCTACTCACTCAGTAAAAAAAATGAATTGAAATAATTAAGCTTATAATTTTACTAAAAGTTTAATTTAAAAGTCTTTTTTCTGTAAAGTAATTTCTAAGGTATTACACTTTTATTACCAAAGAACTTTAGTTTACTTTTTAACATAATCTTTAATTAATGCTTCAGTTTTTTGTTGAAAAAATTAACTAACTGTTTTTATGAGTACTTTTAAAAACAATTTTTGATGTAATAATAGGATATTTAAAATTCTTTTGCTGTTATTGGAATATTATCAATAGATTTATATCTCATGTTTGATCTCATTATTTTTAATATATTTTCTAAGATATCTAGTCGTGCTGTTACAACCTTCAATCGCGTAATTAGTTGATACCTTACAGCTGCATACGAGGGTTGCCTTTTATATTTCGGGATTAGACCACAAAAACAAATATTAATTATCGAAATTCACTTTATTATTTTTCAAACTATTCCCCATGAAGATCTATACCCTTGCATTTGTGTTTCAGAATTCATAACGAGAGATCTTGTTCCGATTCGAGCAAACCTCGAGTTTGAGAATATACATCAAGAAGTCATGATAGCATCATGCTACTTTGCAAGAGACGGGACTGCACCGCCTACAGAACTGCAAAGACTAGTCGAGTACTGTGAACAGAAGAAGCTGCCTCTTCTCATAGGATGCGACACTAATGGTCACAATACCGTATGGGGAAGCACAGACACCAACGATAGAGGTGAGAAAATTTTAGACTTTATATTTAATAAGAATCTTATTATACACAATATAGGGAATACCCCTACTTTTGTAACCAGAACAAGAAAGGAAGTACTAGATAGAACACTAAGTACACCGAATCTTAAGGATAGGGTGAAAGATTGGAGAGTATCGAACGAACCATCCCTCTCTGATCATAGAATGATTATGTTCGGATTAGAGTGTAATCCTCCTGAACCAACACTCAGGAGAAACTCCAGGAAAACTAACTGGGAAAATTACAACACTAACCTGAACATAAATCTTGCAAATCTCAAGAATAAAAGAAATGCCAGGAATCACCTGGCATTAGAAAATGATCTTATAGACTGAACGAGGCAATACTCGATGCTTATGAATCCAGTTGTTCTCTCCAAAGGACTAGAAAAGCAAAAGATGCGATATGATGGAACGGTCATCTGTCAAACTTAAGATCCGAGACGCGACAGCTCTTCAACAGAGCCAAATGTAATGGAGATTGGTAGAGCTACACCGAGAAACTTACAACATATAATAAGGAGATTAGAAAAGCTAAAAGAAACAGCTTCAGAAAATTCTGCGAAGAAATAGACGCTACACCCTCTGCAGCAAGGCTACACAAAGTCTTGGCAAAAGGAAAAGTAGATACTGTAATGGCATTACGGAAGCCAGATGGAAGCTTCACAGAAAGCGAAAAAGAACGAGCTCTGCTCCTGTTAGAAACTCACTTTCCCGAAGGAATTGTCCCTTCGGGAAAACAAGTGAGAAAGCTAAAAGACCTACCAGGGAAGACACTGCAATGGCAAAACACATATGCAATGAGGAACGGCTGAGGTGGGCTATGAACACTTTCCAGCCGTTCAAAACCCCTGGAACGGATGGAATATTTCCTGCCCTACTCCAACAGGGCCAATGGGCAATAATTTCACACTTGATCCGAATTAGTCGGAGCAGCCTTGAACTGGGATACATACCAGAAGCATGGAGAAGAGCCAAAATCACCTTCACTCCAAAAGCAGGGAAACGGGACACTACCCACCCCAAATCCCTTAGACCGATCAGACTCACATCGTTTGTTATAAAAAAGATGGAAAAAGCTTCATTAGAACAGAAATCTTGGAACAGGTGCCATTGCACCCCGTCAACATGCGTACCAAGCGGGAAAGTCCACGGAAACCGCTTTAACACAGTTGACTGACGAAATTCAAGACGATATGAATAAAAAAGAGACCGTGGTATGTGCCTTTCTAGACATAGAAGGGGCCTTTGACAATACGCCACATGAGGCAGTCAAAAGAGCACTGATTGAGAAAGGGGGAGTTGCATCCCCGCTTATGTGGAGTCTCACTGTGGCCAGTCTGCTCTGTCAATTTAGGGAAGGCATACCATGTCAAGGGTATTCCGACGACATGGTTATCCTGGCAAAAGGGAAGTATGAAAATGTCCTCTGTGATATTGTTCAAAGAGGATTGAACATTGCGAAACAATGGTGTGACTCGGTGGGACTCAGCATCAACCCCACCAAAACCACACTAATAGCCTTTACAAGGAAAAGGAAACCTAATATAAAAATCATAAAAATAGGGGAAACTTGGGTTGCCCCAAGATGATATGCCAAAGAAATACAACTTTGTGAGAAAACTCATCACAAAGTTGAGTAATAAATCTGAATGGAATGAAGACACCATACAGAATTTAAACCAGAATGTCATAAAGTGGTAAACGGGCGGTTCCAAGCTAGACGAGGGAACTGGGATAGGAGTTTTTGGACCGAGAGCCAAATATTCAGAAAGCTTGGGCACATACCCGAGAATCTTTCAAGCAGAAGTTCGCGCCGTCAAAAGATGTATGGAATTCAATATTGGAAGAAACTACCACAGACAAGAGATTGTGATCATGTCAGATAGTCAAGCAGCCATCAAAGCGCTGAGCTCAAAGATAATCAGTTCGAAGATGGTTTGGGAATGTCTAGGCAAACTAAATGAACTGGACCAGAAGAACACTGTCACCCTCCTATGGGTCCCGGGACACATGCGAATAGAGGGGAACGAAACAGCAGATAAGCTGGCAAAAAAAAGGAGCTGAAACCCCACATTTGGAACCAGAACCATCTTGTGGGATCAGCAGTAGAGTAATCTTAGAAAAACTAAGGGAAGACATGGAGAAGGAAAAATCCAAGTACTGGAATCAGCTGGAAGGACTGAGGCAATCTAAGATACTACTGGGGAACTATGACCAGAAGAGATCTCTTAACTGCCTCAACCTCAGTAAAAAAAGGCTCCGATTTATAACGGGAATATTAACCGGGCATTGCCGGTTAAGAAGCCACATGAAGAAACTAGGGTTAGCAGATGAAGCAAAGTGCAGATTCTGTGAGGAAGAAGATGAAACTTCAATACACATACTCTCAGAATGCCCTGCCTTGCAGAATTCTAGGGCTAGATACCTAGGAGCACATGAAACAGAAGAGGGGTATCTAGCTGATTTGAAGCCCGACAATGTCCTTAACTTCCTCAGGAAAATAGGACTCTACGAGCTGCTATAAATCTGAGAAAACATCAGAACATGGCAAGTAAGGGAGGACACAATAGATCCTATAGGTCGCAGTGTACTTATCACCCCTAATTTATACATACATACATATCCTTGCATGCGTTTGAACCTAATGTCGAAGCTCTTTTGCCACTTTGATTAAGATATCTCCAAAACATGCATTCTGAATGCAGCAACCGCTTTTTCGGGTGTTGAAAAACGTTGACTTCTGTTTGTTTTTTTTACGTACGGGAATAAAAAGAAGTCATTAAGTGCCAAGTCAGGACTTGGAAGACAACTGGCAATCCAATGGTTATCTACCACTCAGTATTGACTGTTCTGTGTTGTTCTATTGGCACGGTTGGGACATGTCCAGTTTTTCCGAAAAAACAGGCGACCATTTGCTTGGAAATGCTTCCTGCACGAACAACTTTTGTTGGATTGGGCTCATCTTGAAACACCCATACAGTCGACTGCTGTTTACTTTCGGGCTCATACGCGTAAATCCACCATTCATCACCTGTCACGATGTCATAGACGTGTTTCTAAGCACCGCGATCGTATTTTTTGAGCATTTCCTTGAACCAATCGCATGGGCCTTTTTTTGAGCGATTGTGTGGGATCCAACGCGAAAAAATTTTTTTTGACCGTCAAATATTTATGCAGTATTGAATGTATGCTGGTCCCACTAATACCAAAGGTTGTCTCAATCTCAAGATAGGTCACATGACGATCTTGCAATATCAGTTCGCGCTGATCTTGGACGAACTGCAAGAAATTCGTCTTGGAGTGAACTACGGCTACGATTGAATTCACCATACCATCGATAAATACTGGTCCTTGATAGCGCTTCATCGACAAAAATTGAGTTCATCCATGCGAAAGTTGTAAAAAATAATTGCACGAAAATGTTCGCGATTTAATTTTATTTTTGGGCCGAGATCAATCTTTTAAGTTACTCTAAACAACACAAATAGCGGTCGTGTGTCAAAATGTTCTGACAAGTATAACCTGAAAAATGTCCAATTTTACGATAGAGCTGTCAGTTGCCAGATTGCAACACCATAGTTGCCGAATCCCGAAATATAGAAGGCAACCCTCGTATAAGAATCTGCCCTTTCCATTCGGCTCTCAAAGAATATTTGTAAATGTTATAAAACACCTTTAAAGCATCATCGTTTGAAATGTAAATTGTAGAGGTAAAAAATAAGAGACTATGACTCAGCAAATTTTAGGATGTACTCAAGTTCTTGCAAGAATTTCTATTGTGTTACCAATTCTATAAAATTACAAGACTAACCTAAAGTCAAAAGCCCATCTATTATTTAAAGAAAGAAGAGAGAGTCTATACAGAAGGCTATAGACTCAAATGAATTCCTTAGCCAAACGCATAGAGGCGATGCTAGGTCTACCTCTACTGCAACAGAAAAAAAATTAAAATCTGGCGATTTGGTTCAAATCAACCATTAGCTACCATTGACTTTAAGACGTCGTTTGATGGAAACCGCCATACGGTTTCCATCGGACGGAAGAAGTCGAACCAGAGCTGGAAAAGGGCTTATTGATGTGGTACAAAGATGGGTCCAGGATAGATGAAAGGGTTGGAGTGGAACCAACTATTCGGCTATTCAAATCCCTTGGTAGATGCCAATGCCCAGAAGTCTCTCGAAGGACAAACATCTATATTCTTACAGACAGTCAGGCAGTTTTAAGAGCTCGGAGTCCCACTGCTGCTCAAATTCGCTAGAAGTATTGGCATACTAGAGTTTTAGTATATTAAAATGGAACCAAAAGATCTTTGTAGGTCGAAGTGCAGAGAACATTAACTAGCTAATACGACCTTAATTCATCTAATCTAATCTAACATACCCCCATGCAGAGGATGCAAATGAAAAGAGGTATCTAGAACAAACGTAACGAGTACTAGCCATGACTATCCAACATAAGAGAGACCTCCTCTGAACGACGTTGACTATTTCAAATCATTGGACAACGAACTAAAGAGAGACATATTAGTATCAATTTTGAAAGTATATTCTTTTATAAATATCTTCTGTATGTTCCTTGTGGTATATTCATATGTTTTTTATTTTGACTTTTTAATAGCGTGTCAGCTATTGTTATTAAGAACTTTAGTGTTTATATAACGGAAAAATTTGAAAAGTAGATATTCCATAAAATTTTGAAGTTGAAGACTAGAAAATTTTTGTTGTAAAATGTGCATTTACAGTCGACCATGTCCTTGGTATAATGTAAAATTAAATTTCGATTAAAGTATCAAAGCATTTTTAATATTCTATATAATTATTATAAATTACAGATTTGTTTCATTATTGGAATTGCTAGGGCTTGTTGTAGGGAAGAGCTTCGTAAAATGACACTTCAAAGTATAGTCGATCAAGGTAATATGTTAATAGTCACTATTTCTGGCGTGTTTTTACATTCACAGACGAACTTTGCGATGGCCTTTAAAAATATTCCGATCTTATGCAGCCTTAAAAGGAAGCATTGTGAGCATAACTCCTTTTTTATTAACTACAGATTAGGAAAGTGTACTGTACGTACAAGTCGATGGTATTCATACATTTGCAAACATACCTAGCTTAATCGCAAAATTTTTATATTTACCCAATGAATCAACGTATACTGGCCATTGTTACAGACGTACATCTGCCACACTTTTGGTAAATGCAGGTGCGGATATTCTATCATTGAAAAAACATGAAGGCTGGAAATCTTCAACAGTAGCCGAAAGTTATGTTGAAAATTCATAAATTAATGTCTCAAAAAGCAAGCAAAAGGTAAAATGAAAAAGATAATGCTTTAAATGATTTTTCTTCATTAAATACAAAAAATAAACATTTTTCACTTGCATCGACTTCAACCAGCAGGAATAAATAGTAATAATTGTATGTTTAATATGAATATTAAAGAATGGTTACTTAAATTTCGTTCGTTTTATTAAAAATTAAACATAACATTAAAAAAGATGGGTATAGAGGTATGTATAGTTATGAATTTCTCAAATGGCTTTAACTTTTTCGTCCTTGGTACATAAATAACTATTATTGTATGATCCTATTAATGTCATAGTCCATTAAGGATGAGATCCAGTGAAGTGTACGCTCTAGAAAAGGTTTTCTTTGGGCGTTTTTTTTTACTTATTTTGTTTTCATTATATTTAGGACTTTCTGTGTCCCTCGGTTTCATCCGCTTAAAACTATTAAGAAGCTATTTTAGGAAAATTATGCTATGATCAGTTAGAGCAAATATAATTCTAAATAAATAAAAGATGTACAAGTTTATAAATAGAATAAAATCATTACATTTTTTATAATTACTTGATAATTAAAGTGGTTAAAACTAATTTTGTCATAGAAATAATAATGAGACTAACGTTTTGGTCAATAATGTCACAGGAGTATAGAATTGATTTTTTACACGAGCAGCACATTCACTTTTACTACGGACAAATTAAAAATACATTTTTTAACTTAGTATTCCAAAAAAATGTAAATAAAAATTTTACTTACTTTTAAGCAGAGCTGAAACAAAAAAATAATATATTAAAAAAATGTTCAATATTTACTTATTTAATTAAAAAATATAATAATTCAAAATGATTTTTTAGTATTTTCTGTTTCTTGTATTCTTTATAAACCCTTATTTTACCAATAAACGATCTAATTATTTGGCATTTAAGATAATTTTAATTATAATCCCATTACGTCCTATACTCATTTTGTTGTAACTAAATTCTGAATAAATATGACTTAATTTCTACTTTTTAAGTTTTGGAAAATTGTATTTACTACCACTTGTAACCCTATTATCTAGAGTAGAGGTCTACTTAATTTTATAGCTAAACCTAAGCACCTTCATAAAAATGATTTATCGCCATTGGATATTGTGTGTATCGCAGATTTGTTATTTTACTATATAAATAAATTGAAATAAACCACTACCCTCAAAAAGTTCTCACCTTACTTAATCCCCAAAGCATAAGTCTTAACAAGCTATCTAGATCGAAACATAAAAATTGATACTATAACTTCGGTTTTATAACTAGACTACCTACATTAAATCTTTACAATTTGCCAGGCACATCGTCAATAACGGAAATATCAAACTTCGTAATGTTTTTCGAAGGTAATAAAAATCATAAGAATTCTTTAAAATATATATTTTCTTCAAAAAATTGAAAAAACTAAATAAACCTATTTTAGCCTTCTAAATATAGAAAATTTACTTTGGACAGATCGGATTATGCTAAAATTGTTTTGCTAGTGTTACAATATAAAACTGTAACTATATAACTATAGTATTTTTAATACAGTGTGGAAGGGACAAATTGAATAAATTCATCATTACGAAAATTGTACAATTTATAGAAAATCCTGAAACACGTCAAATTTAAATTTAAAAAACTGATCAAGATAATTTGAGTATAATATACCTATGCATATCTTTTGGATTAAGAGAAACAAAATTAAAAAAATTATAAAAAACGAATTACTATGTAGAATTTTAAAACAATTAAATTTATACATTAAACAAATCTATCAAAATTTTTAAATCATATTGTTTTTTGAATTTTTTTTAATACATGTCACATTTATTACAGATTTTTAAAATATTTTACAAATAATCTCACTTAGATAAATAAGTATTATTTATGTCATTAACTACTATATAAATTATTTACTATTAAAAAACTTTTTAGATCTTGAAAATGAACCCATAGAGGTTATATATTGTAACATGTAAATATTCAATAATAGTATATTGAGTATAATATCATCAGAAGTTGTTTTATAATACCTTAATATAATAACTTTTATTAAATATTTTGTGTTTTTGTAAGTAAATTTTAACCTAGAAATAATTTTATTATGTAATGTATCAATATTATATTTTGCACATAATCATGTTATTTAAAATAACCAGAAATTTCTAGAAATTAATTATATATTATATGATAACATAAACTATCAGAATTTAAAAATATTAATTATAAAGAGGAAGAAATGAAAGAAAATTAAAATTTTTAATTCATTTGTTACACATCCATTGATAGTATTATAACTGTAGATATTATTTAAATTAAGACAGCGAAACGGCTGTCATTGAGTTTAAAAAAGCAATTTTTTAAATAAATAGTGGAAGTTTTGTTAAAACTAAGATTTTTTTATTATTCTTAATAAGATGGACCAAAAAGTAAGGGGTAGTACAATCAATTTAATTATTGAAATTATCAATATCTGATCTTTTATTAATAGAGGAAATGTATCAAATTTGATATTGGAGCCTAATTTGAGACAGTAGCCTTCTGGCAGAATGGCTGGTGCCATCTACGTATAATATGCAAAAGTTGAGTCTTTTAGGCCAAACCAAGTCTGCGAGCATGTTTTTTTCGTCAGTTACCACCGAGCTACTGCTGGATCAATTCTTGACTGTCATGGAATGGGTCACAAGTGAGCGCTTCACAAAGTGATTAGATCACTTTATCAAATTTTTCAAACCAAGGCATTTGATTCTATCCTACTGATTTTAGATGGACACTACCCACACACACGCAATATCGAGCTAATAGATTTGGCCAAGCAAAACTACGTAACTATTATCTGCTTACCCCCACACTCTACCCATAAAATGCAACCTCTAGACGTTGGAAACCAGCTGAGTACGGTTTTACCGTATGTTGATGCTGCATTGTTTGGTAAAGCTTACAGTCGAGCTTCTTCCTTCAATGGAAGTATCATCAACTGGCTTGGTACCTTTCAATCGCTATATCTTCAGAGATCACGATTTTGGAATTCATGCATCCACAGCATCAATACAACCATCAACAGAAAATGTAACTCCAGTACAAGATCCGACGTTAGCGCAAGAACAAGAAAATATTGATAATCTTTCATCGTTACTCTTTTTTGGAACAGAAGAACAACGTAAAAATGAAAGAACCCCATCACCTACGAGAACAAAAGAAAGACCACTGCGTTTCCTTACCATCTACAAGTCAAGACAATGTTGAAAATGTTTTGGTATCTCCCACGGAAATTTGTCCCAAGCCGGTACATAGAAAAACTCAACAAAGAAAAAATTCTGGAAAAGCTGCAGTTATAACAACAACTCCCTATAAAGAAGAGCTATTAGAAAGTTCAAAGAAAAAGAAAGCGAGACAAAATAAATCTAAAGAAGTGAAAAAAGATATTGGTAAAATTGATAAAAAAATGAAAATACCGATTAAACAACGAAAAGGTGGTAACGCGAAAACAAAAAACGTTGCAGGTCCAAAAAAAATAAAGAATAAAGCCAAACATACATCATCCAGTTCTGATTCTTGCAGCGAAGAGCCTGTTTTAAAAGACTCCTCATCGGATGAAAGTGGCGGCAGAGACGCTGAATGTATATTTTGTACAGGTCTATTTTCAAAAGATAAAAAAAGTGAAAAATGGGCTAAATGTTTCAGATGGGCCCATGAGGATTGTGGAGAATTGACAAGCTCTATATTGATCTGTTCTTTTTGCGAGGGAAAATGTTTTTTGTGTTGTACCAAATTGGGACCCTATCCCAAATTTGGGAACCAGACTATCTCAAGTTAGGCACCTCAATTTTAAAAGACTCTTCTGTTTCTCGTATGAATTTTTTTTTTAACTGTAAACTTTTTTCGTATGCCTTAATTTAGTTATCGTGATTATAAAACCATTCTAGTGATGTACTGAGTTTATAATATTTATTGTTTTGAAATAAATTATATTTTATTTTCATTTTACAAATGAAGTATCTCAAATTTGGTTTCTTTCCTCTAGAGATATTTTTTTTTCAAATAAAATTGTCACAACCCAAAGAAATTTAAGTTTTCAAGTACTAACTGATGCTGATACACATAATTATACTATCTACGTTTCTCTTCCTTTTATAACAATATTAACTCTTTTTAAAAATGTTTGTTTAAAAAATTTTAAAATTTTAAAATAGCTATAAAAAATGTTAAAAGGGTAGGTAATTTATATCCTAAAATTAAAACACCTTTAACTACATCTGAAAGTTTAAACATTGTATATTCCATTCCGTATAATAACTGTGATAAAATGTATATAGGTCACACCTCTAGAAATTTTTCTGAAAGACTAACTTCTCATAGAAGTGCCATAAAAAAGGTGTTAACTCATGTGCATTAGCTGAACATGTCCTTAGTGACAATCATTATTTTAATTTTAATCAGGCTAAAGTTTTAATTCGAAAAAAAAATGTACAAAAAAAGAGAATTTCTTGAGATGGTATATTATTAAAGATCAGATAATGATAATTTAAATAATATCTACAGTTATATACTATCAAAGAATTAAAAATAAAAATTTAATTTAATTTCATTTCTTCTTTTTTTCTTATTAATATTTTTAAATTCTGATAGTTTGTCATCATGACAACATTTATTCTAAATTAACATTTCTTATAATTTAATTAAAAAAATTATTTAACCTCACGTGTGCTGAAGAAGAAAATAAACATTTTTGAAAGTTCCACTGTGGAGCTGTGCCGAAACATCAAATCTAAAAATAATTTTATAACTTGAGCTTCTGAAGACCAAAATTAACGTTTATTTTCGTACAGATATATATAAAATTTTGATTAAATTGATTGTACTAACCCTTACTTTTTGGAAGTCCATCTTATTAAGGATAATAAAAAACTCTTCGTTTTAACAAAACTTCCAATATTTATTTAAAAATTGCTTTTTTAAAAGACTCAATGACAGCTGTTTCGCTATGAAGCATCGTCAGATTGACATTTAAATTACATTTTGTTTGTTTGTAGCTAGGTACCTGATGTTTAGGTAGTATTAAGGCTAGACCAAGTATGGAAGTAATAAGACATAACAATATTAAAGCCTAGATGTTATTAGCCCTAAGGGATTATCCTGGATGTATTTCCCTCTAAGATCAGTATAACTGTGCAATGATATAGAAAAACCAGGAAAAAACTATATCATGCTGATCTTTACAATAACTTAATATATTTGTGTTACAATTAAGTCGTATCTATGTATAAAATGAAGACTCAATCAAATCAAACACTTTAAAAGTGGAGAACTTCCCAGATTTATTTGTTCATTAACAACTTTTAATTGTGGATCTGCTAGATGTCTTTTTATTTCAAGTTCTTCAAGGAAATCTAAATTTTGTTTTTTATTACAAATGTGTAGTATTTGGATGTCATTGGTGTGAAAGAGTGAGGTTGGATGTTCAAGTAGGTGTTTTGCATAATTTGACTTATCTGGTTGTTTTAATCTATATGCTCTTAAATGTTATCTCACTTCAAAATTTCTTTGTGTTTGACCTATATATACAGCATTACACTTTGGACAATTAATTTTGTAAACACCAGATTTTTTTAATTTAGGTAATTTTGTTTTTACATTTAACAATTTTGTACCAACATTATTTTGTGTTTTAAATGATATTATTGCTGATGTTGCCGAAGATATTATTTTTGATATTTTATTGGAAATACTTCCACAATATGTAATATTTTTATAACTTTTAATTTCTTTAGTTTGTTTAGGAAATATTAGTTGTAGTGCCACTTTCTGTTCTTTTTTATTAATTAATGTATTTATCAAATGAATTGGGTAGCCATTAGATGTAGCTATTTGTTTTATGATATAAATTTCTTTATCAAAGTTAATTTTGTCCATTGGAATTGAAAATGCCCTATGTATCATAGAATTATAAGCTGCTAATTTATGTGTTATAGGATGATTTGAATTATATGGTATGGTTACATCTGTTTGTGTTGGTTTTCTGTATATTGAATAATTTAGTAAATTATTAACTTTTTCAATTTTTAAATCTAGAAAATTAATTGAATTATTTTCTTCAACTTCTAAAGTAAAATTTATTTTAGGATGATATAATTAAAAAATATAATCTAATTGTCGTTCGCTACCTACAAATCCTGCTAACACATCATCAACATATCTATACCAAAATACAATATTGTTTTTATAACTAGAATTAAAGATTTTGTTTTCTAAATTATCCATAAAAATATTTGCTAAAATTGGAGAAATGGGACTTCCAATTGGATGACCCTCATTTTGAATATATACTTTGTTATCAAAAGTAAAATAATTTTGACTAATGCATACATTAAATAAGTCAATTATATCTGATATTATTCCTGGATGGATATTTCTTTCATCTAATATCTCTTTAACTAGAACTATACATTCTTTAGGAGGAATTTTAGAGAACATATTAGTTACATCAAATGATACTAATTTAGTATTATTTTGTAATTTACATTTATTTAATTTATTTATCAAATCTAATGAATTTTGTACTGAATATTTAGATGTGTAACCATAATTATTTAGAATAGTATTAAATACTATTAGTATTAGTACTCAAAACTGGTAGAGACATAAACATGTTCCGTAGAATTTTTAAATAAAATCCCTCTGGTGGTTCTTCTCTCGACAACGTCCTGTTTTCTCATCATTTTATTGTTTATTATGCCTATAGCTTTTTAAGATTTTAAAGGTATTATTTTTGTTGAATGTGAATGAGAATTAAAATTTAGCCAGGTAAGTCAAATTTAGAAGTGACTCAACAAATGGAAAGTAAATGTTTTAATGGGAGATATTTTTAGCATAGTGAAAATTCATAAAGAATTAAGTATTTAAATTACACATTCGGGCGTGAATGTAGATATATCAGAAATATTCTAACGATAAATTATTGAATAGACAGCTCGACCTGATTATTTACATACATTTTGATTGTTGTAATTGTGTTTAAATTGAAAGTTTTTGTTGATTAAAATAAAATCAATATAAATACATAGGGGGTTAGTAGTCATGTTCTATATTAAAAATTAATAGTATTTATTTAAAAACTCGTAGTTCAATAGATGACTAATTTTAAACGATCTAAATAATTTGGCATGTGTAATTTCAGTGCTTTTCAGTCATAAGGGAATAAATATAGACACATTTTTAATATTGTTAGTTAAATGGAAAAAAAGGAAATATTGAAAAGGTATAATTTATTTATATTAGTTGGAATTTTGTATTTAAGTTAATAGATCTTTGAAATTAATTAAAAAATTGGTTCTATGTTAATAAATCGATTGTTTTTATTGGATGAAGAGGCAAAAAAAAAGAAAATTTAATTATTTCACAATAAATTTGTTATTACTTTTCTTAATGAATAAGAAACTGAATTTTCTTATTTATATATTAGTTAAATACCAATAAGGCCTTTTAATTAAAACAAATCAGAGCTTAATTGGTCAGAGAAAAATTATATAAAACAAAAAATTATTTAAAACAAAATATTAAATATAAATCAATAACTATTGAATTATTTTAGAATTTTATTGGTTACCCAATATTATCGCTTATAATTCTCCATTCTGATTGACTGAAAGAAATCTGAAGGTGATCTATAGTTTTCTTCCTTTCAATAAGAACATGTTTGAAGGTTAACGGTACACGTTGGCTCTTAAGCTTGGCTATGTGCCACAAGCTTCTTTTCAGATATATTGTCACACAGTTCAGTGATTTTATTGTTTTTATTATTCTTAATAAGATGGACTTCCAAAAAGAAAGAGTTAGTACAATAAATTTATTTATAGAGCATTCTAATATCTATTTAAATTGTTCTTTAAATTTTACAATTTAAATAAATACATAAACTTTGTTCTAAAATTTGGCAAACTGGGGTGTAACTCAAAGAATGGTGTGAATCGGTGTATATGCCGCTACAGAAGAAAGGCTTTCCAACAGACTGCAGAAAATAAATAATAGTGGTTATGTCACATCTAAGGAAAATTGATAAACAACCGCTTAAAACCTTTTTTACTTTTACAGATTCCCACGAACAGATAGGATTTATGCCGGGAAAAGGAAGGAAACAAATCCTGAATGTAAGACAAATAATTGGAAAAGCATATGAATTTAAAGTAGTCGACACAGAACTTTTTTGTGCTTTGTCGACTACAGCAAAGACATTTGCCTGTGTAAAATGAAGAAATTTGTGGCTTACCTTTAAAAATATGGAGGTACTAAAATAATTAAGTATTTTGCTTAAAAATCTCTTCGACCCAAGGTTATCAACCGGGATAAATGAAGAATACAGGGTTCTGTTTTATATCTCCCTAAACTCTTACATAATAAAGTTGATAGCTCAGAATTATTAAATCAGATTGATTGGTTTTTATGTACCTCGGCTAAATTCTAGGTCTAACACGGTTTTTCTATGCAAGACAGCTTAAACTAATTTATTTATTGAGAAAAAATCTCCAATATATTTTATGTATAGTAATGCAAATAGTAACGCTACTCTCGTTTCCAGGGCATGCGGAAGTGAAGGACAATAATAGAGCCTACACTCTGGCAGGCTTAGCAATGCCAAGGACATCATCTCCAGTTGGAAGCAAAAGGAAAGTCATGTGTACTGGGAGAATACCTACGTATTCTAATTGAACCACTGAAAAGACACTATCGTCTGTGAAAGGACCTCAAGAAGCTTCGTATGAGTGGTACTGATGCAGACTAATCGGCAGAACATATTCTTTGTTACTGCCCGGCTCTGGAAATGAACAGGCTCCCTCGATTGGTTTAATAGAGCTTGAGTCTTAGAACTTTGGACAAAATCGATCTTGCAGGTTTCAGATTGGAGGGCGAATTGTAACCCTTAGGAGTGACCCAAAATAGGCCCGAGTTTGACTACAGTTGAGGGGCGGAAAAGCGCTCCACTTACATCCTACCCTAGGTTAGCTAACGTTTGTGATATTTTATTTTATTTTACTTTTCCACATTTATTTATTTACTTTAGGAGTATAATTTTAATATTGTGTTAATAAATAAATAAAAAATACAAGTTTTACCTTAAAAAATATATTCTTCCGTTATTATTAACCTGTGGTTAATTTCAACCACCCGGAATTTCTGGGCTTAAAATTTCTTATTATGAATCAAAATTAATTATCTGGTCTGCTGATATTAAAAAATCCACTGAGAGCCGAAGGCTATTATTTTTCTTAAAAAACGGTGGCGTCTACTTGAAATGAAAACAAGTACAATCTACACAGATTGCAAAAGGGATCCCAGACTTCTAACGATTTCTGGCTTTATTCCAAAATTTTTAAAAGAAGAAATATTTTAATTTATTTTCTACTTTTACCGGTATAATATGTTTTCGGGAAATTTCATTAAAAGTAGGTATAGATCTCGCTTAAGTTACGAAAATAATTTGCAGCGATTTAAAAGTTTTTGTATTGATTTCGATATCCTGTTAGGATTCAAAAGAGCTACGTGGGCAATCTTCAACCTTTTGTGATAAAAAGAATAAGAAATGAAAAGTTGTGTTTTACTTGTTGTTTTGTTTTTATTTCTATATATTATTTTCTTTTTTTAGTTTAAAATATTCAAGTAAAGTATGAAAAATTGTAAAATAGTATATAAAACAACTATTATAAAAACATCAATTACATTAAAAATATTATTATCATTCAACAGATTGGTAAACAGCTGTTTAGTGGCCTTAAAGATGACAATGTCAGCTCGCACACTTAGTATGTCTAAATTATTAACTATCCAGTATATTCTCCTGACCCAAATAAGTTTCTTATTTGTCCTAGGATCCAGAAATAGTTTTGTGAAGGGCGATTCCAACCACCATAAAAGGTGAAAAAGGTTAAGTGAAAAATAACAAGATGCGTAAAGTGAATTGAAGCTTAGAATAAAGTTCAAAAGAATAACAAAAAGATCACTTATGCTAACCAAGAAGTTATGAAAATTAAAAGAAAAAGGTTAATCAATGAATAATAATTTTTAGAAAAATGGACTTGAAATCCAAGAAGGTAAACAAACTTACATCAATGGTAAATAAAAACATTTTTAATGCCTAACAAATAAAAAGAAGCCTAGGGAGCAACATAATTACAATAAAGTTCATGGTCGTATCTAGGGCGTGGCACTGGCCGCTGGCGCTGGGTCCGCAAGGCACCAAAAAATAGTAGCCACAACAAAAGCCAACTCTGCTTTTCTTCAATAATGTTTCACTATACCGCAAAAGAGGAGCATCAAGAGCAGAAGGTTTAAATAATACATTAGGTGCATATTTCTTCTTCCTTGGTATAGATATAAGTCATTCTGCCTGTTGTTTTCTTGATCAGAATATTATTATTATATTATAATAAATTTTATTACAAATTTCTTCAACAAGCAACTAATTTTCAAATCAAAAACTAAAAAACAATGCATGGAAACAAAACGATGTGCTGAGAATAATAAAAAAACTCTTCGGTTTAACAAAACTTCCACTATTTATTCAAAAACTTATTTTTTAAACCTCAATGACAACAGTTTTGCTAGAATTAGCATCGTCAGATTGACATATTTTTTTAAATAACTAGTGGAAGTTTTGTTAAAACGAAGAGTTTTTTATTATTCTTAGTAAAATGGACTTCCAAAAAGTAAGGGTGGGTACAATAAATTTAATTAAAACGATGTGCATTCCTATTAAACAAGGCTCATACATCCCAACGTAGGGAAAATGCAGTATTAAAGAATATTTTATTGACTTTATAAAGAGTCGCGAAAAAATAGGTAAAGGGCTTGCAAAAAAATCGTGAAAATATTGATAACCGATGGCTTGTATATTAAAAATGTAAGAGGCAGTCTTATGATAATGGGAATAATATGATTGGAAAATACAAGTCGTATCCTGTTTTCACCTTGGGAAGGGAGTGATTTTCAAATCCTCGAAAACTAAGTAGCATCTACCTTAGATTACTCTGAATTGGTAAATATGTTTGCCGAAGTTAAAGCAAGAAAAGAGAGATTTTGAGCATTTTACGTTATTTTTCGGTTAACTTACTAAAAATATTTTTAATTGAACTAATTTTTATTTGAATTGTTGGTAATGGAATTAAAGTGGAAAATTGATTAAGAAAAGAGAAAAGTCGTCAACAACAAAATCTGAGGAAAGAATCATTTCAAAAAGTAATTGTAGAACTTAAGGCACTAGGAGTAATCAGAATATAGAATGGTACAAAACATTAAAAAACTCCTGCTAAATGAAAAAGTACAACAAACATTGTAGGAAGTGTTGTAATTCTGAAAAGAAGTAACGAGGAAGTATCACATCAGGAAATTAAAAAAACAAAATAGACATAATGCATAATGCATACGTCAGATAAAAAACATGTGAATTAAAAAAAAAGGTTTGAATGTCTAGGAACAACTATAGGAAAACTAGCACAGAAGAAAATAATTCAAAATAGAATATAAGAGAACAAATCTATGCGTTTAATAGATTTCTAAGGAATCTAAGATTATGTGGTTATTGGCAAAATATTGTAGCATTTAAAAATTTCAAACTTTAATATCTTTTTAGTGAATCCAATCAAAATAGTGTCTTTATCTTATAGTCATCTTTGAAATATAGTGTTACTTCATTACAATGATTCTTCTTTTGTATTTTGTAACTGTTTCATAGGCGAAAATCCCATTCAATATGTTGTACTGTTTTATCTTAAATAATTTATTTGTTTTTTTTATTTGTTTACATTTAAGTTTGCATGCATCAGCTGATATTCTTCTTTTCGGCCATATATTATACTACCGCCACTAATAAATATTATATGAGACTACAGCCATTATTATAGTTACTTTAATTCCTTTTGAGGTTGCCGTTATAAATCTGTGATCTGTGGTATACGGTCGATATGAGGTTTGCACTCTATCTCACGATTGGTTGTGATAATAACGTGACATATCCGCTAGGGTTTTGAGGTTATCTTTTGGATTGTGTTTTGGATTTCGGTCCTTTTGATAGCCGGATTTGGTAAGGGCTCCTTTACTCCGTTACGAGGGGGACCATATGCCCGTTCAGGCGTAAGCAGCCGCCCATGTGGTAGTGGCCGTGAATTGTTCTTCGAGCTGGAGTACCTGCTTTTACGAAGGTGAGTTAGGTTTTCATTTCTTGAGGAAACGTTGTACCTATATTTTCGAACACGTTTATGACTTAATTTTTTTGGCTAGGATTTTTTTGCACTGGTATGCTGGCATTAGGATCCATTCCGATTTTTTGAGTGGTATTTTCAGTGGTGGAAAAAAGTCTGTAGGAAAGTTTGTACCTTATAAGAAGGTGATTTGTTACTATTTTTTATATTGAAATTTTAACCATTTATAAATCATGACTGAAACCTACGTTTCTTTTTATGATAGGGTCCCAGTACACGACAGGAGCTCCACCTAGCACCTTCCTAAGACAAAGCAACCTCTAGTCGGAAAATAAACCAAAAGGGGAATCCCTGAGTCCTCTACTGTTTTCTTTATTTTTGTCAGATATTGAGGATTTTTTTAGATCTGCTGGGCACACTGGTATTAATATAGATAGACATCATGATATTTTACTTCTGTTATATGCCGATGATATAGTAATACTAGGAGATTCTCCCATTGATATAAGCCGTAAATTGAAAACGCTAAAATTATATACCGACACAATCAAATTAGAGGTGAATACAAAAAAAACTTAATTAATGGCATTTTGTAAAGGTGGCTATAACGATAATTATAGTTTTAAATTCAAATATGACAACGAATATTTAGAAATAGTAAAACATTTTACAAAGAGAGCAGTATCTAGGACTCTTCAAAGTACAGGTGCTGTAATGAATATAATGTGTCGTTCTAAATTACATTCTTGGAACGCTCGATTGGAACTATATAACTCTATAGTATTGTCCTCTCTAACATATAGCATTGGAATCTGGGGATTACGGTATGCTGATCTACTTGAACAAGTACAGGTAAACTTTTTCAAAAGGTTACTATGTTTGCCTTTTTGCACTCCTAACTATATCGTAAGAGTAGAAACGAACACCATAAAGTTAAGTTACCTTATATTTAAATCGGCGTTGCTGTGGCTAAATAAAGTAAAGGCTATGGATGATCATTCACTAACCAAGCAATGTTTTCTAAGGATAAAGGCTCTTAACTGTCAACAAGCAAAATATAATTTCCTGAGTCAACTAAAACAGTTTTTTGACTATGCTAATTGTAACCATCTGTGGTTAGAATTCTTACACAGCAACTCTAAATGCCTTATAAATAAAATTTTAAAATGTTACAAAAACAAATTAATTGCTGAAGATAAGCAAAGAGTAGTTAATTCTTCATATCCTTTGTTATACAAACATCTGCATTTGTCTGAGAATACTTCTTATTTACACAGAACCTGTCCGATATATATAACTAGAGTGATATCCCAAATTAGGATGAGCAACTTAAATACTTTTAAGATCATTTACAAAAATATAAAATATACCTACCATTGACATGAATGCCACCTGTAGTTTGTGTAACCTTCAGGAAAGCGAAACTTTAATTCATTTGTGGTCGGAATGTCCAATATATAATGGATTAAGAAAAAACTGTATGCTTATAATTCCTAAATCAATAATTGAGTTGGCAGATCTTCTGAGCACAAATGATTTCAGCAAGCTGACCAAGGTTGTAAATTATTTTCTCAGTATTTTAAAGCAAAGAGCTTTTGCTTTAGAAGAGTAAACATTTTTTTTTCTTTTTTGTCACTTGTTTCCATTTTTTTTTCTTTATGTTTAATAAGTATACTGTTCTTGTGAGTATAAATATAAGATAATAATTGCATTGTAATGTACTTATATGTTATATTTTTGATTATTTGTACTCTGAACCTCTTGTAATAAGAATTGTAAATTCTTTAAATACAATAAAATATCTATCTATCTATCTATCTATCTATCTATCTAAGTAAACCAAAAAAATTACATATCAGCTGTCATTCATCACTTTCATACAACCTTCACATGTCCATTTGTCCAGAATATTAGTTTAAGTTTGGGGATAAGGGGAAATTTGTAGTCTACATGTTCAGAAGATTTAGTTAATTACGCCAAGCAGTTGGAGTTGGATCTGGGAAGTAAATGAAACTCTAACACTGGTTTTCTTTAGTTTATAATATTTCACAATTTTATTATCATCATTTTCTGTATAAATAAGATTTATGTTGTCATTTGAGTTAAATGTTTAGTGTACACCAAAAGTAACGTTACTTGAGGACATATAGACATTACCACCTCAACTTAGTTCAAATAGTGTGTGTTTTTTCTTTGGACCATGGTATTGACTTTCACATTTTAGGATTAATATAATTTAAGATTATTAACTTCATCAGGGTTGAAATAATGCATATGTTTTTTGACCATGGTATTGATTTTCACAATATAAATTTTTAATTAATTAATAAAATAGAATTGGTATAATAATTATTTTGTCTCTCACATTCTAGACTTCTAATGACAGTTTAGAAATCACTACTCTAAGAATTTCACACATATTTTTTATTACAAAAGGTATTCGAGCCATTTAAACTTAAAAATGATTTTCTTTATCACTTCTCATTTCTAACAGATATGTACAGCTTAGATCTTGTAATAAACAGGTTTAAAAAAGTTTCGAGTTTTATTTATGAGATTTTGGAATGCTAAATTTGTGAATGACTAATAAGGTTACTTCAGTTTACTTAGACCTACATCATTCTAAAAAATTAAAGTGGCGCTCAACAAAAAGAAAATATAAAGGTTTTACTTATATTTGCTTTAAAATTTTTTTTGTAATACCAGTTACCCATAGTGCCTCCAGACGTACAGCAGCCGGAGCAAAGTGTCATATTTTTTTCCATCAGAAAATAGAGGGTACAATATTGTATTATATGTTAATAGATAAAAAAGAGTCACTTACTAGAGTAGCAATTTTTCGTTGGGACAAATCAACTACAAGAAATTTCTAAGTACATTTTTATCCCCCCATGTTTATTACACACTGTGTAAACATAAAATAATTTCAATCCTTTTTTTGCAACGATTCTGATGCTCCCAATCTAAAAAGTAAGATTCTTTATAATTTTGTTTTTATAAACAGTTCTTTTTTAATAAAAGTGCAAATATTTGTATATATTTATGAAATTCGAGAATACTAAACTAGAATTCCACTCTGTGAAAGTCCATCTTATAACGAACATTAAAAAATAAAACTATTTAATAAAACTCTGTTTTTTCAAAGTAGCTAGGTACCTGCTGTTGATTAGGTAGTGATAAGAATAGACCAAGTATGGAAGTAATAAGACATAATAATATTAAAGCCTAGATGTTATAAGCCTTAAGGGATCATCCTGGATGTCAATCTGAAGGTGCTAATCTTAGCGAAACAGCTGTAAAAGAGTTTATAAAGCTATTTTTTAAATAAGTTTTTTTAAAATGTTTTATTTTTCAATATTCTTAATGGTAAAATGTATATACAATAAATGATTTTAGTGTTATTTTAAGGCATAATCCGTCAATGTTAATTTCCTTATCTTCTTCTCCGTATTTCCTGTATGTTTAGTGAAGTTAACTTTTTTTAAATTATTTTTATACTTATTTAAACTAAATCCCTTTTATTTAAGCTAACTTTAGTCCTCTCAGGCCATCAGATATGTTATGATTTAATTGGGTGCCTCTCTACATAAAGAAACTGTCCTAATTTTATATTTCTAGCTTCATTATAATATTTCAGACCTATGAACAGTTATTTAACTTTGACTTTACTTGGAGGCGTTACTATATACATTTTTTCATTAAAATTATTACAAAATGAAAAACGAGGTAGTAAAAGATTATATTTTGACTATATTCGCTTCGTTTAGTACTGCAGACTTTACTAATAAAATCTTCCCTCGGTAAAAGACTACTTAAACCGTACGGCGTTTTCAAAAAACGGGCTTCGTCATATAAAATATAATCCGCACGATATACTTAACATAAAATTTTCGTCGAAACAGTCGAAAGTATAACCTAAATGGAAAATATATGTAAAGATGTTTATAGATAGGCCGTAAAAAAACCACATTTTCATGCACCTACAGGTACCTTAACCTGAATATTCGCCTTTAAAAAAAAACACATGAATAAATTGGTCGATAATTTTATATTTTTGTAGAGAAAGTTCGCTATTCCATTATTATTTTTCACTAAAACGTTTTAGTAGAAGAAATACGCTATCGGTATTCAATGGAAATAACCTTAGAAGCCATGAATTATTTTTTTAGGGAAAATATAGAGGTAAGCTTTTTAAGAAAACCTCTCCAGTCAAGTATGCTAAGAATTCCCCTAAAAATTTTCGGAATAAAATAAAACTCAAGTACATAAATCTCCGAGAGTACTCAACGTTATTCGATTTTCCACAATGTTCTAAATATCCTCAGGAGACAGACCTGTAGGATAGGCCAGTTTCGTTGATATTCAAAGAACAGTATTTTAGGAACGATTCCAAACACTAAATCTTACAATACATAAAATATTTGAATAAGTGTTAGTTCTGTTAACTTTCTGTTCTGTTCTGCTAACTTAAAACCATTATTTTTAACATTATAGAGGAACGTTACAAAAGGAAAGACTTAATGTCAACCCATGCAGAACAATTTTTATTCCGATCAACAGATGCTGATACCCTCTGGCCACAACAATAAAAAAGTAAAATTTCCAATGAAAATAAAAATTAATTAACCTGACTGTACAGTCCATATGCATGGAATAAATTCAATTTTAGCGTCATTATGTACTATGTAAAGAAAACCTGAAACAGGTCGATTTATATTTTTAATTATTACTGAGAATATTACTTTTTTGAATTTCTTTCACTGCAATTCATAAAAATGGTTATATTAATAGAAATGCATTGCAGAAATGCAAATTAACGTTAAAAGACATTTTTATTTAAGATAAGGATGTTGCCAAGACGTTCGCGGTGAAAATTTTGAACATCTACTTCATGGAAATTCATATTTTTTAATTAAATATTATTTGTCAGATATTTTTTGCAATAAATTTAAAAACAATGACATTTTTGGTTAGGTTAGGTTAGGTTGACATTTTTGGAAAGAGAATGAAGAGATCTTTCAAACAATAAATTTATTGTACTAACCCTTACTTTTTGGAAGTCCATCTTACTAAGAATAATGAAAAACTTTTTGTTTTAACTCAACTTCCAAGTTTAATTGAAAAATTATGTTTAAAATCACAATTACAGCTGTTTCGTTGTAGCTAGGTATCTGATGTTGATTAAGTAGTTTAGGCTAGACCAAGTATGGAAGTAATAAGATATAACCATATTAAAGCCTATATGTTATTAGCCCTAAAGGATTATTATTATTGCATTGTTATACTGATCTTAGAGGGAAATGCATTCGGGATAATCCCATAGGGCTAATAGCATCTAGGCTTTAATATTGTTATGTGTTATACTTGGTCTAGCCTTAACTACTTAATCAACATCAGGTACCTAGCTACAAACAAAAAAAAATGTAACTTCAATATGACAATCTGATGATGCTAGGTTATAGCGAAACAGCTGTAATTGTGATTAAACCTAATTTTTCAATTAAACTTGGAAGTTGAATTAAAACGAAAAGTTTTTTATTATTCTTAGTTTTAAACAATACATATCACAAGCCCATACTTCCCCTATAAAAAATTGGGGGTTGTCTGTCACTCAAAAGGGGTTAAAGGCAAAGATCACGTGTCCGGAATTTTTTATAAATATGTACAGTAACAGAAATAGCGAATTGATCCCCTTTGACTTCTCCACACTGTATATTATGTCATAAAGTGGTGCTAATATATCAAGTAAAATACAGATAACTAAAAATGTTCTCCAACTACATTACATTTAATATTAATAACGATAACAAAAGAGCTTACAATCATTTACAATAAATTTATTACTATTAACAAAATTAAAAACAAAAAGTTAGCACACTAACAAACCCTATTGTATCCTATTATTACTGGAAGTATTTAATGAAAACATGTTTGTTCGTTGATTCTGTCAATAATACATCCAAATATATTATGCTTTCAATCATAGATTTTGATGGCCGAGGGTTGTTAGTTAATTGATATTTATACTGAAATGGAAGCTGTGCATGCTAACCAACCAGTGCAATGTTTAAAAAGAACAGTAAAAGTTGATAGTCGCCCACTCCGTCAAGTTATTGATTTGGGAAGCCTTTAATCATTTAATCAACTTGTTCATAAAGACCTGTTTCGGTATAACTGGTGCCGTTAACAGAAAATATTTCAATATCAACGTATTTATTGTTTATTTAAACAATGGGACTCATATCCTATGGATAATGAATATTTCTTTAGTATTTATTGAATAATTTTCAATGAACAACCGGAGATACGTTGGTACAATTGTTTTAAATAACGCAGATCTGTATCGTGAAAATGAATTAAAACATTATGTTTGTTATTGTACAGCCATGCATTGTTATTAACGTTGATTTGGTAAAGTAGACAAATTTAATATTCATCAAGCTTTTCGATGTGTGCAATATCTGAACTATTGTTTAAAAGCTATCGTTGACAAAATCATAAATAAAACGAGATTAATATTGCTATTCAATTTAGAAGTTAGCTTATATTTTGTAACAAAATACCACTGCGGGAATTGATTATATTAATATATAATGATATGTACATATTGTAATCCACGGGGATTTAAAACCTGCAAATTTCAAAGTTAATATAGCACTTCTAGTTGACAATTATTAATTTCATTAATTAAATTGTTCCGTATATTACCAAATTTGTCGATCAAATTTTATCCTGGAGTGTTTTGTACGAGAAACTCTCTGCAAAGGAATTTTGTTAAAGTTGATTTAATTATAATTAATTTGAATTTTGCAGGAAGTGAAAAACACTTACAACAAAAAAAAGGCATAAAAATGATCATACGAAAATGAACAAAACGAAAATACTAAGTGGGGAACCAATGAACTAATACCCAGATAACAATAGACAATACATTAGAACAATCTAAAGATTTTAAATATTTAGGAGACCACTAGACCATACAGGAAAACAGAATGCAGGAATTTACGAAAGAAAATAAAATAAAAACATATTATTCAATGAATAAAAAATTTATTAAAAACAGAGAAATCTCGATGCAGTTAATATAAAAAGTTTGTAATACAATATTCAGATCAATAGTAACTTACGGATGCGAATCATGGAACCTAACAAACAGTCAAAAAAGCAAAATATAATCCATAGAAAAACAATACACAAGAAAAATAAAAGGAAAAACTAGATTAGATAGAATATGAAATACACAAATCAGAGAAGGACTTGGAGTGCAACCAATAACTAAATTTATCGAATAACGACAACGAAGGTGGTAGAGATACTTATAACGAATACCGAAAGAGAGACAAGACAAACAAATATATGAAGCAAAAGTACAGATAAAAAGAAAACGAGGAAAACCTATAACTACTTGGTACCAGAGCGGCATGGAGAAAATTTGTGAACGAATAATAAAGAAAATCTCGACCCCTAATGTTTAAATGAGATTGGATTAAATATATATTGCTTTGCTGCATACAACAATTCTTTATGTTTTACTTGTTGATTTACTACCGTTGTCTTAAGGTAAGTATTTTCAGACGAATAATAAATTGGTGATATCAATAAAATAATTTTTTCCACTGCAGTCCTATAAAACATTAATTATACATGTGCTTCCCCAAGTATGTTGCCTATTATTGAAAGATTTTTCATTTTTTTTGGTTTGTGATTAATTTGTTTTGACGACTTTTTTGACGAGTCAAAAAAATTTCCTTGAAAATCTTTCTTTTTCACTCAAAATCGGAAACGGGTAAAAATTGTCAAATTTTTTAAAGCTATCCAAATCTAAATTTAATTTCCAAGAAAATTATGGTTAAAATTTTCCGATCCAATCATCCCCAAAAATTATGAAATTTCACTAAAACCCAACAGAACCCAGGCGGTAAAAAATATCGAAATGAAACAAAAACAGTTATCTTTGGATCATCTACATCTACTTTTTTCAAGATATTATAGGCCTTTTCGGCATCGAAAAAAATTTTTCGACATGTTATATTTCTCTATGGTGAAGACGTTTAAACTAAGTATTGATAAATAGACAAATATTAAAAATATTCGTGCTCTCAAAAAAATTTCCGGAAATAATTTAAGCTCTTGTGATATTATAAGTGAAAATTTTTCATTTTACCCCCTCTGCAATCAAAACAATTTTAAGATTTTTACATTTTTCAAATTTGAAGGATGATAAAATGTATAAAATAAGCCCGTTAAAATATAAATTAAACAATATAATTTAAGTATAATATTTTATCCTTATTTTTAGAATACGAATGGCCCTCGGGCCCTTCAGCCTAATCAGGCCTTTTCAGTAGCACAGTATGTGCACCTACTGGGGTTTCCCCATCTTCTTGGCCTGGTTGTGTCTACCAATCCAATGCGATTTATGTGTTGAATCTACAATGCCCTATCGGGAGCCCAACCAGGATCCTAATTGTTTCCTATTTCCATACTGCCATCTTCAAATTTTTTTTTTTTGCTTACTTTATACGTTTATTTTCTTGAAATTGTTCCAAAAATTTATAGACCCCTTAAAAATTCTTAAAGCTAGCCAATGAGTTTATTATTTGGTGTGATTACAGAGGTTCCTTTGGCTTAGTTTATTTGTTCATTTTTTTACATCTTCCTAATCTTTATATACCCCGTTAATGTGAGCCAATAACTTTATTAATTAAAATAATAAAGATAATTTACCTAGTAAATATTTTTATCAAATTTTGTTTTCTTTTTACGTTATGATTTTTGTTATATTTTGATCCCCTTTAAAAAGCCCCTTCATAAGTTCAAATTTCTCCCAAAACTAATCAGATACAGATTTTTACATAATCGATTTTTGGTGAAAATTTCTTAAAAATCCTTTGAGCGCTTTTTTTTTAAATCGTTCACCTCACACACACGCACACGACATTTTTTCGATAACATGATATCGGACCTCCAAATCGGACAATTCGTTCAATATCTCAATGTGGAAATTTTACAGTATTAGGATACTTTCAGAAATCAATTATATTGCGTAATATCTTACAGGATATGTATAATTGAAAAAAAGTAAAGATATCCTATTAACAGTAAACAACTAAACTTTTGAAGGAAAACTTCCACTATTTATTCCAAAATACGTTTTTAAATCCAATGAGAACTGTTTCCCTAAAAACTAGCATCGTCTCAACATATTACCGGAATAACTACCCCGGCGTCTGTCCGCGAGCTTATTGCTCTGACTGGACGCTGATGAGTAGTGGTAAAGAGGGCGCCACATTACGGATTTAAATTTACTGCTTTTTAAAAAATTCCTATAGCTAGACGAATGGGAATAAAGAGGTAAAATTTAGCAGACGTAACCACTTTTTCATTATCTAGGGCTGTGTGTATGGATTTTATAAACAAGTTTTTTTTTAACAATCTTCAAGCTTGTATTTCAATTATTTTAAAAGACTAATTGTTATGCATACACACAGCCATCAAAAAATACCCATATTTTAACATCCCCAAATTTAAAGCCTAAATCTCTAACGGTTTAAAAGACGTGATTTTTCATTATGTTCCTCCCTAAATAAAGTAGTTTTTGTAGAGAACAGTTCAAAAAATAATCCCGTCCTGTAATATTTTACTAGATAAGTTTTTATTTCCCACACTCAATTTTTTTTATTTAAGGCAAAACTACTAAACCAAACTAAATATGATAAAATTATATTTTAGTTTGTTTTCGTATTTTTGCCAAATAAAACAGTTTCCGTGGAGACTAAAAATTTATCGATAAAATTTTAACTCGTGTTATTACCTTTGATAATTTTTTTCACCTGTCAAAATATCACCGTTTTGTGATTTCATCCAATGAAACCTCTTAAGCTTCAACGTTCTGTGCTAAATGCTCGCCAATCATTTCGTTTTGTACTGATGAAACCACTAGTCGTTTTACCAGTAATAATAAAATCATGTAATTGTCAAAAATTCAATAACAATATTGAAGAATTAAACAGCGAAAATAGTGAAAAGTAAAATATTGAAAATTAGTGAAAAGATAACTATAAATTATTAAATAAAGTGGTTTTTGAACAGCATGGTTCAGAAAATAATCTTCTCAAATACCATTCGTCCTCAAAATTTTTTCTAGATAAATTTTTATTTTCTAGACTCAAACTTTTTTTATTTTAGGCAAAGCTACTTAATCAAACTGAATAAGATAAAATTACTAGTCCTATGGACTTTCAGTTTGTTTTCGTATTTTTGCCAAATAAAAAAGTTTTCGTCGAAACTAAAAATTTATCGATAAAATTTTAAGGACTCGTGGTATTACCTTTGATAAAACTACAGTTTACCTAAATGAAGAAATCGAAGAAAAAATATATTGTGGAATATTTTTAAATTTCGTTTAATTTTAAGATTTGTAGTTTTACTTATTGTATATTATATATAATCATTAAGGTAAATATTTTCTGAAAGCTTTGGTTTGACATATTTCTACAACTTCCTATATTTTACTAACCTGCATTTAATTATGGATATGTTATTAAATAATTCCTTAAAAACGTCAGAAATTAAATGAATTAATGTTAGTTGCTCAATTATTTTTTTCTTAAGCTTTTACATTAGGTAGGTACTTAATACAAATCTTGTCCAAAATCACTGTTTATTTTGTAATTTTTTCTGTAAATACCAACAAATTATACATCGATACAAGATGAGGTAAATAACTGATTATGAGATAAATCTAATAGTTGGGTATGGCACACTTCCTAGGTGTGAGTGGCAGCCATTTACTTTTTATTCTTATCTTAAATTATAATCTATAATTTCCTGTTAAACAAGCAAAGCGTGTCAAATAATTACATCCTTTTCTTGTCTCGGCACGAGAAAAATAAAGCAAATAGCCAGAACTATTTTATTAATATTTATATTTTAGGTGCATTAAAAATCCATTATTCTATCAATTAAACAATGTGCTTGTGCATAATTCCAAGTTAGAGCCTTTTTCCGTACAGTTGTCCCAGCCACTAAAACACTATTTTTTTACCATGAAATATTAGCAAATAATAGATTATGTTTTAGGTTAGAAAATACATTTTTTATAAAAATGTATCGCTGAAAATTCAATTCAAGACAAATTACTCAGGTACTGTCAGAACATATTATTAAAGTTAACTGTTATCGTGGAATTGGTAAAGGAAATAAGTGAATTTATTAATAAATTTGCCGTTTATGGAGAATAAATTAGTTGCAATGTAGAGTAGATATATAGTTAAAACATACATCATTACCAGTTCAGTCACAGCTAGAATTCGATATGTGAGTAAAAACAATATTATAGATGCAGATAAAAGAGCACTGCGAAGAAATATAAAAAATAATTGACATTCCATATATCCAAGTAATTCACATGTCCTGGGCAGCCTACAAACTGGGATTTTGCACAAGGTGAATATTTTTTTGATAAAAACAATAAATTTAATACAGGATAAACATTTTTTCTGCTAAATTGTTTCCGATTGATAATTTTATTTAAGCCTAAAGAAAAGTCACTTGAATAATCGTCACTGCAAATTTATATTTTAGGTGCAATAAAAATCCATTATTCTATCAATAAAACAATGTGCTTATGCATGATTCCAAGTTAGAGCCTTTTTCCGTACAGTTGTCCCAGCCTTGCATTTGGACAGCATCAGTTATGGGGTGGGAAAACATGTAGGTACGCCAAGAGGTAGGAAAACATTATCAAAGGAAATGCGAATAATTTAAAAGAATTCCTATTGCCACTCATGGAGCAGCCAGCAGCTCTTTAAAAGAGCACTAAAATGGATGGAAGATAACAAAAAAACTTTTGAAATGGCTGTCCAGTAGCCCCGATTCATCTCGTCGAAATATTGTGTCATACAATCAAAAAAACGTTGCGAGCACATCCTTCCAGAACAATCTCTAAACTAAAACAAAGGCTTTGGGAGAAATGGGATTACATCTAATTTTGCAGACCTGCTTAATACTATACAAGCATAGATGTATATATTTTTTTTATATAATGCTCAAAAAAATTGTGTACACCAAACATATTAGCTTCTGTAAACAAAACTAAACATTAAACGTAAGAGGAATATTTCTTATTGATAGTTTACACTCCGATTACTCCAACTATTAGAAATATATTAGAAACTTATTTTTGTACTCAAAATGAGGTGAAATTTACTTTAGATAATGTGATATATATAGTAGGTATAGTATTTAAGAAAATGTGCATTGTAGGAAAGAATTAGGTTTAAAGATGAAAAAAATAAATGTATTGTACTAACCCTTACTCTCTCGAAGTAATAATAGATAACTAAAGTTCGAACTAAACTTTTAGAATATACATCTAAATATTTAGAACAAAATTTATTAGATTTGACACATAAATTAAATAAATATAATTTACAAAATAATACTAAATTAGTATCGTTTGACGTAACTAGATGTTCTCTAGAATACCTCCTGAAGAATTTATAGTACTAGTTAAAAAGCTATTAGGTGAACGAAATATCCATTCAGGTATAATATCAGATATAAACTATCTATTTAATATATGCATCTGTAAAAATTATTTAACTTTTGATAATAAAGTATATATTCAAAATGAAGGTCTTCATATGGGAAGTACTATCTCCAATTTTAGGAAATATTTGTATGGAATATTTAGAAAACAAAATCTTTAATTCTAGATATAAAAACAATATTGTATTTTGGTATAGATATATGATATGTTTTGCAGGCAGCGAACGAGAGTTACAAATTTTTTAAATACATTATCACCTTGCATCCTAAAATTAATTTTTTTTAGAAGTTGAAGAAAATAATTAAAATAATCTTCTAGATTTAATAATTGAAAAAGTTAATAATTCACTAAATTAATCAATATTCAGAAAGAAAAAAACAGATGTAACCATACAATATAATTCAAATCATTCTATAACACATAAATTAGCAGCTTATAATCCTATGATATACTAAGTGACAGGGGGCGTCCAGAGCCCCTTGTTCTTTGCGTACGACCTTCTCGAAGCCATGCCTGACAACACCTCTACCGTGTCTACACTTCTTTGCACTCTAACTGCAATTTTTCGAAAATAAAATCCAATCCAACAAATAAATTCACCAAATTTTATTAAAACAAAATGATTTAAACTGAATGTTTGGATTTTTATATAAATAAAGCATTTTAAATTCCAATGGACAAAAATAACTTTTTTAAAAAATTGATATTATAAAACAAATAGCTACATCTAAGGGCCAATAGCTTTTTAAGTAGAACTATACATCTAATGTCTATTCAATTTATTTGATAAATTAATTAATTAATTAATTAATTAATAAAAAAGAACAGAAATAAAGTGTCAAATTGGCACCACAACTAATATTTGCTAAATAAACTAAAGAAGTTAAAAGTTATAAAAATATTATATATATGCTGGAAATATTTCCAATACAATTTTAAAAAGCATTATTATCATTTAAAACACAATATAAGGTTGGTACAAAATTGTTAAATGTAAAAACAATAATAAGCTTTATTGTCAAAAATTTGTGGACAAAGCTGTTTAAAAAAAAGCAAATCACATAGAACAAAATACACTAAAACAGTAATACAAGAGTATCTATAAGTAAATAAAACATAAAACAAATAAACCAATATAAACATTGCGAAAGGTCAGTTAAAAAAAAAATAAATAAAAAATAATAAAATAAATGCTTTATGTATACATTATGCAATGAGAATGATAAATAATAAGTAATATAAAAAAATTAAAATTAAAAATTTTAATTTAGTCAGAGTACCAACAAAAAAAAACAAACAACAAAATAAATAAATATCACAAATTACCCTTCCAGTGCGTGAGATGGTCCCAAATAATTCATGTAAAAAAGTCGTCAACTGCATACAAAGCTCTCTCTACCAAGTATAATTTTAAAGCGTTACGAAATGCGGACTTTATTTCCAAGGGTAGATTGTTGCGCATTTTCGTAGCGTTATAAAAAATAGAGCTTTTGATTAGTCCCGTGCGAGGTTTTGGTAAATAAAGGTCATACTCTGCACTTCTGAGAGGGTAGTTATAAGATGGTCTGTCTGAGACTTCAGGTAAATGTTTCCGAATTAAGGAAATGGATTCAAAGATAAATAGGGATGAAAGTGTTAATATTTTATGTTTTTTAAAGAATTCCCTACAGTGAGTTTTACTGCTTAGTTTCAGCGTATACCGAACAGCTCTCTTTTGTAATTTAAAAATACGTTCAAATTGAGACACACAACATGTACCCCAAAAAAGAAGTGCATATCGGAGATGTGACTCGAAGAGGGCAAAATAGACTGTTTTGGAAGCTGAAAGGTGAAGCTCCCTAGATATTGTTCTCAGTGCGTAACAAGAAGAGCTTAGTTTTTTGACAAAGCGTCAATGTGTACATCCCATTTTAGAGAGCTGTTAACGACTAGTCCCAAAAATCTCAAGGACCTCTATAGTGGTATTATTCAACATAAAAGGTTGAATTGCAGATGTTAGAATCACACCATGATTTGATGATGGTTAAGTCATGTGAAACGATTCTATGCAGTTCGGTGATATCCGTGTGACTCCAAGAAAAGCTAGTGTCATCTACGAATAAACAAATTTTTCCGCCGATGCTGAAGTCAGCAATATCATTGATAAATAGCAAAAACAATATAGGACCCAATACCGAACCTTGTGGAACCCCATATTCTATGTGCTTGCATGAAGAACTTAATTCATCAACTCGTACAAGCTGCAGTCTATCACTAAGAAAGGACTCGAACCACCTGATCGAGGTGCCTCTAAATTCATAATACTGCAATTTTTTAAGTAGTATTTTATGATCCACGCAATGGAAAGCTTTTGAGAAATCACAAAATATTGTAGCTGTATAGTGTTGATTGTTTAAGCTGGAGTAGACATTATTAAAAAGAGAAAACATTGCATCATTTGTGTATTTACCACTTAAAAATCAAAATTGATTTTTAGCTAGAATATTGTATTTAACCACAAATGAAAAAAGCCTTTTTTTTACCAACCTTTCAATGATCTTGGATAACGTAGGAAGAAGCGCGATTGGGCGATATTTAGAAACTTGATCTTTATCACCTCCTTTATGCAAAGGAATGATTATGGCTGACTTAAAGCAAGTAGAAAAAGTACCAATTTGGAACGACTCATTAATCAAATTTGTTAGAAGATCTAATACACAGTCCGGCAGATTTGCGAACATTTTGAGGGAAAGCCCATCTACTCCAGATGCGGATTTGTTTTTAATGTCTCGAATTGTACTACGAAGCTCTTCTGTTATCACAGGTGAAAAAAAGAAACTGTTTAAGTTCTCATTAACATTTGGTAAATAGGAAAGTGGATCAATAGTGGAAGTTATAGAATTAGTTAAGTTTTTGGCAACATTTATGAAGTAATTATTTAGGCTCTCCGGTGAAGTAGGAATAGTGCTGAGCGACGAAACTTTATTTCTTAAATCATTAACTATGGCCCATGTTTCCTTAGTAATATTTTTGGATCCACTCAGTCTCCTATTATAGTAGATGTTCTTTGCAGCTTTTATAGTAACAAAATTACTCAAATTAAAAAATCTGGTCATTACAAAAATAGTTGTCCAAAATGTTATGTAAATTATTTAATATATTAAACATTTTTATATTTTATTGTACCAACCCTTACTATGTGAAAGTCCATCTTATTAAGAACAGTTAACAATAATATTAAACAATTAATTTTCTTGTTTTTAGCGAAACAATTCAATTTAAAAACGTATTTCTTGAATAAATAGTGGAAGTTTTGTTCAACCGTTTAGTTTTTTTATTTTTCTTTATTTTTATCTTTATAATAAAGTAATATTTACTAGGCTTTCTTATAGTTTTAAAAATCTTTAGGGGGTTTTCTATAAAATCAAGTTAAATTTGTAAAACACATTATAGGGTCATATATAAACTTAAGAAAATTGATAAACGTGATATCATGTATGAGATAATACTGCTAATATGGGTTGATTATATACTATAATTACTATTACGCATAATAAAGTTGTTATTGTTAAAAAAACTTTGATGTCGCCCTTTTTGTTTATTTAGTTTGGAAACTGTTCTGCATTTTTCATTTGGCTATTACCATATGCACTGAACCATATGCACAAAGTTATTATTCCAAGGTATATTGGCATGTCGAATTAAAATTCTTATCACTGTAATACTTAGTACGGAAAACGATATTTAAGAGAATCGACAGGGTGTATGAGATAGAAAATTGCAATCAATACAAGACGTGTCAGGAGTTTGTTATGTTCACCGGGGCGTAAAATTGTTTACCAGTTTTTCAATATCGATATTAGACTTCCGCCGTCTCTTGTACGGAATATCGTGTTTTTCGTTTAAGCGAATAGACAATCTCTATATTTTATAAACCGTCTAACAGCCAAGCCATTCGGACATTTATTGTTGCTTTAACCATTATTAGATGCATGAAGGTATTACTTTGAATATAAAATAGTATTTTAGTGAAATGGCAGATTTAAAACTGACTACTTTGTTTCTCTGAGTAAAATGAAAAGGTATGCCATTTAAAAAAATGTAGAGGAGAAATGTAATTTAATTAAATGATTTTAGTAGGAATGTTTGCAAATGGAATTAAGTATTTTCCAAATATTTGGGATAGGGCAAAATAAAAAGGATTAATCTACTAAATATTTGATGGGAAAATTACCTCCAACGTTGCCGTATCTATGCCCAATCTACCCATTACCTTATAGAACATGTATATATCTTAGTGGATTAATGGATATTTATCTCTGGCAATAAAATAGTTTTATCCCGTTCTAGAATGTAGTGTAAATATTAATACTCCTTTCGTAAGAAAAGTGTCTTGGAGGAACAACCTTTTCTAAACAATTTAGAATAATAATTCTTTTTCCCATATTAGTCAGTGTAATTAAGATTTTTGTCTTTCCTATTTTACTGTTCTTCCATTTTATTCTAACCCTAGCTACTTTTATTCTCTTTTATCTTTCTATTCCTGTGTATTTTTATTTTATTTATTTTTTGAGGACTTTTATGTGTTTCCAATTTATTGTCTTCACAACCTTTCTCGTAAATCTTTTTTAAGCATCCTCTTAAATATCTATACTATAAGAATTGTTTGTTTTATGTTTTTTTGGTAGGTACAAAAGATCATGGTAAGTGGAAGTGCAGAGATGTCTTGCTATATATCCTAATATATTCTAAACTAATCTATATGCTTTATTTTCATTATTATCTCTTGTTAAATTGTTTTCCCAATGCTTTTATTTGTTTATCGTCCAAATTTTGTTTTTTATACCTATAATTTTCCCCAAAAAAATATTTCAGTATATCCACGATTTCCATCTTTTATTGGATAAAACATTTTTATTTCTTTTTATATTCCAAAATAAAAAATAGCTTCAGTTGGCTCCTTATGATCCAATTTATCATAACATAAATACTCAAGAGAAAGGAAGTGGGTTTACACAGAATAATATTTAATACATTCTTTTTTAAGAGAAACTACTTATAAAGATTGCAGTTTATGCTAAAATTTAAATATAAGTAAATATTAGTAGTAGGTTACAGCTACAGTTACATTAGCAGGATAAGTCAATGGGAGGGGTAACGACATTCGGTGCTATTATTGAGAAAAGGGCAACTGAGGTAAGGGAAAAGAAAAAGTTAAACGAAGTTAGCATTATGTTTAATGTTTTGAATGGATTTCTTGTTTTTGAGAGTTTTATAAATCTATCTCACTCTTTAACATGGCGCTATCTCTACTATTGACTTAATCTGTACACTAGATAATATTGACAGTTGTCGTGAGCGTCTCGTGAAAACAGAGTTATTATTTGATAAATATTTATTTTTATATATCTTTACACTATATTAAAAGAAAATTGCCGAAATGAAAATTATCAGGCATATTTATTGGAAGTTTACCTACAAGACCTCGTACAAGACCACATTTGTCTGCAGGTATCTAAAAGTTTTAAATGCATGCAGAACCAGGTTAATTTTAATCTACCTACCTATTTGATTTTTTAATGTCGTTTAGATGAATTAAATTGTAATATTAACAAAATATATTTTAGAATATAATGTAGATAATAAAAGTGAATGTTGATTAATATAAACAAGAAAATTAATTGTTTAATATTGTTATTGAATGTTTTACAGTTTAATGATTTTATCAATACTAATAAAACGACTTGTAGTTTTATCAAAGGTAATACCACGAGTCCTTAAAATTTTTTCGATAAATTTTTAGTTTCGACGAAAACTTTTTTATTTGGCAAAAATACGAAAACAAACTGAAATGTGATAAAATCACGAATCCGTAGGACGTGTAACATGAAATTAAATCAAAGCTAAAAATTGATAAAAAATAATAAAAATGACTGCCCCAAAAAAATTTAAATGTGTTGCAACAGTAACTAGGATTAGCTTTAAGCTCTCTCAAAATTATTAGCTGGTGTACTGTGTAAAAATTTACTATTTTTGGTTGACGAAAACTGATGGTTATTGAATTTGATGTGATATCCGAAACGAGATTTATCTGTTCTGGAGAGATATTCTTTAATTCGGGTATCTAAGGGTCTAGTTGTACTGCCTAAGTATGACGCAGAGCAATCAGCGCAAATAAATGCACAAATGCCACTCTTAGACAATTTATTAAGTTTATCTTCAGTTATGGAAAGAGAAAATTTTATCGTCTTCTGACATTTAAATACTATTTTTAAATTGGGTACATATTTCTCAAGAATAGAAGAAATATTATGAGAAATACGACCCAAATAAAGTGACAGCAGACAAGCTATGCTATTCTGAACTATAAGCTAATTTCTTTAGTTTTGAATATTTAATTTTACGAAAACCTGTCCGAACCGTTAACATGAAACATGTCGTTATATGATTCATCAGATTTTGGAATATTTAATAACCTATGTATATAGGAATGTAGAGCAGACATTTTGTAATGACAAGAGTGATTTGAGTTGTGAGGAATTAAATGATTGGTGGTAGTAGGTTTACGATAAATGGAAAAGCTGATAGAGTTATCAGGCTTTTTAAGTACCTAGAGACAAATCTAGAAAATTTAACCTGCTATTAAGTTCAACTTCCAGAGTAAATTTGATGGAGGGGCGAATGTTATTCAATTCAGATAAAATTAAATTGGCATCATGGACTGACCCGTCAACAAATGCAAGAAAATCATTATCTAAACCAATGTATAATCTTTTTAAATGGGTGGCAAGGATTAAGTAAATTACTAAATATTTGAGAATTTTCATTTAACATTAAAGAGTATATTTGGAAATAGTTAATTTTTTCATTAAATTTACCAACCCTAACCTAACCTAACCTAAACATTAAAGGGTTTATTTGGAAATAATTAATTTTTTTATTAAATTTACCAACCCTCTGTGGAAGTTCATCATACTTAGGAATAATAAATAAAGAACTTTTCAAAAAAAAAACACTTCCAGGTATATTAAAAAAAAATAGCTTTATTAGTTCCATGACAGCTGTTTCGATATATTACCATCGTCAGACATATTGTTACTGTGAGATCGCTATCTGATGGTGATTGTGTGTAATCCATTCTTGGTTACTAAAGTGGCACCTAACTAAATGTTTATATATAAAAATAACAAGTGCTTTAATTAGCTTTATATAAATGTCCGGAGATATTAAATTGAAAGCAGATAGCAGATAAATACGTTGGATTTACAACTATAAATATCACAGTACAAAATATTGTATAAATTTGCTAATAAACTTATTTAAAATGCCCGTTCATGTATAATTTCCAGTTATAAAGGAGAAAGGCAATAAAATTTAAGTGCGTGTCCGAGTCGACTTCATAAAACATTAAGAAAATGTTTACTATGTTACACGATCTGGAACAAAGGATTATGTGTAAGCCAAAACATTATGAGAGTGGTTAGTGTTAGTTAATTTTATTAGATACTTAGTAAATTTTATTAAGTAATTTTCAGACATCAAATTAAACGAAGTGCTAAAGTTCATAGTAAACTATTTCTGAAAATTAAGATAATATTAACCGTAAAGAAAGGTTCAAAAATGAAAATGTGCCTGGTTATTTGCTTATTTTCTTAACAATATTGTTTGTCTTTAAATAGATGCAACTTAAATAAGGCTTTTATTCATTTACCTTTATTTGTTTGAAAACTGTCTTAAGTCATATAATATGTTTCCTCTAAATATTTAATATTGTGATCATTAATATTTTTTCCTGATATTAATAATAATAATAATAACAGAATAATAAAGTATATATCAAAACGTTTTCAAGTACGTACCAAATTACGTTAAGTTGTTTGCCACTTTTACAATATTGATGTCAAATCGAGCGCAAAATCGTCCACTTAACAAAATTAAACTAACCTTTTAATAGAATGAGAAAGCAGAGCAAAAAACTTATAGTCCAAGATATAAATATAAGGGATAAATAAAAATACAACACCATTGAAAAGATTACGCTCGACTCTATGTGTATAACATAAATAGTTTTATATCTGTTTCATGTATATCATACCTTAGAATTAATTGGGTTGAAAATATTTACAATTAAATACAGACATTGATAGAGATGGTTAAAAAATCATAGAAATGTATTCAGAATACACACATATGAACACTTCTGGTCTGGTACGCTATGGGACAGAACTCTGGGTTCTGGAAGCTTCTCTGATTAAGATCGCAGCGCTACAACTTTGACAAGTAGTCCAATTAGTGACAGATTTAGTGTATTGAAAGTGTTTTATATAAAAACCAACTTGTATTAAAGAAATTCATGCTGTTTATTTTATTTACGGTATTCGGTAAAAGTTGCTATTCCCTAAATCAAGAAAATGGACTAATAAATTGCTTTTAAATTTTAGAAATGAAGTTGTGTATTGTATAAAGTATTAGATACATTAATGCAGCAAAATTCATGTTGGCTGAAAAAACCAAAAGCTTATTTAGATGATGGATAAATTTGGTTTATGTCTGCATTCTAGTTGAATAAATTAAAATCCCTATTAAATCCCCAGAAAATTATTTGTTACTGATTAAGTTAAAATTAGTCACTTACTGTGCAATTATAAAGCTAGAAATAGTATAATAAGTGCAAAAATGTGTCTGTTTGGTGTAGGTAAGTAGATACCGAAGCAGAAAAGCGCAATTGTGCAAAATAGATAAATATGAAACAATACTAGCATACCATATTACTCCCTGACAATAGCCCCTGATAGTGGTCCATCATGGGCCAAGACTAGATTTCCCCTATGGCGACAATGCTTATGAAGGATAAATAATTACGAAACATATTACCTACAAGTTACACACCATACGTCTTATTCATAAAACAAATGTTACATTAAGTAAAAAACAGTCCAATTGATTGGACAGTTTGTGAAAATCAAGATGAGTGATGTCTCAATCAAAGGGAAATTGATATGAAAAAAGGAGCTGACAGTTGTGTCAAATAATAATAAGTATAACAATAACATGTCGATTGTATAAAATTTGTTTGAGAAACGGTGTAATCTCGAGCCGACAATTTTTTTTTCTTCAAGCGACGGAAAAATGTATTTTTATTTATAAACGTGGTGGAAGTGTGTTATATATTATTATATCCTATTTATTTATTATATGTAATCATGTTATTTGAATGTCAGATTTGAAGTTAATTGTCAAATAAATTACGAAAGCGATCACATTTTGTAATATATGAATTAATCAATTATAATACATAAAAGTGGCGACGAGATAAATGAGAATATAAAATCTACGAAATTAAAATAGGAAAAATGACACAGCAAATGGATTCACTGATAGCAGCTCTTAATGGATTTATATTGAAATTAGAAGAACAAAAAACTTTACAACCAAATTCAACATCTGTTAAAGATATTTTACAGAAGCAACCATTAAATTTTGAACCATTCGATGAACATGTTGAGGATTTCCAAAGTTACTGCCAAAGGTTAGATAATTTTTTTAAAATGAAAGGCTTAAATCAAAATAATACAGAAACTAATGAGGCAAAAGTAATGGTTTTTATTAATTGTTTAGGGAGTAAGCTTTACAAATTATTATCCAGCTTAACTGCTCCTGACTTACCTGCAGATCAACCATATGACGTCTTAATTGATAAATTAAAAACAGTTTTATCACCAAAAATTAACGTTTTGGTAGAACAACATAAATTTTTATCAACTTTTCAAGAAACTGGTCAATCGATTTCAACATTTTTAACAGTTTTAAAGGGATCAATTAAATCTTGCGGGTTTAAAATAAACTGCAGAGATGTAAGTTGTTCAAAAACTTGCTCTAAGGAGGTTATAGATATGCTGTTAAGAGCACAGTTCATAAGAGGTCTAAATGACTCAGAAATCCGAGAGAAAATTTTACAGCAAAGTGATATTTCCTTTGACAAAATAGTTGAAATAGCTTTAACAATAGAAGCATCAAAAATACAAAATCGTGAAGTTTACCATAGTGCATCAACCAGTCAAATTAACAAAGTTCAATACAAAAAATTCAATTTTAGTAAAAAACCAAACTTAAGTTCCAAGAAAACAATTCAAGAATTGGGTTTGTCAGGATTATGTCTACATTGTGGAAAAAATAATCATTTAACCACAAATTGTAAAATTATTAATAAGTTAAAATGCACCAATTGTACTAAGAATGGACATACTTCTTCCGTCTGCATTCAAACACTACTTAACAAATCAAAAATCAACAAAATCGACAATGAAAGTGACGCATCAGATGATTTTGATATCAATCAGATAATTGATATTTCTTTTACATCAGCTTACGAACCGAAAATGCTTGTAGAAGTTTTAATTAAAAATAAGCCATTTTCCTTTGAGTATGATACCGGTAGCCCTGTAACAATTATATCAAAAAATGATTTTGAAAATTTGAATTTAAATATTCCATTACAACCAACAACAGTAACATTTAGATCATATACACAACATTCGTTTAAACCTTTGGGTGTTGTTGAAGTACCCATTAGGTATAAAAATCAAAAATGTATTGGAGATATGTATGTCGTACCCGATTATGGAACTGCAATTATGGGTAGAAGATGGTTAAAAAAATTAAACATAAATTTGCAAGATATACTTTCCATTACTAGAAATGATGACACAGAGAAGAGCCTAGATACAATTATTGAAGAATTTTCAGACGTTTTTACACCAGAAGTAGGAAAAATTCCAAATTTTGAATGTAGCTTAGAACTTAAACCAGGTGCCAAACCAGTTTTTTTGAAACCAAGAAGAGTTCCGTATGCACTGCAAGATGAAGTTGACAAAGAACTTGATCGACTAGAAAAAGAAGATATCATTGAAAAATGCGACTATTCTGAATGGGGTACACCGCTAGTGGTAATACCGAAAGGAAATACTGGTAAAATAAGAATATGCGCTGATTACAAAGTTACAGTAAACAACCAATTAAAAGATAACCATTATCCGATACCCAGAATTGAAGATTTGTTTAATAAAATGGAAAACGGAAAATACTTTTGTACCTTAGACATATTTAAAGCATATCTACATTTACCAGTTGACCCAGACAGTGCTAAAGTGCAAGCTATTTCTACACATCGAGGTACATACTTAGCTAAGAGATTATTTTTTGGTATAAAAACAGCACCCAATGAATTTCATAAAATTATGGATCAAATTGTTCAAGATATGGATGGAGTAATTGCCTATTTCGATGATATTTTAATTCAAGGAGCAACATTGCAGGAGTGTAAATCAAGACTAATAGCAGTTCTTACAAAATTAAAACAATTCAACCTACACGTTAATAAAGATAAAAGTAAATTTTTCGAAAATAAAATAAAATATCTTGGACATATCATTTCAGAAAAGGGTTTAGAAAAGAACAAGGAAAAAATTCAAGCAATTTTAGAAGCAGAACGTCCAAAAAACGTAGAAGGTGTACAACAATTCCTAGGAATGTGCATGTATTACGCAAAATTTATACCAAATGCATCTAACTTATTGTATACCCTGAAATGCTTGCTTAAAAAACATAGAAAATTTCAATGGACATCTGAATTTGAAAAATCTTTTCAAGAGGCAAAATTAGAAGTTGGAAGCGAAAGGGTACTTATGACTTTTACACCCAAATTACCAACCCTCTTGGCCACTCACGCCAGTCCCTGTGGGTTGTCAGGTGTCTTATCACATAGACTTCCTGACGGATCCGAAAGACCAGTTGCATTTATTTCGAGATCATTAACCAAAGCAGAGAAAAATTACAGTCAAATTGATAGAGAAGCTACAGCAATTTACTGGGCATGCAAAAAATGATGCATTTCATATATGGGCGGAAATTTACATTAATTATAGATAACAAACCATTAACAACTATTTTCAGTCCTTCCAAAAAAATGCCCGTGTTGTCAGCTTCCCGTATGTTAAGATACGCACAGTTTCTTTCAGGACTTAACTATACTATAGAATACAGAAAATCTAGTGACCACCAAAATGCTGACTATTTTTCAAGAAATCCAATTAAAATCAGTGATACAAAGTTAGACAATAAGGACAATGAATACATTGTATTCGAAAATGCAATCAACTTAATTTCAACAGACCAGTTAAACGCAGAAAATATTGCTAAAGAAACCGATCATGACAAGGAACTTTCAAGAATAAAACGGGAACTCTACAAAGGGGAATACAATGAAGAAGGTTATTCAGTACATGAGGGAGTATTATTTAGAGGAGAACGAGTAGTCATTCCAAAGAAGCTACAAGCTGCAATGTTACAAGAACTGCATTCAACTCATATTGGTATCGTAAAAATGAAAATCTTAGCCCGAAATTACTGTTATTGGAGAGGCATTGACAAGGATATTGAAAATCTAGTGAAAAGTTGCAGAGCATGTTGTTTAGTAAAAACGAATCCAGCCAAAGCTCCTGTTCATCAATGGGAACCACCAACAAAAAATTGGCAGCGGGTACATATTGACTATGCGGGTCCTTTCTTAAACAACTATTTTTTTATAGTGGTGGATGCAAAAACAAAATGGCCTGAAATATCAATGTCACGAAGCGCACCGACTACTACAACCACATTATTTCAGCTACGAGAAATATTTAGTAGATATGGAATGCCAGAAATTCTTGTAAGCGACAATGCATCAATATTTAAATCAATTGATTTTACAAATTTTTGTAACAGAAACGGAATAAGACAAAGTTTTATTGCTCCAGGGCATCCAGCAACAAATGGACAAGCCGAGCGCTATTGTCAAACTTTGAAACCAAATTAAAGTGTATGGTTAATGAGTCCGGAAATTTACATGAAAAGTTACATGCTCTACTTTTTCGTTATAGAGTGACACCTTTATCAACAGGAATGACACCAGCAGAAAACTTATTTGGATACAATTTACGCACAAAACTAGATTTAATCAAACCTGCACATAGTGCACATAGAGACGCGAATAGTAAAACAATGGCTAAAGACAAATTTCCAAAACCAGAATTTAATAAAAAATACCGTCTTAATCAAAGAGTTCAATCGCGAAATTACAATAGCTCAGAACCCTGGAAATTTGGAAAAATTTTAGAACAACTAGAAATTAAAAGACATTTCAATCAGCTTCGTCCATGCAACGTAGAAAGTCAACAGGAAAAATTAAATATTATCAAGCAACAACATAAAGAACCTACAGAATCCACAACGATACATAATAATTATTCAAATCAGTATAGTCAAACATTTAATTCCCCGAATAAATCATCAGTTAGTAATTCAACAACTACTATCTGTACAGAGTCTACTCCTTCAACCAGCTATTTTAGTCAGTCATCAGGATCAAGTTTAGAGAACTCAAAAAATAATTTAAATACCAAACAGTTTGAAAAACAATCGACAATCGACAACACATCCCACGCCTCCAGTTTTTCAGACCATGAAGATTCCAATACAGACCCCAGTATCCGTTCCAAATCCAATTACACACACTCCAGTTGCAATTCCAATCACACAAGCTCCAGTTCCAGTCAAAATCAATCATATACGAGTATTAGCGATAACAATCAAACAAATTCTTTTCAGCAACTAAATCAACCTGATCAAATAAACAATGATGAAAATGCGTTTTGTGAAAATTCCACTTCACCAGTATTACGACGATCATCCCGAATAAGGAAGCCTGTCCAAAGACTAGGTTTATAGTTTATAGGAGCACGCCTATATCAAGTCCCCGAGAATTGTTATATATTATTATATCCTATTTATTTACTATATGTAATCATGTTATTTGAATGTCAGATTAAGTTAATTGTCAAATAAATTACGAAAGCGATCACATTTTGTAATATATGAATTAATCAATTATAATACATAAAAAAGTGCGTATTTATTTATTAGTGGGATACAAAGTATTTTAAGGCCTACGGATAGAAATATTTAATTAATGTTAATTAATTATTTAAATTGAACAAATAAACGAAATATTATAAACAATTGTTTGTTATTAAATATTACGTGCCTTATATCTTCAGTACTATCCACACAAATGTCATCATGGGCGAAGCCACGACGTCATAAAGTAAGAACATTTTATGTGATAGAATCGATATAAAATATCAATATGGCCGACAAGTGGCCCAGAGTTATATATTTCACGAGCTTCAAAAAACAATAGTAGATATAACACGGAGTAGAACGCTCTTTTTGTATTGAGTCCTTAGTTTCCAATGCAAAGAACGAAACTGACAAACTCCTACATCTAGTGATATAATCTAATATTTATATTTTAATAGTCCACGCTATTATTGTATAAATTGGTTGGTCGGTGAGTTATTTTAAATAAATAAATCTGAACTGAAGTTTAGGTAATTAAAAAGTTTTGCATTTTTATTTAAGATATGCTTCCTTTTGGTTGGTGTACATCAAGGTGCCGAAGAATATTGTTAAGAATTTTAGCGCAGCTCTGACGATAGGTCCATTTTTAGAGTTACTAAGTCCTTAAAAAATATGTAACATAATGTCATTTTTGTAAGTTTTATTCAATAAGTCTTTCCGTACTCAAAGATAGGTAAAGATCGTATCATTTACTTTAGGATAATAAAAAGAATATTGATCCTTAGCAATGCTTTACAATAATGTATATAAAAACATTGAAGACTAAGTTTATAGTACTTATACACTTTTTAATCGAAGACAGGATCTGGACTAATTATTTTTTAACGAAAAAAATATAATAAAAAACTCTTCGTTTTAACGCAACTTCCACGTTTAATAAAAAAAATTAGGTTTTTAATCACAATGATGTCAGAGAAGGAAATCTAATAATGCATGTTTAATATAATATAGTAGTATTATTTAGTATATATTTTTAAATAAAAAATTTAAAATACTTTTATCTTGAAACAGTTACCTACATGTTTAAATATTTTTAGGGAAACAATTATAGACACTTAACAATTTTTTAAGAACTGATTTTGCAATAATTCTTTTTTGAGAATATTGCACTTTTTGGTTTATTTTAAACTGACATTTATCAGTAATGTGTAGGTACTTGTTTGCTCGTACCTAAAGTAATCAATTTTTATATTGTTTGATACCCACATTTTATTGGTCTTTATCAGTGTTTGTTATGATTTTGTATTTCTGATATTTGACTTTTACGTTTATTCATATTTTGAGTATCTTTTTTGTGACCACTATGCCCATTTAAGAACCCTAAAATTAATCCTGACTAATATCAGAAAACCGTATCACCGCTACCAAACCTACCCCTTAAAATAGAACGCACCTGAAACAGAACCCTTACAAAAACGAACGCAACCATCCAACCCTAAACCATTGTCACCCCCCTTTATAAATTAAGGAACACTCTCTGTATTGTCCCTTTTTCTTGACCATAACCAGACCAGTCAGACGAACATTTATCATCTATAAATTTTTAGGCTGTATCACAGTAAGTACTTAGTTCATTATTTCTTATTCTTTTCATTTCATGATTATTCTAAACTCTTTTAGAAGTAATTATACCTACCTATAATTTCATTTTATTTCGTTATTTTTTGAGACCAAAATGAAATGAGCAATTTACGTATTAAAATATATGGTATGGTCCCTGTAAAAATGTTATCGGATACTATTTGCAGGTAAAATCATTTAATGTAAATTGTAAATACCAAATGCACTTTATTACTTATAAAAAATATCATTTTTGTTGTAAATTTATCCATTTTCAAAATTAATTCAGAGAAACACATTTTTTAACTGAGTCTATGTAAAACATAATAAATTGGCATACATTTTTTTAGAACTCTTTTAGAGTAATTTAAAACTTTTTTGTATAACTAAAACCATTATTTTTTTATTTTATTTATAAAAACACTAATTATATCTGCTTATAACTTTTTGATTTGTGCTAATATTAAAACTGGTTAATAATTAATCACTCAGAGCCGGCTTCACCGCTCTGAATTTCAGTAAATCATAAATGTATTGCTTTTATTTCATTCTTTTTTATTGAATATGGGATATTAATGTTGAAAGTCCTAAGTAACTTTTCGATGTAAAATATTTGCCGTCCTTTTGACCTAAAAGCTAACCAACATCAACGCCCATAACATTTTGACTTCTTCTGATCCACTTTACGACTTGTAGGAAGATACAGCCGCCAGTAGGGAGAGATTTAACCGCTAGTACAGTTACACCCGCTAATAGGGAGAGATATACTCGTTCTTACGGAAGGACACGGCAAGAATACGTCTAAGTAGTCCATCCTGAAGTAACAACTGTAGCAGTTCTTTCCTAGTGACATGGATGTAACCAAATGTTGTAGCACTCTTTCATGTGACGTAGATGTATTAGAATAACGTAGTAGTCCTTTTATTTAAAGTAGATGTAACCACCACCCGCCAACACCACAAGTACAAGTAGCCAGAGTCTAGTCCACTTATTAAGTTCTATTTACACCTCCTGTGGCAAATTACAATTTTTTCAAATAAACAAATAATCTTTTTATATCAGTTTTATTTATATACCCGCTGACTATAAGTCTTAAGGGTGTAGCGTATTCAGTTGTCATTAAAAATAGTTTTATTTGCTTTCAAATTCAGTTTAATTACAAGGTGTTCCTTTTTCACCTTTCTGTGTAGTTTCAGTTGTTTAATTGTAAACATATAAAAAGATAGTGGCGCCCTTAACCCTTATATACCACCAATCCTTTCTATAGACGAACCACTCCTTGAGAGAGTCTTATAGCCGGGGTCTCTTTTAGGAACTAATATTGTTACAAATTGGCGCCCTACCTTTTTGGAGAGTATTGTTGTCACACTAGGCACTGATATAGAAAAACCAGGAAAAAAATTTATCAATCTGACGATGCTAATTCTAGCGAAACGGCTGTCATTGTGATTAAAAACCAACGTGTAAGTTGCGTTAAAACGAAGATTTTTTTATTATTCTTAATAATCTTTTTAGTTCTAAAAATTTTTTAAAAACTATTAATAAAGGGGTAATGCTTATTACTCTCGAAGAACCTCCTTTAAATAAAGAATGTGAAGTAAGGGCATTGCTAACCCTTCTTATGCATGCGAAATGATAGTGAACGGTTGCTAAGTTGCAAATTATTAAATAGATTTAATTTAATATCTGTGTGACAGATGACGCTGATCAATCAAGGTTTTTCAGCGTTTTAAATGAACTTAGCAGTTTAAAACAAAAGCGTACATTTTCTGTTTGTTAAAAATCGGCGGTAGATGAGTGGTGCAGTATATTCATATAAATAGAGAATAGTAATTACACTATTGGGGATTGAAAGATATCCAACATGTTCCCGAACATCAACATGGAATATATTACATTACTATGTTAATTTACCAACTGCGACAAAATGTAGTCCAGTTTAGAATACAAATGCGTAAAAATGTTTTTCCTTTTAACACTAACGCAAATACAGCGTATGGAAAATTCGTTCAAAAAAAATATTATTTTTAACGTTACTGAACGAATTCTTAATTTTTTGCTTTCGGTTCTGTTTGTACCGGTAAATGAATATTAATGATTTACCCATTAAGTTGTTTTTCAAATATTTGTATTGTTTTTTGTATACAATAATGCTAAAGTGTCCGCTAGCCGAATGAAAAATTTAAATATTAATTAAATTCGATTAATTTAAAAAAAAAAATGAAAATAAATGAAGTGATAAGTCAAAATAACCGGTCGAAAGGTTTATGGTCAATTATAATCATTACATATGTAAAAAGGAGACATTAATCATTCAAAACAAATAAGTACATACAATTTCTTTAACTTTTAATTACATTTTTTTAGAACTTTCTATACAAAACTATTTATTTAAAAAATTGTTTTTTAACTCAATGACAGCTAAAAACTAGCATGGTCAGATGGTGTCCCTGGTGAAAGATACAGCCAGCTAGGGTACAGCTAGGCTACAGCAAAATCAGGATACAGCAAATATACATATGCTATAGATTGAGAAATTCATTAACCCTAAAAACAGGACAACGCCTGATCCCAGAGTGACCGTCTCTGCACCACTCAAAGCGATTACGTCGGTGCTCTGGAGTTAAAGGGAGGACCCAGTGTGGTCGGTATGAAAACAGGCCAAAGCCATGCCTGACAACACCTAACCATGGTGTCTACACTTTCTTTGCACTCTAACTACAATTTCCCAAAAAGAAAATACAGCTTCCCGAAGTCCCACTATACGACCCCTATCAAACTCACTAAGTTGACGAAATCGTACAGGTCTCTGTACCCTAGGCATCGCAACCAATCGTAAAGAATGTCAAGAACCAAAATCCGCAAAATTTGAATCTTTTCTACGGCTACAATATTCATTTTTGGATTGTTAGTGGATTTTAAAAAAAGCAGAATATAAACCGGAATCTTCAACTGATAAGGCTGAAAATTTTATTCATTGTTAATTTTAGTAAAATAAATAAATTCACCAAATTTGATTAAAACAAAATCATTTAAACTGGGTGTTCGGATTTTTATGTCACTTAGTATACATAACAAAAATACAGTAGATCATACTATATGGAACAAGATACACTAGACTGCATTGACACTATTTATATTTACCAAAGAGGCGTTAGTAAGCCTAAATTAGATAATAAACTCTCCGACACCTTTGAAATACGATAAAGGAAAAATAAGATTCCCCAAAATAAACTTACCATTCTTCGCTCATCATGATGCGCAGGGACCAAAAGATCAACTTTCGGTGCTTATCGGGTAAAGTACCTACCATAAATACCACAAATGACAGTAATATAAATTAATAGGGGAGAAAACGAAATATAAAAACTCGTTTGGTTTCATTAGAAAAATGCTTTTGATCTTTTCATAATTTGCTTTCAAATTGCGAGAGGAATGAGGCAGTAACTGTAAAGGTATATTTGGCGATCCTAATGTTTTTGTGAGCAATATATTGAAATGGGTTTGCCCTGTTGTTAGAAAACACTTAAGCATTTCAATGATAAAATACTGTAATGAGAAGATGAGAGTGGTGAAAAGGAGAAGCCAAAAAGGATTTGGAAAAACTAAAAATCAAAATAACACTTGCCCTGGATAGACTGCATTGGAGAACAATCATTCTCGCGGCCAAAAATGTTTTAGGAAACCAATGGTTCTTAGAGATAAAGTAAGTTGGTATGTTTATATATTTTTACCTAAACAATTGTTTTTTAAGGAAACTGGGTAAACATTTATTGAACCCTCGATTAAACCACATCAAAAACTTGCTTAAAATCTAACAAACAATGAAAGTGGGAAAAAATCTATCAAGACACCCTTATGAACTGGATAAAGTTACCTAGTTTTAATTTCGTAACAAAGCTAATGGAAAATAATTAAATTTGCGACAAAAATTATTTTCTAAAACCTTCATACTTTCTACCCTACAGCTCAATAATATTTCGAACGCAGAAAATTTAGAGCCTTTATTTTATTACTCATGAATTGTCACTAATTAAACCAACTTAATGACAATTTAGTTAAAATGAATATATTTGTCCCTGTAAATATCAAACATGAATGCTATAAATGAGTTACTTCAAAAGAAATTATTAAGCGTGACCCATTTAAAATTGTAACAATTGAAAACCTTCTAAAAAAATAATAATTAATCATCTTTTATTTTTTAAAATATAAATATATCCAATTTTTTATGTCTTAATTTTTAGGTTAATAATAAATCAAATTTCGATAAAATAAGTTCTTTATTCTTTCACGTTACAATATGGCCAAAAAATTAAAATAAACAAATTTTTCATGAAAAAAAAAGAGTTATATTAAATAATAAAACAAAAAAAATGAAAAATGTTAAATCCTCTACTTCGCAGGTCAAAAAGTCCTTTCACGAAAATTAATATCGTGTGGGTCAACCCCTAGCTTGCCTTAATGTTGTCACTCTATTTGGCATGGTCCTTATTAAATTATTAATAAATTGCTGCACGCAGATTTTTAAATCAAATTCCTACAATTTTGGTTAAAAAGATAACAGCGTATAAAAAGAAAAAAAAAGCGACAAAAACAATTTACTATAAACAGAGTTTACTGATAGCATGAAACGTGCTGCAAAGAAACTCATATTAGATAGAAAATCTTCAGTTAGCAATTTAGTTAGTTTCTTCGTTTCTTTTTATACCGGTAAACATAAATTTTGGACCAATTTATATGACTCTTCATTAAGCACATTTGATCAAATTGCGGCCTTTCGTTTATCTTCTTCACCAAAAAGAAATTTTCCAAAAGCGTCTTTGAAAAATTGCCCAATCGGAAGATGAGGGATCAAATTCTCTTAAATGTCCCATTCTGTGGGTTATTATTAAAAATTTAAATTTTTTAAAACTATTAAACCGACTTCAACTGTCTTTCTGTAATCAAGAAATGGTAAAATAAAACACCACTTTACTCTATTTGACAGAATTAGGTATTAACTTAATTAGTATCAGTTAAGAGTGTTTTTTAACCAGCAAACAAAGACCAGAAATATGCAAGGAAAAGAGGCATTTAAAACCCTATTTTAGTTAAATTTACATCAAAATAATAACATAAAGGATTTTCTACGTAAAAAGCACCAACTTTTATGTAGAAAAGATTAAAACATGATAATTTCCGTTTTCATGGAAAAAAATAATAGAAAATTAAATGTTAAACCGCACGATTTTTATTTTAAAAAATTTTTCTGTCAATCCATGAAACAATAAATAGAAAAGTAATCTTTTAAGAAGAATGATACATTTAACTGGCATTGAAGTAAACGAACTGAAGGAATATTTATAGATTTGGAGGAATTCCTAGGCATAGCAAATAGCGTAGCCATTATCCAAATGGGTAGGAAGATCAGATAAGATGTTCTTACTGGTTCTAGTTAGATGGCTTGACACTTACAGGTATTTCTAAGAGATCGACCTTCCAGTCGGTCGAACATCGCCATAGGCAGCCCATTTTACAACGATGGTGTATAGTTTGTCATCTGTACTAAGCACGTCAATACAAAAACATTAGCCATACAAAAGGGACTGCTTTTGACTACAAGAGCAGTGTCAACAACTACCAACCCACAATGTAATGTAATCCTAACCAAGTAGAAGCCAATAATCCTAACCAAGGCGTAGCCAGCACTAGTCCAAACAGTAATGTCTCATATAAAGCAGCTTTAAAATCAAATTGTTGGAGCAAAAAATATTTGTTTTGCATCAAGGATCTCAAACAATAGGGTTTGTATTTATTTATCTAGTCCTGAACTGGTCGACTCACTGATTAAATCACATCCAGTCATTCAAATTGAAACTTTTGTTGAGTATTCGTAAGCTTATATCACCAACCAAAAGAATAGTAATTTCTAACATCTCTTCATTTATTCCTAATGAATAAGCGGAAAATGCAATTAAATGTATTGGTCTACAATTAGCGTCTCCCATTTCCTTTCTCAAAGCAGGAATCCCAGGAGATGAATATAGTCACATCCTAAGTTTCCGACGACAGTTTTATATGTTTTCTCCTGCAGACAATTACTATCTCCAAACCTCACTAATTATTCCTTTTGACGGCAACGACCATAGAATATTTCTCTAATCTGATAAAATGGAATGCTTTAACTACAAACAAGCATGACATGTCGCTGGTAACTGTACCAATCCTCCATCTGTCAGTCTTCCTCTGCAACCAACCTTCCTAAACCAGCCTCCTAATACCGAACCTGACACAGATTCAAATCAAAATAACCAGTCTCCTTTAGGTCTTCAATCAACAGGCCAAAAAAGAGCACTCTCTAAAACTCCCTCCCCTATTGACGAACTAAGTATTCCTGATGAAACTCCCACTCTCTCCGCAATTGAAAGCAGTAATGTGATGCAACCTTTCACAAACCCTGTTCATAGTAAAAAAACCAACAAAAAATCCAAAAACAAAAAACGAAAAACGGATGCTTCAAGTTTTTCCGATATCACGAAACGAGATATAACGAAAGTATACAATAAAAGTCCGCAAGATTTTGTACTCTCACTTGATAATCTTTTTGCTTTTCTCGAAAATACTATTGGGAGCAGCGATCCTTACCTAGAGGCACTAAAATCCACAAACGATATCAAAACATTACTTGCCAACATGTACTCTAATATATTCTAACTTATCAGAAAGAAGCACCAAAGATAAATTTACAAGGATATCTAGGAAAATCAAACAAAGGTTTAGTATCGAATCTGCAGAAACGTCTAGTACGTCTAGCCTACCTTTTCTATCACCAACAGATGAAAGTGATATTGAATCTATATCTGACGCCTCTACCACTTCTCAACAATCTCAAAAATAATCTTACTGAGGCTATCTTCTCCGTCTATGAATAAATACATATTCACTTTTTTTTCAACATAACTTTCACTCTTATACAATGGAACTGCGATGGATATTTTCCTCGCTTAGAACGCATCCACCAACTTATTTCTGAGACCATTCCAGACCTCATTTGTCTACAGGAAACGAATTTCAAGGAAACTCATAATCCGCGATTGAAAAACTTTATAGGATATCATAACATTAGAACTACACATCTGCGTGCCAGCGGTGGAGTGTATATTTTTGTATCATCCGATTTGTACTCAAAAAAGTTTAATTTGACACCTAACCTAGAAGTTGTGGCAGTGTCTGTCTGGTGTCTTCAAAAGATTACAATATGTAATATTTATTTACCGCCTAACATTTCCATAAACGAGACCGAAATTTCCAACCTAATAAACGAACTTCCACCCGAATTCATCCTTGTAGGCGACTTTAACGCGCATAGTACCTACCATGTGGGGATCGAATACTACTTTCGGCAGGGGAAAAATTATTGAAAATGTAGTCAACAACAAAGACATCTACATACTTAATACAGGCGATCAAACGCATTTTAATATTTCTACAGGAAGTTTGTCAAATATTGATCTTAGTTTTTGTAATCCGAAACTAGTCCCTTTACTTACATAGTCCCCGCTAAATAGTATATATGATAGCAAACACTTTCCCATTATTACTTCTGACACAACACCCAAGACACAAATTCCTTCAAATAAATGGCGCCTCAAGCACGCAGACTGGGACAGCTTTAGTCTATGTGTAAAATATCAAGTAAATTCCCTTGACATGGAAGACAACATTGATGTGTTAGTCAACCGTTTTACAAATGCCATGATAAACTCTGCACACAAATATATAGGCAAATACTCCTGTAACATATCTCATAAATCAGTGCCTTGGTGGAATGAATCATGTGCAGTAGCTGTTCGCGAATGTAAAAAAGCCCTTAATAAATACCGGAGAACTAGAAATTACGAAAACTTGCTTAATTTCAAATATTTCAAAGCTAAATCAAAGCGTATTTTAAAGGAAAGCAAAAATAAATCTTGGAATCAGTATGTTTATTCTATCACTACAGACACACCTCCCAGTTTGGTATGGAATAAAATTAAGCGCATGCAAGGAAAGCCTACGTCTTCAAAAATATCTGCCTTGACAACAGTATAATAACTGACAATGCTAAGATTCTCAATATCTTTGCACAACATTTTCAATCCAAAATGACTATCAAGGACAATTCCTATCCTCAAATTCTTAACTCAAAAGGCAGTCCTCCCAATATTCAAACTAACACTATCAATTTATCGTTCTCCAAACTGGAACTCACCTATGCTTTATCCAATTTAACACTCCGCTCCGGGTCCATCTTTCTCAAAAACTTTCGTGAAGAAACTCTTGTGAAATTACTGCAGATTTACAATCGAATATGGACACTTCATGAATTCCCTTCTTCATGGCGCGAATCAATTATCTGTCCCATAAAGAAAACAGTGTCTAGTTCTAATTCTACAAACTCATTTAGACCAATCTCCTTAACATGTATTCTCTGTAAACTCCTAGAAAAAATGATAAATAAAAGGCTACTATGGTACCTCGAGAAAAACAATTTTCTAAATCCAGTTCAGTCTGTTTTTAGGCCTGGTCGTAGTACTACTGACAACTTAGTAGTTATTCAATTTCTTGTAGATAACGCTATGGCCGCTAAACAAGATCTAATAGCAGTGATCGTTGACATTGAAGGTGCGTTTGATAGTACTTCTAAATCAGTTATCCTCAATAAACTCGTAGAGACTAATCTCACAGGTAATATAGCATTCTTCATTGAAAACTTTCTTACTAACAGATCCTTTAAAATAAAAGTGAACGGCTTAACATCCGAATCCTACTCTATCAATAATGGTGTCCCCCAAGGCTCTACTCTAAGTTCCACTCTTTTTTACTCGCCATAAACAATATATGTTCTGAGGTTAAATCCCCTGTTAAATTTCCTCTGTATACAGACGATCTTATTCTGTTCTGTCAAGGTAAATCTACACCCACTACTTTAATCCTATTACGAAACGCTGTGGACTCCGTGGTCAATTGGTCTAAAAAGACTAGTTTTACTTTTACATCCTCCAAATCCAAAGTAATAAAATTTACAAAGAGGTACAACAACTCAGAGAAACCTCTAATAATGCTAAATGGAGTTCGCCTGGAAATTATTGACCAGTACAAGTTTCTAGATCTAACAGTAGACAGCAGACTTACTTGGCGACAGCACATACAGGAAATTAAGGTAATATGTTTAAAAATGAATTGTTTAAAAACCCTATCGCATTACCAATGGGGTGCAGATAAAGGTACATTACCTAGAATATACAATGCTTTAATTCGATCTAAACTTAAATGTAGTGTATATACTGGAGAACTTTTTAGCATTTTAAAAGCCGTTGAAATCACACTATCCGGAGTTCAAACATTAGCTTTATGCACTGATTCCCTATCTTCAATCAAGTCTCTCAAAAACATCTACTCTAAACATCCAATAGTGCCAAAATATCTCTATCACAATAATTTGGGTCCCGCTCATACTGGAATTCATGGAAATGAGATGGCTGACAGAGCGGCGAAAAGGGCATCTACATCCGACTTACCACTAGAAAACCCACAAACTCAAGATGATCTAAAATCTAAAATGAAGAGAATCATAAGAAACAAGTGGCAGAGACTTTGGTCTTCCAAAGCAATAAGACTAAGACATCTACAGCCTGATATAAATAGTCCCAGTTGTTTTCCTTCCCTATCCAGAAGAGAGCTTATAATCATACGGAAACTGAGAATTGGCCATTCTAGGCTTACCCATGGGTATCTTATGTCCAATGAAAATCGACCTATATGCAGGTATTGTGTGGACGTTCCACTCACCATCGATCATGTACTAGAACATTGTCCACATCTCCAAGAGGCTCGTACGCAACACAAGATCAACACAAAAGCAGAACTATTAAACACTCCAAGTCAGTTTAAAAATATGTTTAACTTTTTAAAGACTGCACGCCTGTTTAACTTAATATAGATAAATCTATATGTTTTATGTCACCAGTATTGTACTATTATCCCTATAGAGTGTGTACCTGTGTCAATAACCATCGCTGTTGAGACATATTAATTTTAAATAAAAAAAAATAAATAAAACATTTAAACTACAAGAATAAATACATAGGTTATTAAAAATGGAAATGAAAGAGGTTTGTTTTCGTTATTCAAATTATATATTTAGTAAATATTAAAATCTCTTGTTTTAATGGTAATCTGTAAGATTGATAAACTAACTGTCATTTACTCGTAAGATCAAAACCAATAAACCGTTAATAGTATATTAAACAACGCATATACAATTTTGGTCTTTCCAAAGTCTAGCCTACTTATACTCTAAGAAATATGGCAACATATCCTAAGATTCAATTTTTACATCTCTTGTCGACTCATCAAATTATTCTTTAAAATTCACAAGGCGCATGCGCTTCAGGGGGATGTAACCTTAACCAATTTAACATAGAGTTAACACATTGTTAAGTAACGGAGCTTTGAAAAGCGTTTATGCCACTGGTCGTTAAAATGCCGGCTAACTGTCATTTTAAAAGTTCCGGTTGTTATTTTTGGGTCAAAAAGTAATTATGTATTAGCCGAAGTCCACTTTTATTTATACATCGCAATACATTGGTTATGTTTGTTTTGGTTATCAAAAATATTTCAATAGGAGTTTCTGTAATTTTAGAAGTTGGAACTATATTTTGGTCGCGCTGTGTGAATTTTGTGAAGTGAAGGGGAGGTTAAAAACTGAAAATACATTGAAATGTGTTTAAAATTATTTCAGTCTTATTTCTTGGATTTCGTTTTAAAAAGACAAGTAATGAATGAAATATATTAACTTACATATACTTACATTCGCTTCCCATCCAATTGGCAGATATCATAGTGTATTTTATGGTAAACTCGTTCACCTTAATATCGTTGGAAAATAGGGATAATTACAAATAAATATATTATTTCTACCAGTAATCAAGATTAGCGAAATTAACATGAAATATACTTTGATCTGTGACAGATGGTCGGGAAGCGAGTTTATTTCAGTTATTTAACTTTCCAAACAGATTTTTCCAGACATGTATTACGACATTACTGTCTTTGGTCAAAATTGCAATAAAAGTCAATTAAAGTGTGTTCTTTTTCATTATGTAGTGGGGTAGTGGTTTTTGGCTTATACATAAGTACCAAATATTATTGTAATAAAAATATTTCAAAACAAAGTTGTTAGGAATATAATAATAATTATTTCAGAGTGTAAATGTTAATCAAATTATGGCGGATACTTTTTTCTTTGCATCTAGGTGATTTTTTTCTATTTCTTTGTGGAAAAAGTTATGCACGTATTTTTTAAGACGTTTTGGCATTATTTTTTATTTGGCTGATGAATAAATTTTTAGAATCCATTGGATTGTGTACTACGACATTTCCTTGTTTACGTCAAGCATTTTGTTTTGGTAATGTTTTATTTCCGGAAATTTTGCGGAAAGATTCTGACGTAGACAGATTTATTAATGTTGGGGTTTTAAAACAGATATATATGTGGTGCGGGATATAAATCAGCCAAATGTGTCAGTAAATGGTCGTCGGCAAAAAAATCGAATCACGAAAAAAAATGTTAAATACTTCAACCTTTCTATGTAACTCACCCCTCGCTGACCTAGTTTTGGGCCTTCGCAGACACAAAAAAATTTCCAAATTTAAAAAAATGTGTATGTAAATAAAAATAAAATAATATTGGTAGAAAATAGTTAAATGTAAAAACAAAATTATTTTAATTAAGTCTGGTGTTAACATAAGTGCGTTCTGCGTCCTGATTTGGACTTAGATTTGGACATTTGCTGTACCAGTTTAGTTCAATTTTATAAATAAGTTACAGTAGATCTTATGAGATTTCAGTTAGGATATAAATTATTAATCTCTTCGTTCTCTTTCAGGTAAACGATCCATTGTGACAATAAACACCAATAAACATCAATAATAAGAACAATAAAGTTATTAGTCATAGCCATCTTAATTTATTATTTTAACTTAAGCTGATAATTGAAAAGCTCTAACTCCGAAGTTACGACATTTAGATGTAGAGAATATTTTATGAAAAATATTCAGTATTTTTTAAGGATTTCAAAAACAAAAAAAATATACAGCAGATAAATCTTGGAAGTTCTCCACTATTAAATTGTTTAATTTAAACGAGTCTGTACTTTATATATAGTTATATATAGATGAGACATAAAGACATACTTCATTAAGTAATTGTAAGGATCACTTAGTTACAGTTTTTTTCCTGGTTTGTATCATTACACAGTTATATTATTTCTAGGGCGGTGTAGTCTTAATCATATTCAATCAACGAAACAAAATGTAATGGCAATGATTTATCAAAACTTGAAAAAGTTAATTTTTATAAGAAAATAGTGATAGTTTTTTGGCAAAGTTATATGTTTAGGGTTCACATTGTATTCTTCAAAGATGTTTATCTTTTTATGATTGCTTCTTTTGTGTGTTAAGTTGAGAGCATGGGTTTGTTTACATTAATGAGCTCCACTCATCTATTAAAAAGTTAGTTGAAAGTCAAAAGTATTATTGTGTTAAGTATGTCTAAATGGTTGTTAATAGGCACTCTTTGTGTACCTTTTCCATCCTATTGTATCTACTCAGGCCACATTGTCTAAGATTGTACTATATTAGAGGTATACCATCAAGGATATTATAAATTTTTACCCCAGAGACAAAAACTGTCAAGCCATATTTTATTAAATGTATTCATACTGGCACACTTTTTCTCAGTGTGACTGGAGTAAATCGTAAGATTTAATTATGTTTCTCAGTGTGTGCCAGAGTTAGCTGTCACCTTCAATGTTATTTATTTCTGCCCCTGCAATTTTCGCTCTGTTTCGCTTCTTGTTAGTTGGTGTATTCTTTGATTTATAATTTAAAATATTGCATCTAAGTAAACTAAGAAGTACATTACTACTGCGGTAACTATGTATACAAATAAGTAGATACAGTGTGAAAACCACTTATGGAATAAAATTATTTGTGGGGTTAGTTTAGAAGATTGTAAAAAACGCTGGCACCCGTCAACTTTGAAATTCAAAAGAAAGCTTTTTAAAAATAAATCTAAATGTACAGGATCCACGCAGTTCTGGCATTTTCCATGATCTATATGTTTAATGAAACATCCTATATGTTTTTATAATTTTAAAAGCTTCTTAACAAGTAGTATTATGTAGTATTATGAATTGTACTTACAGGGTGAAATTTTGAAATTATTTATTATTTTGTTTAAGATAGTAAATACATAAAATACTTGACGTAATTGATTTTTTACATTAAAACAAATGCTCAAAATATTCTCCACTTTGGCAAAACACAATCTCCTATAAAAGTCGTCCCGAACTTTGTCTAAAGTTTGAGATGAAATAGCCCATATTTCTGTAGTTATCCTTTCTTTGAGGTCTGCAATGCTAGTTGGCTGTGTTGCATATACTTTGTTATTGAGATAAACCCACAGAAAAAAATTCAAGGGTGTAAGGACCGGCGATCTAGCTGGCCACTCGATAGACCTCTTCGTCCAATCCATTTATTGGGAAAAATTTCATTTAAGCAATTTCTTACAATTAAACTATAATGGGGTGTTGCTCCGTCCTGCTGGAACCAGATATTTTCATCTGGTAGGTTCGGATCTATTGCGTTGGGATATAAGTTGGCAACTCAAGTCCAACTTCGTCTCTAATTAAGCTAAACTATTTTTCTGCCATCAAATTTCCATATAAAAAAATAGGACCAATAATATGATCACCTATGATCCCTCCTAAAACGTTCAACTTTTGGGTATACTGAGTATGTGTCTCACGCATCCAATGAGGATTCTGCTCTGACAAATATCTACAGTTTTTTCTGTTAACTTCCCCGTTCAATATGAATGTTGATTCAAAAAGAATTGTACCAACAGCTATTTAATTTCTGTTCAATTTATTCATAATTCTTTCGCAAAAACCCACTCTACGATCGGGATCATCTTATATTAGTTCTTGCACAAAAGTCAATTTATATGGTTAAAGATTTTCTTTATGGACAGTTGTGTGACTTCCACTATTTTGACAAGAAATTTGACGTGAACTTGACGTTGGATTCTCAACGACAATTAACACACTTTCACATCATCTTCAACGAAGTGCGGTTTTCTTTTCTCTTTAATGGTTTGACATTGAGGTTTTAAAATCATAAAAATCTACAGGGTATTTTATTAAAAATATAGATCATGTACGATGCCAGACTTGCGTGTATCACCCCGTACATTTAAATTTATGTTTAAAAAGCTTTGAATGGCAAAGTTGGTTTTAGTGCGGTCGGCTCTGGCGGGGGGCAACCCCTCGATGCTGGTTCGCGAGCGGGCTAACAGAGTGGAGTTGTATCCTGTGGGAAAGAATCCCACACTTCCTGGCAATAGCAGAAGTAGTACCCGGAGCCTGGAGCAGGTTTCCACCCATCAAAAAAAAAGTTGGGATAGGTAGACGACGTTATGACCCGCTTTGTCGGACCGGCAAAAAGTACTTTTCACATGGTAATTAAATTGATATTCACGAGAAACAAATTACATGAATTTAAAATTTATAAGAATATAATTTTTAATCGCTAGTGAAGGAAGTATATCGATCGAGAGGCCGGTCATAACGTCACGTTTAAATGTTGTTTATAGCGAATTTAACTTTATTAATTTTTATTTAATGAACCGTTCGTTTTATAGATGCGTGATTTGACAGGGGTACTTTTTTGATAACCCTAAGACAGATTATAAATTGTATAAGTTTATAAATATGTTGTTAAAGAGAGACCAATAGCGCGCACCAACAATTGTTTTCTGTTTCTATGCACGAAAATAGTGAAACAAAATTTAATAATTGAAAACTAATTATCTTTAGTACTGTTGGATTTGTAATTGTTAATTTTTTTTTCAGCTGTTAATTACCTATAGAAACATTTCATTATTTAAATAATGGGAAAAAACGGAGTAAGCTGCATCTTAAAAATCAAAATCTCGAAGAGGTTACTTCAAGATAAAAATGCCCCTGACTACAACGGTATTAAATTCTTATAAAAGGAACAGTCATATTTAAAGGCTGTCTTACTTAAAACTTTATTTTCTCTTTTTTTAATTCTCTCATAGACAATAATATCATTAACCCTAATTTAATTTTCTTTTTGCGAATAGATTTTCCCCAGAGCCGCATAAAATTTTATTATCACCTCTCCTCTTTATTACATAGTGTTCTAGGTTTATAATGCAGATTTATTTGTGCTTTTAAATTTATATAATGCCACCTGATGCTTTTAGCTTCAATTAACATGATCCACATTTTAACCTTTTTCGAACAAAAAGGAACAAAATAACCTATTTAATTTTTTAAAATATTTCATTCTTCACACCTCTCTCACTTTTACTGCATAATGCACAAAGAAAGTTGATATTGGTAAAATAGGTTTTCAATTAAGGTTTTTTAATGATTATTTTTTCCTCAGTCAAAATATCACAGTTTTGTGATTTTGTCCAACGATTTATCTTCAATAATTTGTGCTAACTGATAGCCAATCATACCGTTTTATACTAATAAAACCAATAGTCTTTACCAATATTCAAAAAAATAAATATTCAATAACAATATTGAACAATTTTTTTCTTACAAGTAACTATAAACCGACATTCGTTTATATTATCTAAATATTCTAAAATATATTTTGTTTATATTATTACAATAAAAATTCAAATGGATAGGTAGTTTAAAACTAACCTAGTTTTGTATGCATTTAAAACATTTAGACAGGTACCTACTGATAAATGTGGTCTTGCAGGTAAACTTCAAATAGATATATACCTAATAATTTTTAATTTGGCTACTTTTTCTTAATATAATTTTGTGAATATGTACAAAAATAAATATTTATTCAAATTATAACTGTGTTTTTACGGTACTCACTACAACTGATAACTGTCAAAACTATCCAGTGTACAGGTTAAATTAATAGGAGGGCATTGATTACGTCAATAAAGTAGCGCCTGTTAAATAATAAGATAGATTTAAAAACTGTCATAAAAATAAAAAAGAATTCCATTCAAAACATTTGCTTGCTTTTGCAACTAAAAGTATGTTGCTTGCAACTAAAATTTATTCTTCATACTCCCCCCGTTGGAAGCAGAATATCTTTCAACACATATAGGAAACAAGCAGATCTTAGTGACACTACGTTTGACTTCACCAGTTGAGGTCTTCAGTGTAACCACTCTTACCATTCTATCCTTACCGGGATGAATATTAATTATTCTTCCAATATTCCAGGTATGAGAAGGTAAATCATTATCCACTAATAGTACCAACTTGTCAAAAAGATCTTCAGGAAGATTCGAATAGTACCATTCGTTTCGTTTTCCAGAGACCATTTTTTCCAAAACGTTTGAATCAGGAACTGCAGCCTTTTATATCTCGAACTAATAGTTTCTCGTTCATTTTCAATATTAGGCTCTGGTAGTGCATACAAATAATCACCGACCAAGAAATGTCCAGGCGTGATCACTTCTAAGTTTTCTGATTCTTCGTTGAGTGGGGATAACGGTAGTGAGTTCATAATAGATTCGATTTGTGACGTAAATATAAAAAATTCCTCTAAAGTTAAATGTTCATTATTTAATATAGATTTTAAATGCGACTTAGCTATTTTTCCAGCGCTTTCCCATAAACCCCCAAAAGAGGGACTTTTTGCCGGAATAAAAGAGCAAACAATTTAATGCATAAGTAGGAAGTTATGAATGTCATCTTCTTGAAACATAGAGGCAAATTTACTCAAACAGTTAGTAGCTCCTACAAAATTAGTTGCGTTATCAGAATAATTTTTTCGGAAAATACCTCTACGAGATATGAATCGTTTTAAACAGCAAATGTGGATAAATCAGTAACAATCTCTATATGAACTGCGCGAGTAGAGAAACATACGAATATACAAAAATATACCTTAATAAACCTTTTATTTCGAAATTTAGTTTCTTTCATTTGGAAAGGACCTGCGAAGTCAACACCGCTTGTCGAAAAAGATCTGGAATTATTGACGCGAGAACTAGGCAAATCTGCCATAATTGAATGGTTAAATTTTGGTCGGTACTTAAAGCAAATTATACAAGATCTCAATACACCTTTTATAGCTTGCCTTCCTCTAAGTACCCAAAAACGTTGCCTAATTTTGTTTAGTAAGAAATTACACCCAGCGTGAAAATTCTTATAGTGTTCATTCCTTACCAATAGAGTTGTAATAAGACAAACTAGAGTGTGTTAAAAGTCCTCCAACTCTAAGAATGCTATCAGAATTAAGGTAAAGACTTAACGTAATCAACTTACTATTCTTATTTACCCGCTTGGTTCTTTTTAAGTCATGTATTTCACTAGTGCATTCGAGCCGGATAGTTTTTCTTGTAACAGTGAAAATAGTTCGTAGTTCGTCAATTAATAATTATTTTCTATTCTTTTTATACAAAAAATGTCAAACTAACTAAATACATAACAGCTAGGAAACAATATACAAAATGGCTAACTATTAGCAACTAAAATTTATTCTTCAGATTATGAATATTTTCTTACAATTTTTTTTACAAAAAAAATATATTTAATAAATATTATTATGTGTAAACCCACTACCTTTCTGTCTCTTGATTATTAATGTTGTAATAAATTAGATTATAGGTGGGCAACATTAAATACATGCTATTTGAATTTAAATTTTCATCTTTACTTTTTGTAATTTAAAATGCAGTCTAACATCAAACATTTAATTAGTGAGAAGATATATGGCAAAGTGAACAAATCGCTCTGTTCGTTTGACTTCCTTCGTTCGTTTGCTACTGTCAATCAGTATCTTTTTTCACTGTAAATTTGCTAAATATTTAAATTCGTAGGCCGCAAGTTATTACAAATAATAAATAAATACTTTAATTTTATGTCAAATAAAATATTAAATAATAAATAATAAATAATAAATAATAAATAATAAATAATAAATAATAAATAATAAATAATAAATAATAAATAATAAATAATAAATAATAAATAATAAATAATAAATAATAAATAATAAATAATAAATAATAAATAATAAATAATAAATAATGAATAATAAATAATAAATAATAAATAATAAATAATAAATAATAAATAATAAATAATAAAATATAAACTTCAAACGAACATAATAATTTATATATGTTGGCAATATGGTGCTCTGATGCCGTACTTAAATATGGTTGCTGAGGTATTAATATCAAAATAAAACTCTTTTATTAAACAAAATCAAATTAAAATAAGGTTTGCTTGGGATATCATCACAAATAACCTTTTTATCAGTATAACTAACCTAACTTAATATTGTACTCAAATAAAAAGAAGAATGTTATGGAAACTGACCAAATTCTAATACCATTTAAAATGCTTGGCAACAAAGTCCCATTCTGACAGCTGTAACGTGCAATTATATTTATACTGGACAATCCATAGATGAATTATTAAATAGATGGTTTTTGTACAGAATAAATAATATTCTTCTCTAATAACACTTAAACATTTTACTACATAAATTTGTATTTTTCAGACTCAAACTTTTCTATTTTAGGCAAAACTGCTCAAACAATAGAAGCTCCTAAGCAAATGAAATAAGTACAATAAGCCACGTGGCTGTTTAACCACTTTGGGAAGGCAAAAGATATTTATATCGTTATTTATATAACCCAAATAATGAATGAGCCTCATCTAATTTAACATATTCGCTATTTTCACCTCTAGTTCCACAAGGTTTAATCGTCAAATAACTATACAACAGATAATTATCTTCAGTGTGCCAACATATATGTATTCACCATAAATATATCTAATAAATAAAAATTTCGTGTTGTAGTTTTAATGCAATAAAAACAGTTAATTATCATCAGCATCATTTCGAGTTTTCTTAATGCCATTGTCAATTTTAATAACTAGTTAAATTTAAATTATTAGTTAGAAGGTTGCTTAGCAATGGAACTTTTTTTGCCCAGGCATTAACATACAACTTTTAAGCCTTTTAACCCTGTCATTAAAAGGCCGCTTTTAATGTGATTTGGAGAAAAAAAAGTCCACTTTTACTGCCTAGACAGAAAAAGAAAAAAGAATAATGATTATTTACCAAATAATACATACAATTAAATATAAAACAATATAAATAAACAAATATATCACTGAATCTGTCTATTGTACACAGGTACAATGACAGATTGTTCGCGATAATAAATACGACAAATATAAAAGATTAGAAGTAGAAATAGTATTAAAAGTATTAAAAGTTATATAGGTAAATACATTCTTTCATAACTATCTGATATTTATTTATATTAATAAAAACCTATTTACAACATACTTTACCAATCACCCAACAACAATAATAATTCTAAACACAAAACCTGAAATAAAATTTAAAATATTTAGATAAGTATATTATACAATATTTAATTTTTTTTTAATATTATTTTATTCAATAATATTACGAAAAATACTTCTCGGTGTATTTATTATGAATTATTTTGTACACTTTTTAAATTTTTGTAATGTCTTTATTTCTCTTAGCTCGGTTGGAATGCTATTGAAAATTTTTGGTCCCAAAAACCTGTAACTGTTTTGTTCAACTGATTTATTCATTCGAGGTAGCAAATAATTGTCTTTGTTTTTTATGTCATACTGATGTAGAGCTGTTTGTAGCTCATTTTGGTTTTGAAATTGGTGGGTCAGTATTGTTTGATAGAATAACTGTCTTACGTCAAGCATCTCAGTTTCAAGATACACACTTCCAGTAGGATATCTTCTATTTTTATTGAGCATAATTTTTAAAAAGCTTTTTCAATTGGCTTTAAATGAGTTTTAGTGACTCCACCCCATCGAATTATTCCGTAATTGAGATGAGATTCAAAAAGGCTATGATACAAAATTTTCTTCTGTGATAAGTCTAACATTGATGATACTTTGATAAATTTAAATAAGACACTACATAGTTTGCTTAGTAAGTATTGAATATGTTTGTCCCAGCGCAAGTGGTTATCTACTATGATGCCTAAATATTTAGTTTTTATTTCGGGCAGTATATATGTGTCGTTTCCGATAGCTATATTTGTAAATGGAGGGAGACCGGAGGCTAGACTACAAAAAGGTAAATATAGTTCAGAACAATAAACAACTAAAAGGTTGAATTAACTTCCACTATTTATTCTATAAATACTTTAAATGCAATGACAGCCGTTAATAAAGAAATTGAGATTATAAAACAAATAGCAATATCTAATGGCTATCCAATACATTTGATAAATAAATTAATTAATAAGAAAGAACAGAAAGTGTCACTACAACTAATATTCCCTCAACACCCTAAAGAAATTAAAAGTTATAAAAGTATTACATATTGTGGAAATATTTCTAATACAATTTCAAAAATAATATCTTCGGCAACATCTGCAATAATTTCATTCAAATCACACAATAATGTTGGTACAAAATTGTTAAATGTAAAAACAAAATTACCTAAATTAAAAAAAATCTGGTGTTTACAAAATTAATTGTCCAAAATGTAATGCTGTATATATAGGTCAAACACAAAGAAATTTTGAAATAAGATTCAATGAACATTTAAGAGCATATAGATTACAACAACCAGATAAGTCAAACTATGCAAAACATGTTCTTGAACATCCACATTCACTCATACACACCAATGACATTCAAATATTACACACCTGTGATAAAAAACAAAATTTAGATTTCCTCGAAGAACTTGAAATCAAAAGACATCTAGCAGATCAACAATATAAAGTAGTTAATGAACAAATAAATCTTGGAAATTCACCACTATTAAACTGTTTACTTTGATTGAGTCTTCATTTTATACATAGATAAGACGTAATTACAACACAAATATATTAAGTTATTGTAAAGATCAGCAGGATATAGTTTTTTCCTGGTTTTTCTATATCATTGCACAGTTATACTGATCTTAGAGGGAAATACATCCAGGATAATCCCTTAGGGCTAATAACATCTAGGCTTTAATATTGTTATGTCTTATTACTTCCTTACTTGGTCTAGCCTTAACTACTTATCAACATCAAGTACCTAGTTACAAACAAACAAAATGTAACTTCAATATGTCAATCTGACGATGCTATTCCGATAGCGAAACGGCTGTCATTGCATTTAAAGTATTTATAGAATAAATAGTGGAAGTTAATTCAACCTTTTAGTTGTTTATTGTTCTGAATAAGATGAACTTTCACACAGTAAGGGTTAGTACCATAAATTTCGGTAAATATAGTGTTTTTTTAAAATTTATTGATAGTTATCTGTAGTCAAACCATGCTTTTATTTTATTATTTAGGTAGACTATAAATAGAAAAGGGCCCCAGTACGCTTTCCTGAGGTACACCATTCAAATAAGAGACCAAATAAGACCATCTGATCGTTGCTGGTAATATTGTTTATTTTAGTTTTCTGTGTTCTAATTGTTAGGTATGATTTTATTAAATTATTAGCTATACCCCTTATACCCATATCTTTAAGGGTATTTAATAAATGAAAATGGTCTACGGTGTCGAAAGCTTTAGTCAAGCCTAAAAATATGCCTATTGACGGCTTTTTGTTGTCAACTGAATAATAAATTCTACTAGTTAGTTCTCTTATTGCATCTTGTGTTTATTTTTCTTCCCTGAAACCAAATTGAGCATTTGATAACAACTTATTTTTTTCAAAAAAGCGACTTATTCGATGTTTCATTATTTTTTCAAAAACTTTTCCAAGTGAAGAAACCAGCGCTATCGGTCTGTAGTTAGATATTTCTGTTTTTTCGCCATTTATATAAATAGGAATAATGAGAGACCGCTTAAAAAGGCTAGGAAAAATACCCGTAGAAATATTCTTATTGATAATGTTTGTGAGTGGGGCAGCTATAACATCTAAGATGATTTGCAATGTCTCCGCAGTTATGTTATCCGATCCTGAAGATTTATTTTTTTTTAGACCAGATATTACATTTTTTACTTCAGTTATGGTTGTGGGAATCAGAAATATTGAATAATTAGATACGTGCCTTCTTTCTTTTTTTTAATGTTTTTCGCTAAGTTTATCCCTACATTTATAAAAAAGTTATTAAAATCATCTACAAATTGATTTGGATCTGTAATTAAATTTCCATCTTTTGATTTAATACTTGATATTACCTGTTTTTCTGTATTTTTTATTAATTTATTTATTACGGCCCAAAGTTGTTTAGAATCATTCTTTTTTTTTTAATCATGTTTTTAGAATAGGTAGTTTTTGCTTTTTTTATTTGGGTATTAACATTTTTTTTATAATTATTGTAGTCACTACATAGATTTGTATTGTGTGGATCCTTTTTATATTTTTTATAAATTTGATTTTCTTTATTGATCAGTTTGGATAGCAGTTTGGACACAGTCTACAAGTTTTTCAACTGCGAAATCAAGATTTTCAATGTTCGTGAATTCACACCAATTTATATTTTGTACATATTCCAATAATTTTTTTATTAATGTGTTTGTAGTAATTTTTATGTTCATTAATAGTTGATTTAACTAAGAACAATAAATAACTGAACAGTTAAACTAAACTTCCACTATTTATTCGAAAAATTCGCTTTAAAATTTGATTGAGTCTTCATTTTATACATAGATAAAACATTATTGTAACATAAATATATTAAGTTATTGTAAAGATCAGCAGTTTTTTCCTGGTTTTTCTATATCATTGCACAGTTATACTGATCTTAGAGGGAAATATATCCAGGATAATCCCTTAGGGCTAATAACATCTAGGCTTTAATATTGTTATGTCTTATAACTTCCTTACCTGGTCTAGCCTTACCTCCTTATCAACATCAAGTACCTAGTTACAAACAAACAAATGTAATTTCAATATGTCAATCTGACGATGCTAGTTATAGCGAAGCAGCTGTAATTGAATTTTAAAGCGAATTTTTCGTTATTGTTCTTAGTATGATGAACTTCCAAAAAGTAAAGGTTAACACAATCAATTTCAGTTGATTTAACATTAAAATTAATATTAAACATAATTTGTAATAGTATAACAAAGTGGTAATAAATATTTCCACAGTTGATGATATTATATTATCGAAATTGTTTTTTGATTTTAAAAAATATGGTCTACACAAGATCCGGAATCAGGTCTAGTAACAGTATTTATGGTCGATAGGAAACCATATTCAGCAAGTAGGGTTAAATAGTTCTGGTATCTTCTATATTTTTAGCTAATAAGTTAATGTTAATATCACCAATAAAAATACTATAAGCAAATTGTTTAGGGTGACTTTCTAGTACATTTCTTAAACCTTCTAGAAACATGTCAACTTTTCTATCTGAAGAGGATCTGTAAAATGAATTTATATAGACAATTTGTGTGTTGTATTCTAATTTTACACGTAACACAAAGGAATCGTTTAGCTTCACATTTGTATGATTTTGATATAGCTCTGTTTTTATGAATACCAACACACCATCATTTTTATTTCAAGTGCCATTGTTATAAAGTGTCTTGTAACCCTCAATAGTATATATCTCAACATTTGGTATACTTTTAGTCTCAGTAAAAACAATACAATCAAATGATGTGTCCAGGTCTTCCAAAAATATTTCAAACTCATCTAGGTTTTTTGCTATACTTCGAATATTATTGTAAATAATTTTTATGTTTGGATTATTACTGTTTACTGCTAATACTTCTTTTACCTCGGTGGAGCTATTTAATTGAAAATTGTAAATCTTCTCTACGTTAAAATCTCGAATATAAGAATTCATTATTTATACTAAAGTATTGTTAAAATAAAAATTTAGAATGAAAAATTGAATTGAATGAAAAAGATATGAATAAAATTAGATATTATCTATCCATATTTCTCCTTAGTTATGCAATAAAAATTAATATTCTGATAAAAAGAAAAAATCAATTAACGCAGATTTCACTGGTTTCAGCACTACAAGGAGATAAAGAAACCAGAGAGAGACCCGTCAATACTCTACTCTCTTTCTTCAGCAGTTCTACACTTGTTTTATTTTGGTATTTATTTATTTTTGAGTTTTCGCCCTTGTAGTTCTTTGGGAACTACTTGAATTCGTTCTTGATCTAGATGAACCGCAGATGTTTTTGTTTTCTTCTACCTTCCTGTTTTTGGTGAATCTATCTTCTTGCAACTCTGGCTCTAGTATTTCCACGATAGCTACTTCCCTAACTTTTTCTTTGGCCTCTATGTCTTCCTTATTTAAATTTACTTGATATTTTTCTTTTCTCCTTTTCTCCAATGTTTGTCTCAGCACTGAAGATTTCTTCCAATTTTTGAATGTTGTTTTGTTTGGTAGCATCGATATATGTGACTGGAGTAGGTATTTGCGGTGTTTTCAGTGTGAATGTGTGCAAGCTATTTTCAAAGAATATTTGAAAATATTTTATTGCCGTTGTTAGACTTATTGGGTATAGCGAGTCCTCAATATAGCCCTCCGCGATACATATAATATAACATTGTTATATCCCCACCAGCAACGTGGCCGAAGTTCTGCGAAAGCAGTGCCAGTATACTCTTTCGCATAGGATAGTCCCAGAAAAGTAGCAATTTTTTCTGGCATTTTACCGAATTTGTGATTGCCAATAAATTGATGATATGCTTTACCATTCGCATACTTATAGAAGAGACGCCGATTCTTCTTTTGGTCTTAGTATTTGGTACTATAATTAGCAATTTGTCCCCATATAATTTATATCATCTGTTTTCATTTGCAAAAGCTCATCACATCTACAAGCCCCAGCGCCTGCAACAAGAAGTACAACCTAAAGTATAAATTGAAAATTAGTTCTTTAATGCATAATAGATCATTTTCGATATATTCCTACCTTTGTACACAAATACAGTTCATCTGGGGCGTCTGATAAAAATTTCTCGATTTCTTCTCTTTGAAAAACTCGGAATTTTTTTGCATAGAAACCGTCTTACTGGCGTTTCAAATAAGCCCGCAATTTCAGGTATTTTGCCAAATCAATGTTATTTTTTATGTTCAGGGTAGCTTTCAACATAGAATAGGTGGACCATAACGTTGAAGCCTTTATTTTCTTTGAAAAATCAGAAAAATAGACTATCAGCACATCTTAAGAGAAAGATCCTATATTTTTCTTCTGTCTATATTCCATAAATCTGCTGTATGTGAGTTCATATACAGTTCTTGATTTTTTCGGTAAAAAGTTAAATTTCACATCTCGCACCTGGTCTTGACAATAACAAAGTAAACAGTAAACAAAATATTTAACAAACGTCATCAGCGGCAAACATATTAACGCAGGGCCCAGTCATCTTTGATAAAATAATTTAGTTATTTGGATATTAATAATGGAACGCAACAAAAATATAAAAAAAGTCGATGTTTGCATGGAATTGGAACAAATTTGAAGAAAAAATTTTATGTTTCACACGGCAGAAAAGCATATTTAATGCCTTGGCTTTCATGTCTAGTGAAACAAATAATAATAAACAATTTTTATTTATACTTTAGCTTTTTTAATTTGATGGCTAAATTACAGATATATAAAATAATGGGAATATGATTGTGTAGGTGAAATATTGCACCAGACTCGTGGTTTCCTAATTTGTTGAAAGATAATCCATCACGAAATACTTGCACGAAAATTAAGTTTAAATACTTTATTCAGAAAATATATCTACTCACGACGAGATCCATTTTCCCATTTTTTCCCTGAAACTTTTCTTTGATTACATCAAATTTCATTGTTAAAATTTTGACCATAATACCAATTCAGACAAAAATAAAATAATTTTTTTCTTTCTTTTTTCTACCCTAATCTCTTTTTGCCTTCTGCACCGTTCTCACGCAATTACTAATGATGCGTCACCTAGTAAACAGCTGGGGAAAAATCAATTCTGTACCTGAGCAAACACAATTTTCCTAATGTAGTTTCGTGCTATAAAACTCGAGAGAACTTTTGTAATGTCGTCGTTGACCTCACCTAAATGGGAGACAACTACACTACCTCTTGTTACTTAATGGTTGACGTTTGTGTTGTGTCACCGGCGATTTTTCCGACATCGCAAGTATTTAAGATGACAATTTTATTAAGTTGATGGTTTAATTCTCTTTTAATGCACGTTATTTCTCTTGTTAAATTCCAAAAATCTTAAAAAAATAAAATCAAAATATGCTTGTGATGAAATGCAGTTCATTAAAATAGAATCTTTAAGACAGTTTGAGAAAGTGAGGAGGATGTTTTAAAAATCCTTAGTCTAAGAATAAAAGAATATATTTCTCAAAATTATTTCCTGGCTTCCACCAAGAAAAGAACGAAATGTTAGCGTATCATAAAAAAAGGTTTAAATTACAGGACATAAAAAAGAATTTTTCTTTTACCATTTTCGATTCATTAATAAATAACAATGGCTGTTCATAAGCCAATCAATAGGATATTCATATTTATTACTTTCATTAAAGCAATTACTAATTATTAGGAGACGACCTTAGACTAATTGGTGGTAATTATTATTGGCTTTTATCAAATTATATTCGTAGCACTTTAACATATAAGATATACAGTGTGGTGCGAATGGAAGAAATAAATTCGTTATTTCGTAAACCGGTTACTTTAAGGAAAAATCCTGAAACAGGTCGATTTTTATTTTTAAATAGGCTATTCGTAAGTACACCTTTTTATTTTTGACGTCATCTATGTGCGCGTGATGACGTCATCGCTAAAATTTTTAATTGGAAACGTGCGGGGTTTGTAATATATTATTTGAAAGGTCTTTTAAATACCTATTCAGCCATATTAATATGCCTAAATAATTCATGTTTGTTTTCGGTTAAAAAACTAATATATTTCAATAATTACAATAAATATTTATTATGTATTACTTATTCATTAAATACAAAGTAACCCAAATATATTAAAGATTGGTAAGATGTATTTATTGATTAAAGATTGGTAAGATGTATTTATTGACACCCAAAAATAAATTTTGTAAAGGCCACCATTCGTACTGTGAAATGCCCTATCTACCTACTTTTTACCTTTTTTGAAAATCTATTTACCTTTTCAACAGTAACATTGATACCTAAGCATTCAAACTTAATTAACTTTCTTCAAGTGATTGTTATTCTAGTAAACTTCTTTAAAAGTCTGAAACACAAAGAATTGAAATTTTAATGATGAAAATTGAGAAGCAATTCAGAGAAATGGGTCACGTCAAAGTTCTCCCTAAAGGTAGTAGAAAACCAGTATCTGAAGACAAACAACTAGATGTTCTCTTAGCCTTTCAAGATAATTCTCATACCAGTTCACGGCAAGTAGCATTAGATAATGGCATGGACCATTCAACATTAATACAAGAACTTCGTGAAGATGATTTTGATAGACGAATTGAATTCTGTGAAACTATAATGGAACAAAACAACAGAGATCCGATGTTTTTATCAAAGGTTCTTTTTTCTGATGAAGCTACATTTCTATTAAACGGTCATGTCAATCGTCAAAATCCACACTGGATGCAAGAGTACGGTATTCAATACCCAGAGAAAGTTAATGTTTGGGCGGTAATAATAGGTGGACCATACTTTTTTGAAGGAACAGGTGCTCGATATTTAGAATTTCTTCAAAAGTTCTTGCTCCCAGAATTGAACCGTTTCCAAATACAAATGATTAATGGCTGCAGCAAGATGGTGCTCCTCCACACTATGCTCTTTTGGTCCGCAACTAATTGGACAACATCTTTCCAAATCGGTGGATAGGTCGAAGAGGAACAATAGAATGGCCACCTAGGTCACCTGATTTTGACTCCTCTTGATTTCTTTTTGTGAAGATACTTGAAAAGTAAAGTGAACCAAAATAAACCACAAAATATCAATGACCTTAAAGAAAGGAGACGTATTCAGGTTGCACAAATAACTCCGGAAGTTTTAGAGAAGGTTCGAGAACAGTTTGAGGTACGTCTTTCTCACTGTATTTTAGCTGAAGGCAGACAATTTGAGCACTTAATTTAGGTTTCTTTGTATTTAATAAATTATAATACATAATAAATATTAATTGAAGTAATTAAAAAGTATTAATTTTTTAAGTAGGTATCCTTAAGAATCGTCTATTTAAAAATAAAAATCGACCTGTTTCAGGATTTTTCCTTAAAGTAGCCGGTTTACGAAATAACGAATTTATTCCTTTCATTTGCACCACACTGTATATAATAATAATATATAAAACAAAACAGTCTACAAAACTGTCCTCATCCAACCGTACAAAGACTTATAATTCATATAATGCATGCCATATGCATTTGAAATCTAGAGATTAAAAAGGTAAGTATTTAAATGTGGAATTCCATTAATTTCCATAAACTAAAGTATTCCTCTTTAGCTCTGTGGTAGTATTCAGTAATTATCAAGAATTTATAATATTAAGAATAATGAAAAACTCTTCGTTTTACCAAAACTTCCAATATTTATTAAAAAATTTGCTTTTTTAACTACAATGACAGCCGTTTCGCTAGACTTAGCATCGTCAGATTGACATATTGAAGTTACATTTTGTTTGTTTGTAGCTAGGTACCTGATGTTTAGGTAGTTATAAGGCTAGACCAAGTATGGAAGTAATAAGACATAACAATATTAAAGCCTAGATGTTATGAGCCCTAAGGGATTATCCTGGATGTACTTCCCTCTAAGATCAGTATAACTGTGCAATGATATAGAAAAACCAGGAAAAAACTATATCATGCTGATCTTTACAATAACTTAATATACTTGTGTTACAATTACGTCTTATCTATGTATAAAATGAAGACTCAATCAAAGCAAACACTTTAAAAGTGGGGAACTTCCCAGATTTATTTGTTCATTAACAACTTTAAATTGTGGATCTGCTAGATGTCTTTTTATTTCAAGTTCTTCAAGGAAATCTAAATTTTGTTTTTTATTACAAGTGTGTAGTATTTGGATGTCATTGATGTGTAAGAGTGAGGTTGGATGTTCAAGTAGGTGTTTTGCATAATTTGACTTATCTGGTTGTTTTAATCTATATGCTCTTAAATGTTCGTTAAATCTTACTTCAAAATTTCTTTGTGTTTGACCTATATATACAGCATTACACTTTGGACAATTAATTTTGTAAACACCAGATTTTTTTAATTTAGGTAATTTTGTTTTTACATTTAACAATTTTGTACCAATATTATTTTGTGTTTTAAATGATATTAATGCTGATGTTGCCGAAGATATTATTTTTGAAATTTTATTGGAAATAGTTCCACAATATGTAATATTTTTATAACTTTTAATTTCTTTAGTTTGTTTAGGAAATATTACATATTGTGGAAGTATTTCCAATAAAATTTCAAAAATAATATCTTCGGCAACATCAGCATTAATATCATTTAAAACACAAAATAATATTGGTACAAAATTGTTAAATGTAAAAACAAAATTACCTAAATTAAAAAAATCTGGTGTTTACAAAATTAATTGTCCAAAGTGTAATGCTGTATATATAGGTCAAACACAAAGAAATTTTGAAGTAAGATTTAACGAACATTTAAGAGCATATAGATTAAAACAACCAGATAAGTCAAATTATGCAAAACACCTACTTGAACATCCAACCTCACTCTTACACATCAATGACATCCAAATACTACACACTTGTAATAAAAAACAAAATTTAGATTTCCTTGAAGAACTTGAAATAAAAAGACATCTAGCAGATCCACAATTTAAAGTTGTTAATGAACAAATAAATCTGGGAAGTTCTCCACTTTTAAAGTGTTTGCTTTGATTGATTCTTCATTTTATACATAGATAAGACGTAATTGTAACACAAGTATATTAAGTTATTGTAAAGATCAGCATGATATAGTTTTTTCCTGGTTCTTCTATATCATTGCACAGTTATACTGATCTTAGAGGGAAGTACATCCAGGATAATCCCTTAGGGCTCATAACATCTAGGCTTTAATATTGTTATGTCTTATTACTTCCATACTTGGTCTAGCCTTATAACTACCTAAACATCAGGTACCTAGCTACAAACAAACAAAATGTAACTTCAATATGTCAATCTGACGATGCTAAGTCTAGCGAAACGGCTGTCATTATAGTTAAAAAAGAAAAATTTTTAATAAATATTGGAAGTTTTGGTAAAACGAAGAGTTTTTCATTATTCTTAATAAGATGGACTTTCAAAAAGTAAGGGTTAGTACAATCAATTTAATTTATAATATTGTTAATAATTACTAATTAATACCAATATCTTTAACTTTTTTAAAACAGGATGATTTATTGGGACATAGGGCAAATGAAGATTATTTGAATAAAAATATTGAGATTCGGAATAGCCATTTCCCCCTATATACATGGAGATTTGGTACAGACAAACCTATCAGGAAATGGTTGGGAAAAGTTTTTTAAGTATTGAATCGCTATCAAGGGATAACGAAATAGTCAAAAACCTAGTAAGGATAGACTCGGTCTAATATTTGTAACGATGATCTCTATGGCAACAAAAAAGTAACAAATTCTGTTAAGTATAAAGATACAGAATGGAGTAAGTAAAAATATCTTATCAGTTGTTATGGCAACACACGGCGGCTAGTTTCCGAAGAATGTTTTTTGGAATGCGTCCTTATTCTAGATGCGAAAAGATTTACTTTAAGCCTCATGGTAAGTCAGAACCCACCAAGACATAACAATGGCGGTTCTGCAAATAAAGTTTTAACATAATATGACAGATATGATCTTTTCTGAAGTATGTTTCTGCAGTCGTTCCCATACATAAAATTTTGACTTCTGTTAACTAATACTAATGAATTTGTGCAATAGCGCAATATTCTTAAAAAGACAGGGCGAAATCTTAGGAAGAAATTATCGGACAAGACTTTTGTGTTACAGCATATAGGATTAAAAACTTAAGTATAGGATGATCCATTATTATTGGATCATAAGATTGTTTTTGACATAGGTTGAAGTACTCCAGTAACAACGTATAGGAACCTGACAACGACAAACTCGAATTAAGTGATTAGAAAAAGAGGACAGAAGATTTTGGGCCAGTTGCATAAACGCGTGTCAAACCTCTGTTAGCTAACATGTTGTTCACTTTTGACCAGTGTATGTGCAACGATAGCGCGTGCGCAGATTTATTTTGGGATGAAGTTGACGGTGCGGTGTTGTCTGCTTAGGTAAATAATTTTTCCCTTGAACTGGATAGTTAGATAATAGTTAATAGTCCGTTGAAATTATTTAAAAAATATTTCTTTATATATTATTATGTTAATGAACTAGTTCAGGTGTCCCTAAGTGTGCGCCGTAGAAAGCAAAGAGGGGCGCCGTGATCGATCCTCTTATTATTGGACACCACAAATATTGGCGGGTACCTTTTTGAGAGTTCGCATCGGAAACGAACATAGCGTCGTGGAAATATTTTTTCGTCTTCGCATTGCCATCGTTCATTGCTAACTCGCTTGAAAACCGTTGATACCATACCACTCCCACGTCTTTATTCGCCCGCACTCGCTTGCTCGCATCGCAATGCCCGTTTATTTGCTACCGAATGGTAGCAGTATTTTGCAGATGATGATGTTAAAAAATTTGCGTGGATCCAAGACCCTTTCCATGCACAAAGTCCACAAGGATTTACACCACAAGATGAAGAGAGTCTCATTGAACTCTCTTGCGACAGCAGCCTTAGAACTAGATTCGCGAGTGTCCATTTGGTGGAGTTTTGGTTATCGATTCAAAATGAATATTCAAATTTAACTTCCAAAGCATTAAAAATTTTTATTCCGTTTGCAACATCATATATATGTGAAGCTGGGTTTTCAGCTGTAGCTGTGATAACAAATATCGCTCAAAGATCAATGTGGAGCAGGAACTGAGAGTAGGTTTCAAGTCTTATTCCCCGCTTTAAAAACTGTGTGGAGATCACCAAGCTTACCCTTCACATTGATTTGACTGAGTAAATATCGTATTTAATTTTTGTTTTTTTTCAAGGTCTTTCTTGTTGTTTTCCTTTTAAATTCTTTTATAATAAAAAAATTTATTTTGTATTGTGGTGTTTTACTTTTCGTTACGACCAACCTAACCTAACTATTATTGTAGGTACCTATTTCTTTCGACAATATCCTCAAGTTAACTAGGAGAGGGCGCCGACGAAGTCCGTTTAAATTACGAAACGCAATTTACAATTTTCGTTTTTCTAAAGTATAGTGTACTTATTCCCTCTAAGAAATATGAATATGGCTAATCAAATTATTCTTAAAAATTTAAATAGGCGCATGCGCTTCAGGAGGATGTAACCTAAGAGTTAACACGTTGTTAAGTATAAGAGCTTTTACAAGCGTTAATGCAACCGGCCCGTAATGGTGCTAATTTTTCAGAATGTGGACTAAAGGAGAAGACTCACATTATCATCCCAAATCTTGGAGTTTATCATGGGTGATTTTCATGTCGAAGTCCGGAAAATATTTCTATGATACGTTAATAGTATATTCATTTCATATGACTTTCTGTTATGACATGTTAGAGTTGAAAAAACGAATCGCAAAGCGATGAGTTTTTTAAAGAACGAGTGTCACAACAGCCATATGGAAGAAGTTGTTTATAATATTTTTTATATTTTGCTATTTTACCATTTTTAAATTAATTTATTATTTGTATATAAATAACGAAATTTTTAATTTTAAAAAGTTTGTTGGTAGCACAGTGTAATTTATAACATTTGACAGTTTTGAAATTTAAATTATCAAATGTTCATGTTTTAAAATATTTTAAAATGAATAATACACCAATAAGAATATATGTAAAAGATTATACTTATATTCACAAATACTTTCTTAAAGAACAATATAAAAATTAAAAATGTTTCCATAAGCCACAAATGTCATTGCTATTAGACACTTCATTCGTGTTTCCAACCATTTAAAACAAAAATTTTTGTGCCTAAAAGTTACATTACGATACGCAAATGCGTTTTATGTTGAATATTTTTATAAGTGCAAAATATTAAAAAAATTTAACGATAACAATACAAGAAATAATTTCTATAAGGTGCAGTCAATAAAAAAAAAAAACTGAAAAAGTAGAAAATTGTTTCCACCTGCACCCGGGGTCAGGAAACTTAACAGTTGACCGTTTTCTATGAAAAACAACTACTTCCTGGGCTATATGCCCCAACGGACATTGAGTTACATTCCAATAGAAAACGTGATGGCGACCGATTTCGTCGATACTTAAAACCATATCTATCGATTTAACGTTTATTTAATAAAACATATTTTTAAATTGAAGACTGGAGAGTTAAAAAAAATAGTTGCATAAAGAGTAACACGCAATATAGGTACGAATGACGTCAATGAGATGAAATGGAGAGATGGAGGAATGTTTTTTCCGGAATACTATAAGAGTGGAATTTGCAAGGCCCGGGCTCATCTTATGTATATGTGCCATTAGCGCGAAGAGAATTGGATATTTTAGAAGCACCCTTCGCATGACAAACATGTTAATTCTAAATGTATTCGAAAGAATTTACGATTGCATATTTTAAAGTTTAAAAGCTGATTTTTTCTTAAAACAACAATATTACAATTTTTTAAATTTACATGAATTTATAACACAAATAAAACATTTTAAAACAAATCCTCCACTTTTTATTTCACATATTATTTTTTTTAACATAATAACAGCTGTTTCGCAAAAAACTAGCACCGTCAGATTGAAGAAAAAGCTGTCATTAAGTTAAAAAATTTATTGTACTAACCCTTACTTTTTGGAAGTCCATCTTATTAAGAATAATAAAAAAACTCTTCGTTTGTACGCTAAGATTAGCAGTGTTAGATTGACATATTTAAGTCATTGTAATTTAAAACCTAATTTTTTCAAATAAACTTGAAAGTTACGTTCAAACGAAGAATTTTTTATTATCCTTAAAAAATCAATATTTTAAATAAAAAGTGTAGGTTTTGTTTTAAAAAGTTTTATTTTCAATGTTCTTAATTAGATGGAGTTCCACAAAGTAAATGTTTAATACATTCAATTTCATTGAATTTAGAATGTTATATTATACCATAAAGTAATTTAAAAAAATATGGTTTTATTTAATTTAAAAAAAGTTAAATCAAAAAGAATATCTATTAGATAAAATTTAAAAAAAATTAATTGATATTTGTTTTATTTTTATATTCTCTTCCTATGACTACCACCAACCTCTATTTTACTTTAGCTTCCTTATTTCATTTAAATTATTTAGATGTATCAAGTAATATTATTATTATTTTATCATTGGTTTGATTATTAACAATGAAATTATTTTAATTTTTCTTGACAAAACCTGGTCACCTTTTTTTGTCAAATCCAAGACTTTTTTAGAGCAAATAATTTTTGAATATTTTTTTTGTAGAAATTTAAATAAAATATTTTTAATTTTTACCCTTTTATTTTTTTCAACAACATATACCAAAATTAAATTTATTGTACTAACCCATATCCTGTGGAAGTCCATCTAACTAAGTATAATATAAAACTATACCTACTTTTGTACGTTTAATTAAAAAATTAGCTGTCGTATTATAAAAGCTAATTTTTAAATTAAACGTGGAAGTTCAGTACAAACTTTTAGTTGCTTATTATTCTTATAAACGAAAATGTCAGGTCGGCATTCAAATCTGGAAATTTAACGCAGCAATTGGAATATTCATTGAGTTAGGCTATATTAATTAGTGGTTTTAGTTTTATAAAATGCAAGTTAGTAGGCTGGTAAATAAAATATGATACATTCCATGTTAATTAAGACTTAATTACTGCCTACATTTTGTTTCTGAACCTCGTTCTGGAACGTATAACATGTAACATAACAAGTGTTTATACCTATTAAATATTGACGTTTCCATTTTGGCCGGAGAGTTTTCTTTCTTTTGTTCACCAACAAAAAAACAATTTATAAGGAAAATTAAAAATGAGATAAAAATTTAATAATGTAAGTGAACTTGAAGCCAATTTCAAAAATTTAATTTAATAACAGTTCGAGATTTGTTCAACAAAGTCTTAAAAGCGTTTATCAAAATACTTGAACCTTATAAAAATTTACAAAAGCAATAGACTAAGACAATTACAATTTAAAAAATATCGTTAAAGGTGTTAGCCATTAAAAGGAGATAAAGAAATAAATTCAGTATATGTAAGTGAAATGTTACTATTTATTGTTTTTTTACGTTAAGTATGTCTTTTATCAAGGAGTGATATATTAAATTTAGAATACAAACATGATAAACCCCAAAAAGTATTCCTACTATTTGATGCAAATAGAAAATCCTGAAACATTTTTATGCTTAAAAATACACTTTTTCAATAAAGTCAATTGTCCCATTAACATCCTAGAAGTTATAGCTATGAAATGTTTCGAAATGAGCTTATCTGGGACCCAAAGAATTGAGATATTGATATGCTTGGGCTGGGTGACCAAACAATATCCCAATCTGGGGTATTCAGAGTATTTAATAAGAAGTGTTCTGATCAGGCTGGGGTGAATAGAATAGAACAAAAATTTTGTAAATTCGGAAATATGAAATGTCTTATCAAAGCTAAAAGATGGCAAGAAGTTGGATATATTATTTTTATTTTAGGAAAACCCACACACGCCAACAAAACATTGCGACTCTGCCGGGCGTAAGAAAAGTCCTTTAAATAACCACTTGAGAGACCAGATTCTCTCCTGTTCCAACGGCAGCAAATCCCTCTGCTCTCTAGCCAAAAGCATCAGTCAAAATCTCTCCACCTCTGGCTTCCCCCTTGTCGTCTCTGGTGACGAAATAATCTCCATCCCTAAGGCAAAAGCAGACGCCGTCATCAAAAATTTTTCTGCTTACTCAACTCTTTCTCAACCTAACAATATACAGGGTGTACCAACCTTACGACAAAGTTCGGTATATGGGTTGTTTTAAAAAATATAAAAAAATGTTATAGTAATTGTCTTTAGGGTCCATATTTTGAAATTACCTTAAACTATACAGAGTGTTGTATAACTCCATAACAAACCAATTATTTTTTAAATGGGAACCCCTGTATATTATACCGAATTCGGACTGCTCACATTTTTTTGAAGATTTTGATATAAGGTTTTGATACGTTATACATAGTCCTTCAAAAGTTATGGACACGTTTGTGTGAAAATCGTAGGTAAATCAACGCTCTGTATCTTATTGTAATTACCTTGAAGAAAAAGAAAGTATTTTGCCTAACATAGTTTCGTAATATGATACAATATCATGGTATTCTATTAAATATTAATTATTTTTCCTTTTGTATACAGGGTGGACGATAACTCGAACCTTTCATTTTCTCTCTTCTTTATTTTATATCATAAATAGAATACCTATTTTATTATGAAACTTTAATTTTTGTTAAGCATTCCCTATACACAAAGTTTATGAAAACAGAGTTATTTTGTAATATTTATTTTAAACCATAATTATTACCTAACCTATTATGTGAAAGAAATAAACGTTGAATGTAACAAACAATGCTCAGCATAGTTTGACTTATATGGTTGTTGTAATCTATATGTTCTTAAGTGTTTATTGAATCTTATTTCAAAATTTCGTGTTTGACCTACATATTATACAGCATTACATTTTGGACAAACATCCAGGATACTCCCTTAGGGCTAATAACATCTAGGCTTTAATATTGTTCTGTCTTATTACTTCCATACTTGGTCTAGCATTAATACTACCTAATAAACATCAGGTACCTAGCTACAAACAAACAAAATGTAACTTCAATATGTCAATCTGACGATGCTAATTCTATAGCGAAACGGCCGTTATTGCATTTCATATTTTGCGAATAAATAGTAAAAGTTTAATTCAACCTTTTAGTTGTTTACTGTTCTTACTAATTCAGATAATTTCTTTGGTCCCTTGCGATTAAATGTGGCACTTTACTTCCTGTAATGTAGAACTAATGCAGTATTTTTACTCCCTACAGTGTAAAAAAGAACTTTTATATAACCTCCCATTTATTTTGTAAATATATACAAACTGTACAGTTTTTTATACAATAAATAAATTCTTAGGTGTTGTTAAAAATGTGTAATTTACATATAAGCCTTGATAAAAAAAAATAACGAATAAGTACAAGCAATTGTATTTTAGTTCATTTTACTGGACTACTATTCATGAAAATGAAAAATAACGATGTAAGGTAATTTCAGGGTCTGACATAAATAAAATATTGAACTTGTTGACGTAATAATTAAATATCGATAATGAATAACAATTAATGTAACGATTGCGTGCAATTATTAATAATTTAAAACGAAGTGCAGGGGATAAATATTTTTAATTTATTTTAATATGGTTCACAACTAACAATTACTATTGTGTACTCAGTATTATGGAGGTCCTGTTTATATTTATATTTTTTGGTCACAGTTACCTTTTTGTCTTGGCATAAAATATAGTTTTAATTATTATTGTCATATTTTACGAAAAAAAAATTAATATCTTATTTCTAACGGAGTAAACCATCCTTATCTCAAATGTGACTAATGGGATACCAAATGAAAAACCCAAAGTCTATGTCACAGAATTTTATTCTTTATGTTGATGCATGGAAAACAATAATAGCAACTAGTTTTGTCCTAACATTGAGGCCATTATCAGGCTATAAAAAGTGGTGCAAATTAAAAGAAAAGAAAAATCATACCTTAGTGTAAAAATTAATACAAATATAAATATAAAGACCACCATTAAAACATAAAATATAAAATTACAAACATTTTCAAACGAACCAACGGACAAAAAATAAATATAAGAACATGTGGTCTAAAATTAACTTTTTAACTTTTTATATGTTTTAAATAAGACAGAAAAAATGGGAGGGTCGAGTTCAATATAGACATATAGATTTAAAAACTTTCTAGTGTAACTGTAGTCCGACATGACAGGGGACAAGAAGAATAAGTCACAAGAAGAAGAACAAAAGGTTTATGTGGTTATGTTGACAATAACAATTAAGATTAATTTAAAATAAAGATAAACAACCTAGTAAAACGTACGAATCTAATTAGTCACAGTAGAAAGAAAGCAAAACCAATTAGTGGAAAGTGGACACCAGAAAACAAATAAGGGAAATATGGAAGACAAAGTAAAATCTATTGCAAACACATACCATTAAAAGGAAAGACTAAGAAATATGTAAGGGTCCTTTGGTCTCAACTGTTCATTCAAACATACAACTGCACTGTCTCTTGATACCTCATTAATCGCTAACATTTCAAATAAATTCATCCTGGGACCTTTAAAACGTTCATGTAACCTCAAAACTTTGGAATTAGGAAAAGTGTGATTTTTAGCAATAATATGGTTGGCAAATGCAGATGGTCAATTAGGTGGGTCAAAGTCTTTGTAATTTTTAACATGATTAAGATGTTCTTTTATTGTAGTATCTAAAAGGCGTCCTGACCAAAACACACAGCATTGCAATCATCGCAGTGTATATTCCAGGAGAATGTAAAAAAAAAGAGTTAGTGTTGACCAAGCAGGATCTCAAGTTGTTGTTGGTTTTAAAACTAAATTCAATATCATATTTCTTAAGAATTTTCCAAATTTGTAAGAAAGAGGACCAAAGAAATGTATGGAACCAACAAAATTAGATTAAGTATGAGAGGAAGAACCAAACTGAGAAGAGACATTAGCAAACCTAAGTTTAAATCTATTAAAAAACCTGTTGTATAACTTATTAATAAGAGAAATAGGGAAACCAATAGTAATAGCAATTTGATTAATAATATTTATTTTATTATTAAAAGCAGAGGAAGATAGGAGAATGTAGAAAGCTCTGTGAAACAAGCTATTGAAGGAAGCCATCTTATGGGAGAATGGATGGTTAGGAAAATTAAGAGCAGCCTCAACTATATTAACACTATTCATCCAAGAATAAAATTTACCATTGAAGTGGAGGTTAATAATAGAATTCAATTTCTTGATCTTCTGATCATTAGGAATATGGTGTCACATAGATTTGAATTTGAAATTTATAAAAAACCTACCTCAACTGATATTGTAATTAATTATAACTTCAAATTGCATATTGTTTTCTCTCCTGGTATATCTGCAAAAACTACGAGTTCTGAAGGACCTTAGTCATTTTAAAACCTTAAACTAATAATAACTAATTTTAATTTTGTTTCAATTATATTCATTAAAAACTGCTACTAATTTTAATTAAAAGAGTACGTTCCCTTTTTAGACAGTTGTAATATACATTCGGTGTAAGTATAATTAACAGAAATTTATATGTCGGAACAAACAGCAGACTACTTAGAATGCACATGGTATAATTGTTTCGTATAACAAACAAGAATTTTATAAAAGCACGTTGTTTGCACTATGATATAGAAAAAAATGAATTTATTTTCGGTAGTTATAAATTTAAATTTGAACTGCACCCGATGCATATATAAAATAAATATATAAAAAGATGTAAATTCATATTTATTCATAAGGAAAGTTTAGGTATATACAGCGTGTCCACGGATGGGGTATCCTATAGATAAAAAATGTTTAAATATTAGTTTTAGTAAAAAATGTCATTCTTGATAAAAAGTTTTGCTTGCTCTGAAACCTCAAAATTCAAGTTTATCAAAATCCGTCTGATTTTAAAGCCAGTTTTATTTATGAAAACCGTATGAATTTTTACACTAAGTTCGAAAATAATGTATTAATCTAGTGAGTGACGTATACGTGTCCCAAGTAACTGTCAACTTTTATAAAAAAATTTCAAATTGTCATTCCTTAATAAATATTTGACAACAATGTTAACTATTCAACAAAGAGTATATCTTATTAAGTGTTCTTGTATTGGGGAAGTTTCGTGCCAGTATGCAATTGCAAAATTTCACGAAAAATATCCAGATGTACTCATTACGCGGTGTGGATTAAAAAAAATTAATAAAGAAGTTTGATGAGACAGGATCTGTTCAAGAGAAAAAGAAATTGAAAAAGGCGCTCGTTGAGGAGGATGATGCAGCTACTGCACTAGCTATGCACTCGTTAAGGGAAAATCCCAAGTTGAGTCTACGAAAAAGAGCAGTGGAGGTTGGTTTTTGCAAGAGTCACTTACAGAAAATATTTAAACAAAACAAAATTTATCCATTCAAACCGAAATTCATTCATACCATACAAGATTATGATTATCACACAGGGTTGGACTTTTGTGCGATGATTGGTGTAAAACTTATGCATGACCGATTCTTTCATAATATTTTGTTTTCTGATGAAGCAACGTTTACAACAAACGGAGTCGTTTCTTCCCAAAATTGTCGATATTGGGCTAATGAAAACCCGAGCTACAGGATTAACTGTAATAGTAAATTTGCTAAAAAAGTTAATGTTTGGTGTGCGGTTTTACCAGATCTAATAATCGGACCGTATTTTCTGGAAGATACATTAAGAAGATACATTCAGAAGGTATATTTATACTTTCTTGACAACTTCTTAAATACCTGAATTAGAAAATATTCCCTTGGAACAAAGGTCTAAGATGTACTTTCAACATCAAGGATGTTCGTCACATTCGACTTTGCTAATTAGAGGATGGCTGGATGAATATTTTCCGGAGCGATGCATGGAACGTTATGGACCAATATTTTTTCCGCCCCGGTCCCCCGATATAACTATTTTAGATTTTTTTTATGGGGCTACTTAAAACAAAAAGTTTACGCAAATAATTTAAACCATAATATTGAAGACTTGAAACGAGCTATCACTGATGCCATTAACGAAATTACCCCAGAAATGCTGCGAAATACTTCCAAAGAATTTGGAAAGAAAATTGAAAGATGTTTTGAAGCTGGGGGAGGATATATTGAATAGATTTTTTTTGTTTACTTAGTGTTTCTTACATTATTATTCTGATTAAATTGATTGTACTAACCCTTACTTTTTGGAAGTCCATCTTATTAAGGATAATAAATAAATATTGGAAGTTTTGTTAAAACGAAGTGTTTTTTATTATCCTTAATTATTATTCTGTATTGTTATTTTATTAAAGAATGACAATTTGAAAATTATTTATAAAAGTTGGCAGTTACTGGGTACATCGTAAACGTCATTAACTAGATTAATACATTATTTTTTGAACTTAGTGCACAAATTTATACGGTTTTCATAAAACTGGCTATTAAATGAGACGGATTTGTAAAACTTGAATTTTATTATATTTTATGGGGTTTCGGAACAACCTAATAAACATCAGGTACCTAGCTACAAACAAACAAAAAGTAACTTCAATATGTCAATCTGACGATGCTAAGTCTAGCGAAACGTCTGTCAGTAAGGTTAAAAAAGCAATTTTTTAAATAAATATTGGAAGTTTTGTTAAAACGAAGAGTTTTTTTTATTATTCTTAATAAGATGGACTTCCAAAAGTAAGGGTTAGTACAATCAATTTAAACTTTTCTTTTTTCTTTTGGGTGGGGAAAAAACCAAAACCTATAACAGCCGGAGGGTTTCTGACTTGGGCCTGTGGATTCAAAGTCACTGGCACCCGTTAAAAAATTAAATAATAAGCTTACCTACGCCTATACTGAGTTTAGCACAGCATTTTGCTCGTGCTCCACTTCCGGTTCCTTCCCTTAAAATTCAATATAAAAAAAGCAAGTAGAAATTTTCAGATGAAGTTATTCTAAAATCACGTGCTTAAAAGTGGTACTTCCTTAAATGACCATTATGCCAAGATACATCCCTTAAACAGAAAACTCATGTGTTTTAGAGAATTTCATTATATCAAGAATTTTTTTTTAATACAAAGCCCAGCCTGGTAAGCGAGGTTATGGTACGATGCTCAGGTATTGTCCGAGTTTCGTTGTATCCGCCCACTTACGGTATGCAAATAACATAAAACACATCAGACAAAAATATGAAAGAATAATGAGTACACCAAACGAGCAGCTATTAAAAAAAATCACTATTTAATTATAAAAAATGCACCCGAATGTTGAATGGTCTGGTAATATAAAATTAAAGAAGTAAAATATTTTCTACGTTAATCCATAAGGCCTCATAATAGACATTAACCATTAATTTAGAGGTTCTTTGATATGAAAAATAATATGTATATTAACTCCTTTGTTATTCAAAATATCGATTTAAAAAACTAGCTAATTTAGATAATTCAGTATTTTTAAATAATATATAATATATAACAAGGTAAGATATTAATAACACACATCGTCCTACGCACATACAAAATGAGTTCATTATTTTTCCACCGGACGTCAGCGCATGTTTGCCTATTATAATAGTTCATATAATCGTTAAAGAAATCATGAATCTGCCGGTAATTATTATCGTTTATAGTTTAAAATCGTGATACTATTTATAACTGTTTAATAGAAGTAGGTGTGGATTTGAAGTATGCTCACATTTATATATAGAGGAAATGTAAATGAGTTCAGTAACTTTTGATCATTGGTGAAGAAAACCGAATTGCGAATAATAATGCGATTGGCGCCTTTACGGTTCACTGTATGGCGCCATTATCTACTTAAAACAATGCAACTTAAAGATGTATAATACGACCGGTTAGAAATTGACAAAAAAAAAACATTAATGAGCTTGCATCGAGTTTAATTTCGTAATATTATTAAAAAAATATTGGCCAGATCACATAGGGATCATAGGTACTAAGGAATCTGATAGACTCGCAAAAGAAGGAGATAATACACCTTTCCTTGGTCCGGAGTTCTTTTGTGCTCTCACTCCAAGCCACATCAAAAAGGAACTTCGTTCCTGGAAAGAGGATCGACTACGATCTCAATGGAAGAATAGGCCAGCTGCATGAGGCAAGCTTAAAGGTTTGTAGAGCTGAAAGAGCAAAATGCTTTCTCGAAATAGGTAAAAAGATACAAAATTCTCACTGGACAATGCCCTTTGAGGGCCTCATGCTCAGAATTCTAAAAAACACTACATGTAAAACGATACTGTATTACAATGCATTTATGGGTAATCAGAATACCTACAATATGTCAAATACAGGAAATTTAAATAATTAAGATACCTATTTCATACAAAATAAACAATATCAACTTTATTAACTTATCGTATAGGAAAAAATAAAGGGACCGAGGATAACCAGAACGAAGACGAATATCGTTGCTACGAACATGAACGGAGTGAACTGCACAGCGGCAGTGAATAATTAATTTGGACCAATGTGATAGCCAACATTGACAGAGTATACGGACCACAAGAAGAATAAGAATATAAATACAATATATCTAAAGAAATACCATTTTACTTATTACTAACCAATTTTTCTTGCAGATGAAATTTCGCATGAAATTGTTATTTTTGTTTTGCCAACATACATGAACTATTTAAATATAGAGAAAATAACAAACGTATCCAACAATATTAAATATTTAATATTATACTTGGAGTAAGTTTGAATAAGAAACACAAGGATATAATGGTACACTTTAAAGCTTAACTGTGGAACCGTTGGCGATACTGAAGGTAAACAGTTTACATGCGGTCTCTGAAAAAGACAACTTGGTTGAAAGGAGACATATCAACTAAAAGGGAAAGAACAATATTACCTTATAATGATGGAACCGACAACTAACAATAAGCTTAAACAAAAAGAAGAATCTAACGTTACTTCGTAACAATATTTATCTTCAGGGAGTCTGTAGTAGCTCTATCAATCAAGAAGTTAACAACTCTGTCAGTAGATGTACATTTTTAAATACTTAAAACTTTATTATCATCATATTATACCTACTGTATAAATCTCTGTTTTATTATTCAGAACAATGAACAACTAAAAGGTTGTATTAACTTTCACTATTTATTCTAAAAATACTTTAATTGCAATGAAATGACAGCCGTTTCGCTATCGAAATAGCATCGTCAGATTGATGAATTTTGTACTGAATATTTAGATGTGTTAATTAATTTAAAAGATTGTTTTTATTATCAGATTTATTACTTTCATTATATCTTTAGAACTAACTTCAGGTCTAATCCGGTTTTGACTCTTTATGTAATTTAATAGTTCCATATAATTCTGGACATTGAGGATTTTTATTAATTAGGTATTTTTTATCATAGTCATTAAATATATAATTTGAATTATTTACATGTTCTCTTTTATTTGGTTAGAAAATTTTTGAGTTGGATCGTTTTTTAGAATTTTGACATTACTTGACATTATGAAATCATTCACTTTAGATTTATAACCCCTCTTCTTTTTTAACAATTACTGTTGAGTTACCTTTATCTGATTTTGTAATGATTAGGTTATTTTTTAAATTATAAACGAAATAAATTATCCATAGCTCAAATGTGACTTATTGTATACATTTAACTGTTAACTGTTTTTTCTTCCTTATCGGTTATGACGTGTACTGAATTTCATATTTGTTAGTCAACTCCCCTGTTAAATTAAGTTAATGTAATTTAGTTGCATATTAGTTCTTAAAGCTATTTCAGAATCTGTAGCTAAAATTTCTTTTATACTATTTGTAAATTTGGGAGGTATGCAATTTATAGAATAAATAGTGAAAGTTAATACAACCTTTTAGTTGTTTATTGTTCTGTCCTTATGGTTATCTTAAATCCACAGACATCATGATTTTGTAACCTAGTTTTGTACTTCTACTTCTAATGTTTCATGTTCAATGAATTCCGTTTTCAAGCGTCTTTTCTATAATCGTCGCCATGCCTGTTAAAGTGTGGTTTTAATTAATCAATATATTATTATTCAGTTTGTTAGTGTTATGGACATTTCTAGCATTAATCCAATATGTTTTACAAAACTTTTGCTATTCATTGCATTTTCTGAGTTTTGCTCAATAATAATAAGCTTTATTGTCGAAAAATTACTACACTAATAATAAATACAATAATAATACAAAATTAAAATAAAACAGTTCCTCTATTATTAATTTAACAAGAAATCAAAGCAAAATTAACACCGATGACACTGATTAATGTATACACTCCACGCCACGCCTGTCCTGCAAAAACGCATGCCGGGCTGTTTGTATGACACAATTGACAGTTGCCCTTACTAGCTCTAACTCTCTCAGTCATCGACAACACTACCTCTTTGCTTATGCCGCGTCCAGTGTTAATAAGGTTTATGATGTATCTAAAACATGGTAATTTGTAGATTTTTCAAGGTTAAGTATTACCTTTTCAACAGGCTTCCAAATTACAACTACTCCAAGTTTCTACTCTATTCAAGGTGACCAGACAACATTAGCTCTATACAAAGGGACATCAATAATTTTATTTAAAACAAACAACAACTATTTAAAGAAAACATGCAGATTTATCAAATTAGCAAACTGTTTAAAAAAATTTCAATAAATCTATTTATTATGAATAATTTTTTGACATGATTGAGTAGACTAACCTTTAAGGTCAAACACGTACCTATATTAATCACTTAAATGAATCATAAATGTTCAGTAAAAATTCGAACAATTTCTTATCTGATATTTAGGTTAGTTATTACATAACACGAATTAAAAACTGTACCAAAAATGGAAAAATAAACGTGATAAGTAATAAATACCAATTAATGGTACCGATAAAGAATTTCTACAAAATTATGTAAACAATGTTATGCAAATCTAAAAATATGTTAAGAAACAGTTGTATGGTTATGGCATAAGAAATACTACAATATAAAATTTTAAATACTAAGGTAAATTAATAATATAAACAAAAATTGCTAGAATTATATATTTAAAGAGTCAATCTTAAAACATTTATTTATTAAGTTATACCAAAATTTAATAAAAATAGTTTACACAATTAAAATTGAAAAGACATTTTTTAAGTATACTCTTTGTTATTCTTTTCTTTGGTCGTACATGAAAGAAATTCTAAGTTAATGTTAATTAGTGTTGCTCGTTTAAGGCGGTTTTATCGGTGCACTCTTTCAGCGTTTCCCTAATATCTCAGCTATTTATGAATAAAATGGTTTAGTTCCATTTTTTGCAGAGGCATTCAAATGAAAACTCAGAACAATCTGTAGGTTTTAAATTTTAATATTAGGTTTCTGTAGGCATCTCTCTGACACGTTCAATAATTGTGCTTTTGTTAAAAAAACATAAATTGAACTAAACTATACCTACTAAACGATGCAAGAGTCAATTTATTGAAAAACAAAGTTGAAATAAATATTTATTTAAATGACAAAGATAAAATGGATGAGAAAACAATTCTAACAGCATTATAATATTATGAAACTAAGAAACACTATTATTTGTCTGTTTTTTTTTAAAGATGAGGTATCTATTAAGTAAGAGATCAAATCCACAAATTGGAGAAGTGTACGAATGTTTTTATATGATAAAAAAATTAATAAATTAGTAGTTAAGCGTCAATGTAGAAAAGTGTTATTATTGTGGAGGTCCATTAAAGACCGAGAAGCGAAGACAATCACTCAAAAAAATTTTGTTCGTAATATTGATTAACATTGAAGATTGAGCAGAATGTTGTGATAATAATTTAGTACGTTATTACAATGAATCTTTTGACATTATTCAATGTATTTGGATATTGGCACAATAATTTAATACTATTTGTGAAACAGCAGTACATTAATCAATAATAGAAAATTCGTCCAGTCAAGATTTTTTCGTGTATTTAATAATACTGTTAATTCTGGCAATAAAACACGTTATTGAATAATTACTTTATAAAGAATAAACTTGGTTTATCGTGCCAACGAACAATTTTAAATTATAATATTTTGTTTCATTAAAACAAAGAACAAGGGTTGTTAATATAAAAATAAATATGTTTTTTACATTTATGTTAAGTATTTGTTATACCAACAATTGCATTCATTAATCTACTTATTCGTTTAATAATATCAATGAACGGCATTTGTGGTAACAATAAATTCGTTCGTAAATTGATAATAGTTGCTGAACCAATAATTAATTCTACTTTCCGATCGGATTTTTCAATCGATCGTTTTCGACTTCAACCCTTGAAAGACGTTCTACATAATATCATGAGGTCGTGCATGGTAGTTTAATTTTGAGTCTTTAGCTAATTATCTATGGTAGTTTGTAATGCTGGCTGCCAAATATAACAAACTTTTTCTTCTATTAAATAAGGTATGTATATGTTTTCACCTCATTTATTTTTTTTGCAAAGAGTTTAAATCAAAGTACCTATATTAATTTAATAACTATTACAATATTCGCTTGCATTTTGAACACAAAATTCTGTTTTCTTTACCTAAAAAATTAAATTTGTAATTTGTTCATGTAATTTAGTTTAAACTTTTTACCAAGCTCTTCTACCTAAAATATATGCTGTTATCGACCTTGAAACTTAACCAAATTTACTTTTTCAGATGGAAAAAAATCGGCCATTTTCTGGGCGTTACAAGGGTACTTCTTCCCAACAAGATTGGTTGTCCTAACAAAGGGTTACAAAAAAATAAACAGCAACAACAGTTATTAATGCATTTCTATACATTAACATACTATGTCTTGTAGGAAATTTATTCCATAAAATTTACATATAGATTCCGCATAATTTGAATAATCTGAAACCATTGTTTACTCCTAATAATGCTCCTAAGATTTCCATTTAAACTCATCGGTTGGATGATGAATTACTCACACAAATTCTTATGCTAATGATTATTTAATGTTAATGATATTGCATGAAGGGCGTTAAAGAAGGTCCCAATCATAATATTTACTCATTTCTACCTTTTGATTGTATACATGGTTTTAAATTTAAATCTTATTATTTTTTAAAAAGCAAAAAGCAAAAACATGATAAGTACTATAATTGTAGTAATAATAAAACTGACAGAACTTAAATCCATTTTTTAAATTTAAAACGCCAAATATTAGCAAATAAACTAATCAAATTGGATTTTAAAAGTGTTTGCTGATAGTGTTAAAACAACTATTGAAGATAATTAAAGTAAAGAAACGTTGTGTAAGTCTTAGAGAGAAAGAGAGCTTTTAATGTAACTTTAATATGTCAATATGACTATGAACTGATTTTGAGTAAGTCCTGGGGTTAGTACAATAAATAGCATTCAAGATATTTATAAATAAGTACCTTGCTTAATTTGTGTAGGTGTTTTCTTGATTTTTTCACATAATGATTATTAAAAGATCATCAAAAATATATAGAAATTAAATTTATTGTACTAACCCTTACTTTTTGGAAGTCCATTTTTAATATTGTTATGTCTTATTACTTCTATACTTGGTGTAGCTTTAATACTACCTACACAACATCAGGTACAGCTACAAACCAACAAAATGTAACTTAAATGTCAATCTGACGATGATAATCTTGCGAAACGGCCGTCATTGTAATTTAAAAAATAATTTTTTCAAATAAACTTGGAAGTTGCATTCAAACGAAGGGTTTTTTATTATTCTTATATAGAAATTAGATCCCTGTTTAATTTGGATTACAAAATTAAAAATTTTGAACTTCTGGACGGACACTAGAGGTCTTGTGATAATAGATTACACTTACATTTATCAAATAATTTTCCTGAACAAATATTAATTAAAAGACGTGTAGCAAATTAGCAATTGGAAATATAAGATGAGCATATTAACCAGCCGTTTGCAGAACAATGCTACGCATTCGCATAGTATATGTTTCACCGTTCCATTAGCGCTTTCGCTGATTTGCCCATTATTTTGACGTGATACCTCAAAGGGCATTGACCAATGAAAAGACCCACAGTTATCTTTTTTTTATCTTTTTTGCTCATTTCGTGAAGGCATTTTGCTATTTTCAAAAAACTTTTAGCTTGCCTCCTGGCGTATTCTTCTAGTAAGATCATAGTTTATCCTCTTCCTTTTGTGAGACTACAAAAGGGTTCTAGACCAAGGAAATGTTTATTAGCCCCCTCTTTTGCAAGTCTAGGTCATTTCCTATCTGTGACCTGGCACCCAAATCAAGGTGACCTTGTTGTTTCTTGCCAGTTTCATAAAGGATTGTTTACATTACCGAACTAGTTTTGACTCATAACTAAAGGAAATCAGGACCTTTAAATCTGTCTGATTGTCTGTAAGAATATAGAGCGATTCGAGTGCTTCTACGGAAGCGCTCCTGGACCCTAGTATCTATAGCGTATATCGGCACCTGAGAGATAGTTGGGGGGTTACCGAGGAATTTGGAAACTGAAAATTCGGTCCTACTACTCCTACTCCAACCGTTTCATGTATTTTGGACTTAGCTTAGGTTCGACTCTTTAACCGTATGGTGGTTTCTCATTACCAATACCAAACGGTATCTCAAAGTCAAACTTAACTTGCACGGTATCTAATGGTTGGTTTAAGGATGCTACTGGATCCTTAGAAGGCCAAGTGAAGTTCTTCAATGTTTGACTGTTTAATTAAGGCTTCATTTTATATTTGCAAAGATAAGACATTGATTTATCACAAACACGTTAAACGGTAACGTTAAACGTTGGCTGATAAAATAATTTTTTTGTAAGATACTGGTATCGAGAAAATCATTGTTTATTCTGTATTGCAGACCAAGTTTCTTTGACAGAGTTTTTAGCTTTATGAATAGTATTTTTATAAAAATTTATTTTTATTTTTAAATAAGGAAAACCAATAAGAGTACAATTATCTTTATAAATGCAATCTCAATTACGAATATTATAGGAAGATTTATGTACTAAAAAGCTTTGTTTTGAATAGGATGAAGTATCCGAAGGGTAGTGGGAAGTATTAAATTACATATTTAAATTAAATTTACAAACTTCTTTTTAAACTGTAGTAAATACTGCTAATAATAATCTCTTTAATTAAACTTATACACATTACAGCCGGAAATTGTAAGATCCTTGTATATTCGAAACATGCTTTTGCAAAATCACATCCGCAATAAATCTCTCATTTGTTAATAGCTCTATTTTTTTTCAACGATGTTCTGGCGGTCTTGGGAAATTATTAATGTTGATTAAAACAGATATGCACGTACAGGCACTTAAGGCAATTAAGAAAACGAGTATTGGGAATAGACCGTTAGACCAGGAAGCGAAGAGAGGTTCTTAACCACCTATTAAGTATAGTAATCGATGGAGGGTATTAGACGATGTTATAAAAGGGTATTCAGTAAATGCAAGCACCCAATATGACTTATATGTTAATGACCCCTTTTAAATTTTTCGTTGACATGATAAGTCGCTTGTTTTTATACAAGCATTTTTAATGTCTATAGATGTTATTTAAAACTGAGATAAAAAATCTGGTTAATTAGTTTTCGAGTTAGTTTTGCTGCTCTATTAGAAGTTAGGCTAGCTTAATTTTACTTTTATTTTGTTTGAACATAATTAATAACGTATTATTTTCATCTTTATTTAGGTATTGACGTTTAAGGAAATCTATAAACAATTATTGAATAAATCTATTTACTAAACATGTTTTCACAGTTCAAAGAGCTAAACAATATTTCTGAAATTACACAGTACATTGCTAAGGCAATTGATAATAAGAAATAAGTTAATCTGTTATATGCTAATTTTTCAAGACTTTATATAGGATAAATTATACTATACCAACTAATACAAAAACTGAGTAATTTTGTAAGCAAAATGTTGCTTATAATAGCCATTCATAGAGAACTATCATCCAACACCTAGTGTACATCAAGGATCCAATTTGGGCCCCTTGCTCATTTTATTATTCATAAATATTCTGTACAGCTTATTACATAGCCAACACCCACTTTTGGCGGATGATTTAAAAATTTATAAAGTGGTTAATACAGAAAAGAATTGTTTTTCCAGTTCTCTTTAATCTTGATACACAAATATTTTCTAAACTATATAGATGAATTGGAGACGTCTAATCAAACATAGTGGTAGTCGGCTTTTTTGCTTTCAGATTTTTAATAGGGGGCGAATTCGCTAATAAATATAAAGTTCCAGTTTTTGCAGTTATTGTAATCATCATTGACTAGTGTCATTATAGATATGATGGGTCGTTAGATGATTCTTCTAGTTATGTTTTATGCCATTTTTGTTAACAGAGTATATCTGCAGAATATATTTGCACAAAAGCAATTCCAGATTATAAGTAGACAAACAAATTTGTATCCAAATAATGTATAAAGATTACATTATTTAGTTTAATTTGACTGTTAAAATATTTTGTTAAAAATACAGCATACAAAGTACAAATTAAAAAAAGGAAAATGGTAGGTTTAACAATTGGACTAAACGGTAGCGTTGAAAGTGAAAATTATAAAAAGGTTTCTTTAGAAAACGTGGTTCTTAATACAGCTCTGACTAATTTTCGAGCTTGCGATTTGTTCGACTATAAACTTAACAATCACCGTAACGGCACTAACAGGCATAATTCTTCGTGAATTTCCTTGTAACCATAACAATATTATCATTATAATAATTGCTTTGTTATGCAAAATTCACCCACGTATTCTGTGAATTACCATGTGCCGTTTCAGCTGAAAATTTTATCCACAATATTTTATAGATATTATCGAGTCAGGAACTTCCACCTACAGTAAACCATATTTCTTGATGCGTGTGATTTAAGTTTTGGTAAACATATTCAAAATAATGAAATAATAAAATTCTGGGTGATAATTAATCACTATTTGTCTAGGATCTAAGCTCTTCTCCAAGTTTAAGCTAAATATAATATAAATAATAATAATTCACTAATTCTTAATGAATAAACTGTTAGAAGCATATATTATGTGCATATATTAAACATAAACAAATTAAAACAACAAAATTTAAAAATATTATCTTGATAATAAAAAATATGCCAAAATAAATTTTTCAGAAAAAGGTATGTGACATAATTGGGGTATTTGACACAATCAGGTTTTTTACTAAATCGGGTTTTTTGATACAATTGTTTTTTATTTACCAAATCGGGTTTTTACGATATTTCTGGGTACCTTAGTTGTTTTATAATTTTTAAAAATATAATCAAAATCATTTTTTTATATACTGTTTTAAATCTGGTTCTATTTTTTATTTCTTTGGAAAGCCGCGAATAAGTACGTTGAGCCAAATAGTTGGTGTTTCTTTGTCCAATCGTCTTTTCGGAACGTGCTTGACATATTTTATTTAAATTTCTGGTACAATAAGGGTGCGAAAATACAGTCAACAGTATTTTGTTTTGTTGAATGTATGATAATATTGTGATTCTTTATAAAGATTATCTGACAGGTTGGTCAATTTTTTTTATATATATAAGATTATGGATGAAGAATTTTTGAAGCAAAAACACAAATTGATTCACCTGAAAATAGTGGTCTTTTATTATTTATAAGTTCGAACAAATTTAATGAAAATAGTGAATCGACAATTAAATGCCTATGCCTCATAGGCATAGGCTTCAATATTATAATCAAAGTTTTTTAATGATTTACAAACTTCTAAATAAAAATTCAAAACTGTCAAAAAAAATAAATAATTTGTCATGAACACATCTTGATGTCACGTACACAAGCTTACATATATAATTTTAATAATGAATTTCTGAATCACATTAATACTGTTAACAAATTTGTTTTTAATTCCTTCCCATCCTAATATTCCATAGGTAAGATCTGACTCAATCAATGCATAATAAATTGTTTTTAAATAATAAGGTGACATAAAGCCTTTTAAATATTTAAATTTTGGTATTATTCCTCTTAACTTAACTTAAATTAAGTGACGTTCAATTATAATTCCAAGATATTTAGTACAATCTGCCTCAGAAATTAATGCGTTAATGCCTAGCTATGCGAAGTAGAAGGTAGGAATTTCGTTTTATTATAATTAAGAGTAAGTTTATTTTCCTGTAACCATTGTAAAATGTTTGAAAAGTCATGCTCCATTTTAGTTTTTAAATTTTGCCAATTTGGTGCCGTGTATCATCTCCAGAACAGTATCTTGTAGAACTCTAACTGAAACGGGTTTTCTAGAACTAACAATTTCCCCAATTTATTCCGATTGGTTTCTTCCTGTAAGGTAACTATCAAAATTAATTTGTAAATTATTCCCCTACTTCCATATTTCTCAAGTTTGTTTAAAAGAGTTATGTGACTTACTGTATCAAATGCCTATAAAAGATCAAGAAATATATATATCATTGGAACTCTTTTATCCAATGATTTGTATATTGCATCCTCAGTATTTTTACGCTCTCTAAAACCGTATTGATTTTCGGATATTACATATTATATGTGTTTAGAAAATTTTCTCAATAATTTTAGATATATTTAATATAAGTGAAATTGGTTTGAAAGATATATAAGTAGTAAAACACAATTAAAATTGTATAGCTGGCCTATTGGCTCCACCAGTGCCAAGATACAGTAAAAAAAACAATTAAAATTGAGTAAACGTATTAGGAGATGGGATACTGAATTTAATTAAGTAATGAACCTTAAAAGACAAACAAAAATTTAAAGAAAAAAGTTTTAAAAAAATATACCAAAACAAAGGCGACTGCTGTGAAAAATGATGTACAAGAAAAAGGAGGTGAAGAACCAATAGTACAGGTAAGTAATGTTAACATTAGCTCCAACTTGCTGCAAATCATTATTAATTTGTATCGCCGGCATTATTTGCTCTGCATGTAAATTTATTGTAATTTATATTGATAATATGTTATAATGATTATGTTTTTATCTACCTTTTAATGGTAAAACTGCTAGAAACTACTTTAATGTAATCAAACTTAATAAAAATAAAGCGAAATCCGAAAGTAAAATACCTATATAACAAAACTAGATAACTCGACAGACGTTATCCTCTTTTAAAAATTAATTAAAAAAAGCTATTTATTATTTTTTCGCCATCTCATAACTTTTTTATACACCTTTGTATTACATTTTTAGTAAATAATGTACTTTTACCATCTACCAACTTCTTGATGTAACCTCGTATTATATTTTTATTTAACAATATCCTTTGGCCATGTATAAACTTTTTGATATACCTTCGTATTACATTTTTCTTAAATAATATTCTTTTGCCACCTACCAACTTTTTGATGTATCCTCCTATTATATTTTTGTTAAATATAATACCCATATATTGATATTTTTTGTTAAATAATTTCCGGTCATTATTTACCAACCTTTTGCTATACCCCAATGTTATATTTTTGCTAAAAAGTATCTATCTCAGAGTAATAAGTAAACATAGAGTAGGCATATTCCCTACTACTTGTCGTCGAGACAGATTTGTTTACCAGCAGAGCATTGCCAGACGTTGTGTTTTGTCAGTACAAAGTAGGAAACAAAAACGTAATAGTATGATTTACAACAATTTTATTTTACTTTTAAGAGGAGACTTTTAGTCAGAGAAAATATTCTTTAATACATTTTAATATTTACTTTTTTACCTTTCGATAATACTGATAAAAAAGCTCTACACCAATTGTATCAAATACCCACACCGAAAATTTGGCATCAGTGCCTTTGTTTGTTATTGTCTAGAGGTGATTAGCGCTTTGTTCGATTTTTCCTGAATTTTTGTGTCTTTAAGTGAACTTTATAAAGGGTTTTTATTTATTTTCAATATTGAAAATGATGAAAACCCGAAAAGCGTGTATAATTTGTGGTACTTCGCAAAATGATAATCTAACCTGTCGCCGGTAAGTTATTCACTTCATTGGCGTAGAATTAGCGATTTCAATTAAAATTTATTACAAATAAGAAAATCAGATATAATACATATTATATATAAACTAGGAGCTAAAAGTGGAAAGTTTCTTTTTGTTTATTTATTTATATATTTGGGTGATACTCTAACTAATTAAACGCCACTGTACGGCTGTGTTTACCTACACCTCTAGATGTCAATTTTATTTTCTATCTCTCTCAATTATAGGTTCATTGCTATTGACTACAAACTGTATGTTAATGTGTTGTTGTGGCACCTCTATGTTTATTTATTACTCTGAGGTACCTATCCTGTCGCCACTTAGAATATAAAAACTAAGGAAGGAGACTAACACCTTTCCCAAGTTGATAGTTTACGACGGAAATTACGTCACCGCGGCCATTTGCAAATACCATATATGATTCATCATTATTGTTATTGACTGTTTTTTTGACATTTGAGACAGTACTGTTTTAGTATTTAAGAAACTAGAATTCAGAGACGTACACATATGCAATTTATTTACGTAAGCGATTTACTGAATATGCACAGCTACGTAATATTTATATACAGGTCTGTTTATTTTGGCGGATACTGTATCTGGTGTTCCAAATGTCACAATTTTAAATTCAAGTTTCTTGATTTCATAATTTTTGAAATATCTTGTTCGGGAATATTCTATTGCACATATGTAATAAAATAAACTGGTAAATTCTGGACTTCTAGTGCTCTAGACCATTCCATTGTACTTAAACTACCTTTAAGTAGGTTTAGTCTTTGTTTTCCGATCTTCCGATATGACGATGAAATAACTATCATTGACTAAAAAGTTAAGTTTTTGAATAAAATAGTGGAAGTTTGGTTTCTTATTTTCTGGTTCCGTGTTCTTGTTATATATATTGTAATGATTTATTTGATATTATATTTTTATTATTTATTTACACGAATTTATTAATAGCCTCTCGTTGGGCATGCCAATTTGTAATGATTTAATTTAGTAATTTTTTTTTATTATTTATTTGTTTAATTAATTTATTAATTTGATTTATTTTTATTATATTGATTTATTGTTTTAATGATTAATTAATTTTATGTTTGATAGTTGTTAAATAATATAATAATTAATTATTCTTATGTTTGATGTTGTTGGGCGCCTTATAAAAGTTTTTAACTAGCTCAGTGAAACTTTTTATCTATTTGAATTTGAAATTCGACTCTTTATCTTGGGTAGGATTCAAAAGAAACTAAATATTTAAAATTTTTTTATAATAATAATACACTAAAATTTAATTGTTATAATTGTTCGCTACAAAAATTGTATAAAAACTATTAATAGTTTTCCATATCGTGGGTATACTGCGAAAAGTGACCAAGTCATGTTTTCTTAAATTCGACTTATTGTTACCAAATGACTTCAAAAGATCATATCTTTATCAAGAAAATTTACCAAAATCAAATTTTAATACATATTAATACATATTATTTATTAAAATTGGACTTGGTCAATATTTCTTGATAAAGATATGATCTTTTGAAGTCATTTGGTAACAATAAGTCGAATTTAAGAAAACATGACTTGGTCACTTTTCGCAGTATACCGACGATATGCTTATTACATTTACAGTTACAAATTTCTAATTATTGATAAAAATGAAAATGATATTCTTACAAAAAAAATTTATACCGTACAGAATTCTAGTCCACTCTGTTATACACAATGACAAAGAAAATATAAGTTTTTAATTATTTAACATACCTCGTATATCAAAGTCTTTTTGAAGTTCGTTCACGTCAGGCGGAAAATGCCGAAACAAAGAGATCGGCTCCAACGGTCGTCTACACTCGGGAACAGGAATTCAATATGTCTGCTGGCTGTCCTATGTGTGATGATTATGTAATGGAATCTAATAAATTCTACTTTAATCTGGATCTATTGTTTCAAATTTACTTCTTTGGTAAGTGATTTGATATTTTTACAATACTTTTATACAAATATTTTTGGTGTTAAATGTTTTAATTTAACATCAATGAACTTTTGATTAATGATATTTCTTTCTAGTTACCAATTGACATGTTCTGCTTAAATCGGACCGAAATAAGAGAGAGATTTCAATTTTTTTTTGGACTTTTTATACTCTCGCCAGATTATGACAAATTTGACGTAAAATTCGAAATTTAACTGTTCATTATTTCAAAAACTAACCTAAATTGTCAAATAATGAGGTAATGATTTTATATTTTTGATTATATCTTTGATAATATAAAGATAGCTTATCTTTTTACATTTACAAAAAATTTATTTTAATTATTTTTATCTCACTTTTTCCCTATAAAGATTTGATTTGAAATAGGCAGTTTTTAGCCCTGTCAGATACATTATACACTTTTTAAATTTGAGTTAAAACTATAAATTATTTTTAAAATTATTCATAAATCTATTAAACTAATCCCATTTCAACTTTTAAATACTATTTTAACCTCTAATAATAAACAAACTTACTTAATTAATTTACATATAAATTTGCTACCTAAAAAGTCTTTTATAAATGTTTATTAATTATAGTTTGATATTGTCCTTTCACTCTACACTATAGGAGTGTTCTTTATTACTAGTACAATATATTTATCGAAAAATGCAGATATAAGATTATACACTGAATTTAACTTTGTTTATAACAAATTTTTATACTGTTTTTGTGGTTTTGCAGGTACATATCATATTGTGATGGTTTATTTAAATGCCTGTTTAGTTTTCGAAGAATCACATTTATCTCCTTGTACCTTGGTAAGTTCTTTCACTTTATAAATAATATTAATAAACTTAACTACTTAAAATTACATATTTATTTACTAAACATATAAAAGAGATTAATAGTTTTTAATTTTGTTCCTTTTTTTATTTATTTTAGATTTTAACTTTAACTTCAAAATAAAACTATGTCAATTGTACATTGATACATGAATTGGGAATTGTTATTGGAATTGTACATATTTGGATTGTTATTGTTTGATACCATGGATCCTATCCAAGATAAATTTGTCAAGTACATCCTCCATCTGTTTGAATGTTTACAATAAGAAATTATTATATTGAATACTTTGGATGGAATAAAGAAAAAGTAGCTGATGATTAAATGAAAATTATTAAGACATCTTTTTTTTATTACTTATTGAGGTAAGTTTTACTTATTAATTGTACTGAGCTTAGTTATTCATCTCAATATATTTCTGTATCTTACTATTTTCATATTTATTTGGTTTAAAACATGATATTTTTATGTATTCCCATTTAATTCTTATTTTTTTACATTCAATTTGAACTCTAATGTAACTTTCAGTCATGCTATCCCGTCCGTGTCTGTCCGTAATAATGAAGCGCCCATAGTGAAGCGCCTGACTAAATATCTAATTGCTCCTGGCTTAAGACGATATACGTCTTTGTTATACGTCAACATGATTTATAGGCATTTTATTTTAAGTTTCTTAAGTGCCTGCTTCTATTTAATAAAGCTCCAATATTTTAATTTTAATAAATGTTCTACAAATCAATTCAACTGAAATGTACTTTGCGCTGAAATGTAATGTTCCGGTAAATCAAAAGAGTTATTATAAACATGATAAATGGTTTCAATTAAATAAATATTGTTTTTAAATATTTTTGTTTTAATTTAAGTTCATTTTAAACAATTGTAAATTATTAATAAGACTTACCAAATATAGATGGTTTTGTTAAAAGTATACTCGGGAACTCACCTGAAATCAAATAAATCAGTTAGCTAGGCTAGCATAAATTAAGATTTTAGATTTGATTATTTGTTAAGGTTCCTGATTGGTAGAGTTTTCGATGACATCACCTGCTTGTAGTATTTAAACAGCTTTGTTTGAGTTTTGCCAGTTACAGTTTTCAAACCGCAAGAAGCATGCGCACTAAGAAGTTTTGTGTTCGGATTTCCTTGTGTGCAGCTTTTGATATCTTGAGGATAGTTTAAAAACGACGACTAACAAACCCCAATAATGCTAATTTATAATGCAAAATGGTTTTTTACATAAAAGTAGTCAGCAGAAATCAATTCCAACTTTTATGTGTTGGGATTAAAAATGTTAAAACAGCAATGTTAGTATGATTATACTTTAGTGGTAACTTAAATTATATCATAAGATACTATTCGATATCATTAGAACCCCTCCGAGAAAGTTGCAACTACTTTCGACGCACTTAAATATTCTTTGGAATACTTACAAATCGTTTTTCCAGAGTTTTTACTGACGTATTTGTACATTTTGAAACTGCAAAGCATTTGCAACCCATTTTGTTATATAAATCACTGATAAAATGTAAATCTAATCGCACTGTAGTTTTTTATTTCTAAAAAATGGAAGTGGGTGTAAAGCATCACAGATCAGAATGCAAGCAAGTGACGTCTCATAACCTATTCCAGTGACATATTGTTAAAATAGCGTTAAAATTATTTATACATGAGTTCTTTGAACTCATAATACAATTCAAAAACCTGTCAAATAGTCTATTGAGGAATGAATTTACTAAATAATACAATTGTAAAATTACTAGATTCACTTTATTGAAAATAAATGTGTAGATCTTTGATTTTGTTAAATTTAGCCCCTCACATGCTTAGGTAGTAGGCTTTCTTAATAGGTAACTAAAATTTTTTTCGTTATATTACTATGCACACATTTATAATATAAACCTAGTATAGTCTTTCCAATATTAATTGCTAAAATCCATTTAAAAGTGTCATACAGACTGTGTTAGTTTACTAGGCTTCAAATTAGTAAGGATGGCATGAAAACGACATATTTCTCCCGTTTAACATCCACTCTGTATCGTCGGAACACAGCTCTCTCTAGACTGGTAGTCTGTATGACACTTTTAGATGGATTTTAGCAATTAATAGTGGAAAGACTATACCCAACTTACCTAAATAAGATATCTGTCTAGTAGATATTGTCTTAAAAAGTACGACATGCAATTACACTTGCTGAGGATTAAAGGAATAATAAAACAGCTTAACATATCTATTATTTATATCATTATTAAAAGTTTTATATGTTGTACCAAATACTCTTCATTTAGACAACAGCTATGTCATTTGCAAAACCGATATACCCTACGCTTTCAACCAAAAATTATTAATTTATAGAGAACTTTGGTTATACTCGTAGTCAAAATAAAACGTAAAGATATATTTTGTTTCTCTTAAAAGCCAATATACGCTGTAGTTAAAATTCATAATACCTATTTTGTTTGAACTCAAATTGATTTGCTAAAAACTTTATTTGTTTACATAGCTATTATAGGTGGACAGTTCAAGGTATTATTTTTAACCATCGCTAATTTGTATTCCTTAAGATAAATTAGTAGCATTATACTCGTATATTCATAGCATTCATAAGTTAAAGAAGCAGTAGAAACATTACAGCTATCAATTAATAAAATCAATAATAAGACTAGAAAAAAGAACATTAGCATAAATGATAAATATGCATCTTCTGCAGACTTTTCGGTTATGTGGTTTAACGTCTGGTAGGTTTTATGGTTTTCGAGAACATTCTATAACGTTTCAGAAAATCGAAAATAATTATATAAAGGGATACATGTCAACTTGAAGTTAATATTTTCGTTTAAATTGTTAAATAAATCTATAATACTCATTTGTAAAAATAAAAGAATACAATAAAAAAAACAAAAAAAAAAAATTAGGATTGCGAATACCTTGTTCCATTTATATTACACGGACTAGCACTGTTTTACACACACTATACTAACTCTTGACTTGTCCTTATTTATCTTCTTATCTTCTTTTCCAAATGCCCCTTGAATTTCCTTATTAGGAACTGGATCAGTGTCACCAACGAACCAGTAAACGCAACCACTCCAAGTATCTCCGCTATCGAAAAAGACTTTTCTCCATTTAATTTAGGAGTATTCGAAAGATCACCACTATTACCAGCCTGGGCTATGATAACTTCTTCCTTCGAATAATCGTGACCCATATTAATGAATCTTATCTCATATTCCAAACTATCTATATACACATACTATAGTATTTTTAACAATCAAAGGTATTGGCTCATTAACTGCAATAAACTACCCGATTTAATCTTATTGTGTAGAAAATCATCAGGTAAAAGATGCAAATATGCTACAGGGTCGAACTTAAGAAATTTGAATTTTGCATAATATAGGAGATATAAAAGTAATCTATTTAAATGTTACAATTCTATTCTATATTTAGTTCAGTTTCGCTATCGCTATCCTCATCTTAATTAATTATAATTGGCGTAATTGATTTTACAGAAAGGTACGAGTTTTCAACATTTATAACATGACTAACAGATTTTTTTTAACTCTCGGTAGGAATGTCATTCATACAGTTCCTAATTAATTCTACCACACTACCACTTAAAGTTGGAGAAGCATTTTTTCCGCGCACAATCGATTTAAGTTGGTGCGACATAAGCTCTATGGGATTGAACACGCAGTAGTAGGGAAGTAGTATGTCCCAATTATTCTGCAATTTTATCACAAACATACGTTTTTTTAAAGAAAATGACTGCAGCACCTGTAAAAAGTATTTTTTTGTATAATTTTTCTCAAAATATATGTCATTTGCAGCCATGAAGTTTTGAATCTCCAATTTCGTATTCTTTGAGCCAGGAATTTTTTGCAATTGTCGAATATGATAGCTTGCGTTGTCCATTACTATAACGCTGTTTGGCGGAATGTTCGGTAACAGACAATTTTTAAACCAATCTTCAAAAAGCTCTACGTATCTTCGTGATAATCAATACAAGAGTCCTTAATATTTTTGGTAGAAAGCCACATAGCGTTTGGGATCCAACCATTTTTTGATCCTGCGTGTAATATTGTGATTTTCTTCCCTTTATTTGATGGTGCTTTTGTTTTACACTTATCAGAAGAATCAGACCATCCTTTCGAAGGGGACTCATGCATGTCAAACTACGTCTCGTCGAGGTAGAGTATTGGCCGATTTTCAGACCGGTAATTTCTAATCGACATTAAATATTCAGTTTTTTAAATGTATGGATTCCATTATTACTTGTCTCTAGTCAAGTGATTCTACTTTAACGAACCACTGGAAGAAGCACTATTACTTTTTATCCACGGACGCCATATACTGCCTATTCTGTACGTTGGGGTGTAAAATCTTTGCTATTAATGTCTGTAATAACAAATAAATGTTATAAAATTATTGTACGCCGTAACACAAGGGAACACTTCCAATGAAATACAAAGACTAAAATGAACAAGAAGTGTAAACTGTAATCCTCTACAATCCCACTCTGAGAAAAAACTACCTGAATCAGATCCTTTTACATTTATGATGTGCATCTCGGATTTTACAACTTAAGTGTCTAATTGGTTTTATTATAATCCTTCAGTCAATACGATTTATTGTGAAAACTACTATACATATAAACACGATGTAGAACTGGAATAACTACGTTTTGTAGAACTGGCAGGATCGTTATGTGATGCACTTTATTACCCTTTTGAAGTACATCTTCAGGTTCTTTCTTTCCGTTTTTATTTAATGTCTACACTTACTAATAAATTATTAAAGAAGACTTATTCATTTTACAAGTATTTATTGAATGCCTCACAAAAGTGATATCTACAAATCTATAACCCAAAAAGAAAAAGCCTACACTACAATACACTGAATAGGTACCTAGTAACACTAGGGACGTGTACTGCATCTTTTTAGTTCATTCAACTTTTGCGCATTCTTAAATATTGACCAACGATTCATATTGCTGAAATATTAAAACAATATATTTTGCGAAATATATCTTTGTCCATCCACTTTAAATTTTTTTAATGTTTACAAAATGTCAGCTTCTATTCTAATTAAAAATTGTTTTAAAAAAGCATTTTTTTATAAAGCATACAAAATGTACCATTGAACACCATATCCATTAAAGATTTTAGGTACATTTACATGCATTATAATTAATATTTTACGAACATCATTGGGAAAATTTATGAAAAATATCCGGTGTTATTTGTTTGTTTTGAAAAGAAAACGAACAGATACCCGATCCAGTCATTTTTCAAATTAAAATTGATGGAGGACATGACATAATAACGAGAAATTTTTCAATTATTAAAAAAAAAAGGAAACAACTTTCCTGATTTAGAAGTAAAGGCATTTTATTTACTCGAATATATACAGGTGAAATGAAGGATTTATGATGTAACTTTAATGACATGGTAATTTTAATTAATTAATTAATAAAAACTAGATTTATTTATTCTTTTGGAAAACTTTCTTATACCTTAAAAATATTTAACAAATATGTTGGCTATCCCTTTTAAAAAGTGCTACAAAAATTATACGGCCCTCCGTATAGGAGAGCCGCAATTTTTCGCTTCAGCACCATTTCATTTTTTTTATAAACATCGCATTAAAAAGCCTAACGGATTTTTCAACGCCAAAAGGTTTTACCCAATTTAGTTTTTATTACCTAAATAGTTAAAATATTCCACCTTCTATTTTGGATCAAAGTAAAAATGAATTATTGACAAAAATTATCCATCGCGTTATGAAATATCAGGCAACATCCTAAAATCAAACGTTCCTATAAAAACATCAGATAACATATCGAGATCACACACGAATGTCATGGTCAATTTTATCCAAGAAGGATTGCTCTGGTTGGTCCAGTTTTAATAGCTCCTGATATGTTAAAACGTATACTCCTTAGATTTATTTTAGTTTTCATATAAAAAATAAGGAGTACGAACAATTACCAGGAGCTCAAAAAAATTAAAAGAAATAAAAAACAAACCAAAACCAATTGTGAAAAAGGAAAAATAATATAAAGAAATATGGATGTCATTTTTAAAAATACTTAAGGAACCAGTTATTATGAAATAGAAGAAGATGTGGAAAAAGAAGCATTAAAATTATACAAGAACGAGCATAAGAGGAAGCAAAGGACATCATCTATAGAGCCAGTAATGGAAGGGATTCTGGAAAGTACAAATTTAATTTGCTATTAATAAAACACGGAGTGGACAAATATTGAAAAATACATGAACTAATTAGGAAAATGTAAAAATAGGAGAAAATGATAAAGGAATTAGAAATTGAACAAATTGTAGGGAACCACAGAAAAGGACATTAGCAGGAAAGGAGAAATTCTAGTTATTACACCATTAAAAGTTGCCTATAAACATCATTAAAATAAAAATGCGAGGAATTTATGAAAAAGAGGAGTACTCAACGAGAAGAGGTGTTCCAACAAATCACCTATTAAGATCATAGCTCTACACTGAAATTCAAAGACGACAAGACTCAAGAAACCAACACCAGGAAGGATAATCCCCAAAACATAAAAACTAGCACCAAACCACCTGCATTTGATGGAAAAATCTTTGAGGAAAATAGAGAGGAAGTAATAGAAGACCACATGGAAAGGATGGAATCAATTTGGAATTAATAGAATTGTTCCTTCAATAGCTTAAATTAACTTAAAAAGTATTTTTTTACTCACCGGTTTTTGATGATCAAAAATTAATATTGTTTCACTTTCACAATGGTAGGGTTGGGAAGGATAAGAAAAGCAATAAGGAATTAGGAATACCAATAGAAACAAAAAAAAACTATAATCGAAGGACCGTACTCTAAATTGGTTTCCGACTAACTCAACTATTAAAAATTGTCTCTCTCACAAATTTAAAACTAATAATAATCAAACTAACAAAAAACTTCAGCAAGCTAGAAAAGCACTGTTGTCAAACTGATTTTAATATTCTAACAATTTGGGTAAATTAACTAAGCCAGAACATACCCCGACCCTGAAAATCTATTTTTCAGTTACACTTAAAAACACAAAAAAAATAATTCTAAAACTTACCCAAATTTTGTATTAAACTAAACCCCAAATAAATTATTAATAATAATAAAAGTAATAACTAACTCTATTGAGTTGGCAATGGGCACAATTTTACCACCGGACGCGTAAAGGTACCCTTATTTGTTTTTACCGTAACGTTACGTACAACTCCGTCCCGTCCTGGGTGGACTTCAGTAACTATCGCTAATGGCCAATGCAAGGGTGGCGCATTATCTGACTTTAATATTACAACCGTTCCGGTTCTTATGTTTGAAGTTTTATCATTCCATTTCTTTCGAGTTTGCAACGTAGTCAAATATTCTTGTCTCCACCTACTCCAATAATCCTGAACCATTCTGTCTATTAATTGAAATCTATCCAATCGATTTAAGGCTACATCCTGAACATTATCAGAAGGAAAACCTCGCAACGGTGTGAGAGTTAAGAAATGTGCCGGAGTTAACGCTTCTGGTGCCGTAGGATCCGTCGATAACTGACACAAAGGTCTCGAATTCAAAATAGCTTCAATTTCCGTCAACAAAGTCGAAAATTCTTCATAAGTTAGTAACTGAGCTCCAATTACCCTATAAATGTGATTTTTACGCATTTTATATTGCTTTCCCATAAACCTCCTTGTTCAGGTGCTGCTGGGCTATTAAAATGCCATTCAATTCCTTGATTACCCAATTCTGTTTCAAAAGCCTTTGTATATGCCGATGAATTAATAAACTGATTAATATCAGTTAAAACCTTTTTCGCTCCAACAAAATTAGTGCCTCTATCCGAAAAAAGTGCTTTAACTGGACCTCTCCTTGAAATAAATCGTTTAAATGCCTGAATAAAATGATCGGTTGACAAAAGAACTAACCAGCTCCAAATGTATGGCCTTAATCGACATACACACAAAAAGACTAATATAACCTTTATAAACTGGGGAGTTCTTTCGCTTACCCAATGAAAGTTTAAATGGACCACAGTAGTCCACTCCAGTATTTTCAAAAGCTTTAGCTTCTTTCACTCGAACTGCAGGTAAACTAGCCATCAAAGGTTCCTCCACCTTTGGATTTAGTCGAAAACAACGATTACATTTATGTATGCGACTTCTTATTAGATTTCTTCCACCACAAATCCAATATTTTTGGCGTAAAATTACTTCCAATAAATAGGCACCCGTATGCAAATGTATTTTATGGTAATAGTCTACTAACCTTTCCGTGAAGATTTCTTTAGCTGGGAAAATAAAAGGATGTTTCCTCGAAAATTCTAGATTGGACTCCCTAATTCGACCCCCGACCCTAAGCAATCCATCCTCTACAAATGGGTTCAGTTTTTTGAGACTTGTTTTACAAGTTTTTCCCTCATGCAAGCGTGCCAATTCTTCTTTAAAGTGTCTCATTTGTACCGATTTTACTAAATTCAATTCTGCCTTTTTCAACTCACTTGCCAAAATTATACCTTTGTGGCGAGGAAGCATTTTTGTAAATCGCATTATGTACACCATAATCCGCAAAATTTTTGAAAACGAAGAACATCGTTCTATTAACCTTAATATTGGTTCATATAAAACCTCATTTTTAACTAGAAGAATATCGTGTTTATCACTTCCGTCAAGAATAGTAACTCCATTCTTTGTAAAATCAGACCATTCATTTTCTGGTTTGCTAATCCAAGAAGGTCCCTTTAACCACAATTGATGATCTATTAACTGAGAGGGTGTAAGACCGCGCGACAAAGGATCCGCTGGGTTCTGCTTCCCGTCAATGTGAAACCAAACTGCATTGTTTATGTTTTCCTTTATCGAATTAATACGATTTGCTACAAAGATATCTTTAAAGATTGTTGATTTCAACCAACTTAACACAGTAGATGAATCTGAAAAAAGCGTATATTTTGGCAATAAATACTCGATCTTGATATGCTTCGACAACAACCTTCACCAATTTCGATAAAAGATGACTTGCAAGAAGTTCTATTCGAGGAATTGTCATATATTTTGTCGGAGTTACCTTTGATTTCGCACAAATTAATTGTACGTTAATATCCGTTTTGTTCACTGATAAAACTGTTCGCATATAAACTACTGCGCCATATCCAACTATACTAGCATCCGCAAAAGCTAAAATAATAACTGGCTGGCTTGAATATGCGCCTAGATATCTTGGAACCCTAAACCTTTTCAACTCGCCCCATTCACCACGTACCTTTTGCCATTTTTTGACAATATGTTCTGGGGGTTTATCATCCCACCCAATTTTTAAAAGCCATAATTCTTTAATCAATGCCTTAAGATATAAAATAAAAGGTGCCAGTAATCCGATTGGATCAAAACATTGTGCTACTGCCGATAAAATTGTTCGTTTAGTACATTTTGCCTCTGGAATTTTTATTTCAAAACTAAATGCATCAGTTTCCGCGTCCCACTGTATTCCTAATATTTTTGTTTCCGTTTTAAAAACAACCGTGTCCGAAATTAATCTTTTTTCCAGAGGTATATTATCTAATACTGTTTTTGAATTTGACGACCATTTTACCAAATCAAAACCTCCTTTTTAAATAAATCGACCGATTCATGATACAACTGGATTGCGTCATTCTCCGAGTCTAAACTACAGCAGTAGTCATCCATATATAAATCACGTAATACGAATTTTGCTGCAATAGAAAAATGATGACCTTCCTCTAAAACCAATTGTTTTACCGTTCGTAATGCCAAATATGGGGATGATTTTACTCCAAAAGCAACTACCCGCATTTCATAAGTTTTTAACTCTTCTTCAGGACTAAATCGCCACAATAATCTTTGATACCGCCAATGTTCCGGAACCAGATTAATTTGTAAGTACATTTTTTTTATATCCGCTGTCACCGCAATTCGAAATAGCCGAAAATTTAATAGTAAAATAAAAATATCCGCTTGTAATTTTGGACCGCTATACAAAATATCATTTAAAGAAACATGATTATCACATGGAGCACTCGCATCCAGTACAACTCTAATAGGTGTACTAGTACTACTTAATTTTATTACTGGATGATGAGCCATATAATAAGAAATTTCATTATTTCTCGGTTCCGCCAACGCCATATGTCCCTGATCTAAAAACGTTTGCATGGCTCTATTATACTCTAATCTCAATTTTAAGTCTTTTTTAACCGACTTTCCAATGACTTAAATCTACACTGTGCATTAATTAATGAATCACCTAAACTTTCTGGAGAAATTCTAAAAGGAAGAGCTACCGTAAACCGCCCCGTTTCGTCCCTACGATAGGTGGCTGCATAAATTTTGTCACATTCCTTTTCCTCGGGCCCAATGATTGATCTACTTGGAACTTGTTCCACTTCCCAAAACTTGGCAACAAGTTGTTCAATGGACATATCTTGTAACGACAAATAAACTGAAGTAACCGATTGTGAAGATAAAACTGGAATTTTTCCCATAACCACATAGCCTAGATCCGTCGTTGCCTCTGCACTTACAATTCTATTTTTTCCCAAAATTAAACCGAAAAGCTCCACACCGATTATACCGTCAATTTGCCCCGGTCGGAAAAAATTATCGTCTGCCAAACATACATTTTGCAAATCTGGAATACCGCTAATATCGACATATACCTTCGGCAAACTATCCGATATTTTATCTACCAAAACCGCATTTAAAGTATATTTTTTGTTTTCATCATGCCGCGATGCTATAATAAGAGTAGTTTTTCCTTTAACATTTTGTTTAGAATTACCAATACCACTTATTAAAGATGAAGAATAATTTTTAGTTATTTTTAAACCTAATTTTTCACAACACCGAACCGTCAATAAATTTGCCATACTTCCCGTATCTAACAAAAATCTAGCCGAATTATTAGAATTGCAACTATTTACTACCGAAACCACTACCGTTGATAGTAAGTTAGTATATGTTAAATTGTTTTTTGTAGCCAAGTCATAGCAAACATGAGTTTCTGTATTTTCCTGACTATTTTCCGCGACATTTAGCGTGCCCGACTTTTCCCCAACCTGTCCTACTCTAGAACCGCGTTGTTCCATTTCATGTGGTACCTTCTTAAAGTGTAATAAATGATGGTGTTTTTTCCCACAGGAAAAACAAAGTTTGTCTGAGTTGCAATTTCGTACTCCATGAGTAGAACATAAACATAAAAAACACCAATTATTGTCCCTTACAATTTCATACCGTTTAAATGGTGTAAGCTGCTTAAACTTCTCGCACCGTCCTAAATAATGATAAGCCTTTTTACAATATAAACAAGAATAATTGTTTTTTAAAGGTTTATTTTCATGTATAAAAAAGTTTTTTGATATACTTTTTCCGGCAGAACTATTCGAAGGTTTATTTAAATGAAGAATCCGTGTCTGTCCTATAATAAATTTTACTAAGTCCGCATAAGACGGGAAATCTTTCTCCCTCTGATCGACTTCAAACGATCTAACTGTTTCGTGATCCAATTTTGATAAGGCAATGTACGTAAAAACAAAATCCATTAAATCTGGTAAGTTTAAATTTTTAAAGCCGAAACAGATGTATCAAACCGTTCTAAAAACAAATTTAAATTTTTTCTGACTCAAAAATTAATCGATTTAAAATCCATAATTTGTTGCAAATAAGTGTTTGCTAAAACCCGTTTATTTTCATATTTGTCGCACAACGCCTTATAAATTGTGTCATAATTAGCTGGAACAATCGCAACTCCCGCATAGACGCTTTGAGCAGACCCTTTCAAGCATCCGACTAAAAGATGGACCCTGTCAAGATTTGTTAAATTTGGATTCAAGTGAACCATGCTTTGATATAACGCATGAAAAGTTTCCCATTGCCGAATTTCCCCGTTAAATTCAGGTAAATTTAGATCAGGTATCTGTAATGATCGACGTAAAGTTGGTGCACCACCGCTTCCCCCAATAGAGGTAGAATTAGTTCCGTTATTTAAAGAATTTTCAGAAGGCAATTTGATTTTTTCTGCCGCCGCTTGAATGTAACAACAAAGTTCATTAACAACTTGCAAAATTTGATAATCTGGTACAAAATCTTCCTCAATATCAAATTGAATATTATTAATCTCCTCTATAATATTATAAATAGAATTTTTTGTGCTTTCATATGTAACCATCATTGTTCTAAATTTATTTTTTAATGTTTCCGTAGATAAATCTTTAGATAAATCATATAATTTTTGTAAGATAGCAAAATAATTTTCTTTTTTTGAATTCAATTTTTTTAAATTTCTTTCAGACATTTTAAACTCAAACACAACTTTTTCGCACAATTCTTAAAAAATGTATTAATACCGCAAACCAATAATAACCGCTTTACAAATTAAATTTCCGATTTTTACAACAGTCTGACAACCTTGCCAATATAAACTGCTTTAAATTAAAAGAAAACAATAACCTACCGACCACTTTTTATTCTACACCTAGAAAAAGCGATTCGAATTTTAATATATTTAATACAGATTCTAACAATACTAATTACTGATAATTATTTTATTTTTGGAAAAACAAGATATATTAGCAAATATATTATTGTTGCTGATTATCCGCGCTCGAAATTGACCAAATGTTCCTTCAATAGCTTAAATTAACTTAAAAAGTATTTTTTTACTCACCGGTTTTTGATGATCAAAAATTAATATTGTTTCACTTTCACAATGGTAGGGTTGGGAAGGATAAGAAAAGCAATAAGGAATTAGGAATACCAATAGAAACAAAAAAAACTATAATCGAAGGACCGTACTCTAAATTGGTTTCCGACTAACTCAACTATTAAAAATTGTCTCTCTCACAAATTTAAAACTAATAATAATCAAACTAACAAAACTTCAGCAAGCTAAAAAAGCACTGTTGTCAAACTGATTTTAATATTCTAACAATTTGGGTAAATTAACTAAGCCAGAACAAGAATATTGTTAGGAAAATATGGACTATTAATACAAAAAATATTTGACTAATTAACACATACATAATATTATGGACAATATCAATATAGATTAATAAAAGGTAGATCGACTACGGACGTACTACACACTATTAAACAAATAATGGAAAAATCACAAGAACATGCACATAAAAGAAAAATACTTTGAAAAATAATCATGTCAAAAATTTAATGAAAATTGAGGAGAGGGGAAGGAAAGTAGGAGTGAAAATTAACGAAGGGGAAACAGAAATAATGAGATCACAGGACAAAATGGAGAAATAAAAAAGGCAAAAAAATTTGAAGCTGTACAAAAATTTACCTGGGCGTAATAATTAAGAATAAAGGGAAAAGCAAAAAAGAGACGGAAAAAAAATTATTGCAACGAACTGAGCATACCAGGCTAATAAGACTTTGTTAAAAAATAAAATAAAAACCAAACAAAACCAAAGATAAATATATGTGTAAAACATTAATAAGACCTGTAACAATGTAGTCAGCAGTAATACGACTATTATAAAAAAAAAGAATAATGACGGATAAAGGAATAATAGATATAAGGAACAATTCTATGTCCATCAAAAATCGGAGGACTAGAAGAAGAACGAATAATAAAATAATATAGAACTAAATAAGAAATGTATATACATATATAATAAAAAATGCCAAGACTACATATAAAATAAGGCTGTAAAAAACCAAGTATTTAATTATAAATATATCGACTACTGGGTTCCTTTAAGTCAATAGATTACGCACCAATTTAAATGAAGTAGTCAATTATCCAACTGAAATCCTAAATTTATTAGTTTTTCCAGGAATACCGCCACATAATTTACAGCTCACTATTGGATGTGATAATTATACTACACCATATGAATCGGCCAAAATTTGGCAATGCAACCAGACTGACTGTTAAAAAAAATTTGTTTATAGTTGCTATAGTCAAAGAAAAGTTTTTAATGCTAATATATTCCAAGAATACCACTAACGCCAATTGACAGGCCTTTTCAGTTCAAATATTTTCAGTTTCCAATGCCCTATGTATTTGCAAGATAATCATTAGAAGCTTGTGGAGTAAACATTAAACTACCATGTTTTGCAGAAGGAAAGTTATACGCTGCGAGATCCTGCAAAACCATCAACAATATTTGTTTTCTGTTCAGAATGAAAAACTAAAAATGTTTTACATTTCTTTTTTTTTAACCTGTCTCTGTCCAATTCTGGACGTAGGTCTCTTCTAAAGATTTTAATGTATCCTTATCTTGTGCAATGTTTAACTATTGTTTCCTTGTTATCTTCCTGATGTCATCCTCTCATCATCCCACACTTAGCCTTGTTTCTCTGAGTCTCCATGTTGTTGCCTTATATGTCCATCGGTATTATTCATCTTGCCATATGTCCCGCCCATCGCCAGTTTATTTTTGTCACTTCCTAAATAATAACGTGGACTTTACTTCGCCTTCTAATAGCTTCATTTCCGATTTTATCCTGTAAAGAGACTAGTAGCATGCTTCGTTCGCTTGCTCTTTGTAGCCCACGATAGCCTGATTCTTCTGGTGATTTCTTCCTGTTGGTTATCTTTTTCAAATTTGATCATATGGCCCACGGATATGTATTGATTGATGTGTTCAATGTGGTTATTGTCTATATTATTATCGTCAGGGCTCATAAACGTTGTCTTATTTTAGTTCATCTTTAGGCCTATCTTCATTTGATTGGTTTAACATTTCATTTAACTTACTTTTATCGTTTGATAAAATCTGCGAACCTTCTTCTTTAACTGGTTTGAGATCTGTTAATTTCGAGCGTGCCTTAGTATAATTTCCTGTGATGTGGACTGCCAGTTGTCTCTCCATCTTTTTGACGCTTTCCTACCGGTTTACCCTCTAAAACTATACGTGGTAATCTATTTTAGTGCTCCTTTTTACGTGGTAGTACCATACTCGTCTTCTTTGCCTTCCCCATCTTACTATACCTTGTTTGCCACATTATTCTTTGATGTCTGCATTTCTTACTCGATCCCTTCTGGTTTTACCAGCTATTATCCTCATCACTCTCATTTTAGTAGTAGTAGACTATTAGTTTTTCTGGTGTCTTCTCTCTTTTCCATTCCATACCGTCATTACAGTTCTTATACATGTTAAATAGATTTTAATTTTGCTGTCCTTTTATATATAGCAATTTCTCTCAAGCATCCAGTGGTTACTCTGGCTCTGTTGATTTGGCTCCTTACATCCTTTATTGGTTCATGGCTGCTTGATATATCCATGCCCAGGTATTTGAACTGTATCACTTGCGCTATGGGTCTGTAATTGATTACTAGTTTGCATCTGCGAACCTAGAGTGGTTTAATTTGGAACCATCGATGTTGGCGCCTTTTTCTTTCCATTCTAGACTCTTAAACACATCTTCGACAGCTGCCGCAAATAATTTAGGTGTGTTGTACAATACAATGCAATAAAATAATTATAAAAATCTTTTTAGAGAGTATTGATGGCAAAAAATATGGCGGTACGAAGTTCTCCGGGTCAGCTAGTATACAATATATCAATGTAATGGTAATCTGCATAGGTACGTTTAAAAAAAATATAATAAAATAGAGTAGCATAATAATGAATGCAACTTTGATGTACTAGATATTAATAGGTACACTCGCATGTTCCTTCGGCTCGATTGGTATCTTACAACATGTTCGTGTATAAGTGGCTATCACCTGATCGTTGCAAAATGTACTATTAACTATTCACTAATTTTACCAACATAAGTCATTAATTTAAACTTTGCATTTATTACATTTACAAAAATAGTACAACTATACGTAAAACCAAAATCAGTTTGAAAAGAAGAAAATTTAATGGAATAGTCAACGTTGGCAATGAAGTTATAAAATTAAAAAGGTACGCTTTCAAAGATCTCAAAATTGTGATAATGGTTGATGTACTATGTCGTTGCAAACATGAAAGGATAAAGTTGATAGACGTTGCTCCTAATCCTTTGTTGGATAACAAAGAAAATCCTTCGTCAGACGGAAAGAACAAATTACATTTTCTGGCAGTTGCAATAAAAATAAAAAAATGATTTCCTGTTAACAAACTGCAAAAGAGTTTTTGGTTGAAAACAACAAATAAGATGGGAAATATTCAATTTAAGAATAATAGTTAAATCCATTTAAATCGATTAAAATTAATTCATCGAAAAAATAAAAAAGTTTTTCTTAATATAGCTGTTACGGTTATCTGAATACATAGATGGATAAGACGAATTAAGCAGCTAATGATGCGGATCGGATATATTCATCGAAGATTAAATGCATCAGTTAAATTTATGGCCAACATTTGAGATTAAGATCTACACTGAATAGCAAAATCAATAACATTAACAACTAAATTATAAATACAATTTATAACAAAAGAATTTTTAATTTGTGTTTGGTTTAGAAAGCAAGTTCATCTTTTAACAATTTGAATGCTTTAATAATACAATGTAAAATAAAAATCTAAAAAGTGAAATATATCTAAAAGAAGAATATATTTGTTCTATTATCAAAGTATTCAAAACATATGTCAAAATATCATAGGTTTGTGATTTCGACCAATGAAAGTACTTAATCTTCAATGTTTTGTGCTAAATGCTAGCTAATCATTCCGGTTTATACTGATAAAATTACGAGTCGTTCTATTCTTTTACTTTTACTTTTAAGTTTGTTGTGATTGGGCTTGTGTGCCTTCAAAGAATTTCTTGTTCAGCATATTTATATTAGCATATTTTCTTTATTCTGAATTATCTGCTGGACCGAGTTGTGGTCTTTCTCTTTCTTTTCCGTTCTTTTTCATATAAATAATCTTCATTAGATTATTCTTTTTCTTCTTTTATATTGACAGTCATTTATTGGGAGCTGCTGCTCGGTTTTGCAGTTGATTCTTTTTCCACGTTAATTGACACCTTCACTATGGATGATTATTTACTTACATTAATGTTAGTTAAACTTTTGAATGTTGTTATTTCTTGTTTCCTGTTTGAATGCAATATTGCTTGGTCTTTAATACGGAATTTTGATACTTTTCCTTATTCGATCATAGATACAATTTCCGTGTCGTGATCTAGGTTTTCTGTCATTCCACTTTTTCATATGATCTATGATTCAACTTTTGATGTTCCTATCGCCAATAAATTTTGTCTTTTACACGGAATTTTGATACTTTTCCTAATTTGATCATAGATACAATTTCCGTTTCGTGATCTAGGGTTTCTGTCATTTTACTTTTTCGTATGTTCTATGATTCAACTTTTGATGTTCCTATCGCCATTAGTATAAGTTGCACATGAACCTATATTGTGAATAGTTTATCCAATTGTTAATAAGAATTTCTGATGGTTTCTCTTTATCTCTTAATATGGACAATGTTTTATATTTTTTTGGTGAATATGTTCCCTAATTTCATTTGGTTAATTACCATCTGTTACACTGGTTTTTCCATAATTTCTTGGATTAACCATTCTTTTACCTACTTTTGGCTCTCTGGAGTATCAACTTAAAAGAAGAATAATAAAAAAACTCTTCGTTTCAACGTAACTTCCAAGTTTATTTGAAAAATTTTAAATCACAATGACGGCCGTTTGGAAGTTACGTTGAAACGAAGAGTTTTTTATTATTCTTAATAAGATGGACTAAAGTAAGAGTTAGTACAATAAATTTAACTTAAAAGAAATTAGTAGGATTCTTTTTGGTTTTGGGTATCTACTTTAAATGGCTCCAAAAGCTCCTTCATTGTTTTTTTACATATAGTTCCTTCTTTATTGGGTAGGTTTTTCTTTACGTTGCATCAACCCTCCAATTTTTTTCTTTAATGAAATACTTATGAGTAACTTGCTGAGCTCAAGGTTTTTCCTTGTGTTCTAGCTTTCTTTTATTTTTAATTTTTGTTTTTTCAATGTCCCCATTCTATATTTTATTCATTAACTTCACCACTCTCCTTGAACACCAATGTTCTTTACCTTGGTTTTTACCATTGGTTTAGCTATGAATATATATAAAAAATATTTTTGATCTGACGAAAACCCAAAAAGAAACAGGTACCAGATCTGGGGATGTAGTCAGGATACTGGCCAAAGGTAAGTAAAAGTTTTTGTCAATTATCGAGCTTTCTAATTTATTTTAAATCCTTCTAAAGAATACTAAGAATCAAAAATGAACATTAGTAGATGACAATCAAGCTAGCACCCCCACACTGACTAAATTAAAAAAAAAGTAGCCCATAATTAAGTGCTAATTAAAGGCTAATTTGTACCAAAAAATTAAAATTTGTACCACCGCGATATCCGAGAAAAATCGCCTTGAAAATGGGGGGTGCTAGGTTGAGATCAAGGCAGCACCCCCACTTTGATGGAATTCCAATTTAATTACATCAAAATAAAGGGCATATTAAAGGCTAATTTGTACCACAAATAGTTAATCCATATTATTATTTATAACGTCAAAAAATAAAATCGAATGCTGTAAATATCGCTGCTCTATAATTTTAGCACCCCCACTTTCGTCTATTCAAAAAGTGAACACACAATATTATAAAACTAATTAAAGGCAAATTTGTACCACACAAGAAACTTTTATACTTTTCAATATAAAGCCGCCAATTGAATTTAACTCTTTGCGGTCGTATTGAATGGTGGCGGATGCGCTGAAATCTTTTATTTTTGTCAATATTCTAAAACAAATTAAACCTATGGTTTCTAATAATATGGTACTATTTGATGATTCTATTGCACAATTGCTTTCCTGCCAATAGGCCATCTCTGTACTACTGTAATGATTTACAATCCCTAAATCGATAGAAATTCTCAATAACAAGTAAACACTTGGCCAATTCGGGAAAAGTACTTATTCGGTGTCGAATGAACGGGATCTTATTTACCCGATAACCTATAACAACAGTTTACAAATGTCCAGTTAAACAAGTGCTAGGTATATGCTTTAATCGTAATACTGTCTTTGAGAATAGTGTGTAATAAAATGAGTTCGGTTGGAAGGAAACGTTTTTTAAATTATGAACATATTGCTGCAGTCATTTTACAAAATAAGGAATTACTAATTAATAATGGTAAATTAATAACGCGAGCAAATAAAGTGTGGGTGGAATTAGGTAAAATTTTGATGGACATGAAAAACACTGCCCTGTATGCATACATTTCTAATAATAAAAACAATATTAAAAGTGCAATTCTCGGCCTCGAAACGCATAAACCTATGGACAAATTTGAAGATGACGACGAGATAATAAACAATGATTTATATTCAAGTGTAAACACCGCTTATGAATCAATTATCGAAGAAGAAAATTGTATTTACTTAAGTAAACAGAAATTTGATAGTTTATTGAAAATACACACAGACATAAAAGGTAAGATAATTGTTCATTCATTAGATTTTGTGAAATAAAATAACTATTTTTTTATGAGAATTTGAGCTAAAAATTGTATTGCACCCGAGAACGCTCGCTGGAGCAGCTGAGTTGTTTAAGTGAGCGATAATGAATGTGATTGAGTCTGTCATTGAGTCTTTTAAAAAAGCAGTTTTTAAATAAATATTGGAAGTTTTGTTAAAACGAAGAGTTTTTTATTATCCTTAATAAGATGGACTTCCAAAAAGTAAGGGTTAGTACAATCAATTTACAAAAATAAAAGATTTCAGCGCATCCGCCACCATTTAATACGACCGCAAAGAGTTAAATTCAATTGGCGGCTTTATATTGAAAAGTATAAAAATCTCTTGTGTGGTACAAATTTGCCTTTAATTAGTTTTATAATATTGTGTGTTCACTTTTTGAATAGACGAAAGTGGGGGTGCTAAAATTATAGAGCAGCGATTTTTACAGCGTTCAATTTTATTTTTTGACATTATAAATAATAATATAGATAAACTTTTTGTGGTACAAATTAGCCTTTAATATGTCCTTTATTTTGATGTAATTAAATTGGAATTCTATCAAAGTGGGGGTGCTGCCTTGATCTCAACCTAGCACCCCCCATTTTCAAGGCGATTTTTCTCGATTATCGCGGTGGTACAAATTTTAATTTTTGTGGTACAAATTAGCCTTTAATTAGCACTTAATTATGGGCTACTTTTTTTTTAATTTAGTCAGTGTGGGGGTGCTAGCTTGATTGTCATCATTAGTAGTAAAATGTGTTAATAGGACTTAACATAAGTTTGAGTAAGCTGCTATGTAAAACTAATATTGCCAAAAATAAAAACACTAAGCAATAATTTCTGGACAATATAATTAAAACATCACAATTAAAAGCAATACTCCTTGTAAACGAAGAAGTGTAATAAAATCATCAATAAATATGTCACATTTTAAAACTGGTAACAAATTTTTTATTCAACACTATACTAGACAAACCTGGAGAAACATCTCGTCTCAGGTTATTCTAAAAAGACGTTGATATGAATAATCTGTTAAAAAAAAAACAAATCAAAAAATTACATTAGCTACAAACCGATTGGTTGGTGTTACCCAAATTAGTAAACCTTCATTGAAAAGGACATCAATTATTAAAAAAGAAGAAAACATTTGCAAACAGACAGTCGGTAAGTTAACCTTACAAAACTGTATCTGTATTCATGTTGTATTCAACAGGTATTACATCGATTTGGTCAATTTGACTGGTATTAAATTAATTATTAAAAACGAAAACAATTTGACTTCACGTACAAAGTTAATTTCAATTTACTATTGTTTCAAATCATAATCTAATATTCAGGGTGAACCACTTTCGTGTAATGACGTCATCACCATTTTTTTCAAATGAAACGCTTCCTTTTTTTCCAATTTCCAAATTGCCTTTGCTGAGCTGAATCCAAAAATGTATAATATGTTGCTTCAAATTGGTACAGGGTGTACTATTCTTAATAATTGTATCTTACAGTTTTTATTAGTGATCCAAGCCCCTGGACTATGAAAATCTTTTTGTTTGGCATTATTTTTTACAATTCTTTTTATTTGACAACAATGTCAAAAACATTGAAGCACAGTTTCGTATTGTTAACGCTTTAGAGAAGGTAAGTTCGTGAACTTTTTTTACAAAATGCCTTTAACCGAAAGTGACAGGATTGAAATATTAATGATGATTGGTATTGGCGATAAAATGCGGACTCAACAAGAGGTATGCCGATTATTCCATGAAATGCACCCAGATCGTGAACCTATTTCACAATCTACGGTAAGTAGAATAGAGCGAAAATACAGAGAATTAGCACATGTGAGGGATGCAGCAAAGCAAGGTAGACCAAAAAGTAATAAAAATATTCAACAAGACATAATTTTGTCGGCTATAGAAAATCCACACTGTACAGTGCGAGGATTATCTAGGGATTTTGGTATTGGAAAGTATTCAATATTAAACATTTTCAAAAAGGTAAAATACCATCCTTATAAAGTATGTATCATCCATGAATTGGCTGCAGGCGAGGCTGCAGGCCTGAACTCTGCGAGTATATGATGAACGAAAATAACAATTTCATTGATAAAGTTTTATTTTCGGACGAGGCAATTTTTTATTTGAACGGCCATGTTAACCGGCAAAACACCCGTTATTGGTCTGATGAAAATCCACACTAGATGCAAGAGTACCATATACAAAGACCACAAAAAACTAACGTATGGGCTGGTATTGTGAGAAATACAATCATCGGTCCATATTTTTTTGGTAAAAACGTAACAGGAGCATTATATCTGGATTTCCTGCAAAATACATTAATTCCTGATCTGATCCAGCTTTTTCCTGATTTTTAAATATCCACTAATATAGACCGCAAAATCTGGTTTCAACAGGATGGCGCACCGCCACATTTCGCAGTAGCTGTGCGCGATTTTTTAAACACAATTTTCCACAAAAGTGGATAGAAAGAAGGGGACCAGTGGAATGGCCTGCTAGATTAACTGATCTGAGCCCATTAGACTTCTTTTTATGGGGTTATTTAAAATCCAAAGTCTACTTAAACAGACCTGGAAATATCCCTTAACTACAAGACCGAATCAGACAAGAAATACAGAGCATAACACCCGCTATGCTACAGAATGTTAAAGACGAAAGTAATGCCCGGTTCAGTCATTGTCTAACGGTCAATGGAAAAAAATTTGAACATTTATTGTAAATTTTCGTTTGTTTGTTTGTTTTTGAAAGTGTATTACATTAATTGGATAACTACATAATTCCATTTAATTATTTGTTTATTACATTCAGTAACGTATTACTTTCCATAAACAATTTTCATATTTTTTTGCATTTTTGCTCACCCTTTACCAATTTGAAGCAACATATTATACATTTTTGGAATCAGCTCAGCAAAGACAATTTGGAAATTGAAAAAAATAGTAAATTGAAATCAAAAATTGACCTGTTTCGGGAATTTCTAATTTTATTGTTCATTCTACCAATAATTAATTTAGGATCAGCAAGAATTGTGATTATTTGAACACACTACTTCATTTTGTTTAATCCCCGATATGTCCAATTTGCCCTTAATTAAGATAACTTGTAATGACAATTTGCAATATTGTAGTAAATATGTAATACCAAATCCCATAAATCGATAATTAAAATATTAGTAGTAACAGAGCATGAATGTACGACCTGCAAACTACATATAATGTTGTAATAAACGATCACAGACAATCACGAAATTGTATCTGTTTTTAATTTAAAACCGTTTACGAAACATATTAATGTCAATTACATCAACGAGTAAAATAAATAGTTTAAGTTAATAAGCATTAAGCCGACAAATTATGAAATGTAGAAAAATTGTGATACCAAAGTTAATTAAATTAAAATAACATCTGGTTACAACGAAAAAGTAGTTACATTTCCGTAAACTCATATTTTACTTTGTAACGTTGATATGCTTGGTTGAAGAAAACGCTGTAGTGTGTCCAAAATGAAATTAAAATTGCTAGGGCCATAAACCTTATCTCGAGAAGGTTATGCCATATGGGCAACGATTTATAAATGTCTTTGTAAATAAATGGAAAAATGTAAATATATTTAATCCATGAAATTATTATAAGAAAGGGTTATACCGAACGTTAAAAAACATCACTCCTAAAAGATCCTTTATTATATGGACAGTAACATCCTTAACATACTAGACTATCAGAGGAATGCCAGAATAATTTTTATAGTCTCTTTAAAAAGAGAAGAATATTCTTTTGATGGTTTTATTCCCTACAATAATACCAGAAAATTCATTGCTTTTTTAATGATCCCTTATATCTAAAGAATGGAATCAATGATCAACTACCTAGCATACCATTCCTCTATTTCATAGAACAACTATGATACTGGAATAGTACTAGCTTTAACAATGTTTAATTGAATTATGGGTTAGATTAGCTTTATTAGGTGTAATGAAAAACTGTTCTAAGAGAGTAACAGAAACCCGAAAGGTAATTTTTAATTTGTTAAACAGAAGCTGTCACGAGAAACCGCCATAAGGTAAAAGAAGTAAAACCAGAGCTGCAAGAGGGTTCACTGGTGTGGTACACAAATCTTCTTCTTCTTCTAGTGCCTATTCGTTTTCGAATATTGGCTACCTCTCACAACTATCTGTGCTGTGTGCGTATCTTATCGACACAGATAATTGGGACCTAGAGTTTTACGCCGGATCCGAACGGCAAAGTGAGAGGTTTTCCTGGGCAGAATACTTTCGGTGGTTTGCCATTGCCTTCCGAAAGGTAGCTGCCGTACTATATTTTTATATTTTTCACCGGCACTGGGGATCGAACCCAGCACCTTTCGTATACCAACCAACGCACTTGACTAGCACACCACGGCGACTACCAAATGGGTTCAACATAGATAAAAGGGTTGGAGTGGAAGTAGTGAGACCGAATTTTTGGTAGTTTAAATCCATTGGTAAGGCCTCATCTATCTTTCAAGGGGAGATATACGCTAAGGTTACCTTGATGTGGGTGTCAGGTCACAGAGGAAAAATAATTAATGAGAAAGCTAATAAACTTGTAAAAGAAGGGGCTAATACACCTTTCCTTGACCCGAAGCACTTTTGTGGTTTCACAAAAAGCCACATCAAAAAGAAAGAAAGAACATCGCCTACGATCTCAATGGAGGAATACGCCAGGACTGAGGGCTGCTGAATGGTTTGTAAATATATCACCTGAAAAGAGCAGAATGCCTACTCGAAATCAGCCAAAAAATATGTGAAATTGACCATAGGTCTTCTCACTGGAGACTGCTCTGTAAGGTATCACTTTAATATAATAGGCAAATTAAAAAGTAAAAACTGTCGTTTTTGCGAAAGCGTTTTAGAAACTGCCGAGGGAATACTAGGCCAATGCATCGCATTGTTCTGCGGCTTAAATTCCTAGAAGGAGTACCTCTGCCTCCGTATAAAATTAGGTATTTTCCCATAAAAATGCTGCTTAACTGCACTAGAAGTATTGGCGTTAAAGAGTTCAAGTAGATTAAGGTAAGTACAAAAGATCTTCGTATGTAGAAGGGAACTGGCTTATACGACCGAATACAATCTAATCTTAATAAATATGATACAACTTCTGTTGAATTTATGTGATATAAACTATTTATTTAATCCTACTCTGTCTGAACAAAGATTCTTAATAGAGGTTGTTGAATAGTAAGAATAATAAAAAACTCTTCGTTCTAAAAAAAAAATCCAATATTTATTAAAAAAATTGCTTTTTTAACTTTAATGACAGCCGTTTCGCTAGACTAAGCATCGTCAGATTGACATATTGAAGTTACATTTTGTTTTTTTGTAGCTAGGTACCTGATGTTTATTAGGTAGTTATAAGGCTAGACCAAGTATAGAAGTAATAAGACATAACAATATTAAAGCCTAGATGTTATGAGCCCTAAGGGATTATCCTGGATGTACTTCCCTCTAAGATCAGTATAACTTTGCAATTTGTCTTACAATTGTAACACAAATATATTAAGTTATTGTAAAGATCAGCATGATATAGTTTTTTCCTGGTTTTTCTATATCATTGCACAGTTATACTGATCTTAGAGGGAAGTACATCCAGGATAATCTCTTAGGGCTCATAACATCTAGGCTTTAATATTGTTATGTCTTATTACTTCCTTACTTGGTCTAGCTTTAACTACTTATTAACATCAGGTACCTAGCTACAAACAAACAAAACGTATTTTTCGAATAATAACCTAACCTAACCTAACCTAACTCAACCTAACCTAACCTAACACAACCTAACCTAACATAACCTAACCTAACATAACCTAACCTGTACGAAAGTAATAACCGAGGTAATAACATTGTAAACACAAAGAACCATAAATAACTGAACCGTTGAACTAAACATCCACTATTTATTCGAAAAATACGTTTTAAAATGCAATTACAGCTGTTTCGCTAAAAACTAGCATCGTCAGATTGACATATTGAAGTTACATTTTGTTTGTTTGTAGCTAGGTACCTGATGTTAATAAGTAGTTAAAGCTAGACCAAGTAAGGAAGTAATAAGACATAACAATATTAAAGCCTAGATGTTATTAGTCCTAAGGGATTAACCTGGATGTATTTCCCTCTAAGATCATTATAACTGTGCAATGATATAGAAAAACCAGGAAAAAACTATATCATGCTGATCTTTACAATAACTTAATATATTTATGTTACAATAATTGTCTTATCTATGTATAAAATGAAGACTTAATCAAAGTAAACAGTTTAATAGTGGAGAACTTCCAAGATTTATTACTTCAACTACTTAAAACTGTTGATTTGCTAGATGTCTTTTAATTTCAAGTTCTTCTAGAAAATCTAAATTTTTTTTTTTTTTTGAAAGTAGTTATATGAATGTCATTGTTTCTTTATAGCCTGATGATGGTCTGAAGACCGAAACATGTCGAATTAAATTTGTGAAGTTTACTATTACATGTTGTGGATAGATTTTGAGTTTTATTACCACGACTATCTACATCATCGACATTTGAGAGATGGATTACCTTTTCAAATAGGTACACGTTGTGTTAAAACTATAATTATTTGCTACTATATTAAAACCAGACCTTGTATAAATATATTAAAAATATTTGCTGCCCTGTTTGTCTGAAAAAACACTCGCATTTACTCGTGAATATTATGAAATTCTTGCGAGCGTGGTGACTCATCCAAGACGAAATTATTCATTAAAGTCGTTTCCATTTGAATATAACAAGACGAAGGGTCAACTCTAGATATTGCTCAGTTTCTTCTTAGATAAAGTAAGAAGTAAAACGTCGAGGGAAGTTGTGTTGTGTGATATACGCGTAGAAAATGAAATTGATATTTCCTTTTGATGTGCAAGTAAATAACTTTCGTTTGTTAGAACCCTAAATTTTAGAATGGAAGAGAGAAGAAAGGGGATTACTTCCGGAAATAGTGAGAGGGTGAAAATGGGAATTAGAAGAAATTATGCGTGTGCTGCCAGACAATAGTAATTCATTCAAATTACCAACATTTTAACCACACTAATTATAGGCATGTCTATTTTTATTAATCATGCTGTGTATTGACGGGAGTATTTGTTTTTCTACGAATTTATCAATATTAAGAAAAAAATGTATTAACGTTTACAGAATTATCCAAAAACAATGATTTAGAATATTAATTGTAGTTACCTTAAATAAAATTATTAGTATATAATATGGTGACGGTTATTAGCAAAAGATATTAATTACAATTAAAAAATACAATAAATGTATTGTTATGTTAATGGTCAATGAAATTTATTGCAGTAACTCTTACTATTTGAAAGTCTATCTGATTAAGAACGTAAACAACTAAACGGTTGAACGAAACTTCCACTATTTATTCGGATTTAAAAACGTATTTTTCGAATAAATAGTGGAAGTTTCGTTCAACCGTTGAGTTGTTTACTGTTCTTAATTAATGGTAAATGTTATAGTTCGATATTCTGCAAATCTTAAAATAAAAATAGATTCTCTTATTAGTCCAGACAGCGTCGCAATTATTATTTTTTATTATTAGCGTAAAACTGTAAGAATGTGACTGGAAATTAATAAAAATCCACAATTATATCGAGAAAATATATTTGACGGATTTTTTAAACGATTATTTAGATAACAAATTGGAGCGATTTGGTTTACTCCATTATTTACCCACAAAAACATTACAGCGTTGCTAAAAGTAGTAAAAAAGGTCCACGAAAAGTGTTTAGCCCTTATACCAAACGAGTTAACAACTTTAGAAGTGCTTTTAATCATATTAGAAAGAGTTTACTTCTTGTGCTTTCTTTTTTTCGTATATGGTTTGAATGCTGCCTGCAGTCATCTTCAATAAATTTTACTGATTGGTGTATTATATTTATTTTCCTTCTTTATATAGTTACCAGTTAAATAATAAAATTTTGTTCTTGATTTCTATTTTTTCTTCTAATATAAGGTGATAAATTTCTTCTTCTGAATGGGCCTATCCGTTCTGGATATTGGCGATACTGGGTGCTGCTCTAAACAGTCCTCATGTAGATACAGAAAACCAAGTTATAAGTTTCTCAACCCTTAGATTCTACGCCTTCCTTCTACCAAAAACCTTTCCCTGGAGTATTAACTGAAGCAGTTTTGGTTCCTCATAATGTGTACGAAATATTCAAATTTGTGTATTTTAATTATGTCCACTATTTTGGTCTCTTTTTTAAGTTTTTCTAGAACTGTCCTATTGGAAACGTAATTAACCCATGAGATTCCAAAGATTCCTCCGTATAGCCACATCTCAAAGGTCTCAAGTTATTTTGTGGAGATTTTAAGGTCCAGGACTCAGCACCATACCAGAACATTAATAAAACATAACATTTATACAGTCTCAGTCTCATTTAAACAGCCCAAAATAAGGTCTCTGCTACAAAATACGAAGTTGTGTTTTTAATTACCATGAGGGGTCAACATTACTACAAAATATGCCTACTTCAAACACACATAATTTTGCAATTATTGCAATTATTTTTATGCCTTGTGCATACATTTTCTTTATTGATGTGTTTACTGACGGTCTTTAGTGCTAAATAAAAATTGTTGCTGTTAATGCATCTTTTTGTCTTACCCATTTAGTTATTTATTTGGTTAAACCCTCACAAATTAATATGCTTGTTCTATAATTTTGTTTTTTATTCATACTTCTACTTCGTGTTCACCACTTTCTTTATCTTCTTCAATTTCTTGTGTCTTCTTAGTAGTATCAATCAGCAATTCTTGAAAATCTCTATCCATACTTTTTTAAACTCTTGATTTCCTGTTACTTTCATATTTACATAAAATGTCCACATGTATGTCTGTAAACTTTTAGTTTATATTAAGTCTATTTATAGAACAATATAATTTATTCACACGGTACAAAATAGATGATTTAATTTCTAATCTTTGTATAGGTGTTTGCAAGTACCCTGTACATATAAATCATAGTTAGCTAGAAATGACGAACACAATATGGCATTGTCAATTGAAAATATAATGACTGGACAAGCAGCTGCGTTTTTCTAAGGTCGGCACGTTTAACCTAATAATTTATCTTGTATGGGATCAAAATAGTATAAAAACATTTATTGTTTATAGAAAAAAACACATATAGTAATAAAAACAGGGACTTTTTATTGACCATTTCTCGAATATTTTTGTTTCGTTGTCTAATGCCATCGTAAATGTTAAAATTGTATAAAAAAGAAGCGTTTTAATACAAGTTAAAAACGTTTCCCGGACTCATTTCAGTCCGGAAAATCGAACGATACACTTGTACTTTACAGTACTCTTCAATTATTTCAATGTTTTTTGAAATAATAAGTGAATCAACATAAATTAAGCTTTTATACTAGTTTTTGAAGATTGACATTAGTTGTACAACTGCTGTTGCCAGCAATATGTATTAATGGAGTTGTTCATGATCATTCTTACAATCTTGTTTATGCTTTTAATCGATTCTTCTATATACTTTTCTGCAACTGAAGAACTCTTCCATCCACCGTGCTGTTTTAGAACTGAAAGGTGAGCTCCAGCATTGAGGATGTCCTCCTGAAGCAATGACCTGTATACTTTTCTGGTTGGTCTAGTTTTAAGAACTCAGCTATTTTGTTAGGTGCTTCGCCAACAGTATATGTATACCAGCTCTTTGAGACAGACATTTTCCTTGTCTCTAGCCCACCAAAGGAGCTTCCAGGGAAACGTGTTGTCGTAAATTCATGTATTTTCTAAACACATCCAAATAGTGAACCTCATCACTGTTAATCACAGTGAAAAAGCTCGTAGAAAATGCGTTTTTGTCTAGTTTATCTTAAATACTAGCTGAGTACTCGTAACCTCTACATTACTAACTTCTAAATTAGATATCTGTTCCCTTCCGCAACCTCCAGCAACTCCAAGTAATGCTATCACTTTGAGTAATAGATATTCTTTATCTGGAGCGTCCCTCATGATGCTTTCAATTTGTTCCTTTGTTTGTTTTTGACTGAAAATTTAAACTGTTGAAAAGAATATTCTTTAAAATGACTGTTCTTACCACATCTAAAAAGTAAGCCTACATCACATTTTCATCAGCACTACTTTTCAAATTGTATTGTTCACGCCAGTTGCAAAACAGCGCATATTCTTTTTCATACCTTTTGGCAGACTTAACTCGAATTATTTGCCCTATCGCTTCCGCAGTTTTCTCAGCAATTTCATATAACTTCAGATCTATTTTCTCCGCAGATATTTCGTGTGTGCAGAAAAATTCAATATATTTATTTTTTATTTATAAAGCAAATCAACCATGTTAAGAATAAATTAAGTAAGATAATTTTTTCACAGCAGTCTACATGACTTCCTAATAAAATGATCAAATATGTCATTTCAGTTTCATATTTTATTGTGTTTAAAATTAAAGGCAGTATAAAAAAAATATAGTAAGATACACGTTCATGAAGTGATTATTACGGTACTCGATTAGATATTCTTGACCCGGCTCCTTCGTCGCCTCGTCCATAAACATCTATCTCGTACCGTAATAAGTCACTTCCCGGACTTGTAACGTAAATAACTATTTCTTCAGGGGTCAATTAAGAAACAGTTCACTATTTAAGTTTACCATTCCAAAAATATTGTAATTATTATTTTATTTCTTTCTTTGACTTATCCTGACAAAACCTAAAATTTGGGAACATTTTTCCTGTTATACCCCACTGTATATTATGACATATCATAACGATGGCGACGGTCTGCTGATGTTTTTCATTATTTTTATGCTCACTCAATTATATCAGCTTCGCGAAATATATTAAATTAATACAATTTAATACGGTCGACTTGGATTTGAGCTTCCACTTCCAAGCTTTTCTCTACGTCTCTTTCTCTATGTTGACAATGAGTTTGTTTATGAACCTCAACGTAATTCTTCGGCGTTTAATTACTTTGGCAATGATTAACAGTGAACATAGCACGTTTTCACGTATACAGATTACTCTGGAATAATGATATGCTAGTCTATTAATATTCGTTAGTACAATTTCTGGAGAATGCAAAAACAACCGAATCGAAAACTTTTGGGATTGGGATAACAATTATGGAATTGTGATTATAAACTGCTATACAGAAGTTGCACATTGTTTGTTGGATAAGTTAACACGTCGTTACGAGTTTAATAGATATTTACGTTACTAGACCGATGAGTATACTTTTACAGTACGATTGTTAATCTAAATACGAAACGAGTACTGTAAAAACTTTCTGGACGTATGACTTACAACATTTTATTTCATACTGTACCCTAAAACACACAAAAAAAAAACAGTGAAAAAATATAATATTAATATTTTTATCGGCGTTCAATATTTTTACAATTTGATTCAATGTCAGGATAACTGGCCTGTAGTTGGTAGCCACAGAAACATAATATTTTTGTTTTTAAATATGTAATATGATAACTGTCAATGATTATTTTACTAGTTTGACGCAGTCGGACATCCGTCCAGTAAGTTCAATCGTTTAGAGGTGGGATAGTTTGGATAGTGGGATAGACTGTTTGGGAAACATTTACTTTAATGAAGACACATGTAAAAATAAGAATGAGACACAACCGTGAGAAGCAGAGCAAGAAGGAAGAGTTCTACGAGATCGTCGAACACTGCAACCACCACCGAGATTGAGATACTTTGTACCTGATTAATGGAATGGAGGAAAAAATACAAGAGCAGCCATGATTGATGAAACGAAAGACATTCCGGTGAGTGAGGCACTTAAAGATAAAAAGTGAAAACAGACAATGCAGGAGGAGTACGACTCGTTAATGGAAAATGGAAAAACTTGGAAGCTGGTGGACTGTCCAGAAGGAGTGATGCCGATCACTTGTCGTTGGCTACTTCGTGAGAAGGCAGACGAAAGGCTCAAAGCCAGACTTGTGGCAAGAGGATTTGAACAGAAGGGAGGAGTGGACTACGCAGAAACCTTTGGCTCAGTAGCTCGCCATGCATCTATTCGACTACTCCTAAGCCATGCAGCGTCAGAGAAAATGAAGTTGGTATCGTTCGATGTGAAAACGGCATTCTTGTATGGACAACTGGAATAAATCATTTACATGAATCAGCCTGAAGGATTCGACGACGGATTAGAAAAATATTGCAAGCTGGATAAAAGTCTTTACGGGCTCAAACAAGCTCCAAGAATGTGGAACGAGAGGGTTATCACATACTTTGAAAAGAACATAGGCCTTATCAACACAGATGATGACCCAAGTATCTACTATAACAAGAACAAGACCATAATGCTCTCACTGTTCGTGAATATTGGATTGATAGCTGGAAAAGATGAAGATGAAATATACAAGTTATTGAACGAGATGAGCGAGGAGTTTCAGCTCACATTCAGCAAGAAAGCACAGGACCAGTTGACCTATTTGGGCATGGAAATCAAGATCAACCAGGGCGGCATCTTTGTGAGCCAACCTCGCTACAAAAAGAAGATCTTGAGAAAGATGAAACTCGACGAATGTAATCCAGTATCGACACCCATTGAGCAAGGAATAAAAAACCAAGAAGACGGACTTCAATAACGATGAGGCACTTTCGATGAACAACAACTATCGTGAGGCGATAGGATGTTTGTTGTACTTAGCTACAATCACTCGACCAGATATCAGTTTCGCCGTGAACTACCTGAATAATTTTGCAACAAGCCGATGAAGAGTCATCAGGGGATGGTGAAACGTGTTTTCCAGTATCTGAGAGGAGCACCGACAGCAGGAATCTATTTCGGAGGAGGTAAAGAACTTGGCGCATAAACCGATTCAAACTTTGGAGGAGATTCTGAGACAGGGTGATGCGAGTGGTGATGCGAGGAGGTCCAGTGATTTAGTACTCGCAGAAGCAGCGTCTGGTAGCCACTTCAACTGCAGAAGCCGAGTACCGAGCAGTGGTGTCAGTGATTGACGACGTATGCTGGATCAAGCGAATCGCACTGGAACTTTGTATTATAGAAGTTGATCAGCCGATCAATTTGAAGGTAGACATGTCAGCCATACACATGTTACAGAACGCACACGAAGGAAAAACGATGAGGGAAAAAACATATTGAAATAACACGAAAGTACATTCAACAACATATTGGCAATACTGTGACATTGAAACACGTAGAGAGCTGCAAGCAGATTGCAAACATTCTCACTAAGCCACTCAACAAAAAGATCTTAGAGACGCTTCGCTATAAATTGATCAAGGAGTAGTGTTGAAGATTGATCAGTTAACAGCTGACTCGAAATAGCATCGGCTGTCATTACATTTAAAGTATTTAAAGAATAAATAGTGGAAGTTAATTTAACCTTTTAGTTGTTTATTGTTCTGAAACTTTTGAGGAACAGCAGGTGACTTCAATCTTAACTTGATTACTACAACTTACATTGTTCCTTGTGTATATCTATTAGGACAGGTAAAAAAAGATAATTTACATTTGTAAAAATTAAAAATCATTATTAAAATAACATTTCTTAAATAGATATTTACAATACATTACTAAATTTAGTAATTAATCACTTACTTGCAATTGGAAAATAATAAATTTTGTAAACTTCATGTTCAATTGAACACAAAACCGTTGTTAATAAAAGAACAAAATAAAACACTTCTGTAATCTGTACATACTTATTTTTTTTTAAACTTTCCTAAAGTTTAAATTAAGAAGAGAAATTATATTATTTAATTATATACCTAAATACTTATGTTATATTTTTTATAAATAACAATTTATTAATCAATTTATATAGAAAAAATTTCAAAACTTAAATTGCTCGGCAATATTCTAAAGTACCATTAAAATTAGCACTAGCGACCTCTATACATTGCCTTTTTCTCTGTAAAAAAAGGCAAATTTATGCGTGAACAATGTTCTAGGAATAAAAAGAAATGCGTATGAATTATGTGGACTACCAAACAATGTTCCCTAGTAAGTTACCCGTTTCTGCATTGTCTCTGCAATCAAAGTGTAGACAAAAATTGTGTATTATTACCCCTTTTTACCAAAAATGTGGTTTGTAATTGATCAGGTTTAATTATAATCTAAACAAAACATGGTAATGTTTCTATCCTGGTCTTAGGTATCCCGTTGTCTAAGTAATATAAAAGAAGAACAACATTTTAGATACGTTAAAAATGCATCAAAGAGGTTTTAAAGTTCTAAAACATGCCATTTTGCACAATTTTGCAATTTTCTCCTTAGTGTAATGAAGTGTAATTTTAACATTGTAAATAGTTAAAAACTACCATGCACGCCAAAAAAATACAAAAATCTGCTTTCTAACTGATATTTCTTAACAATTTCAGTGATTTTTTTTTTCATTCATTTAAACAATGTGTTAATAGAATAGAACTTTTTATTTAAATTTTTTAACATAAAAAATACGCTGATATATTTCTTAACGTGAAAAATACGCTGATTTTACAATCGCTACTTGATTCTTGACAGGTAGATAAAGAGAAAAAGGATCGATACGATACATTATTTTCCGTTTCAGAAGGCATGATACAAACTACCAAAATTGATAACCATCAGTCATGTGTTGCTTAAAAGCGTTAGGTTGTTATTATTCGATACCACACTAGAAGATAATATTTCACGTTATATAACAAGACAATGTTTTCGGAATACTTCGAATTTGTACAGAATCTCCGATCTTAGAAGGACTTCTTAATTTATTAACAGAGTACTTGATAATAACTCTTTGATGTACAATAAGCTGTAGGCGTCGAAATTCTAAAAACTTGATTATACCGAAATATTTTACAGATAAATTGTTTTATATAGACAATGGAGTTGGAACAATGAGTTCTAAAAAGCTTTTGAGGTTCTGTTTAAATTTGCTGGCTGTTGAATCTAGTGCCGTTCACTTAACATCGCGCCTACAAGCAATATATCTTTTTGAAACAAATGGAAAATACCTTTTATAACATTTTACCACTTAGTTATTGATAACATTCATTGAAAATTGATAATTTACAAAACAAGAAAGCTGTCTATGCATTAAGTGGAGTATAATAAATAAATTAAATAGATTATAAATTTTTGCCGGGGAGTCTACAAATTAAATTTTTATATTTTGCACTTATAAAAATATTCATTATAAAAGGCATTTGCGTATCGTAATATAACTTTTTTCATACTGTATGGTACACTTGTACTTTACAGTACTCTTCAATTCTCCCAATGTTGTTTGAAATAATAAGCAACGTAAACTAAGCTTTTATTATGGTATTTGAAGATTTACATTAATTGTACAACTGCTGTTGCCGTCAAAATGTAATTATGGAGTTGTTGATGGATTTACAGTGTTTTCTGTAATTGCGGTGGCTGTGATGCACTTCAATAAAAGTTTCGCCCCTTTGGATCATTCTTGCAATCTTTTTTTTGCCTTCAATCGATACTTCTATATACTTTTCTGCAAGTGAAGAACTCTTCCATCTACCGTGCTGTTTTAGAACTTTAAGATCAGCTCCAGCATTGGCCAACAATGTTGAGGATGTCCTCCTGAAGCTATGACCTGTATACTTTACTGGTTGGTCTAGTTTTAAGAACTCAGCAATTTTCTTAGGTGCTCCGGCAATAGTATGTATACCAGCTCTTTGAGACAGACATTTTCCTTGTCTACAACCCACCAAAAGAGCTTTTAGGGAGACGTATTGCCGTAAATTTATGTATTTTCTAAACACTTCCAAATAGTGAACCTCATCACTGTTAATTATAGTGAAAGCTGGTCGAACATGCATTTTTGTCAGATTAATCTTAACTACTAGCTGAGTACCCGTATCTTTCACATCACTAACTTCTAAATTATAGATCTCTTCTCTCCGGTAACCTCCAGCAACTTCAAGTAATGCTATCACTTTGAGTAATAGATATTCTTTATCTGGACCGTTCCTCATAAAGCTTTCAATTTGTTCCTTTGTCAGCATCTTCGACTGGTTTAGCTGAAGGTCTACATTTTGTTATTCCAAAAAAGCTATCAACTTTGGGAAACTTGATATGTTGACATTCTCATAAACCATAATCATTGATTTTACCATCGAATATTTGGACCATAATGAAGAAGACCACATCCAAAAAGTAAGCCAACATCACATTTTCATCAGCACACCTTTTTAAATTGTGTTGTTCGCACCAGTTGCAAAACAGCGCATATTATTTTTCATATCTCTTCGCAGACTTAACTGGAATGATTTGCCCTATCGCTTCCGCAATTTTCTTAGCGATTTCATCTTATTTCAGATCCATTTTCTCCGCAGATATTTCGTGTGTGCAGAAAAATTCAATATGTCTGCCCTTATTTGCATTGTTACTTAGTAACTGCTTTTCATTTTTTATTTATAGAGCAAATCAACCATGTTAAGAATAAATCAAGTAACATAATGTTTTTACAGCAGTCTACATGACTTCCTAATAAAATGATCAAATATGTCATTTTAGTTTCATATTTTATTGCGTTTAAAACCAAAGGCAGTATGAAAAAAAATATAGTACAATACACGTCCGTGAATTGATTATTACGATACTCGATTAGATATTCTTGACTCGGCTCCTTCGTCGCCTCGTCCATTAACATCTATCTCGTACCGTAATAAGTCACTTCCCGGACTTGTAACGTAAATAACTATTTACGGACGCAAATTTTTGTTATAAATGGTTGGTAACATGAGTGAAGTATCTAATGACAAGACTATTGACAATGACATTTTAAAACATTAACAATTTATAGTTTAAATTTCACAACTGTTAAATGTTATAAATTAGACACAACATACTTTTTAAAATAAAAATTTTCGTAATTTACATAAAAAAATAAATTAATTTAAAAACCGATAAAATGGCATGATAAAAAAAATATTATAAACAACTTATTTCATATGGCAGCGATGGCTTCGCGATTCGTTTTTTAAACTTGAGCTAGTGTCGTAACCATAAATTAATATGAAATGCATTGTTTAATATACTATTATATATTCCTGCGCCTGTTGCCTCTTTAACCCTGTTGGTAATGAAGCTTACTAACCCAGGGCGACCGGCGGCTTAACTTGTCCTCCGAAACACAGAAAAGGAGTTAAAAAAAGCTATGAAAAGGTGCCCATCGACTGCGTTATTGATCGGCTGTTTTGTTCGACGAACAAGTTAGACGGCGAAAATCAGGCCTATCCAGATTATGTCCGTATGTTTTGCACGTCAGCAAAAACAATCCACACACTTCGGTTTTGCGCCGTTTACGTTCGATCAGTCTTGTTCGTCGAACAAAACAGCAGATCAAAAACGCAGTTTATGGGTACCTTTACTGTAGTTGCTAATATGCTAATCCTTTAACCTTAAACATGTATACAATGTATCAGGAATGCTTTGTATTAAATTAAATACACACGTTTCAGGAGTTGTCATGCTTCCAAAACGGTTGTTACCAATTCACTTTTATATCAAGGTGCTTTTATTTATCCACCTTTATTTTCATATCCCCTTATGTTCTTTATATCTTTCAAGACAGGAAAATTGTACTAACCCTTTTTTAGCTTTTAAAATAAACTAAGAAGTGTTCTGCAAAAGTTTAATTGTTTAATGTTTTTGATAGTCTAGATAGTTTTCCAACCAATTTTTGGTAATCTGAAAAGTATGTAATGGAGCGTGGTCTAGATGTAATCGTCAAAAAAACCCGTTTAAAATACTAACAGTATAGTAATGTGCAGTTGTAACATGTCTATCGTCATGTCACCTTGCACTATAATTCGACCGTAAACGATACCGCTATTATTAACGTTAAAACCGACCCCAAATCACCGTTAACGCTACCGTACATGAGACACTCCTTATCGACGCGTAACTATGTAGTCCTCTTAACGAGACCGAACAAAAAACGCGTATTCCACTTGTGACGCACGCATCCCTTCAGACAAACGACTCAAACACGATTTCCGTCTTGAACGAGACTATTTACATAGGAGCATGACCATTTTCTATCCCTTCTCGACTTATATGATCACTTGAACAGTTGGAAAAGCGTTCCAGCATCTCGTCTTGTTAACTTTCCTTTTGGTTGTTGATACGTAGACTTTTTTTTCAATTTTTTTTCATTTTTACTCACGTAATTATGATTTAATTATAATAAAAATCTTTTCTACACAATTGCACACACATACTATTTGAAAATTGATAAAATGTATCAGAAGCGTGCTTTCGAACACGTGGCTTCAATAATTTGTTCAAGGTAAGCTATTACTTTAGACAAAATATAATAATTGATTAGTAAACAGCTAGGCATTATTTTCTGTAAATTAAAAACATAATTATTGACAAATTTTAAGTTCATAAAAATCTTAGAAAGTAGACTTCAACCACGCTATTAAACTTGCTTTAGAGTCAAACAATTAATAATAATTATTAAACAAAAACCACTTCCGCACTGTTATATTAAATGTTATAAAAAATCAATTTTTCACAAACATGCACTTAGCACAAATATATGATTGTTTTAAAGTTTTACTAAAGCTAGAGATAAAACTTTCCAGTGATTTATTAAAACTATTTATATACCTTTTTTTTACTTAAAACTCATTAGTATAATGAATTTTTTTTTTGCATTATTAAGACAGGACCAGCTTCACCGTCCTGTGCATTAATAATTTTCAATTTTGTTTATTTGTTTAATATATTCATAGACGCTGTATTGGAAAACTTGAAGATAAGACAATTTATTTGTTGAAATTGTGTAATTTGCTGTTCATGATTCCTTCTCATACACATAAAAAACTTTTAGGAAGACACAACCAGCTAAGTTAGAGCTACGTTAGAGCTAGGTTAAAGCCAAGTTAGAAGCTAAGTTAAAGCTAAGTTCGAGCCAAGCTTAGGCTAAGTTGGAAGATAACGCCCTTGTTGAAAGCATCATTTGGAAGGTCCTTATGTGGAGATAGTGGAGCTGATGTTCAGGCTGCCGAAGCCTGAATCTAAACCACTTCTGAGTCGTTAAGAAAACCACTACATCTCAAGCTGCCAGAACCAGTAGATAAACACCCAGAAACTTTCATCCCTAATTCTCCACGTAAAAGCAGAAGCCGCCCTTCGAGACAGTACAGAAACTTAAAGTTAAGTCCACTTTTTACAATTTTTTTCTGTTCATTATCGACAAGTACAGTTTCAATAGTAGCTTCCTTATTTGTTTGTTTAATTAAACTAATTACAAGGTATTTCTATATTTCTCACCTTAATTTGTGTGTAGTTTGTTTGCTTAATCGTAAACGCACAAAAATATGGTGGCGCCCTTATTACTTATACATCCCAATCTTTTCTATAGTAAGCATTAACTTGGAGTTGAACCACCCCCTGGAGAGGGTCTCTTAGCGGAGATCTCTTTTGGGAGAGTTTGGTATTTGCAAATTGGCTCCCTGTCTTTTTGGGAACTATAAAAGGTTACACAGTAGCTCCTCTTACTCAATTTAGTAGGATAACAAATCATTCAAATAGTACAGTAATGTACACTATCTACTGTCCACAGCATTGAGCATTCAGTAGCGCCATGCACAACCATAATTTTTTTCGGAAACTTTTGCTTAAAATAGACAAGAGGTTACTACAGACATATAAAATATAATAGACAGAGCTATTCGTTTATAAATACGAAATGTTTATATTCCAACATGGTAAGGGTCAGGGGCGGTGAGGAGGCAAAACCGAGCATATGACTATTATTGGAATATGGCGACCGACAGTAGAACATGGACGAAAAAATAATAGAGGCTAAAAATTTAACTGAATTACTTTGGAAATTCCTTCAGAATATTTAAAATTAAAACTTAAAATAGTAAAGTTTTTGAAATTTAAAATTGACAGTAAACGAAATGCATATTGAAGTTTATTTTCTGTGTGCACTAGCAATAAGGTTATTTAAAAGATATGGCAAGCATAGCAAGATTTACAAAATATTGTATTCTTATCGTCGATTTTAAGCAATATGATGTCATTTATTTATAGATCTTGCTAAAAAGCTGGCTATCCCAGCAAGGTACTTTTTATACTTGTTATAATTATAACAAGGTGGATAAATTCCTAAAATGGAGTTTCCCTTTTTTAAATTAAAATATAGGTAACACGTAAGTAATTTAAGTAAAGTATTATTCGTTTCAAATTCGTGCGGACTGACTTATTTCAATAGCTATTTAAGCCGACACTTTCTACCGACTATTCTGTTCAATTATTTTACTGAAACGCGACAGGAAAGCAAAAATGTTTTTCATAAATCCAATAAAAGACTACTATTTTTTAAATTCTTTAATTGGAAGGTTTCAACTTACTTAATTGATTGATTAGCATAATATAAACTTATTATAACACAAATTAAAAAGGGTATAAATCATAATGATAATTTCATTCAAGTATCGCAATATCAATATCGATTTCATCGTCATCACTACTGTCTATATTTATAATATTTATTTACATTAGAAAATGCCTGTAAGTATTTTACCTCCACTTGTTTAACATATTCAATGCCTTGTTGATTGTCTATTGCGGCGACTTCATTTTGTATCAACTTTCCTATCCTATCAATGTTCCTTTTTAACTGACCCCAAAGTAGCTCTATAGGATTAAGGACGCAGTAATAGGGAGGTAGCCTTAGTACTTCATGACCTGCTTGTTTTGCCAAACAGTCAATGAAATATTTTTTTTGAACGTTTTGGTACGTAACACTTCTAATATTTTTGTCTGGTGTAGCACTCTTCATAGTAAAGATTATTCTGTTCCAAAAAAAATTCAGCTCTTTCGTAGAACTTGATGTAGGTACTCTTACCCTCACCGTTGAATGATAGGGCGCGTTATCTTTAACAATAACGCTATTTTTCTTTAGTTTTGGAAGAGGGCTATCCATATCTTAATGGTAATCCAGAAAAACATTTTTTATGTTTTTAGCGGAAAGAAGGAGCGCTCCTTCAACCCAACCATCAGCACTGCCACAATATAGAATGCTAATTCTTTTTCCTTTGTTTAAAGAAACGTCTACACTGCACTTTCGCTAGTTTTGATCAGCCCATCCTTTCTTCACCGTTGCATGTGTGCAGTACCAGGTTTCATTCAAATAATAAATTGATTTGTCGCATTCTCTATATTTTGTGAGGGTTTGAAAAGATTCGTTTCTCCATACAACCAGTCTCTTGCTCTCTATAATGGACTGACGTTTATCGACAGTCTTAAATTTAAATCCCTTGTTCTTTAAAAATCGCCACAAAGTTGTTCTTGCACAATCTATCACTTCTTTCTTTCTAAATAAAACAACAACACAAAATAACAAGAATTCCATGAAAATATTAAACCCAAACCTGTAAAGGTCAAAACCAGGTAATATAAGACAATGGAAGTGATAACCTGCGTATTAGCAGGATCTTGAAATGAATAATACATATCAATGTTTTTATCGAATATGCTATTATTAGAGAAGTTGTAACCTGCGTGTTAGCAGGATCTTGAAATGAATAATACATATCAATGGTTTTATCGAATATGCTATTAGAGAAGTTGTAACCTGCGTGTTAGCAGGATCTTGAAATGAATAATGGTATTATCGAATATGCTATTAGAGAAGTTGTAAGACAAGAATTTAGACACACCAGAGACACTAGCAATCCTTTTGAACTGCCTCGGAACAGATTTGTTAAACTCTTTCGTTTAGATAAGAGAGCTACTCCTGACCTAATAGATGAAGACTTAACTCCATTTGTGGCACAAGCAAAAAGAAGGCATACAATTCCTTTTCATTTACAAGCAAGTGTAAAAATGAAAAATGACGTGTATGTTATATATATTCACTTCCTTTTAGGTGTTTGCTAGTTTTTTATGTTTTGGCCAAGGAAATTATCAAGCAACAATTGGAGCCAAGCAGCCAACCAGCTGTAAGCCGAATAATCAATAAAATTAGCAGGATTTTAACTGATAATTTATTACCACGGTACGTCAAATTTCCAACTACAGACGATCTTTTAAGAAAAACTTAGCAATGGTAAATTTTATAATGATTACAAACATTAATCATTATTTAACGTGATATTTACAGATTTATGAATTCTAATTTTTCAAATATAATTGGTGCGATTGATTGTAGTGCCTCCTAAAATTAAGGATCCTGTTTAACCCGCTGCAGCATATAGAAATAGAAGGCTTTCATAGCATACATGTTCAAGCTGTAAGTAAAAAACTATCTTTGTTTATATTTGTTAAATATTTTATTTTAGAAGGAAGAAGAAACTGTTATCTTCTTGGAGACTCTGGGTATCCCATTCAACCATGGATGTTGACCCCTATTCCTGATGCTCTCCCTGAGACTCCTGAAGACTATTAAAATATATAACACAGGAGAACCAGAAATATTGTTAAAAAGGGTTTTGTAGTCTTAAAATCACCTTTTAGATGCCTCAAAAAAGATAGTGTTTCTCACTACAAACATGCAGTAGCAGCTACCATTATATTTCTTCTTGCGCAGTTTTGCATAATATATGCAAGAAATATAATGTTGAGGATATAATTGATAAACATGGGGATGGTAATGTTGATGATTCACAAAATCAAGTTAATGAATTAAATCAAAACCTAGAAATTAATGGTGAATATAATTAGAAATAAAATTCAGAATATTTTTATTTTCTTTTTTTAGATCAAGATGATCTGGAAGATGGAAGGTTTTATAGAAGAGAAATGGTTCAATATATTTATCAAAGAAGATAATTTTTCAAAATATAGTCAATAATTTTGATAACGTTTTCTAAACTAACAGTAGAAAAAAGTTAGTTCTGTGTTATGTACTATTTTTTATATGTGTAAAAAAGTGCCTATACTCCGGGTCACAGTTATTATGCAGTGTGGCCGGCATAGGCCAATGTAAATCTTATGGGCGAATATTTAACACTGTTGCCGCTTTGGTTAAATTTATTGGTAAAATTTATCTAAAAGCATAATTATAAATATTCTTAATTACTCACTAAACGATTTTCAAATGAATAATTTAGTCAACATTTAAATCATAATAGTAACACAATGACAAGTTATATTCCCGCGCCAGTTGGAACCAAATTCGAAGAACATGCCGATATGGCAACGCCGTCGTCCATAAACGTAATGCTGCATAATAACTGTGACTCGCTCTATAGTTGCATAAATAAAAATGTAAAAACAAAAACAAGATTTTATTGAAAAATAATTAGGAAGCAGTCTTAGGAACTCACAGTTAAAAAAACTTAAAACTAAATAAAAAAAGTATAGAGAAGATGAAATAAAAACTCTACAAACTAAATATTACTAGAAAGTCTAAATTTTGTTTTCAAAAATAAGAACATAAAAAATAACATTTTCAAAAACAATTGTTCAAAATAATAAAATTGTAATATTATAAATCCTAATCCCAATTATTTAAAAATTGCATCAATTGTCTTTATTAAATTTTTTGAGAATTTTATCAATGGTGTGAGACAGTTGGCAAGCGGCTGCTGCCATTTCCTTCATTGCACTAGCCATTTCCCTCATCGCATTAGCCATTTCATTAGAACTCTTGCAATAAGCTTCAGCGGACTTTTCAAGTTCAGATGCATTCTTTTTCTTTTCTTTCTTTTAGAATATGTATTAATTAAAAATATTAATTTGGAGTCTAGTCACATATACACTATTAAAATGTCATGTATATCTATAGCTTATTTAAGCGTATCTCAAGAATTCTCGACACAGATAGTTGGGACCTACAGCTTCCCAACGGATCCGTACGACAAAGTGACAGACTTTCCTAAGCAGAATACTCTCGGTGGTTTGTCCTTGCCTTCTAAAAGGTAGCTGGTAGCCTATCAATCAATGTTTCAAACTCGTATAATATTGCTGGTGTTTTGGCTAGAAACCATTCAGTATTTCAGCAAAGATAATACATTTAATTTGGCTGGACATCACAAAGACTGTCTCTGCGTTTTTTAATATCATTTTAACCATTATAAACTTTGACTTGAAGCCCGACGATGTTCTAAACTTCCTCAGGAAAATAGGACTCGAAGAGCTGCTATAAGTCTGAGAAAATATCAGAACATGGCAAGTAAGGGGGAACACAATAGATCCTATAGGTCGCAGTGTAATTATCACCCCTAACTTATACATACATACATACATACGACCATTATAAAAATATGTCTTTAATTATTTTATCAACTTTTTGTTTGAAGGCCTTTGTAAATTAATTTCTGCAATCTAGAACAATCCACGTGTTTTACAGCCCTGCAAACTTTGCAGTTTTAAGCGTTGATTCCTATTAACAAGTACATTTTTGTTTCAATTAAAATCCTAATGGATCGCAATTCGACCTAGCTCCTGGGTAAATTAATGATTCCTCTAATGAATTTAACTAGGATGAAATGGCTCAACACATGCTGTAATAATAACAGGAACAGGTTAAAAATTAATTTATATTTCTAAACACTCGCAACTGGTGTGTTTTTAATTTGTATTTTCGACATTAAAGATTTGGAATTAATTACTAATTATAATTTCTTAGAAAACAAGCACATATGCTAATTAAGGCTCTTACTATCACAAAATATCAAATAAAAAAATAAATATACACAGCAAGTAATAAAGCTACTTGGCTAATAAAGTTTGCCTCAATATATTCCATCGTACCCTAACGATATCAATTGGTAAAAGCAAATGTGGATATCACATCATTAAAAAGGGATATAGCGGCATGAATAATCTAAATTAGCAGAAAATTATTCTGAAAATGTCACACTACCATTTGAGCAATAAAAAAAGGTGTTTTTTAAATGCAAATATTGTCGAATGTTTTAATTTATAAAAAAAATGTATTCTATCCGAAAGACGAACTTTTTCCTTTTGAGAAATTGTATAATTTGTTAAATTATAGATTAGATAGAGATGTCTGCACAAAAAACTACAAAAGAAAAACAACATAGACTTGAAACCTAATTTTATTAAAAATTAACTTTATAAATTATTTAATTTAAAAAAAAATTCTCAAGATGTTTTTAATTGTTGTCCATTTTGGTATATACATTTTTGTAACTTGAATAAAAAGTTCTGGAAATAATTTCGCAACATTTCTGGGGTAATTTCTTGGAATGCTCATACAATGTTACATCTCGGTTGTTCTAGAGTCTTTGAAATAGGATTATAACACCTATATAACACCATATAAAAAAGTATGGAATCGTCAAGTCTGGTGAGTGAGCAGGTCACCCAATTGGTCCAGCTCTCCCAATCTACCTACCTCCAAATGTTTCTGTTAAAGAATTTCTGGCCACAAGTGAATAGTGTGGTGGTGCACCGTCTGGCTGAAAGTAAACTGCATTTATGATGTCATCTTGTTCCAGTTGTTTAACATGTATAAGTAGACATTACCAGTAATTGTAGTTTTTTTTAGTTTTCTTTAGAAACGCCACACCAAATATTCAACTTTGCTGAATCTCTCTTCGTATTCCTCAATTACCCTTGGATTTTCAGACCCCCATATGCGACAATTTTGTTATATCTCCCATTTAAATGAAATCCAGCCTCATCTGACATTATAAGTAAAACATCAGGAACTTCTCTAAAACAATCTAGTAATGTCTCAGAAGAAACAATTCTGGTTTGAAAATCCCTTTCATATATATTATATGTGGTGTATCTGTATTTTAGGAAATTCCAGTTGTGGATGATAATTCGATTATTATGTTCTTGTAATGTTTCCTGAATACGTAAGAGTCTATTTAAAAAAAGATCACCATTACGTGTTTGATATTTCTTCCTTTTCATTGATCCATTTTGTAGAAATGCAGAGTACCATTTTTTAATGCTGTTTTTTGAAGGTGGATGTTTCCTAAATATCTGACGAAATCTTCTTTTGGTAATAACAACTGATTCATACTTAGCATACAATAACACAATTTTTTTATTTTTCACTTAGACTAAATGGCACCATTATTGAAAACAAGTCGGAAACAAATCGCAATGAATTACTTTGACGATTCTTTGTGTCAGTTTGTGGAATCTATAAAAATCATAAAGTTTACTTTTACACTGAAATCCGTCGATGCCTACATAACAGCCTATACTAAAAAATCAAATAACTCACTCATTTCTCTTCAAAACATTAACAAATTATACATTTTCTCAAAGGGAAAAAGGTCGTCTTTCAGATAGAATAAAAATATTTAGGGTGTTCCATTAAAAAAAAATCGACGATATTCCTTCTTAAAATATTCGTGCCCGAAAGAAAATTTTCAGGTAGAAGTGTTCTTTCGGGCATGAATATTTCAAGAAAATTATATAAATATTAATTTTCACAATATTGCTTTCATCATAAGTGAAATTTATGTTGTTACGTTAGTTAAGAATGGATATTACATTTTTTTTCTTCTTTATGAGTAGCAGCCTCTAGAAATCTAGTAGTTGTTGTGTACTTTTGTAACAAGCGACAAAAGAAGGAGTTCTGTATGAACGTCACATTTTCTTTGCAGAAACTAAAGCTTAAATTAAACTATTTTGGCATAATTGTAAACGGTATAGCTATACAGGATAATAGTGAACCCGAGAGTGAACCTAATAGTGAACCTATCGCAAGTATGGAGAAAAAACCAGAAGAACCTTTTTAATGTTTTTTTGTTGTCAAGCATTACTATTTGAATTATTTAACTTACTATATCAAAAGTTTTTAAACCATTTTTAAGTTTTTTTAGATATTTTTCGATATTCATCCAGCAACTGTTGTTTGACAATTTCCAGCTACCTTTTTTCGGTTTTTAAAATCTGATTCAATATATTTCTAATAAACAAACTAAATAATGGATTTAACCTCTATCGCCAAAATTATTCCACAACACAATTGCGGTGAAAATAAAATTTAATTAAAGTCGAAGTGAAGAGCGTTGGTTTGTTCCACAAAATGTTTTATTCGGGATCGATACAAAAATCAAGTAGGCAGAGATTTAAAATAAAGTGTACGCTTTTATTTTTTTCCTTCAAGGGACTATTTAACTTCATAGAACTAAATCATAAATGTCTGTAAATAATTAGAGCAAATCCCTTGAACAATTAGATTTAATATTTAATCGAGATGGTATGCGGGTATCAAATATGATAAAACGTCCCTATCAATAAATATTCCGTTTTTAAATATACATCACGTACCCTAAAATAAACAAGGGTCGACTATACATATTGAAATACATAGTTTGACGTTAGAACGAAGGGGTGTAGTTGGTTAGTGTAGTAGTAGTAGAGTTTGTTTACAGTATCTTCTGGGGGGTTTTTATGAAATCCATTAATTCACCGAAATGTATTTTTCATACAGCGACTTCATAGCTGCATACTATTTATAAAAGGGGGTATTCTGTTTCAATTGTTAAAAATAGAATTTTAGTTATTTATCGATAAGAAAATGTTTTTGTTATTACTAATGAACAGACAAAACAGAAAGCGATGCACGTCACTCGTTAATGACAGCAACTGTTTAACAAGAAAGAGCTGGCGCCAATCAAAAAATTCCGTGTTCTTCCAATATTAAACAAAGAAAACAATTAGTACTGAAAACTGTCAGTATCAAGTTGTAAACTACTAATTAAGAGGGGCGTTTCTAATTTGGTAAGACTGCCTGAATTTAGTGAAAAATCTGGTTATTTTTAAATTACAAGAATGTAGAGTAGATGGCGATAGTGGTTTCAAATTAGTATTTTTATTATAAATTTGAACATTTTTAGAGCTTGTTGACTTTCTTTATCTAAGACAGAGATGAAAATATGAATTTTGCTTCGTAAATCTTTGAATGTTTCCACGACACAACACACATTAGACCTTGAGACCATAAACAGATGAAAAATACTTGTATAATTTTTATTAAATATCCTATTTGGATACATTTTGGAAGTGTGTTGTGTGTTATTGTTGTGTCATAGGCGTAACAAATTAATTGTTTTTAGGATTTAAAATATCAATATATAAAAAAAAATAAAATAAGATTTCGGCATTCCTAACAAATAATTAATTAATGAAATTTATTGTACTAACCAGAGTTGGGTTGGATATTGAAAAAAGTATCCGGATACCGGATACGGATACTCAAAATGTATCCGGATACTTTTTTAAAAAGTTCGAATACTTTCATTTAAAAATGTATTCGGATACAAGTATCCGGATATTTCCTAGGATACTTTGAAATACTTTTTTTAAAAAGGACATAAGTTATTAGTATTAAAACTATGTGATGTGCATGTATTTTTAATTTAATATATAATTAAAAAAATACATTTAATGATGAGCTAACGAAAAACTTTTTCGTGTCACTGCCTGAATTTTTGATATTAAATTTGGCCAGCGTCGGACCAGCCGAGTTTTCAAATTTTTAGGGGGTGTACTTATTTGTACTTGTAGGTACACTAAAATAAAAATATAAATATTAGGATGTCCTTTATTATAATATCCGAAAAATAATAATTATAAATACAGGGTAGAAAGGGGTTCTTGAAAAGAGAGATATAGAAAATATAAAAAATAAATAACGTACTTATGAAACTTTATAACTGATTTATAGGTAAAAACAAAGCTCCATTAGAATATAATAATATTATAAAATATTTAATATTTAATTTAATATTTAATATTTAAAAGTATTCGGGTACAAAATTTAAAAGAGCTTTCGGATACATAAAAAGTATCCATATATTGTATCCGTATACAGAAGTATCCGTATACTACCCAGCTCTGGTACTAACCCTTACTAATTAAGGTATTTATTAGAATAAATATATTAATTATAATAAAAACATATTACGGTTTCTGAATATACACACATCAACATGGTCTAAAGAAAAATTGAAATAAAGTGGAAAGTATGTAATAATACTTTTTTAAAATGGAGATTGAATTCTATTGACAACAATGCAAAATTAAACGAGGTTAGTTGTTAGTTTGATCAGAGATGTATTATTTGAAGGTGTTGAAGTAGATGTAAATTTTTAGAATATATTTTGTGGGGAAAAAATTTAAATACTTTTCCAAAACGTTTGATGATTATTGCAAAAGTGTTACTATAATGTTTGTAAACATTAACAGGTTAGTCTGTCTTCAATATGACTTCAAGTAAGTAGGTACCTTGCTAATTATTTACTGCCTAAATAAATAAATATCATTTATTTTTTAGAGAGTATTGGACATTCCTAAATTACCACCCAGATTCATGATTTAATGAAAAATGGAGTACAAAGTAAAGCACACCCTACATAAAGCTTACCTATAGTTTATTTTTATTTTGAGAATGTGGAGCAAGAAAAAAATAATGTTTTCAATAACCTACGATAATAACTAACCAAATCTAGTATCTATAGAAATACACTTTGTGCACCTGTTTTCAAGATACCTAAAGAAGTGGGATAAGCTGACTATCAGCGATTGGCCAACAATACTCTTGCAAGTACTAAACTTAATTTTTAATGTTATGGGTATATCTTAATAAAACTAATTGTATCATTAAATTATGGCTATTAATTATATTCCAAAAATGTCAACCCCATACTTTGTGGAATCAATTGAAATTAAAATGTATCCAATAGGATTGTAATTGAATTTTTTAACTGGTATCTTTCACACAAATGAAAAAATCTTATTTATTTTATAAAGATCAAAATTTTATTTACATTTGAAAGCACTCTCCAACTAGTAATCAGAAGTGATAAGAGGTAAGTTTTAATTTGTCTATTTACTGGTTTAATTTTTTTACAATTAATAGGTAGGTATTATTTATTTTATTATCTATGATTCAGATCTAAATATCAAATTTAGTTTTAAAAGATATTTTGCATATTAGATATATGAATTGTCTTCTTTTTGAGTAGGTACCTACCAATAGTATTTGCCCATGTTGAAGTATTTTCTTTGGAAAATTGAAATCAGTGGTATTTTGTGTACTACTGCCACTGTGTGCTTATTCCCTTGTGAATTTTCCTCTTGATACTAAATAATCAGCATTATCTGGATAGCATATTTCTTTGGTTTTATATAAGAGGCTTTACTAGGGCATCTCAGAGAAGTGTTAATGCTACTCGTCCTTTGAGCCATCCTTTGCGTACTTTAAATACTAGGATAGATCAGGAAGAATATTAGTATTATTTTCTAAATCAAAACTATTTGATTAATTTTTGATTATTTTATTAGGTGGAGTATAGAAAACAAAATATTTCTACAAGATTCAATAGGTTACTATTTTTCTAAAGTATTTCAAAAATGTCCTGAAAATACTATTTTTAGCAATATACTTTTTCTGGCAACCATATATGTTATTTCATCTATGTTTAGATAATTAAATTGTTGGAGAAATAAATCAATGGTTTTCAAAATATACGCTACTGTTTCCTCAAAATCTTTGGACCTCAAGTATAACTGCCTCACTGGTTGTATTCTGTTGATAGTAAGAAGACTGACAAAATTTGTAACTGAGTTAGTAATGTTATGAATTATTTTATATTTTATTTCTAATCTTTAATTTTTTAGAGCTGTTTTCTCAAAAACTTTGGACCTGAAGTAACACAGGCTTTATTCTATTTATAGTAAATAATTAATAATTTTTACTGTTAATTCCAATCTTTTATTTTTTAGAACTCTTTCTTCAAAAACATTGAATCTGGACCCTTATAGAACCCATGGCTACATCAATATGAAACCTATTGTGGGCTACTATGTGTTTTAAAATACAAATGTTTATTTTAGGGTTCAATTACATTTTAAACATTACCAAATTACATCTGCATATTATTAGTAAATAACAAGTAAATGTTTTATGTTTTTCTTTTTTAGGACTCATTTTCTCAATTATATGTACCCAGTTCACCATATATGAACTTCATTCTGACATGAATATGGAACCCTTTGGTCTGTTTTATCATTTACCAACAAACTTTCAATGGTGAGGGGGATATATATAAAGATAACAGACATATTCAGTATCCAACCCAAATTTGTAAAACTGTTTTAATAAAAATATTACATATTTGACTGTAAATTTTTATTCTTCACATTATCTAAACAGAAAGCTATTATATTTATGCATATTGAACATGTAAATAAATATTGTAGAAACCCTTACTTTGTGGACATTATCCTGCCTATTTAGAAAAACAGTTTAACACTTAGCTGTTAATATTGACATATGTAGTTTTAATTTATAAATGTAAATCCCTTAGGTTGGGTTTATGTTATTTAACAAATAAAGATATAAGGTAACTTAAAGATTAAAAAAGTATAAAGAAAAATCAGGTCTCTCAAAACTCACATTTTTACCAATTCGACTAAAATAAGACAACTGTGTTTAAGTAAAAAGTAATTTAGGAAATAACAACGGTTCATAACACTAAATTCCTTGGATAATGCTATAAACGATGTAAAAACCAACGCGCAAATTGTGAAAATATACTTTAAAATTAATTTTTTTGACTTCTGGTAAATTATAAATATAGACAATTATATATTTAAAAGCAAAACACTAAAATGAATATATTTTGACGTTATAAACGAGAAATAAGGTTAGGTTATGTTAAGTGAAGTTTGTGTTTGGATTTGGAGAATTAGAATAGACATACGTTTTTGAAAAAAGCGCCACCAAAACTGTTGAACTAAATTGACAGATTAGTGCAATGTTCAAATTTTGCGTGCAACAAATCTCAAAAAATATACCTTTCTTTAACTTCATATTTTGCTAGTCGCATTCTCTATGCATTCTTTAGGAGTTAAGCTTCTGGCGATATAATTCGTGATCACAAATTGTCAAAATTTTTAAAAACATACCATCACTTAAACACCAATATCTCTTTTATTACAATATAAAACTTAATTAAAAAACCTTATCTCCTAGAGAAAGGTCTAAGCTATATCCTGTTAAAATTTGAATACGTAATTTAAAGGCGTTCTTTAGATTTGTTGTTTACAAAATGATTGAAATTTTGGGTACAATTCAGGCTTGCCACCCGTTTTCAGCTGTCACATTTTTGACGCCCCTCTTAAAGTTATTTCTTCTGATATTGTGGTATTAAGAAAATTAAAACAAAATAGTACATCTAAACTTTGAAATGACTCAAGATACTTGGTAGGATGTTGGTAGGTATAAAGAGTTATGTCATTATCGCTGACATCAATCGAATCGTTTGAATGTTTGGTGTATTATGAGTTGCCTGATTATTAAACTTCATAAATCCTGTAACATCACAATTATGACAGGCAACGCTTTTTGTTTTGCGTTTACTATATAATGAATAAGAAATCATTTTAAAATACCAAAAAATAGATAGTGTCGACATAGATTTTCTTTAATAAAAACACAAGTGCCCGCATCAAGGATTATTAACTAGGATTATCACTAATTTTAATTTCTATAATATATTTAAATGTGTTATAGAAATTAAATTAGTTCTATTTTATTACTGCAGTTTAACATAGTGTATTGGCTGGCATGCAAAATGTTCTGATTTTGATCCCCAGTGCGGTGAAACATATTACGGCAGCTACCTTTTAGAAGGCAGTGACAAACCACCGAGAGTATTCTGCTTAGGAAAGTCTGTCACTTCGTCGTACGGATCTGTTGGGAAGCTGTAGGCCCCAACTATCTGTGTCGGGAATTCTTGAGATACGCACAGCACAGACAATTTCGAGAGGTCGCCGATGCGCTGTACAGAGTATGGTACATAAAGAAAAAGAAGTCCATAATGCGGCTGATCTTACGTCTACTTCTTTCCTTGTTATATAGTGGACATTCCAAGATAATGCGCTTTACAATTATGGTGATTGAATACATTTTGGTTTTAACTTTCATTTGTAGAAATTAGTAAAAATATAATTTGATTTTTTTTTAAATTTATTGTACCAACCCTTCCTTTTTTGAAGTTCAACTTAATAAGAATAATAAAAAACTCTTCGTTTTAACATAACTTCCAAGTTTATTTGAAAAAATTAGGTTTTTAATCACAATGACGATGCTACTCTTAGCGAAACGGTCGTCATTGTGATTAAAACCTTAATTTTTTCAAATAAACTTGGAAGTTATGTTAAAACGAAGAGTTTTTTATTATTCTTGATTTTTTTTAGTTAGTTATAATTTTGTGATTAATATTGCAGGTGTCAGAGCTTCTCTATTATTTTTGCAGATTTTGATGTTGAGGGTAAAGTTGTCTAATACTGTTTAGTCGGGAAATCAAGTCTCTCTTGATATGAGGTACACATTTTAAGAACTTTTAAAATCGTTATTATTTCTCCGGTAAATGTATAACATTGTAGAGGAACTAAATTGCATTTTTTGTATTATTCTAAACATGTGCTGCTGTTTTATTCTCCTTGGAAAATAAAAATGAATCAATTTTTAGGGGGTATATGTGGACTGGTAGATAATTTGGGACACCAAGAAAGAGATAGGTTAATAAAAGGGTCCACGACAAAAATGCTATGCCAGATGGAAGTAATAGATTAAACTAGTCTTAAGACCACTACGTAAGAGACTTTCTCTTAAAGGGAGTATATTCAATATACAGAAAACCAACACAAACAGATGTAACCATACCGTATAATTCAAATCATTCTATAACACATAAATAAGCACCTTCTAATTCTATGAGAATTTCAATTCCAATGGACAAAATTAATTTTAATATAAAAAAATAGCTACATCTAATGGCTGTCCAATTAATTTGATATACACATTATTAAGAAAGAACAGAAAGTGTCACTAAAACTAATATTCCCCCAACAAACTAAAGAAATTAAAAGTTATAAAAGTATTACATATTGTGGAAATATTTCTAATACAATTTCTTCGGCAACATCTGCATTCATTTTATTCAAATCACACAATAATATTGGTACACAATTGTTAAATATAAAAACAAAATTACCCAAATTAAAAAAATCTGGTGTTTACAAAATTAATTGTTCAAAATGTAATGCTCAAACACAAAAAAATTTTGAAGATTCAATGAACACTTAAGAGCATATAGATTAAAACCACCATATAAGTCAAATTATGCAAAACACCTACTTGAACATCCAACCTCACTCTTACACACCAATGACATCCAAATACCTGTAACAAAAAACAAAATTTAGAAATCCTTGAAAAACAATTTCTTCACTATTAAATTGTTTACTTTGATTGTATTTATTTTATACATAGATAGGACATAATTGTAACACAAATATATTAAGTTATTGTATAAATCAACATGACATAGTTTTTTCTAGTTTTTCTATATCATTGCACAGTTATACTGATCTTAGAAGGAAGTAACTACATCCAGGATAATCCCCTAGGGCTAATAACATCTAGGTTTTAATATTATGTTTTATTACTTCCATACTTGGTTTAGCCTTAATACTACCTAATCAACATTAGGTACCTATCTACAAACCGAGCTACAAACAAACAAAATATTACTTCAATATGTCAATCTGACGATGCTTATTCTAGCGAAACAGCTGTCATTGTAATTAAAAACCTAATTTTTTAATTATACGTGGAAGTTGGGTTAAAACGAAGAGTTTTTTATTATTCTTAATTATAATTGCTTTCGAATAACTTTTGAAGAGAGTTCTCCAGAAATAGCTTGCTGCGAAACTGGATCTAAATCCTATTTATTCTAGATTGACAAAAATATGGTCAAATGTTAATTTCTTTAACTTCTGTTTGTCAGTGGTTGTCATTTAAAAGAATAAGGTTCTGTTAGGGGTCGGTCAATGAAGAATGCCATTCTGAAAAATCTTCTTGGTAGCATGGCCCCTGCGCAATAGACATTTTAAAAAGCACTCTATCCTTTTTTACAAAACAATACATTTTTTATTTACTTACATTTATTTCAATTTAATTTTAATTTTCCGTTGGCTTTAGCATTTTTTTGATTATTTTTTTTTTAATTTTTTAGGTTTTATAAAATTTAAAATATTTTAATACGATGCTAAAATAAATCTATCGAAAATTAAACCTGCAAGCTTCATATCAATTACCAATACCGTAACCACTAAACCAAACCACCATTTGTATACAATGAGTACAGAACAGAAGAACTAACAAGTTCGCGTGCTAGTTCTATTCTCGTAGTCTCATTCAAACGGTATCTAAGGTAATTTATGAAATCTGATGAATCCATTCAAAAAAATCAGATATTTTGATCTAATTTTTGTTTTAAATACATGCGAGAAAATTAATTAAATATCTTTAACTACAGCATTCGTTAAAAATTGTTTTCTGTAAATCTCGAAAAGAATAAGTTTTTTCCAATTGTTTAAAAATGCCTGGCCATCAAATTTCAGGTTTTGATAGAGCTATAATGATAGCTCTACATCAACAAAACTGATCAAATCTTAGAAGAATTTCTAAAAGTCTTGGCATTCCTAGGACGTTTGGTATCACAATAATGCAACTGTTTCAAGAAACTGGAGGTGTAAATATACCTGGTAGTGGGAGCCATCGTGTTATGAAAGAAAAGATATACATTTAACCAATTTTGTTCGAAGCAGTCACAGCAGTAAGAACGCACGGAAGATTTAAATTTATTTCTAGACCTCTAATTTGACGAAGGTTGGCTGGTGCCAATTTGCGAACAGAAGGACCTTTAAGAGTGTCGATGCTTACTAGAGCACATAGAGCTAGCTGGCCGCTTAGTATGTAGCCATATTCACAGGAACTGGCTTTTACCTCAATGGATAAATGTCCTTAATTCAGATGTGCCCCGATTTGGATTGACAAGTGACAGCCGTCGTGCAAGGGTATTGCGAGAGCCAGGACGTGCAGTATGTTTAGTATTTCCGCAAGAAGTGGTTCCGTACCAAGGGGGAACAGTTACATTTGGTACAGTTATCGCATTCCACTCATTCACATATCTGAGACGCTGACAGGACACATCTACCTGGAAAATGTTATAAGGACAATTGTTCTGCCTCGTAAAGAAAAATTTGGACCGAATTTCATTTTTATTGATGACAACGCCCGTCTACATCGCACTAGAAGGATCCGAAATGTGTTAGCTGGAGCCAATCTCCAAAGAATGAACTAGCCTACACAATCGCCAATGAATCCGATAAAGCACATGTGGGATATGCTTTCAAGAACCATTTTAAGAAGATCAAACCCACCCATAACCCGTCAAGAGCTAATTGTGGGTGCAATGGAAGAGGGTCAAGACGGGTCAATCAATGTATCGAGAACAGAGGAGGTCCCATGGAATATTAATGTTACTTTTTTTTATTAGTTCATTTTTTATTAAATTAGTAAATTTGATAAATTAATTTTGTGTAACAAATTTGGTTTTTATAATTTTTGTATCATATTTTGAATAATATTTCTCTTTAGAAGGAATTTGATTCTTCTACGGTTTTTGAAGCTGTATGTATAATAATTTATAATATTTTACTTACAAGTTTATTTAAAAAAATCCTGTCTACCTATATCTATCCAGAACTTAACCAAACAGTTGATCTTTAAACTTTTTTATTAATCTTACACCTAAAAGCATAACAAAGAGCCTAAAATGAACAATGTCGGCAATAATTAGCCAGCTGTACAGCGATTTGAAACTGGCCTTTATTTAAAAATGGGATAAACAATTAGAATTTCACAAAAACTACTCTATCGATCGATCCCTTCTTTTGCACACTTTTAAAACAATTAAAAAAATGGTCTTTTTCCATTTCATTTTAGAATTACTTTTTGTTTACTCATCTGTGGACCACTTTTCTCTAGTATGCGTATGTTTTCACAATATCATGAAAAGCAAAAAGTGACGGGTTTCCAGCCTAAATGTTTAAATAACACATTACGCAATTATTTGTTTTAACTCGCGATATGAGACAACCTTTGTGTATACTTTCCCTACACATTCCAACAATAAAATAGTGCCTGGTACTTTTTTGATCTTTGAGACTATTAGCCGCCTTCGTTTCTTGGTCTACATGGATAAGAGCATGATACTTTCAATAAAATATGTTTAGAGCTTATTAAACAGATATGGCGGTTAAGATATTTAGACCTATATTATTTAAATCGCTCAAATATATGAGTGAGTAATAAGCCCTAAAAATTCAGAAATCCAATATCCTTGCCATGCATTAACATTCCAAATATAAACAGTAGCCTCGACTAATTTAATAAACACTCATCTAAAGATTAAGGGTAGTCTTAGTTTAATTATAAATTAACATTAACACTGGCATAAATTGCTTCCAGATGAATTAAAGTGCAACAAAGGCATTCTTTATATTTAGTGTCTCACCATTTTCCATGTAATGTTTTAAGCAATCTTCAAAGCAATTAAATATATTAACTATAATACCATTTTCGAATAATCCTGAGAGATTCACTTACGTTTTAAGCAATCTTCAAAGCAGTTAAATATATTAACTATAATATCATTTTCGAGTAATCCTGAGAGATTCCCTCATGGCTCTATATTTATTAAAAAAATCTTTTCAAACGATACTTTGGAAAAACTATTATTTGTAAAGGTTTAAATCTCGACTGAAAAAGCAGTTTGGTTTGATAACACCATGTGGTATAAAAACAAACCTTAAAAATGTTGTTCAACGCGCACGTGCAGGTGTAGTTCATATAAAATTTATAGCATTTCTTTTCTTTCGTGAAAAAGACGACCCTGTTCAGGCAGATCTATTCGAGAACATAATGTTGACCAGAAAATATCATTCAATGCGATATTCGAGGTGATAGGCGATTCACTCGCTAGGGGTTCAGTCAGCAGCTTAAAATTTTGGTGCGCGGAAATTACGTAAACAGTGACTAAAGTGTATATAAATAGTGTTATATAAGACGGGAATAAATAAATTAGGTTAGGTTAGGTTAGGAATAACTAGTGTATATAAATTAAGTAAGTGTGTATTTTATTAAATAGACAGTAAGTAGTTAGTCATAGTGTCCCATTCACAAAAACTCACTAAATAATTAAGAAAAATAATACAGTAATTTATATTTGCTAAAATGCAGGAGGAAGCGTTGATAAGAAATGGATCTTAATAATTTAATCAAATTTTTATATTTTTAAAATATAAGAAAGTTTAACAGGGGTTTAAATAAGAGTCAATTTTTTCCATACTTAACCCATAATAAATTCATAATCTAGGGCTTTACGTAAGTTTACTACATCATACACAAAATTGAAACATCCTAATCCTACATGTAATCTACTTTAGTGTGAAACTTGTATAGTCCTCACCTAACCTAAATTACATTCCACTTATTTCTCCTTGTTTATTCAATTTTCATACAAAGTTTAAGTTCCCTCCCAGTTTTAATCAATTCTTAAACAATTAATGTTTTATTTATGTATTCTTTAGAATTCATAATTATATTTTATAAAATGTACCTTTTCTTTATAATAACAAAATTAATTAGTTTACACAAGATAAGAAAAATATTTAATGTTATTTGACTTCTACAAAAGTTAAAAGGTCTTTGTTTTGAAAAAGAAATTTAAAATATAGTGGACCGTTTGTAATGCAATGTGTGGCCATTGAGTTTTACCAAAGAGAATATGAGGAAATTTATATGACAACTCCGTTTCTAGAATAACAAAGTTTTCCTGAAAGCCCAACAGAAATGTATTCAACGTTTCAACGAGAATGATACATCAAATAAAACTTTTAGATGTACGCATTTAAATAATTTTGAGCAGTGGTTTTGTTAAGGTAAAAATTACGTTTCAATGCTTTTATATTTTATAATGTAAGTTACATTTCAACTAAATTTACTAGCATTGCTTTAACTTTAATCAAATCAAGACAAATGCAGTCGACACAGTTTAAATTGGGGCTCAGAGTCTTAAATCGATTTTTCGACTATTCTGAATGTGAATTTTAATTGGTAAAAGAATTCGGCTATTCGAATATTCAAATAATTTGACTATTCGGATAAATCGACTATTCAAATAGTCTATTCGAGTCATTCAACTTATTCAAATATTTGATTACCAACTTAATGCGCTCCATTAGTGTGACGTCACATGACAGTTACTGTCTCAAAATGTATTGTTATTAAAGATTTAAATGATATTCAATGTTAAACCACCTGTGTCAGTAGAGCTGTTATTTTGTGATTATTATAAGTGCTGTAAAGAAGTTTTTAGACAAAAAAATTATTTAAAGAGTAAGTATTTCATCTAACTTAGTATAAAATCGTATAAATATATTTATAGATTCACAATATGCTTGTTTTATTCAATATTTGTTTAAAAAAAGGTTTTTTTCATTAATTCTTGTATTAACAGGTTAAATAGGATTTTTATATAGTATTTTTTACAGTAAATGGTATTGGCTGATTAACTGCAATAAACTACCCGATTTAATCTTATTGTGTAGAAAATCATCAAGTAAAATATGCAAATGTGCTACAGGGTAGAACTAAAGAAATTTGAATTTTGCATAATATAGGAGATATGCAAATAATTTATTTAAATGTTACAATTCTATTCTATATTTAGTTCAGTGTCGCTATAGCTATCCTCATCTAAATTAATTATAATTGGCGCAATTGATTTTACAGAAAGGTACGAGTTTTCAACATTTATAACATGACTAACAGAACTTTTCCAACTCTCGGTAGGAATGACATTCATACAGTTCCTAATTAATTCTACCACATTACCACTTAAAGTCGGAGAAGTATTTTTTCCGCGCACACTCGATTTAAGTTGGTGCCACATAAGCTCTATGGGATTGAACACGCAGTAGTAGGGAGGTAGTTGTAACACTGTATGTCCCAATTCTTCTGCAATTGTATCACAAACATACGTTTTTTTTTTTAAAGAAAATGACTGCAGCACTTGTAAAGGTTCTTTTTCTATAATTTTCCTCAAAATATATGTCATTTGAAGCCATGAAGTTTTGATCTCCAATTTCGTATTCTTTGAGCCAGGAATTTTTTGTAATTGTCGACTATGATAGCTTGCGTTGTCCATTACTATAACGCTGTATGGCGGAATGTTGGGTAACAGACAATTTTTAAATCAATCTTCAAAAAGCTCTGCTGTCGTATCTTCGTGATAATCAACACAAGAGTCCTTAATATTTTTGGCAGAAGCCACATAGCTTTTGGGATCCAACCATTTTCTGATCCTGCGTGTAATATTGTGATTCTATTCCCTTTATTTGATGGTGCTTTTGTTTTACACTTATCAGAGGAATCAGACCATCCTTTGGAAGGGGTGTCATGAGTTTCAAACCGCGTCTCGTCGAGGCAGAGTATTGGTCGATTTTCAGACCGGTATTTTCTTATTGACGTTACATATTCAGAACACCAGTTTATTTAATGTGTAGATTTCATTATAACTTGTCTCTTGTCAATTTTGCGATATTTAAAGCTCATTGCAGACAGAGCTCACCGAAGAGTAGAGAGGCCACAGTTGTTAGTTTCGTTATTGATGACTTTTGATTGTAGGGACATGCTACTCATCGTACATTTCGCCTTATCAAATCTTTTTCCCAGTCGTCTAGACTTTTTGTGACACCGGAATCTTTACGCTGTTTTCTGGATTCCATGGAATTTTCAATAATTCGTCTAACTGAAGTAAGAGGCACCTTCGTCAAATTACTGGTTACTCTTGCTGCAGCACCCGCGTTATATCCTTGCTGAAGTAAGAAACTATACACATTTTTTATAATGATTTTCGCGTCACAAGATAAGTGATTCTTCTTTAACGAACCACTGGAAGAAACACTATTACTTTTTATCCACGGACGCCACATACTGCCTATTCTGTACGTTGGGGTATAAAATCTTTGCTATTAATATTTGTAATAACAAATAAATGTTAGAAAAGTATTGCACACCGTAACACAAGTGAACACTTCCAATGAAATACAAAGACTAAAATTAACAAGAAGTGTAAGCTGTAATCCTCTACAATCCCTCTCTGAAAAACAAAATGACCTGAATCAGTTCCTTTTACATTTATGATGTGCATCTCGGATTTTACAACTTAAGGGTCTAATTGGTTTTATTATAATCCTTCAGTCAATACCATTTATTGTGAAAACTACTATACAGTAATACAAAGGCTCTTGCTTTTTATTATCTTTTTTTGTGTGGCCATACGTGATACAGGTGTATCACGTAAACTTCTTCTTGAAGGAATTTTGTTTATTCATTGTTTGCAAAATTTAAAATAATCACAAACTAACAACCGCAACTAATGCAGGATAAATTTATTTGTTTAAATACAGTAACTGTCATGTGACGTCAGCACTAATGCAGCATATTGATTATTGGAATATTGGAATAATCGAATTATTCAAACAATTCATTTAGATTATTTGAATAATTTAAATAGTTAAATAGTCGAATAATTCCAAAAGCAACCAATAAAATACAAAAATTTCAGTTGGAATCCTTTTTTTAAAAACTATTTTTTTTTAGTTTTATTATTATTTATTTTAATAAATTTATTCTGTAATTCAGCCTGTTTAGAGGATTTTTTGAACTGCAGTTTGTTATGAATGTGAAAAAATGTCTCATATAAAGCAGCATTATTATTTTAAATATATTTTGAAATAATTTGTATTTAAAGGTTTATTTTAAGACGTATATGAATCTAGACTTCCTCTCTGAAAATGTTGTAGTATCTCATTTTAGCAGATTGATCCCATTACCGATTTTGTATAATATATCAAGGAGTTTCTCTATTTTACATTATCAAAAGCCTTAATGTAGTCTACAAAACACACATACAAGTCGTTTACGTCCAGACATCTTTGCTCCAGGATATTAAAGGTAAAAATGAGCCCCCAGGACTGACACTCTGTAATTGGTTTTTTTAAGAAAATAGCTAAAGAAAAAGCAAACGAAAAGAATCGCTACACGTATTTGATTAGTGGTACTCTATAAGCGAATATCTATGGCCTCTGGGCTATGGTTTGAGTAAACAGAGATAAAAAATCTTACACATTGAGTAGAATAAGACAAAATGTTGGGTCTCTTAAATAGAAAGACCCTTGAAGTTGTCGTTAAGTTCGGAAATCACCTAACGCAGTTACAGAGACTAAATAGCAAGGAGAAGGAAATCTTCATCGCTATTTACTTACAGAGTGCCAGTCCTGCTTTCTATCCGATTTCAGATTCCGAATTGTGTAACCGAAGTCTCGGCTTCGCGTTCGTTTCACAGTTACCACTAAATGGCAAATAGAATACCCTCTTGTTATTAATGACATGTATATTTATTAACTTTTTTTAACTGCTTGCTTTTAATATACAATAAGCCTTTTAATTAGAGGATTAATTAAGCAAACAGACCGTCTGATGTGGCTGAATAATCTTATCTTGATATCGACCATTGTTTTTAACAGTGACGCGAATACCTGGCACCCATCAACACTTATCAAAGTTTCCATGTATTTATCTTTGTCGGAATCGATTAGGCAATTATGAAATAGAGGCCGACTAGGCGAAGCTAAAACCACAATAACATTTTCTCCATAAATCAAGATATTTCATTTATCTGAGAATGAGAGACGAAAAAAACAAGAGAGTTTTTGCAATTTTGATTCACGCAAAAACAAAGGAAATGTCATTAGACGAATTTTTTTAGATTATAGGAATTCGTGCAGATAACATAAAAGTCGATAACACACAGCGGTTTTTATCAACCATAATCTTGCGAGTCGGGAGAACAATGGTGGTGATTAAAACCGATTTTAGAATTGTATACCGTTAAATAAACTGAACGGGTCCAACAATTACCTTATATAATAAAGATAGCCTGCGTGGTTTTTTAAGTTTTAGTCTGCTGCCGATAACGAGTCGAAGTCTAAATACGATGTTTTGTCTTTATTTTGTGGATACAGTGCAGGGTAAGTAAGAGAAGTTGCAAAAGTTTCTGATCAAGTTAATGTTAATTTTTTTGTAGCTATAATAATGTTACTACAAGAAAACTAATTACAACAATTTGTAAAGCTTTTTACAAAAAAATATTCTGCAATAGGTAAAGTCTACATAGAGTAACATACAGCAAACAAAAACACCCGTGCGAAATTTCACTAATTATGCATCAACAAAAGCGTCCTTTTAGTAAGTGTATACAATGTATATTATACTAAGGTAGATTAAACAAGAAGAACAGTAAACAACTAAACGGTTGAATTAAACTTTCACTATTTATTCGCAAAATACGTTTTTAAATGCAATGACGGCCGTTTCGCTAGAAACAGATTGACATATTGAAGTTACATTTTGTTTGTTTGTAGCTAGGTACCTGATATTGATTAGGTATTGTTAAGGCTAGATCAACTATAGAAGTAATAAGACAACATAATATTAAAGCCTAGATGTTATTAGCCCTAAGGGATTATCCTGGATGTATTTCCCTTTAATATCAGTATAACTGTGCAATGATATAGAAAAACCAGGAAAAAACTATATCATGCTGATCTTTACAATAACTTAATATGTTTCTATTACAATTACGTCTTATCCATGTATAAAATGAAGACTCAATCAAAGTAAACAGTTTAATAGTGATGAACTTCCAAGATTTATTTGTTCATTAACTACCTTAATTTGTTCATTCATGTATTTCGTTTTAAGATCAGTATAACTATGCAATGATAAAGTAAAACCAGGAAAAACACTATAGGTTTGTTCAAGCAGCAGTCATATTTGGTAGCAAACGGTTTGAAACGTGCGCACGAAACTAATATTCGATACTATTTCCTTTCTGAGCACGTTGCAAACGGTTTCAAACCATTTTTAACTGCTGCTTGAACAGACCTTATATCATGCTGGTCTTTACAATAACTTAATATATTTCTATTACAATCAAAATAAACAGTTTAATAGTGGTGAACTTTCAAGATTTATTTGTTAATTAACTAATTTATATTGTTCATTCAGAATTAACTTATTCAATGCATTCTATAGAATTTGACTGCCTAGATGATAAAATTAGAGAAATACAGTTAAAGAATAAGAGAATAGAACATATAATAAAACGCTAAGTCAAACCACATTAAATTTAATATTAAAACTAAAAAAGTGCAACTAGTTTCGGTCTTAGACCATCGTCGGACTGATCATAAAGTCAATCCATTTGTGCAATATTAAAAGTTAAAAATATATGAATAATTAAAAAAATATAGAATATAATAAGTTATGGAGTAAAATAAAATAAATAAATCAATAAGTTAAAATAAACGTATCGTCGGTTTGTAGCATAAAGTCATTAAGTGACATTTACATTTTGCAATACATCGAGTTAAAGAAAGTAATTTAATGACTTAATGTTTTAAAATATTGTTTCAAATTTATTATTAACAGTGAATTTATTCAAACTTAATTACTTTATACATACATAGAACTATTGAAAACTAGTAGTTACCTCTCATTAAACACAATTCTAAAAAAATGTCAGTTAGTGACTTTATGCTGCAAACCGACGATATGGGGAACATAGAGGGACCAAACGGTATTTAAAAAAAAAACCACTAAAAGGCCAAACGAAAGGACGTAAAATAAAGAAAGGATTGAAACATTTTTATACCTAAACAATGTAGGAACATCGAAACAAGAAATAAATAGTGAACTATATAAAGTTATACAAAGTATTCTGTAATGATTATAAATATATAACTCCTTTACTATTTATTTGCACTATTTTATTACAAATTACTTTATATACGTATATATATCCCTTATTTTAATTGAATTCTCTCTAATTTTGTTTTCTCTTTGCAAACGTCTTCTTATCGATATATTTTCTTTGCCTTAGAACCGACTGTACAAGTCCACCGTATTATATGAAATAGTTAAGCTCGTCTTTTGTAAAATTGTTCCAAGAAATGAAAGCAATCTGCAGTGTCTTGTAAAATCTCACATTTTTCGAAAACAATTAATATACGTTCATAAATACAGAGTGAACCACTCGAGGAACCACTTTAGTGTGATGATTTTTTTTTTTAATTTACACATTTCCCTTTCTGAGTTGATTCCAAAAATATAACTCTTGGCTACAGGGTGAGCAAAAAAAGTTACTTACAAAATAATAAATAAAAATAAACGTAATGAACACAATAAATTAAATGATGTATTGTTATTTAACTACTCAGGTATCTAACAGCTTTTATCACTTAACTGAAGAATAAAAATATTTTTTAATGTATTATAGCATTTTTTAACATTTTTTTATTTGGAGATACAAAATGTCAGGAATAATTTCTAAGCCTTATTCCTGCGATTTGGACCGGTAGCAGCCTTTTTACTTTTTTAAGAGAACAATGGAAAATTGATCAAGAAGATTCACTGCCACAGACCAAAAAAAACTCACTTTCTATATTTATAACATTTTTGTTGTGATTAGTAAAGTTTAGCTCTAGTTAATTAACCAAAATGCTTTAATTAGATGAAAATATCTGGATTAATTGAATTATGGAAAGATATTGGTGATTGTTCATGTAAGGAAGGTTGATTTGGTGTCTTTGTAATTCAGTAATTAATCGTAATTAAAGTCCCCAGTAAAGATTTAAATTGATGTCGGGTGTTAGGTAAAGTTCCAAGAATGCCTCTAAAGATTATTACCGAACTAATGGATGAGACAAAAGAGAGTTTGAGAATTGGATTTGGAATCTATACGGGAAAATAAACAGTTTTTGTGAATAGACTACATGAGGACCATATAAGTGAAAACATCTGTCCTGATGCGATAAAGTTTGACAATCCCACTCAGGAAGCAACCTTGACCATTCAGACAGATGACGAACCAACAATAAGAATCAGCCCAGAAAACGGCCATCAAATTAAAATGTCGAAAAAGGAATTGGGAAAACAGTCGCGACTGTCAATGCAGTGTCAAGTGTCTACTCTACGTGAAAAGTCAGTGTCTCAGCAAGTGGCCAAATGTGAAATGAGTAACGAGCTGAAACAATGTCCTCAAGTATTTGAAGCAACTCGACGCGGCGGCCTAAGTCAATCATTCAATATTCGTTGAGAAAAGTTGTTGTTTTTAGAAAAACAATAAAATTGAAAAACAACACAAAAATGATTTAAGCTACAAGAGATATTTTAAAACAATATTAAACAGAAATAAAAACTAAAAGCGTAAAAACCGTTTTATAGAGCAAATAATTTTTTCGAACATTACTTCGAAAAGTTTTATAAAAATTTTATAACAAAATTAATAATATTCTCATTGAATAGATAAAAAGGAAAAGTGGGATGCGATTGCTAAATGTTAGTTTCGTAGCAGTTGATCGAACCCTCACCCTAAATAAGTGAGTGCTTTTACCTTTGCTTGAGTAAGTTAAGACAGGTTTTTTATTATTTTTTTAGTCAATATTTATATTCTATTTTTTAAATAAAATTAAATAGGTTATGATGTTCTTACACATAACACTAATGTGTTTATAGTTTACAAATGTCAAAACTTTGTTGACAGTTGCGACAATACGCTACATTAGAAACGTCACTTGTCGCCATTGCTTGAAATGGGTTCAAACATTGGTCGCATTCAGGTAATTTGTAGCGATATAGCACTGCAGCGCTTTTACGCTAGAATTCGCTGAACTGACTTTTAAATTAGTTGACATGTGACATATTTAATTAGTGTTCTGTGTGTGACATGACGTTTGGGTTTATTTCCTAACCTTTATTTTAAAATAAAAATGAATAATATAGCGCAAATTATTGACGACTATAATGATGAAATGGTTGTTGTTAACATAATTAACAACAACCTAAATATTATTGGACATGTGGTGCAAGCATTGGCGGCTGAAAGAAGAAATCCTGTAAGAAATCAGAACTATGTTGAACAGATAATTCCTTTGTATACTATTTTATGTCAGGCTACTTACCTTTCTTCTTATGTGTAAACAGATTATTTTATTTGTCATTTTGTTTAAAGAATGATTTTTTGTAAAACGATCTTTTTTAAATTTTATCAGTTAGCTTTATTATTCTTCTTCTTTCAAACGTCAAAATTTGAAGCGTTCCAGCGCTGTACTGCTGCAATAAAGCGCCGCAGCGCTGTAGTTCTAATATGTCAATTCAGCAGCGCGGCTTGATGAAGCGCTGTAGCGCTGCTGTTCCCTGAATGCGACCATTGGCATTATAGTATTTAGTTTTTGTATTCTGTATGTTCTTAATTTTTTTAAATCATTATAGTGATATAGAGACATTATTATTGTGGTATGAGTTTTATATAAATACCTAAGTGTTGTGATAAGGTTTAATTTTAAGTTTAAATAATATTGTTTTAATTTTTTCTCCAAGTGTAAAAACACAAGAGCTTTGTTCTTATCGAATTTTTTATGGGATACATTTTTAATTTTTTACGAAATCTATATTGCTTGGAAATTTGACAAGAACAAACTGGCTGATATCTAGTTCAGTATGTTAGAGAGCAATATAAAATTGAGTATGAAAAATAAAAATTTATCCACTTTATAAAAAAAGATCGAGTGATTTTCGGCTAGATAGTTTCACTCCTGTACATATAATACATTTGAGTTAATAGCTGGAGGTGTTCTTAAGGCTGTAAAAAAGGAAGCAGCTTTTTAAAGGATGTCAAGGAGATAAAAACATTAATTTAAAAGACATTTGATACACAGGACTGAATTTATCAAAGGTAATACCTCGAGTTCTTAAAATTTTATCGATAACTTTTTGAGTTTTAGTTGGTTCGCAAACATACGAAAACAAACTGAAATGTGATTTTATCTTATTCAGTTTGTTTGAGTAGTTTTGCCTTGAATAAAAAAAGTTTGAGTTTGGAACTAGTAAACTTTAACAGCATGAGTAGTATTTGAGAAGATTATTTATTGAAGCGTTCTGTACAAAAAACCAGTTTGTTTAATAATTCATCGATATCTTTTCACTAATTCTATTTTGCTGTTAAACTGCATTTTTAATTATAAAAAGAAAATATGACAGAAGATTTAAATTCAAATTGCGTGTATTTGATGTTGCTTACGTATGATTGTATTTATTAAAAAATTAATAATCAAAAGACAGAAATGAAGTAGGTATATTCATCATAATATTTAACAAATACGTTTAGGAGAAAATACTTATAATCTATTGAGTTTTTAGTAACTTTAAAAAATAATGTCTTCTCAAGGTTACGGCTACGGTTAGCAGAATAGGTAAATGGTGGTATTATGAAGAAGAGGGCAACTGATGTAAGGGAAACAAAAAAGTCACAGGAAGCTCACAGTAGAACTCGTAAATATTTTGAATAACCTTTATTTTCCTTTTATAATAGTTTTATAGTTGTAGTGAGCACCGTAAAACACAGTTATAATTTGAATAAATATTTATTTTTATGTCTATTAACATAATTAAATTGCCAAAATAAAAATTATTAGGCATATCTATATGAAATTTACCAACAAGACCACATTTATCTATAGGTAGGTATACACATATGTCCAAAAGTTTGGAATATTTAGAAATAATATATCTACGCCTACGGTTTTTTAAAAACTATTCCACTTCTTGTTTAAATTTCATTTGAGCTGTTTAAAAATGCCCAATGACATGATATATTTTAATAGGTCTAGAGTAATTGCTTTGTTACATCAGGGCTTTAGTCAAAGTGATATCGCGAATATTGTTGGTGTTACTCAGGGTGCGGTATCAAAAATTAAAAAAAAAAACTCCAAGATACAAATGATGTGAAGGATCGTCCCAGAAGTGGCAGAAGTCGATGTACAATAGCAGCACAAGACTGGCAGATAACATTGATAGCTCGAAGAAATCGCCAGGAATCTACAAGTGGCATATCCAGAGACTTGAAGGACTGAATATCTCAAGGCAAATAATTACACGAAGATTAAATGCGGTAAATTTGTATCGCAGAAGACCTCTACGTGTTCCCAAACTAACTTATTAACAAAAAATTGTGAGGTTGCAATGGGCTCAAGAAATGTTACACCATGGTCCTAACTGGAATTACGTGATGTTCTCTGATGAATCAAGAATTGGCTTGGTTTCTGATTTGCGAAGAACGCTAGTTTGGAGGGCCCCAGGACGACAAGCCCGATTAGAAACAGCCCAACCACGTGTTCCATTTGAAAGTGGGAGTATTATGGTTTGGAGTGGTATTATGAGGGGTACACGGACTCCTTTCCTGGTTTTGGAGAGAAGAATCACTGGTGCTGTGTACATCGAGGAAGTTTTAAATCCGGTTGTGCTTCTATTCCGGGGGGCTGTAGGTGATGAATTTGTGTTTATGCATGACAATGCACCTCCACATCGAACAGCTGCTGTGCAAAATTTTTTGAAAGAAGAAGGTATATCCACATTAAGATGGCCATCAAATTTCCCTGACATGACGCAAGCCCAGCTCGACCATTTAATCGATAGCATGTCACATCGCCTACAGGCCCATTTAAAAAAAAATGATTGTACTAATCCTTACTTTTTGGAAGTCCATCTTATTAAGAATAATAAAAACTCTTCGTTTTAACAAAACTTCCACTATTTATTTAAAAAACTGCTTTTTTAAACTCAATGACAGCCGTTTCGCTAGACAACTAGCGTCAGATTGACGATGCTAGTTTGGACATATTATGTGTATATCTAAATGTATACAGGACCAGATTAAATATCTACTTAAATTATATTATTATAGTTTAGAAACTAAACTTTAAATGAAATGAATTGTGATAATATTCACAAAATACATTTTGGAATATTTAGATGATATAAATGAATGTCGATTTACAGTTACTTTTAAGCAAGATATTTAACTGTTTAATATTGGTATTGAATTTTTTATATTTCTATGATTTTATCAATACTGGTAAAACGACTAGTGGTTATTTAAAATAAAAGGAAATAAAGAAAAATTGAAAAATTATAAAGCCAGGAGGAGAAAAAAAAAGAAAGAAAAAACCTTGCAAACGGGGTTGTAACAAAATAAAACTAGTCTGCCGCAGATAAAACGATAACACGAAGAAAAATAAAACAATTACGTTTATAAATTCATTAAATATTGATCTTTAATTTATTGAAAAATTGCTAGATCCTACAAGTGAGAAGTCCAGTCTGGAGAAACAATTATAAGATAGAAATAAAGAGAAAAGTCAAATAAACACTCTTAATCGTTGTCAAAAAAGTGTGAACATATTTCTTAACAATATTGTTTAACCAGTTGTTCCTAACCCTTTTTTATTTTTATTTTCACTTCATGGACATAAACTTAAACATTTTTGATTGATACCACCAGTATCAACTTTATTGATTATTAACCTATTGTTTTATGTATGTTATTGTTATTCTACACCACTCCAAGAACACAATTGTTAATTAGAATTCACTTGTAAACGGTTGAGTGGGGATTCGCACCTAGGTCTTTGAAAATTATTTTGTATTAGACCGACAAACGCAGTGTGGTGAAAAGCGTTTCGATGGCCGCAGGCGAGGGAAACGACTCACTCGAGAATAACGGATAATTTTAGACTATGATGAAAATTTCTTTATGTTTATCGTATTTCCATGTGGTGAATTAGTCCTACCCCAAAACAACATAAATTAGTCTGTACCTACAACTCGACATAAAATGTTAAGCAGACATTGAGCTTGTCAAAAATGACAAATATCCATAGATAATCAATAATGTTGGGGTGAAAATAATGAGTCATCAAACTATTATATATAGATAGTGGATTGGGAATTATATGTTTAAAAAACGAGGGGTGTCATCAATTATTTTCTGAAGAAGGGGCGTGGGTCATAAATATGTCGCTATTGCCAAAGTAAAACAGTTTATTTATCTTTATTGCAAGCTAATCTATGTTTATATTATCCTATAACACACATATGAAATTTTGTTAACTATTAATTTTTAAAATTTGTATCAGGTATCTAGTGATTTAGTGGATTCCTTATGCATTTGCTTTTAATAATCTGTGGATGGGGTCAGAATATGTTTGACCTGTATATTTTCAAATTTTACCAGAAAAAATTATTTGTGGTTACCTTTACTTTGTGGAAGTCCATCTTACTAACTGCACGGTTGAACTAAACTTCCACTACATATTCGCAAAATAGGTACGTTTTAAAATGCAATTACAGCTGTTTCGCTAAAAACTAACATCGTCAGATTGGCATATTGAAGATACATTTTATTTGTTTGTAGCTAGGGACCTGATGTTGATAAGTAGTTAAGGCTAGATCAAGTAAGGAAGTAATAAGACATAACAATATTAAAGCCCAGATGTTATTAGCCCTAAGGGATTATCCTGGATGAATTTCCCTCTAACTGTGCAATTATATAGAAAAACCAGGAAAAAGCTGATCTTTACAATAACTTAATATATTTATGTTACAATAATGTCTTATCTCTGTATAAAATGAATACTCAATTAAAGTAAACAGTTTAATAGTGAAGAACCAAGATTTATTTGTTCATTAACTACTTTAAATTGTTGATCTGCAAGATGTCTTTAAATTTCAAGTTTTTCTAGAAAATCTAAGTTTTGTTTTTTATCACAAATGTGTAGTATATGTCATTGGTGTGTATCAGTGAGTTGATTTATTCAGGTAGTTTATTATGAAATCGTTGCCCCAGTATACAGGACAATTTAAAGTGAATATTTCCTTTAGATAAAGGGATATTTAAATCATTGCATTATGTTTTATTAAATTTATATATTTGCTTATTAGTTTTAAAATCTTTTAACCTAGAGTAAACATACACACACAACTCAAAGATATATAAACATGGCAATGTTAATATTTCCAATTTTTTAAAACATTTTCACGGCAGCTAGTAAGGCGAGAAATACCTGAAATAGAACTAGAAATATTCCACAAAAACACAAACCATATCGTAAGCGAGATTCGGCTTGAGCAAAATATAACATTTTTACTGTTTAATTGTAAGTACAGATCGAAGGTTCCTAAACAAGTAATTAAAGGAGTTTAACTTTGATACTACTGTAATACAATGATCTTGTCCAGACATTTATCAATAATTAAACCTAGGATTTTCAATGAAGAAATTTTGGTTAATTGTTTTTTATTGATATTTAAATTAATGTTTTGAACCTGTTTTTGCTTACAATGAAAATGTGTTGCCTGAGTTTTTTCTGCATTAAGGTGAAGTGAGTTCATGTAAAACCAATTATTCAGTTGAGATAAAATCTAATTACATTTACCATCCAAAATGAATTCTGATTTATTTGAAATGAGGACAGATGTATTATCAGCATAAAGTGTGAAATGTGCGCCCGAATTTATATTCACAATATCATTTACGTAAAGCAAAAATAAAATTGGTCCCAAAACAGAACCATGTGGAACACCAATATTGTTGTATACGTAATTTGATTTATAATTTCTTATGCAATTATAAGTTGTGTTATGAATACTCCCATATTGTTTGCAATTATATCTACAGATACGACTTAATCCAATTTATTGATAATCCTTTTATTTCAATACGTTGTAGTTTATCCATTAATTTATGAAGGTCAACACAGTCAAACGCCTTTTTAAGATCGCTAAGATCGTTGTAGTTTATTCATTAATTTATGAAGGTCAACACAGTCAAACGCCTTGCTAAGACCGCAAAAAAATATACCAACAGGACATTCGCCAGCGTCCAAAAAATTTGTTAAATTTTCATAAAATGAATGTATCGCAGTATTAGTTGACTTACGTAGACACTTAAAATCCATGTTGGTTATTTACAATAATATTATGATGCTTTAAATAGGCATTAAGCCTTTGTAGGCTTTAAGTAGTACCATGAAGATATGTACTTTTTCAATATTGCATATGATCTACCTATTACATTACATCTGTAGTAAATACTATAGTAACATTTTTGAATATCTATCTTTACGTTCAATTGACCGGTCGAAACTTCAGCTACATCAATAACTAACTAAACAATAAACTAACCTTAACAATAAATCCAAAAAAATATACTAAATAACTTAAAGAAAGACAATGAATTCAAAATAAAATGTCATCTGTCAAAATTGGATAAGAGCGATAATAATTTTCTTGTTGCGCCAACTATTGCCTCTATCTATTGACAACATTGTTTAGAATAAAAATTTACTTTATTTAAAAATTGCGTTGGTTTTTAACTACATTTTTATGCTTTTTAAACGAATAAAAAAATGGAAGAAATTAAAAAATATGATAACTACATCGATGAACGTGTTAATGTTTTTAATAAGATAGACTTCCACAGACTAGGGGTTAGTACAATTAATTGCATATAACCAGTACACTATAAAACTTACAGTAAGGCTGTTTTTGATACTACCCTTTACTATTATTCTGCAATTTTCTTTGCTTTACCGTGGTATGCCTGATTTACATCTTCAATTTCAGCTAGACACTTTTCTTGGCAAACTTATTTACTGTTTAAATATACTGATATATGAAATGAGCATTAGCATTATTTTATTTTTGCCTTTTTGATAAATATTACTAATAGAGTTACTTTTTCAGTATTGCATATATATTTATATTGAATTTAATGGTAAGAAATTAAATAAATTCGGTACGCCCATGTAATGAAATCTGAACTCAACTCAACGGAGATTTCGCAGTTTATAGGAATACTGATTATTTTAGGACAAAAAGAAAAAGCAAGATACGGGCATTAAGGCGCCGTAGATATAGCAACTCAATAGTTTAGCTAGATGCGACAGATGTGTTCTTTTAAGGAATCTACAAAGAAAACGTGATAGAAACTTACAGATTTTCCTGAATGGAAAATTCAAAATCCGCTAAGACGATCGACATTTTCACAAGTAGATAATCAATTACAAGAAGAATATGGTACATTCAGCGATCTTGTAATTTATAAATGTTTATTTGGTGTACTAAACCAATTCAAAAATCCTCTAATGTCCTATCACCCTATCATTTTCGCTTACTTTGAAGTATCAAGGGTATAAAACTGTCATCCATCACTTTTAACGGGAATGTCAAGTTAGTCAATGCGCTGAATATTGCATGACCTAATAAAATAACTTGTGGATGATCCTGATTTAGACAGTAAAACAGATTTTGACTATGATAATGTATTTGTTAGTTTTTCAGATACATATTGTTATTTGAAGGGTGGGTATATAAAGACAAAAACTTTATACCAGAGAGCCAATAATTAATCAATTAAGAATGTGCAATAATCGTTTGTGTAAGCCGAGAGCAGATCTGCATTGTTTGTCTATTAATTTACGGAAACCTGGCGATTTGACGATTATAAAATTGTTGTAACTACAATACTCTCCAAAAAGGCAGGGCGCCAATTGGTAACTATAAGAACGCCTTCTTGGCAGAGCCCGGCTATGAGACTTTCAAGGAGTGGCTCAACTCCAAGTTAATACTCACTATAGAAAGGATTGTTGGTATATAAGGGTTAAGGGCGCAACTATCTTTTAATACGTTTACGATTAAACAACTGGAACTACACAAAGAAGCTAAGGTAAAAAAGATAGAAACACTTTGTATTTAATCTGAATTTGAAAACAATAGAAAACTATTCTTTAATGAAAACCGAACACGCTACACCCTTAAGACTTATAGTCAGAGGGTATATGAATAAAACTGATATAAAAAGATTATTTGTTTGCATATATTTCTCGTCAAAAGAACTGCTACAATAAATGGGTGATACGAACGGCTGTATCTCTCCTTACGAACGGCTGTATCTCTCCGTACGAACGGGCTGTATCTCTCCGTACGAACGGGCTGTTTCTTCTGTGATACAGCCAAAAAAAGGATATCTAAATTTACAGATGACATATTCTTCTGACTGGTCTGGTTATGGTCAAGAGAAAGGGACAATATACAGAGAGTGTAACCTAATTTATAAAGAGGATTAACAATAGTTTCCGGTTGGATAATAGCGTTTGTTTTAAGTATTTTGTTTCAGGTGCGGTCTATGGTTATGTCTAATATACGGTGAGTCAAGTTTAATTTTAGGGTTCGTAAGGACCGTAAACTAAAGAAATGTATCATGGCGATAAGCATGTTACAATTTCATTTCCAAATCAGTTTTATTCTATCCATTAAATATAATACTAATAATTTTCACATTGTCAAAATTCTTGGACCACCTTGTAAATTTTATAAAGAAATATTTATCATGGTTTCTTTTTTAACATTTTTAATCTTTCTTTATTTTACAATCTTAAAAACTTAAATCCAATTTCCTATAATTTTAGATACAACTATTTAAAAAGTGGTTCATGTCGATTTAGGCTTTTTAAGTTATTGTTCAGTTGTTCTTCACAATTATGCCTGGCAATGGAATTTCAATATAGACCAAGAATAGTGGCTTTGCATGATGAGAGTCTGCCGATTCATCAAAGAGCGGGTAGACTAGGGATTCCTCGCGCATCACTATTCATTATTATTTGATTAATTCGTTGTAGTAATTCACGAAGTGAGTGTGATGCGCTGCGCCGATACGATTCGTTGTGCGGCGCTTCGGCAGACTTCGGTCGGATGTCGGTATTTGGACGAATCATCAAAGAAGAAATCAACGGTGCGACGAAGTTGACGAAGCGACGGAATTAAACTGTTCGGTCAGAACTAATTCGTGAATCACTCGTTGAAGAAACCAGTCGTTCTGTGTGTTCAATTTAGTTTAGTTTATTTAAAAATGGAATAGACGATTTTCCATGCGTCATCGGAGCGAAATGTATTAACGCATAATGGTTATTTCGTATTAACAAAACGAATCAACGAATAGTGAGTAGCGGGCTTTATCCGAATATTGCCAGGAAACTTACAACGTTGAGTGGAGACATTAAACTGGGCGTCCTAGGGTAATGAATGCAAGAGAAGATTGGTATCTAGCATGTTATGTACGTCAGAGTTCAACCATAAAAGTCTTAGCAAAGCTGTACAAAGTCATTTAAGAAGAACGTATGGCCGATTAATTTCCAGTATCACAAAACGGCGGAGACATGCCAAATCCAATTTACGATTGAGGAGGTCATTAAGAGTACCCAGGTTACTTCCCAGACACATAAACGCTAGTCTACAGTGGACACAGAAAGACAGAGACTGAATTTTAGCTAAATGGCGAAATGTGCTTTTTTCAGACGAAACCAGATTTGGTTTAGTCAGTGGTAGTAGACAAAGAGTTTGGAAATATCCAGGACTATCCAGGAAAGACTAATCGACTAGTCGAAAAAAGTCGTTTCATACCAAGGAAGATCAGTCATGTTTTGGGTAGGCATGGTAGTCATACGCCGCTTATTCCTATTCCAGGCACTATAACAGATATATACAGTGGACGGCTAATTTATGGAATATTATCATTATTTCGAGAACCGTCGAGGTTTGAGGGTAATCCCGAAACAGGTCGATTTTTGTAATAAAATACCCATGTTATAATGTACATGGAGTAAGGATGACGTCACCGGTGTGGGTGTAGTGACGTAATCGTTAATTTTTGTAAACAGAAATCGGTATAATGCGACACCTCATTTGAAAGAGAAATTAATTCTCCATTTAACGACATTACGTTTGTAACTAAAATATTTTTTTAAGGGTACAAAAACATTTCTTTTTTATTTAAATTCAACCAAATTACTACTAATGATTTAATTCATAACGTACCTTAAAGTAACCAAATTATGCATAATAAATATTTAAAATTAAATGTTCGAAATGCCCTCCATCGGTTTCTTGACAATATGCGAATCTACGGACACATTCATCAAGTACATTGCGGATGACTTCTGGAGTAATGAGACTCATTTCATGCCTAATTCTATCTTTTAAGTTCTGTAAATTTTGGGGTCTATTGACATAAACTTTTGATTTTATGTTACCCCACAGGAAAAAGTCTAGAGGTGTTAGATCTGGCGACCTTGCTGGCCACTCTATAAAACCTCGTCTTCCGATCCATCTCCTGGAAAAGCAATTATTTAAAAATTGACGTACTTCACGTGCGTAATGAGGAGGGGCTCCATCTTGTTGAAACCAGATATTGTCCTTAGGTAAATTTGCATTATTGGCATTTGGATACATGTTAGCAAGGACAGGTATAAGTTGATTTCTCAAAAAAGTTAAATAACATTCTCCTGTTAGATTTTCTTCAAAGAAAAAAGGGCCAATGATTCTGTCATCGATGATCCCTGCCCATACATTCACTTTCTGAGGATATTGCGTGTGTGCCTCAGTCATCCAATGTGGGTTTTCTTGACTCCAATACCTGCAATTTTGACGATTCACGGTACCATGTAAAAAAAATGTGGCTTCATCGGAAAAGAGGATTTGATTGATGAAACGTGAATTGCCGATACATAAATCCTGCATAATTTCAGAAAATTGAAGCCGGCGATCGGGATCGTCGTCGTTTAATTCCTGGTGTAGTTAAATTTTGTAGGGATGGTATTTTTCTTTTTTTAAAATACGTAATACCGATCGTTGGGAAACTCCAGCATATTCACCCATTTGTGTTGAACTACTGTGAGGATTGTCATGGACATTTAATAAAACATCAAGTTTCACATTGTCTTTAATTTTAGGACGCCCAGCGTTTGAAATATGTTTAACGTGCCCAGTTTCTCCAAATTTTCGGACTATTTTACTTACTGTTGATTGGCTGATGGGTCTGTCTGGATATTTTGCGTTGAATAAATTGCATACCTCGTTCTGTGTTCTTTTTTTATCTCCACATCCGCTAAGAATTAATATTTCTATGCGTTGTGTTTCATTTAGGTGAGCCATAATATAGTATTCAAAAGTAAAAATTACAATTGATAACTGATGACAATTCACAAAATCAAAAAATATTTACGACAATAAATATTACAGTAACTATGCCAATATGACTTGCTTTATTTAACATTTGACAAAAAGTTTCAGTGTCTATGAGATAACTTTTTGTGTCCATTATTATTTTTACTTATTTTTGCTTTTTTAAGTATTTATTTCAAAAAGTCATGGCAGGAACCGATGGATGACATTTAATTTAAAATAATTATTATGCATAATTTGGTTACTTTAAAGGACGTTATGAATTAAATCATTAGTTGTAATTTGGTTGAATTGAAATAAAAAAGAAATGTTTTTGTACCCTTAAAAAAATATTTTAGTTACAAATGTAATGTAGTTAAATAGAGAATTAAATTCTCCTTCAAATGAGGTGTCGCATTACACCGATTTCTATTTAAAAAAATAAACGATTACGTCACTACACCCACACCGGTGACGTCATCCTTACTCCATGTACGTTATAAGATGAGTATTTTATAATAAAAATCGACCTGTTTCGGAATTACCCTCAAAACTCGAAATAATGATAATATTTCATAAATTAGCCGTCCACTGTATGTTCGAAACATTATTAAACCCATTATTTATTCTATATCCGAAATAAAATTGAAGGCAATTTAATTCTTATGAATGACAATGCTATATAGCTCCCATCGCACAAGAGGAGTACAACATGTACTGGAGATTTGGTGTATTCAAAGATTACCAAGGCCAGCAAATTCTCCAGATATGAATCCCATTGAGCACCTGTAGGATTTCGTAGGACGAGTAATATCAAACAGTATTAGTATTACTAGCACTCTTCAGAAACTCACCGTTGCGGCGTTATCGTTGCGTTACCATTTACGTTCTTATTGTTTCCTATTACATAACAGGGGAGGACACACTAGATATTAATGAATTTTTGATTTCACTTTAAAGTAGTTTTTTCATATTTCAAATTCTAATAATCATTTTACTACATAATATTTTTTAAATGTATTGTTTTCTTCTTTAGTAAAAATTTAATTTAGCCAATTTGCATTGAATGCATAAAAAATTAAATGTAATATGTAATACTCTTTTCAACTTAGTGTTCCATTTTAACTATTATAAGGGGGTCCAAGAATTTGGGTGCTGTGAATATAATATTAATAACCTAACTATTTATGAAATATTTAATTGCAAAATTTACATCTTGGTATGTTTAATATTATATAACATGTTTCATTCTCGTTTGGATATTAACTATTAAAGGAAAAGTCAATCTACTCGAGGTCATTTTCGCCAATGTAACCTTTATTTTTCAAAAGTCAGTCAGAATTATATATCGATCTGCCTAAAGGATGTAGAACACGGAAACGTATCATCAAGAACGAACAAAAAAATCAAGTTAAAACTCGGATTCTTAGTGGGATAATAAATTAAATAAGAGAATGGTTAAAGTAATTCTTTCAGACATAATGTGGATCTAAAGTGCGATGATGATATGAACGCAGCGACATAGAACATCCGGAGAAGTTTTCTGTTAAAGGTAGTTCATCCAAAATAGCGTCTTTTAGATAGAGCTCCAACACATTACATTAAAATATAACTATGTATAAATCTAACTGTTGTTTGGCTTTGTGGTTTCTTATATATTAATGTTGGGAAAAATAAAGTTGGGTTAGGAATATAGGATGGAAAAATTTCGTTAGTTGAAATTTTATAAATATAAGATATTTGATTGTCTTTTGAAAATAAATGTTTAAATATGAATGTGACAGTCACAAGTAGAATTATTATGTATCTATGAAGTAGAATTACAACATAATGACAACATTAAATATTTTAAAATGAAATTGTATAAATCAAGTATTAAATTCGATTTTTATAATTATTTTCATATAAACGGATTGTTTCGTTTATTTATATTTTCCCTTGGTAATATTCTGCAAAGCAAGTGGAAAGTACTATCGGCTTCAGAATGGCATATACATTTTCAAACTCAAATCGCTTACATTGAATTAATCTTAAGAACGGCCTATCTTTTGTGTTTAAATAATAATAAATTTAAAATCAGTCAAACAGTTGTCTACGCCCACATCTTAAATGTTTGCAGCATAAGGTATTTTATTGACAAATTGTCTGTCCCTCTACCTCTCTACTGATTCCTTTTTAACTTCACTTAGTTTGGAACCCTCGATAATAAATGTTTGTTTGGGATTAAAATCCCTTTTTTTTAGATAGGTTGTTAAAAATAAGTAACATTCCATAAGATGAAAGATAAAATATAAAAAGCAATACATTTTAAAAATGAGCCGTCAACGACAGCGTGATAAATGTAATAAATATCTAATAAACATAGATATAATAATTAAATATTTAGTTGTTTTATTGTTCTTTGTGTAAAATAAATTATTTTTTTTAAACAACAGACTTGTTTTTTTTTGATAAATATAATTTATTATGCTTAAAAATGTTTTTGGATTCGCTTTAGTTACACAAGAAAGCACACGTAAAAAAATACGCCAAGGATTCTACCTCTGTGGTGTGAAAATGTGTAGATATTATTATTTTGTGTGAATTTGTAGATAGACCTATTTATTCGGGACATGACCGACCCTTGTAAATAAACTTAATCCCAAAAACCATTTAATGTAGGCGTTTTAAAAATTGCAACTTCGGTAGTTAAACGAAATTCACATTTAACATGTATATGCTATTCTAAAGCCGACTGTACAACCCGTTGAACTTATAATAAAGATAATAAAAGATGTTGCATGGATCTGCGCCTAGTCGCTCAATGGTATTCAATATACAATAAATAGTGAGGTAGATGTTGGCAATAAAGGTTTTGTTTTTCTTTATGAATCTGGCGAAATTAATAAAATCCTTGAATTCATTGGGAAAGGAAAATGTGGTTCCTTTGCACTTTGCGAGCCACGGAATTGCATGTTAATTTTAAATTTGTTTGATAGCTTACCTTAAATAAAGTAGATTACTTAAAAAATCATGAATTTGGTTAAAAAATAGCACTTTTTTGAATATTTTATAATTCTATTTTACAATGAATGTTTTCACTTTAAACTGTAAAGGTTATTATCTTAAACTAAATGCAAGAATGTTTCACCAAAAAAATCGGAAGAAAATATTTAAATTTTGCCATTTTATAGAAATAATAATAATAATAATTTTATTGTTTATTAACTTAGTAATAGTTACAGCAAGAGTTTAAGTGTTGAGTAGGTAGTCAGTATAAATAGTAACAAAGAAAAAAATCTACAAACAAAATATGAATTCTAGAATATGTTATTCGTTCCAAGTTTCAATGTGCTAGATGTATAAATGTGCTTGGCATCGTTGACCGTTTTTATCTAGTGATAAAATGAGAGAGTCCACATTTTCAAGTTTCTGAAGTTTAGGTTACATGACAGTGCAATGTAAATTGGGCACTCGAAAAGAATTTGTAAAATAGATTCATTCTCCATCTTATCAGAAACTGTAAATGTCAACCGATACTTGTTACTTAGACGAGCAATTGTGCGTGTGATGTGAATGGGTAATTTTAAAAGGAAATATTTTTTTGGATTTATAAAAAGACAAAAAGTTACTTTTTTAAAAAAAAGGAAACATCTAAAACTCAGATAACAACTTTTTGTGTTTAATTTTAAGGTTCTGGAAGAAGTTTTTCCATAAATCATATTCCATAAATAAATAATAAATCAAAACACATTTTAGGAAAGCGTTCGTAACTTATATTTAGTATTTTAAGTAACCAATTTAACATAATATTAAATATGTTAAATGCATATTTTACTCTACCAGTTTCTAATCTAATTGCACTATCAGGAGTATTAAGAGGGACTAAAAGTATTCTCTTAAGAAACGAAATTTGCACTCTTTCTAATAAATCCATAACCCTCAGGCTCCACACTGAAGAACAGTTAGAAATAAGACTAAGGGCTAAAGATTCAAATACTCTTATCCTAGACTTGACATGACCGGGATTATCGCTCCCATACCTTGCTTTGCAAATTATTTATTGATAATATCCAATGAAAAATCCCTTTTTTAAAGCCACCTCGAGAAAATGACAACATTGGTTTTATGAATGTTAACTGTTAAATTATTTGACAAACTATATTTTACATTTAAAGCTTTCTCATTGCGTCAATCTCAGAATGGGCTAATATTACAATGTCATCAGCATAAAACAACAAAACAACAAGAACGTCAAACAAATTATCAATATTTACTCCCTAAGGACCCTTAGCATAAAAAAATCCACAGATCAAACATTAGTGGACTCAAGAGTTCTTCTTGTAAAACTCTAGATGTGATATTAAATGAATTAGAAACCCCAACGAAAGTCTTAATTTTGACTGTTGCTTTTTAGAAATATTTTAAAGCAAAATTATTTTCATTTTATACTTAGAGATTATAAGCAACCACAATTTGAAAGCTTATATCTAGACGGTCTAGGGAGAGTAGGTCATAAATTATTATAGTTCTGTGATCTTTTTATAGTTTTACAGGCGCTGTCAATGGTGTTTATTTTCTTTTAGGTAGTTACATTAATTTTGCATTCTTAAAGATCATTTACATGAATATATGAAATTATTTGCATTTTTAATCATAAAAATTTAAATAATAAACATTATAAAAATTTGTTTTACACCTTACATAAAAATAAACAGATAAAAAACTTACTTTCAATAAGTTATGATTAAACTGAATTAGCAGCTTTAAGTATACTGATTCTGACAATTAGCACTCCCATTGAAGTAAGTTTAAATTAGGTTATATTTCCCAAATGTGAGATAGTAGTTCTGTATAAATATAAAGTAATAACAATATAAATATAATATATAATTAAAATATAATTTAAAGTGAATAAAACAACTCACTGGATTATTTAAAAACATATTCAGTATACTGTAAAAGTTTTTCTAGTCACGAAGGCCTCATTTATGAAATATTTGAAAACATATATTTTGTAGGAGTTTTCGGACCTTTCGGATGTCTAATTAACATCAACGAAATTTTGGCACACTTAGAAGGTTTGAGGTTATATCACTTACTAATGAAACTCAAACAAAAGCAAAGCAGAGAAAAAATGATAGTAAAAAAACAAAATAGCAATTAAGTGACAATTGACAATAATAACATAAATAAAAAATTAAACAAAAAACTATATGTCTAAAGTTAAAGCAATAGGCCTTCCAAAAGCTCAAGATGGCGACTGGTTGGCACACAAAGTAGTTTATTGTTTGTTTCAATTATGTTAAATTATACTACAAAGAGATTTTTGTGCCTTCTCATATATTTTTTAATTATACGTACCTAGTCAATATTTAATAACTTTGCTCGTGGAACATCCAGACATTGGAGATAGGTAAGTTTATATATTAACATATACTTTGAAGCAATTTTGCTGTTTATTAGTTAATATCTCGATTTTGTTAGTTATTTATAGTTTGATTAACACTTAAATAACTTAATTAATAGTCTTAATATCACTGAAAGAACAATGTAAACATAACGTAACTTCAAATTGTGTGCCAACCAATTATGTTTTGACAGGTCGTTGAATTACCTAATTCCCAAGAAAACGGCAGTAGGTCTTCATATTTTTTTTTCAGATTGGCTACCATGAAGGGACTTCAGACAAGCAGTTGTCAAAAATATAAAATCTTTAAAAAAATCGGTTCACAATTAAAAAGACGGAGAAACATAAATATTTTCGCCAGTACATGATACATAAATATTCAATAATATTCAACTACACGATCAATAACCCTCGAAACGTTTTTAATATCCTGTTATATCAGAATCCCAAATGTACAATGTTATGTACAATTAATGTGCATCAACTTTGAATGTAGCTGACGATCATTCTCAGCAAGTTTGAGGTTTTCGTTGAATAACAGGAAACTCGCCGTATCCAATCAGTATTCTCCAAATTCAAGAACTCAAGAGAAAACGCCACTCGAGTCGTCCTCGTCTTCAAATCAGTAGTTGTAAGTTAATTTAATTATTTAAATTAATTATAATTCAATATTTTCACGTATTGTATATATTTTCATATTTCACAATTATTCTAGTTCACTATTTCGATATATTGTAGTTTCGTAAATAAAGTATATTGATTTAAAAAAAAAAAAAACTACTGAAAACTGATTTAACCTCTCTGTATAGTATAGGTCTTAGTAAATTTTTGGTTTCCCTTGATTAATTATTCCCATACTCTCATGTGCCAATTCCAACATACATTCGGTTAAAAATCTATACTTTCGTGTCTATGCACCATAGATAAATAAATAGAAATAAGGCCACTTCCAGTCTTTGATGCATCGAGTTAAGGTTTTATTTTTTCTGGCATGCGGTTGAGAAATCTGTTGAAAGCTATTCTTTGGAATTAGGGTAATAAATTAGCCTACAAATAAATTCTAAATTCGTTAGTTGGGTTCTGCTAGCTAAAAGGTAAAGCTAGCAGAACCCAGGATTTTTTTTAAAACGCAATCGCAATCGCAAAAAGAATCTGCTATTGGTGCTAGATGTACAGGGGTAAATTTATTTTTTCAATTCCTGGGTTACTGGTTAAAAGACGAAGTAGATTATGAAATCAATTACGTTGGCACAAAAAAATGCCAAACCAGCTTTTTAACCTTGCTAATTAATGTTTAACAAAGAAAATCATCTAGGTATAGTGACTGGTTGACTGCAGTTAAGCTACCTGCTTTAAACCCATTGTATAAAAAAAGGCCAGATTTTACATATTTATGTAGTAAATTTATGTTATTTTAATCTGATTTTAAGTGAAATCTGACAATGATATTTTTTAGCGACACAGATGCAATTGCATTTAAAAACGTATTTTGCAAATAAAAAGTGAAAATTTAGTTCAGCCGTTCAGATATTTATTGTCCTTAGTAAAATGAACTTCCACAAAGTAAAGGTTACCACAATAAATTTCATATATATTCGTATTTATTAGAATGATACAGTGTACTAGCAACGTATTCGGTATTAAATACAACTGAAAACTTTGCGAGAAAGAAACACGGACAAATTTGACCAAAAAAGCTTAAAACTTTACCTGTTAAGTCTATATTAAACTATTATAATCCGGTCTCCTCAACTAATGTTTGCTAATCGGGGATGTTAATGGCCATCATGAGATTGCCTCAGTTAGCTTAATTCCAGTCAACCATTTTTTTTTGACAAAACACCTAATTCAATATTATTAAGAGAAGAATAAAACGAAAGTTCTACGGGCTCTTTCATTTGTTAACCACATTGACGGGGTTTTAAGAAAATATATAACCAGCCATTTCTTAGCAGCCATCTTGAATTTAATTGTTTTTCATAGTGAACTGTATTCTAGTAGTAATATAATATCTATATTGATGTAGGTAACAAAATTTTTAAACCGCCATTTTGTAGTAGAGGTCATGTTGAATTTTCAATGAAACAGAATTTATTCAATTACATTGTCACCAAAACTAAAGGTATGTACTTAATTTCAGATAAGTCAATAGAAAAATTTCATTTACTAGATTTGACCCAAAGCTAAAAATGACAAAAATGTAATAAAATTAACACGGCAAGAATAATAAAACCGTTTAGAAGACGCTTAATTTCAAATATAATATATTGTAAAATTTAAATATTCGATAATAGTATAGTGAGTATAATATCAACAGAAGTTGTTTAATATAACTTAATCAAATAACTTTTATTATATTATATTATTTTATTATATATTTTGTGAAATTGATTATATAATGTGTAAAAAAGAGACAGATATATTTTTGTCATCTAGAAAGATCGACACTAGACGAAGTGAGTATGTCTATTATACATAGGAAAGAGAGAGATACACATATTATTCTAGAAATGATTAATTCATAGAACCATAAACGAGGTTTCTGGAAAGGTTAGACACCTATAAAAAGACTTGAACAGAGGTAGTTAGGAAGTATATTATTAGAAGCAAGTCATAGAAGATCGGTTAAAGTGAACAGTCAGTTTGAACAAAGTGAACAAACAGTATTTAAAAGTAGAACGATAAAGTGTTAAATAGTGTCATTAGAAATACAAGTTGAACCAATGTGTAATTAAAAACATTTTCGACGCATAAAAAAGAAGAAATTATAAGTGTACTTACTATTTATAATAAAATTAAAGTAACTATAATCCAACAAACACTAAACCATATCCATTTGGAGGAACAAAGAACAATAATATTACACAAGAAACCCAACGTCTAACAACAAACAAGCACGACATTTTTCAACAGTCGGAAATTCCACGTATCACTTCGTTCGTTTCAGTTTTTCATAGAGCGACTACGGATTTTTACCACCAATCAGAAAGTAGGACTCTACGTTAAGGTCAACAATTTGAATTTTTGTAGTAGTTAGTTAAGTTTTATAATTTAAAAACAAAAGAATTTATTTAATATTCAATAATTATTGTATTTCGATAATAACTTACTTACCATTACATAAATAACATTAATTAATTTAGCACAAATTCAACATCAAGTAAGTTCTTTTATAGTTAATAAAAGGCCTTTCTTTTTTCTTCCTACTAATTAATTTCATTATTAAATATTCAATATATTACTGTTTTAACTTTACTTCTTTTATAATAAATTAGTAATTATAATTAATCAAATTTTTCATTCAAATACCTACCTAATAATTCAACTAGAAACTTGCAGAACAAAGCACCCTTGAGAAAAAGAAGATCTTGCTACTTTGAACATTTAAGTAATATCAAATAATATTAATCAATAGAAATTAATAATTACAAATCAATAAATAATCTTTCAAATCATAATATTCATTACAATATATAATAGAGCGAAACGTATAAAAACATTGTGTACGCCCGATAAGAACTTTTTATGAGTGTAGGTTAATAAAGCTATAACATAAGATTCTGATCATAATTGTATTCACTGCATCGAATAACGACCGACTTGGAGACAGTGCTTGACCGGCATCTTGACCCTGTGAAATTGTTCTTCATTATTTTTTATAACCTCTCAATATCAGCGTGGCGTTCGAGTGACGGGAAATCTTGACTAGGATTGTTGAAGTAAATTATTCGAAAGTCCAAGAGTGAATTATCGACAAGTCTGGGTCAAAACATAACGAGAGTCAATTAAGAGGGATAAACCACCAAAGTTTGATTACAGAAATTCAATACAAATGCCAACGAAATATTCTATTTCTGTCTCTCACTTTCTCTGTTTCCATTGTAAAGACAAAGTAGTATTGGTTAATCTGGATTTCAATTGGATGATTTGTTTGATATTTGATATTCTACCGTTATCAACGATTACTCTATTCCTTTGTTAACAATGAGTTTGACACTGTAAATTAAGAATTCATAAAAATTAGGGGAAAACGGTTTATCAAATTATTTTCAAATCAATTACCTGAAAATATAATTAGAACTGGAAAATGTTTTTTGATATGAAAATATTGTTTTCCTTCTTTTTTATTTAATGACAATTCTTGATTATTATATTAAACCGTCATTTCCAATGTATTTTTAACCACGCATAAAATGAAAATGTATTTCATGTAAACATCAATTCAATTTCGTAAAATTTCTCTGACACTCGTCAAAGTTAATTCACGATGATACCCTTAATAGCATTTTAAGTGCTTCAAGTGCTTCCTTTTTCATTATTTAGAAAAAAATTATTGATGCCGACATTTATCCTCGTATTAAAAGAACAAAAAATAGTTACACTAAATCTTTTATCATTTCATAAAAACACATTCAACAATCAACGGCATATGCTAAGTTGCGGAAAGTGTAACAGGTTTGTAGATATATCACCGAGTATATCACTTGAAAAAGCAAACCTTTTTTTCGTTCAAACCCAGTTGGACTCATAGCAAAATCGGATAGAATAGAGAAAAATCTTACTGCTCAGTTAAATATTTCCTATATATATTTGACGATGATATCGTAAGAACCGCAAAGTTTCTAATATACCTACTGTGATGGTTTGATTTTGTTGATTTTTTATCTATAGTTTTTATATTGTTTTTATATTGTATGTTTGAAAAATGTGATGTTTGAATTATTAATCGTTGTATTCTTTAAATTTTTTTATTGTTGAACGCCGTAATAAATATTTGCTAGCTCAGTGAAAATTTTATTTTATTTAATTTGAAACCCGACTCTTTATCTTGGGTAGGATTAAAAAAAACTCAATTTGAATACTCTATAAAACATACAATTATAATTAAGAAATTATTTGATACAAAAACTCTACATAAATCTATTAATTCTCTCCAATTATTTATTACATGCAGTAATTTACCAAACATAATAGAAATACCTTGATAAATGCTATTATTCGTCCTTGATTTAATTTTACTCATACACAAATAAATAGTTTTTAATGCACATACCTCGTATAACTGTCTTCTACGTTGAAAATGATGTCAATGCTGTTGGTTCCGTGCTAGTTTAGATGAATTCCAGAACACCTGCTTTTCAAAATGTACGCTCTGCTAAATATCCAACAACGATTAAATGAATCTTATAAATCTTACTAGAATCTGGATTGTTTTTGATGAATCAAACTTCTTGGTAAGTACTTCGATACTATTTCATTATTTTAGTGATAATATTTTCGTTAAATAATTTGGTTAAACTCAAATTTTGATTAACAATGAGGTTATGGTACCAATTAATTGCCAATTAACGTAGTCAGCGCAAATCAGAGAGCAATAAGAGAACGAAAAATGAAATGCACGGCCTTTTTATACCTTTTCCCTAATTGTGACATTAATGACATAAAATTGAAAATCAATTGTTTCGATTTGCAAAATTTAAGCTAAATTTCCATAAAATAATAAAATGTTTTTATATATTTGACTGTTTCTTTGATAATATAAAGAAAATCTGTATTCTTACATTCATGAAAAAGCTATTTAAATTATTTTCCTTATAAAATTAATGTTTGAAATGTGCTAATTTTGGGCATGTCAATCTCCTTGAATATATATAAATTTGAGCAAATAACATATAATGAATAAAAATCTATGCATAAATCTCATAAGATAGTCCTATTATAACTTTTAAATACTAATTTGACTTAAAAAAAATGAAAATTAAGCTTTTATTTTAAACTATTATATGAACTAGATATTAACTTAAATTACTAAATTACATACATTTTCTCTAACTAAAATGTCTCACATAAACTTTTATCCACTGTTCTTGAAATAGTCTTTTAAGTATTCACTATCTGAGTTTTAATAATGAAATATGGTTACTCTGTCTTTCACTGTAACCTTTATAGTTTATACACTGATTTCACCTTTGTCTAAAAGCATTTAATTATTTAATTTTTTAATTTAATATTTTTAGGTATTTCTCAGGTTATGTGGTTTTGCCTGAATACATATCTGTTCTCAAAGACTACAAAATGTTTACAGGTCACAATGTTAGTACCTCCACCTTATAACTAATATTTAAACATTTAACTACCTAAATTACACAATTGTTTATTAAAAGTATGAATTAAATTAATAGTTCTAATTATATTCTTTTTGTTTTAGATTCTTTAACTTCCAGAGAAAGCTATATGAATTGGGACTTGCTTGATTGTTATGAAATAATACTACAGGATCCTATCCAAGATAAAGTTGTCAAATACATTCTTCATCTATTTGAATGTTTCACATTTAAGATTATTATTCCGAATAATTTAAATGAAATAAAGAAAAGTAGCTGATATATTAATAAAAATTATCCTGATATCCTTTTATATTTGCATACTGAGGTAAGTTTTATATTTTATTTATACTGTAGCTTAGCTATTCATCTCAATACCTTTATTTATTAATTTAAGGATATCTATTCTGTAATTCTTTGATTGTTTATCCTTGGTCAGTTACATAGAATAGCATCCAGATACTTACAGTTGGCTGACTCATGGGAAAATGTAATGTTGTTTCTATGTACATTTGATAACATCTATTTCTGAAGGGGTTAAGTGTACATAAAACTTTTATATGTTTGGCAATCTCAGGGTTCAGAGTAGAATGTTGATTAGGATGATGCAAGCGTACAGAACAGTGGGAGAAATAGCAGCAGCGGTGCTGGCAAGATCTTACCCATTGGATGTGATGCCTAGAGCCAGAAGTTATTAATTGGATGGAGGAGGAAATGGAGTAAAGAGTAAGAAGGTGCTCTAAAAATAGCAATTGGAAGTAGGGGAGAATGAATGAATAGGAAATTCGGTGAAGTGAAAAACTTCTTGAGACAGGTCTTAACTGGGCATAGATATCTTCACAAAATTGGGAAAAGAGAGACTGGAGTGTGTATAAGGTGTGAAGTGGAGGATGATGTGGGACAAGCGTATAAATACCAAAGGAAAAACTCGGGGAGGCGGTATATTGGGAAACTGTGGTGGAGATAATACTGAGACGGGAGGAGAAATGGATGGAGGTGAGTAAGGCAGTGAAGAGTATGGTTAGAAGAAGAGAATGTTTCTGAGTGGCAGAGTAAAAGGAGACTGTGTGAGGAAAAGGATCCGTTCGAATATAAGGTTTTCCTTAAGAACAGCAAATAACTAAACGGTTAAATTAAACTTTCACTATTTATTCGCAAAATACGTCTTAAAATGCAATGACGGCCGTTTGACCAGAATTAGCATCGTCAGATTGACATATTGAAGTTACATTTTGTTTGTTTGTAGCTAGGTACCTGATGTTGATTAGGTAGTATTACATTTAAAAACGTATTTTGCGAAAGTTTAGTAAAAGTTTAATTCAACCGTTTAGTTGTTTACTATTCTTAATAAGATGGACTTTTACATAGTAAGGGTTAGTACAATAAATTTCATGAGGTTTTCCATCTCAGTCCGAAAAAAATATTTATTTGATAATATTCTTGCTCCTTCGTATATAATATGTGGTATAAGAAAACACTTGGCATCTTTATTTAAGCTAAATAGGTTCAGGAAGTTGAAAAACGTCGCTAATATCTCGCAAATTTCTGCTAAAAAGACGTGCATCCTTCCTAAAATATGAGTTCCACATATATATGTTTCTTATTTCTCTATCATCTTGGTGAATCATAATTGCAACAGTTGTTATTTTAATAAAAAATAAATAATTATCAACATCTATACACCGAAACGATATGGTTAATATTATAACCAGCACAATAACCACAGTCGGTTATGATTATAACCAAAGTTGTTAATACAGAATACGTACAGTGATTATAACTAGCTGTCAATCTATAACCTTTGGTTATTTTTAACAAAATAGTTATAGAATTAACCTTTCAGTTTGTATACTACACTATATTATATACTATTGATTTTATAATTTATATAATGTTTACCACCAGTGATGTTTAGTGTCAATAAAAAATAACAGCGTTCTATAAAGTGCCTTTAAGTGCATAAATTGGACAGAAACAAAAATATGTAATCGAGAAAATAGTAAAAAATTACTTTTTTAAGTATTTTAAATATATTCTTACGATTTTTGTCTATTTTATCATTACTATTCTTGACCTAGTTATTTTAAAAATACACATATTTCCAAAAGTTTGGAATAATAGAATATTTCACATTTTTATTAATTTTTATAAATACTTTTTTTGATATAAGTAAACATAATTTTGCTACAACTCTAACCAACGTCCCGGAATAGACGCACAGCACCAATGATTCTTCTCTCCAAAACCAGGAGAGGCGTCCGTGTACCCCTCATAATACCACTCCAAACCATAATACTCCCACCTTCAAATGGAACGCGTGGTTGGGCTGTTTCTAATCGGGCTTGTCGTCCTGGGGCTTTCTTCGCGAATCAGAAACCAAGCCAATTCTTGATTCATCAGAGAACATCACGTAATTCCAGTTAGGACCATGGTTTGGGAACACGTAGAGGTCTTCTGCGATACAAATTTATCGTGTAATTATTTGTCTTGAAATATTCAGTCCTTCAAGTCTAGCAATTTCTCTGGATATGCCACTTGTAGATTCCTGTCGATTTCTTCGAGCTACCAATGTTATCTGCCGGTCTTGTGCTGCTGTTGTATATCGACTTCTGCCACTTCTGGGACGATCCTTCACATTTTTTTTTAATTTTTGATACAGCACCCTGAATAACACCAACAATATTCGCGATATCACTTTGGCTAAAGCCCTGTTTTAACAAAGCAATTACTCTAGACCTATTAAAATAAGATATCATGTCCCCGAGATTTTTAAACAGCTCAAATGAAAATTAAACAAGAATTGGGATAATGTGAAAGCACTCAAATCAATTACATGACCAAATTAATACAAAAACTAATCAAATTTAGTATTATTTTGATTTAAAAACGCTGTAAAAAAAATATCAACAAGAGTTTTTAAAAAACCATTGGCGTAGATATATTATTTCTAAATATTCCAAACTTTTGGACATATGTGTATGTTTAGTGATTTTATATTTTAATCAATTATTTTGGCTACCATATAACATATTAAATTATATGATGAAGAATTTTCCCTAGAGAGTCTAAGTCGGTCCTGGAAATATCAACAACTAGGATTTTACCATAAGTTCCTTTACTTCCACCAAAGTTTTAATCCGCAACAGCCACAAGATTGTGACAATGTCATGAATATGTTGATATCCCGCTTAGGTTTGCGTGTACAGCAATCTCGTTGAAGAATATTGTAGTTTAAATATATCACGTAACCGCAAATTACTTTATTAATAAACATTTACATTTAGTATAAGTTAAGATTTAAATCAGGTATACAGTGACAAAGAATTATTTAAAGGCTATAACATTGTAATATTTGATTTATGTAACTGAAATGGGGGGTATTAAATTCCCTAGTTAGTATTCAAGTTGTTTGGAAGATTTTGTTAACTTACGTAAAGAAAAGTATTTATTGTTAAGTATTTTTTCCTTTCTTACTAAAAGAGACGGGATAATTATCCGAGCCTGAAACAACTCTCCAGAAAATATCGACAAAAGTTTCACAAAGCAACTCCAAGTTAAAGTGTTAAAATTTGTCATATTGTGGTAGCATTTAGAAACATAAATCATGGACGCGTTCTTCTTGGTAAAATTTTGCGGCATCTAAAAATATTTCATATATGAAAGTGAAATATCTATATGTACTTTGTACAAATAAATAGTTTAAATGAAATTGATTGTATTAACCTTTACTTTGCGGAAGTCCATCTTACTAAAAACATTAAAAATAGAACTTTTTAAACAATACTTTCACTATTTATTTCATTCCATTATTTATTTAGTTCTACTTTTAATGTTCTTAGTTAAATAGTTTAAAGTTATTAGCTATTTTAAAGGAGCTATTATATCTACACCTGTTAAATGAATGGTAAATTATTATTCAATATTGTTTTATCAAAGTAAATAAGCATCTATTGTCTTGTACTTTTTTATTATATTGTGTAAATATTAATCAGTTTTTTTTTAAGAAATGTAATTTAAATAAATGAAAATCAAGTTATATCCCAAACGACTTTTTATTAAATTCTACGTCTATAATTTTCAATTTACTTTAATTAATGTATTATGATCATAAGATTTACCCACATTTATAAACGACACCCAAATGCAGCCAATTCAGCCTATTTTACTACTCTGTTTTTATTGTATTATACGGTACGCGACAACTCGACGACGCAAAGTGAGCGACGGTTAACTCGGCGACGCAAAGTGAGCGACGATTAACTCGGCGATGCCAAGTCGGCGATGGTCAACTCGACGATGGTAAAATCGGCGACAACCAACTCGACGAAAATAAATAAAATAATATTTTATGAATTATAATACAATATAATCTATTGAAAAAACTAGTTCATATTGTAATTGTGTGATATCCCTCTGAGATATTCGATCAAATTTTGCCTGTTATAATTGGCCACTTTATTTAAAATTCTCTCGTCGGCTTCCTCATAACGTCTCCTTTTTGATGCGCGATCGCGCCAGGCAATTACTCGTTCATAGTCCGTATCGTACGAAGACTGAACATTTTTTAAATTTTCTATGAATGTCCATAACGAAGGATGAGCAATGCCAGAACCAAAAGTCAGTTGCAACTTGCGATGACATGCTTCTGCAGAATTATTTGTTCTATCTCGTCCATTCAATGTTCGAAAATAAACGGACCAAACTGCTGATGGAACCGTTGCTGGCGCTCTGATTCTATTATTCCTAAGTCGACCGATATAATTTCTAGTAAACCATTCCAAAATTATTTGTAATACTTCTGGCAACTCATTTTCCAATTCGGTAATGGCATCAATCATATTTCTTTCTGGAACAAATGCCAATGATGTTACCATTTTTGCTTGTAGTGCAAATTTGGAGTCAGTATTGTACATTCCTAGGAGATTGAAAGAAGATAAATGCTTTCGAAGATGTTTTACATCCTCTAATTTTGGCAACAGGGAAAACTTGTCTAACACCTGATGAATTGCCAATTCAAAGTCGACACTGAAGCTTTCCGCATTTAATTGCGATCATAGAGCTTTTACCATGTTAAACAATTTGAGATATGTTTCTTCCCTTTTATTGGGCAGCAAGCAATATAGTACAGGAAAAACTGGACCCTTCTCTTCATGCGTATCTTTTCTTGCCAGAATAACAAATATTTGAGCAAAAAGTGGAGGACACAATAAGAATGTGCCGTCAACAAATAACTCTTTCATACTTGCACTCCATGTTGCATGGTATTCTCTACCAAATATTATAATTCGATGTGGATCCACCTGATCTCTTCCGGATTCTGCCAGCAAAAAATTCTCAAATTGAGTAGGGCTGTAGTAATACTGCGAGTACACTTCTGGGATGATAATTTCACTAAGAGTTTCTGGATTGGCGGGTGCTTTGGAAATGGTTACTCTGACCATTTCAATGTTTCTTCTTATAACAATAGAACTTGGAAGCATTCCTTTAATCGCAACTGGGACATTCTCCAAAACTCGTCTTCTGATTTGGGCAGAATTCTCCATTGTTGTCGCGGCCAGGTGCTTTACAGTGATATTCATTTTTTGCAGAAGAACATTTGCTGCATTTCCTACCGTACTACATGTGCGTTCATTTGGGATACATTGGAAAGAAGCATTCATAATATTGGTCTATATTCTTCCTTTGCATCCTTCGTGCTTGTTTTCACAGCGCCAGAAATAAATGGTGTTGTTCTTGTTTGTTTTATCCTTCTCTCAGCCTATGAGCAAATATCTCTCATCTTAACAATATTTAACACTATAAAAATAATTTCACTTGAGTAATCAAATAAAAATAAAAATCCAAGAGTATAACTTGCTCAATAATAATTGATGTCATAGGAATCTAAAAACCAAGAGAATTTTATCTTTAAGATGATTTTGTAACCCTTTTTCAAGGGCGCCAATTTGTAACCCTACTCAGGGGCGCTAATTTATAACCCTTTTTAGTCCCAAAAAGGCAGGGAGCCAATTTGTAACTAAAAAAACTCTCCAAAAGAGATCCCGGCTAAGAGACCCTCTCCAGGAGGGTCCTCCTAGACCCTGTCTAGGAGGGCGGCTTCAGCTTCTTCGTGGAGAGATGAAAGTTTCTTTAATGGTTGTGGCTGCTTGGGATGTAATAGTTTTCTTAACAGCTCAGAAGTGGTTTGAAGGACTGTCTTCACATAGGTACCTTCCAAAAGCGGTAACTGGGCTCTAAATTAGCGATAACTTGACAATAACTTGACTCCAACTTAGCGATAACTTGACTCCAACTTAGCGATAACTTGACTCCAACTTAGCGGTAACTTGACTTTAACTTAGCGGGTTGTATCTTTCAACGACCAAAAAGGAAATTCACAAGATGAGGTACTTGAACGTTTTTCCGACTCTTCAAGTCAAGCGTATTGGTTTAAAAGGATATAAAATTGTCGTATTGGCCTATATATAGTCTTGCTCAAAACGGAAATCGTGTTGGTGTCATTTGTCATAAAAGATGCGTTCTTTACTCAATTGCAAGCGAGAGACGCGTTCTTTGAGTGGCCTCGTTCAAACAGATAAATAGTTAGCGCCTATAAGGGGTGTCTCGTGTACAGTAGCATTAACAGTGATTCGGGGTCGGTTTTAACGGTAATAATAGCGGGATCGTTTACGGTCGGTAATAGTGCAAGGTGACATGACGATAGACATGTTACAATTTAAATAAGAAAATATGATATCAAACTCACAACAAATGTTATATATAGGTCATTGAATGAATATAAGATAAAAAGTAATCCTTGCTAAAAATTTAACCTAATACATGTATAAAGTGTAGAAACAAGTAATTCTCATTATAAAAAGATAACATAAAATTTAACAAAATTACCGTGAAAATGTTATAAGAATTTAAATAGAGAAAAAGTAACTCTAAGTTATAATTTAATAATACAACTAGTTAGATAAGTAATAAGTAGTTTATGATATTTATTTATTTATTCATCCAAATCTAAAATAGTGTAAGATAGTTATACAGTGTGGAAACCACTTATGGAATAAAATTATTTGTGGGGTTCGTTTAGAAAATTATAAAAAAAGCTGGCACCCGTCAACTTTGAAATTAAATTGTGAGTTTTTTAAACATAATTTAAATCTACAGGGTGATACACACAAGTCGGACATCGTCCATGATCTATATTTTTAATGAATCACCCTGTGTATTTTTATGATTTTAAAAGTGGTTTCCACACTGTATAAGTTTTAAAGAAAATAAATTAAGGTGCAGTAAAAATAGTAATAGAGTAGGCTATAGGAAGATATTTAAGATAGGTTTTAAAGGTAGTAGAAAATAAGAAATACTAGTTAAATATCAAAATTAAACAATTGGAACAGACAATAAATATAACAATCTTTGTAAATAATTAAGTATAAGTATGTAATTTTCTTTATAAAATGCAAAAGTGTAAAAGTGTTCTATTAAAAGAAAGATGTTAGGTTTTAGAGATTTTCAAGAACTAAAAACATAAATTGTGATACAAATACAAAAAAGTGTGTTAAGTGAACAAGAGAGAAAGAAAGTGACTATTTAAACCATCGACACACGAAAGCTTAACTACTAAAACGTATCAATGATCCAAAACAACTAAAAAAGTTAACATTGTTACATGAATTATTTATGTGATCGATGAAAAATTAAACTTCCATTTAGAGTAATTCAGAAAAATCAACATAAGGCTTCCAAGATTCAAAGAACAATACCCAAATTAACTTACATAAATTGTAAGTTCTAGTAAACTTTCACAAAAAGAACATACGTTATTCTAAACTTTCTAGATGCACCGAGTTTACCAGTTCTTACATGACAAATCGTCCCATAAAGATTTTAACGATAACGTAATGTTATCACGTAAATTATTTAAATTTGACTAATGCATAAGACATTTTTAAATTTTTGAACGAGGTAGAAAACAGTGTTAGTTGGATATTTTAATCAGAAATATTGATTTTGTAAAATGTGTTATTAAAATCTTTAACATGAACAAAATCATGAATTACAAATAACTCATTGGAAAATCTTATAATGCTATTGAATTTATAAACTATGTAGCTCTAGTGTCAAATCAGCTCTAGTTATTCAAATCACGACATAACGAACTAAAATAATACGATAACCAATTTAAACGTAGTTCAATTCAAAAGCCGTAGGTAACAAATGTACAGTTGATTGACTTTAAATACTCTAAGTTGACGTGATGTTTAGCAATATTATATAAATATGAAATGCAAGATTTGTAGAACTGTCTCCTATTTGGTTTCATGAAAATCTGTAAACAAAATAGAATCTTCCAGTTAAATAATTTATTAAATATGAAAAGGTTGATTTGATTAGAAACGTCTAATAATAAAAAACCATCTTTGAGTTTGATTAAGAATTTAGTAAGTCGTTTATTCGATTTTAGCATAACAAATTAAGTCAAATGTATTGTGCCAATGTATTAAGACTGGTGGAGAAATTTTTAATGCTAAATCTGGACAACTCTGCGTGGCATTTTTTATATAAACATTTCTGGAGCACGTTTTCTGTCTTCTTCGTTCCCCTCATTGCCGGTATGCCCAAAGTAAGGTTATTGTGTTATTTTCTCTTAGACGTATTAGATCCTGAAGGCATTTCTAAATTAACTTGTATATCCGATTTTATTCCAGTGACTTTAGCGCCCGCCTGGCTATCGGAAATGATTTTTATAGTTTTTTTCCTGCAGTTTCGCCCAGGCATCTCTTGCAGACACATCTCTATTTCAAAAACCTCTTCTTAGAAAATTGTGGATAGGTTACCCAAGAGTAGATATACTAAGAGAGTACGACTATAGATATAGGGAAATCAATGTGTTAGAGAGAGACATATAGGGAAATCAATGTGTTTGAGCGAGACAACCGATGTGTATTGTGGGTTGCCTGGAATATAGGATGAGAGAGAAAGTGTCGCCATCTCCCTGCCGTTAGCCACTGTAATGTAGATTGGAGTGCATCCCCTATCAACCGCTAGGTGCTGACCGCCATTTTTAGTCCATTTTTGGTCCCCGGGGTGGTGAACGAGACATATCCTGGCCTCCAGCGTGACGTCATTCCAACGGTTGGATGAGAGTGTCGCCATCTCCCTGCCGTTAGCCACATGTAGATCGGAGTGCATCCCCTATCAACCGCTAGGTGCTAGGTGTCAAAAAGGCATGCCAGCGTGACGTCACGCGGCATGCGTCATTCGGCATGCGTCATTCGGTTCTAGGCATGTCAGCGTGACGTCATTCGGCATGCGTCATTCGGTTCTCGGCATGCAGCGTCACAACGGTTCGGGCCTATCAGCGCGATCACCATTCAATCCTTATGGACCACCAACGACAACGACTCACAAGTCAAAAAAGGCATTACCAGCGAGAGAGCCGAAGTAGCGAAGCTACTGAATCTGCCCTTTGCGCATAATTTTCAATAGTGGATATATGAAAAAGACGCGTTTAGGTATACTGCACACCAAAAACATTGGGGCACTAGCAAATTATCGATAAAAAATGTTAAAATGATTTGCAATTGTTTTTCAATAAACTTGTTTTTTCGAGCGGAAAAGATGTTATCTACAACATAGGATGTACATCAACCGCAACCAGAATGTGTATACAGAGTATAACAAAAAAGTCGCAAGAATGGAATGCAGAGCCTTTATGGAGGGGGACGCTTATATATGGTAATATTAACAAAGTTGAGGATTAGTCTTTTTGGTAAATTAAATAAATACGTTTATGAATAAAAAAGTAGGGTTATGAATCAAAATCGTTACTTGTTGGATAAGAAGAAAGAAAAGACTAATCCCCATATCAACTGGATACCTAAAGAGGTAGCTTATGTCTTTAGACAAATACCACGTATCCATTGAGACGTATTCAACCGACACCATGCCCAACAAAACAGAAGAAGACATGAAAAATGAAGTCAATAATGTTTTCACAATGACATGCATAATATTAGTATCTATTTTTGTTTTAATTTTGAAAATTATCTTAAAAATTGTAAGACGGAAATTTCAATCTTCATGTAATATAAAAGTTGATGAATAAACAAACTGTTTTATTTTTAAGCGAGAATGATAAGGTAAAAAATACACATTTGCGGTTATAAGGTTTATTTATTTGTCATTATAATGGTAATATAACATTCGAAAACCACTGACTTAGATGTTGTACGTTTCGTTCGGTACACATATATGGTCCAGATAGGGCGTGGCAAGGGTTCGGATCTTGGGTAAAGTTTCCAGTTTCACAAGAGGTGCTATCAAATTTGGTAACATCAATAATGTGTGGAAAAACACTGAAAACGTGGCATTTCTTGAGAAGAAATTCTGCTTTTTGTTGTCCTCGAACGTAAATGTAGTCTGCGGCATACAATAGCTTGCTTTCCAATATTTCATTTACTTTACAATATTCCACATCTCCTGAAGAGTATCTAATTCCATGCACATTATTTTCCAAATAAGATGCAGTCTTTTATCAGCGCTACTTAATGTGGAATACGGTTGTGGAGGTAAAAATATGTAATGTGAACGTTTAAAACCAATTTCTATGGTGAGTTCTTTGACAATGAATTGTTCGTCTACGACAAAGCCTTGAATGTCTACAAAGCTACTCTCATGTTGACTACAGCTCGAACACTAACTCTAATCAACGTCTAGTTTAAACTTTTAACAATTTCTGTGAGGGGAAAGTATTCCATCACGCAGTCGTGAATGATGATGCAATAGACTTTGGTATTTTCAGGAAAACCTATGTTTGCTTCAATATCAAGTTTCACATCGACTGTGGACGCCTTCATGCTTTCCTCCTGTTTAGAACAATCGATAATGAATAATGCTCGTTTCTTGAAAGAAGAATAATCCAGCAGAGGGTGCTTCTGTGTGGAATTGGTGTATTTGGAATAGAATTCGGTATAGTTAAAATATGCTTCATTATAATCGGTTTTACCAAAATCCAATTTCATTCTTTCATTAGGCCAATAATCACCATTAAGTGACAGTCTCACACTTTGTACGTCGGCATTGTCAAATAAAGTGGGATCAGCTGTAGTCGAGTTTCGTTTATCTGTTTGAAAGAAAACAATAACAAAACGAGGTCTTTCAACTGAAGTACTAGTTTTAACAGCCCAAACTTCATGTCTTGTACCTTTAGTAATTGAGGGTAATTCGTGTAACTCCCACTTCCTAAATGGAATAACTATAGGACGATCTTTTGAATAGATTGCATGAGATTTATCTTGATATCGTCATTTGGAAAGATATGCTTAATTTTTAGTTCAATACTTGTAATGTTAATTTTAGCAGTTGTACTAGAAGGCGTACCAGACTTTTCCGTAATGTATATGCAATCATTATCATTTCGTGCTCGAACTAGTCGTATTGTTTGTCGGCCACATGTAATCATGGGATAATCGTTGAAAATGTTAAAAATATGTTTGAGAGGTATAAGAAGATTGAAGGACTTGTCACCAACATTCATAATAGGATCTTTCGGGTAATTCCAACCGGCTATAGCCATATGAATGGAATCTTCTTGACTATAACAAGTCATAGCACGTACGGCACTCACGATTCCGGGATCCCGAACTGTTTCCATTTCCCTGGCACTTTGACTGTACGTACATGAATCGAATAGAAAAGCTCCAAAATTATTTGCTAATTTTACGTCACCAGTTCCGTTTGTTTCAAGCGACCCCTCAATACACAACAAAGTTTCACTCATTGCAAAAAACGAATCGACTTGATTAATGCTAAACTCCACAATGTCACTGCAATTGAATGATTTTATAAATGGAGCATAGGTTCGGTATTCAGCTTTTCGAATTGATTCGTCGAACAGCGGCTTACGGTAGATATCAAACATCGAAGGCAACATGTTATCATCTTGACGTTTATTTCCATACATGGTTGTCATTTCAATTTAAAACCCAACGATTGCAGAACTAATTTGTTTGCGAACGTAAGTTGTTTCAGCTTTGAGGACTGCTTAGCTAATGATGTTTGAACCTTTGCAGACTGATTCTTATGATTGATTATGAGTCCCATCTACGAGCTCTAAGCTCCAATATCAACGTACTCGATTCGCCTCTAAAGTTTACAGGTCGACCGTCTTGATCTAAGGCAACGACAGTAATGTTGGTTATTTCACGTTGTGGTATAACAGGTAAGTAGATTAAATTATGAGGAATTTCGTCAATGGAATATCCCGGATCTACTTGTATGACGAATTCGTAGATAGTATGAGCAGGTCTGTTTGCATCGAAGGCTCCAGTGGTAATGTTACAATCGAAGCGAATACTGGATACTTTAATGATTTTTACGGGAAGATCTGAAGAGTGTAATTTGTTTGCAACTAGTATTTTCGGTGAAAATCCCAATATTTTCCCAAGACTATCGGTTTGCGTAAAGGATATTTTGTATTTACTGAAAATTTCACATTTCAACGTATTATGATTGGGTTTTAGTGAAAATATACTCTCCGGTCTAGTTGAATTGCTTGCACCCAATTTTTCAATGATAAACGCTTCAAGATCTGCAATTTCATAACATCCTGTGGGAAAATCAAAACTTTGAAGCTTCTCATTAGCATCGTAGTAGTAAAACGAACAATTTTCAATATTTGGTATACTGTGATACGTATGAAAAGATCGCAGAGCTATGTCATAAGTATTATTTGGATCGAGCACAATAGGAGTAGGAGGTTGAAAGGTAAACACGTGATTGGTGCTGTTAACTCTCAGCAACTGTGACATGATGACTAATGAAATTCGAGACAAGTTAGAATTTTAATATCATTTTTTATTTGATTTGTTTACAAAGAAAACAATTAGCTTGAGAGGTAGGAGGTCCATCCCAATGCGTGGTCCATTCGGGTCGGTTGTAATGAACGAAACATGGTAGACGTGTTTGCAACTCAAAATTTCCTTTATATTTTTCGGGAAGTTTATGCCATATATCGAGCAATTCCGTAGGTCTTACACATTTTATCAGATGTTCAATGGGAAATTGTTTTAGTTCTTCGCTAGTGAAACTACTCAATGCTTTACCATGGTGGATATGTTGTAGTAATAGTTCCATTATTGTTGTAGAAATTTTAAACACAAATGACCACAATTGATTTGATCGTAGTTTTGATATTGAGTATTGTTATAAAAAATTTGTGTACCGTCGAGATATTTAACAAGTTCTTTCGGTGGTTTCAAGTTACCAAATGAATCAAAATACTCTACATTTTTGTTTATCTTTCGATAAGCTACCCAATGACTTCCGCTATTCTTAGAGGTATCCAAATTAACTATAGCACTCCTCGAAAATGGGGTATTTTAAGCAATTTAGCGTAATGGCTTATGTCAAAGTCGGATAGTGCGTGATTGGGTAGCTTTATTAGTTTTTTTGATGTTTTTTCAAATACAATCCGAAACCGCCTTTTGGATACTTTTTCAGATATAAACCAGATCCTACACGTTCCATAGCCTTATTATGGCGTATGTCTTCTTCCAATTTCTTTTGTGCATGCTTGGCATCAATGACGGTTTTTGCAATCCCAGCAGCACCTCCTGACAGAGCTCCAAGTGCTGAAAGACCAGCAAACAAAGGAATGAGTGGTAGGAAACCTCCGGATTTCGGTATAGGTAATACTCGAGGAACGTCAACTGCATTTTTACCACCAAATTCTCTAATAAGCGCTTTGGCTGCTCGTAAGGCAAATGTTGCGGTGTCTTTTAAAGATGTTCCTGTTTTCATGGACTTTCCCACCTTCAAAACTACATCTCGATGAAAAGAATGACGACGACGACGACGACTACATCCCATTCCTAGCTTTCTTTTTACCTTCATACCACCTGTCACAATAAATGCAGCAGCTTTTTCTCCAAAAGATGCGTCTTTTGATTTGACACGTTCCCACGCCTTGTCTTCAAGTATCTGATCTGCTTTGTGTCGTTCTTCGAGAGACTTATTTTGCCAATAAGCAATGTCGTGCTCTTTACATGCAGAGTCTAAAGGGTTAATGCCTGAATCACCGCGTGCAATTCGTTTTATTAGTTTGGTTCCGGCTGCAAAATAACACTTTTAGTAAATTACATATCAGATTAAAATAATAACTTACGTCCACAGTACTGATAGTTGGGTAAGTGAAGTTCAATAGGTAGTTTATTGATGAGAGAATTTAAAAGACCTTCTCCTTCAAACACCAACATTAAGAATGATATGCATAAGTAGCATCACATCTGTATTTATAGAGTAACATCAAGAAAAAGCGATACACATGATGAAGATCGTTCAACAAAAACAGACGATACCCATCGAAAATTTAGATTTTACTTCAACAGCATCGATTGGCAAACATGGTAAATTGTTGCCAAATTCCTTTCGTGCTATTATATGTGGACCCAGTGGGTGTGGAAAACGAATGCCATGCTAGCACTTCTATTCAATTCAAATGGTGCGAAATTCAAAAACGTTTATGTTTATTCAAAATCTTTATTCCAACCGAAGTATCAATTGCTGCAAGAAGTATTGGCACAAGTCAAGGGCGTTGGTTATTTTCCATTTAAAGACAACGAGGAAATAATTAGTCCAGATAAAGCTCAACCGAATTCGATCTTTTTGTTCGATGACGTAGCTTGTGATGGGCAGCAGAAAATTCGAGAGTATTACTCTATGTGTAGACATAAGGACATCGATGCTGCATATCTTTGTCAAACATACTCAAAAATACCGAAACAACTTATACGCGACAATTGTAATGTAATTATGTTATTCAAACAAGATGAGGTGAACTTGAAACATATCTTTGATGAACACGTATCTCCAGACATGACATTTGACGTATTTAAAAATATGTGTTCAAAGTGCTGGTCTAATGATCGCTATGGTACTTTGGTAATTATGAAGGATTTCCACTTAACGATGGTAGATATCGCAAAGGATTCGATAAATATATAACATTGTAAGCTATGTCTTTAGTCTACTACAATATGGTTGATGATAAGGGTCTTGCTGTCGCATTACGTAAGAAAAAAGTGTCTGAACTTGCTAGATCGATTCGCAAAAATATTTGGCGTTGAAATTGGGTAAATCAGAGCAAGATGAGTCTCTTAATAAACTATTCAAACCAATATCTACACCACTTAGGGCGATCGTAGAATCTTCAAAGACATTACAAAACCATTACGAATTTAAGTCCAAAAGTGGAGAAAGAAGAAAAGCATGAAGAATCTGAAGATGATCCACCTTTTCTCGAAACGGAACCAATAGCTGAAACCGATGAAGCAGGTAATGTTCCAATGCCAGATTCTCCAGAAATAACACGTCCTGACGTTACACAAGAATCTATCGATTTGTATTTAGAACAATACCCCGAAATTAGTCGATCGTTTATTGAAGATTTTTTTCAAGACAATGCAAGAATCGATAAAATTTATGGTCCTATCTACAATGAAGATCTCGGTTGGGGTTTAGGTGAGCGAAGAATTGGGTTTGATACAAAAACTGGTAATATCAAAATACTACAAGAACGAGACAAACAAGGTGGATACTTGACTGGAACACCAGGCTTATACCAACTTTTATTCTATACCGACCCCGAAGGGTCTACCCCACAGGATTTGGAGGCATATAAAACACTTTTAGAGCATACTAAAGTTCACCGAAATACGCTAAACCATCTTAAGAGTTCATCCACTTTCAAATATCGTGAAATCATCAGACCCATGTTTAGAACGGAATCGTATCCGAAACGACGTCCCTCTACTCGAACACAACAGCTCCTAATAGATCGCCTAAAACAAATTAAATCTCCAAATAGTGGTGGAAACGTTTCTCGCTTTTTGACATACAATGAAAAACCTATGGAATATATTTATTGGGATGATCCCAATGAATTGGTGGATCGTTTGAAGTTGTTGATTGCTTCAAAAGAAGCAGGTAATACGTCGCACGACAACGAAATAGTCGCAATTGTTAATGAGCTCAAGGAAGCTAATATAATAGAATAACAAGAGGAGAATCTTGTCCATTTCAATTATGTCTATTGATAAATTCGGACATAGATATAAAAAATACCCTATTCGCGTTTACCAACAAAAATCACGTTTCCTCATACACCTGAAGGAAATATCGATATTAAAAATGTGAAAATTTGTAATGTTGGCGACCCGTCGAAGTATAGTGATGCTGCAACAAAAAAAATATGTCGATTTGCAAGTGAATGAGTTGCGTACTACTATTAACTCACCAGAAATTCACGCATATGGTGAGGTGTTACAGGAGTATAACAAAAATATAAAGAATTTAGCAGTAGGATTGAACGAAATAAAAACATAAAAATTCCTCAAATGCAGATGCATATTGCCGAATTACAAAATAAAACTAAAGAAATTGATGTATTTATTTCACGAAATCCCCCATAGCAGGTAAAGATATGGCTACGAAGAAATACGTTGATGATGCAATCAGCACATCAAAAAATTTTATTCGAAAGGAATTCCAAAAAAGTAGACAATAAAATATTTGGTGATATTACAAATAATAAAAGCATGATTGAAGGAAGTATACACGATTTACAAAAAGATGTTGCTGAAAACACTAAAACCATATCTGACTTGCGAAATAAGATTACGGGTGTTGTCAAAATTATTTAACTAGTCGCAACACATAAAATCATCATCATATAGCATTATGACGTCTAAAGAGAAAATTCAACTTGTAGACGAGCTCCACAAACCTATACGGAGAATGTATCCACGAAGACGTACTATAATCAAGGGTTTAGATGATTTATGGCAAATGGATTTGGCTGAAATGCGTCCTTACGCACATCAAAATAAAGGATTTAAATTGATACTTGTCGTTATAGATTGTTTTTCAAAATTTGTTTGGACACGTCCCCTAAAGACAAAGACCGGTGAGGAAATTACTCAATCATTTTCTGATATACTCACTCGACAACGAGTTCCGAAAAATCTACAGTCCGATCAGGGAACGGAATTTTACAACAACAAGTTTCAAAATTTAATGAAGAAACATGGTATAAATCATTATAGCGTGTTTAGTACGATGAAGGCTTCCATGGCTGAGCGTGTTATACGAACGTTGAAATCAAAATTGTACAAGATGTTTAGTTTAAATGGTTCCTACAAGTGGTTAGACATTTTACCTGCCATTACTCAAGAATACAAGAATACAAAGCATTCAACAACTGGATATAAACCATCTCAAGTCAACAAATCAAACGAAAAATACATTTTGAATAAAACCTATAGTCATTTAAAGATAGCTGGTCCACGAAAATTCAAAGTTGGCGACATTGTTCGCATATCCAAGGCTAAACATGTATTTGAAAAAGGTTATACACCTAATTGGACTACAGAACTATTTAAAATCGTTAAAGTTAAAATTACCAATCCTGCTACGTATTTACTTGAAGATATGCAAGGCACACCAATAAGCGGTTGCTTTTATGATGAAGAAATACAAAAACATCGAATCCAGACATTTATTTGGTTGAAAAAATACTTAGGCGAAAAGGTAATAAAATGTACGTGAAATGGTTAGGTCTAGACAAAAAGCATAACAGCTGGATTGATGGTGTAGATGTTTTGTAAACTACTTTTTGCTTCGCTGCGTATGAATACAGTTTAGGGAAAGGGTAATTGTATAAATAACGTACTCAAGCTCAATAAACCTCAATCATCATGAGTTCTCAAGAAAGTTACAGTAGTAGTAGTGAGTCAATGGAATATAGTTGGGAGTTAGATCGAATTTGTGAAAAATATGAAATGGCTGCCAAAGAGGAGATATATTACTTGTTGTCCAGATCATATCTCGTAAGCACATATCAAATTCAGTGTGGTATAAGTCCAGCAAGAAGCTTTAGTTCAGCCGTTATTTTATCACGTTGGAATAAATTTGAGAAAATATCTTTTAGCACATTTGAATGGGCAAAGCTAATTGATATATTCCGATATAATACCTTTATTAACGATCCAGCAATGCCAGAATTGTATGATGAATACAAGCCCCAGGAAATTCGATGTGGAGACTATTGTCAAGTTAGACAATTAATTTACGATGATATGAAATTTTTGGACATTAGCAAGCATGGTATTACATTTGAATTTACTCAAGAAGATGTCTCGCAAATACTTCAAGTTGATCAGTGCCTCCTTTCACATCAGTTGACATATTTAGACTCTTTAAATTTTTGTGATTATTATAGAAATTTAATAGATATCATTATAAATTTTTCTTCAAACAATGATCATACGAATAAATTAGAATTGTTGTTTGCTTTTTTGGATTCTAGTAATAGTATATTGTCAGTTGCTCTAAGGGAATATGTTTACTTTTATAAACATAAAGTTGTAAATGATTTAGAATTTTAATAAAACGATTATAATTAATGTGTCTGTTCTTTATTTAGAAAATACAAAATAGTGATAGGTACAAAATAAAAAAAAAAAACAATATAAAACATAATATAATTAGAAAATAGAAACAATACAGTTAATAATATAAAAAAAAACAATACAGTTAATAATATAAAGAAACAATGTAAAATACAGTTAATAATATAATAAGAGAGAGGATATTTTGTGTATTTAATTAAAAAGCATTATTCTAAAATGCTATAATGTCCCCATGGTAGTGTTTCGAATGATCCCGGTATTAAATATCTTTTATCATCTTCCGGACTTAGAGATATTTTAGATTGTTCAACACTAAAAACTTTATGTGCATATGATCGAATACAACGTTGAGTCACAGATTGTGTTGTAAATTTTCTTAAACATTCAACATAGTCATTAAAAGTAATTTTATTTCTAACAATATTATATTTAACTCCTTTTGATTTTTTTACCACTTTCCCACCCAGAACTTTATAGCTATACATTTTTGATCGGAGCCCCACAAAATGCGTCATTGGAACACCATTTGTCTCATCTTTCATTAAGCCCAAAACTTTTTTATTTGCTAAAGGAATTCCGTAAATATTATTTTCAGGATAATCTGACGTATCAAATTTATTAATGTTTGATTTTATAACTTCTTCGTACGCATTGTTACAGTTTAATTCATAAACAAAGCTATCTGTATCCATATACATTAGTTTACAACGATCTATACCCATTTCTGGTAACATAAAATCATAATGAAAGTCGTACATGCAAATTTTGGAGAGATCTAGAATTACCATACCAATATACAAGGGTTTATTGAAAACTAGTTCAGTCTTTCGTAATTCAATAGCCATAAAGTCTTCATCGAAAATCGTGCGACTATGAAATCTAAAACTTGATATTAAATTTTTAGCTCCATAGCGACCCTCCCATTTGTTTACCAACTTAACAATACGATGTTTTCGAATGTTTTGCATTGTTTTTCCGAAAACCGCATTATTCATTAATTTATATAAATTTTTAAGAAACGGTGTTGTAGCTGCTGTTCTTAATCGTGTATTTAACTCGATGTAGGGCTTTAACCAAGGAGATTGTCTAAATTTTAATACTTTATGAATTTTTTTAACAATTATACCATGCCGAATTGCTTGCTTTAGATTACGATAATGTATGATGTATTCTTTTTTATCATATAGGGTAGTCAATAATTTAGGTAATTTAGATCCGGGAGGTATGCGATGTTCAGCGGCAAACGGAAAATCTTTGTGTAGATCATGAAGCTCTCGGGGTACTCCAAGTCTACTTGTAAAATAAATCCTTTGGCAGCATTATCGGGAATACTTAGTACATCTATATTAGTATCGTCTACCCACTCGAATTCTCCAGAAGGTAGAGGCTCGCACATAGCCCAACCGTATAAATTATTAACATCCAAATACATTAAATATTTATCTGGTTTGCTAGGATCATATTCATGCATGTATTTGTTATTGGCTTCAGAATACCTACCGCTGCACACAGATATACCTCCACGAATCCCTTTTTCTATAAACATTATCATATCTATATCCCATAACAATCCCAATCTACATTGAGTAAATTTTAGCATGCAATCCCACGTGTAACCAGGCATGGTATAATACCAAGCTGGATCTAAACCATAAGTTAATCTACAATTATTTCTAAAATTTTCAAAAACGTCAGTCAAAAGTAAAACATCTGTTTTAAGGTAAATATCTGAATATTCACCTAAATTTTTAATTTCAAATGTATTCCAAACTTTCTGAGCATGCTCATACTTTTCAAGAGTAATATTTTCATCGTTTAATTTATTATAAAATGATTCTATTGGTGGCAAAGATGTTTCTTTTAACCGTTCAAAAGAGTTTATATAATCGTAACAAAATACTCCCTTTTTAGTTAATAATCGAAATTTTTCATCATTTAAATGAGAAAACTCTTTTTTGGAAATTTTAAAATCGTTAGGACTTAAAGCATTTACTAATTCATCCAAAGATGTACCCATAAATCTATATGAATCTATAAATCTAAATTTTATGTTGGTATCAACGTCAGCTAAAGTGAAAGAAATATATTTTTCTTTATTAATGGGAAGGACGGTCAAGCTACCTTTATCTTTTAAGGAAGTAATAATGAAATGTGAATCATAACCGGATAAATTGTGGAAAATTATTGGAACAACAAATTGTTTTTTAAAATTTAAATTGCATTTCTGATGTGCAAATCCCTAAATTCCCCAGTGAAATGATCATGATCTCTGACAATCACATCTTTTTGAGCAAAAGATTTTTCACAAATATGACAAATGGTTTTCTTATGATTTTTTAAAGGTACTATCATAGGAATAATATTTTTTATTTTTGACTCAATTAATTTAGCAACGTCCGACATTTTATTTGCAAACCAATCCATGCAATTTGAACCACGATAGCTATCGAAAAAAGAAAGGTTATTATCATAAGAACATTGTACGTAGTAGGCAGCACTATACGCTTTATGCTTTTGATATTTTAAAGTTTTTATTTTTACATTTTTATCTGTAAAATCTTCTAAAATACATTCAAAATCTGCAGTTATAACAAAAGGAGTAGTTTGTTTATACACAAAATTTCTAAATTCCAAATGGCTATAGTCAGGTAAACTAATTTTATATTTATTCACTTTACTACATAATTTTTCATGTTCAGTTAATTTTTTTTTTACTAGAAAGTAATTTAAACATCTATCACAAATAAATTTTTTACCATTATGTTTGTTTAAGTCTCTTGACAAAAGTCTTGACAGATCTTTAATCCATATATAATGATATTTAATATCTTCTTCTTCTTCTTCTTCTATATAAGGAGGAGCTTCGTAATCATTTAATTTAGGGTAATATTTATTTTGGATTAAAAGCAAATTAACATGAGTTTCTAATTTATTTTTTGTTAATAATGCTGGCACTACTGAGTAAAATGTTTTCTTTTTAACTTCATTTAATTCTAATGCATAAACGTTAATTGAAATATTATTTAATTTTTCAAATTTGGAGATTTGATGTAATGACATCGGAGATTCCAAATCATCTGTTTTGAGTACCGTACTGTACCATGGATACGAAGAAGTTAATTCTTTGTTTGATTTTGCAGGGTACAAAGCACTTACAATAGCCCAATAAAAACAAGCCTGATCATTATTTTTAACATTTATACAAGCCTGTTTCTTTTGAACTTCATCTGGTAACTTAATGTAAGATGATCCGTTGCCAATTTCATACTTATTAATATTTATTTCCAATGAAACAATTTTACTTAAGGCCCACCCTGAATCACGTTCTTGAAATTCCGATAATTTATTTAAAATTCTATCAATTATGTTATTATTAAACCAAAGTTTCATATCTGTTGACACATCGATCGATTCATTTTTAGTGTTAAAATATTTTAAATCTAAAGTCTCATTATCCAAAGAACTTTTAATAAACTCACCGCAAAAAGTGACATTTACTTTAATTATTTGAAACTGTTTTAAAATTTGTTTTATTTTTTTCTGAAAAATTAAAAATGCATCATCTAAAAATTTTCCCAAGTCCTTATGATATAAATTAACTAAAACTGCTGTTTTAATTCGGCTTTTAAAAGCTGATGCAACATTAACCCATTTTACCCTATTTTGAAGTTTTAGTCCCCCACCCATATGTCTGTTTAAAATTAATATTTTAAAATATTTTAAGTGACCCAGATTAGTTTGTATTTTTTTCAAATTACTCATTGATAAATTTTTATTAACTCGAATAGATCTATTAAGACTTTTTATATTTGAATTTAAACGTTTTAACCATAGTTCTTTATCTTTACTTGTAAAAGAGTCAAATGATATTTTTCTTAATTTACGAATACATAGAAGAAGGTTATCGGACTTTTTAATTATATCACTCATATTTAAAATATTCTCTCTCTTACCTTATAATTTTAATGAAAGATTATTGGTTCTGGCACCGTTGAAGAAGATATGCTGATGATACACACCGTAGAAGAAGATGATGTTGTGAAATTCTAAAAAACAATATAATAAAAGTAAATATCACAAAAAAATTATGTTAACGAAACATTTTAGAAAACATTACTTCTCTAACTTACCCTGCTTAAATCTTTTGTATTTCAAAAGTTGATAGTGGGTTTTGCTTCCCAATATCTATCTGTCCTCTATATATGATTGAATACTCTCGATTCTTGTTGAACTCCTCAACGTAGGGTCGGTAATCTTCTGTAACTCTTCTGGGTAGAAAGACTGCTTTATCTTCTAACTCAAGGAGGATCGCTTCCCCAAATTTAGTTTTAACAACTTTAACGAAATATATTTTTAGAGGTGTATCCTTTGGAAGTTCATTTAATTTAACTAATTCTTTTCTTTCTGCAAGAGATAATGCATTTAATTTAGCAAGATCCATCTAAAAAACAAATTAAATTAATAAAATAATTCTTACCTTTCTTTCTGGAGTAGTAGTAGTAGAACTTGGAACTGTCTCAGCACAAACTGCTCTCTCCAGCTTGCTTCTTACCTATTTATATGCAACACAATCTACGTCACAACGTGGATTTTTTTGGTTACTCAATTGCGGTTGATGCACATCCTCTGCTGTAGATAACATCCGCTCCAGAAACAATTATTTTTTGATTGTGGTTTTTCTTATCGGAGTAAATAATTTTAACATTTTTATCGATAATTTGCTAGTGTCCAAAAGGCATTGAGTGCAGTATACCTAAACGCGTCTTTTTCATATATCCACTATTGAAAATTATGCGCAAAGGGCGGATTCAGTAGCTTCGCTACTTCGGCTCTCTCGCTGGTAATGCCTTTTTTGACTTGTGAGTCGTTGTCGTTGGTGGTCCATAAGGATTGAATGGTGATCGCGCTGATAGGCCCGAACCGTTGTGACGCTGCATGCCGAGAACCGAATGACGCATGCCGAATGACGTCACGCTGACATGCCTAGAACCGAATGACGTCACGCTGGCATGCCGCGTAACGTCACGCTGCATGCCGCGTGACGTCACGCTGGCATGCCTTTTTGACACCTAGCGGTGGCGCACTCTACATTACCGTGGCTAACGGCAGGGAGATGGCGACACTCTCATCCAACCGTTGGAATGACGTCACGCTGGAGGCCTTTTTGGATTAAAAATGGCGGTCAGCACCTAGCGGTTGATAGGAGATGCACTCCCCAACGCGATCTACATTACCGTGGCTAACGGCAGGGAGATGGCGACACTTTCTCATCCCCAGGCAACCCACAATACACATCGGTTGTCTCGCTCAAACACATTGATTTCCCTATATGTCTCTCTCTAACACATTGATTTCCCTATATCTATAGTCGTACTCTCTTAGTATATCTACTCCCAAGTTCTAGCTCAGATCCAACTTTGGCTTTCCTCCATGTACCCCAGCTCCAACACCTTTCTCGGCCTTAGAGCCGTCAGTGTACCAACACTGGTCATCCATTATAACATTCGATCAATTCGTCTCCCATTCGTCCCCCCTTCAAGTTGTACTTTAACCTCGACTTTGACGCACGCGATTCAGTTCGACAAGGAGCCGTTTTCGCACTCAAATCAGTTTATGTCACTAGTGGACATTAGAAACGTCACATTTCTTTCCACTTTGTTTGTACACAAATAAGTCGCCGCATTTGAGATACAAAATAGTATGTGCAACTCATGCGCCGTTGTCGATTACCCCCATTTAAGCCAATTACTGCACTCGCTACGATCGTTCAACTTCGCTTTCGTGGGCAATCGAAAACTTCTTGTACTTGTACCGCAATATTGTTACTATTTCCAGTTAATTCAGAATTTATAAACAAAGTTATGAAAGTATTAGTTCATTATTGCCTAGTACTCCTACTCCATTTTGAATAAACTGGGTGTAGTAGAGGTAGGATATAATAATAAGTATTATAAATGAATCAGAATTATTTTCAACATAATAATTTTTTTTTTTTCACTACTAGCCTATAAACCTTATTTGATTGACTTTTGTTGAGGTAATAAAGTTGTTAATTTTTAACCAAGGTAGAAAAAGATAGAGACTACTTGATTAGCACTAAATCTCAATCCATTTAACAAAATGTGAGGTTAATTGACGCAAAGACAAATTAAAAAAAATATTTTTCATTACCTACTCATTTAATAGTCCACCTACTTATTCAAAAATGAAAATCAATTGACTTATCCATGTACAGTTATAATAAAGAATTATTGGATATGTTATTAATTGCCTTGTCACTGTCATGTAATGCCATGTGAAACAGGATTATTAGTTTAAGTTAGTTGAGAGACACCAGCATTAATTGGATATTGATTGGAAGAATGACCATTTACAATTACACAGATTTGACGATTAGTGAGGAAGCTTTCAATATAGACACACAGTTTTGAGGGAAGTTCATAGAAAGGAAGTTTTCTTAAGAGAGCTGCGTGCCAGACTTGGTCTAGAGCTTTGGAAATGTCAAGGCACACGAAGTAGGATTCGCCATGAAGCTCGATGAATTTGTTCCACTAAAGGGTAACAGAGGTTAGATGATCTGCCTTAGAACGACTTCTGCGGAATCCATATTGTCTGTCATGGATGAGCTTGTGTTTATCCGGATGTTTAAGAAGTTGATTATACTTTCCATGACTTTGCTTACAATCGAAAGTAGTGAGATGGGGCGATAGCTGAAGGGAAGATTTTTGACGCTTTTTTAGGGACAGGTTGCACACGGGCAACTTTCGAGCATTTTAGAAAGATTCCTTGGTCATAGGAGAGTTGAAAGAGATGCATGAGAACTGAGACAAACTCGGGAGAACAGTTTTTCGGTCAGGACGATAGCTGGAATGTTATCCAGCCCTGGGGATTTTTGGATGTTTAGATGATCCAAGTATCTTCGAACATCTTTGGCGATGAAAAAGATTTGTGACATATTGGACAAAACATCAGGAATAGCGGGTAAACATCTGTCGATTTTCAGGTGTGGGGTAGTTTAGCGACTTTTTTTGGGCTTTAATTTTCTTAAATCTGGCAGAATCCACTTTATGGTTCATTAACAGAAAGATGTTCTCGCGCGTAAAGTGGCCACAATAACAATGTAGCTCTAAAAATTTAATATATTTTGTAAGGTTAGTTGGTAAGTTTTAAAAAGGGGAAAAGTGTGTATTGGTGTAGTGGTAGTGTAAACTTTGTGTTCGGTAATAATTTTTAACAGTTAATTCTGTAAAATTTCATCTACAACCTTTATATCAAAATATTAAACTGAATTTAAAGATGCAAAAATAAATTAAATACGGAATACGGAAATTTATTGAAAAAAATGTATAGATATTACATTAAAATTCACAAATAAATAACAAACGACTTCTATGCTTTAGAAATTATATATGACTTAATTTAAAAAAAGAGAAACATATTCCAGCCCCAAAGTTCTCGACTCCAATCATCCACAGTTGATCAGAGCTTAACGATGTGGTTATAACATTATTTCACTTTCATTTGACATTCGTTTTTCGACGGATATTTGCTATCACCTTCCACACAACCCAAAGCTTTCAATACTTGCTGCTCGTTGACACAAAATTTCAAGATTATATGGTTTCGGTTTAAAATATACACTATTTAATAACCCCCTTTATTTATTTTACGAGTTATTCGACTCGTTGTGCTATCGATTCCGAGAGAGGTATCATATTTTAAATATTTATGTTAAGAAAACATTTATAACGACTCTTGAAACTTTGAAAAAAGTTTGAAGGGTGTGTCCCCGGATATCGGTAACACCATAAACCGTATCGAAAGAACTGAAGTGTCGTAAAATTTTATTTTTTAGATTGAAACTTACAAGTTTTTAACCTCAGATTCGTTTCTTATAGGTTATATAAAAATATTAAATAATGAATTGTTTAAATCGTTAAATTCAATGGTTTATTAATAAAACAGAATAATATGGACATTAATTTCGTTGAATTAATCAATTAATTGTTTAAGAACAGATTTGTTTTGGATCAGAATTGCGAATAGATGGTGCATGTGAAGCTGATAAATTATACTTTGCTTTACTATTATTTTTTATAATTATTCTCAGAGTAAGACCAATAAATAATGGAACAAAACTTTCACCTTTTTTATGCAATGACACCTGTTTTGATAAAACTAACATCGAAAGCGAACTTTTAAATAAAATTGAAATTTTTGTTCAAACATTTTTTGGTTATTGTTCTTAGTAAGATGGACTTCCACAGAGTAAGGGTTAGTAAAATACTTTTTATTCCCAAGGTGTTATGTTTCTTTATAAACAATTATGGAGCGAAAATAAAACTCTACAATAAGTACTCATTAAAACCAAATTAACAACCACGCATATGTCAACTTCTTCGGAATTAGAGTCAAATTAATAACAATAACCAATAAATTATGTGTCGCACTTGGCGATTGCTGACAAGTTCATTTCAATTACAAATTTCTTAAGCATACTGTATTTAATAAATAACAGTACAAAAAACTAAAACAGTAAACCAAGGGGTAATTCCTGGTAATTTTCTGACTAAATTTTTTTATTGGTAATCTGTACTGCCCTAGAAATCACAAACTATTTAATTTATATTTATTTGGTACTTTCCTTACTTCGTTGAAACTTTCCTTACTTACTGTAAGGAAAGTTTCAACTGTTACTGCTGTAACAGAGTAAAAAGGAAATTCTTTCTCTCCGAAAGTTTTCTGGTAGTTTCGTATGAATATTCGGAAGATAAAAATAGAAGCAGTTAAAATGGTCATTCTGTGGCTGATTTGTGGTTTCTATGGCGCAAAACACCAAAAAAATATTGTTACCGTAAGGTTTATGCCATAGGTAAATCATAAAGCATTGTTAGGTTATTGTTTTGTAATAGAAGTTTTATTTTTAATTGAAAATGAGAAAGCATTTTATTAAGTTGTCTTCTAAACAAGAATTTTTTTTCTTTATAAACAATTGATGCTTTACATTAACGCGGTATCTGTGTTCTGTCATTAACTTTCGGCAATTGTCATTGTTTTTTATAGTTTGTAATGTTCTTGTCAATAAAAGCCTATCTTTGGGTTTATTCTCCAGGTTTATTAACGTTTATTTTGATTTTACCACAACTACCTACCTAATATTGTGAAGGTTTTAGGAAAAAGTCAAAGAGAGTAGCATTTGTTAACAGAAAGAAATTTTTTTGCAGTATTTTCTTAAAACTATCTATACTTCTAAACCCATTTTCTGAGCAGGGAGGCATAAAAAGAATATCGCGAATTTAACCGTAGTTTTACCCTCGAACACCTTCCTTCCTTTTGAAGTCCATCATATTGAGAACACTAAACAAATCGCTTTGCAACCTAGAGAGCTTTGTTGTAAAATATAGTATTTTTAAACAGCATAGTAGATAAAAAGAAAATTAGAAAATAAAACTTTTTAACAAAACTTTCATTTTTATTTAAAAAAAAATAATTTTTAAATAAAATTGTAAAAAAAAATTATTGTTTAATGTTCTTGGTTAGAAAGACTCCCATAGAGTAAAGCATAGGAGTTTACTAGCATTATTGTTAAAAATAATGTAAATAATGTGTTCGTCGTATCGGGACGAAAATGATTCTGTATCAGCCAGTAAAATTATAATTCACGGTACTTTTGTCAATTAATTCTAATGAAGTTGGCTATACATCCATGTTAGCTGTTGATCTTTTATATTTAGGCCAGTTAGTAGATTTTTTATTGAAGTCTTTCAATTGAGGACTTTCCAATTTTCCACGGTTCTCTAGATTCATTTCAATTTTTTGGTTAACAATTTATAGCTTTAGCTGGTCGACATCATCTACATCTTGGCGATTGTAGAAAGAAACGTTTATAAAGGGTGTTTCATCAAGAATTATCCATAATATAGTAAGCACAAAACATAAAGATTTAAGCCAAAACACTAAAATAAAATATTCCTTCTATTTTAAATATTCTAAAAAATGTAAGCCCATATTTTTGACACCTTCCAATATTATTATTTGTTAATACTTGGCAAAAAGTTTACACATATAAGGTTACTTAAAACAGTGCTAAAATATTAGATTAGATTAGGTCCTACAAACCATCAGACTTCTCTGCACGTCGACCTATTAAGATCTTTTACACCTACCTTAATCTACTTGAACTCCCCCTTTCTAGGGGGCAAATTCCTAATTTTATAAAGAGTCAGAGCAGCTCCTAGGAATTTAAGCAGGTTGCAGAACAGTTCTACGCATTCGCATATTTATGTTCCGCAGTTTCTTTGACGCTTTGGCAGAAACAACAGTTTTCACTTTCCGATTATTTTGAGGTGTCATTTGAAAAGACCTACGGACCATTTTTCTTTTTTGCTTATTTCTAGAAGGCATTTTGCTTTTTCCAGTGATATGTCTACAAACCTTTCAGCTTGCGTATTTTTCCAGTGAGATCGTAGCAGTCGATCATCTTTACAGGAAATTATTTTCTTTTTGATGTGGCTTTTTGTAAGACCATAAAAGGGCTCTGGACCAAGAAAAGGGGTATTAGCCCCTTCTTTTGCGCGCTTTCTCATTAGCTACTATCCCTTTGTTACCTGGCACCCACATCAAGGTTACCTTGTTGTTTCTTGTCAGTTTCTTAAGGGATTGTTTACATTCCTAGACTAGCTTTAACTCATAAGTAAAAGAACTCAGAGACTTTAAAGCTGTCTGACTGTGAGAAAATAGATATTTGCTCTTCGGGTGTCTCTGCGGAGACACTCCTGGACACTCCTGCGCCTGAAAGATAGATGGAGCTTTACCAAGGGTTTCGGAAAACCAAAAATTCGGTCCCATTACTTCATTCTAACCTTATAATATATCTTAAACCCATCTGTGTCATACCAGTGAGCTCTATTCCAGTTCTGGATCGACTTCTTTAACTGTACGGCGATTTCCTATAACCGCTTAAAAACGGTATCTCAAAGTCAAACTTATGGTATCTAATGGTTGGATGAAAGATGCAGTCGTAGGGCACTAGCTGCAACCTACCTCATAATGTAAAATTGCAGCGGAGCTATACCTCTAAGGCTGCTGTGGGGCACTTTCTTATTGTCCCTGTAATTCCCAGAAAATCCAGCCGTTGCATTTGATGGGCTTGATAATATAACCAGAAGATCATCTTCCCAAATGCCCTGCGCAGGTCCACTTTTTCCTAATGATTGTTCCAAGTTATTTTTTGCTCCAGGATCACTTCTAGATATTTTACCTCATTGGAAAATGCATTAAGCTTGAGATAACTTTACCATGCTTGCCCTTAATAGTTACGACCAAGTCATCTGCATACCCTTGAATCGTAAAACCAGAGTTTTGCAGCTTTGACATAAGGTCGTCGACGACTAGGGACCACAGCGGAGAAGATAATACTCCTTGTGGACATTCTTTTGTTGCGGCCACCGTAACCGACTCTCGTCCTACATTAGCTGTAATAATCCTGGTTCTTAACATTGACTCTATCCATTGTACTAGTGAGGCCACTATGTTCCTCTTTCCCAGTGCCCTTTTGATGGATATAAACCCTCTATGTCAATAAAAGCGCAAGCCACGTGTCTTTTCTATGCTTTCAGTTAGACATTGTAGAGCACTTATAGTGGATTTGCCTGTTTTTTGGTGGTAAAAGATAGTTTTTCTCTATTACTAGAGGTTTACTGTAGGGATGGATATTTTCTTTTATCCCCCTATAATGTAATTGGTCCTGCATGTTTTTTTATTCTCTTGTCTCAATACAATAGAGTTTTATTATTAAATACTAATATATAATAATACAAAAATTCTTTTATAAAAATTAATTAAGAATACAGTAAAAATTTTGATTACATTTAAATTAAGTGTACATAAGAAGAAAATGTAAAAAATAGACATAATACTTAAACCCTTCACAATATACCTACTTAAATGTTCAGATACACTTTGATAAAGTTTTAAGTACGTATTTAAGTTTTGCCGCATTTAGCGGTATTTAAAGGAAATTAATATAAATTTTAGGAAATTTCCTGATTTTGCAGCAAATGAAATATGCAAACGCTTAAGCCGGTTCTGAAGTCAACGTAAGTAATAGAAAGGGGGTGGTTAAATTTGGATGGGAAGAATTTATTTACGAAGTTGTAACGACGCTAGCAATACCATCGATTTATGAGATGGATTCACCAGCTGGAAAGGGATGAAAAGTCGTCTAGTTGTGCCGAAGTGTAGAGTGACACATATACGAAGGGTTCTGGAGTTCAGATTACGGATGTCTAAATAAATATAACAGGAATGGTAATAGACTGTCGTTTTTAAAATACCTATATAGTAGATGAGCAGCGTTATCCATTATAAGCGACAAGAAAGCCATTAAAATAACTTCTAGTTAAATACCAACTTACTAAAAGTTATTTTTAAACAAGATTATTTAAGTTCTTATCCTTTATCTAGTAATTTATTAATATTTCCCAGTTTAAATAATAATTTACAGGATTAGAGATAAAGATCTCAGAACGAACGCATATTAATGCGGTGTCATGCGTCCAGTGTAGGTCACAGAATTCTAAAACTAGAGGATTATCGTGTGTGTATGTAATTTTGATTTAAATTATACAACGTGAGCTTGGATTATAACAAAACGCTTCCCTTTGTTAAGGAAAACTATGCCTACCCTTTTTATGACAAAAACTACTACAATATGAAGAGGAGAACATGTTCAATGCATAAGTTAAAAACCTATGCATAAACACAAAAAGAATATTAAGACTAGGAAAATAATAAATATTTATTTCATCCAGCGTACATTTTTTTATTTTAATAGACTAAACAAAAACTAAACTTAAAAATAAATTTAGAATAAAAACATAGAATAAAACATAGGAAAAAAGATAAATGTAAAAAGTATGGAAACAATTTTTTAAAAATCAAAATAGCTCCAAATATAAAATAGTTCAGGATGCTTTCACATTTTCTGCAAAGTAGAGTTTCATTTTAACGCAGCTTAGAATGTAGGAAAAACTTTCCAAGCAAGTCTTTACATTAAGTACGTGGTAGGTACATAGTCCAATAAAATACACAATTCATGTGAATGGTAGAATAACTATGGCAAAAGGAGAAACTTTAGTTATTGATGGGTCCTATGAACCAATTCAATGTTAATATAATATATAGTCTGGTTGAAAGGTAAGATTTTTTATAAAATTTAAGCACTGAAAATTATGACCAATGTGTGATCCGGATTATTATGGAGATCATTTAGGAGAAGGTTCCAAAACGGACCGAAAAAATAGCTTAAGTTATAAACAATAAAATTAAAAAAGTAGAGTTTAAATTAAATTTATTGTACTAACCCTTACTTTTTGGAATTTACGTTCAAACGAAGAGTTTTTATAATTCTTAATAGGGTTTAAATGTTTAAATATCTCGAAAAATAACATTCAATATTTTCGAAATGTCAAAAACGATTTGAAAAAAATATTAAATTTGCTAAAAAAGTCCTGACTCCCAGAACGTTATCTCCAATATTTATAATGTTTACAAAGCCCTGAAAATATTGCCAAAAACGGGTAGTCTGACTTTTACACACTCTGACGTAGTAACTAAAAAATATTTAAACATATTAAATATGAATATTAAAGAATAATACAAATTCCTGTAGTACTGGGATACGTGAATGAACCATAAGAAGCAGTTAAAAAAATTTAATCCAAATTTTTTCAGTAAATGTTAACAGAAAAACCGCGATAATTATTAAATTAAAGCCTTATAAGTTACGCTAAATAGACTAGCAAATACAGGGTGATTGATTAGTGTGAGGAAGCTCAGTAGATCTATTATAGTAATATTTTCAAAAAAAAGTTATTAACGAAAATTGTAGGCAGCTTTAAACTCCACATTTTTAAAATAGTTTAAATCTAGAAAACTGATAACTTTAGGTATAGGGCGTACTTTATAAAATTTGAAGTATGACATTATTACTTTTCGATAGTGATATAAAATATAGGGTGTTCTATTTAAAATTACTAAGAAAATAATGTACTTGCGTTTTGACTTACCCTGTATTTGACTTAACGAATATTATGAAAACGAATATGTTTTATAATTTTTAACAATCATTAAAAAAACTATGGTTGCAATAGATCAATGCTCCTTTACTCCTTTTTAATTATACAGGGGGTTAAACTTGATACTATTTTCAGGTAATATTGGTTATAACTTTTAAAATACCCGTTATAACATAATAAAACTACATTGTTGTGATGTGAAAGTTAAGCAGATTTTAAATTTAAAATAAAATACAGGGTGTTTCATTTAAAAAAAACATAAGTTTGGTGTGCTACCATTTTATGGAACACCCTGTAAGATTTTAACTAATTTTAAAATGTGGAGTTTAAAGCTGCCTATAATTTTCGTTGATAACTTTGTTTTGTAATGTTTACTTTAACAGATCTACTGAGCTTCCTCACACTAATCAATCACCCTGTAGAGCCCCGTTGGTTTGCATGTTTTTGACGTTTTTGACATCTCGAATGTTTCAATTTTAAAATGTTCAATCCTAAATATTTTTTTTTATTTATGAACACCATTGTTTAAAAAATTGTGATAAACAAATACATTGTTTATGAGCTATTGAAAAATCTGTTTCAGTAATTTGTTGGTTGATATAATTTATAACATTAAGTGAAAAAACGGTTTATTAAAAAAAATAATATGTTGTGAAAAGATGCGTTTGGTAATCAACATTTTATTTAAATTAAATATTAAAATTAAGAAAACATTCCTTCTCTAAAAATCATAAATTCTAATGATTTTTCAAACTATAATTCAAATTATCCATCTTACCAATAAAATTAAAAATAAAGCTTTTTAACGATACTTCTACTTTTTATTCAAATGACAACAGTTTTGCTAAAAACTAGTATCGGCAGATTGACATGTTAAAGTAACTACAATATTATGTTGATTAAAAAAGTTTTATTTTAAATTTTCTTACTGAAGTATTAATTCCCAATAACTTCTAAAGTTTTGACCCTAAATAACTAAAAAACAGGTATGCACTTTAAATATGGATTATGTTTTATCGAAGTAAAAGATACGAGAAAAAGTATATTTTAAACTATTATGTAAAATTAAAAATACCATCGTTTATATAGGAAACCTAAAGCAAAATTTGATTTACAACTAATAGAATAAAAGTTGTGTATATATGGTAAAATGATAAAAATAGTAAAGATAAAAGAGTTAATAGTAAAGAGGCCGTTCGACTATAATTTTTAGGGACCGGGGTCACTGGTATCTCCTTTTAAGCTCACTTTAGGGCTTCCTTTTGATGATTTGCCATCCTTAGGTTTCTTTCACATAATAATTACAGTCATTAATATATCCATCCATGTAGTGGTAATCATTTCCTTATTCACTCAATGTTACCACATACATTTTAACAAATATTTAAATTTCTTAATTTTTTCCCTAATGATTCAAGTTTCAATGAATCATTCATACCGTTATTTAATATAACCTTTTCTATTATTTTTAATTTTATAATCTTTATGTCAAATTTTTCTCTATGTCACCGGTTTTACCTTATACCCCATTTAATAATTAAAATTTAATATATAAGTTTGTTGGTTCGATCGATCATATGATCTAGTTAACATTACATGTAACTAATTTTAAGTTGGGTCTACTGTTAAAAACTTGTAATCTGCATGATTTTTACCTCTTACCTTTGTTTTTTTATAGCCTGATGATGGCCTACTTATAGGCCGAAACTAGTCGCTGTTCCTGTAAATGTGTACTTTTTGTAATAAAAACATGTGACACTGATTTTGGTATTTTCCTTTATTAATTTTATACTGTATAGGATGAAATCGTAGGCACTTCGAAAACGTATTAACCCTTATTTGTTATCGATAACGCAGCTGACCCTGCCACTATCATTTAGGTTTATTCAATTCTAGTTTAAATTTGTCAGGCCTTTTTCGTTGACGATAGTGCACCTGAACCCCGAGAGGGAAAAGAAGATTTTTTGAATGGGTAGTACTTGACGGCGTTGACAGTAAATATGAGTCTTCCAAGGAAAGTTTGGGACAGCCACGTGTTAGTCGGCGCAGGTAGGTGGAGTCTTTCTATCAGTGGCGAACGGAAATAAAAGTATATTATACATCTTAAATTAATTTTTAATGGATGATGCTAAGAAAATTAAAAATAATTTATTTTATATAAATTTGTTATCCTTTTTTATTTTAAATATCCTACTAATTTTAATAACAGCTTGATGATAATTTCAGTCTGAATCATCGGACGAACTAAAGCCTGTACTACTAAACTTATATCACTGTCATTATCTTCACAACTTTCTTCAGATGAAACAGTGTTTACCATACATTTTAAATGGTCTGTCGTTGTGCCCAGCAAATGCTCTTTTTAAATTTGAGTATTTTTAAATTTTTCAAAATGCTTACAAATATTAACCCACTCATCTGTTGACCATTCACTAAACTTTTTTTAAACACAAAGATAGTATTCCGAGGCAACCAAATATAAATGCTCGGAGTAGCGTATTTAAATTAAAACAAATAGGTATATCTTTTCAACAAAAATAATATAATCAAATTAGAGAAATTTTATATTTTAAAATTTTGTTTGAAACGGAACAACCACCTACAATAAATATTAAACCCTCGATTAAACCATTAAAAACATTTACCTAAAATTCTTTAAGGATATTAGCAAGCATTTGTCCGCTTAATTTTCATAAACTTAGCAACATTGTAATTTCGTTTGTCTGACTGTGTAGTCCTAATCCTCTTTTTCCAATTTTTTTTGGAGCCATATCGTAGAAAACACTTATATTTTACTATACACTACAAATTCTATACACTAAATTACACGAAATAGAAAACACTTATATTCACTATACCCTACGAATATTAGAATAAACTACATAAAAGTTACTACCCACTTTAAATTAAAAAATGACATACATTTAAAAAACAACTCAGAAACTCTCTCAGCATATTCGTAGTTAAATGCAGTTTACATAACCACGACACTGACAAGCTTTCAGAACGGTGGTTGTTATGGTAACGCTCGTAAACAAACAACAAACCATTGCGCATTGAACGAGAGGCTGTCCCAAACTTTCGTTGGGCGATCTCTACCAAATAGCCGCAGCTGTATCATGTATCACACGAACTACAATAACTGGGGGACCAAGAAAAAGACAAATATTTATAAAAAGCCAAAGAAACCAAGAGTGTAGTTAAGTCTATTAAGGTATTTGAGTTAGGTAGATAGTTAAGGTAATTAAGTTATATAGGAAGTAGATAGGTGTTGTAACCTTAACCTCTTGGAAATAATTTAAATCAATTTAAAATTTAAAACTAAATCTAGCAGAGAAAACATTCCATATTATGTAAGTACTTAACAATAGATAGTTTTTCGCAAACGAATGTACTTGTATCGAGACGACTTGTACCGAGACTTGTACACTATTGCAGTACTTTATAGCAGACCTATTTTATAATCAATTTAATAAGGAAAATCGACTTTCTAGAATCGGAAATAAATCAGAATTATTTAATAATCACTACCTACGTTCACCAAAATATAATCAAACAATGCTTCTTTGATTTGTCAGTGAATATTTTAAAAATTTCGCACATCCAATCTGCATTTATGTAATAGACTGCGCAAAGCAGAAATTAACAAATATTGATAAATAGTATGCAAAATTAGCCGCCAGGACAAATTTCGAATACAATGAATGTAAATTAGCAATGCCTCGAGGAATTAACCGTCACGCTTCAGATATAGAGGGCGTGAATTTTCTTTGCATGGAGAAATAGTTGGGCCACTAAAAAGGCTTGTAGTATCAAAAACACTTGAAAAAAAAAACAGTGAATGTTTAGTTTGAAGGTTAAGTTACTACAACAGTTTAAAACTTGATTTCATTTGTAAAAATCCATAAAAACAGTAAAACAAGCATGAACAATTTTCAGATATATTGTTTAATTAGCCTTATGTTGATACTGTTTTCGTCAGATTTTATCAATCTTATATTAAAGTTTTAGGTACTCGTTGTCACAAGAATATAACAATTAAACAATGTAGGAAAAGCTTAACATTCCCGGCCTATCGTACAGAGTCCGGGAATGTGCTTTTCCCACTTACTATTTTTCCGAAAATCGGGAATCATTAAAATTACGGTAAATTATTACTAATCATGTTAAAAATTTCAAATCTTTATTATTATTTTTCCCTTAAATAAAAGAAGTCATGAAACATTGTTTCCTAACTACGGAAACGGAGAACATAATTTTAAATTGTCAAACTTGACGAGTGAAAAATTTATTTGTGGCGTCTTTCCAAAGTGTTGATTTTTTAACGTTTTAAAAAGCCAAAGTAACGTGCAAAATGATGAGTGATGATGACTGTTCCATTTCTGGAACCCCCCCAGAACTCACGGAGGCAGTGAGGGAGTGAATGCTGCATCATTGGAATTTTTACCAGTAAAATCTAGAAATAAGTATAACTATGCCTCGAACTATACATACAACCGCTTCATGGACTACCGTACGAATAAAAATGCAACTTCTTTCTCGGAAAATGTTGTAATGGCATATTTCTTGGAGCTTGGTTCCAAGATGAAATCTTCAACTTTATGGGCCATTATTCAATGCTTAAGGCAACCCTTGCAATTAGACATGATGTGGATATATCTAAATATTCAAAACTTCGAGCATTCCTGAAACGGCAAGCACATGCCTATAAGCCAAAAAAATCCAAGATTTTAACTAAAGAAGAAATAAACAAATTTATTCAGGAAGCCCCATATAAGGAATATTTAATGATTAAGGTAACTTACAAAACTTCAAATTATATTTGGATTCTTTACATGCTTATTTTTATTGTTGTAGGTAGCTGTAATATATGGAATTTCCGGAGCTTGCAGAATGGACGAGCTGGTTAAAATGACTGTACAAGATATACAAGATCTATTATCTAAACTTTTAGTTACCATACCGGATTCAAAAACCAATACATCAAGATGATTTATAGTAAACGAAATGTACTTAAATCTATACCGCAAGTATGTCTCTTTAAGACCAAGAGACATGAATACCTTTCGTTTTTTTTAAGTACCAAAATGAAAAAGGTTGTAGACAAGTAGTAGGAATTCACCAATTTAGAAACATGCCTAAAATAGTGGCCAGTTATTTGAATTTGCCAAACTCCAAAGAATATACCGGCCACTGTTTTCGTCGGTCTTCTGCCACAATGCTGAAGAATTTATAGAAGAGTCTCTTACTAATAAGGAAGAAGTGGCAAATAAAATTTTCACAGCAGAAAAAAATCAAGAAAGTAAATCTAATATTTATAATACTGCAGTAACGCCCAATATTAGTTATTATCATACAAATAAAAAAATTAGTTTGGAAAATATTTAAGAAAATAATACTATTAGTTTCCAAGTTCTTCCAGTTTTCAATACTTTTACTAATTGTCAAATAACAGTAAATATAACAAATAATAAGTAATAATTTTAAAACATAATGTTAACCTTGTTTGTGCTGAAAGTTTTAAAAATAATTGTTTAGGAAAAAACCTGTTCGCATTTATGTTCTAAAGTTTACTGTATGGAAATAAAATTTCCTTACAGAACAGAAATTAATATTTCCTTACTGTTATTTTCGGTTGCCAGGCAACAATCAAGTTGGAGGAAATATTGACTTTTTCTTTCAAATATGTTGTTAAAAATGTTATTATTTCTTATTGATTTTCGGACAAAATTTTTGCTATCTATTTGAATTAAAATCATACCACTAAATAGATGACTAACCAAAAAATAGAAACTGCAGCTAAACAATTTATACTATAAAAATGATATTACAGGACGATTTTCCAATATTTTCGAAGTTGCTATTCAGTACAACGTTAAAAATTCCCTATTTTTAAATTTTACTATTGTATCTACAAAGATGTAAGATTCTGACATCTTAGTTTATTGAACAATACAATTTCACTTATTACCTATGTATTGTAATATTTTTATTGTTTGTAAGTTATTAAATCTTCACAATAGAGAATTTAAAAATTAATATTAAATTAAATCCATACCTAGGGAATACAATTTGGTGTCAATAATTAGGTAATTGCCTCGGTAATTGCTATTAATAATGATCAAAATTAAAACAAGTTTATTGAGATACGAGTATATCACTTACACTTGAAATAATAATAGAATATTAAATAAAGTCCTCTATTTTACTACAACAGTATCCAATTTGTTCCAATAAGAAAACCAGTAGTAGATAGTTCCTTTCTTTACAGTAATCTTTAGTATTTGAAACATTGTTACAAATAGCATATGAAAGTTATAAACAAAGAAATGTAGCAAAAAACTCTAATATAACCCAAGTATGCAAAGTTCAGTAAGCGTCAATTAAACAGAAAGAGACTATATATTGTTATGAACTAAAAACATTAAAAAGAAACAATCTAATTTTAAATTATGTTACCGAATACTATTTATTATTACGTATAGATAAGTTATTTTGAACAATATAACATAATAGACAGTAATTTTGTAATTTAATAAGGTTTTCAATAGAACCACAACATTAAACGTTTAATAATGTAATTTAAATTACAAAAATCGATCCCCACATATAATTAGCAATATTAAACATAATTGAAGTAAGTCATTCCTAACACAAATGTGACTTAATAGTGAATAAAGGAAAATACCAAAATCAATGTCACACATTTTTATTATCAAAACTATAAATTAGCTTCGTCCTATAAGCAGACCATTATCAAGCTAGAAAAAACATATGGATAAGGTAAAACAATGCAGATTACATTAAATTATCAATAAACCTACCTTAAAATTAGTTACATTTAATATCAAATTGAAAAGATGATTGCTCGAACCAACAAGCTTGCATGTTACAATAAGGTATGGGTGAAACCAATTAACAAAAGATGTGACATCAAAATTGAAAAGATATAAGGGAAATTATATAAAAAAAAGTCAAAAGACATTACAGGCTAAATATGGCATTATTAATAAAGTTTGATTATTCAGTTCATTAGAAAACAAAATAGATCTTTGCTGCAAATGATAGCACAATGAGAATGAAAAATTCTTATTATCCAAATCAAAGAGGAGTAAAAGTCTTAAATAGGCTAAAATTGAAAATAAGTAGCTTAAATGTGAGCCTAGCTTGAATGTAAGCTATTGATTATGAAAATTTAACTCTCATAAGAGCCACACGTCATAAATACCGTGAGTACTATCAAAATTATTATTGAAATTTTAGACACAAATAAATTGAAATTAAGAAACCACACTATGTAGGAAATGGCGGCGATCAGAATAACGACGCTTCGAAAAAGAAATTCATAGTACATAAAATATTTGGAATACAATACAGTCACGAAAACATAATGTCATAGTAGTATGATAAATAACTAATTATTAGAGAAATAAGGAATAATGACAAGCAAAATAGGTCGAACAACTATATGTAATAACAATAAATCATTAAAATAAATGAAACAAAATTAAGAGCAACAAAATTAATCAAGTTGGCTGTCCAACATTACCTTAAAATACAGTTAATGTCAATAATTGGTAAAGAAGAAGAAAAAAGATTAACAGTTAAATGTATATAATTGAATTGAATCTTAAAAGTTTTTGAGTATTATATCAATTATTTGAATTTGTAACTGTAGAATCAACAGGTTGAAAACAGATTAACTTTAAATGAAGAATGATTTATTCATAAAAATTTCAATGTGTGTAAATTTGTCAATAATTGTATAATATTAAGTAATAATTAAGATATACTCATTTTAGAATATGATATTTTATCATTAGAGACTAAAATTATTAAAACAATTGAATGTTTATATCTGAGAATATGTCAATTTCGGCTAGATCTATAAATTGTCAAGTGACAGATTCCGTTGGAACACAGAGTGTATATCCACACACTTTGTTTACAACCAATCCATGAATAATAAAAATAATTTACTTTTGAACATTTATTTTTATCATATAAACACTTGGGATGCATTTTTTGGACAATAAACTTTTCATTAATATAATATGCAATCCAGATACGAGTCCAGATATATGTAAAGGAAATTTTCATATATTTTTATAGAATTAAAATTTCTTTGGTTCTCGTAGATACTATAAAATAACGAATAAAATATCATAGACATATTTTAAAACATTTAAATGTTAATATAAAGAAATTAAGTTATTAAAAAAATTTAAATTGCAATTATTAACTTAAAAAAAAATTTGTTGAACCTTACTCTGACGTAATATTTTATTGTGCTTTTATCATTAATATAATTTGAGCTAGCTAAATTAAAATTTAAAGATTAAAGGACTTCTGGGGTAATTGATAAAAAATAATAATAATTGAAAAAAAAAATAAAAAAAATAATAAAATTAAACTATTACAATATACAGGGTGATCTTGAGGGTGATTGATTAGTGTGAAGGAGCTCAGTAGATCGGATATAGTAAAAATTAAAATTAAAATATTTAATGACAAAAATTGTATGCAGCTAACCTCCACATTTTAAAATTAGTTACAATCTCATAGGGTGACACACCAAACTTATGGTTTGTTAAATGGAACACCCTCTATTTTATTTTAAATTTAAAATCTGCTTCACTTCCACATCACAACCATATTTAGTGTGGCACTTATTTTAGAATGTGGAGTTTAAAGCTGTCTACAATTTTTCTATTAATAACTTTTTTTGTAATTTTTACTATAAGAGAGCTACTGAGCTTCCTCACACTAATGAATCACCCTGTATATATTGTCATGTTTTAAAAAAAATATTGAGTTTTGTATATAAAAAGAAACGAGTTAAATTGTGTTGTAAAGTTTGGTATTTGAATGAAAATGGTAGAATTCATGAAATCTATTATTCTAATAAACCCTGTATGTTGGGGATATGGACAAATTAAATAAATGCGTGTCAAGTAAAGTTTTTTCCAAAAGGTGTAGTACATTTTGACCAGACCCTGTAACACACATTTTGTGAAGTGGGTATGAATGCCTAATTTTGACAGAAGTAAATATTGTTACATTGAAACTAACTGTTAGAGTGATTTTTTTGAATTATTCAATGATGACGCTTTAATGTGATACTTAGACATTTAAAAAAAGGATAATGTTGTTTAAATATTGTACTATGGACTTATATAAATAGAAGTATATTCAATTATGTTAGATTCGAATATTGTCGGTGGAATAATGTTAGATTTTAAGGATAATATGAAAAGGAGCTTTAATACAAAACGGTATGACGTCAGAATGACATAAGGAGTACTAACAATATGTCGAACGCTAAAAAACAGAATAATTAAAACAAAGGATAGGTGGTGTGGGTCAGCAACCAGAAAAAAAAAAGAGAAAGGAGGAATAATAAATAATTTTTGGAGAGTGGATATAAAAGAGGAATATAAAAAAAAAGAATAATCAGTACTAATAAAATTTCGATATAAAACATAAGTAAAGTGTGATACCAAGAAGAAAGAAGACAATTATAGTACGAAGAAGGCAGAGGTCTGAGAGTTTTCCCTCTAGATTCTGCATTTACGAGATCTTTGGCTTAGAACTTCTCCCAGGGATCTTCAAATAATCATTAGAGCTTCTTCGAAGCAGAGTGCCACCGATTCCCTCGGACCAGGTGGTCAGAACACAACTACATTAGAAAGATTCTTTATATACGAGATCTTCGGCTTAGAATTTCTATCAGGGATTTTCAAATAATCATTAGAGTTTCTTCGAAGCAGAGTGCCACCGATTCCCTCGGACCAGGTGGTCAGAACACAACTACATTAGGTATCACTGTTAAGCTAACTCATTATCCAAATGATCATTCTGACAAATTAAATATTTCTTTTGACATTTTAAAAAGTCACCGTTTTGACAGAAATTTATTTGACACGATTAACGTAATATAATTTGAATAGCAATAATTTGCTACATAAACGTGTTCAAATATATAACTTAAGGTATTGTACGTCCAATTGAATTATATAACTTATTAAATAAAAAAAAAATATATGTATAAAGAAAAATTTTGGGTTTTTTACTATAGGGTGATAAAAAAGGATTATATTTCAATTTTTCTTGGGTTCAGTTCGGTCCAAAACAATTTTATAGAATTAAAAATCATCAACAACTAAATTCGGTATAGTTGGTGAAATCTTCGAAGATATAACATTACGTGTTTGTGTGAAGTGACAACTAAAAATCGTCTGCGAAGTAGTACAAATCAAAGTTCTCTATAGCTTGCGATTGGGTAGATTCATCGTAGGGCTTAAAATAAAAAAATATTGAATAGAGAATAAACGTAACAATATATTTTAATTATTGCTAAAAATGGCTAGTCGTATGAATTCATAACCAGCACTGGTTGAAAAATTAATTTTTTCTATTTTTAATGCTAAATATGGACCTCTTTTCTAACCTTAATTATTAAGATTCAGTCAATTTATTGAGAAACCATTTTTATAGTGGTTCATTGTTCGTCGGCAAATGAATAAGAACGTCTCCATTTCTTTTTACATCGAGAATGCTAAAAGGCACGAAATGTATTCTATCGCACTCACGTTTAAAGTACGTTCTGTTATAAAGAAGATGAAAAGAGTATTCGTAAGTAGTAGAAGGTATTATTAGTAAGTATAGAGACCATAAAAGGTCAAACGACTTACAAGGCAGTTCAGTACTGGTATTTTTTTACTTAACTTACACAGATAAGATAATATTAAGTAATATGGCTTTGTGACAGTAAAAATATTTTGTAATCAATATAATATGTTCAAATACTTTTATTGATTCTGTCATTTCATTTACATCAATCATAATGCTTTCAACTTGTTAACGTTTTAACCGTTGTTAATGGATGCACAAGCGTGTCACTAAAATAGGTAACACAAAAGTTCCAAGCGTTTATTATCTTTTACAAAAACTATTACGAAATCCCAACAAGAAATACTACTAAAACAAAAGTTATTAATTATTTTGTCACTGTTTTACATCAGTTTTATTTTATTTATGCAAAGGAAAATATCAAAAGTACCTTCTGAGTATTTATAAATGTTATGTAGGTAAATTTTATTTAAGCCATAAAAAAATATAAATTTAAATACTTTAAAACTTTTTCGCAAACTAACGTTTATTAATGTTTGATCCAGTGTATTATTATTCTTCGAACAATAATATTTATTTGGCAAAATTGATACAGAGCTGTGAATATAAAATAAACTATGCAAAATACCAAGCAAAATACACATAGAATAACACAGGTATTAAGTTGTTGGGTAACCCAAATAGGTTCCAGAAGACCTTTATGTTGGCGGCAACTAATCCTTCAACGGTAGATTCATATTGTGGCAAAATTTAGAACCAATAAGAAAATAAGATATACGAATTAAATCTCAGCTAAACATTAGGCAGGTAAATTGATTGCCCTAACCATTACTTTTTGGAAGTCCATTTTATTAAGAATAATAGAAAATTCTTCGTTTTAACAAAACTTCCAATATTTATTTAAAAAATTGCAATTTTATTGTTAAAACGAAGAGTTTTCTATTATTCTTAATTAGGCAGGTACATAATATGAAGCTACCAAAAAATATTACTGATATTGTAAAAAACAATTAAGTACCTACTTATAATTAAAGATTGAAGTAAGATTTTCTTGCGCTTTCTTATCCTCTCGCTTGTCCTATTGTCTTGTGCCCTTTAGGTTCAATTTAATAATGTGCTAGTAAAACCTCTGATAGTTACAAGCCGGGGGGCTTTTAACTCTAGGTATTAGGTGTACACTTTTTGGGTATTAAAGGTAATATAAGGTAGTATTTGGATAATATTAAGTAATACTTAGGTATTAAAAGGTAGTATTTAAGAAATAAAAAGAGATAGATGTTTACGCGTAAAAGGTATTAAATAATGTATTCAAAAATACATAAGTAATAATTTAGGTAATAAAGTAGGTAATTAGGTAATATTATAGGTAATAGAGTAATAATTTTAGTACTAATATGATAAAAAGGTATAAGGTGTACATTTTTTTAGGAGTGAAAACCCCCCCGTTACAAGCAGTATACATTTTATGTAAAATTACAGATAACTTCGTTTTTGTTTATTAAATGAAATATATCCTACCGACAGTCTTCGGACATCCAACTTGGCATCAGCGTATTTTGCAGACCAGAAAGAAAGAAAATAAAATTTGTTCAAGCGGGCTTAATGCACAATTCCTCAAAAAAAGTGTGTTTAATGTATCCTGTTTATTTAATTGTAAAACCTATTAAAACCATCATAATTCATATGATTTGGTCGATCGTGAAATATTTTGGGTCTTCTGTAAATTATATTGTTATAGTCCTAAATTTCTTCATCAGAAGAATCATCTGATTCAGGAAAAATATTTACATAAAAAATGCATTTTATACCTATCTATTGATTTAAGTTTTGAAGACTCCAACACTACAGAATAAAGACAAAAGTAAACTTATAGGTTGTCACCGCCAACTCGTTTATCTGGACCTATTTTGTATTGATATTTTAAGCTGGCCACTCACGGTATTGCGGCGTCGTACGACAGAATCTTACGTCAAGATTGTACAATTTGGTTGAAAGTTTGACGAGAACACACACGATACTGCGTCGCAGTAAAGTCTTCGCTTCGCTACCATAAATATCATCGGTCCCCTTTCCGGATTTGCTTGAATTTTTCACTAATTTCAGTTCTCCTTTATAAGAGGTTGTAAAATTATTACAGTCTTTCTACGTGCATTTCTGTCGTGGTATTATAAATCACTCTTTACTCTCCATGGACACGCAAAAATTTTTTTGCATAAGCCATTTTCGGAATAGAAACACGAGAAAACAAGTCGAATAAAATTTTCATCCAACCGACGCTGTTGAACTGCAGCAGTCAGATTTTTCTGTCTGTGGTCAAATCGTACCACTTTGGGTGTATTCGGGGAGCACGCTTTCGAGCTATGTAGCGCCAAGAGTCATATAACGCAAACGAGGAATAGTACTAGATAGCGCCAAATGGCGCAAATAGCGTGCTCCCCGAACACAGCCTTTGTTGGATGCACAGCCACACACGATCAAATTACATTCAAATCGGTTGGATGCGACGAAATCGTACGACGCCGCAGTACCGTGAGTGGCCGGCTTAATAGTGTAATCATTATATTGATAAACATAATGTTAACCCGAGTGTTAACCCTATCAGCAGGATAAGTTTGCCAGAAACTTTACCGGCACTATATTAAACTGGCCCTTAGGAGTATAAACATTCAATAAAAACTGCGTATTGTTATGTGTATTTTGTTGTTAAATAAATAAAAGATAGTTGTTTTATCAAATATATACTTAATTTACCACAGTTTTAATTGACCTATAAAACCATATTTTAGTCGCTCAAAAGATGCATAGTAGATATACAATAACAAATGATTTTACCTTCTTTTGTTATGTAATACCGAGTGTAATACCATTTCAGTATTGTTAGCTTTAACTAGCATGGAGTGGTACTCGCACCATACTCCGGTGATTATTGAAACCACCCGTATCGTGTGACTGAGCGAGCCCTCGTATGTTTCTGTTTCTAAAATACCCAAGACATCAGCGTATCCTTTTTGTATAAGATGTGGCTATTTAAGTATCTAATAAGGGTGCCAACTCTCCCTATAGATACTACCTTATCTTTGATCCTTACTTAATTTACACTTAGTTCAATTTCTCTATTAAAGAGCATCTATCCACTTACTAGATCTTGTCTGCTAGGCAGGATAGTATCTAAGGGAAGATAGTTCTATCTAATGTGCCTTCTATGTTTATAAATACCCTCAAGGCGAACTATTTTAAGTCCAAAGGCATAGTTTATCTACAATTTTTAGAAAAAAATATGTGAGACTAATTGGTCGTTGTGATTTTGGGTAGAATGTCTACTACCCGGTCCACTCTAACTTCTCTCCAGCCCTCTTAAAGCCAGTGATGACCTGTATAGGAGTTCCAGACCCCAATGAAGATGGGTCTGGTGCTTTAAAAGGAAAAAAAATCATTAGAGAGTATTTTACCTTGTCTTGATTAAATATTCGCTCACTGAGAAGCCAGTAGGTGTATGAAGGCCTGTATATTTCCTCTTATCACTGCTTTAACAATAGTTGAGCTAGGAAGGTGTGTTTCATCTAGTAGTTCGATGATTTCATTAGGATTTTTGGTTTTAGATCCATTCTTAATATCCACTTCATGTGATAAGTTGATAAAATTGATAAATTCAATCTTTCAATTTATTTTTGAAATACCTTGAGATAGAAATAATACTGAGCATCTCCCAAGGCATCTCCAGCTAACACCACCACTCGCACCACCATATATGGGTCCACATAATTTTAAAGTCTTCTATTAATTGGTGCAAAGAAATGCTTAATATATTGGATCTAAGCTTATGAGCCAAAAAGTAATCAGCAGTTACAAGATAAGCCCAACCCAACAAATATCATTTTTGTTACAAATGAGCAGTGTGTAATAATATGTCTCGTAAAATATACTCGATCATGTCTCTTTGAACCATTCTACTTTTCACATCTGTCAGGTTGATCTGAAAATATAAAAACTTTATGAAACAGATTTATTCATATATTGTATTGTGCCATGCTGATATTTTGTACATTTTTGTCGCTATCTTTATTTATAAATTTATTCATATATTTAATATTTTGTACTGTCTTTGTTAAATATTTTTTGTGAAAATAAATTATTATTATTATCATTATTATTATTATTATTATTATTATTATTAATATTATTATTATTATTATTATTATTATTATTATTATTATTATTATTATTATTATTATTATTATTATTATTATTATTATTATTATTATTATTATTATTATTATTATTATTATTATTATTATTATTATTATTTCTTTATAGTCTCACACTTAAGATGTTGTGGTAAAGGTAATGAGGGCTTTCGCAAAACTCACACCTTGTTGACTTATTTCACGATTTTCCTGACTATCCGACATGTTTCTAGGATTACTGATTTTTGCATGTCTGTTATTAGTTGGAATGGTAGATTATGTTTCGTGAATCCTGCGGGAAGTTCCGGTGGTATGAGTCCTGTGACTGAGATGACTACGGGGAGAATGAGGACTTCATCCATTTTCCACATTGATTTTATTTCCTCTGCTAAGTCCGAGTATTATTATTATTATTATCAAAAGACTTATGCACTTACTCAGCTATTGCTGGTAATATTAACCTATCCCGAGCGTAAACGCAAATGGGATTAGGCTCAAAATTTACATATTTAAAAATTTTCTAACAGTATGACATGTGTTTAAAATTGCCGCTTTTTGCAAGTCAATAAAAGTGTTTTTATGCAGATCGAGTTTTTTAAGACTGTCTTCAAGACTTTTGGGAATGAGTCCAGTTGATGATACGATGATCGGTACCACTTCCACTTTTTCTGCATGCCACATCTGTCCCACTTCTATGGCAAGATCGGTGTACTTTGCCATCTTTTCATTATACTTATCCAAAACGTTGTTATTGTTTGGAACTGCAACATCGACTAACAGCACCGATTTAGCTTTCTTATCCACTACTACAATGTCGGGTCGATTATTCGTCACCTGTCTATCGGTGATAATGGACCTATCGTAGTAGAGTCTACGTAAATAATCCGTGTTGGCTATGGTTGAACATCCTGATGTGATGTGTTGTATGGTTTCCGATGTTTGTTGGCACCGTCTACACTTGTCCGTTGTAATAGTTGGGTCCCTGATAACACATTTTTTGTAGTTGTTCGTATTGATTACTTGATCCTGAATGGCCATCATAAATTCTTCAGTCTCTGGGAACAAGCCACCTATTTGATGCTATTTTGTCAATGTGCGGTTGGTTAAGGTCGTGATGATGTCGACCATGTAGAGCTTTTTGGTTCCATTTTACGTGTTTCTCTTATTATTATTATTATTATTATTATTATTATTATTATTATTATTATAATTATTATTATTATTATTATTATTATTATTATTATTATTATTATTATTATTATTATTATTCTTTTAATTCTCTTCTTTTAGAAGGTTGATATTGTTACTAAACATCGGCCAAGAGGCAAGATGTTAGTTTCTATTGCTTATTGTGGTATGTTTAAAAATTTTCTAACTAAGCTACACGTGTTGATTAAAACTGCTTTTTGCATTTGAATAATAATTTGGTGTTCTAATTCTAAGCTTTGGAGACTTTTTAAAAGAGAACGTGGAACTACTCCTGTCGTCGATAAAACTATCGGAACTATAACCACCTTATCTTGACGCCATATTTTCTTTATTTCTTGTGCTAACTCGGAATATTTTTGTAGTTTCTCCATGTTAGCCTGTTGTAGGTTGTGGGTATTGGGTATGGTGATATCAATGATGTAGGTAGTTTTCTCATTTTTCAATGTTAGCACGATGTCGGGTCTATTGGCAGAGATAGTTCTATCAGTGATTATCGACCGGTCCCAGTACATCTTACAACTTTCATTCTCAACTATATTTTCTGGCGTGTATTTATAATATGGTACTACATCACTAACCAGTTTGTACTTTTTGGCAAGTTGTAGATAAATGATCTTGGCCATTTGGTTGTGCCTGTGTGTGTAGTCAGTGGCTGATAACGTCCTACAACCTGACGTGATATGTTGTATTGTCTCTGGAGCAGCAGCACACTGTCGACATTTATCATCTTGTACACTACCATCTTTAATAATATACTTGAGATAGCTCTTGGTTGCGATAATTTGGTCCTGGATCGCAATGACAAAGCCTTCGGTTTCTGGAAAGAGATCTCCGTGCGGGGAGCGCGCCATATAACGCAGACGAGGAATAGTACTAGATAGCGCAAACTGGCGCAAATAGCGTGCTCCACGAACACACCCCTATTTTTATAAGCAGCACTTATATTTTCTTGTTTTGTATAATTGAGTGTTAGAATAGAAGGTGTTTTGGACATTTAAGTTGGTTTTACTAGATTTTTTTATTCAAGGAATTTTTGTTTTAACTAGGGATGCAGAACCGGCATTCCGGCCGCTGGTCGGACCGGATCGCCGAAATTCCGGCCGACTCGGGACCTAAATTTAAAATGTATGTGCATGCCTATTTTTATATGTAAAGCATTAAAAATATTAAGGCTGATTTATCTATTTTTTAAATTAGCTACAGTATCTTGTTTATTCACCATAATCTCAAAAAAATAAGTTATGAATACCAAGTTTCTCACTATAATTTTTCATGTATACCTACTTACTGTATTACCTACTTGTAAGACTTATCCGTGACAGGAAATTTAGCTGTTATTTTGCTGTTAGAATTTGGCTGTTAATAATGTTTTTAGTTCCTATTTATGTTTTTTTATTTTTGGAAATAAAATATTTTGTCCAAAAAAATTATTTTAACAATAGGCTCGACAATAGGTAAGTAGGTACCAATTAAAAAACTTAAAATATTTTCTTTATTTTTGCATATATTTAAATTATTTTAAAAATTTAAAACTTAAACATCTTCAAAAAGTTCTGCTTTTGCGATCGGGTCGGAACAGTAGTTCCGGCCTACTGGCCGGATCGGCCGGATTTAGTGGTACTGCCGGAACTCCGGTGTATCCCTAGTTTTAACACGTTTGAACAATAAAAAATTATGAATTCTCAATTTTACTAGTTTTTATAAATAGGGTATTTTTTAAAAATCCGGTTAAAATAAACCCTCGAATAAACCTTACTGTTACACATACGCCATATTATGTGTTTGTGAAAAGAATAATATAGTATACTTTAATCTAGATTATTAAATAAGGAACCTTACAGGCAACACATAAATAATTCAGTTCTCATTTCTTCTACATTCGTTTCTTGAATATTCAAAAACATATTGTATAATGTATACGTGATGAGGCTGTTTAAACCTCGGTTTAAACATTTAATGACTCACACGTCGTTTGTTCATTAATGTTAAGACGTTTTAAAAAAACTTTTAGGATTTAATTTTAGAACAATTAGAAGACAAAATAGCCCTCACACTAAGGAAGGTAATAATAAACATTAACATAAAATGTCACGGGATAGTAACAAAATTACTTGAAATAATCAGAAGTCTGTTAAGGTAGAATCTTGGGTAGAATAATTAGGGTACACACATCTTAGAATTGATTATCATTTTAAAAAAATAAAAAAATTAATTTATTGTACTAACCCTAACTTTTTGGAAGTCTATCTTATTAAGAATAATAAAAAACTCTTCCTTTAAACGTACAAGTTTATATGAAAAAATTAAGTATGAAATTACAATGACGGCCGTTTCGTTAAGATTAGCATTGTCAGATTGACACATTTAAGTTAAATTTTGTTTGTTTGTAGCTGAACCCAGTATGGAAGTAATAAGACATAACAATATTAAAACCTCGATTTCCTCCTAAGATAAGTACGAGGATAAGTATAACTGTGGAATGATAGAAAAAACCTCGGAAAAACCAGAAAAAAACTATATCATGCTGATCTTTACAATAACTTAATATATTTGTATTATATGAATGTCTTATCATGTATAAAATGAAGACTCAATTAAAGTAAACCGTTTAATAGTGGAGAACTTCCAACATTTATTTGTTCATTAACAACAATAAATTGTTGATCTGCTAGAAGTCTTTTCAAGGAAGTTCTTCAAGGAAATATAAAATTTGTCATTTCATAACAAGTGTGTAGTATTTAGATGTCATGGGTTTGTAAAATTTCTTTGTGTTTGACCTATATATACAGCAATACACAATATATACAGCAACGCAAATATTTCGTGTCCTACTTAAAATAATATTGTAAGTTTTTTTTTAAATGTGATTAGTAAAAATCCTCGTCAACACCCCCTGCGATTTTTATTGGTAAAATTTGGTCTGAATTGGTACCATAACCGTGACAATAACCGGAATTAATAGCTTTGATTTATAAGCATGCATTATACAAATAAGGTAAAATGCCCTTATTTTATTTATAAATCCAAAAAAGTATATTTAAATTAACAGAAACTCTGGGTCATTTTCGAGATCATTTTAGACGTAAACGTTAAAGGACTGACCACAAGTAACAAAGAGCTCGTGTTTGTAAACTTTTGCTCTAATGTATCTTGCACATGGAGAATATATATAATTCCGGTCGAGAAATAAGACCGGGATATGTGTTTCTGGAAGCGCATAATAGAAAGCCTCGTTTAAATATAAATAGATTTACTAGTGCATGCTTACCGACTCAATGTATTTTCTCAGAAAGCTTATACAGTGTTGTTTACTGGTATTATTAAAAGTTTATGTCATAAAATAGAAAATTAGTTAAAAGATATTGTCAATCAAGCTAGCACCCCCACATTGACTAAATTAAAAAAAAGTAGCTTATAATTAAGAGCTAATTAAAGGCTAATTTGTACCACAAAAATTAAAATTTGTACCACCGCGATAATCGAGAAAAATCGCCTTGAAAATGGGGGGTGTTAGGTTGAGATCAGGGCAACACCCCCACTTTGATCGAATTCCAATTCAATTATATTAAAATAAAGAGCATATTAAAGGCTAATTTGTACCACAAAAAGTTAATCTATAATATCATTTATAATGTCAAAAAATAAAATCGAATACTGTAAATATCTCGGTAAATATCGCTGCTCTATAATTTTAGCACCTCCACTTTCGTCTATTCAAAAAGTGAACACACAATATTATAAAACTAATTAAAGGCAAATTTGTACCACACAAGAAATTTTTATACTTTTCAATATAAAACCGGTAATTGAATTTAACTCTGCGGTCGTATTAAATGGTGGCGGATGCACTGAAATCTTTTATTTTTGTCAATATTGTAAAACAAGTTAAAAATAATGTTTTCCGTCACGGTCCCATTTTAAAAATACCTATGTCTGCATTTTCTCGTAATTATAAATATCGAGTGTTTATAATATCGGAGAAATTGGAGTGGCAGTGGCATACGTCTATGGTTTCTATTATATGGTACTATTCGATGATTCTATTATGGTGCAAATTGCACAATTGCTTTCTTGCCAATAGGCCATTCCTGTACTACTTTAATGATTTACAATCGCTGAATCTACAGAAATTCTCATTAAAAAGTAAACACTGGACCAATTCGGGAAAAGTACTGATTTGGTGTCGTATGAACGGGATCTTAGTTACTCGATAACCTATGGACAAATTTAAAGATGACGACGAGATAATAAACAATCATTAGATTCAAGCGTAAACACCGCTTATGAATCAATTATCGAAGAAGAAATTTGTATTTATTTAAGTAAACAGGAATTTGATAGTTTATTGAAAATACACACACACACATAAAAGGTAAGATAATTGTTCATTTATTAGATTTTGTGAAATGAAATAACTATTTTTTGATAAGAACTAATTTGAGCTAAAAATTGTATTGCGGTGAGCGGTGAGCGATAATGAATGTGATTGAGATTTACTCGAGAAACATTCTTAATAATAGTCCTAATTTAGATAAATATTGGGGAGATTAAAACAAATAAGAAAATTCATATAACATGAATAGTTTTCGAAAAATGTGTCTTTAAAATTAAATTTGGCAACGATGCAATGTTTGATTGTTTAGATGCAAGAAAGATGCGCTTTTGTATTGTTGCCATGTGTTTATTAAATATTAAATGAAGGGAATTTTTTATTATTATTTTTTGAGATTTAAGTTCAATCTTTGAAAAACTTTTAATTTATTTATATTTTTTAACTTTTCTACTTACTTATTAATTATCATAAAAGTCTGTTGAATGATGCACCTACATACCCATCTTATGTTTTTATATAAAGTTTTTAAGACAAAGACCTGTTTAATCTTGCGAGAAAAAGTCATTTGAACTTTTGCTTTGTTTTGACCTCCTTTCTTTTGTTTATAACCTGTATATTACTTTAAGGGGCGTTGACATTTAGGCTTTTTAACCAAATCTCTATGCCTAGTAATCAAATTTAAAACCTGCATAGTACTAGAGGTATTTCATCATGATTTTTGAAATATTTAGATCAGAGGCAATCAGAAAACACCTAACGAATAGAAACTATTACAAATTCGAAGAAAACAAATTGCAAACTCGTTTTATATCCAAAATTGGCAATAATGAAATATCGAGTGAAATATGTGGCAAAAGGTATTTAAAAGGCGACAAACGATTGGAAGTTGCCAACTAATCAAATTGCCATATGTTTTAGAATTATGACAAAAATAAAAGATTTCAGCGCATCCGCCACCATTTAATACGACCACAAAGAGTTAAATTCAATCGGCGGCTTTATATTGAAAAGTATAAAAATTTCTTGTGTGGTACAAATTTGCCTTTAATTAGTTTTATAATATTGTGTGTTCACTTTTTGAATAGACGAAAGTGGGGTTGCTAAAATTATAGATCAGCGATATTTACAGCTTTCGATTTTATTTTTTGACATTGTAAATAATAATATAGATTAACTTTTTTTGGTACAAATAAGCCTTTAATATGCCCTTTATTTTGATGTAATTGAATTGGAATTCGATCAAAGTGGGGGTGCTGCCTTGATCTCAACCTAGCACCCCCCATTTTCAAGGCGATTTTTCTCGATTATCGCGGTGATACAAATTTTAAATTTGTGGTACAAATTAGCCTTTAATTATGGGCTACTTTTTTTTAATTTAGTCAATGTGGGGGTGCTAGCTTGATTGGCATTAAAAGATAGTTCAAATACGAGTTCAATATATTAGAAAATATAAATTTATTTTAAGAACTTAACCGCATCTGTCTGTCTAATCGGGATATTTAGACTCAAACTTTTTTTTATTTTAGGCAAAACTACTCAAACAAACTGAATAAGATAAAATCACGAGTCCACATTTTAGTTTGTTTTCGTCGTTCGTACTTTTGCTAAATAAGAAATAAATAAAAAAATTTATCGATAAAATTTTAAGGACTCGTGGTATTACCTTTGATAAAACCACTAGTCGTTTTACAGGACTAATGTCCTGTATTTGTGACACACAGAATTAATTACTGTACAAAATTTTATTAAATATAACTTATTTTTATTCAGATAAAAATATTTTTAGAAATTGTTTGACAGCCAAAAAACCTAAATCTAAATTCTATCAGTAGCAGCTGACAGGTCGAACCTTCATTGCCTGCCAGCTGCACTAGAATTCTATGGTGGTAAACCACCTCATCAGTCCCCCCCCCCGAGACCGTAAGTACGGGGGGGGGTACACTACTGTAAAACTAACAAAAACGCACTGGTAACCTCACTTGATGTCCTGAACTAGTGCATCTATTTGAGTTGGTGGGAGATCGGGCAGAAGTACTATCTACTGGCTCTCTCTCTAGATTTTAATTTGTCTATTGTCACTGTTACTTCATGGTTTTGGATTTGTGTTTTGAAATTTTTACTTTCACGTTGTATAACTTTGTAAGGACCAGTATATACAGCTTGAATGGTTTCTTTTACCGATTTATCTCGTTGTTTCTGTCTTCAAATATGAAAATAGATGTTTGTGAATGCCTAGATACTGGAGCCGCCTGAATTTTGCATGCAAATGATTTCAGTCGGGCAATGTAATCATTCATGTCCACAATCACGTCACTGGTCGTTTGGATTAACTGGGTTGGCAGTCTAAGTGGCTCGCCATGCAACATTTCAGCAGGAGAAACATGTAGATCCTCCTTCCAGGCGCTACGTATACCAAGTAGAACTAATGGAAGGGACTACGTCCAATGTTGATCAACATGACAAGTTATTGCAGCTTTTAAATGACGATGGAAACGTTCAATGATACCATTAAATGTTTCAACAAAAACTTTTTTATTTGGTAAAAATACGAAAACAAACTGAAATGTGATAAAATTTTATCTTATTTAGTTTGTTTGAGTAGTTTTGCCTAAAATAAAAAAGTTTGAGTCTAGAAAATAAAAATTTTACAGGACGATTTAAGACGAGATTATTTTTTGAACCATTCTGTACAAAAACCACTTTATTTAATAATGTATCGTTATCTTTTCACTAATTTTCACTATTTTACTTTTCACTATTTTCGCTGTTTGTTCAATATTTTTATTGAATTTTTGACAGTTACATGATTTTATCAATACTGGTAAAACAACTAGTGATTTTATCAGTATAAAACGGAATGATTGGCTAGCAGTTAGCACAGAACATTGAAGATTAAGCGTTTTCATTGGACGAAATCACAAAACAGGTGAAAAAAATAATCAGTATAAAATCGAAGGATTTGCTAGCATTTACCACAAAATGTTGAAGATTAAGCGTTTTCATTGGAAGAAATCACAAAATTGTGATATGTTGACAGAAGAAAAATATAATATTTTATAAATCTGCAGAAATGATCGAAATGGAATATATATGGTAAAACGGTTATTATATTTAACTTAATACAAATAGTTTAACAGGAATCTTTTATAATCCATATAAAGAATTATACCATGAAAACATAAATTATATGGTCACTACAAGGTATCACTTTAATTAAAATAAATACTTATTCTACTATTAGTTTCTTAAAACAATTTAATAATTTTAAAAATAGATGATAAACACAAATCAATTCTAATATCAAACCAACATCTACTATAATAAGAATGATGAACTAATTAATGTTAAATAATCCAAGGAAGATATAAAAATTTACATCAATTTTGAATACATGTGGTAACATAACCAAATATTTTAGACCGTTTGATTTAACTTTACATCTGTTAGATAGTCATATAAATTATAATGAATACATTTTCAATTAATAGTCATTAATGAGATAGATTAAGTTTAGAATACTGAATAAACATAATAGTTAGTATTAGTTAGGATTAAATGATCATAGGTATTATAGCCCATTATTTTAAAACAATAATATCTCGAATAATATGGATGTAGATAATTTTATAAAGGAAATTTAAATTTATTTATTTGCAACATTATTGTATATTTTATTAAAAAGCATTTATTATCTCTGATACATATGATTTAAAATGGAAATTTAGAATGTTCTTTTAATTAATTAGGTATGTATATAACATCCGAGATAACATCTTTGTAATGTTTAAAATTAGGATAGAAGTATTTCTATTGAATTATTTGAGTAAATTTCAGAAATACTAAAATAAATAATTATGTCTTTATAATGAGTGGAACATTTGTCAACAGTAGCTTCTACAATTAGATTGTTCCAGAACAAAAAAATGGTATACAAAAGAACTCCCTGATAAAAATGGTAGTTGAGTTTCAGTCATAGCTAGAGAAAAATCAGTTTAGTCAGTATAAGATATAGTGACATTAAAAAAGTAAAATATATGTGACAGTTTTATGTGTGTGCTCGTGTGTGTGTGAACAAACATTTAAGTTTAAATTCAGTTTAAAATCACTATACTCTACTATCAAGTCAAAATCACTATACTAACTAACCGAGTAACTAACTAACCTAATCTAACCCAATTTCTAATTTGTTTTAAGAATAGAAAAAAAAGTTTATTATTTATCAAAAATTTGAAATATTTCTTAGTTAATCTGTTTAAAATACTTTTATTACCATAATAAATTTATTGTTATCAATCGATTTTCTTTAATTCAGCTATTGATCCATATATGATATATGAGCTGTAAGTTATAAATATTTATTAATTCAAAAATTAAATTTCAACTTATTCAATTTAATTTAAAATTGTTGATATACTTCACAAGATTGGTGCCCAACGTGGGGCATGAATTATTTTAGTAATTATACTAGCTTTAAGGCTAGCTTACTATATCCATTATACCTTTTAAAACATGTTTGCATGCAATGCGGTAAATAGCATTAAGACGAATTGTAATTATTGATTTTTTTAATTATTAGACGCCTTTCAGATCAGTGCTAACTAATCTAACTAAAAGTAAATATCCCTTTTATATTTCCACCAAATTTACGATAATCCCAGTATTTTGTATCAGAATATTGTCGATTGCATAAAATAAACATTAATCAAACTAAACTTCCTTTAAATCTAATCAATAATAATTAGTAAATTAAATATTTCCGCATGTTCATTTGAAAACCCCATGTTTTATGTACTTTCTCATTTTATCAATGCAATTTATTCGGGAATTTATTGAAATAACACTTACTTACAAGAAAAAAATAAAAGAGTTAATAACTTTTTTTCACCATTTTAACAAAAAATTTACTTTATTTGCTGTTGTTCATTCTTCAAGGTATTCATTAAATTTCATAAATGATACTGGTGTGAAGTTAGCGGCCAATTTCTTGCAGCCGTTTTCAGTCTAGCCGCCAAATGATCAGTGGCGTCGTATGTATGTATTTAATATATAAAAATGAAGAAAAATTGATTAAATTAAATCATCTTATAATTTTGTGTGAAAACTTCTAATAAAGAATGGTTTATGAACTAACAATTCACAAAAAGCAATCTGTGTTAATATTATATGTTAAAATTATATAAGACAAAGTGAGAAAACTGGAAAAAAGATAAATGACGAAAGTACAAAAATATATATTAGAGTCCCTAGGAAATATTAAGCCAACTTAATATTTATACCATAACTATCTTATTATTGAAAACCTCCATGAATTTTATGGAATCGCAAGGCGTCTAAGGGGTGGAGTGGGGTCATTAAAGTAGAGAAATTTTAAAAAACATAGATTAGAGTCCCTAGGAAATATTTAGCCAACTTAATATTTTCACCATTGTTCGTATTTTTTATAATTTTTTTGTAAAAATATGTATTTTTAGGCATAATCGTATAGTAGAGGTTTCAGCAAACTTGTTTTATAATTAAAATAAAGAAAATATACATTATTATTTGTGTATAAGAAGATTTTAAAGTCTCAAAAAAGATTTGTTTAAGATGGAATTTATGAACTGATCATCGGAGACTATGAAAAGGATTAAAAAAAACTTCGGTTTTATTACCCACCACGTTTTTTTCCATTTCTTCTGAAAGGAATATTTCGCATGAAATAGTAATTAATTTTGTTTTTTACCTTTAAAAGTTCGTCCCATTCTTTCGTACTTTCTTTCCACAAAGTCAAATAACCCAAAAATTATATTTTATATTTTGCACTTATAAAAATCTTCATTATAAAACCCATTCATTTTAAAATATTTTTTCTACAAACGTGTTAAAAATGCCATTTTTAGCACTCCATAGAAGCCTTAAAAATGACACTTTAAGACACTGAGTGCCTTAAAATCATTTTATGGAACTGAGTGCCTTAAAATGTTTATGGCACTGCTGCCAAAAGTGAATTGTCAGATTTTGAAAGCAAACGTCAAAATATTTAAATTGTATTTATTAACATTAATATTAACAATACAATTTGTGTAATTTGACAAATTAATTTCTTGCACTGCTGTTTTACCATTGTCCATGGCTAAGGAAGAATGATGATTCGTAAACAATTATATCAACAATGGTTGCTAGGGTCCGCAATATACGATGCAATTTAAAATGATCTCCTTTGAATGTATTAATAAAGGTAATTAAAATTTAAGTCAAACTGTATAATTACTTTATTTGAACGTTTGTAGAAAAAATATTGTATGATATACGCGAGGATATACGTGTTAAAAGTACCTTTTAAGGCACTCATGTGAATTGCAGAATTCGCTTCGCTCATTCTGCAAACCTTCACATGCGTGCCTTAAACATGTACTTTTAACACTTATAAATAACTATTAAACGATTAAAACTTTAATATTTGATAATTTAAATTTCAAAACTGACAAATGTTATAAATTACACTGTGCTACCAACATACTTTTTAAAATCAATATTTCCGTAATGTACATACAAGTAATAAATTAATTTAAAAATGATAAATATAAAAATTTTTATAAAACAACTTATTTCATATGGCTGTTGTGAAACTCGTCCTTTAAAAAACTCATCGCTTCGCGATTCGTTGTTTAAACTTGAACAGAAAGCTATATGGAATGCGTTGTTTAATATACTATTATTTTTAATTTTAAGTAGGTATATTTTCTAAGGTATATCTAATAGTTAATCCCCTTTAACCTTTTTAAGTTTAAATGACTATCCCTCGGATTATCCACTATGATCTATTAATTATTTTAGCAATACGTAATATATAGTAATAAAAAAAGTAAACTAAAGCTATTATTATAAAAAAATATAACCTAAAACATTTACTGTCAATTCCTTGGATTCTGGTAGATCTGGAAAACTGCAAGAATTTATTTAAACTTATTAAAATAGTATTTTTTCCGAGATTTTTTCGCAATGCAAAATTTTGAGAAATATGATTTGGTTAATTTAATGTCTGCATAATTTCCAGATTTTTTCTAATAATATGTTCTACTGCTAAACTGGTTATGTTTCCAATAATCTTTAAATGATCATTAAATTATACCTAAACACTAGAAATAAATTAAAATTAATCAATTTTATTGTATAAACCCTTACTTACTGAAAATCCATAAATCGAGAGTAGGGTACTTTCTACGTCAGATTAACAGGCAAAAACACGAAAGAATAAGACATGCAATACTAATTCAATTATAGTGTATTACTAGTTAATCAAAATTAAATATTTACCTCATAAACTAAAAGGTAACTTTAATCTGTTAATTTTTTAAATTATATTTATTTGGTATTCTCAATAGGTTTTCCTTTTTTTACTTGCGTCCTAGGTATATAAATATTTTTTTTTTTTAGATAGATACTACACTTAATTTTATAAAACTAAAGGATGCATAAAATATTAACAATAATATACTTAATTATTTTATAATACATACATATTTTTAAAATGTATTTTTAAAACCATAAATATTTTAAATTCTCAGATTTTGGAATTAATTTTGTACCTATCTTCTTTATGATTTAGCTTATCTTTCTAATATCTATCTACAGAAAAATATTACAAAAAAAAACAATTTAATTTTATGTACAACACATCAACAACATATTTTTAACACCCTGTACACTAATTAACCGCTATTTACCTCAATCAACCGCTGTATCAGCGTGTGCAAATAAAAATGGTACACAAAAACAGTCACTATTACTCCACAGTATTAATTTTTTTTTATAACATATAAGTACCGCCTCAGTACTAGTACTAATATAAACAACAAACAAAAGGTACAAACTTCACTCACTTGCACTTAATCCGGTCCTTTTTAAACAAGAAAACCGAGTCACCGCGAATCTATAAAATCCAAAACGAGAAACGCAACTTTTGCTTTTGAATTCGACCGACGAAAAACGCAAACAGCGAAACTAACTTCGTCTGTCACCACCGCAGCATGTTCAGAACTGGAGCGGCTATGAACTCCGTACATGAGTATGGGTTGTACGGCCATCGAAAATGCTTTTAGTTGCCTTCGTTCTGTTCGTTCATTCTCGTGACTCCTGACTATTGTTCGTATTATAGACAAACAGAAAATACAAGAGGTTGGATGAATATAAATCTATTCAAAGTTTGGATGGTATTATAGTTGTTGAAAGAACGATCTTGTAAAAATCATCCAACGAATTACCAGTAACTTGATTACTACAAATCCGTGAATAAGATTTTACCTATTGTAGGTCAACGTGATACAGAAAGCATAAAAATATATGGTTTTAAAATTACAATGCCCTTTACTAGTTTTTTAATATTATATTACAGGTAATGTAACACTCTAAGACAAAGACAATACAAAAAATTTCTGAAACATTATTTGACAAATGCGGAAACTCCTAACCAGCCCTGTTAACCTTTTATACAGTAAGACGCAAATGTATGGAATAAATTCATTATTCTCATTCATTCATATTCATATTTCAGAAACAGACGACTTTTAAAAATTCTTAAAACACGTCAATTTTAATTTTTGAATGGCCATCAACTGCTATAGATGTGTTGGACATTACGTCATTAGTGATGGCGTAATGACGCCATCGACGATTTACTTAAATACAAACTTATAATTAACTTAGAATCAATGTTTACTTAAACACAATTAAATTACAACAAATGTTCAAATTGCCGACCTTTAGCAATGATACAATGAGGAAGGCGAGCAGTAAATTCTTTTTCGAGGACTTCAGGTGTTATTTGTGCAATTTCTGTTCGGATTCGCTCTTTCAACTCTTCTATAGGCCCCCTTCTACGTATCCACCTTCTTGGGAAGACCTGTTGGTACCATAAATCATTTCTATCTGGAAATAGCTGATGCAGCTGTGGCAACAGATAATTTTGAAGAAATTCCAGATAACTAGCAGCAGTTAGGTTTTTCTCAAAAAAATATGGCCCTACAATTTGATTGTTAATAATGCCCACCCAAACATTCACCTTCTCGGAACATTGTGTCCTATGCTCTTCCATCCAATGTGGATTATCACTTGCCCAATATCGACATGTCTGGCGATTTACGTGACCGTTCAACATAAAAGACGCTTCATCTGAAAAAAGTACCTTTTGTATGAAACCCGGATCTCTGTTACATTGTTTCATAACGATTTCGCAAAATTCAATTCTTTTATCAAACTCATCTTCTAATAGCTTGTGGACCAGATGTACTTTGAATGGATGCCACTTCTTTTTTAGCACTCTTACAACAGTTGATTGGTGGACATTATTATCTAGTGCGACCTGCCTAGAACTGGTATGAGGATTTTCTTAAAACGCCAGTATAACGTCCAGTTTTTTTGGCGTCGGACATTGATGTTCTACCTCTTCTGGAAAAACTTTAACAAGGCCCATTTCTCTAAATTTTTTGTCATTTTTAGTTACTGGTGATTTAGTAATCGGATCGCGATTGGGGTATTTAGCATTAAATAAATTAAGAACTGCTTGAGTCCTCACTCTATCTCCATAACCAATCATGGTTAAAATATCGATTCGTTCTCTTTCTGTTTGTTTCATTTTTATAAATGCTGTTATTAATGTCGGCAAAAAACTGGAGAGTAAAAATTTGACGTCTATTATTTGACAGATTCACAAATCATTGACGAATAAATACGAGTCATTGACAATATTGTTTCAAATATTTTTGTAAAAATAATTCCGAGTACTTACTACAATAACTAATTTCAAATTATAATGTAGCATGGTTTTTATCAATGTAGGTATTTTTTTCGGAACCAACAATAAACACTATTTTGTTTTATTCCCAGTGGCGGTCCTTAGTGTATTTTAGTTCAGTGAATGAATATTTATTGTAATTCCATGTTACTTAACAAAGTTTATAATTTTGGTTAACTCTGTAGAAATAAATATTCAAATGATTACATTGTTGTAAAGGCAATAAGAAGACCTTTCAAATGAGCTGTCACGTGACCTCGGTTTGTATTTAAAAAATCGCCGATGACGTCATTACGCCATCACTAATGACGTAATGTCCAACACATCTATAGCAGTTGATGGCCAATAAAAAATTAAAATTGACGTGTTTTAAGATTTTTTTTAAAGTCGTCTGTTTCATTAGTTAATTGTCATTTTTATTACAATTATTTTTATTGTTCCTTAAAGCTTTACAAAAAATGTGCATGGTCCTATTAAGAAATTTAAAGTTAGAAGTTGTAACTAAGAGATGAATATTTAGGGGATAATTTTTTCCACGCCATATTAAAGTGTATTGGAAATGGAATAGATCAGTTTTTGTCCAATTCAAGGATTTTTTTAATTCGTTTAAGATATATAGCCTGGATAAATTAGTCTGGGACACTCGGTATGTTAGATAATTTATTAAGTTATTTACAAAATAGATTTGTCCTACTTATTGCTTTATATCTTCTGCAGGATTTGCATTGTACCTTTCTTGGTCGCAGTTGGCATGGCTCACTCATATGTAAGTCAATAGCACTTTCTATGGTTTAAGTATTTTTTTTTTTTAATTTAGTTGGTAGTTTTTTTTTAATGGCTAACGTCTTTTATTTATTGTCCAACAGAAAAAATAAGTTCAAATAAAAGTTTTGATAGGATTTAGCCAGTAGACTAGTTAAAGAATGGAAATATGTCATATTCATCTAAAAGTTGGTTATAGTTCTTACAAATTCTAAACATAGGTGAATTATAGAGGATATTGGTTCTTGCAATGTCAGTATAAAATAGATTATATTGTCGAGAGTTAACTCTGGGAAACAAAAATTTAAGTTGATTTAGCAAATTTGGTGCATCGATACCATTATGCAGTAGCTTTGTAAAGAAAAGGTAAACCCCCATTTATACATCTAATTTCCAAAAAATCAATCAATTTCTCTTTCAGGATAAACTCTGTCTATTCTACTAGCCAGAAATTTAATATATCTACGTTGAATTTTTTCAAGAGAATCAACGTAAATTTGATAGTGTGGACTCCAAACTGTAAATGCATATTCTAATTTGGATCTAACCAGCGTAAAATATAATGATTTCAATGCAACCAAATTCATAAATGTTCGACAATTTCTAATTATATACTCCAAAGACTTGATGGCCTGTGATACTACATTGTTTATATGTTCAACAAATTTTAATTCGGAGTCAAATTTTACACCGAGATCACGTATCTGAGCTGTTCAACTTAAATCGAAGTAATTATTTTATAATTAAATGTAATTGGCTGTCGTTTCCTACTAAATGTGCAAACCTTACATTTGGCTGAATTAAGAAAGAGTTTATTATTTTCACACCATTCAATAATTTTATTTATTTCTAACTGGAGAAGCAAACAATCATCCTCTGTATTAACTACTTTGTATATTTTCAAATCAAACACTCTTCACCCATTCATACTATTCGCCATCAGAACATTCCCTTCTCCTAATCATTTTCTCCACAACTTCGCTTACCTCTACCCATTCTTTCTCTCCTTTCAAAATTATCTCCACCGTGTTCTCCCAATACACTGCTACCCCGAGTCTCCTATCCAACTTCTCTAAATCCTCCTTGTTCTTCCAACATCTAAACACATGACCCTCATCATCCTCCACCTCACACCTCACGCATATTCCAGTCTCTCTTCCCAATCTTGTGTAGATACTCCACTCTTGACCCATCCCCATTGAGCACTTAGGTCAAAAAGTAGTTTACCTCCCCAAACTCCCGGTCTATCCACTCACTCCTACTCCCAATCGCCCTTTTTAATGCACCTTTATATCCTTTCCACTTTCTCACCATTTCCTCCTCCATCCAATAATTTACAATTTCCACTTTAGCTTTTAATAGCTGGTAGTCACATACTTTAAGATACAGTTTTTTCCTCTTTCATTATTTACTCTCAATTAGTAGCATGTTATTATTTTATATATTTAAACTAAGATCCAAACCTATTTAATTATAATTAGAAAATACACCATTACCTACGAACACTAAAAATACTTATTTCTTATCTAAATAAGAGAAGATGTAGTTATAAACTTGAATATCAGAATTCGTATTATTAAAACTTCTCAAGCAAGAACTTAGAATAACCAAGACCAGAACGAGTATAGTCCAGGAGTGCTAGCTGTACTAACGACTGATTATGGTGGAGGGGCTTATAAAAAATAAAAAAAAAGTCATTCAACTAGGGAGGTTTGGGGAGGTATTTGAAAAGGGTTGAAATTTCGAAATCTTCTTTTGCGGTAGAATTTGACCTCAAAATAAAAAGTGTTTAATCGAAAAGTTGTATATCGTGGCCACATCTATAACTTTTCTTCCTTTTATTATCACACATAACTTTATTTTTCCATGGAAAATGCAAAAAATCGACTTTTTTGTTTTTATTTTTTATTTTCCAAAGGATTTGTAAATATCTATGAAATTGGTCAAAACATTTTTGTGGCCGATATAACCTTAATTTTTCTCAATCCTGTACCGCTGCAATTTTCCGAGTTATTCCATTTTTCCGGAAAAATAGTCTTTATTCCAATCGAAAATCAATAAAATATCATTGTATAGAGTTCATATGATCTTTACACCTAGTTTCTTAAAAAATTAATAAAAAGTATTTAAAAATATGCTCAAAAATGCAAAAAAGCAAAAAGTGACTTTTGCAACTACAAAATTTGAAAAAATTGTTAAAATTTCACTTTAAATTATTATAGATTGCAAAAACTTACACCAATAATACACCATTACATTCGATGCTAATTTAAAGATTCGGGTGCAATGTAAATGTAATCATATAGTAGAAATCGTTTTCTATAATACATTTTTTTTTTCGTAGAATTCATTGCAATTTATAAAAAATTTAAACATTATGGCTAATTTTTTTGTTGCAAAACTCTGTTGCTTTTTTGATTTTTCGAGGGCATTTTTAAAGGGAGGTACACTTAACTTTATAAAAAAATAGATGAAAAGAGGAAGAAAATGAGCCCCATAGGAACTCTATACAATGATTTTTTATTAATGAAATTTTCGATTGAAAAAAAGACGATTTGTCGGAAAAATGGAATAACTCGGAATAATGTAGAGGTACAGGTTTGAGAAAAAAAGAGGTTATGTGGTACATAAAAATGCATGTTTTCACCAAATTTTATACAGATTAACAAATCCGTTCAAAAATAAAAAATTTAAATAGTTATTTGCATTTTCCTCGGAAAAATGAGGTTATATGTAAAAATAAAAAAAAGTTATAGATTTTGCCACTCTTTATTTATAGGGTCAAATTCTGCCCCCCCCCCCAATATAAATTAGCCTAGAAGAACCTCCCTAGTTGAGTAACTTTTTGTAAATTACTTATAAGCTTCTCTACCATAATCAGTAGTTACTTTTTAGATAACAATTTCTTTAATTCCAACATTTTATGGGTACAGCATTCCTGGGCCCGTATTCTTGACTAAGGGAGTGAAGCTTCCTGAGAGAAGCTATTTTTTGTCTTTGTCACTCCAATAACAAAGTAACCAAGCAAAATAAAGATAAAACATATATGTTCTCCCGTGAAGCTCTACTCCCTCAGTCAAGACCTAACCCTGGACTAAGTAGTTCATATATACTAGAATCCTTTGTATTTACTTCCTTAAACACTAGTTTTTAATTGCTGAGTGTATAATAATTTTTAAAATATACAGTTTTTTCCCTTTCATTATTTACACTATTAGTAACCTATTAATATTTTAGAGATTGTAAACAACGCATCTTAGTTATAATAATTATTTTATCTCAAAAATAAGAAAATATGTTGTGGCAAAATTCTGACATCTACTACAACTATTATTGACGTAGCCAAATAATCAAGATAAAAACGAAAAGTTTATAAACCAACTCTTTATATTCACTTCTTGATACATATTTTAAAGAATTTAGATAAAAACTGGATTCCGATATTTTTATGCATATTTAAAGTTTAACTCATTATTCCCGAATAAAAATTTTAGTAAAATCAATTTGATCATCTTCTTTTTATTTTGGGTTGAAGGATTAGTACTAAACTAAAACTAAATTTAGCGTTTCTTACAATGTCGTTTTATTTCTTTTATATTATTCTCGACAAAATCAATGGAACATTATTTTTACAATTCTAAAAATTTCTTACGGACAGCGCGACTGAAATGTATGTGTTAGAATAGAACCTTCAGTTAGAATGTCTCCAGATTAATCATTTTATTTATTTTATATGATTTTACTACCAAGGAAATAGAAAATTTATTTATTTAGTACAGGTATTTACCAGAAAACAAGTTGGGTATGAATAAAGAAATACAGGATATCGGATTAATGACCATGTGTAATCACACATAATAATCAAAATAGCGAAAATATATCCGAGGAATTGAAAATTTTTTGTTGTGTGCATGTGAAACATAAACATTAACTAAATCAAAGTCAGCTCAACAGTATGGTAAAGAAAAATACTGAGAAATATTCTTGAAGGAAAGACAATGCAAGATATGTGGGTTAAAAGAACAAAACATAATGATCAATTAATTATATTGACAGAAGTGTAAAACGATAAAAATTTAGCAAACGAAAGGGGAATGAAAGAAATGTGGAAACATTTAATCTCCTAACTAAATAAGCTAGCTATAAATGATTTCACTATTACTACTCGTATTCTATTCATATTCTTTGGATACATTTTTGTTAGTAAGTGTGTTTTGGTTATTTAAGTGGAACGAGGAAAACGGAACACGAGAGATCAGTGTGTTACGCCAGTGTGTTTAATGCTAGGAAGTTTGTTGACGATGGATTCGTATCTAGATACCTAGATGTTGTAGTGTGATGTATGGTACGATGGGTTGAATTGTTAAGTCTTGTCAGCAAATTTATTACCAGGAACTTTAATTTCATGTTTACTACCTATTTTTCTACAGGTTTAATTATCTGGTGTTAAATATTTAAGACATACTTTACTTGATTAATGGAAAGCCGTCACATAATATGTTCATCTATACAATATGTCAATACAAATTTAATCAAAAATTTTTTTTGTAAGTGATGGTGAAAGAACAAAATCAGTGTTCACAAATCGGTAACATATTGATTTATGTTGGCCGATTAAGGGCTTTATTTGAAAGGACATATTGCATTAAAGTATATTAAAATAAAAATTATTGCCTCTTTTATGGATAGTTGAACATTTTATGATCTTTTATCAAGGATTTGCTGCTTACGAAAAATATATCGGTTTTGTTAAACTACGTTTTACTTCCATATATGACAAGTTCTTTAGCGAATTTGCGAAACGACAATCTAAAAAACAATAAAAAATCACGTTTATTTACATCATAAAACGATGATAAAACATTTTTTTCTAATTTTATTTTTATTTAAAACAAAATATTTTGACAATATTCGTATTTTGGTTTGTTTAGCTTGCCATTAAATTTAATTAAATATTTTGTTTTGCTTAATTAAATGGAGGACACTTTGCGAATCGGGGATCGCTACACAGTTCGCTGCTTTGTTCGGAAACGTCAAAGCATTCCATGATACAGAAACCGCACGCCGCTGCTTTATGCTGCTGACATTCACTGGAATTTCGGAGACAATATCAATTGCACCCATTTTGTTCAAGCTATTGACGTAAAAACGTGTATTAAAAATAATCTGCAAAACTTATTTTTTATAATAATAATATAATAATTTTAAGTTGTAGATATTTTAATTATATTACTTTAAAATAGAGATTTTGTTGTGGATAAAATAGCAAACTTTCAACTAGAAAATGTATATTAGGTAAATAAATAGCAGTAAATAAATTAAGTAGAAATTTTAAAATCATACATAAAAACATTAATGGTATCTATTGCTAAAAATGTACATGAATTTGAAATTTTTCTTGATAAATTAGATTCATGCACAGATTTTATAATGCTGACGGAGACAAGAACTCTTTGTAAAGTCAGAACTGTACATATCCCATGAAAATATTAAGCAAGCAGGCTCGTTTTTATTACGAGTTAAATTAAAGTTTAATCAGAAGCATATATTATTCTATATAAATGCTTTCTATAGATCACCATCCAATAGGCAGATAGATGCTTTTATGGATGAACTAGATAATGTATTAGAGACACATCCTAATGATTTCTCCTACAGGTTTTTTATATAAATATAAATTTGATATAAAAAAGTCAGGATGTTTAAAACTATATCACAACGTTCGGTGAGTATGGATTTCTGTCAGCAATTAATACGGTTACGAGACCAAGTACAGATACATGTATAGACCATATTTTCAAAAATTCAAAAAAATCAGCAATAAGATAATCTAATACCGCTAACAGTAAGCCCTTCTATTACTGAGCAGTTTGTAATAATGGCACAGTTAATTTTTAACGATTAAGAAACAAACATAACACGTAGTAAGACATATAAGCAAATTGAAAATAACAAATTGCTAGAATACGTTAAAAAAATTAGGTGGGAGGATATCTACATGTCAAAATTTATTAGCCCAAATATGTTTACGCCACTGATTTTAGAGTTGATCTTTTGGGAAATGTTATATTGGGTTTTATGCAAACACATTTTAAACAAATATTTATTTTTTTCTTTTTAATAATACAAAATTTAGGCCGTACTATATATACTACGGTGGGCATGACCATCGTAACTAATTATTTTTGATTAGTGTGATAAGAAATAAAACATTTTACATGAAGACCATTGTCACACTTTCTATATCTAGTGGTGGTCTTCTGATGACAGCAGGCACAACGAGTCTGCTTATCTTGAGGTATTACAAAATGATCCTTACCATCAAATCGAATATCAATGCCTTCATGTCATGATATATGTCCATGAGAAGATGTTTGTTTTTAATTTTGGACCAAAAGTGTAGTTGCAATTCTTCTAAATTTTTGCTGATCTAAATTTCCACCCTGTTGCCTGTGTAATTGCCAAGCATTTTATATTGCCATGTCGATGCAGTGAGCTATTAGTGGAAAATACCACTTTTTGCCTTAGATAGATACCCTATATAGACTCAAGTTCTGATCGCACCTGTCAACACCTCCCATATTGGCATAATATGCGATTTTCACGCGTTGTACCGGTAGCTTTGAATTTTTTTTCAGATAAAAGTTCTATCAAAGGCAAGGTCGTAAAAAAGTGATCAAAAATAAATGCATTGGTAACGTTGGCCATCTTTTTTCCAAAATATCAGCATATTCTAATATTACAGAAGGTCCTACTCGATAATCAGCAGACTGTTGACTTATATTTGTAGATGCACCTTGATAGGGTTCAAACCAATCAACATACCCCAATCGTGTTGCTCCTACCCACAATTTATAGCCATAACGTATTGGTTTGCCGTGTATAAATTGCTTGCAACCATGGCGACCGAAATATGGTACCATGGCTTCGTCAATGCTATGCATTTCTTCACAGTTAGCATATTTTAAAAATTGTTTGTTAAGATGCTCGAACATGGGTCTTACTTTTGCAAATTTATCATTTGCGTCTAATGTATTATTGTCTCTAAGATGAAACTGAGAAAGAATGTATTCAAATTTGGATATTGCCTGAATTACCAAAGATTTTGAATATCCCTGTCATATTCCCAATACATTTGACCCAGCAAACACAAATGTACATGTTACATAAAAATAAATAACAGAGAAAGAAAGATTTTTATATAAAATATTTATATATTTTTTACGTAGTATTTATGTAAAAAAATCTTTATAAACTTTGTTATATATTTTCAATATTGACATTATAAAATATTTTATATTTTAGATATATCTAATTCATTATGTATTCATGATGTAAATTCCTGCTACATAAATATAAGAACAAAATTATATATATTTAATACGTAAAATTTGCTACATAAAATATTTTATATATTTCGCCTCGTCTAATATACAAAAAAAAGAAGAAAATTACAACCTATTATAAATTGTCACGAGTCGTTCGAGTTGGTTTGAGTGCTACAAATACCCGTGCAAATTATTAATAACAAAGAATATGCTTATAATAAATATTTTTCTGGGTGTCTTTGTGTTGAGTATTGAAGAAAACATTATGTAAGTACTAATTATTATTATTTATATACTTATCACAATAAAGTTATTTTCTAGTATAATTAATTTACATTCAAATAAGTTAATTATAAATTTTAGGCAAAAAATTGAAGGACTTCCGTGACTTGTCAAGAAAAAGAAATGAATAAGTAGCTCAGTTTTACAATTTTACAGTGGTTATGGTGAACCATCATCAGAAACGAGATCAGAAATATACATATATGTTACATAGTAATTTGAACATTTTTGAGATTTAATATAATATACATAATAAATATGTAATATAAATACGTACATATTATATCACTATTGTTCTCTAGCTGTGCCGGCCTTTGTCACTATTCAATACATAAATATTATCTAGTTGTGACTTCAGTTTTATATAACTGTGACTTTTATATTTCAAAAATTACATAACATATCCAATATTTTTTTTGTGTTTGCTGGGGATGTCCAGGTACCTGTACGTATTCACTTAGTATTAAAACTTCTATGAAAGCCTTCAGTTCGTAGTTTTCGATGGTAACTTGGTGATTTTTTTTATGTGCATTAGATTCGGCTACAATTAGCTCCAATAATGTCTCATCAAAAAAACGTGAAAACAACTCTAAAGGACTGTTCATTTGAACTGGTTCATCATTTTTACCACCAAAAATTATATTATCCGGAACCAAATCACTGTCCTCCCTATTATAGTTTTGTTTCTTTGGTTTCGGGGTTTTGGTTGTTCGCGACCGTTTTTCTAATAAAGAGAGTGATACTTCTTCATCGGAAAAATAAACATTATTGAACGGGTTATTGCTTTCAGGAATTTGTCTACAAAAGTTAATTTCGGCAGAAGCGCGAAGTTGTGTACCAGGTAGATTATTTAGGTTCACCAAATCTTCATCACCAGAGTCCTCATCGGTTTGATTTGCTTCAAAATTATTAGATGGTGGAAAAATAGTTAAGGAATTCAAATTTTCTAAGAGATCTTAATCATTTTCCAACATTTCTAACGCCTCATTCAAAGATAATCCCCTGAAATATAAAAAAAATATTTTTCTATAGTAATGCCCACCGTACTACCTATAGTACACAAAAAAAATGGTGTCATACAAATTCCCTATTAAATCGCACTCTGTATTCCGCCATGGTTCTAATTTCGAACACTTAATAAATTTATACCTTACAGTAATCACTTTTGCAAACACCAAACATAAACTACCCACATTGGCTGAAGTCTAGAGAATGACTGTAAACAAGCTGCCTCTCATTTGCGCGAGGTTTTTAGACAGGACAGGTCTTGATTTAAGTGTACTATATTTAGTACGGTGGGCATATCTGGGTTTAGTCTATTACAAGATGCTCTAATCAAATCAACAAAAACAATAAAAATTCAAAATCAAAATATCAAAAGATCAAAATGGAAAACTACTTCATTAATTAAATCAGTAAATAAAAAAAACAATATGTACAATAAATTAATGAAAGAACCAGAAAATGAACAAATTAAACTTGATTATAAATATATAAAAAAGTATTAGAAAGAGACACTAAAAATAAATACTACTCAGAAAAAATAAATACTGATAGAAATGACTCCAAACAAATGTGGAAAATGATAAATGAGTTAACAAAAACTAAAAATAATCACTATATTACATATATACAAAATCAAAACAATGAGTTGGTTACTGACACAAAAATGATAGCTGAAAACTTCAATATTTTTTTATGAATATAGGTAATAATATAGCCAGGAATATAAAAGTCAATAAGGAATTTAAAGAAATGAAACAAAATTCTTAAAATTCATTCGTTTTATTTCCGACAAATATATCAGAAATAAAAAACACTATATTACAATTAAAAAATAAAAAAGCAGCTGGACCAGACTGCTTCACAGCTAAAACTTTACAGCTAATATCAGAAAACAGTGATCCGTTTCCTTCAGCTTTTAAAAACTGTACAATAATCCCTGTACATAAAGGAGGCAATAAAGCAGATACCATAAACTATACCGATTGCACTAATTTCTAACTTGAGCAAGATTATCGAAAAATTAACTAAAAAGAGATTAATGAATTTCCTTAAGAAGTATAAACTTTTGTCTGAGCAGCATGAATGGGAAATCTACTAATGATGCGATTAGAGCTCTGACTGGCAAAATCTATGGAGCGGTAGATCAAAGCAAACCTTCTATTGGTATCTTTCTTGACCTGAAAAAAGCATTTGATACATTTAATCATAAAATACTATTAGATACTCTTCAGGGGTTGCGGGTGAGAGGTGTTAGACATAATTTTTTAAGACTTATAGGCAAAAGGCCAAGAACAAAAATTGAGAACCATTTAAGTAGTGAAGAAGTAATATTATGCGGTGTTCCTCAAGAGACAGTGCTGGGACCCTTGCTTTTCACTATCTACTTGAACAATCTCTTCTTCGTGGAGACCCAGGGTAATATTGTTAGCTTTGCGGATGATACCGTGGTGTTTTATGAAGGTGAAACTTGGGAAACCCTGAAATCAGATATTGAAAATGATTTTATTAAAATTAAAAATTGGTTTGACAAAAAGCTACTTTAATTAATCTTGAAAAAATCCTTCTACTTACCATTCTGCCGTCAAGCACACTCCCTTCCTTCTTTTAATGCATTAAACATTCAAGAAAACACCCGAATATCGTCTGCGGAGAGAATAAAGTATCTTGGTATTATAATAGATTACCATCATCTCAGGTGGGATTCGCACATCAATTATTTACTTCAAAAATTGCGTTGCATTCTTTATAGATTTTACCATCTCTCAAATATATTAAATAAGCCAAAACAAAGTATTATATTTTAGGTTAGTAGAATCTCACCTGACTTATGGCTTAATTGGTTTGAGGAGGTGTTTCTAAATCTTATTTAAAATCTTTAGAGATCATACAGAAAATATTTTTAAAGAATATTTTAACAAGAAACGACAGAAATGATCTATAAAGAATCCGAAGTATTTGATGTTCGGCAACTGTACATTAAAACATTAGCAATAACTTAATTTCGTCATAAAGATGAACTAAGTATCATTGGACATTCCTACCACACAAGACTTAAAAGTAACTTCTCGATGCCTATCATGAATAAGACTGTAGGACAAAAGTGCCACATTTATTCAGGTCCGAAAATTTTTAATTCGATACCTGAGAATTCTAAACAGAACCTAAATCTTACCCAATTTAAAAAGAAATTAACAGAATATCTCAGGACAACTCCTCGACTCTACATCCACTCTCTAATAGATGAAGACAAAAATTTACTAAAAAAATCTATATATAATAATAATAACTGCTTATACCACAACAAACAAAGAAAAATCTCTAATTTTGCACTTAGATTTAAGGTTTTATAATTTTTTCTACACCTATGGAATAATATGTCTATTATTTACGGTTTTTCCTTAAATAATAGTAGTAGTTATATTTACCTGTTGGCTTATGAACCATAAGAATGCAACTACAGATGTATTTGCATTCTAACTTTTTCACTAACTCCGGTTCCAATTTCATTGTGTCATTTGGACGATCTATATTCAAAACTGTAAAATCAACTTCGATAAAACTTTTAGAAAAAGATGCTGCAAGTTCAGCTGCGGCAGAGACCAATATCTGCATAATAGATAGAATTTTTATTTAATTCATTGCATAAAAGACGTACCAACATACTTGAAAATATTGTAAAAACAATTTTTTCAAATAGTAACTTATAATAAAGTTCGAGAATTAGACTTTATTTTCGATAGACATTTCACCCATTCATTTAAAGATTATGAAAGATTTCTCAGGGGTGGTAATAGTAATGAGCATACATATGGACCAGATCAAACGAGACGATCTGATTTTGTCAAAGACTTAAAAATAAAAATTTTAAAGAAGCTCTTATTCATTTTTTAATCTTATACTAGCAAAATCCGGAATTGAGATAATTTATTGCAAGTAAAACGTTCTTACTGAATTTTGATACTTGTTATTTTAAGAATTTCCTTTCAAAAATTCTTACAAAGTAATATTTTAACTAACATTATAGATTTGGTATCAGAAGACTGTTGGTGGATAGAGATCGATTCGAATTATGAATGTCGATGATTTGATAGGCCTCAAATGCCTTCTATTCTTCAAAAAACTATAATTAATGAACAATTGATGAACGTATACATGTTATCATTATTTTGCCAATAATAATTTAGAACCTTTTTATATTTTTTTTCTATCAGCTGCCGATGAGATTGAACCAGATGGAATAGCGAATAAGATTTACAGTATGTTGAATTCGACGTGAATATTATTGAATATGTTGATCTATTGTAATAATTTTTCTACGCTCATATCTGTAAACGTACTATCGACATTCCTTATAAGTGACATTTAACAGTAACATGCACGTTATGAGATCTCATAACATACACGTGCGTGTAGATAAAAAAAATTAAATTTCTTGGTTTAATCAAATTGCAATGAAATTTTTACTACGTATTACCTTCTTGTTCAAGTTAGTCGACATAAAAGCTTTTAATATTAGTGAAATCCGAACGAACATTTTTTGCACTCCACCATGCGTAGAAAAAGTATAGTACCTTACACGAGTTACCCATTGGATGTGATGGCTAGAACCAGGAGACTACAGTGGAAGGGCGCGATGAGAGAGGAAGTTATGGATTGGATGAAGGAGGAAGGACTATGAAGGTGCGCTAGAAGGAGTAAATGGAAGTAGGAAAGAATGAATGACTAGTAACTTACACGAGTTGTGATCCAATTAAGCACTTCGTGCGTAATTGGTTATCGCAAGCAATTTATGTTTCCCCAATAATAATAAGCAGCTGCTTTTTTTAAATATGCAGTCGCCTTTTAATTTCTTTTTGATACAATAAAAATTAGATTTGAGTTGCCAAAATGTATAAAAAACAAATAAAAATCGTATAAAAACATCGTAATTTCGCATTTATCGGATTAAATCAAGTCTAAACCCCTCTCTTTGTACAGTCTGTAGAGATGTTATCTACCGATTTTGCGTTTGGCAGTTGGAACAGATATGTGGATAATGTGCTAGGACAGTTACATACATATTTTTTTATTATATTAATATGCACATTCTTAAATTTTTAGTATGATCAATAAACAATTACGAGCATGTGGATTGAAACAATGCAAAATACCTACTTGAACATCCAATCTTACTCATACACAACAAATAAGACACATTTATAATAACAAAAAAAATTTAGATTTCCTTGAAAAAAGACATCTAGCAGATCAAAAATTTAAAGTTATTAATAAACAAATAAATATTGGAAGTTCTCCACTATTAAACGGTCTACTTTGATTGAGTCTTCATTCTATACATAGATAAGACATTAATGTAATACTAATATATTAAGTGATTGTAAAGATCATGATATAGTTTTTTTTGGGTTTTCTATATCATTGCACAGTTATACTGATCTTAGAGGGAAATATATCAAGGATAATCCCTTAGGGCTAATAACATCTAGGCTTTAGTATTGTTTCTTATTACCTCTATATTCTTGGTCTAGTCTTTACACTATTTAATAAAATTTTTTGTATCAACCCTTAATTTTTGAAAGTCCATCTTTTTAAGAACAGTAAACAACTAAACGGTTGAAAAAAACTTCCACTGTTTATTCGAAAAATACGATTTTAAATTCAATTACAGCTCTGTCGCTAAAAACTAGCATCATTTGTTTAGTTGTTTACTGTTCCTATTTAATCAACATCAGGTAGAGTTGACTTGAAAATTCAAAGTGTAACTTAAATATGTCAATCTTTCCTTGCGGCGAAACAGATGTCATTTGAATTTATTGTTGTTTATTATTCTGAGTAAAATGGATTACCACAGTAAGGTTTAGTAAAATAAATTTATTTAGTTTTTTTTTGGTAATAATTTTTACACTTAATTTTTCTCCATGAGCCTTCTGACAATTTTTTCTAAGATATAATAATAAATACTACAAATTTTCGTAATTTTTATTGAGTTCCATAATATTTGTCTCGATAAAAATTGACCACTCTCGCATTTACCTAATGAGAAGCATTTATTATGTCCCCAGCTCTTTGTCTATTAAGTTGGTTTGATTTTCGAAAGAAAGATGATTCTTGATAAACTAATAAATACCTACATTACTCTATTTAAATACAAAGATTATTCATTTCAAGTACTTTCTAATTATAATTGTGTCATGCATTTTTCATCAGTTTTTAATTTACCCTAACGAACTGTCATTCTCTATTAATGAACACCATTGGTTTCCCTCGACTGTTGTAAAAGTTTATTTCGGTTAAGTTTTCAGTTCGGCAGACTGAGACTGAAGAGAGCTTAACGTTTACCCCAATCAGTATGACAGATGGTTGTCTAATAAATAGTTTCGGGGACAGATGTGAAATCTCAAATCGCATGCGACAAAATTAAATTTATTTTTTCGAGATTCCTGAAAACTCTTAAATTGGTATACCTACAAGAAGCTAAAAGAATTAACGAGACTGTGTAGGCCAGTAGATATAGACATGTAGAACATTTTGTAAGTTTAATTTAATGAGAACTATGTTCAAATTATATTAAGTCTGATTTTGCAACCCTTTTTTCTGAAGGAAACATGTTGAAAATCCGGTTTTTGTAAATTTTCGCATAATTCATAAGGAGATATTTGCAAAAGTTCTTCAAACTATAAAAGTATTGCGAAATAGCAGCTTACATCTTCTGGTTGCTAGTGGTTTATAAAAAAATTTGTTCATAATCCTCTTTTTTGGAAAAAAAATCCAATAAGTTCTGCAAACTTGCATAAATAACCGAAATAACTTTTTTAATGGGTACTTCAATTTGCAACCTCTTGAGTTAAACGGAAAATATATTTTTGCAATAAGTTGTTTAATGTCATCGAAACCAGTATCGACATTTTTGAAAGTTTTAAATACGGGTTGCAAATCCTGATATACAACGTTTTCTTTGAATTGCAACCACTTCTGCAATACGGAAATAAAGGTTAAATAGGAAGAAAAATATATTTATTGTTTTACTCTACCAAAAAAGCAAAAGTTCTGCAAATTTGTGAAGTGTGAAGAAATAGCTGTTTTCATCTTCTGATAAATTTGCAGCATTCTAAAAGAACGGATCTGTTTGTTTATAAAAGAAAAGTTATCAATCAAAACTAATTAAAAAAATTATTTTTCTAACTCAAATATTTTTATAATCTGTAATAATATAAATTTATACCACCTGATTAAAGCATGTTTATAAATTAGTTATAATTAATTTGGTGCTGCGAACCTGGCTTCGCTCGGCACGCAGTGAAAGATTTATAATAAAACCAAATCAGTTGTAACTAATTTAAAAACTATTTTTGCCAGCTCAATTATGTTTAAATGTGGTATTATTATAAATGAATCACTGCGTGTCGAACATAGCGAGCTTCGCAGCATCAAATCAAACAGAAATAAAAAAAAATTATTTTTCTAACTCTATTTTTATAATCTGTAATATTATAAATTTATACCACCTAATTAAAACATGTTTATAAATTAGTTATAATTAAATGAAATGAAATAGATCATCCATGTATCAAATGTGACAAACCAATGAATAAAGGAAAATACCAAAATCAGTGTCACAGGTTTTTATTACAAAAACTACACGTTAAAGGAACAGCGACTAGTTTCGGCCTATAAGCAGGCCATCATCAGGCTATAAAAAACAAAATTGAGAGGTAAAACATTTTGCACATTACAAGTTTTTAACAATAGACCCACCATAAAAATTAGAGCCCAAACTGTTATTGGTTTTAGCATTAAGTTCGGTTGTAAAACCAATAACAGTTTGGGCTCTTTCTTGATAAATACTAAAGATCCAGTTTCTTGTTTACATACATCTGGAATATACAAATTGTGTTGTAATGATTGTAATGCAGTTTACATTGGTCAGTCAGCCTAGAATTAATGAACATCGTATTCAAGTTAAGAAATATAAAGATTTTGAAAAACCTACATTACCTTCAGCTTTCGCTAACCACATTATCTCTGAAAACCATAGTTTTTCTGACTCTAATTTTTCTAGATTACATAGATGCTTTAAAGGACCTAGAATAAATCTCTTAGAAATGATGGGGATTAATGAAGCTGCTAATCGAGATGATCTTTTGTGTTTGAATGAACAGCTTAAACCCAAAGACCCATATATTTTTTTTAAATCTTCCTTTTTAATTTTCATATATTTTGTCATGCCTTTTCTCCTCCACATAGTATTTATACTTATATTCAATTTTTAATGTACTTATTCTTTAAATTTATATCATTTATCGTTGTGTATTATTGTATACTTTTAATTGTTAACCTTGTTCTTCTTCTTTACCAATAGTTGACAGTAACTGTATTTTCGAATTTGCTGGCTAGTCAACTTTTTTAATTTTTTAATATATTACTCTTATTACTTAATTCCATAGTTGTATTGAATTAATTGATGTTACATGTGTCGATCGGCCTTAATCACTTATCTTGATTCCAATTCATTAATAATTAGTTTCTTTATTTTAATTTGACATCTTTCATCCATAGATTTTATTCTTCCGTAATGTATGCTCTTCTTAAATAGTTTTGGTTCCATGATTTTCTTATATGCTTTGATGTTCTGTTCGCCGCCATTTCATTCATAGTGTACGTTTCGATTTTGCTAGTGCTTAATTATAACAGTTTTTTAGTGTTTTTCAGTGAGATGGACAATTTTTACACTGTTACACAATGTTTATTCATTATTGGTTAACTATTTTGATCAAACTCATGATCTCTCTACCCTTTGACTTTGACTATCATGAATGGTCTTCTCTGATACCGGGGTCACTGGTATCTTCTTTTGAGCCCACTTTATGGCTTCCTTTTGATTATTTGTTAACCTTACTTCTCTTTCAAACACTATTTACAGTAATTAATATTTCCATCCATGTGGTGGTACTCTTTTTCTTACGCACTCATTGTTACCACATATATTTTAATAAAATATTTAAATTTCTTAATTTATTCCCCAATGATTCAAATTTCAATGAATCTTATTCATACTGTTATTTAATATAACCTTTTCTCATCTAATTTCTCCTAGTTTTAATTTTTAATCTTATGTCACATTTTTTCTCAATGTCACTGGTTTTACTATATACCCCATTCAATAATTAAAATTCAATATTTAATATATAAGTTTGTTGGTTCGATCTACTAAAATTAAACTTTATTTCAGCATCTAATTATAATTAAATCCAGATCATTCTGTTTAAAAATTTTAATAAAGTTTACCAGACATCATTTTCAGTTAATTTTCTCAAGAAACTGTCTACTTCTAATAAAAATTTATTTATGAAATATGGCCCTTATAACTACGCTCTATTTATATACATTACGTATTTAAGTTTTTTTATTAAAGTTCAGCGACAACAAATGAATACACGAGTGCCCATTATGTAGGTAAACATCATCATCACAAAAAACGTTGATGCCTCATATGAGAGAGACGTTTAAAGCTGAACGATATCTACTAAACGCAGAGCATCGTTCTCTTTATTGCCGAATTTTATGAGAACGGAAGTAGTATTGTGGTATGCAATTTTCTGAATAAATTTTTAAGTCAAGATGCAAACGAGTATTGTGTCGTCTAATCTGTTTTATTAAAAGGAATACTAGAAACGCTGCATGTGATACGAATAACACCACGATGGTGGAATAATCCATGGAAATATATTGTCTAGAGCAGAGGTTCCAAACTTTTTTTTTGTAGAGATCTTTAAACATTGTACTGATTTCTTTGGATCCCCGAATTTTACCATATTCCTCAATTATTAAAATTTGAGTTATTTTTCTTAATTTGTAGCGATTAAAATATGAAGGCTAACACGGCAAAATAGTAATCAAATCTTATGTAAAGTGAAGTTTCTAATCGTACATGTCCAGCCGCAAATGCATTAGCTCTAGGTTGCTGTGTAGGCTAAAGCCATATCTAGCAGCGCGTAGCAGCGTTTCTCTCCTATTAATCTCGTAGGCGTGCAATCTATGGACTTGATTGGCAAGTCGGCAAGTCGGACTCTAAAACTCAGTCAAAATTATTTCCGGAGTATTTTAAATATAAATAAACCTTAAGTACCTATAAGAGCTATAATGATATGGTATGGTTACAGCTGTTTGTGTTGGTTTTCTGAATATTGAATAATTTAATGAATTATTAACTTTTTTAATTCTTAAATCTAGAAAATTAATTAAATTATTTTCTTCAACTTCTAAGGTAAAATTAATTTTAAGATGCAAGATGTAAAAACCTGCCAAGACATCATCAACATATCTAAACCAAAATACAATAATGTTTTTATACATATATACAATAATGGTTTTCTAAATTATCCATAAATATATTTGCTAAAATTGGAGAAATAGGACTTGAATATAAAATTTGTTATGAAAAGTAAAATAATTTTGGCTAATGCATACATTAAATAGGTCAATTATATCTGATATCATACCTAGATGGATATTTCTTTCATCTAATAGCTTTTTAACTAGAACTATACATTCTTTAGGAGGTCTTTTAGAGAACATATTAGTTACATCAAACAGAAATATATTAAGTTATTGTAAAGACCAGCATGATATAGTTTTTTCCTGGTTTTTTTATATCATTGCACAGTTATACTGATCTTAAAGGGAAATACATCCAGGATAACCCCTTAGGGCTAATAACATCTAGGCTTTAATATTGTTATGTCTTATTAGTTTCATACTTGGTCTAGCTATACCTACTTAATTAACATCAGTTACCACAAACAAACAAAATGTAACCAATATGTCTATCTGAAGATGCTAGGTTTTTAGCAAAACAGCTGTAATTGTGATTTTAAAGCTAATTTTTTCAATTAAACTTGGAAGTTGATTTAAACCAGGATTTATTATTATTTTTCGAAAGCTATTAAACCAGTGTTTTTCTTTAATTTTGCCTATAAATTTATAGAAATTCACATATTAAAATTGTACATGGTTAAGTAAATTAAGCTAATTTTACATTAATATTATAGAAGAAAATACCTCGGCTAGATGTGAGTAAGTTCTTTAGCACTGACGTAATGTACACTAGTGTTGAGTGAGAAATATAAGAGATGCAACCTCGTAAGCGATGCAAAATGATGGCGGTGAGATGTCGCCACCCAATTATTTTCTCTAGGAATTATTAGTTTTATACTGACCGTAGTAGGGTAAACAACTCCGAACGGAATTTATAGATTGTGACCCTCTCGATTATTTTCCATTAAGTGTCCAGTTAATCTAAACATATTTTTAAATATGATGTATAGAAATTATATTAATGAATGATTGTTTACATTAAAATCCAGGATTTTAAATTCTTTTCAGATTAGAACAGATTATAATAAATGTGTTTTGAATATTTTTATGAAAATAATGATTTAGAGATCCTGCAGATGAAAATATGAAAAATTTTAAAATACCAAAATTAATAAAAAACATAAGAAAATTAGGACATTGGAAAACTAGCAATGGTTTTTCGTTTGTTTTTATTATTTTTTATTTAACCAAATTAATAGTTTTTACCTTTAATTCGTGGAAAATTTTTTTATCAATTATTTCTTTTGCTTTTATTATTTAAACAACTTTGGAATTATGGCGTATACACCAATTATACTTTAGATCTTTGGTATTAACTATTAATTAATTAACAATATCGAAAAACAATTAATATATTATTAGGTTTCCATTTTTGGTAGTTTATAATAAAACTCAATTAAAGCCTTATTTGAAAAATATTAAGGCACAGAAATATTAAGTTATTTAAAAAATAGAAAAAAAAAACTCGTTTTTAAAAATGCTCATGGTTGTTTTCATCATAGAATTAAGTATTAACAGAAATATATGAAAAAAAAAATTTTATTACAAAATATTTTTAAATGAAAAATGAATCAAAAAAATTTTAATCCAAAAGATACCATTCCACTGTTACATAAACCAGGTGTTTATAAACGTTCATGCTCAAATTGTAATGCAGTATATGTGGGTCAATGTGGGAGGACACTTGAATCCCGTATTCTGGAACATATGAATTTTGTTAAAAAATATTCTGTTTTAAGTTAAGAACTCACCTTCCTCTTTCGCTAATCATATCTTAGAATACAATCACTTTTTTGATATCGATAATGTTGAATTAATTCATGTTTGTAATAAGGGAATTAGATTGAATTTGCTGGAGTATTTGGAAATTAAATCTGCTACTAATAATAGTTCTCTCAATTGTTTGAATGAACAAATTCAACCTAATGAAAATTATTTATTTCTAAATTTAAACTTTTAACCACTGTTTATTTATGTATGTAATTAGGTTAGGTTTATACTTTCGACTTGATTTCAGATATTCTGCTTTTCTAGTCTTAACACACATTTATTTCAGGATTTCTAACCTTTTACTGATGTTTGTAACTATTTTCATCGATATGTGTAGATGGTAGGTTTTTGTTTTGTTTTTGATTTTTGAAATTGTTATATGGAACTCATTTATTATATTTATTCCTTTTAATTTCCCTCTACATCCAAGTTCCTTCTTGATTAGTTATTCAGTTGGTAACCCTTCCGGATGTAGGTTAGCACTAAACTATTTCCGCTTTATGCTTTCTTTAACTGTAATTGCCCTTCATACGTATAAGGTTCTTCAAGTGCGCTGGTATATCTTTTTCGGTTCGGCGAATTTTGAAATGTACTTTATGCTATTCATCCTAATATACATAGCATTACTGCTTAGATTGAGAAGACTAACAGGAACCTTTACTCACGGTTTAGGATCGACCTGTCTTCTTGATTATAAGGAGATCGAACTTTTGTCATGGATCTCTTCTTTTTTTGATTGTTTTTTACAATCATTCCTTTTGTCCTCCTCACGAATTTTTTTCTTCTTGTTTCTTTTAGTAATGTAAAACTTGTTAATTTGAATTTTCCTCTGGGATACAACATTCTTAGCATGAATATGGTCCCACTTTTCTATCCACTTTAATTTAACCAACACACCCATCATTCTCTATCTTTATAACTTCTGAAGTTCCTTTTTCCTCTTCTTTTTTATATAATAACTCTCTTATTAATCCATTATTCTTCACTTATTCATGGATGTTTAAGTTTTAAATTTAAATTATTTACAATTCCTACGTTCTGCACATACAGGTGAGTTTATATTGATTGTGCAACATATTTAACTTGCTGTTTTGCCATAGTTTTACTTATTGCAAAATCATGTATTTAACTTTTTACCTACTTTAAACTTGAATTTTACTATTGTTGATTCTCCTGATACCATTGTTTTCTTTATAGCCTGATGATGGTCTGAAGACCGAAACATGTTGCACTAACTTTTGAACCTTACTATTAAACGTTGTGGATAGACTTTGAGTTTTATTACTACGATTATCTACATCATCCACATTTGAGAGATGGATTTCCTTTTCAATTTTATATTTATCACTCAACGACAGTGGGAAATTAGTATGGCGCCACTAAAATATTTATATGCTAAATGATACTGCAAGCTAATGCTTTGATTTTTGTTAGCTCTAACAATTCTGTCAAGACCAGTATCTGCCTGAATAAGAACAAAATATTGAACAGAAGATAAAGAAATTTCCTTGGTGCAAAGTGTGCAAAGTTATTAAAAAGAATAAACACACAGGTTACTCACAGTGATCTAAGATTAACGTTATATACGGGATTTGCACAAATCCAAATATGGAACTGACAACAACAAAATTAATAGATATATAAATAAAAAAAATCTTAGTACAAATTACGGGAACATAAAAGTTTTGTAGGTCCTCTAAGGTTTGCGAATAAGCATAAAACTAGTTGGGTTATTGACTTATTTGCGAACTAGAGGTGGTGATCACCGACTGCCTACCTCAGGGTGGATCCTTGGGGCCCCCCCGTTCCTAGCCTGAAGCTTCTATAGCTTCTTGAAGAGTTTGGAAGGAGCTGATTCAGCGTTAAATTGGATAGTTGCTTTATAAGTGGATTTGTTCAGAATTTTTTATTTTTAAATTCTTTAGTTTCCAATTGATTCGTTCTCAAATTGGTTTGCTGTGGCGCATTTCATCTTAAACGTTTAATTGCATATCCACATGAAAAACTACATTAACATTTATCCATCAGAAAAAATACATTCTTACAACAAAGTTGATTAAATATTTTCTTTACAATGAATTATTACAAATTGAAGAAACAAGTCATTTTGTCCTTTTTTATTTAAAAAAGACATGATAACGATAAACTGAAAATACATTCCTATTGCAAATTAAATTATGTTTAGATTTATTATATATTTTAAATTTTTTTTTCTGATATGATATTTGATTTTTATATATAATATACAATTTTCACACAAAAGAGGTTTTTATATTTTTAGTCTACCTTTGTATCACAGCATCGCCAGGAGGAAAATGACCACATTTTATGAACAGCTTAATACGATAATAATGCGATCTTAGCGCGATGTAGTGTAAACATTGGAATCACGATAGAAATTACTAATTGTATTTAATATATTAAGAACTCTATAGTATAGATGGTGTAAGAAGCATTTATGTAATTATTTAAATAATTAGTTAATAGTTAATAGTTAATAGTTAATGTATATTGTGACAACAGTGCAAAATCAGTGAAAAATCAAATATTAAATTGTCAGATTGATCAAAGTAATGTTTTAAACATAAACCTGCAAGTAAGTGCAGCTAGAAAAATAATTACATCGATAAAATATAAATAGGTACACATTGTCCAGAAATGAATGAAAACGGGTATTTTATTGTTTTTATTCCTAATCGACAATAAAATATACAAACATTTATTAGCATAGTTGCCAGACTTTTTAAAATATGGATGGATTAAGACAAGAAATTATAAATTGTAAGAAAGAGCTACAAAACAGTATACAAGCAAGCGAGGTGAAGATATTATTGAAAATTGAAACTACCTTAAATGAAAAAATAAGAAGATTAGAAAAAGAAAATTTGGAACTCAAAGATAAAATAGAGAGGTTAGATAGAAATAGTAGAAAGAATAACATAATCATATTTGGATTTCCGATAGAAGACAATAATATCCCTGTAGCCGATGTGTGTAGTAAATTAGATAGCTTATTAGATATAAAGATTAATACACAAAATATTAGCAATATTTACAAACTTGGAAAAAAAGAAAAAGCTCCGATTAAGGTGGAATTAACATCTACTCTTACGAAAATTGACATTTTAAAGAACTGCAAAAAGCTCAAAGGGAGTAACGTTTCAATAGTGCCCGATTTGACTAAAATTCAGCAGGAGAGAAATAAAATACTCAAGAATTATCTGAAAACATTAAGAGATACAACCCAAGATCGTTGCTATATAAAGGGCGAAAAACTCTATAGAAACAACATACCATACACAGTTGAGGATATTATTGGATTTGAAGAAGGTCAGGCAGGTGTCGAAATAACGCAAAGTGAGCCAGAAACTCCAAGAAAAAATTCTGATAATTTTGAAATAGCTGAAACTACAGAAACAGATTTAGATGATAATATAATAAAATATTCCGAAGAAAAAAAGGAAGTACAAAAGAACGTAGGAGCTGAACTAAGAAAAAAGAAAGAAGATGAACTGAAAAATAAAGGTAAAACTAAAAACACCCCATCTACCCCAGCTAGAGGGAGAAAGCCTTCATTGAGGAATAAAAATAATTAATTTTAAAACTGGATCCATTTATTGCAAACTATGAAAATGAAGAAATATTGGGAAAACTCATATATGACATACAAAAATTTAACCAAAACAATTTTTCTACTGAAATTCTAAATTTTAAAATCTTGCATCTGAATATCAGAATCAGTTTACTGAACAATTTGAAATAATAATATTATCAGAAACTTTCACTATTTTCGATAAAGATGTATACAATATTCCAGGTTACAGCAATGTCTATAGTGAAGGAACATTAAACAAAAACGATGGGATCTTAGTGTTTATTAAAAGTAATATAAATTTTAATTATAATATTGTTCAGATTGCTCATAGTACTGCTATTGAGTTACATATTATTGTTGACAACATAAAATTGATCTTCATTTACAGATTACCCAGTACGGATAAAAATAACTTCATTACAGAGCTTTACGATTATCTTCAAATAAGGAAACAAAATAAATTCCATATTATTATTGGAGATATGAATATAGATCTACTGGAAAACAATAACGATACCGATAATTATAAAAACGTGTTTAACTCTTTTAATTTCATTTCTTATATAAATCAAATCACAAGACCTAGTAGTAAATGATGTATAGACCACATATTTATTAAAAATAATTATTACATTCAAAATAAATGTAATTCATATGTTTTCAATTATGATATAACTGATCATTTGCCAATCTCAGTTACTTACAATTATGAATCAATTTTTACCCACAAAATTGAGTAAAATAATTATAAAAAATATATAAACTATCAAAATCTAAGAAATATTCTGAAGGATGAACAGTGGATCAATATTTATAACTCGGAAAATGTCAATTTAATTATGGAAAACTTTATAGAAAAATTAACCAAATATATCCAGTTACACACAGTCACTATCAAAGTGAATTCGAAAAAAATTAAAAAGTCATGGATTAGTCCAGAAATACTAAATATAATAAATGAAAAAAATAAAATGTATAAAGAACTGAAAGTGTATCCTGAAAATATAATACTAAAACAAAATTATAGATGCTTAAAGAACACACTTAGACAAAAAATTAATAGTTCTAAAAAGGAATACGCGAATAGAATCATAGAGAACAGTCCAAATTCATCTAGCGGATTATAGAACGCAGTTATCGAAAAACAAAAACAACAATAGAGACATTAGAGGTGAATAATGAACTCATAACATCAAAAAATGAAATTGTAAACATATTTAATGATTATTATAGCGACTTAGGTGAAAATTATGCAAATAAAATAAATGACGTAAAAAATTTTTCAGAGAATATAACCAATATAAATAATACTGTGTTTCTTAATCCAGTATCTGAAACAGAAACTATAAATATCATTAATAATTTGAAACCAAAAAAATCCCCAGGATGGGATAATATTAGAATAGAAACTCTAAAAGAAATAAATAATGAAATTGTTAATCCTTTAACTAATATTTTCAATAAATGTTTTCAGAAAGGTAAATTCCCTAATTGTTTAAAAATCGGTACCATTAAACCACTATACAAACATGGTAGCAAACAAAAAGTCGAAAATTACCGCCCTATCTCGTTGTTATCAGTGTTTTCGAAAATACTGGAAAAACTTATAAAAAATAGATTGTATAAATTTCTTGAAAAGTTTCATGTACTCTCTAATAACCAGTTCGGGTTTAGGGAAGGACTTTTTGCTGAGGATGCCATATTGCAGCTAACTTCGAAATTGTACAGAGCGTTGGATAAAAAAAATCTAATTCTCTGCATATTTCTGGATTTATCAAAGGCCTTCGATACTGTTTGTCATGAACGCTTATTAGAGAAACTTCAATTTTACGGTATACGGGGTAAGGCTTATTCTTTATTAAAAGACTATTTATCACAGCGGAAACAAATAGTGAGTATAGACGGAGTCTTGAGCCGTTCCAGGACAATAACCTGTGGTGTTTCACAGGGATCAGTTCTGGGACCTTTATTGTTCACGATTTATACAAATAGTTTATTGCAATCCCAAACATCAGGGAAAATAGTCGGTTTTGCCGATGATATGGCCATAATATATGAGGGTGAAAACTGGAAAGACCTCAAAGCATCTGCAGAACGGGATGTAAGACAAATATGCAACTGGTTTAAATATAACAAATTGACTTTAAACATCCAAAAAACAAATTACTTACCCTTTACATCATATTCTAATCACTTACCTGATCTGGGACCATTAACAATTGATGCCCAAACACAAATTTTTGAAAAAGATAGCATCAAGTACTTAGGAGTTGTAATAGACAGACATTTAAGATGGGACTTACAAGTTAACAACGTCAAGAATAAATTGAGAGGTCTACTGACTAAATTCAGATTCCTGGCTGATTTCTTAACATTGAAAAACCTTAAAATTTTGTATTTCTCGTTGGTGCAATCTCAGTTGCAATATGGGATCCTAAGTTGGGGAGGTGTAACAGAAAGCAATTTGCAAGGTCTTAATGTATTGCAAAAGTGGATTCTGGGAATCATTTATAAAAAAAATATTAACTTTTCTAGCGACAAACTCTTTTCACAAAATAAAATATTTGATGTTAGACAAATTTTCTGTGAAAAGATGTTGACAAATATACATAGAAATAAAATAAAAATACAACCAGTCCAACATTGTCACAACACAAGAGCAAAGGAAAACTTCAATATTCCAATATGTGAGAAAAAAATCGGTCAACGCTCAGTGGAATTTCTGTCAGCAAAAATTTATAATATTTTACCTTTCAACTTAAGAAACATTAAGAATCATAGAACATTTAAACGCTCTGTAAAGGAATGTATAATACTGACAGGAAAATATTCAATAACCTAGTCGACCTTAAATTTTGTATTTGATGTTGTAAATCCTGCCACATTGAATTATAAAGTTAATTTTCCCGATTATGTCAATTTACTCTATTGTGACTAATTCCAAATAAATGAAATTATAAGTATGTTCATTTTTTTCATTTTGGCGGGTTAAATAGTATTATTTGGATTTTATATTTTGTGATATTTTATGAATGTAGTTTTAATTATGTGAAAAGTCAACGTTACATATTGTAGTAATTGTTATAAATCTAATTGATCCTGCCACTTTGAATAAGTAAATATTTTCCGATTATGTCGATTTGCCCTATTGTGACTACTTCCCAATAAATTTATATAGTTGATATTCTAAGTATGTATTTGTTTCATCGTTTTAATTGAATGGTTTTATTTGGATTTTACATTTTTTGGTGTTTGTTTAAATGTATTTTTAATTATGTGAAAATATCACGCCCAAGCGTCTTTGGCGCTTCAGTGATTCTATGTTTATTCATGTGTTTTCTTTATCAATTATTACTTTGTATACCTATTATACTGTAATGTTGTAACATTAATGGGAATAATAATGTATATGTTATTATTTTTTATAATTTATATTTATACCTGTATTGTAAAGGATTGATACCTGAATAAACTTTATTAGTATTTATTATTATTATTATTTTTATTAAAGTTGTTAACATAAAATATTTCAGTACCAGGCTAATTTTTGCACAGTTAATCATCATGCCATACTTTTCGGACGGTTCCAAATGGCCGTCATATCGGTAAAAATCAGTGACTAGCGCCCAAGCGATTGGGCCGTCGGTGCCAGCACTATTACCATCATTTTTTTTGTCAATGCGTAATGATACCTCTGACGAACAGCCATATGTTCCAATATTTTCTGCTAGTATCTCCCGGTCTATTTGCTTGGCTTGGCTGACGGGGCACTTCATGGATATATAAAACAAAATATCTAGGGCTAATCCTAGATAGCAGGTTACTCTGGAATAAACACGAAGACGAAGTAATACACAAAGCAACCGAGGCCCTCATGGTGTGCAGGAACATTGCAGGGAAGAACTGGGGATGCAACCCACGTATTCTGCAATGGATGTACACAGCAATAGTGAGACCAATAATCACATATGGGGCAGTGGCTTGAGGCGCCAGGGCTAATCTGAGTACGACGAGGAAAAATCTCTCGTAGATTCAGAGGCTAGTCTGTTCATGTATCACTGGAGCAATGGAAACTTGCCCCACTGCTGCAATGGAGGTGATTTTAAACTTAACCCCACTGCACATTGTGTTAGAAAGATTAAGGAAGAAAACGATATATAGAATGATCAAAGAAGTAATTATCAGGAAAAAACCTCGATCACTTCATTTTGATCAAACTGAATGGGATGAAGACACCATACAGAATTTAAACCAGAATACCATAAAGTGGTATACGGACGGTTCCAAGCTAGACGAGGGAACTGAGATAGGAGTTTTTGGACCGAGAGCCAAATACTCAGAAAGCTTGGGCACATACCCGAGCATCTTTCAAGCCGCGCCATCGAAAGATGTGTAGAATTCAATATTGGAAGAAACTACCGCAGACAAGAGATTGTGATCATGACGGATAGTCAAGCAGCCATCAAAGCGCTGAGCTCAAATATAATCAGTTCGAAGATGGTTTGGGAATGCTTAGGCAAACTAAATGAACTAGGTCAGAAAAACACTGTCACCCTCCTATGGGTCCCGGGACACAAACACAAACTCCCCTTTCATACATAGAGGGTTAGTCACAACACCTGACTAATGGGTCACGTACGCAAGCGGGTATGGTGACGCTGCTCGGAAGAGATGTGCGTTATGATCCGTATAGCGCGGTGTGCGTGGTAACTCCCGGCATTAACGTGCCGCACCCACGGGAACAAGAGGAAGCCGATGAAGGAAGAAGGTGCAGGGTCGAAGCGGTTGAAACTTCCCGAATCAATGGCCACAAGCTCTTATAACAATGGAGGTAGCTATAGGAGTGATCACCCCTCCATTTCCTGAGGCATCGCGTTCGGAGACGACCTTTTGTTCTGGAGTCATCTTAAAGTCATGGATAATGAAAAAAACCAAATTAAAAACCAAAGAAACGAAAAGACTGGAGGAGACAGGCTTCACGCCCAACAAGAAGCAATCGACGCAAGTGCGGAAATGAAGAGGAGGCAAGCACTGAAAATCCTTGAAGAGCTGACCAGTGAGCTACACGACTTCGTCCAATCGAAGGTCAATATACACAAGGAGATCAAGACCAAGACAACTGGTGTACTCAATGCCCTAAAACGTTTTCAAAAGCTGGATGAGGAAAGGCAGGCATCGAAACGACGCACTCCCTATGTTACACCAGAGAGAAGCAGACAAACTGCTGTTATAAGCGAGGAACCAATGGACACTGGAGCCGAAGGTGATGGAGAATCAGTTGCTGAAGAAAATATGGAAACTGCCATGAAGACTGGTAAGAGGAAAGATCGAAACTCACCAGATCCAACGTACAGCCATGCGGCCAAGAAAAAGGACCTGAAACCGAGCCCTCCGAAAAACGTGGCGGCTCATAACACCAAAGAGACGACCGAGTGGCAAAAAGTCCGAAGCAAGAAGGATAGTAGAAAGCAAATCAAAGAGCAGCTTCCAAAGCAACAGACGAAGAAGCGCCGACCGGAGCCTACGCGAATGAAGCCCTTCAAGTGGATCAAACCTAACGCGCTAATCATACGTCCGGCAGTAATGACCAAATATGCCGATATTCTCCGTCGAATAAAGCAGGACGTCTCTGATGAGCAGTTGAGAAGATTTATAAAACGACGACAGCAGAGACAAAGGCCAAGTCTTGCAAAAAACCATTGCAGGCATTCTTAAAGAAGATGCCAAGGTGGTCTGCTCGGGTCCACAAGAGACTATCGAAATTCGAGATATTGACGATGACACAACAAAAAATAACATTCAAGTTGCCCTGTGGAAGGAAGCAGGAGAAACGGGTGAAATACCACTAGAAGCAATAAAAATCCGTAAGGCCTATAGAGGTACCCAGATTGCCACAGTGACACTACCAGCGACCACGGCACAAAAACTACTTGACGGAAATGGCAAGATCCGGATTGGCTGGGTCAATTGTCGAGTCAGAGAAACAAAGAGACCGAACCAATGCTTCAGATGCTGGCACTTTGGACATCATGGATCTGAGTGTAAAAGCATAGTGGACCGGACTAAGCTATGTATTAGGCGTGGACAAGAAGGGCATAAGATTGCTGAGTGTAAAAATATAGCCAAGTGTGCCTTATGTTCTGAGCAACAAAGTGCACCATGCCGGTAAACATAGATGCCTGATATACAAAGAGGCACTCAAGAAGATGACGAGTAAACGGACATGAGGATACTGCAGTTAAACCTTAACCTCTGTGAGGTTGCGCATGACCTGCTTATGCAGACAGTGCGTGAACAAGAGATAGACTTAGTGCTATTAGCAGAGCCATACAGACACCTAAGCACCCAAACTTGGGAAACTGACAGCACTACTAAAGCTGTTATCTGGTCCTGTGGAAAGTTCCCTTTCCAAAGTGCAGTCAATAATAGCAGTGCCGGCTTTGTGGCAGTATCAGTAGACGGCGTCCGTGTCTACAGCTGCTATACACCACCTAGCCTTTCTATCACTGATTTCACGGATTTCTTGGACCGACTAACTGATGATGCAAAGCAGTATAACCCCATAGCAATAGCTGGAGACTTCAACTCTTGGGCGGTAGACTGGGGCAGCAAGCTCACTAACTCACGTGGAAAAGCACTATTGGAAGCAATGGAGATACTGGACGTAGTCCTCCTCAACAACGGTGACACACCAACATATACGAAAGGAGAGGCTAGTTCGATAGTAGACCTTACATTCGTCAGCAGCAGCTTAGTAAGAAGAAGGTACTCTTGGGCAGTTATGGACATCTATACCGCCAGCGACCATAGTGCAATACTATGGGAAGTATCAACTGGCCATTACCCCCGACAAGCAACTAGACGAACTAATTCAGTTGGATGGAAAGTTAAATCTTTTGATCCAGATGCCTTTATAGTGGCATTAGACAATGATTCGATCACCACTGGCAGTGCTGAAGAAAAGACAGAGGAAATGATGAGAAGAGTCTCCCAGGCCTGTGATGCTACCATGCCTCGGAAACGTGACATGACTCAGCGATCGGCGGTGCACTGGTGGAATGATACCATCAGCGCACTTCTTAAAGAGTGTCTTAGGAAAATAAGATTATCCCAGCGGGGCTATCGACGGCCTAACTCTGCAGTACTAAGGGAAGAGTACAAGAAAGCCCGTCGAGAACTTAATAAAGCTATCAAATAGAGTAAAAGACGCTGCTGGAAGGAGCTCGTCGAAGAAGTAGAAAAAGACCCGTGGGGTAGGCCGTACAAGGTGGTCATGACCCATCTAAAATGCCAGCCAATGCCGTCACCTACTTGCCCGCAGCTCCTAGAGAAAATCGTTTTCACACTGTTCCCTAGGTAACGTGAGTTCGCCTGCTTATCACCGCAGCTTAACTACGAAGACATTCCACCTGTCACGGAGGAGGAACTTATGGAGGCATGTGAACGTGTAGGGAATAATTGGATTGGATGGAATCCCGAATATTGCATTAAAAACAGCTATTAAAGCAGCGCCAGCATTATTCTTAGAGACCTACGATTCGTGCATCAAAAAAGGGATCTTTCCCAGAAGATGGAAACAGCAGAGATTGGTACTACTTCCAAAGGGAAAAAAGCCACCGGATGAGCCATCATCTTACCGCCCGCTCTGTATGTTAGATACGGCAGGTAAAATATTAGAGCGCATAATTCATCAAAGGATAGAAGCTGTGGTCGATCCACTCCTAGCAGATAACCAATATGGATTCCGGAAAGGACAAGCAACACTCGATGCAATCAACCTGGTCGTCAATACAGCCAAGGAGGCAATAGCCGGAAAAAGATGGAAAGGTGGCACGAAAAAGTACGGTTTGGTGGCTGCTTTAGACATCAAGAATGCTTTTAACTCCGCCAACTGGGACTGCATTATGCGATCTCTTGAAGACAAAAAAGTACCAGAATACCTCCTTCGCATGGTAGCAAGCTACTTTTCGAATAGGGTAGTAAAGTATGACACAAAAAACGGCCCGAAAAAGTACGATATCACTGGAGGAGTACCACAAGGCTCAGTTCTTCGACCACTTCTATGGAACAACATGTACGATGGACTCCTGAGAATCGCGTTGCCATCAGAAGTCAAGTTAACTGCATATGCCGATGATGTAGCTGTAGTGATAGTGGCGAAACACCTGGAGGAGATAAACCTGGCCTTCGATATCACATTTAATCGGATTAACCAATGGATGGAGATGATGAACTTGGAGCTAGCCAAGCACAAGACTGAAGCTGTGCTCATTACCAGCAGAAAGGCGGTAGAAACAATCAAGTTAGAAGTCGGAGAACAAGAAATCACATCACAACCATTTATTCGATACTTAGGAGTGATGCTTGATGCCCGACTTAATTTCAAGCAGCAGGTCGACTATGTCAGTACCAAGGCGTCAGTAGTGAGAGCGAGTCTATCACGACTGATGCCTAACGTCGGAGGATCAAAGCAGAGCAGAAGGCTGCTGTTGTCATCGGTAGTCACATCGGTGCTCACATACAGACGCACTAGATACGCAGGAATCATGGAGGAAAGCGGGCCCAGTTTATCGACAGAGTGCTCTGAGAGTAACCAGCGCTTTCCGCACAATATCTGAGGAAGCAGCTTGTGTCATTTCTGGAATTCTTCCACTTAGAATCCTAGCCGAAGAAAGACAGGCTCTGTACCATCGAAAGGGAACCACCTCACTAAGTCAGGATGAAGAGAGTATAGCACGATGGCAGCAACAATGGGATGCTGCAGAGAGAGGCAGGTGGACGTACCGTCTTATACCGAAGATAGCCGCCTGGCTGAACCGAAATCACGGAGAGGTCAACTACTATCTCACACAGATGTTGTCGGGACACGGCTGCTTCCGAGCTTATCTTCACCGCTTCAAGCACGATGATTCCTCAGAGTGTCCGTCCTGTCCAGGAGTCGCTGAAGATGTGGAGCATGTATTTTTTAAGTGTCCTCGTTTCAGCCAAAAACGTAAAGAGCTAGAGATTATCCTCAACAAGAGAATCAAACCAGAGACGATTGTATAAGAAATGATAAAAAGTGAAGCTGCCTGGAATGCAACAAGTGCATTTGCTACAGAAGTACTTACAGAGTTACGTTCTATAGAAAGAAGAAGAGCAAAAGCTAGAACCTAGAAGAAAGGTAGAAATAACACCTTAGTCACCAGAAGGAATAGCGATAGCTAATTCCTCCCCCCGCATTGTAATGCCTAGGCGGCGGATGCCGCGGGAGATTAGAGGCCGGAAGACAGGAGTGGTTTTAGTGAGTATGACGCTGCGTCGAGTCTCACATATCCAGCCTCTGCCTGGAATGCATAAATGCATTTCCACTTCTGTATAAAAAAAATATAAAATAAAAAAAAACATACATACATACATACATACATACATACATACATACATACATGAATATATAGCAAATTATTAATTTATTAAGAATAGTTGACTTTGGTATTCAATTAAACCTTTAATTTTCCTTCAAAAAGAAGAAAACACATCAGATATAATTAAAAAGAAATATTCTATTATGCAGTTCAAAAAACTAAGGTGAACAAATCAAAATTCTCAAAACAGATTATAATTTCCAAAGAAACGCAAAGTTATTATTGAAGTAGTAAAAATTATGGGGTTATAACACCCACTAGTTTCGGCCTCTAAGTATGTTGTGTTAATATTACAGATTAAAAAAACTCACAAAACATCTACCTTAATAGTATATTACGTAACGTGTGTGGTAAATAGCATTTTACGCACGAATGGAATAGTTGCGCACGACACCGCGTAGCGGCGAGTGCGTAATTCCGTGAGTGCGTAAAATGCTTTACAGCAATAGTTACGTACTATACTTTCCCTACGACCTACTTGTACCTGCAATAATAATCTTTTTGTTAATAATAATTAAACAAGAGCAACAATAGATGTTTTTAATCATTTTATTGTATAATAATTAAAAGCTTATTTGGCAGGGAGTCGGCCATTAAAATATAACAATTTTCGAAACAAACTAGCGTGGATTGACTTTCAGGTGAAATCAGAATGACCTAATTTTCAATTTTTTTCGGGTTTTTATATGCTCACGCCGGAAGTTGCAAATATGGCGGATTTTTCCAATAAATTTTTAAAAAATTAAATTTTTAATTTGGCATTTTCTGACTTTCTAATTGTTATATAGTGAAACTATATAACTTATAATATTACAAAAATAAATTCTTCAAATTTTAAAACCCATTTTTCCCTGTAAAATTAATGATTTTCTGGAGCTACATAATGGCGGACATCTTTACAATTAATAATGATAATTTATAACAATTGTGAGCAAATATTTCCTTTTGACATTTAATTTTAACATAAATGAAAATTTATATATCCTAATATAACCAGTAAACTTTTTCTTTTGACAACTTTACTTATTTTGGTTTATATCTGCGTTTAAAATTTACTGCGTCATAACAATTTTTAAGTAAAATTTATCGAATAAACAATATAATAACATTTAAAATTATCAATGAACAACTTAAAATTAAATATCTTATAATAATACATGGTTTTAATAAATAATAACACTAAAATTAACACTTAATATTAGATTCATGTCTTTGCATTGCAATCATTGTTTCTTAAGTCTATATTTTGTGTGATCACTGTATCACTATTTAAAGTGTCTTTTCACTAATTTTATTTGTCACAAGGTCATGTGTAAACTTTTAATTATTTAGTCCATTGTTTATAAACAATCTTAATCACTTTCTAACAATGTTACATATGATAAATTTCAATATCCTTTTTAGACTCTCTCAAGTTAATATCCTGCATCAAATCATGGACTATACCCATCTTATACTATCATCCGATACATTGAAATATGGAATCATCACTCTGATGCTTAAAATGAATCCAAATATTGGTTGGGTAAGTCACATTTATTTATTTAGTTATAATTCTAATCTATGATAATACTTATTTTGTTTTGATAGCTAATATTTGTTTATTAAATTTAAATTTTGCTAATCATAAAATTAATTGAATATGGTTGTATTTTTTTTACTCTAAAGAGTGGTTTGTAATGATCTATACCTATTTATTATATATATATATATATAACTACCTATTAAAACATTATCAAACTTTTATTAATATTAACTTTAGTTATATCTTATTGATATTTTGATTAAACTAACTTTATATAACTATTAGAATTGGTTTCTTATAGCTTATATTAAATTCATATTATTCAGCATTGTCGTATTCTAATGTTTATTTTCTTTTTATTTTTAGCCTGAACATCATAGGATAATGGACTTAATTTTTGAATCGACTCCTGATGTTAGTGTTTCTTCTTAAAGACTCATCACTTATCAAGTTAATTTTGTGTTTGTGTCTATCAATTGAGATTTATTAAATAGTTCCAATAAAGAAGTTTTATGGTAAATGCATCATTTAAAAGAAAGACTTCAAACTTATATCCTTTTTTCATAATTTATCACAATCTTAAATTATATTTTGGGTAAGTTATTCTTATTATTATTTTAGAACATTAAAATATTTTCAAATAACTCTAAATATACATATTAAATGCAATCTTATATCTAATAAATGTTATCTGCCATTTATATGTAGCATAAAATTCACCTTCAAATACCTATTCAAATAGGAAATTTTGAATAAAATAGCGTCGTCTATTGTTGCTAAGTGGTTGCTAGGGAAGCCGTGCGTTTATTTTACGTGCGTAAAGAGATACATTACATAGGTTGTAGATTGTGTTATTGACGGTTTAGAGGGGTGGTCGTAGGTAAAATATGATTATATCATATATAAAACATAGAATATAACAAAAATCTATAGTGCTTGCATGTTCTGTTTTAAGAAATGATGTAAGTTCAGCAATTAATTATAAGTGTGAGTAAGATGAGAATATTCTAAAAAATTTAATTGGTTGTTAGTTTTACCTGTATAATAGAATACGAAAGTAGGAAAACGGAAAATTTTACATTGAAATCTTGAAACTAGAAAGGTAAGTAAAAATTGGTTGATATTATTTTAAAAAGAAATCATGGGGTAACAGAATATAAAAAAATATAGGTAATGGAATTTACTCTAATCAGAAAATATAACAACACTCCTTGCAGGTAAAATCCAGGAACATGCAGAGAATATTAATAATAATAACTTAACATTTATGTCTTATGTAGGTAAAGATCAGCACGATATAGTTTTTTCTTGGGTTTTCTACATCAGAGGAAATTATATTCAGGATAATCCTTTGGGGTTCATTACATCTAGGCTATAACATTGTTATATCTTATTACTTCAATACTTGGTATAGTCTTAATACTTTAATCAACATCAGATAGCTATCTCAAAAAACAAAATTTAACTTAAATATGTCAATCTGAATTTTTTTTAAATTTCTTTAAATAATTCGTGAAAGTTGTGTTAAAAAGTTTTTTGTTTGATGTTCCCAATAAAATGTCCTTTCACAGAGTAAGGGTTAGTACAATACATTTCATGCAGAAAATAGCTACTACTATTCAATTTATCTTGGAAATGTAGAAACAAAATATTAGAGAAATGAGAAAGTATTTTTGAGGAACAGTTACCACCTGAATTGCATAATAGTAGGGGAGCCCAAGCGGGAATTTCTGAATTTACTGAAGCGCGGCAGATTAATATACAGAGGGATACCTTGTACCCTGATAAGTACTTCCACCATATATGAGCCCTTAATATACAAGGTTAAGTCTAGGGCAGCCAATCAGATTATTGATAAAGTGAGGTACGTGCAGGTGCTGAGAACTCGCAAACTACTTTCTGCGGCCATGATGCCATCTCAGCTGCTTACAATAACAATATAATACGAGGTTGTGTTCGTAGATTTGTGACGCTTTGGTTTATTTATTGTGTTTTAAAAAAAGTTTAATATGTTTAATATAAATCTGATGAGCTTGAGTATTTCAACTATTTCACTATTTTTTTACATTTTCAAAAATCGGCTGTAAGTTCTAACTGCATCCAAATTTGAATAGGATACCTTTTAGAGGTCACTTAACTAACCTAACCTAACTTTACCCCTGAATATCTGATGAGCTTAAATAATTTTTTTTTCATTTTCTACCCCTTCGTGCTGCCACCCCCAACTTGTAAGCCGGCAGATTAATACTTCTCTCTTACCGGAAGCACATAGGGCGTACACTATATTAATGTCTAACGCACTCAAATATTTCTTTATAATAAATTTTTTTTAAATTTTTAAAAATTAGTAAGTACCTACTTCCCCTGGCAGTAAAATAGCATATATCATATAAACTTTTTTCTTTTTAGTATCTAATCTTTATGATCCGATAGGTTCTCGCAGCGCTAAAGTGACTTACCATTTAGCCTCTAGGGCTCCCCTACTACTATATCCTCCTCTCCTCATTTCTATTGCCCTCTAACTCTTTCTCTATCTATTGCTCTCTCATTCCGTCCCCACTCTGGTTTCAGTTGCCATGATGCCATGTCAGCTGATCACATAGACTCGTTCGTGGCATGATATTGTTTACAACGTATTTCCAACGTTTTTCCTAATTTATTGTTTATAATTATTTTCTTATGATAAATATAAATATTGAACTGAAAAAAAACATAAACTTTTCTATTTGAATGCTATTTCCTAAGCTTTTTAATTAATTAAGTTCAATAATTAGAAAAAAAAATTTAAATTGTCAGATTAGGCGAATCCCTTTAGATAATCGATAAATTATGATACTGCAGCGTCTAGGGCATAAAGATGAACCATAGATATCTTAATCTGACGCACTTGAGTATTTCAAAATGGCGATTTTTTTTTGCAAATTCTAATAACGGTCGCGAGTCTGCGCCACAACCAAACCGTTAGATTATTATGTAACAGCTTTTTTTAGGTTCATTAACCTCCCCCTCTGACGTGCTTGAAAAAAAATATTTTTTTCCCTTACGTACGACCACCCCCATCATGGAAACCGTCAGATTAACACACATTTTTAAAAATATGCAGGACATACGTGATATCAATATCTGACGCGCTCCATTATGTATATGCAAGAGTTTTTTTTTACATTTTTGAAAATCTATAGCCGCCCCCCATCGATGAAAAGGTGTAAATTATATAGCATTTTTTTCTATTTATCACCTAAGCTTCTCAACCCAATAGGTCTCTATGACGCTCAAGTAAATCCCGATTTAGCATCGTGGGCTCCCCTACTATAAAGTATAAAGAATTGTTATATCTATTAAAAGACTAATCTCTAGCAAGACATTTCATTTAACCGTTGAATACCGCTGTATTAAAAATATCGATAATATGAAGATAATTTCTAGAAAACAGCTCTGTCAAATTGAACAAATTGTACAGTAAAATTATAACAAATAGTAAAGCAAATCATCCATTTCTCGAATGTGACTCTTCTTAAATGAAGAAAGGAAACACCAATGTCAATGTCACAAATATTTATTTATTGCTGTATGAATTTGTTGTAAAAAAGCGACTAGTTTCGGCCTACAATACGGCCATCATCAGGCTACAAAGAAATAATACATTACAATACATAGCTGATAGTGTAACATGCTTGTCGCCTGTTACGTACTCATTACTATATAATACCAATCACCCTACCAATAGCCACTCCCAATACACCCTTATATATTACAGTTAACTACATATTATAGAAACCTTTTTACCGACTCATATTTGAGCACAATACACCAAAACTTGACTAGCGAGTCAAATTATGGATTGGTACCCTTGTGACAGCACAATCCCCACCCTGTCCAAAAAGTTAATAAATACGCTGAATATTCTTGTTTCGCCCTTTTTGCTGCACTCGCCCACTTGAAAGACAATGTTTTGACGCCTCATAAGCGCCCATGTGCTTTGTGGCCATATTTTTTCGACATTGGTTGACGGTATGTAGATTTTTTTTCTTTTCTTTTCATTGTTAGTCATTTAATTATGCTCTAATCATAATAAAAAATCTTTTCTACACAATTACACACACAATCCCTACACATTATTTGAAAACTGCTAAAATTGTATCAGAAGCGTGCTTCCGAACACGTGGCTTCAATAATCGTTCAAGGTAAGCTATTACTTTTAGACAAAACATAATAATTGATCAGTAAACCGCTATACATTACATTTTTCGTAAGCTAAAAACATAAGTATTGTCAAATTTTAAATTCATAAAAATCTTAGAGCACAGTCCTCAACCACGCTATTAAAACTTCTAGAGCCAAACTAATAGTAGTTATTAAACAAAAACCACTTCACTGTAATATTTTTAATGTTTAAAAAAAAAAATCAATTTTTCACAAATATGCATTTAGTACAAATATATGATTGTTTCAAAGTCTTATTAGAACTAATTAAATACATACCTTTTTTTATTCAATTATTAGTCTATTGATAATTTTTTTTGCATTATAAAGAACAGGACCGGCTTCACCGTCCTGTACATTAATAATTTTCAATTTTGTCTATGTGTTTATTAAATTTATGGACGCTGTGTTGGAAGACTTAAAGATAAGACAATTTATTTGTTGAAATCTAGTAGTTTGCTGTCCTATCTGAAAAGTCTGTCCAATACCAACGCCCATACCTTCATGATTCCTTCTCACACACATGAAACTTTCAGAAAGATTCAACCCCCTAAGTTGGAGTCAAACTACAGACAAATCATCCCTAAGTTGGAGTGAAAACTACCTCTAAGTAGGAGCCTGACATCTCCAAGTTGAAGCCAAGCTACAATTAATCCAAACTAGAGCCCAGTTGCCGCCTATGTGTAGACAGCCCTTCGAACCACTTCTGAGATAAGAATAGGTACTACATATTACATTTTGAGCAGCCAGAACCATCACAGAAACTTTCATCCATCCATAAAGAAGCTGAAGCCGCCCTTCTAGACAGCGCAGACATTCAAAGTTAAGTCCTCTTTTTACAACTCCAGTTCACTATCAGCAAGTACTTATATTTTCAATAAATAAACAATAGCTTTAACAAACAGTTTCATTTGTATACCTTAGACTATAAGTCTTAAGGGTGTAGCGTGGCCGGTATTTCATTTCAAGTAGCTTCTTCATTTGTTTAATTAAAGTAATTACAAGGTGTTTCTATCTTTCTCACCTTAGTTTTTGTATAGTTTTTTGCTTAATCGTTCAAAAGATAGTGGCGCCCTTTTTACTTATACATCACAATCCTTCCTATAGTGAGCATTAACTTGGAGTCGAACCACCCCCTGGAGAGAGTCTCTTAGCCGGGATCTCTTTTGAGGAGTTATAGTGTTGCAAATTGGCTTCCTGCCTTTTTGGGACAGTTATGGCTACAAATTGGCGCCTTGCCTCTTTGAAAGATTATTGCTGCCTCTTTGGAAGAATATTGCTACAATAGAGAAGCAATTCACAAACAATCCTTACCTATTAAAGTCAAATACAATATATAATGTTAAAGAAAATTCCAAAAGATTGCAAGCATTGCAGTTGAAGGTTTGAAAATATGAAACTAAATTTAATTTCAACTTTGTTTTGTTTAAAAGCACTTATACAAAGTATGGTGACCACCGATGATCAAATCCAAATTAAATTGCTGTAGATGAAGTTAAAATGTAATAGGAGTCAAAATTTTTATTTGGTTTTGGACATTCAAAAACAAAAAAGAAAAAAGGAGAAAATGGACAATAAGAATAATAGTTGAAAGAGCAAAAGGAGAAGCCTAGAGCTCAATTTAGATATTATGTGGTAAATTTGGAGGTTTTAAGAAGGGTTGAAGAACCCTTGGTATAGATGTATCCAAAAAGGAGAGATCTATATAATTGAAAGTGGTATGAAAAAGATTGTGAAAATTGGTTTTTAACCCGTGTAAAACAGGTCCAAAAAACAAAAGGACATACCTATTGTGTCCCAGAGAAAGGTTTCTCACGCACAAAAGGAAAGAAAGTTGGGAATGATTACAAAAAATTATGGAAAAGAAAATTAGGAGAGGTATTAAAATTAGCACCAAATTATAAATAATAAGATGCATGGTCAAACAAATTATTAAAAACATAGTCCATAATAATAAAAAGATTAAATGCATTGAATTGCAACGAAAAGCACTTTATAAATGCACTTAGGTAAAACTATTACTTTTACTCTGTACAAGGAGCACGCGAACTTAGAGTAATGGCGATAGACAAGTATATAGTGGAATCATAGAACATAGGTAAACAACATGGAAGGCAAAGTTAAGAGAAGTCACAGGACAAGAGAAAAATAGTAGTATCTATGATCAATGGAACTGTTATCGAAGTAGTTAAGGAAAAGAACAAATCAACGACAATACTGCAATCATTCAGGAAACGAGATACAAATCAATCAATGGATAACCAAGTTAAATTAAGCAAAAGAATTAGTACAACATAATGTCAAATACAACAAGGCATCGAACTAATTATCGAGTACCAACCCCCAATCAAATGAAAGTGAAAAGTGAAAGTGAAAAGAAGAAGAAGAGTAGTCTGAATTTTTGGTTATTTGTCAATAAACAATGATTACATTGACTTTCAAAAAACAAGGAGTAATTACAATTCAAATGAAGTAAAGTAATCATTAAAAATTACAGAATTAGAAAATGATTTATACAAATAAATATTTGGAAAACAAAAATTTAAAAATATATAAAAAAATATAAAAAAGGGGAAGGTTGTGCAAATGAGAACAAATTGAAAATTAAAATTAAAAACAAATGCCAAATGAGAGACTCTGTGGTGGAAAAGAAATAGAAAAAAGAAACTGTGAGACAAAATAAATGATCTAAGTAATAATCAAAAAGGAAGGTGGAGAAAAATATATGGGTCTTTTGGTTTAAGTTGTTCGTTCAGGCATAAAAGAGAGTTATTCTTCACAGCTTCATTTATCTCATACATTTCAAGAAGATTCATTCTAGGTCCTTTAAAACAATTATGTAATCTGGAGCAGTTGGAAATGGAAAAATTATGGTTCTCTGAAATAATGTGGTTAGCAAAGGCTGAGGGAGAGGTAGGTGGATGAACGTTTTTGTACTTGTTGATGAATTTAATATGTTCTTTAATTCTAGTATCTATGAGGCGACCAGATTGACCAATGTAAACAGCATTGCAACTGCCACAACACAATTTATAAATGCCCGGAGAGGATAGGGAAGGAACTGTGTCTTTTATGTTAATCAAGAATGAGCCCAAGGTGTTACTTGTTCTAAAACCAAAGTTAATGTTGTATTTATGTAGAATATGCCCAAACATATATGAAATAGGTCCAAAGAAATGTAAGGAACCAGTAAAATTAACCAACGAAGAGGAAGTTTCAGGATGAAATTGTGTTACAGTAAAACTCAACTTAAATTTATGAAAGAACTTGTTATATAATTTATTAATTAAAGAGATGGGATAACTGTTATTAATTGCTATTTGTTTTATTATATTAACCTCACAGGTGAAAGCTTCTGAAGATGAGGGAATCCTAAAAGCTCTATAGAATAAACTATTAAAAGCAGCCATCTTATGTGAGAATGGATGGTTGGAGTTGTAGTCAATTACTAAGTCAGTTGTCGTGGGCTTTCTGTAAATAGAAAATTCAAGTCGATGTGTGACAATATTTCTAGTGATGAGCAAGTCTAAGAACGGAATACATTTATTGACTTCCATCTCCAAAGTGAACAGTATTCTAGGATGAAGAGTATTAATGTAACTCAGAAAAGAAAAGGCTTCTTGTTGACTGCCATCAAAAAGAACTATACAATCATCTACATAACGGTGATAGAAAACAAGATGTTTTTTAAAAATGGGGTTATTTAAAAATACATTCTCAAGATTATTCATGAAAATTTCAGCCAACAAGGGGCTCAAGTTTGAACCCATAGCAAGGCCTTTAGTTTGTTTATAAAACTTATTATTGAATTGAAAAAAAATTTTTTTTTTTTAAGTTAGCTCTTGATCAAAATTTTTTTCAATTCAATAATAAGTTTTATAAACAAACTAAAGGCCTTGCTATGGGTTCAAACTTGAGCCCCTTGTTGGCTGAAATTTTCATGAATAATCTTGAGAATGTATTTTTAAATAACCCCATTTTTAAAAAACATCTTGTTTTCTATCACCGTTATGTAGATGATTGTATAGTTCTTTTTGATGGCAGTCAACAAGAAGCCTTTTCTTTTCTGAGTTACATTAATACTCTTCATCCTAGAATACTGTTCACTTTGGAGATGGAAGTCAATAAATGTATTCCGTTCTTAGACTTGCTCATCACTAGGAATATTGTCACACATCGACTTGAATTTTCTATTTACAGAAAGCCCACGACAACTGACTTAGTAATTGACTACAACTTCAACCATCTATTCTCACATAAGATGGCTGCTTTTAATAGTTTATTCTATAGAGCTTTTAGGATTCCCTTATCTTCAGAAGCTTTTACCTGTGAGGTTAATATAATAAAACAAATAGCAATTAATAACAGTTATCCCATCTCTTTAATTAATAAATTATATAACAAGTTCTTTCATAAATTTAAGTTGAGTTTTACTGTAACACAATTTCATCCTGAAACTTCCTCTTCGTTGGTTAATTTTACTGGTTCCTTACATTTCTTTGGACCTATTTCATATATGTTTGGGCATATTCTACATAAATACAACATTAACTTTGGTTTTAGAACAAGTAACACCTTGGGCTTATTCTTGATTAACATAAAAGACACAGTTCCTCCCCTATCCTCTCCGGGCATTTATAAATTGTGTTGTGGCAGTTGCAATGCTGTTTACATTGGTCAATCTGGTCGCCTCATAGGTACTAGAATTAAAGAACATATTAAATTCATCAACAAGTACAAAAACGTTCATCCACCTACCTCTCCCTCAGCCTTTGCTAACCACATTATTTCAGAGAACCATAATTTTTCCATTTCCAACTGCTCCAGATTACATAATTGTTTTAAAGGACCTAGAATGAATCTGCTTGAAATGTATGAGATAAATGAAGCTGTGAAGAATAACTCTCTTTTATGCCTGAACGAACAACTTAAACCAAAAGACCCATATATTTTTCTCCACCTTCCTTTTTGATTATTACTTAGATCATTTATTTTGTCTCACAGTTTCTTTTTTCTATTTCTTTTCCACCACAGAGTCTCTCATTTGGCATTTGTTTTTAATTTTAATTTTCAATTTGTTCTCATTTGCACAACCTTCCCCTTTTTTATATTTTTTTATATATTTTTAAGTTTTCCAAATATTTATTTGTATAAATCATTTTCTAATTCTGTAATTTTTAATGATTACTTTACTTCATTTGAATTGTAATTACTCCTTGTTTTTTAAAAGTCAATGTAATCATTGTTTATTGACAAATAACCAAAAATTCAGACTACTCTTCTTCTTCTTTTACATTGACTCACAGCACACCCTCTAGCAGGCTAACTCTTCTACTAATTATCAGATCTAATATATTAGTACTGGGCCCACCCGCCTCATATTGCGAGCGCTAGTGTACGTGCAGCCCAGAACCACAGAACTATACATAACAATACAAATTTTATTAATATTTTTGGAAAGTTGGGGTTTAAAGAAAATTTCGACGTTGTTCATCAAGTTTATATTAAATAAATAAACATAAAAAATATATAAATAAATGAGAAATATAAAAAATTAAATTTACTTTTTTCTCTTGATTCTATTTACATAGGATTTGTGTGCCTGTACTTTTATTGGGTCAATGTAGGAGGCATTCTTGAACCTATTTAAATATTTTTCATATTTGGAGTCTTTGCCTGCAGTTATTTTATTTACTTGTTTGCACCAAAAAAAGATAGTGCATCTAATTATCAACCTGCAGGCTTTTTCTCCACATGTAGATGGAGCTTCCAAAGACACCGTTGTGGATGAAGGTAGAATAACTGAAGTATCTAAAATCAAATAATTTTATTCACTTACAATATAACTTGAAGTTGTATCTACTTACCAAATAAAAGTAGAGTTGGGTATGCACCTGCGGTTTCAACTCTTTCTGAAATCCTGCGTTATGAAACTGCTGATCAAAATGTTGATGGCACACCCTATAACTGTCATAAAGTTGTTTTGGAGTTTTCTCCTTTAACACAGGATTGTTTATATTCTCCATCAAAATATTAATTATGTTGGGATCCTTGGTGAAACGATGCCTCTTACTTGTTTGATCGGTACAACTAGGAACACAACACGTTCTTTTACTAGATGCCATGCTTATACTAAAAAAAGTAAAAAATATTATAGTGTGATATTGTATGCTACACTATATAATTATGAAATAATTGTTAACATTTAAATATTAACACACAATACTTACACTGCTCTAATTCTCTTATAATAGAGAAACAATTAAAAAGTTCATAAACTAAAATATAAAATTTAATAAACTGGAAGAAACTTTCACAAATAATAACTAATTAATCAATTTAACGATAATCAACGGAAAAAGCACAGGCAAAACACAATTCAAAATTCAAACGTTAACAGTTAACAATTAAAAAGGAAATGACAAATCATGATTAGTTTATAAATATGTGATGACAGTTCACGTTTCCTCCGATTGGGCGATACTGTAACGTCACGCTACAGATACGCCCTCAAGTGGGTGGGCGCAATAATATAACTTGGATACAAATTGTAGATAAGAGTTAAACTGCTAGGAGGGTGTGCTGTGCATTGACTTTCATTTGATTGGGGGTTGGTACTCGATAATTAGTTCGATGCCTTGTTGTATTTGACATTATGTTGTACTAATTCTTTTGCTTAATTTAACTTGGTTATCCATTGATTGATTTGTATCTCGTTTCCTGAATGATTGCAGTATTGTCGTTGATTTGTTCTTTTCCTTAACTACTTCGATAACAGTTCCATTGATCATAGATACTACTATTTTTCTCTTGTCTTGTGACTTCTCTTAACTTTGCCTTCCATGTTGTTTACCTATGTTCTATGATTCCACTATATACTTGTCTATCGCCATTACTCTAAGTTCGCGTGCTCCTTGTACAGAGTAAAAGTAATAGTTTTACCTAAGTGCATTTATAAAGTGCTTTTCGTTGCAATTCAATGCATTTAATCTTTTTATTATTATGGACTATGTTTTTAATAATTTGTTTGACCATGCATCTTATTATTTATAATTTGGTGCTAATTTTAATACCTCTCCTAATTTTCTTTTCCATAATTTTTTGTAATCATTTCCAACTTTCTTTCCTTTTGTGCGTGAGAAACCTTTCTCTGGGACACAATAGGTATGTCCTTTTGTTTTTTGGACCTGTTTTACACGGGTTAAAAACCAATTTTCACAATCTTTTTCATACCACTTTCAATTATATAGATCTCTCCTTTTTGGATACATCTATACCAAGGGTTCTTCAACCCTTCTTAAAACCTCCAAATTTACCACATAATATCTAAATTGAGCTCTAGGCTTCTCCTTTTGCTCTTTCAACTATTATTCTTATTGTCCATTTTCTCCTTTTTTCTTTTTTGTTTTTCAATGTCCAAAACCAAATAAAAATTTTGACTCCTATTACATTTTAACTTCATCTACAGCAATTTAATTTGGATTTGATCATCGGTGGTCACCATACTTTGTATAAGTGCTTTTAAACAAAACAAAGTTGAAATTAAATTTAGTTTCATATTTTCAAACCTTCAACTGCAATGCTTGCAATCTTTTTGGAATTTTCTTTAACATTATATATTGTATTTGACTTTAATAGGTAAGGATTGTTTGTGAATTGCTTCTCTATCAGCTATGTATTGTAATGTGTTATTTCTTTGTAGCCTGATGATGGCCGTATTGTAGGCCGAAACTAGTCGCTTTTTACAACAAATTCATACATCAATAAATAAATATTTGTGACATTGACATTGGTGTTTCCTTTCTTCATAACAAATAGTGTTGAGTTTCAACTCAACATGAATTTGTTTTTAAAAAATTTGTTTACTTTTATAATTAATATAATTTTGATAGATGTCAAAAAATATTGTCAAATAATATTTTATAATAAAAAACCGTCAAAAAAAACCTGACTAAAAATACTTAATAAGGCCAAACCGACTAAACCCAGACCTACAAAACCCCGACAAGACCCTAATTTTTATTAAATAGCGTTGCACGTAATAGATTTCATTATCGTTATTCGTCATTGACAACAACACAATATTTAAATAATAAATATATCTCTCATTTAAAATTTAGTTTTACTATTTACTGAGATACTGATGATATTATTATCAAATTTAAAAGAGTACTAATGTTAAACATAATAGAGTTACCATTGAGATATAACAAAATAAAAACAAAACAAATCTTTCACAAATATTATCAAAATAAAAAAATCTAAAATTAATAGTACCTAAATGTAAGGAACATTTAAAACGCAAGATGAAGAAAAACAGATAGAGCCTTTGATCATTCAAATATATGAATGTACTCTATTTAGTAGCTACATTAAACACCATTGATGCGAAAACACAACATTTTAAATTTTTTTATGTAACTAAATATTCATTTTTTAGAAAATTCTTCATGCGTTTTAATTCTTAAAGGTTTGGTGATATTGAAGTATATTTTACAGAACTAATATATTTAATTGTTTATTATAAATGATTTACATTTTAGTTTTTTACGTGGTCGTCATGGCCATTATAACCTTTTTGTAAAATTTCCACTTTGTTTATAATATAACGGTTTACATGATTTTTAAAGAGTTTAAACTACCTATTTAGCAATATCAAATAATTTTATCAAGAAATAATGCATTCAAACTCGCGGAATGTGTTATTCTAGGTAAATGCAATGTTGGCTACGCCATGGGAACTGTGCGGGAAAATAGAATCCAAAAGTGCCCTATAGCTGGTTCAAATGATTTAAAAAAGGGAGGGAGAGGAGCTTTCGATTTTAGATATGATTTAAAATCCAAAATACTATAGACAGTACCATCATCAATGCATGGAAAGTTTATAAATTGGCAAATGACTACAATCTTGCAATTATAGTTTCGCTCTTATATTGTTATGGCGCTAATAAAATCAGAAGAAGATAATTTATTTTCAGCCAGCGAAGATAATGATGCACCTAAATACAAAGGACAAGGAAGGCCAACAAATTCAGAATTACCGAAAGAAATGAAAACTGATAAAGTGAACCGAAATTAAAAGTATATAGTATATATAGTATAAGCATAAAATGAATGAAAATTTGTTATAAACGTTTTTAAGGCGCTTATCAACGTTTTAATTTATAGAATACTCTGAATATTCAGTAGGAATTAAAAGTAAAGAATATTTAATTAACTTATTAGTATTTTGATACTTTTACATAATATTCCTGTTCTATGAAGTGGATTGATGGTTTATGTCCTGAGTGTACATAGAAAACACGTTATTTTGAGCTCCGCCGGAAAATGGTAAAAAAGTGGTTAAATATGGTTTAAAAACTCAAAAAATTATAATTTTCTTAAATTTATGTACTGGCACACAACGCCAGCCATAGTAGATTTATTAGACCTTTGTTTATAATCTGTCAATCTGTCAGATTGATTAAGCTGTCAGGTGAAAATAATCCCGTGAATTAATGTAATTTATTTTAAATACTTAATGTGGTTTGAGAAGCGATACTGTATTAATAGCATTAAATGTCGTGTCTTTGATTACAGGTACGTACTATTTTGTTACTAAACATGTAATCTATGTAAAACTTATTTGGAAATTTATGCAATAAATTCTTTGATTACAGAGAAACCCAATTGTGTTTTTAATCAGCGGTGTCGCTCAAGCCAACAAAATAATATCTTATAAAACGACATTTATTGGCAGAAAATGGAAAAGTTGAAGTTTACGTTTCAAGTAAAACCAACTGCAGACGGAAAGTCCAACTACATCGCCATAACCTCACTGGTTGCGCAGGACGACAAAGTGTTCCTAATTCCTGAAGAATGTCAAGCTGCACCACTTCACAAACATATCCACACCTCTAAAACTTTCGCTACAGTGAAAAACACACTAAAAAGAAGACACCAGACTAGAAGTGTATGGATAAAAGTGACAGAGGGCATACAACAAACATACTTTGATGACGATGACATGATTTTTCAAGACCAATTTCTTGAGGAAATTACCCAAGAACAGTTGGATATCATCAATAAGAAGAGTAGCGAAGACCCCATTGTGAAAATTTTGAACGATTAGTTGAAAATCAACAACAGCAGGAAAAACAAAATGTTAAAAAGTTAGCCGACAGGTTTGTAATTGAAAAATTTGATGGAAAAAACATAAATGCATGTCATTGGATGGACATTTTTGAAAAAGAATGTGCAAGTTTTAATATAATGAAAAATGAAGAAAAAATTGAGATATTTAGATTGTTTTTAGAAAAATCATGCAATGACTGGTATTCGTCCATGATGATTAAGCTTAGTTTACAGTCAGAGTGGTCAGAATGGAAATCAAACTTCTTGCAAACCTATGGCAGTAAAGGTTGGACTACTATTAAATATGCATTGTCTTTTAAGTATCAAGCGGGGTCTCTATTAGAATATGCCATTAAAAAAGAAAAACTCTTACTAGAAATAAGAAAAACAATTGATGAAGGGACATTAATTGATATAATTGCTGCGGGCTTACCAGATTTTATAACAGATAGAATCAATAAGGAGGAAGTTGTACAAACAAAAGACTTATTTAATGAACTTGGAAAGTTAGAGCATTTGGTCGAAAAAAAGAAATTTACAAAGAAAAAAGATGACACTAAATTCAAAAAAGAAAAATGTACTATTTGTGACAAATTAAACAAAGGTGTGCGCTATCATTCAGAAGATACCTGTTGGTTTAAAACGAAAATAAATAGTGATAAAGAAAAAAAACAAATAAGAGTTGTTAACAATTCCGAATTAGAATGCGAACTCAAAAGTGAAGACCAAAAAAACTAATAGTGCCGCCATTAATTAAATTAAAATTATTACTTAATAAAAAAGTTGAAGTATCTGGAATCTATGACTCGGGCTCTAATGTGTCATTGATAAATTCAAGGTTATTGAAAATCAACAATAAAGAGTTGAGTTATTGTAACAATAATAATTTAAAAACAATTAATGGCGTTAAAAAGGCGAATGGTATAATAACACTTGATATAACAATTTTTGATATTGAAAAAAAATGGATGTATTTGTAATAGACAAAGAAAACTTTGATTACGATTTTTTGATAGGACTAGATTGTATCAAAAAGTTTAGTTTAGTTCAAAATGAAAACCTGGAAATTAGTCAAAAAATTCGTACACAAAGAAATGAAGTGGTTTCTAAGGAAACAGAAAAGTCAGAATTTTCTAAGGAAATAAAATCTGATAATTTAATTAACTTCAATGAAAATTTTAATGAAGACAACTTCAAAATTTGGGTAAACCATCTAGATTACAAACAGCAGGCATTGATAAATGAATTGATATCAAAGAATAAATCTGTATTTGCAAAAGACAAGTATGACATTGGAACGGTAACAGATTATGAAGCACACATTGATCTCTTAGTGGAAAAATATTGCAGTAAAAGACCATATCGTTGCACTATTGAAGATAAACAGGAAATAGAAAAACAGATAGCAAAATTATTAGAAAAAAATATAATAGAAGAATCATATAGCCCATTTGCAGCCCCGGTTACATTGGCATACAAAAGAGATGAAAACAAAAAATCAAGATTGTGCATTGACTTTAGAGACCTAAATAAGATTGTTATTCCTCAATCACAACCATTCCCGCTGATTGAGGACCTAATAATAAAAACAAGAGACTGCAAGTTTTTCTCAACGCTGGACTTGAATTCAGCATTTTGGTCAATACCTTTGCGCATTACAGACAGATACAAAACTGCTTTCGTCACACAAGAGGGTCACTATCAATGGACGTGTTTGCCATTTGGCTTAAAAACTTCACCGGCCATATTTCAAAGGATAATGTGCAACATAATTCGAAAACACAAGCTCGGAAACTTCACAGTGTGCTACATTGATGACATCTTATTATTTTCAAAATCTTTTTCAGAGCATGTAAGACATCTAGAACTGTTATTTCAAGCAATAAAAAGTGAAGGATTACGACTGAAGTTTTCTAAATGTACATTCGCAGCTGACTCTGTGAAATACCTGAGCCATATAGTTCAGAATAATTCAGTGAGGCCTTTGAAAGACAACCTGATTTCAATAAAAAACTTCCCAGTCCCAAAAACGCAAAAACATGTGAGACAATTTTTGGGCAAAATCAACTTTTATCATAAATATGTGCCAAATATAGCAATAAAATTGGAACCATTGCACAACCTCTTGAGAAAAGGACAACCCTTCGATTGGACAAAGGCATGCCAAAAATCATTTGATGAAATGAAACAAATATTATGTTCGCAACCAATATTGACTATTTTTAACCCAGACTTACCTATTCACATATATACCGATGCGAGTATCCTGGGAGTAGGGGCAGTCTTAAAGCAGCCACAAGAAAACAATGAAGACAAACCAGTAGCATATTTCTCAAAAAAACTAAATGAAGTTCAAAAAAGGAAAAAAGCCATATATCTGGAATGCCTAGCAATTAAAGAATGTGTGAAGTATTGGCAGCATATGTTGATAGGTAGAAAGTTTACTGTTTTCTCAGATCACAAGCCCTTGGAGAATATGAATATAAAGTCCAGAACAGACGAAGAATTAGGTGATCTAACATACTACCTATCACAATATGATTTCCAAATTAAATACTCTCCCGGAAGATATAACATCGAAACGGATTGTCTGAGTCGAAATCCGGTCCTGGAGTCAGATGAAAATCAAGCTGAACAACTGAAAATAGCTAACATGATAAAACTAGAAGATATATTGAAAGATCAAAGTAACAATGAAAAGGTACAGTGCAGAAAAGAAAAGTTAATAACAAAAAATAGTGTTTATTACAAGAAAGTTAAAAAAAAAGAAAAAATAATTCTGTCAGAAAAATTCAGTATTGAATTAATCAAAAATGTACATACAACATTAGGCCATATTAGATTTAAACAAATGCAAAGAATGATCAGTTCACTGTACACAGCAGAAAACATTACAAAAAACATAAAACGAATATGTGAAAATTGCATTGTATGTATAAAGAACAAATCAAGAGGACAAAATAAATTTGGATTGATGTCGCACTTGGTCCTGCCACAAAACCTTATGAGATATGTTCCATCGATACCATTGGAGGTTTTGGGGGTTCAAGGTCAACAAAGAAATACTTACACCTGCTATCAGATCATTTCACCAGATATACGCACATATTTTGACGTCAAATACTCAAAATGCAAACGATTTCATCAAACTAGTGAAAAACTGTACTGAAGCCGAAAACATAGGCATAATTCTCTCAGACCAGTATCCAGGTATAAATTCTAGGGAATTTAAAACATTTTTGGATGAAAAGAATATTCTCATAATTTTCACTGCAGTAAATTCGCCCTTCTCAAATGTTTTAAATGAAAGGTTAAATCAGACCTTGGTCAATAAAATCAGATGCAAGATAAACGAAAATAACACGAAAACAGCATGGACAACCATAGCACAAAATTGTGTAAAAAATTATAATGAGACTGTACATACAGTAACTGGGTTTGCTCCAAAATATCTACTAAGTGGTACAGATGTAACGATTCTTCCAAATGAGTTGAAACTTAAGAGATCTGATCTTGATTTGATTCGAGACAGGGAAAAAGCTTTAGAGAATACCATTCGATCACATAATTACAACAAAACTATTTACGATAGAAACAGAAAAAATATAGAGTTCAAAGTCGGTGATACAGTTTTTGTGGACAACGGAAACAAACTGAATAGGAAAAAACTCGATGAATTGAAAATCGGACCCTACAAAGTAGTAGAAAAGGTATCAAAATCAATTTACAAGATAAATACTGGTCACAAGAAATCAGAATCAAACTTGTTCCACATCTCAAAATGACTCCGGCTCCTGCACTTGAAGTGCCATAGTTTTCTCCGGGAGGGGAGATGTAAAGAAAATTATAATTTTCTTAAATTTATGTACTGGCACACAGCGCCAGCCATAGTAGATTTATTAGACCTTTGTTTATAATCTGTCAATCTGTCAGATTGATTAAGCTGTCAGGTGAAAATAATCCCGTGAATTAATGTAATTTATTTTAAATACTTAATGTGGTTTATACTGTATTAATAGCATTAAATGTCGTTTCTTTGATTACAGGTACGTACTATTTTGTTACTAAACATGTAATCTATGTAAAACTTATTTGGAAATTTATGCAATAAATTCTTTGATTACAGAGAAACCCAATTGTGTTTTTAATCAGCGGTGTCGCTCAAGCCAACAAAATAATATCTTATATATGGTTAAAAAACTCAAAAAAATGTGTTCTACTTGTGCATCAAAGTCTGCTACATCCACCTGGAGTAGTGAATATAACAAACAAGGTTTGATAAGTTAGAAAACTGCATCTCATTCTTCTTCCGTAAAAGGTATCATAATTTTACTATCTAAATTCGAACAATTGATATTAGTTCTGGAGCTAGCGCGGCTCCCAAGTACTCCCCACTAATCTCTGAAAATATTGAAGAATTAAAGAAGTTCATAGCTGAGCAGAACGAAATTCTTACTAAAACATTAGGACAACAAATTAGTTAAGTTAAAGAGGAAATTTCCAAAAATAAAAAATATGTACAAGATTTAGAAAATGAAATTTCATCCGTGTAAAAGAGAAATGAAAAACTACCAAAGAAAATCATTTACTCATTTTCAACACTCCTTATAAGGAAGGAGAAGACCTATTGCAGTTCACCATTACCTTCTTTAAATAATATTTAGATCTAAAAATCTCTGAACAAGAATTTAGTAAAATATACACATTTAAAGATAAAAACAGCGATCCTGTTATTTCTGTCAAACTCACCAGTTATATAACAAAAGCATTAATAGTAACCAACAGCAAAAAATTAAAAGGCAAGAATATATACATAGTTGAAGATCTGACAGATGAAGAGAGAAAGCAACACAAAATATTAGTAAACCACTTAAAAGAAGCTAGAGTAAAAAATCAAAAGCTCACATTTTCCGAAGGAACTTATATGTGGATGGAAAAAAATACACATACAAAGACCTAACACAAAACAGAAACCAAGGATCAAACACAATCAACATTCCTCAAAGAAGTGATAACTCCTTAAAAAGGGCAGCGATGTTACCAGCAGAAAAATCTACTAAACTACACCGAAGCGACTCTTGCTCCAGTACTAAAAGTGAAAGAAACCTAAGAAGAAACAAAAACAATTAATAACACGTTTTATTGATAATACTTTTTTAAATTCTATTTTTATATTTTATCGTTTAGGAATTCGCTCATTAGCAATATAATTTTATTTTGTATTGTCTTCTGTAAGGAACGAAAAATGATAGTAGTGCATTTAGGGATGTAATGAATTTATCTGGACTTTATTTTATTATATCTATTACATGTTACATTTTATTAAGTAAATATGAATCCGTTTATAAGAGACTATGAAAATCAAGTTTTTAACACACATGAATTACAAAACAACGATGACCTAAAAATACTGCTTAAATCTAAAATAATGCAAGTTTTCCTTTTATCATAACAATTGTCGAAGTATCAAAAAACGTTTTGATGAATTTGAAATTTTTCTATCCGAATTTAACAACTATTTTAGCTGCATCGTCCTTACGGAGACTTGGAACACTGAAAAAAATAGCTTTCTCAATTTAAAGGGTTATAATATGGTGGTGAGTTATTACAAACGCAACCAGAACGATGGAATAACTGCATATATTAGAGAAGACATTATGTATGATTCTAAAAGTATCAAAATTGGAGAAACAACTGCTCTTATGTTAAATTAATGAAAGATAAAATTAAAATCTGTATGATTGCAATATACAGATCACCATCCACTCCAGAGCAAGAGTTTATATCCAACCTTGAAGAAACCCTTAAAAAAATACACTTTGCTTCCTTTGAACATGTAATTATTACAGGAGAGAGACTATATAGATCTGCTAGCTGAAAATGGTTTCGTCTCTCTAATTAATAAAAATACTAGAGTAACCCCCTTAACTCCAACTTGCCTTGATCATGTCTATATAAAAAGTAAATTATTTGATGCTTATAATATCTTCTCGGCAGTAGTGCACACGAATATTACTGATCACTTCTCAACCATCATGGTTCTAAACAATACCCTGCTCGAGAAAAAAATCGAGGCCGTGAATAACGAATATTACACAAAAATAAATTACGAAAAACCCAAAACAACTTCTCCAAAATGAAAACTGGAGTGATATATATGCCTCCAATGATATAGATTTTAAAATGAATAACTTTGTCCTCAAATTCAAAAACTTAATTAAAAACTCCACCTAAAAAAATAGTAATGGTATTTTTAGAATAGTTTTTCTATATAAGTTATTTTGTAATTTAAATATTAATTTTAACCTAAAATAAGTTTCACGCTTAAATTTTAAAACTTTATAATGTAATTTATTCGAGTATTTTCATTTATTTCTTCTTGAACGAACTTATAGAAACTTTCATAAGTAGGTGATCCAATCTTAACCAAAGTGTTTAAGCAGAAAGTTTCGCATGTCATTTAATTTTGCTTCTTTAATAGCAACACCATCATTTCTCTAACTCGTCTCAATATTTTCATAAGATTTTCCCCTTTGCATGCATTCCCATTGTTGATTAATTACTCTGGCCTTTAATACAAATTTTCTTTATTTCTATTTTATTTATTTCCTTTTTATTAATTTTTATTTTAAAACATTTGCAATGATGGTTTTTATTAATTAAATTGAGGATTTCTAAAATCTAGAGTCTGTAGAACTGTACCATATATTTTGGAAATATTAATATTGATTTCGGGTTTAACATTGGCCGTGTCTCTTTTTCTATGTATTTAAATAATATATTGAGTGGTAAAAATAAATTCCCAAATATTGGAAATAGTTTTAGTTAACCATGTTCAACAAATAATTTGACGGATGATATAATGCTGAAAAAATCTCGTTGTAACAGGGTCAGAAAAATAATTTTATACAATATAATACTAAAAAAACTAAAACACCATCACAAGATGCGATTTTTAAAAGAAGCGTGCCGTTCTGAATACCTCACAATGATAATAGTAAATATTTATTTATTTATTATTCAACAGGTTACACCCAATTACAGAACAAGAGCTATAAGTAATATTATATTTAAAATTAAAAACAAAGACTTAATAATAAATAAATATACAAGTATGCACTCGCCTAAATAATGATTTTTAATGTCTTTAACATCGCAGAAAAATATATCTAAATCACTAGAAATTTTATTGTAATTGGCACACATACAACTTAATGGTGAATACTTCATAACATTTTACTAAGAATAATAAAAAACTCTTCGCTTTAACTCAACTTCCAAGTTTAATTAAAAAAATTAGGTTTAAAATCACAATTACAGCTGTTTCGCTATAAACTAGCATCGTCAGATTGACATATTGAAATTACATTTTTGTTTGTTTGTAGCTAGGTACCTGATGTTCATTAAGTAGGTGAGGCTAGAACAAGTATGGAAGTAATAAGACATAACAATATTAAAGCCTAGATGTTATTAGCCCTAAGGGATTATCCTGGATGTATTTCCCTCTAAGATCAGTAAAACTGTGCAATGATATAGAAAAACCAGGAGAAAACTATATCATGCTGATCTTTACAATTACAATGTCATCTATGTATAAAATGAAGACTTAATCAAAGTAAACAGTTTAATAGTGGAGAATTTCCAAGATTTATTTGTTCATTCACTACCTTAAATTGTTGATCTGCTAGATGTCTTTTTATTTTAAGTTCTTCGAGGAAATCTAAATTTTGTTTTTTATCACAAATATGTAATATTTGAATGTCATTGGTGTGTATGAGTGAGTGTGGATGGTCAAGAACGTGTTTTGCATAGTTTGACTTATCTGGTTGTTGTAATCTATATGCACTTAAGTGTTCATTGAATCTTATTTCAAAATTTCAAAGAAATTTAATTCATAACGTTTGTTCGAGAAGTCACAGTGTAAAATATATCGGTACATTTAGACCCTGATCGAGGCACTCTAAGGTTAATCTTATTTAATAGATTTAAGCATTGAATGTTATTATTTAATATATTATACATAAATAATACAGAAAAGTATTAACGTTTTAAGTTCAATACATATCTCAATAAAAGTTGGTGGTGAGATGTTCCAATTGATGGATAAACTTTATCACTCAGAAAACTTAAATATTTAAAAAAACATCTTTGTGCAATATCAGTAAAACTATCAACAATATAAAGTAGTTAATGAACAAATAAATCTTGGAAGTTCACCACTATTAAACTGTTTACTTTGATTGAGTCTTCATTTTATACATAGAAAAGACGTAATTGTAACATAAATATATTAAGTTATTGTAAATATCAGCATGATATAGTTTTTTCCTGGTTTTCTATATCATTGCACAGTTATACTGATCTTAGAGGAAAATAGATCCAGGAGAATCCCTTAGGGCTAATAACATCTACTCTTTAATATTGTTATGTCTTATTACTTCCATACTTGGTCTAGCCTTAATACTACCTAATCAACATCAGGTACCTAGCTACACACAAACAAAATGTAACTTCAATATGTCAATCTGACGATGCTATTTCTATAGCATTTCTATAGAAACGGCCGTCATTGCATTTCATATTTTGCTAATAAATAGTGAAAGTTTAATTCAACCTTTTAGTTGTTTACCGTTTCCACTATACGACCCCTATCAAACTCACTAAGTTGACGAAATCGAACAGGTCTCTGTACCCTAGGCATCGTAACCAATCGTTATGATTGTCAAGAACCAAAATCCGCAAAATTTGGATCTTTACTACGGCTACAATATTCATATATGGTTTGTTAGTGGATTTCAAAAAAAAGCAGTATAAAAACAGGAATCTTCAACTGATAAGGCTAAAAATTGTTTATATCAGTAATATAAGTAAATCCACCTAATATTATTGAAATAAAATCATTTAAACTGGGTGTTCGGATTTTTATGATTTTTATTCTATCAGGGAGATTTTTACCTCCTAGATTCTCTATGCTAGCAGGTTAATCTAAATCGAAATGTTTTCATGTATAATAAAAATACAGAAAAGGTAATAGAAACTTTTTCTTGCCAATTATAAAATTTTAACTGCAAACCTTTTGGTAATTAAGCTTTGATTCACAGAGAACATCTCTTTTTATCCTAGCGAGTTGTGATTGCCATGTAGTCGAGTCAAGGAATATACGTAACAACTTAACTCCATCTCTATAAAGTTAAATAATTTTTCCCATATTTCTGTATGCATAAGTAAAAGTCAAAACACGGTACATCCACACCGTGGGTGTCGTATATATTCCAACTTTACTGATTATAAGAGGAGTAAATTAAAAGACGGATGAGGGTTGAAGAACCTACACTACAGGAAATTCTGTCGTAGATATGTAAATTCGAGCAATTTCTAAAATTAAGCAATTCTACAATATCTCCAGAAATTTCATTGACTATAGTATCTTCCTCTTGTTTATCAAATCAGAACTTGAAAAGACATACATAGTTTAATTAGAATGTATCAAAGGATTTATTATTACGTCTATACATTGTTTATATCAATGCTAGAGAAAATGTTTTTAATATGCCTACATAGAGAAAAAAAAAATGTTCATAGTTCTTGCTACAAGAACTAACAGAATATACAAGGCGTCAATTAATAAAAGCTCCATGAAAACTTTTAGAAAATAGATTTTGTGAGGGTGGTCGTGTTACTGTAATAATTATGAATTTTGTGGGTAATATAGAGATGGGTTTGATAGGAGATAGAAGCTGAAAGGGGTTTGCGAGGGCGTAGAAGTGTTTGCGTTTAAGAAGCTTAAATTGGGGGTGAGTTTAAGAGAGTATTATACTCGAGTTCTCGAGTTTCTGAGGGAGGCAGCGGTGAGGTACGAGGGAGAAAATTTACTTAGATCTTACTACTGAATAAACCCCACTACTCGTATATTGTCGAAGAGGGTTTTTTAAAATATTGCAGCGGCTTGACCAAAGTATTTTATATTCTCTTTGGAATATAGGTGCATTTATTTTAATGTAATTTGTTCTTGCTTTTAGTGTGTTATTTATATAAAATTTATTTATATAGAATCCCGAAACACGTCAAATTTAAATTATAAATTGACATTCGTTTAAGTGAAAGTGTGATCCCTTCAACCCCTGTTATGTGAATTAACTTTAGGAAACGATAGGCGATTTCGTCATGTTTTGGTACCTACTTTGGTCTGTCAAATACATACCAATAGATTTAGTTTCAAAAAACGATGGATAGAGACCTTTCAAACGAAATATTACAAGCCCATTTCTTCCATTTAAAGAATGTCAATTCATAATTTAAAATTTGAGGTGTTTCGAGATTTTCTGTAAATATGTACTGTAATCGAAATAATGAATAAATTCCATTTGGCTTTTCCACACTGTATAAATATATTAGTTAAAATATTATTGGTATATTCTATTGGACATTTTATTAATTAAAAATACCTACGCTAAAAAAATTTCCTTTATGATAATTATTATTATATAAAATCAACAAGTAATAAGCTAATATGCAGCAATGAATCACTTTCACGGTTAAGCTCTTAAGCAGTTAAAAATCAATCTCAACGAATCTTAAGCAAATTATTAATACTATAATTTTTTATTAACAAAACGGAGCTTGTAGTTTGTCTAGTTGAATCTTTCCGTCCGGGTTAAAACATTTTTTTTCAACGCTTAACGTACTTTAGTAACATAGTAACAACTTTATTTTATTTAATAAATTGATTCACCATTATATATTATATCAAATTGAACTCAATATCTATCATTCTTCCATTTTTTTATGTTTACGAAATATTTAATATTTGCTAATAGTTGCTACTGAAAGATCTATTTCCTGCATCTGGTATGGACAAGCCTACTGGGTTGTATTTAATATAAAATTTTATTTTCATGTAGTATCTATGCAACTAAATATACATTGTACTTAAAAATCCACATTTTAAAATGCGAAATTGCTATTTAATAATTATATTTTTTTATATGAGACGATAACATAAGAATAAAATAAACTGAACTAGTCTATAGAAGCAGAAATTTAAAAATAGTTAGCTTTTCTTAATAAAATTTGATGTAAAAAATGTATAAAATGGCTATTCTAAATACATTATTAAACGACATGTAGACTTAATATTGTCAAAATTTGATTCTATAGAAAATTACATATGTGTTTTATGTTCATTAAGTAGTAATAAGAGTTTAAAAAAATCTTAAGGTAGAAGTGTGAGGATGCACGCCGAAGACGGCTTTTGGAGACCTTTAGTGAAAGCAGTAGTACCCTCTTAAAAGCAAAAAGACGCGATTTACATCCAAAGTTAATGCAAACCCATATCGTTGGGAGATACATAGTGTTCAATAGAACTTTCAAGACATTTACATGTGGGTATTTGTTAAAACTATTTTATAAAGATTCAACTTGCTTAGGTTGCTGTCATTACAGACCTCTGTAAGATGGTATGTTCTGCACATATCTAACCTGACTATTATCCGGTACCCCTGAATAGCAGCCAGGATGTGCAAGGTATAGTTGGTGAACGCAGATGGGTTAGTTTTTCCCACCCTGTTTGATTTCCCAAATTTCAAGGGGGAAGGCGAAAAGAAAACCACGTGTCTTCTTTGATTTTTGTTTATTCGGCACTACATACTGTTTTGTTATTAGCTCTACAGTTGAGAATCCTTTTCCTCTTACTATGGTCGAATGAGGGCATTAAAACCGATGAGAGAGTCGAAAAAATTCAAAAATACCTTGAGGCGTGTATTAGGTACACTCGTTCGTTCACCATCTTGTTTCACACCGTCGTGACCGTCGTCGTGCCCACAGAACCAATATCTGTCGGAAAGCATGTCATTTCTAAAGTAGAGAGTCGGTAACTTACTATGCGTAGCTAAGCATTGTTGGTTGAGGGATAATAGGGCGTGAATAACTAATATTAATTCAGTTGGAATTTTATTTATATTCCAACAGTTGGTTTTATTTAACCATAAATTAACAAGCACTAAAAGAATTAGGTGGTATCTCTAAGAATTTAAAATTAAAACAAGGCCTATATCCACGAAAGAAGGCTAGAAAGAAGAAGTAGAATTTAAAATAAATCTTAATATCGTTGGTAACAATATTAAAAGAATTAGAAGTAATTTTAATTTATCCATCAATAATTACACCAAGTGAAGACACTGGTGTATCTTCACTTGAATTCATTCATTTCTCATTTTAATAGACAAGAATAGACTAAGTTATCTTTGGGCTTTGTAATAACAAAACAATACTCCAACTCAAGGATAAAAAAGAGAACATGCAAATATTAGAATAATTTTTTTTTTTTTTTATTTGAATAAAGCATCAACCACTTGGGTTATTAGCTAACAATACACATACAATATACTATACAATAACATTAATGATACATAATCGAGTTGCTTAACTATATGGTGTAAAGTACATTTATGTCTTTTAGGTATTTAAATAGATTTTGAAAATTACAATTTGCTCCTAATATTGAGCGAATGTTATCAGATATTAGATTGCTTTGTCTTTCAGGATTATATTTTCGACAGTCTATTAAGACATGCTTAACTGTTAGATCACATTTACATACATCACATTGCGGTCTATTGGTCTTAGATATTAGGAAACTGTGAGTTAATCTAGTATGACTTATTCGTAATCTGGTTAACTTAACAAAGAATTGGCGATTTAAGTCTATATCGCACCAAAACTTGATTTCTGGTTTGAGTTTACGAAGTGCAGATTGCGAGACTTGCCAAACGCGTTCCCATTCACTTAACACTTTTTGTTTAAAGAAAGATTTTAAGTCCGTTACTATCACTTTGTTCACTAATACTGAAGTATCACTGTTGATAGCTTCACGGGCCTGTCGGTCTGCTTCTTCGTTACCTTGTATTCCAATATGAGAAGGTGCCCACATGAAGATAACTTGTAAATGTGCACTATGAAGTTGGTGTAACTCTCGCTTTATGAGACGAGCAATGGGATGAGTAGTGTACAACTGTTTCATAGTTAGCAGTGAACTGAGGGAATCGGTGATAATAAGTGAATTCGGGATAAGATTTTCATTTATGTGAATCAAGGATTACAAAATTGAGTACAGTTCGCCGGTGTGTATGCTACTAGTAGCTGGGAGTTTAAAATGAAGTGTTGATGATGGAGTAACTATTGCTGAACCCACACCAAATTCGGTCTTAGATGCGTCTGTGTATATATGATAGGGTATTTGGTATTTTGCAACTTGTTCAAGGAAACGTTGTCGAATTATTACAGATGGAGTCTCAAATTTATTGTGTGCTGTAAGTGATAAATCACATGATATAGGTGGGATGATCCAGGGAGGAGGTATAGAGATATTGGATTGAAATATTTCAGGAAATTGGAAGTTGTACGATGACTGATATCTTCGAATTCTTTCATAGAATGGTGGGTCTAGACGAGTTTTCTTCATGAAAGTCTCCTTAAAACGGTTTGCAATTGTATGATGAAGAGTGGGGTGTTGGGTTACGGCAGTTACAGCTGAAGCATACGTTAAAGAGAGGTATTTTCTTCTTAGTTTTAAAGATGGTTCCCCAGTTAAGCATTGCAAACTTGTAGCAGGACTTGTATAGAATGCACCAGTGGCAATTCTTAATGCCGTATTTTGAATAGAATTAAGTTGATTTAATGTTCTAGTTTTGGCTGATGAATATACTATGCAACCATAGTCAAGTTTACTTCTTATCAAAGATTTATATATATGAATAAGACAATTGTAATCAGAGCCCCAGTTGTTATTGCATAGGGTACGCATTAAATTCAAAGCACTTTGACAAGAGTTCTTTAGAGAATTAATATGGGACTTCCATGTTAATCTTCTGTCAAATACCATTCCTAGAAATTTTATACTATCTACATATGTTAGGTTATTTCCGTACAGCTTAAGAGATGGTGCTGCAAAAGAATGTCGCTTAGAGAATAAAACACATTTTGTTTTTGTGGTGGAAAATTGTAATCCTAAGTTTTTTGATGTGTTTTCCAAGTTATTTAATGCACTTTATAATATCTTCTGTAGCCACTGGATGTTTTTACCTTTTAAAAATAGTACAAGATCGTCAGCATATAGTCTGGCTTTAACAAGTTTGGAACAGTTATTTAATATTTTATTTATTAATACCAAAAACAGTGTTGCACTAATGACAGACCCTTGAGGTGTTCCATTTGCTTGACATTTAGTACTAGATGTAGTGCCATTCGCGCGAACTTGAAACTGTCGTTTGTTTAAAAAATTTTTAATGAAGTGAAGCGTATTACCCCTGATCCCCCAACAACTTAATGTTTTTAAAATATCATACCGCCAAGCCATATCGAATGCTTTTGTTATATCAAAAAATATAGCCAGAGTGTCCTGTTTGTTTGCAAACCCTTCATATATTTCCGATTCCAAATCAATCAAATTGTCTAATGATCTGTTTTGGCGAAATCCACTTTGTTCTGTAATAAGTAGATTATTGTTCTCAAGAAACCAGAGTAACCTTTTATTGACCATTTTTTCTAAAATTTTGCACAACACGTTTGTGAGAGAAATCGGTCTATAAGATTCTGGATTAGTGCGGGGTTGTTGAGCTTTTAGTAATGGTATTATGATGGCTTCTTTCCATTTAGAGGGAAATACATGTTTACTCCATATTCTATTGTAAATTTTAAGAAGATAGATTTTGGCTGTGTCAGGAAGATTTTGAAGAAAACTGATTGGAATGTCGTCTGGTCCTGGTGCGGAAGCTTTAGTGGTACTTAAGGAAGTATTGAGTTCCTCAATAGTAAACGCAATATTAAGAGGGTGGTTCTCAATATCGTTGAATTGCAGAGGTTCTTTTTCTGCCAGTGTTTTGGTTTTAATAAATTCACAGTGATAATTGTTGTCACTAGAGTTGGATTCATACTGTTTTGCTAATAGTTCTGAAATGTCTTTATTAGATGACATTATTTGATTATTCGAACACAAAAAGGGAATCCTTTTGTGATTGTTACATCCCGATATTTTCCTAACATTTTCCCAAACGGTCCCTACAGACGTGGATGAATTAATAGTTGATAAAAATGTTTGCCAAGATTTTTTTCTGCTTTCTTTGGTAACGAATCTTACATGGGCTCGCGATTTTTTATATTCAGTAATGTTTTCTATGGTTTTATTTTTCTTCATTTTGTTAAATGATCTTTTATAATTTCTCATTGCTTCAGTACACTGTGTGTTCCACCAAGAAAGAGGTTTCCTTTTAGACATTATTCTTGTTTTACCAATATGTTCGTTAGCGGCGTCATAAATTATTGACACAAAAGAATCTACAAGATCATCTATGCACACATCTTCTGAAATTTCTTTTAACGTATGGCATTTTGTTTCTATATATTGGTTATATAAGGCCCAATGAGCATTTTTAATGTTCCATTTGGGGATTGGGTTTGTATTTTCTGCTTCTTTATGCGTTTCATAAGATATTTTTATGGGAAAATGATCACTTCCATATAAGTATGGAATAACATCCCATGAAAATTTTGGTGATAATACCGAATCGCTAAGTGACAGATCAATGGTTGTAGTATTGCCTGTATTAAGATTATAACGTGTTGATTGGCCATTATTTAATAAATTTAAGTTTTTTGTATTTAATATTTTTTCAATAATTTTTCCCATATTGTTTATTCCGGTGGAACCCCACATGGGGTTGTGACTGTTGAAATCCCCTACTATAATTTTTGGAGAAGGAATCTGGTCAATTAAATCTGAGATATCTGTTTCTGTAATATTTGAATTCGGTGGTATGTATATATTACAAATATTTATTTTTTTAGGAAATCTTATTGATACTGCGACTGCTTCTAAATCGGTCTTGATTGCTATTGGTTCTGTAGCATATTTATTGCTAACATATATAGCAACTCCATCACTAGCAACGTTGGCAATACGATTTTTGTAAAAGCAACTAAAGTTATTAATCTGATGACTATGTTTACCCTTAAAATTAGTTTCCTGTAAGCATATAATAGATGGGGATATTTTAGAACACAGGTGTTTAAACATTTCTATGCGAGCATAGAACCCGTTAAGGTTCCATTGCAGAATTGAATCGATCATGTTTTATTGAGGTTCTTGAGAGGAGATTGAAAAGTCACTATCTTGATCCGAGTTATTTGCTGAATTTAGTTGCTTTAATATTCTGTTTGTAATTTTGGTACATTTATAGTGGAATTCTGAGCACATCTGTAAGGTCTGTAAGAAAAAATCTGTAGAAATTAACATTGCAAATCCTATACCTTACAGATTCTGTAGCTTACAGGAATTGTTCAGAATTCCACCTGTAGTCTTCATTATTTTCTCTGTAAAGTAAGGTTTAATCTTCGATAGCATATCAATGAAATTAGGTATGTCTGATGTATATGTTTGAGCTAAGCTTAGGGGATCAGTTGAACCTGTACAGTTTTCAAAAAAGTCAGTGGTTTGTTCAAATGTTAGTGCAAAAGTATCTGACATATTATTGAATAGGGTTTTAACGGGAAGCATCATTTCTTGATTTGATTTTGCTGCATTTGAATTCGAAAGCTTTTTGTTTCTTTTAGATGACTTGGGTATTTTAAATGTTTGTTCCTTTCCTTCTGTTGGTGATGGTGTAATACTAATTTCCGAAATAGTTCTTTTAATTGGTACTGATGTATCGTTTGATACGGAGGAGAGTTCTACATTATCTTTTTGTTGTTTTGGTGGATCGTTGTCTTTTCTTTTGTCAGTGTTTGTAATATTTTCTTTCAAAAAACTCTGTTGTCCAGATGTTTGTTGTGATGGTGACTGCTGTAAGGATTGCTGTTCAGAGGGTTGAGTGGGAAGTAGGGGGTTGGGAAGATTTTGTTGCTGGTTGTGGGGACAATTGGCTGCAATGTGATCTGTTTGTTTACAAGTAAAACACAGCGGTTTGTCAAAACTTAGAAATATTCGGTATGAAGTTTGTTCGAAATTAATCAGAATCGATTCTGGTAAGGTAACATTTTCCAGAGGTTGGATATATATTTGTCTTCGAAAGCTTAAAACATGTTGTAATTCAGGTAATTTACTACTTATTCTGAGAAATGATAGAGGTGAAACTAATTGAAGCCCCAATTGCTTTAACTCCTGTTCCAAAAAACTGTGTGGAATAGTAGGGCAGACGTTAGACAGTAAAAGTCTTTCGTGTGGGGTTATTAATCTTCGAGCCTTAAGGGTTTCATTTTTTATAAAAATTTCACCAGGATTAGAAATAAATTTATCTACCAAAGATTCACTAGACAGGTAGATACAAATTCTGTTATTTGCCAATCTCGAAGAAAATAAGATGTTTCGTGGGTGTACTATTTCACCAAGGGCAACTAAATATTCCTCTAGCCTCGTGTCATCGAGTGCATTAAATAAGATGGCTTGTTTTTTAGTAGGGAATTTAACTGTATTCTGATTAACTACAGAAGAGTATGTTAATCTGTTTTGTGATTGTTGAGTTGACATGTTTCTGAGTACGGACCTGTTGTATTTCGATTAATGATTTAAAACAAAAAAAGGTAGCCAAGAGGCCAGTAATTAACCTCGAAATTGCTTGTTGTTGCAATATCAGGTATTTTACTAATCTCAATATGCAAAAAAGGACTCACTGTTATTTGGTGAGGAAACTATAATACACTGTAGTTGATCACTGTAAGTTACACTAATTTATTTAACTTATTTCACTTCAAAAATGCTAATTGTCCAGGACTGAAAATTAAACACTCTCGTACACATTTCTGCCAGGGACGGACCTCCTAGAATAATTTCTGTGACTCGATGTGGTTTACATAATAAGAGATTAGGTGGGGTGCAGTCCCGGGATAGTAAATCATTGGTCTGTATTTAATTAAAAAGACTGGTCGTCAACTTACCCTTAATTAAAATCAATTCGCTAAAAATTTAACGAGCTTTTGAAGACAAGTGTGGGCGTAGAGTGGAACCACTTATCGTACACTGCATTCCTTTGTCAAGTTCTCGATTGACATTTCAAAAAAAATATAATTGCAAGGTTCATCGGGTTTTCTTATAATTTGCATTCACACTTTTTTAAGGATCTTTTAGATTTATTAGATTTCGTTTTTTGTCATTTATGATTTCGGTATGTGTTGTGTTATTTTATTTTTATTTGTTATGATACTGCTAAGAAAAGTTTATTTAAATTGAGTGATTAAAATAAGTATTATAAAATGACAGAAATATGTCAGAAAAAACTGTGAAGAAAATGAAATAATGAAGAAAAAATGAAATGAAAATGTACCAACTGATAAAAGATAAATAGATTTCCTTGGTGCTAATATGAATGAAGTTGATAATAAGTTACAAAAAAAAATAATCCGCTAACACTTCTTTTAAACGACTTATTCTATTAATATACATAACAATCTTACATATTAACTAAAATTCCAGAAATGTACTTTTACTATCCATTTTGTGTTTTTCCTTTATAAAAAATTATCATTAATACTTATCTAGAAAATATAATATAACTTTCGATGTTTTATAAATATTTTAACAAAAAGAAATTATGAAATTGGAAAAAACATACATGTACCTATATGACAGCAAACCAATCGAAGAAATGAGACTGGAGATAATTAAAACCCTTGAACCCGATAATGGCAACTGATTATCACACCTCGTAGCGTTGCTACTTTGAACTTCCAACTATAGAGACCGTATTCATTATTTTATTATTAAAAATTCTTTGGGAAAACTGGAACTCACGGTACTAATTTAATTACCTACATGTTTAGAATATCAGGTGCTTAAAATGTTAACCGATACTGTTACAATATTGCATAAAAATTTCAATTGTATAACAGCTTTAAAAAATATATTGAAGTACTTTAAAATGAGTAATTGTACACGCAAATTGCACTTACCATATTTGGTATACTTGTTATTAGTCCACTTGACATTACGGTTAAAATATTTGTCATTAGAGAGATATTGCAAATTCCATTAGCGCATGCGGTGTGTTATTTACTCCGCGTTAAATATTACGTTTACGTCTTAACATTGTTTAAAGCGGTACACGTATTGCCATTATGTTTTGAGTTTTATTTACGCGCTGTTTTATTTGGAACTAACCTCTAAAACCATTGTGCTCTCTTTTGATTGAGGATCTTCTGAACATGGATAAGGCATTAGAAGCAGTCATTTTAGCTAATGCTGATGACGATGAAGTGGAGCAAGTGATTTTCCACAATATTTTCGGCGTGGTTGAAAATTTTCCTGTTGGGGCTGCTGAAGATAGATTTAATCAAAACAATATGAGGGCAGAAGATGCAAAAATTAATTTCAGGTTCGAAACAGACGATATCTTCAGACTAGCTGTTTACCAGAAGTGTATACCAGAAGTAATTAGAACCCAAACACGCAATTCTGTTCCAGGTATGTTAACATATATGCAGTGAATTGAAATACTGAAATACAAATCAAATGCCTCTTTAGGTGTCATGGGACTATGTATTTTATCCGACGTAGGATAGCGTAACGTTTTACGTGAGGTGTTGTTCTGCCGCAAATAACGTGATGCGCTAACAGTATTGTTAGCAGAGCTTAAATTAATTTACGGAGAATAACCTTTTAAGTTATTTAAAATAAACTTCACTTGACATTATTTATTTTACAAAGTGACATATTGACATTCAATTAAAGAACTAGGTATATGTAGAGTATCATGAAATTGTCGATAGTCCAACACCCCTTCTCGACAATTATAAACTTTTATCCTCTTCTAAACCAATACATCTAACAAAATGAACCAATTTTTCTGATCCCAAAGGCTTCGTTAGAAAATCTGCCAACATATTTTCTGTAGGACAATACTCAAACGAAATTTTATTAGTTCGTTTCAAGTTTTTAATATAGTTATATTTTGTTTCAATATGTTTGGTTCTGTCGCTGATTTTCTCACTTTCTAACATTTTTAAACATGACTGGTTGTCTTCGAACATTTTAATACTGTCAATTTTTATCATAAAATCTTCAAAAAGTCCTTTCAGGTATATAGCTTGCTGACTTGCTTCAGATAAAGACACAAACTCTGCTTCTGCTGATGAAAGAGCTACACAGGTCTGTTTCTTACAGCGCCAATCAAAAATTGATCCTTTATAACTAAAAAGATAGCCACTAGTCGATTTTCTATCGCTCTTATCACCTGCCCAATCAGCATCCGCATATCCAAATAGAATATTATCTGTTTCATTAAAGTTTCCTAGCTTCAACTCATAATTAAGTGTTCCTTTTAAATACTTGAGAATACGTTTAAGTTCTGTCCAATCATACATACAGGGTTCACTGACTTTTCTGCCCAATATCGAAGTGGATACACTAATGTCTGGTCTTGTATTAATTGCCAAATAAAGTAGTGCTCCAATTACACTCCTGTACTTATCTTGGTCAGGAAAATTTTCAGATTTTTTATTTCTCAATTTGAAGTATCCGGTGTCTAGTGGAATTTTAGCAGGTTTTGTTTTTTCCAAACTATTTGATTTTAGTAATTTTGATATATATTTTCTTTGACTAATGTAATAAATTCCATTACCATCCTGTCTTACTTGAACACCCAAATAGTTTTTGATTTTTCCTAAACTTGTTAAAGAGAAATATTTTCCAATTTCATCTGCTGTCTTGTTAATTAAATTTAAACTTCTGCATGTGATCAGTACATCATCTACATAAATCAATATGTAAATTGTCTCATCATCAAAATTTTTTATATAAAGACATTGGTCAAAATTACCCCTTCTGAATCCCATTGCTTCAAAAACTTCATTTATGGTTTGATTCCACATTCTAGCTGCTTGCTTAAGTCCATATATGCTTTTGTTCAGTTTACATACTAGATGTTCATTTCCTTTTTCTATAAATCCTTCAGGTTGCTTCAAATAAAGTTCTTCTTTTAACTCTGAGTTTAAGAAAGCAGTTTTAAAGTCGTAATGATATATCTCCATATTATTTACTCCAGCAATTGTTAGAAGCAATCTAAATGTTGATTGTTTGACTACTGGAGCAAATACCTCATCATAGTCCAATCCAAATTTTTGTGAAAACCCTTTAGCAACAATTCTTGCTTTGTATCGACTTACTTTATTGGTACTATCAGTTTTTATTTTAAAAATCCATTTTGAGTCAATTACGTTTTTTCCTGGAGGTAAATCAGTAACTGTCCATGTATTGGTCGTTTTCATTGAATTAATTTCTTCTTCCATAGCTTTAATCCACTCTTTAGCATCCTCTCTTTGCAGTGCTTCATTAACAGTTTTAGGTTCATCTAGAAACTTTTCTCTAGTGTCTTCAGTTTCATTATTACCTAAGTAAGATACAAATCGTGATGGAGGAATTCCTTTGGTACTTCTTTCTGATTTCCTTATATTTTCTTTCATATTTTGTCCCTCATTGTTGCCCTCTATTTCTTCATGTTCAACTAATTCATTATTAATTTTATCAGTATGAGTAGTAGTTTTTTCGCTGTTCTGATTTGTTGAATTTATATAAATTTCAGTTTCTTCTTCAATTTCAGTTTTGTTTTTTGGTTCTTCATTATTTTTATAGAAACCATCATGTGGATTTTCTAAAAATCTCACATCTCTGCTAATACATATTTTTCTTGTTTCTTTATCTAACAATCTATATGCCTTCGATCCATCTTCATATCCAACGAATATATATTGTTTTGCAGTCTCATCTAGTTTTGACCTTTTTTCTTTTGGTACATGAGCATAAGCAATACTACCAAATATTCTGATATTACTAACATCTGGAACTTGCTTATACCATAGTTCGTATGGAATTTTATTTGTGGCTTTTGTTGGTAACACATTCTGAATATAATTAGCTGTAATGGCTGCTTCACCCCAAAAAATATTTGGTAATTTAGCATCTATTAACATACAGCGCATCATCTCGGTAAGATATCTATTTTTTCTTTCTGCAACTCCGTTTTGTTGACTGGAATAAGGAGCAGTCAATTGAACTTGGATTCCTTCTTTTTTCAGAAAATTTTTAACATCTATTCCTATATATTCACCACCTTTATCTGATCTCAGTATTTTAGGTTTTTTGTTAAATTTATTTTCCACATATTTAACAAATTCTTGCAATTTTTCTAAAACATCAGACTTCTTTGAAAGTAGATAAACAAAGGAATATCTGGAATAATCATCAATAAAGGTTAAAATATATTTCTTGCCACCAGGTGTCACAGTTTTCATAGGTCCACAAACATCCGTGTGCACTAGGTCCAATATCTCACTTGTATTTGTAAAAGATTTCTTAGGAAACGGTCTTCTGGTCATTTTTCCTTTGATGCATGTTTCGCAAACCAATTTACTACCACAGTCTTTTAAATTTAGTTTACCGACCAAATTTTTTGTTGCCATATTTTTTATGATGCAGTGATCTCGATGGCCGAATCGTTTGTGCCAAGTATGAATACAATCGATATTACAATATTCTGAAGTTATTAATGCCTTTTGTTGAACTTTAAGTTTATACAAGTTTTCATAGAGCTCAGCTTGAGCTACAATTTTATTTTTCAACTTTATATAACACTTTTCGTTATTAAATTCAACATTAAATCCCAAGCTTGTTAACTTTTTAACTGATAACAAATTTACTTCTAGATCTGGTACATATAGAACATTTTTTATTAAAATTTCTAGTTCTTCTTCATTTTCTAAAATGCACGTAATTTTTCCCATTCCTATACCTGATGAAATCAGTTTTCTTCCATCAGCTACGACAACATCACTCCTTTTATAAGTCAATTCAGTAAAGAAATCTTTATCATTCGTCATATGACTACTAGCACCTGAATCTACAAACCAGGCTCCATCAGGAGTTTTGCCATTTGTTACGTTAAAACAGACATGGGTTTCATCTTTACTGGAATTATCCTCATCATTATCTGATTTTGCGACTCTTGAGATCGAAACTCCTTTTTTGTATGAGTTTTTAAAATGATAACAGTCGGTTTTAACATGACCAACTTTTTTACAGAAGTAGCAATATTTTTTACTTTTATAACTGGGTTTTTTATTTATTTTAAGCACATGCTCACCTCCTGTATTTGAATTTTCATTTCTTCTATGGAACTCTTGAATTAATTTGTTTTTAACCATCTCCATTGTCAAATCTTTTTCGGATCTGCTTTCTAATGCTGTGACTAAATGTTCGTAACTTTCAGGCAAACTACACAATAACAAAGCTACTTGCAAGTTTTCTGCCAAAGTTTCACCTAGTCCTACTAGCTGGTTAATAATCTCTAACATTTGTGCTATATGAATTTCCATATTACCATTTTCAGAAAGAGACATTCTGCATAACCGTTTTAATAAGAAAACTTTATTGGTTAAGGTAGGCTTCTCGTATTGTTCTTTTAAGTTTTTCCAAGCCTCTTTGGCCGTTTTAGCGTTTCTTACGTGAATAACTTGAGCGTCTTCAATTAAGAGACCAATTGTAGCTTTTGCTTTATCATCTTTAGACTTCCATACATCAGTTACTGGATTTGGAGGATCTTCAGAAACTACATTCCAAATTTCTTCTTTCAGAAGAAGCATTTCAACTTTATATTTCCATAATTGGTAGTTTTTACCATTTAGTTTTGTGATACAAAATTTCTCCATACTCATAACAGTTTTAAATTTAATTATACCCGATCTGGGCCCATAACCTGTTAGCAGAGCTTAAATTAATTTACGGAGAATAACCTTTTAAGTTATTTAAAATAAACTTCACTTGACATTATTTATTTTACAAAGTGACATATTGACATTCAATTAAAGATATATAATACATCAAAATAAACAGTAACTAGGTATATGTAGAGTATCATGAAATTGTCGATAGTCCAACAAGTATTACCGCAACTTGTCTCTTGAACTTATTCTGCGCATGCTCAACTGTCAATATAACGCCTGCGGTAATAACGCCGCACAGGATTTGTCTCAGCAATATCTCTCTATTATTAAGAATAATAAAAAACTCTTCGTTTCAACGTAACTTCCAAGTTTATTTGAAAAATTTTAAATCACAATGACGGCCGTTTCGCTAAGAAGCATCGTCAATCTGACGATGCCATTGTTAAAAAGCCTCTCTATAGTGCTCGAGTAACCATTTGGGTTGCTATGTCTGGTCCATGGATAATTGGTCCTCCTTTTATTGACGATGAGAATGAGCAGCCAGTTACTGTCAATCAAGAGCGGTACAGACACAATATTGTGACAGAAGAATAAATATTTTTGTTATATTAGGTACTGTTTATTTTGGCGGATACTGTACAAACATACTTTGTATACAGAGCAAGATCATATTAAAGATTCTTGAATAACTTTAACCCTTACCCTAGAAGTTTGTAAAAAATCTCTAATTGAATAATGTTCTATTAATATTGATAAAATAGTGTTAAAGATTATGTTAAAGTATATTGAATTCTAGACAATTAACTAAGAAATGTATTAATATTTCATTTTAATTTCATGTTTTATTGTTTAAATTTCACTGTTCACTTTACATACACTCACATAATCACACATAATTACACACAGCATGTTAAATTATTGATTTCTTCGTACGGAATTATCTAGTTTCGTGGAGTTACTTTGAAATGTGGTAGTATTGAGGAAAATAATTAATTTATTTCGTATTAATGCATAGCATACGTTCCTATCCTATTTGATTCACAGATTCCTCTGATTGGGACTAATTTTATTTCCGTTATATTGATTCGAAATGAAATTAGACAAAAAGGAAATCGACTCCGAAGGCAGTTCCTTAAACATTGCAAACTTGACGAGATTTACTAAAATTTAAAACTAAATGATATATTTTTAAAATTACTATTTTACAAGGTGTGGCGTGACAAGTTTTGATTAAAAGTAATGGCGGATTTATGTTCAAAATCTGAAATTACGAAGCTGTAGGTTTTGGATGACGCTGAGTTCAAATATAATGTGGTCCTGAATGTGGCACTTCCGGTTATACCGGAAATAGACGTCAACTTTGTTATTTTAAATAGAACTTCTATTCTAGAATTCTATATTAAATTTTAGATACAATTGGTGCACAATGTCCTATACCAAAAATGAAGCATTTTCGAGTTTTTTTTGTCAACATTTGAAAAAATCCTAGTCCATATTAAATAACGATATCTCCATTAATATCGAAGCTACTGACGTGAAATTGTAACCAATAAACAACAAGGGCTTGCCCGTTAACTCCATATGCCCAACTAATTAATATTTCATACAGGGTGTTTTAAACTTAGCCGCCAACATGCAAAATATGAATCATTTAAAAGTTGCTGTATTTTATTACATTTTCCGATGTATTTTTTTAAGCCAATTCGTTTGCTATCGATATTCCCTCTACCTAAACCCAATCACTTTTAAGATATTTCACAATATTTCAAAACCATTTAAATGATTGTGTTCATAAGAATTTATTTTGACCTCTTATGAACTGTTATTATTTTAATACATCCAGTTTTGTTCAAAGCGTTTTACCATTTGATTTTAAATAAATTTTATAAATTCGTTTTTTTCAAAACCTCCTTTTTGTTATTTTTATTTTACGGTAACTACAAAATTAACTTTAAACAACAGGTATGCGTGTATACGTGTTTAACACAAAAAAATACTGACTAGATAAACAAACAATGGAAATATTTATGCACAAGACAAAGCAACAGTAGCCATTTTTAACTCCGATTAATTTCGGTTTGTAGGTATGACGTTAGGGTAAAGGCCAATTTTTTCTTATGTATATCATTTTTTGTTTATTGTTTAAGTGTCCTCTCACTCCAGCGCTATTTGTATGAAAGAAAAAAAATGTGCTGAGTCTTGCTTATACCAATTAGAAGCTTTACCAATAAACATACATTTAGAATTGCGTAAACTAGATAAAGAAGAGTACATGAAAACCTCTGTTTATTTTGAATAATTTTCCTACTATTTGTTTGTGGCAAAGTAGGTCAATATAAAGGGGAACAAAGAAAATAGAGAGAAACAACATTTAGCTTACACAAAAAATGAACATTCAAGAGAGTATGCTATTATAAATAAAAATTGACATTTCTGTTCTTCCAAAGTGTTAAAGGGGACATTTAAAACATCCAATTGGTATAAAAAAATAATTTGAGAGAGTTGTCTAAAATCAAATATCTATCATATAAAACCAGTAGACCTAAAGGTTATGTTAATATAGTTAATGTAACATGTCTATCGTCATGTCACCTTGCACTATTATCGACCGTAAACGATACCGCTATTATTACCGTTAAAACCGACCCCTATTCACTGTTAATGCTACTGTACACAAGACACCCCTTGTAGACGCTAACTATTTATCTGTTTGAACGGGGCCAAATAAAGAACACATTCCTTCTGACAAATGACACAAAACACGATTTCTGTTTTGAGCAAGACTATTTAAACGACCCGCAAGGCAACGATAGTTCCTTTTATGATCCAACAGCCGAAAAAAAAATGTTCCAGTATTTCGTCTTGTGAAATTGGTTGTTGGTATGTAAACATTTTTTTCTATTCTTTTCATTGCTAGGTACATAATTATGTTTTAATTATAATAAAAATCTTTTCCACACAATTACACACACAATTTCTACACATACTATTTGAAAATTAATAAAATGTATCAGAAGCGTGCTTTCGAACACGTGGCTTCAATAATCGTTCAAGGTAAACTATTACCTTTAGACAAAATATAACAATTGATTAGTAAACATCTAGACATTTTATTTTCCGTAAGCTAAAAAACATAATTATTGACAAATTTTAAGTTCATAAAAATCTTAGAGCGTAGTCTTTAACCACGCTATTAAAACTTGCTGTAAAAACAATTAATAGTAGTTATTAAAACAAAAACCACTTCACTGTAATATATTCAATGTTTTAAAAAAATCAATTTTTCACAAATATGCATTTAGTACAAATATATTATTGTTTCAAAGCTTTACTAGAAATAGTTAACTTTTTTATTCAATTATTAGTCTATTGATAATTTTTTTGCATTATAAAGAACAGGACCGGCTTCACCATCCTGTACATTAATAATTTTCAATATTGCTTATTTGTTTATTTTTATGGACGCTGTGTTGGAAAACTTGAAGATAAGACAATTTATTTGTTGAAATTTAGTAATTTGCTGTCCTATCTGAAAAGTCTGTCCAATACCAACGCCCATACCTCCATGATTCCTTCACACACATAAAACTTTCAGCAAGATACAACCCCCTAAGCTGGAGCCTGACATCTCTAAGTTGGAGCCTGACATCTCTAAGTTGGAGTCGAGTTACAGTCAAGATACCTCTAAGTTTGAATCGAGTTACAGTCAAGATACCTCTAAGTTTGAATCGAGTTACAATCAAGATACCCCTAAATTTAAAGCCCAGTTACCGCTTATGTGCAGACAGTCCTTCAAACCACTTCTGAGCTAAGAATACTATTACATCTTGAGCAGCCAGAACCATTACAGAAACTTTCATCTCTCCACAAAGAAGCTGAAGACGCCCTCCTAGACAGCACAGAAACTCAAAGTTAAGTCCTCTTTTTACAACTCCAGTTCATTATTAGCAAGTACTTACATTTTCAATAAATAAACAATAGTTTTAAAAAACAATTTCATTTGTATACCTTAGACTATAAGTCTTAAGGGTGTAGCGTGGTCGGTACTTTATTTCAAGTAGCTTCTTTATTTGTTTAATTAAAGTAATTACAAGGTGTTTCTATCTTTCTCACCTTAGTTTTTGTGTCGTTTGTTTGCTTAATCGATAGCGTTCAAAAGTTGGTGGCGCCCTTTTTACTTATACATCACAATCCTTCCTATAGTGAGCATTAACTTGGAGTCGAATCACCCCCTGGAGAGGATCTCTTACCCAGGATCTCTTTTGGAGAGTAATTTAGTTACAAATTGGCTCCCTGCCTTTTTGGGACTAATTTAGTTACATTAATATCTAGGATACCAATAATGCATAGAGAGCTAAGCAGCTTTTTAGAAAGCATGTTCCTTATTTTAGATGCCATGTGAGTAGCTTCTGAGAAATTAAACCGTTTACAAAACAATGCTATCCATAAGCATGTGTGTGAATGTAGTATGTTTTGAATTTACTAATGTAATTTAAATTTTAGAAGATTTTGAATTTTGAAGAGCCCTTTACCGTTTCAAGTGATATGATTACAAACATTTTACTATCCCAAATCCTGGTCATTTTATTGGATTGTAGTTTATATTATTATCAGGAAATTTGTATTAGCCCATTCTTTTGCGAGTATATGAACTATCTTATTTCTATTTGTGACATGATACCTACATTTATCTACCAGTATCTTGATGGATTGTTTACATTCGCCGGTTTACTTTTACTCATTAGCAAAACGAAGCTTTTGTTCTTTTAGATTCTTTGGTCAGTAATGTAATTTTTTATTTAATCATCATGTTATACAATTAATACTAATCATTCCACACCTCACTTTTTACAGTTAATATGCATGGTTATAGTTGCTGCTAAAGCGTAGTAAGGTAAGTAAATTGCCAGAATCCGAAATATCCAGTTCTGTAGACCAAGAAGCTGGGAGCTGGGGTCGGTGGAGAAAATCAAGGGTGCAACTTAACCAGAACCTATCTAAAATTTTTCAAGCAGAGGGTTTTGCAATAGAGATAGATGTCTGCAGGAACTGCTTTAGCATGACACCAGCAATAAAAAATATAAAAATTATTCCTATAGCCAGGCGGCGTAAAAATCATTAGATTCAAATTAGATAGACTTCACGATAATTTAGATTTAATACGTTCAGAGGAAAAATGACAAACTTTAATTTGGGCACCTGGACATATCGGCATTAAAGAGAACAATAAAACGGACTATCTAACCAGAAAAGGTGAAGGAGTATTTATAGGTCTGGAATTATTTCTGCCATAGCAAAGAGTGTAGCCAAAGGAACGATATCTAACTAGGTAGTAGTAGGAATGATCCGTTCTTATTGGTTCGAGCTGCAGGGTTTAAGAGACTCTAAGACAATTTGTAAGGTATATTTCTAAATAGAGACTCCAGCCTAGGACACTAGTAGTGTCGCCAACGACCCTGATAAACTTAATCAGAGATACATGACTGATAGAAAGACTACAACCTAAAGGAAAACCACAATAGATCTTTAGGTCGCAGTAGAACGGACGGTGATCCACCACATACATACAACCTAACCTAACCTAACCTAACCTAACCTAACCTAACCTAACCTAACCTAACCTAACCTAACCTAACCTAACCTAACCTAACCTTACCTTACCTTACCTTACCTAACCTAAAGTCTAGTATATCTAAATGACTCTAAAATGTTGCTTTAAATAACTGTATTGGATATAGCTGGGCAATTATTTTAATATAGTCGAAATATTTTAATAAATCCAGGATTATTGATTAATTGTTAATTTTTATTGATAATCTCTATTTACAAGGATGTTATTGAGCTTTTGATATAAAAAATCTGAAGTTCTATTAGAGACACGTTAGCGGTGATCTGTTTACACAGCGGCTTATTGGAATCTTTATCCTTTAAACTGAAAGTTATGTGTCACGTCAAATGAAAAATACGAATTGCCAGCTTATATGGTTGGCTTTATTCATAGGTCGTTGGTTGTCGGTATTTACAATTTACATTTTATCTATACTAGTATTGAAGTGGAAAACATCGGCTACCGTGCTTGTGGAAAATTTGTCGAGAATATGAGGTAAAATAGGACAAAGATAAAACGTAAACGTTGGGTTTTCAAAATCTGCAAATTAAACATTCGATTCACCAAACGTAACCACTTTATAAATTTGCAGAAGAGATTCATTTGAATGACAAGATAAAATATTTCACAAATGATTGGAAAAATTCTTTGGACCATATAATGGATTTGATTTTATGCCAAATCTGCACCAAAAACATTCTTTAAATAATACGTTTGCTGTAAGTCACTTTTTATGAAGATGTAATAATAAGCCTTCTTCCATTTACCGAGGGTCTTTTTTGCCCAGTGGATAAATCTTTTTACATCACCACATTTTACCAACTATGAAGGCTTCATTTAATCAGGTTTCAACTAAATAACAAGTTACGCACGCTATTTATTTGTTTATTACAATTACATTAGATAATTCTGCAAACGGTTTGGGTTATTTATAATAACCACACTTTTCTTCACGTTTAAGTAGACTAGGTATATAGTAGACTTGTCCACCCCTATTACCTTTCAGTTATTTTCACTTGGCATCAAAACAGCTTTCAAGTTTTGAAATTTAAGTTTAAATACAAGTTGATCCAACGAAAACTTAACACATCGATTTTCCGACTTTATAATGAAAACGTGAAAAATCGCTCGGACCCCTCTAATTCGGGGGGGGGAGCTACTTTTCCGCTCTTTGAATCCCCAGGACATTAACGCCCTGCCGTGGGTGTTCAGAGCAAACACACAATCCCATAATAGTCTAGAATTGATCTCTACAGAATATAGTGCCTTTAGCACTGCTTGGCTGCCTGTTAATGTGGCTATTGAGAGGGTATGTTATTTCCAGCTTTTTAATAATTTCTTCTTGCACAGTAGTGTATTGCCGTAATTTTTACTAGGAAAATCATAGCACTATTGGATAAACTAATTGGGAATGCTGTTTCTTTCTAACTACAGCGGATCCTAAGGTATCCGGCGTTTTTTAACCATCTTTGTACCAGGTTGTTCATGGATCTACAGATAAACCCAGTCTTCCCTAGCTGGTATAACTACCTTGAAATATTTATGGTAGGTGAACTTCTAGGTTATTTATAATTTTAAAGGAAAAGCATATAAATATATAATTCGTTTACTTTCTGGGCTTTACGTTTTTTGTGGTCGTGGATATACAGACTAGCGAACTCCAGAATCTGGAAGAAAACATTATTTCAGTAAACAACTAAAAGGTTGAATTAAACTTTCACTATTTATTTGTAAAATACGTTTGAAATGCAATGACGGCCGTTTCGCTATAGATTGACGATGCTAATTCTAATGTTCAATAATTTGTTTGTAATTTATTATAGTCGGAAAAGATCTCAAATTATATTAACACTGAGACTTGAAAGTCATAAATTCGACCGATATATTTCCGAGTAACTCTTACGTAATCACGCAGGTGGTGTTCTAAGTTTTTGAAGTTCGCGGAAACTAAACACGTCAACTCGCCATGCAGCTGCTGTTTTCGAGCACTTGTAATTCTGTTAATTTGACGTCACACACGCAGGTGCCATTCGTAGAAGAATTTTTTTTATACACTTTGTAGATTTTTGAAAATTTTTTTATATGTTTAACGGAAAAAATGTTCTTAGAAAATTTATAATTTGTTCGTTTGTTTCTTACATTTAGAATTATACTTTCATTATTGTTTTCTTAATGGTAAGTTTGATTATTTTTATGATTGTTACTTATTGGATTTTTATTTAGTTTCAATTAATTAGTGTTGATTAACTTATCTTCTGTTTTTATGAAATGTGATTACCTTTTTTATTATTAATTTGCATTCAATTGACTTTACAACGATTTTCTTTTTGATTTGATCATCATAATACATATTTCTTACTGAAATTAATCTTTTCTTTAATAAATAACTTTTATAATAATATAATATTGTAATGTTTTAAAATAATCAAAAATATAACTTACCCAATATATAACTTAAATTTGAAATAAGTTATTAAAGATGGATATAATTTTCAAATCTTTTCTTTAAATGATGAATACACCATAAAATTTCTTTATTAGAACTATTTTATAAGTCTCAATTAACACAAGAACACAAAAATTATCTTTATAAAATATGAGTCCATAAGAAGAAGTATTAACATCAATAGTCGATTCCATAGCCAAGTCCAAGATCCTATGTTGTTTGAGCTAAAAATAAAAAGTAAATGAAAATTAGAATATGATAATAATGAATAATAGGAATATTATATTGGTGATAGGAAACCCATTTTATAGGTTATATTAAGATAGTTTGATCAAGATATAAATAAGCTATAATCAAAGTTAATAATAATAATAAGGTTAGGTTAGGTAAGGTTAAAAAAAAAAAAAAATTGTGGGATCGACTTTGTGTTTTTCTTTGAACCTTTTGGATTCTACCCACATTAGAGAATGGATGACTTACATGATTTAATAATAATAAGGTAGTTATAAGATAAGAATTAAGTAGGTGTAGATGATTACAAACTATAATTTAATGTAGAAAATAACTATATTCAGTTAATTATATCATTAGCAAAATTTAAACTCAACAGACAAATATTGGCTATTAGAATAAAATAAACAGTATCATAGACTATGAACATAACTAAATAAATAAATTTGACTTACCCAACCAATGTTTATAAATTCATTTAAGCATCAAAGTGATGAGTCCATATTACAATGTATCGGATGATAGTAAAAGCCTAGTACTTCCTATGTTCTGGTACATTCCATATTTTGATACAATACAATGCTTGAGAGAGAGTCTAAAAAAGATATTGAAATTTATCACATATAAAACTGTAAGAAAGTGATGTGGTTGTTTACAAGCAAAGACTGTATAATTAAAGCATTATCAAGGACATTATGATTGATAAATCCAGTGAAAAAACACTGTAAATAGTGAAATAGTGATCACAAACTGTTAATATAAACTTAAAAGATGTGATTGCAGTGAAAAGACATGAACTTAATATTAAATGATTAATTGATGTTATTATTTATTTTAATTATATGTTGTTGTAAAGTAATTGTTTTTAAGTTATGCATTGATGATTTTAGGTATTATTAATTTGTTTATTTGATAAATTTTGTAGTTAAATTGTTATGACGCAGTAGATTTCTAATGTAAATAAAAACTAAAATAAGAAGTGTCATTAAAAGAAAAAGTTTTCTGATCATATTTGAATATGTAAACTTTCATTTTTTGTTAAAATTAAGGGCCAAAAAGAAATATTTGCTCATAATTGTTAAATTTGTTATTGATAATTGTAAAAATGTCCGCCATTGTGTTGCTCCAAAAAATCAACAATTTTAAAAGGAAAATTTTGTTTGAAAATTTGAAGAATGTTATTTTATGATGAAATATTCTATTCTATTCTTCTGGGGTGCGTTTCATGCATGTACTGGAGCTCTAGGCTCATTGTACCCCCCTGAAGTAATCATATCAGGTTCGTTTCCTTCATGTATTCTAGAACGTCCCTGATATTCGCTTTCACGATTTCCTCTGGCTCAGGAAACTGAATGCCAAAGTGTCTCTGTCTAAGCCACTTAAGGCTCGGACAGTGACATATTACGTGAAGAGGAGTTTCGTCTTCCTCACCACATTTTCTGCATAGTGGGTCCTCAGCGAGTCCTATTATGTTCATGTGTTTTCGGAGATGGCAGTGTCCTGTAAGCAGTCCCACTGCCTTTCTCAGGGTTCTACTTAGGCTGAGTAGTTCTGTAGTTTTCTCCCTGGATGGACCTGTTATGAATAATCTGGATTGCCTGAGTCCAGGCAGTTCCATCCAGAGTTTCTTATGTTGTTCCCTTAGTCGTTCCTCTATTAGTAGTTAAATTGTTATGACGCAGTAGATTTCTAATGTAAATAATTGAAATAAGTCATTAAAGATGGATATAATTTTCAAATCTTTTCTTTAAATGATGAATCACGTGTTCTTTTAAATGGGGATAGATGCGCACGAAATTACCATAGCCGCATCATTGTATAGGTTAAGGGTATATTAATTCATTTGGGTAAAAGAAGCGAAATAAATAATAATATTGTTAAATTTTATATTATGGAACTGACTACTGTGATTGAAAGTCTCTAATGCTCAGTAATTAGTTTAGATACACCAAATTTAAAAATAAATAATAGATAAAATTACATATTTTAAGTTTGATAATATAATTTTTTTTTACAAACTGCAAAGAATCAACAAAATAAAGAAATTTTGAGGTGTTTTAAATTAAATAAAGATTAAATAAAAATTGAAACAAAAATAAACATAAATTATAGCCCCACAAAACTTTAAAAATAAAAATTTAAAATTATAAAAACAACAATTTGACAACTATATCAATTATAAATTATATCTTAACAATTATTATCATTTGATAAATTGTAATTTATTACAATATATTGTAATGTTTTAAAATAATCAAAAATATAACTTACCCAATATATAACTTTAAATTGAAATAATTCATTAAAGATGGATATAATTTTCAAATCTTTCTTTTAAATGATGAATACACCATAAAATTTCTTTATTAGAGCTATTTAATAAGTCTTAATTCACACAAGAACACAAAAACTATCTTGATAAAATGAGTTCATAAGAATAAGTACTAAAATCAGTAGTCGATCCAATAGTCAAGTCCAAGATCCTATGTTGTTTAAGCTAAAAATAAAAAGTAAATGAGTATTAGAATATGTTAATAATGAATTATAGGAATCTAATATTAGTAAGAAACCAACTATATTAGTTATATTAAGTTAGTTAGATCAAAATCTAAATAAGTTATAATCAAAGTTAACAATAATAATAAGTTTAATAATGTTTTTTTTATAGGTAATTATAAAATAAGAATAAGTAGGTGTAGATTATTTAAAATTATTATTTAAGGTAGAGAATATCCAACTGTATTCAGTTAATAATATAAGTAGAAAAATTTAAACTCAACAAACTAATATTAGCTATTAGAATAAAATAAATAATATCATAGACTATGAATATAACTTAATAAATAAATTCGACTTACCCAACCAATATTTGTAAACTCATTTAAACATCAAAGTGATGAGTCCTATATTATAATGTATCGGATGATAGTATAAGCCTAGTACTTCCTATATTATGTTACATCCCATATTTTGATACAATGCAATGCTTGAGAAAGAGTCTAAAAATAAAGATATTGAAATTTATAACATGTAAAAAAAAGAAACTGTAAGAAAGTGATGTGTTTGTTTACAAGCTAAAACTGTATCATTAAAGCTTTATCAAGGACATTATGATTGATAAATTCAGAAAAAAAACACTGTAAATAGTGAAATAGTGATCAAAAACTGTTAATAATAAACTTAAAAGATGTGATTGCAGTGGAAAGACACAAACTTAATATTAAATGATTAATTGATGTTATTATTAGTTATAATTGTATGTTGTTGTAAGGTAATTAATTTTAAGTTGTTCGTTGATGATTTTAGGTATTATTAATTCGTTTATTTGATAAATTTTCTAGTTGAATTGTTATGACGCAGTAGATTTATAATGTAAATATTAACTAAAATAAGAACTGTCATAAGAAGAAAAAGTTTTCTGATTATATTTGAACATGTAAATTTTCAATTTTTGTTAAAATTAATGGCCAAAAAGAAATATTTGCTCATAATTGTTTAAATTGTTATTGATAATTGTCAAAATGTCCGCCATTGTATTGCTCCATAAAGTCATCATCCCTAATAGGGAACAATCGATTTAAAAATTTGAAGAATGTTATTTTATGATGAAATAAATTATGTAGATTTCATAAATAACAATTGTAAGGTCGGAAAATGCCAAATTAAAAATTTAATTTTTTAAAATTTTTTAAAAAAGAGGTTAGAAATGAAAACAAAAGACTTTCGAAAGTCAGCCATATTGGATTTCCGGGGCTAACATATAAAAGCTCGTGGAAAATGGGAAAATAGGTAACTCTAAATTCATCAAAAGGCCAATCCACGTCAATTTACTTCAAAAATTATCATAAATTAATGGCCGACTTCCGTTTAAAAATAAAGATGGCAGAAAATTAATTTGTAAAACAGTATGACTTATTATAAAACAAAACGATTGGAAATTGTATATGGAAATTGTCTATTGGTTAATAAAATATCTACCCTAAGAAAAAATTAAATAAATAAATTTTTTACTAACCTGCAATAACCATAAAAAAACCCACAAGGGATCAAGAAGACATCGTGTCTAATGGTTTAATCCAATTGGAATCCGTCCAGGGAAGTGTTTACACGTGGTTGTAAATGATCCACTAAAAAGAAGCCGAGTGTGGGAAGCGCTACGGAGAACTTTCCATTTTCATCCTCAGCAACAAGTGAATTTACGGTATGTGTTTACCATTATTTATTAATATCACTTTCATAACTCCTATAAAATATTGTAAGTAGTAAATTTCAATATCTTTAGAACACTATTTTAAAACAATTTTGATCTGAATACATCGAACTGTTAAACATTTTGTTACCACTAATGCACGCTGCTTCTCTCTACTAAAGTATAACAGTAAAATATCACGTGTTCTTTTATGCGTGGGCATATGCGCACGAAAATACCATAGTCGCATCATTTAGTAGGTATAGGGTATATTAAATTTTTTTTTAAGGTAAAAAAAAGTAAAATAAATAATAATACTGTTAAATTTTATATTTTGGAACTGACTACTGTGGTTAAGAGTCACTAATGCTCAGTAATTAATTAAGATACACTAGATCCAAAAATAATAATAGATAAAATTACATATTTCGAGTTTGATCATATATTTTTTACAAACAGTAAAGGATCAACAAAATAAAGAAATTTTGAGGTGTTTTAAATTAAATAAAGATTAAATAAAAATTGAAACAAAAATAAACATAAAATATAGCTCCACAAAACTTTAAAAATAAAATTTAAAATTATAAAAACAACAATTTGATAACTATATCAATTATAAATTATATCTTAACAATTATTATCATTAGATCATTGTAATTTATTACAATATATACAGATAATGGAGGAGGTAATGAGGCAAGGAATGAAGCGGTAAGAGGTGGTTGATAAGGAGAGAATATAAAGGATTAAGAAGGGGTTGGTAGAGATAAAAGGGAAGTAGATCGATAGATTAAGAGTTTCAGGGAGCAAGAAGGTGATAATTGAGGCAAAGAAGGGGGCTGAAATGATGAGTATGCTGGGCGACGTGAGAAGGATTACAGGTGCAAGAGCAGTGGAGGCAGGCAAGTGTAGTACGACTATAAAGGTCGTGGGGATATACCCATTGATGAAATATGAAAAATTATAAAGCCAAATCGAGGAGCTGATTGGAAAGGAAGCCAAGTTAATTAAGGTGGTAAGCGAGAGAAATGGGATGAAGATGGCGGTGGTTAGAGCAAAATGGAAAAAGGAGGTTGAATCAGTGGAAAAAAAGGAGTCACAATTGGGTTGGTATAGGGTATCAATTATGGAGGGAAGAGAGAAGGGCAGCTGATTTGGGTGTGGGACTATAGGCCATAAGGCCTATAAAGAGAAGATGCTGCCTGTGCAAGAATGAGTGACACTTGACCAGGAACTGTAGAAAAGCAGTCCTGTGCAGACTATGCGGGGCTCTGGGGCAGAGATTATGGAAAATAAAATTTATTTCTTCCGAAAATATTTAAAGAAAAATTAATAAAGAAATAACCTGTATATCAAAGTAACATAAAAAAAATCAATATAAAATATTAGTACCTAGTGTTAGCATTTAGAATACCTTCTTAAATTGTTACAATTCAGAGCATTAGAATAAAACTCAATTTAATGAACACAAATGCAAATTTTTCAGTTAATGGACTTCCCTCCCTTAAACTTAATTTGTTAAAGAAACGGTCTTTATTTTGAGCGAATAGAGTAAAACAGAAATTATTCTCCTTTAGGATTTTCTGCTGCATTCGTGCTTGTAATACCGGAAACGTATTTTAACTAGTTTAAAAATTATTTTTCTTTATTACTACCATGAAATTCTAATTAATACACCAAGAAACCCAAAGCATGTTAAACACAGTTCATTCTAACATATTGAATTTTTGAAACATATTTAAATACCTAAAAAATATCAAGATATTTTCTGGAACGGTAAACTCGTATATCATACAAATTCCCTTAAGTAAAAGTAAAAGAAGGAAAAGCAATTTTCAACCATAATTCCGCATATATTAGTGAAATTTGTCTTCTCAGCGAATATCACCCTCATTTTCAATATCATTTCGCAGGTACTTTCAAATGATCGGTAAAAAGTAAAAAGTTATAGATGATTTTGAAGGCAAATTTCACGGATCAATGTTCACTAAAAATTCATAGAAATAACAAGGCAATCTAACATCAATTGACATTTTTCCAAATTTGTTACTAAATTCGTTTTTTAGAAAGTAAACAAAGTTATTATTTTAATTTCTAATAATAGAACGCCTGTAGAATTTATATCCAATTCTTTATAAATATAACGTATGGCTTTTGTTAAAAACACAAATGTGTGTACGTTTTTAACTATAGGTTATTCAGTAAACACTTTAGGTCTTCTGATGTCATAATTTGAATAATTTCTAAAAATAAATTAAAACACATAAATACATCATTTGTAAAATTATACTAAACATTCCTCAGTAACATATAAAATATCAAATTTTATAAACTTGTATACTAAAAAGCAGTTGAGTGAATATTGGTTTCATTATTTTGCCATTAAAAAACATGACTATCCCTTGATTGTTTCATTTATAATTTTAATTAAGGTTTTAAAATGTTTCATAAAATTGTAGTGGTTCATGACGGATTTAATTCTCTTTTATTTTATAATAATTTATCTATGAAATTTTGATTATTTACTTTAACGTACCTACCTTAGTTACATTTCCATTATTAATTTCTATTCAATATTTTAGAAACTCAGTGGGCCTACAGCACTTCTTCTTAACATTTCTCTCAGCTTTCTTTTTTTTTTCTGATACTATTATAACGCCTGTGATATCTAAAACTGATTCCATGCATTGATCCTTTCATGGTGCGTTGAGTATTTTTAGTTTCTATAGACCTCGTTCAATAAACGTCACAGTTTACATGGCATTGGCCATTACGTCATTTTTGGATACATTGAATTTTATAGGCTTTTCAATACATAGTACTGACTTCTGAAATCTGTCGAAGTATACTTAACCCTTTTGTTATTTTATATTTGTTCCTTCCAATTAAATTTTATATCAAAAATAGATTGATTGCTTTTAGAACACTTATTTATAGCAATGAATGGCTACTTATTCAAATAATTGCATAAGAAAAGTTTTGAAATATTTTTTTAATTAAATTATAAAATTGATAGAAATAAAATTATGCGAACGGTTAATTGAAATTGTCATTGTACAATTGCTAACACTGTTGTTTTTAACTTTTTAACGAAACTACTTTTATTTAAATAATTATTGCTTTTTAAAAACTCAATAACAGTTGTTTCTTTACAACGAGCATAGTTTAATTGTTTAATGTTCTAACACCCGTATTCATAAATATTAAATAACGGTTCGTTTCGATAACGGTCCCGTCAAAGAAACGGCTCCGTTTGATATTAGTTGGTATTCAAAACATAACCACACGAGATATAACGGCACCGTTACAAAACGAGTAGACACAATCTGGCAACGCTGTGTCGGTAACTAAATAACTGTCAATCATACTTCAACTTCAAGCTTTTAACGGTTTATGTCATAGATTATAACCTAAAATGGATGTGCCTTAGAAAGAGATAGTATGGGACCAGAGCAACCAGACAAAGGTAGATAAAGAAGTGTGGCAAAAGGAGCGCGAAAGCATTGTGAGTAGTGGCTTATTTGTGCTTTTTAACTAAGGAATAGCGTAGCTAATGCTATTGAATATTGTGATAAGGAATTAAATATTTCAGAATTTTTTCAAAGTGAAGCCACTGTCAGATTTGGTAAAACAATTACACCCGTATTCATAAATATTAAATAACGGTCCGCTTCTATAACGGTCCCGTCAAAGAAACGGCTCCCTTTGATATTAGTTGGTATTCAAAACATAACCACACGAGATATAACGGCACCGTAACAAAATGAGTAGACACAATTTGGCAACGTTGTGTCGGTAACTAAATAACTGTCAATCATACTTCAACTTCAAACTGGTAACGGTTTATGTCATAAATTATAACCTAAAATGGATGTGCCTTAGAAAGAGATAGTATGGGACCAGAGCAACCAGACAAAGATAGATAAAGAAGTGTGGCAAAAGAAGCGCGAAAGCATTGTGAGTAGTGGCTTATTTGTGCTTTTTAACTAAGGAATAGCGTAGCTGATGCTATTGAATATAAGGATAAAGAATTAAATATTTCAGAATTTTCTCAAAGTGAAGCCACTGTCAGGTTTTGTAAAACAATTAATAACATTTTTGATATTTTATATAAAAGGAACTTCTTGGGTAAAACTATATACAATTTGAGGGAGCATATAAGCGACTTATGCTACTACAATAAAAAAGAAACAAAAAACAAGAAACTTGTGAGAGCATTACCCAGCAGTTCAATGCTTCCGCTGAAGAACCTAGGGATGTCAAGCAGTTTAAGACATTGTATGAAAATTGCAAAAGAAAAGCTAGGAAGGATGTTGACTTATATTTAATTTGTTATTTATTTCATAGTCGTTCTTTGAAACCTTCAAAAATATTTAAATGAAGTGTCAAATTTGAATAAAAATATTTTGTTGAAAATAAAATAAAATCTTTTAGACATTGAGCATCTGCGCATGCGTCTGACGTCTGACCGCATGCGCACACCTTATTATTTATCAAAAAACGATTATCACAAAACTTCCCATTTTTAATTGTTCTTATAACTTGTTTGTATGCGTGAAGTTTTATACAATTTTTACAAAATATCAAGTGATGGTGTGTCTCAGAGAGAGACAGCGATACTTAAAGGTAAGCGACGCATACTTGTGAGCGCGCGAAATTAACAATTAAAAAATTAACTATTAACAATATTATTAACTATTGTATAGAGAAAAAAAATATTACTTTAACATTATCTTTTTTTTAATATATTTTTCATGGGTCGAAAGTACCCAAATTTGAGATATTTCGAACCTTAAAAAATTCATATCTTTAAAAATATTAACTTTATCGTGAAAAGTCATAGGATCTTTTTTATTGGTATTTCAATAAGAAATATATAAAAATTGGTCCGGTTGAAAAATAACAATTCCTTGTAACTGTTTAAACAATTTCGGTTTAAACAATATGGCACCAGGTTGCGCCATGGCTACATGCATTTATATCATCAGAAGGGCAATTTGAAGAATTTGAATATATTATCCAAAACCAGGTTCCTTCTTTTCAAAACTTTTTCTTTTTGTAAATATTTTTCATTTGTTGTTATCCTATAGTTGACGGAATAGAATTTTTGATGTTTCTGTCGGCATGTACTCGACATTCATTGTTATTTCTATTAGATTCTGCTATTAGTAAACTGTCTTCTTACTTTGATTTTTAATTTTTTTCTGCAACTTACTTGTTAGATAAAATTTATTTATCATATCTCGTATCATTAAAAGTTAAATGTTAACAGGGTATTTCAATAAAAAGAAAAAAATATGTCACACAGAAAAATAAAGATTGTACAATTGTGAAAAGAAACTAGAGAAAACGAAAAAAAGTTAAATAAAACTGAATACGTGTTTTCAGCACTTCATTTAGAATTCGATACTTTCATAATAATGCAGTTGTTCTTATAAAAGTAAATTTATTGAACCGACGTTAGCTGAAGTGTTTTATTTCGGAAGCGTCATTATTATTTTCACTGCATTTCCTCGAATAAATTGCTATTATTATTTAATCATAACGTCGGGTTGTTAGTTGAATGACACGAATTCGTTGTACGTACAGTGGTGTTTTGTTTCATTAAAGTTGTGTTTGTGTGAAAACAGCAGAAGAGATGAAACAAACACCCACAGGGAAATTATTTACTCACCTTAAATTGCGAACGTTAAATAAAAAAATGCAAAATAAGCAGAAAAGCAGCAGATATTTTTCAGATGCAGCAATTGTTTTTGTTTCCTTTCATCTACAATTTCTGTCTGTTTAGAAAATACCTATATAAATTATTAATTGAATCATTCTGTTTAAGTTAAAATAATCTCACCGGAGTTTATTTCTAGAAGACAAAATACTGTAAAACGAATACATTTTTTATAAGTTTAAATATTTTAATATAATTAGCCTTTGTAAGACTATTTTGTTTTATTATAAAGGCTTAACTTATGTGACAGGAAAATTTGGGAAACAAAACCAGTTTTGTATTCTAGACGTTATTAGGATCAAAATTCTCAAAATCAGTAAAAACATGACGGGTATTTTCTTTCACATTGTTTGATTGACATTTGAACCCCATTATTCATTCTAGGGAACATCAGCAACTTATTAAGCCTTATAGACAACTAGTTTACCACAAAAAAATAAATATTTAAAAACCAAATGATAAACCCAAAGTAAATTTCACAGATTTTTATTTAATATCGATGACAAAAGATTCAAGTGAGTATTTTTGGCCTAATATAGATTTAAAATAAATGCAAAATTATTTTTACGTTAAAAACATTTTAAAAATACTTTCAGGCATTGTTAAGGGGAGAGCATATGATTAAAAAGCAGGTAAAACATGGTTTAATAACAAATTTTTTTAAAAAACCAAAAGAATAAAATTAAATAAAAGTAAATGTATTTGTTAAAAACTTATAATGCTATTTAATATCAGTAATAACAGATATCTCAAACGACTTCATCTACTACATTGTATTTTAACGTTTTAACAAATACATTTACTTCTATAAATTTTATTCTGTTGGTTTTTTAAAAAACTTTATTTACACTTCATTCATGTTTTACTTGTTTTTAATTATATCGTCTTCCCCTAACAATGCTTGCAATTGCTTTTTGAGTGTTTTTGAAGCAGAATTAATTTTATTTTACATAAACCTAATGATGGTCTCCATGTTAGACTGAAACTAGTCGCTAGAATATTTTGTCATGATTATTTAATAAAATTCTGTGACATTGACTTTATCAATTATTAGTCTCATTTGAGATGTGGATGGTGTACTTCGTTTAAATATTCTTTTTAGAAAATCTTACTATTAATAATAATTTAGTCGTCAATATAGTCATCGATGAGAGATAACCATTAGTGAAATTCTTAAGGTTATGTTTTTAATGTTTGTTTTTATATTTTAGATAGAATCTCATTGTTATAAATTGTTTCACTTTAACTCTGTAATGTTTTGTTGCAAAATACAAATGTTGGAATTGGCATCTATTAATTACTTTGTAGTGTCAAGAAATAAAACCTAATAATTAAAAATAACAGCGTAGCGTATTGAAATAAAGCATAATAAATTAAAAAAAAATATTAACTAAATGTTATAGCTTATTTTTTAAATATATTGAAATAGATTGGGTAACATTAGTGAAAAAATATATGAACAAAACCACATGATCACACAATTTAATTATATTTATATAATTATAACATTATAAACATAACCTTAAGAATTTCACTAATGGTTATTTCTCATCGATGACTATATTGACGACTAAATTATTATTAATAGTAAGATTTTCTAAAAAGAATATTTAAACGAAGTACACCATCCACATCTCAAATGAGACTAATAATTGATAAAGTCAATGTCACAGAATTTTATTAATATATATAATATTTATATTAATTATATCAAAATTAAACTTTTAGATTTAGAAAATAACTTACAATCAACCATTTCAATAAAATAAAAACCAATAAATCTAAATGTTTTTTAATTAGACTCATTTAGCTCGTAAAATAGATATAGGAAAGAATTAGTTTTATTTATAGTAACATAGTAAGTTAGATAAATTGAGGAATAAATCCGAACACCCAGTTTAAAGCAATTGATAAAATTTTCATCCTTACCAGTTGAAGATTCTGGTTTTTATATACTGCTTTTTTGAAATCCACTAACAATCCAAAAATAAAAATTGTAGCCGTAGTATATTCAAATTTAGCGGATTTTGGTTCTTGATATTCTTTACGATTGATTACGATGCCTTAGGGTACGGAGACCAGTACAATTTCGTCAACTTAGTGAGTTTAATGGGGGTCGTATAGTGGGACTTCGGGAACCTGGATTTTCTTTTCGGGAAATTGCAGTTAGAGTGCAAAGAAGTGTAGACACCGTGGTTAGGTGTTGTCAGGCATGGCTTCAAGTTCCTTAGGGGACCGTTTCTCCACTACCAGGTCCATTGCAAATGAATGGTTTGCAGAACACGGAAGACCTATTGGCATGCGAAGTGTTTACCGACGACTAAGACGTTTTGGCCTATTTTCAAATCGACCACACTGAGTCCACCATTTAACTCCAGAACACCGACGTAATCGACTTGAGTGATGCAGAGAACGGTCACTCTGGGATCAGGAATGGAAGAGTATTGTCTTTAGTGACGAGTCTCGATTTTGTTTAGGCATGCACGATGGTCGAGCGAGGGTTAGAAGATGACGTGGTGAGAGGAAAAATCCACGGTTTTGTGTTAAAAGGTATGTTCATCAAACTGTTGCAGTTATGGTTTGGGGTGCTATAGCTTATGGTTCGAGATTACCTTTAATCTTCATCAGAGGTAACATGAACGCGCAGCGTTATATCCAAGAAGTTTTACAACCCCACCTTTTGTCCTATCTTGACACCCTGGCAAATCCAACTTTCCAACAAGATAATGACCGACCACATGTCGCAAGAGTCACAATCGAGGTCTCAATAGACTTCTTTCAACATAATATTCATTCACATTCTTATTATGCTTCAGTAAGTACTTACTTATGCAAAATTTTATAAAAATAAAATCATTTAAACTGGGTGTTCGGATTTTTATGTCACTTAGTATATATTATAAGACAGCTAAATGTTAGGTAAAGTTCATTATTAGTGATTATCATGTCCAAATCAGAACAGGTTGATATTAAACATTTTGATATAAAACAAGAAATGCTTAAATAATTGTGCAAAATTAGCATTAAAATAAAAAATGTATTAGATGTTAAACTGTAAATGTCACAAAAGAACCATAATGGTAATATTTAGGCATAGATTTGGATTATAAAAGATAAATTAACATGGAGAATACATGTATCCTTATTAGATTCTCAGAAAAAATAGAAATGAGATTTGAAAAGCAAAATTATAATTGCGTCAAACTATCTGTTAATCTCAAAAATTTAACCATTTATAAAAACTTTTAATATTAAATTTGGTTCAAACGGCATTTCCAAAATTTATAAATATTATAAAAAGATGTCTATTCATGAAACTAATGGTATTTAAGGGGTATTTGCTGTCAGGATTTCAGAATCGACTGAAAGACGTGTTTTTTCTCCGAAAAATGTCGGACGATAAGAGGGATTTTTCGATAACAAAATGGGGTTTATAATTTTTCTGAGCTCACTCTGATTTGAACATCGCCCATAAAACCGTGTATATCTTTCGAAACAGTAAGGACTTAAATTTTTGTGAGAAATAGTTTATAAAAAGTCTAAATTTCAATTGGTTAAGTAAGTGTTGTAATGTTAGTATTCTACAAAATCGAATAAATAAATTGTTTTACAGCGTAGCTATTCAAAATTTTATGAAAATATGATATAAACAACAACAATAAAATTTATTTTAACCAATTCATAAAATAAAATAAATATATAATGGACTAGTAATTAGTAATAGATAATATAAATATTATAAATAGAAAATAAATATTAAAAAAATTTTAAACATTCGGTTTTTTATGCAGCAACTAATTTAGAAAGAAGGGGAGTTAGTATATGATTTAAAATATATGTATTAGTAACATTTAATCCAATATTTTAATAGTAGATAATTATTGAAAGCAAACATTTTTAAGGCATAGGGGAGAGGTAGGAGCACTGAGACGCAAAACTTTTAATATTAATAACTTTTTTAATAAATAGGAACTGAAAAAAGATGTTGTTTTTTGACGAAAACTAAAGGTAACATCTTAAAAAAAATTATAACTAAAAAATACCAGATGTCTCACTGTACCTATCCATGTTGGAACACTGAGACGCAACACTTATTATTATTATTTTAGGTTAAGACTGTCAAAGTTTATCTCAAATTTTAAAAGCGACTTTTGGCGCTTGGTTAACCCTTGCGTTAAAGGAGCTGGCAAAATCATTTTAATATATTTTTTTAATACATGTGAAGTATCTGGGACCATTGGAAATAAAAACCTGTTTCCACATTTAATGATTTTTCTTAAAAACGATATTTCAAAATAATTTTCTTTTATTTGAGATAGGACTTTGACCACATAGAATGTTTTTTGCTTAGAGTTAAATTCAACAAGCACATATTCCCCGATATTAGGACAGCGATCAAGATATTTGAAACAAATTGGGGGCTCGGGATCTTCACCAATATAATCTTCTCCTCCACTAGAATCCTGTAATTCCATTTCATTTTAATCTTGTTTATCAGAATCACTATCTAATACGCGCTTTTTTACTTTTTTTCTTTTGGTGTTTTTTCTCTAGATTTAATAAGTTCCAGTTTCTCCGGGGTATCGGTAGCAATCATGGTCTTTCCTTTGCGTTTTTTGTTGCTCTCACCTGATTTTCTTGGCGGACCTTTAGGATAACCTTTGAAAACAATTGGGCTAACAAAAGTTTTCGTGGTGGTATCATTGTTACTTGGACCTGCATTTTCTACAACTGGAGGTTCATCTGTATTTTCAGGAGTAGCTTCATCTGCAATAAGCGGCCTATCCGTTACAGAACTCGACAAAAAATCTTCTTCCGTAAAAATATGCCGATCGAATGGAAATATTCCGGTTTTCCGAAAAGCACTTGTGATGTTAATTTGCGTAATTGCTCGTAGATATGCTATGCTCACACTTGCAGCTACGTTATAAATAGTAAATGTCTGACCGGGATGGTTCATCATCCATGCATCTACTGCCGCATTATAGAAAGTGGTTTTAGTAAGCCTACGTCCAATGGCTGTAATTTATTAGTGCAGTGCGGCGGTATAGTTAGGATCGTGACACCATTATTTTTACACAAATCGATTGCTTCAATCGATAAATGACTTTGGTGATTATCCATTAGCAACAAAGAAGGTTTTCCTTGGTGCTACTAGTGTGCTTAATGAAATGTTTAACAACCTGTACAAAGCACTCCGTATTCATACAACCTGTTTTCGAATACAGACCTAAGGTTCCGTTGGGCGCCCCATTTATCATAAAGTCTCTAAAGTGCACTCGCGGGAATACCATAGCAGGAGGAATAGCTGCTCCCGATGTTCCAACAATACAACAGGTTGTAACGAGCGTTCCACGTTCGGCACTTGTGGTCTTACTAACCTGTCGTATACCCCTTTGTGCAAACACTTTTTGGGACTTTTTAACGGTAACGGTTCCGGTCTCATCTAAATTATAGATACTACTACCATCTCCAAACACCGGGAAACGCTTTAAAACAGTTTCAAGTTTTGTGAAAAAAATATCAACGTTGAAACTGGTTGCCCTTGAAAGACTACAACCTTCTAGGGTCCAAATAGACAAGTCGGAATGACGCTTCTGAAATCCTTTTATCCAGGCAAGTGAAGCACTTTTTGATGCATGCCAGTTTGCTGGAACGACTATATTATTATAAACTGCAGCTTCATATGACAATCTTCGGGTATCGTGTCTTGACAGACCATAAAACATTTTGGAACAGTTAATTATATATTCGTTCTCCTGTTCTCCTGTTCGACAGTAAAAATTTCTTCCACCTTGTAACTAGGACATAAACGAACGTTTTCGTCTTGGTGAAATTTTTTTACATATCTATGGACCGTTTGGAAAGATAGTCCTTTCATTCGTGCAGCTTGACGTATAGATGTTCCTCCTTGAACTAATTCGATAGCCGGCCTCATCTGGTCTTCAGAGAATCGATTGGTTTTGTTTTTTCGTGTCATTTTCTATCTGTAAGAGAAGATATTTTGCAAAGGACCTGTTTTATAAAATCCGTAAAGGAACAGTGAGACGTGTCTGTTCCATAATAATTATTTAATAAAAGACGACTAAAAAACTAATAACACTGCAATAATCAATTATTTTAAAGTAATTGTTTTGTAAAATGGTTTCCCTTTTACATAAAATAATTTACCTTGTTTAAAAAAGTTTCGTTTGCGCGTAAACACCGGCCACGTGGATACGGTAAAATTACTCCGACGCACTTTCTTCGACTGATCAGCAATAACTGAAAACACTGAAAATGTTCTTGTTGAATCTTAACCGTTTCTTGTTTGCTTTGATTTAAGGTGACGATAGACGTGTTCTTTTAGTTTGACCGGAAAATACTAAACGTACGAAGCTCTACCGTGTTTGTCTCAATGTTCCGACCGTCTCTCTGTACCTACCACTCCCCTACTACATGACATATACTATATATGTTATATAAAGACAACAAACGTAAAAAAGCTAATTATTATTATTATTCTGAAAAACATTGGAGTAAAAAATTAATATTGGTTTGTACAATTACAGAATGTTAGAACGTGGGTTTCCAGAAACAAAAGACCTGCTCTTAGAGAATTGAGAAAGGAATTAAATTGTTCTAGCAATATTAAATTATTTATGGTATATACCCTTACTATGTGGAGGTCACTTTTAGTAGGAATACTAAAAAATAAAACTTTTTCACAAAACTTTCACTTTTATTTGAGTAATTGCTTTTTAAAATTTTTGGACAGCTGTTTCTCTACAACAAAGCATCGTCAGATTGACATATTGAAGTTACTTTTTTCTCCAGGTAACTACATAACAATATTAAAGCCTAGATGTTATTAGCCATATGGCATTGTAATGGAATTGATTGTAATTACCTTTACTTTGTGGAAGTCCATCTTACTAATAACAGTAAACAACTAAACGGTTGAACGAAACCGCCACTAAGATCTTAGAGGGAAATACATCCAGGATAATCCCTTGGGGCTAATAAGATAAGATAAGTATAAGTGTGCAATGATATAAAAAAGCCAGGAAAAACCTTATAATGCTGATATTAACAATATCAATATATTTCTGTTACATTTACATCTTCTTTATTTAAGTCGATGTATAAAAAGACATCTACTAGAATTATTAGATAAAAAATTTAAAATTATCAATGAAAAAATAAATCTTGGAAGTTCACCATAGTTTACTTTGATTAGAAATATATCCAGTGTAACATGTCTATCGTCATACTACCTTACAGTATTCTGTCTTCCGCAATTTATAGTACCCCTTCGGCTGGTGAAAAATACAGCTAGCTGGGTTACAGCCAGTTCACAATAAGGAAAGAATAAGATATAAAAATCATTGTCAAGGACACAATAAGGTGTAAGAATTATTGTCAAGGACCCAACAGAAACACTAGTGGTGCAACTACAACCCAAGGACCTCTGGAAACCTGATGTGCCAAAGATAAGTACCTTTCGCTACAAGTTAAGACCTGTCCATCCTTCAGTTCTAATCTAGCAGATACATTAAACAAATAAATCTTTTTTCCTTAGTTTTATTTACAAAACCCACTTGGTAGTAAGAGCTGTAGGTTGTATGATATTCGGCTTAACTGCTCATTTAGTTAACTTTAATATTTACTGACAAATTCAATAATTTATACTTATTTTCCAGTTCTACAAGATGTTTCTATCTTTTTTACCTTAGTTTCCTTTTGTTTATATTTATTTTTGTTTTTCCGTTAACGAATAAACTCTTATAACTACAAACTTGACCTATGGTGAAACATTAACTTGAGAGAGCCTCTAGCCGGGATTTGCTCAGAGTGAGTAATAACGTTACACATTTAGCACCCTTTTAGGCTTAAAATTTAGGCTTCAATATTATTATGTCTTATTACTTCCATCCTTGCCTTAGTCTTAAAACTACTTCATCATCAGGTAGATAGCTTGAAAAAATAGAAAAAAATGTAACTTTAATATGTCAATCTAAAGATGCTCTTTTTAGAGAAACAGATGTCATTGAGTTTTAGAATTCCATTTTTTAAAATAAAATTGAAAGTTTTGTAAAATTGTTTTATTTTTAATGTTCTTATAGCTATTTATAATTTTTAAGAAGACATTCACAATTAACTAAAAGAAGCTCACAAAATGGTATAACAAAAGCTTTATTATCTTTAATCTTAACCAATACCTTTGAAAACAACAGTTTTTAGATAAGATCAAAAAGATATTTCATTCAAACGAAAAGCCAAAGAAAAAGTTTAGTCAAATATAAAAGTTTCTGGTGTAGCAGCATCTTTGCAATGCAAACTTAACAGAAAAATAAAATGATGGGGAAAAACTGAAACAGAAAATGCAAGAAAACCTTACGCATATAAGTATGGACAAAAGGGTTTTTTAACGAATATTGATGTTAATTTTATACTTCTTTTTATTTGAAGGGTTGCTGTTATAATTCATTCCATATTCTTCGGATGCCCATTCTGGGGTTTTAAATCTATTTTGATAAGGAATTTTGAATGAAGAAAATCATTTTTAAATTAAATTAACTAAAACCTCGGTATAGTGTATGATCCAATACAAATAACATTTTATTACAATTTTTGGCCCTTGAGGTAGCCATTAACATTACCATATTTTTAAGAACAAAAAAGTATGTACATGACATAAATATGTGTTTCTGCGTTAATTTGCGGACATAAATTTGCTTTAATTAGTGCTAAAAATTATTTGTAATTAAGTGAATACAAACACTTTTTAAACAAAGTTTTGTTTTATGTCAAAAAACAAGTCTGGTTTATAAAAGATAAAAGTAAAAAATAGTATTTTAACTTTGTTTAATAAACATCGACAAACAATGTAATCTACGTTAATGAAAAATGTTCTGGCTCAGAAGATGATTTTGTAGCCAAACGTTAATTAGAAAAGCTCAATTTTGTAATTACGCGTTTATATCCCTTTAATCGATCTATGGTGCTGGATGTTTTGTTTCGATTAGATCAGATTCTGATGGTTAAGACCCCAAAGCGGTAAAATTTTACAGCATTCACTCTAGAAAAGCAATATTAAATTAAAATTTGCCGTAAACTTTAAAATTGGTTTTTGCGTCGTGTAAAGCAGATTAGAGATGACAACCAAACTAATAAGTAGATATTATTAACATTGAAATTGGTCAGAATATTCGGATTATCATTAATTTTCTTAAAAAAAAAAATTTGGACATGTTCAAACGAGAGAATTATCATGTTTGAGTGAAATTAGTCCTTGAAGCTATTCTTCCAGTAAACAAATTTATTTACCGTCATCGAGTGCTTATTATTGTAATTCGTGACGAAATAATAGAGTTCGTATAGTCTTATCAATTAAGGATATGTACTTAGTTTTTCCGCTTTGTCAAATTACGTGTCCCAGTGATTAGCTGTTTTGATTTTTTGAGTTGATTTTATTATTTTGTTGATTTTTTTAATCGTTGATATAGTAATCAGTTGATATAATGAAAGCGTAGATATTGTAGACAATAAAATACTATTAAAAACTTTTTTTAATTATAATAAAGCATTTCTATGAAAAAAATTTGAAAATAGACAATTTGTTATTTCAGTATTATAAACTATACTAATTAATTTTTAAGAATACGGAGTCTTCCAATGAAAACTGGCAACGTCTTTAAAGATATATAGATATAAGAATCAAAAAATAATGGTTAATACTTATAAATGTGATATTCAACAAAGGGTTGCACATAAAGTTGGAGTTTGTTTGAAAAGTGTTTTAATGTTACTAAAGAATATGAAAGTGCCCACACATTCTCTGTAGGTACCGAAAACAAACCAATATTGAAAAAAAGAAGAAAAAGAAAAACAAGAAGAATGGTTTATCAACATTTTTTTTGTAATAAAATTTTTACAATTTACAAATAGATGTAAAGTAAAAATAAGAGAAGATATTATTTGCAAAAATAAGACATTATAGAGCCAAAAATAACAATTTCGTATTTAGAAGAGACACGAATAATAATAATAAGCTTTATTGTCGAATTTTTTTTTTAAATTTGTGGACAAAGCTGTTAAAAAAAAGCAAATCACATAGAACAAAACATATTAAAACAGTAATACAAGAGTATCTACAAGTAAATAAAACATAAAACATACAAACAAATAAAACTTCACAATATAAACATTGCGAAAGGTCAGTTAAAAAAAATAAAATAAAATAAATGTATACTTTATGTATACATTATACAATGAGAATGATAAATGTTCAATAATTCTCTTTGGAATGGACACTACCTCCCCTAATTAGTACACTTAGTTATAGTTATTGATTTAAAGGTCAGTTGTCATGTGACAATTAATAAAATAAAAAAGTTCTAAAAGTTATCTTACTTTTCTCTGAAAAACCGTATCCGTTTACTAAAATAAGTAACAACGTGGTCCTTCGAGTCCTCTGAACTCAGCCTGTCGAGATCTAAGCCATTTTCTGCCAGCACCAGGAAAAATGTTAAAAAACATAAAACAAATAGTGAAGAACGCCGATGATTCTACTTATAAAAATATTTACTTCCTCCTCTATGGCCAATTTCCAAAAAGTACTGCAGGTAGAAGAAAAATTTTGATGTTTCCCGATTACACTTTCAACACTTCTTCTGAAGATTATAAGTTACATATTAACATGGTTAGTAGAAACATAAGTTATATACATTTAGAGGAAATATCCAATTTATTCAATATAGATTCCCAAAACTGTGAAAATACAAATCAACTGGCTGAAATTGTAGTAAAGTATATAATTAAAACTACTGAAAGTGCTTTTGATTGTAGTCACAAAAGTGACAAAAGTAAAAGGGAATCAAGCCTACGTACACATAGTTCAATTCATACAAATAGGTCAAATAATACGGTATTATCAGAAAAACAAAAGAAATTAATAACTATACAGGATGATATATATAAAGAAGATTTACTGAAAACACAAGAAGATATTATTAACTTGGAGATTAAAATTCAAGAACTAAAAGAAAATCCTGACACAGCTGATGAATTAATTAAAAATAAAGAATTTCGCCTTACTAAAAAGAAGGATCTCCTAAAAATTTATGAAGAACGAATTCTAAATAAAGAAAAACAGTTCAGTAAGCAAGAGGAGATATTCGATATGTATAATGAAATTTCTACAGAATACAATTCATCAGATGAAGAAATAAATGATGATTTTTTACAAGAAAGTCAACAAAGTGTACAAGAATGGGCTAATAAGACAAAATACCAACAGCGCCCAGAAGAAAATACAGAAACAAAATTAGAAGACTTAACAAAAAAAATTTATTACTTTGTCAAACAGTGGGCAATAAACTTAGAAAGTTTGATGGGTCTTCTTATTTAGAATGGCCAATTTATTATTCCCAGTACAAGTAATCCAACGAAGCCTGCTCGTTTACGCCCACAGAAAATGTCTTAAGGCTTAATGACAATTTAACTGGAGAAGCAAGAAGCACAATTGGAATGTTATTAATATCTGCTAAAAAACCTGACGATATTCTAGACATCCTTGATAAGAAATACGGTAGACCTGAATTAATAACAGAACAACTATTATCAACAATTCATCAAGTACCCCAAGTAGAAAATTTTGAAATTTTCATTCATTTTAGTAGTGTGGTAAGAAATGTAACAACGACTATAATGGATGGTAACCTAGATCCCTATGTTGATGAAAGGAGTATCCTGAGGAACACTTGCAAATAAGCTTCCTCCACATCTAATAACTCAATGGGGGAGTTATTTAATTGAGAAAAATGTAGGGAATTGTAAAGAAACTCTAGAAGAATTCTCTCATTGGGTCCAACAGATGTCAGATACGGTTTCTAGAATAACCTTTACTGCAGGTATAAATCAGAAACCTGTCGAAAAGGCAACACGCAGTAATTCCAATGATGCTCCAGATACACATCACCAATCACCAAGTAATAAATCTGAAAAAATATGTAAAATATGCAAAAAAAATCAACATTCCCTAGAAAAATGTTTAAAATTTCAAGAATTAGATGTGCAACAAAGATGGAAAGTTGTAAAGAAGAACAATGTATGCTACTTTTGTTTAAATCTACATGGTGGCAAATGCAAGAAAAGAAAACCATGTGGAGTCAATAATTGTGACCGTTACCACAATAGTTTATTGCACAAGTTCTCTTCAGCAGCTACTGGTATAAATGAAGTTAATACCTGTATAAAAACAATAGAGAGTAAAATACTTCTTAAAATTGTACCAATAAAAATGAGGGGTCCAAATGAAATAATAAATGTTACTGCTTTACTCGACGAAGGAAGTACTACAACCTTGCTGGACGCTGCTGTCGCTTTGAAATTACGTCTAAGTGGTCCAGTCGCTCCTCTTTGTTGCAAATGGACTGGAGACATCTTTAGATACGATGAAGACTCTCAATTGGTTCAAACAGAAATTGCTGCCAAAGATTCTTTTACATTTGAAAAACTAATAAATGTTAGAACAGTTAATGATTTAAACTTACCGCAGCAAAAATGTAACTTCCAAACTTTAGCTACAAAATATCCTTTTATCAAAAATGTAGATTTAAATTTGGAAAATACAATGAAGCCATATTTATTAATAGGACAAAATAACGCCAATCTCATAATTTCAAGACGCTATACCTGTAGACAACAATGAAATGAACAACTTAAGGAGAATTTGGTATTTGCCGCATTTTCCAGTTATCAATCCAAACAAACCAGGCAAAGTACGGATCGTGTTTGATGCAGCAGCCAAAAGCCACAATAATTGTTTAAATAACTTTTTATTAACTGGTCCTGACTTGCTCTCGCCACTTTTAGGAGTACTTCTAAGATTTCGCATTCACAAAATAGCTTTTGCCGGTGATATAAGGGAAATGTTTAATAGAGTTAATATTTCGTATGAAGACACCTTTACTCAATGCTTTTTATGGCGTGACCTAGACAAAAATTCACCTTTTAAAACCTACAGAATGAAAGCAATGCTGTTTGGTACTACATCGTCTCCATTTTTAGCTAAATTTGTAAAGAATTTCAACGCCAAATTTTACGAGGAAAACTACCCTAAAGCAGCAGATGCCATCGTTAGTAACTATTATGTCGATGACTGGCTAGATGGAACAAACTCAGAAGAAAATGCAATTAAATTTATTAACAACGTCATAGATATTCATGCCAAAGGTGGATTCGAAATTAGAAATTTTATTAGCAACTCAAAAGAAGTTTTAAAGTTCCAAAAAGTCTTCTTAATCCAAATATTTGTACAGAAGTTAACAAAAAAATTCATGAAGAACGCGTACTTGGTATAACTTGGAATTCAGTTAAAGATAGCTTTAATTTTAATCTTAAACTTCATAAAGCCCCTAAAAATATCATGGATGGATCTAAAATTCCTACAAAAAGACAAATTTTGAAAACAGCTATGTCCGTTTATGATCCTCTTGGATAACTATCTCCAATCAGTATAAGAGTAAGAATCCTTCTACAAAATATTTGGCGTAGTGATATTGGTTGGGACGATAGCATAACCCATCAAATGTTTCAAAAATGGCTGACATGGCAACAAGACTTAAAGAAGGCTATGGAACTAGAGATACCCAGATGTTACTCAAAAGAACTCGAAAATGCCACATTCATTGAATTGCATACATTTGTAGATGCAAGCGAAGAAGCTTATTCAGCAGTGTTGTACCTTCGAATTGTATCCAAAGAATATACTGAAGTTAGCCTAGTTGCCTCAAAAGCTAGAGTTGCTCCTCTTAAGACTCTCACAATCCCAAAATTGGAGTTACTGGCTGCTTTAATGGGAGCACGTCTGTCTCAAACTGTATTCGAAAATTTCAGATTGAACATTACGAAAAAATACTTCTGGTCTGATTCTAAAACTGTTTTAAAGTGTATAAATGTATAAGTGTATAATGACATAAAACTTCAAACATTTGTAGCGGCTCGCATAGGAGAAATTTTAGAATTAACATTGGCTAATGAATGGAATTGGGTACCTTCAGAAGTTAACGTGGCGGATATGTGCACAAGGAGTGTCTCTAAAAGTACAATAGATGATGGCTGGTTTAAGGACCCTAACTTTCTTTACCATTCGCAAGAAAATTGGCCACAGTATCCGAAGAAATCAGGCGATCCGAAATATTAGAAGAATCAGTCCAAATGGTGATGGATTCAGATTCAACCATTTGTATTTCAGAAGTTCTTCCAGAAATCAAAAGCCATTATAGTTGGCTTAAATTGTTAAGAATAACGGGAAGAATTAAACAGTTTCTAGATTTTTTAAGAAAACCATCTGATGGAAGTGTTCTCTCCATAGAAAATATTAAATGGGCCAAAACTAAATGGTGGAAATTAGTTCAATATAGCTGCTTTAATAAAGATATAGAAAATCTGCAAAAGAAACGACCAAACAGAAATGGAAGACTTGCAAAATTTTCTGTTTACCTTGATGAGATAGGAATAATTAAAATTTCAAATAGAGCAAAAAATATAAGCAAAATCGAAGAAATATCGATAATTTCTGAAGATCCTGTGGTACTTGATAGCTCGCATCCTTACACTCAAAAAAAATTTTTACATACCGAAATTAAGATCAATTGTTAAAAAGACAATAAATCTTTGTCAGACATGTCGACGTAGGACCGCAAAACCGGTGCAACCAAAAATAGGTTTACTACCGAAAGAAAGGCTCCTATGTTACAAAAAACCCTTTTTTGCAACTGGCATAGATTATTTTGGTCCGTTTCAAGTAAAAGTTGGACGAAGACTCGAAAAACGGTATGGTGTTTTGTTTACATGCCTAACAGTAAGAGCAGTTCATGTTGAAATAGCTCATTCATTAAGTACAGATTCATGTATTATGGCTATACGTCGATTTCTATCAAGAAGAGGGGCTGTAAGTGTAATGATGACAATGGCACCAATTTCAGGGGTGCAAACAGAAAACTACTGGAAGCTTTAGAAGAACTAAATACGGAAGAAATGACTGAAGAGTTTGTTAATAGAGGCATCTCTTGGAAATTTAATGCCCCACTGGCTCCGTGGCAAGGTGGAAGTTGGGAAAGACTAATTGGATGTTTTAAACGATCTCTGTATGCAATTATGACTGACAGACATCCTACAGATGAAGTTCTTCTTACTTTATTTGCTGAATGTGAATACATACTAAATAGTAGGCCTCTAACACATGTCTCCGATAACCCAGACGATGAAATTAGTATCTGCCCAAATGACATTTTAATGGTCAATTCTGGAATAAAAGTTACTCCTCCAGGGCTATTTTCCAAAGACGACTTGTGTGCTAAAAATCAATGGAGAGTTTCCCAGTATTTGACAGATACATTTTGGAAACGTTGGCTGAAAGAATATCTAGTTACGCTATTTACCTCCAGGAAATGGAATAAAGAAGATAACAACCTGGAAGTTGGCGACATAGTACTAATTAATGAAAATAACGTTCCAAGAGGGCAGTGGCCATTGGGAGTTGTAACAAAGACTTATAATAGCGAAGATAATATTGTACGTGTAGTAGATGTCCAAACAACTCAAGGAATTTTTAAGAGACCCGCCAAATTATATAATTGTGTTAATGATAAGAGAATTAACACTGGGGGGGGACCATGTTCAATAATTCTCTTTGGAATGGACACTACCTCCCCTAATTAGTACACTTAGTTATAGTTATTGATTTAAAGGTCAGTTGTCGTGTGACAATTAATAAAATAAAAAAGTTCTAAAGGTTATCTTACTTTTCTCTGAAAAACCGTATCCGATTACTAAAATAAGTAACAATAAATAATAAGTAATATAAAAAAAAATTAAAATTTAAAACTTTAATTTAGTCAGAGTAACAACAAAATAAAACAACAAACAACAAAATAAATATTATAAATTAACCTTCCAGTGCGTGAGATGGTCCCAAATATTTTATGTAAAAAAGTCGTCAACTGCATAGAAAGCTCTCTCTACCAAGTATAATTTTAAAGCGTTACGAAATGCGGTTATTGATGAAATGGACTTTATTTCCAAGGGTAGATTGTTGTGCATTTTCTTAGCGTTATAAAAAATAGAGCTTTTGATTAGATCCGTGCGAGGTTTTGGTAAATAAAGGTCATACTCTGCACTTCTCAGAGGGTAGTTATGAGACTGAGACTTCAGGTAAATGTTTCCGAATTAAGGGAATGGATTCAAAGATAAATAGGGATGAAAGTGTTAATATTTTATGTTTTTTAAAGAATTCCATACAGTGAGTTTTACTGCTTAGTTTCAGCGTATACCGAACAGCTCTCTTTTGTAATTTAAAAATACGTTCAAATTGAGTCACACAACATGTACCCCAAAAAGGAAGTGCATATCGGAGATGTGACTCGAAGAGGGCAAAATAGACTGTTTTGGAAGCTGACAGGTGAAGCTCCCTAGATATTGTTCCCAGTGCGTAACAAGAAGAGCTTAGTTTTTTGACAAAGCGTCAATGTGTACATCCCATTTTAAAGAGTCAACGACTAGTCCCAAAAATCTCACAGAGTCAACGACCTCTATAGTGGAATTATTCAACATAATAGGTTGAATTGCAGATGTGTATGGTAAAACTTTCGTCTTAGAAACGTTCAAACACATATGGTTAGAGTCACACCATGATTTGATGATGGTTAAATCATGTGAAACAATTCTATGCAGTTCGGTGATATCCGGGTGACTCCAAGAAAAGCTATTGTCATCTGCGAATAAACAAATTTTTCCGCCGATGTTCAAGTCAGCAATATCATTGATAAATAGCAAAAACAATATAGGACCCCAATATAAATGGATAAATGCTGTCCATACAAAATCAAAGGTTTGGGTTATTGCTTCAGTAACTTTTGCAAGACGTACATTTTTGGATGGGCATTCGACCGGCTTAAAAAATCCGTCATTTTACTTAAATTAAAATAGCTCTTCAATATTTTAATTTTTATCTTTAATATGACTTTTAGGAAAAGGTAAAAGAATAATAATTTGTCACATCGGAAGTGAGAATGATTTTGTTCCGGCACATTATATCCAGCAATTGTTGACCACATGACATAATGGATGGAAAGTTTTATAAAAATTGGTTTCAAAAGATTCTACCAACACTGCAACAAAATGCCTTGATTGGTATGGATAATGCATCTTACCATTCCAGACAGTTGGAAAAAATTCCTATTAGGTCTACAAAAAAATCAGACATCCAAAATTTGCGTCTTTCAAAAAATATTTCAATATATGATTGGGGTGGTATTCTAGGGAATTACGTCAATGGTCCATTTTTTTAAGAAACTATAAACAGTAAACTTTATCTGGATTTTCCTGAAAATCAGCTACCTGTCGATATATCCTATAGTATACGAGAAAGAATTTGGTACTTGCATGATGGCTCTATTATAATTATCTCATTAACAAACAACTTAATAAACAGTTCATTGGAAGATGGATCGGAAGGGAAGGGTCAGTAAGGTGGCCAGCAATATCTCCAGATATAATGAAAATAGACTTGGAGACATGTGAAAGATCAGGTGTACAAAGTTTCCCTACAATACAAGACGATATGAAAATTAAAATAGAAAACGCATTTAAAGGTAATCAACAATGAAATGATTAGAAATGTCAATAGGTCTTTTGAAGAACGTTTGCAATATTGTATAGATGCTAGAAGAGGCCACTTTGAGCAACTTATTTAGGTTTATAATTTTTTTTTGTAAAAGATACATTATTGTTATTAACTGTATAATTTAAATGCAAACTTTTTATAATGACTGGTAAAATAAAACAGGAAACTTAAAAAAATAAAAGTATACTTAAAGTTCTTTTTTATAAAACCCTAAAATACAGAGCGATACACTTAAAAAAAATAAGAAAACGTTTTAATGGAGTTCCGTATCGCCTTGTACACAAAATTAAGCAGTATCAAAAAAATAAGTTTTGGGAGTACAACTGGACCATATTAAAAACTTTAATAAATACAGAGTGTTGATTACAACATGTTTTTTACTTAAAAGTGGCTTTGTTTTCTAAAATACTCAGTATAAGCTAGTAAAACCCAATATTGTTAATAAGAGGAGAAGAGTTTAAATCTAAAATAAAATACAGGGTGTTCCATTTACAAAAATAAAACGTTACGCTGCCACCCTGTATACCTCCAAATAGTTTTATGATGCGAAGCTTAGTAGTGTCTATAATTTACAATAATATTATATTATATTATATTATTATATTTTCCACTTATAAAAATTTTCATTATAAAACTTGCGTATCGTAATGTAACTTTTACGCACGCAAATTATTGTTTTAAATGGTTGGCAACATGAGTGAAATATCTAATGACAATACTATTGACAATGATATTTGTGGCTTATAGCAATTTATTAATTTTATATTGTTCTTTAAGCAATTCTGCAATTCACTTGAGTGCCTTAAAAGGAACTATTAACACGTATACCATACAATATTTTTTCTACAAACGTTCAAATAAAGCAATTATACATTTTGAATTAAATTTTAAAAACCTGTATTAATACATTCAAAGGAGATAACTTTAAATTGCATCGTATATTACGGACCTTAGTAACCATTGTTGATATAATTGTTTACGAATGTTTTGATGCACCTGTCAGACGTTTGTTAGTTTTATTTACCAACAACATCAATCCAACAACATCCGAAAAAATTGTGACCTCAACTTCGACTGGAAATTCAAATATTTCTACGCATCATTCTTCCTTAACCATGCTCAAATTGTACTATTAATATTAATGTTAATAAATAAAATCTAAATATTTCGACTTTTTACAGCAGTGCCATAAACATTTTAAGGCACTCAGTGCCATAAAGTGATTTTAAGGCACTCAGTGCCATAAAGTGATTTTAAGGCACTCACTGCCTTAAAATGACATTTTTAAGGCTTCTATGGAGTGCTAAAAATGGCATTTTTAACACGTTTGTAGAAAAAAGATTTTAAAATTATAGCATTTAATAATTTAAATTTAAAAACTATAAACTATAAATTACGCAGTGCTACCAACATACTTTTTAAAATGAAAAGTTTCGTAATTACATAATAAATTAATTTAAAAAAATGATAAAATAGCAGAATATAAAAAGTATTGTAAACAACTTATTAATTATGGGTGTTGTGTACACGTTATTTAAAAAACTTTTAAGAATACGAACTTTGTCAGAGGTTTGGAAAACCCCTACTATTTAAGTAAATTATACATTTTCTGAAAAAATCTAAAAGTAAATGCTGCAAAGCTTTCAAAACATTGTTTAAAATTTGAAAATAAGATCTGTTGGGGTAAAGGTAATTAAAAAACTGAATTGAAAAAAAGTTTATACAAAAAGTAGGAGAAATTAATTACAGCCATATATGCATCTGTTCTGTAAAAATATTAGCAAGTGCTATTAGAACTTTATTATTAAATTTTAAAACAAAAATGCCCTTGTTACAAAAGTACACAGATTAAAATGTCTAAAGCGTAACGCGGTCCGGGTAAGGTACTTGGAAATTTTTATACGAGTTTCAGACAATAATAGCTAGACAAGTCACATTATGCAAAACACGTAATTAACACGGGACTTTCACTAAATCCAGATACAAAATTAGAAGTTTTACGCGTACGAGGAAAGAAACCACAAGTAGATTTTTAATGCAAAAAGATTGTAATGTACGGTACGAAGAAATAATGTTTTTTACAATAAAGTAGTTTATTTAATTTTTATATACTCTGCAACTAGAGCTATAATATTTATAAAATAGGAAAAATGCATTTGGAAGTTCAATCCAAGCTGTATAAAAAAAATTGATTTTTTATTTGCGATTATTGGCCGCCTGAGATAAACAGTGATACTGTTTCAAAAGCTAGCTTATTAAATAAAGGTCGACTCAAACCAAAGCGGTAGTGAAAGCGGCAGCGACAACGGTAGCGGAAGCGGAGAGATTCGATGTGCACTGATGCGAAAAGTAAATACGGAATCATTACAGTAAAGTTGGTTTTTGATTAATTAAGGTAGGAGAAAGAAATGGAAATGTCACAGATAGATGCACTTTTGCTTTTGGCAGAAGACGAAATGCAATTGTATAAACAAATAGAGGTTTTTTATATAAAAAAAATAATTATTTTAATTTTCCTAACAGATGTGATTTCGTCCCAATGTTTATCTTATTGGATGTTTTTGAATAATATTATTTTTTCTGTCAACCACGACTTCGGACCCTTTATTCTCTAATATCCACAAGAAACCTAGCAGTACTGATGTGATGAAGCTTTCGAATTTATTATAAATTCTTTTTCAGGATAATATGAAGGAGAAGTACTAAAATTATCTAATTACTAAGTTAATAAAAGGACTTACTTAAGGGAAGTTTTTATAAGCTGCTTAAGTAAAACTAACATTGCCTAGAATAAAAACAGTGTACAATTAAATAAATCATCATAGTTAAAAACAATTCTTAAAACCATATTTTTTTGTAAATAAGGTGTAATAAATTATGTAATAACTATTAAAAATGGTAAAACAAATTTCTTATTTATCAACATCCTAGGAAAACCTGGAGAAATTAAAAATAAGACTTGGTCTCTCAAAAAAAAAACAAATTAAAAACATCTTACCAATCAATTCTTAAAACAAAAACTTATTTGATAGAAAATTACTGGTTGCTGACCAAATTGGCAAATCTTCACTGAAAAAGATATCAATTATTAATAAAGAAGAAACTATTATTTGTAAGTAGTTTAACCTACAAAACTGTATTTATATTTATGATAAATTTGGAAAGCTTGTCATGCCAACCAGGTACTACATCAATTTTGTCAAGCCCACATGTATTACAATCAATAACTGAAAAACCGAAATATGTATGAAATTAAACAATTTGACTGCACGATGCTAGTTATTAGCGAAACAGATGTAATTGCATTTTAAAACGTATTTTTCGAATAAATAGTGGAAGTTTGGTTCAACCGTTCAGTTATTTATTGTTCTTAGTAAGCTTTTGTATGTGAGACTAATAAATAATGTAATTAGCTTAGCAACTGAAGCCCTTGGGGAGAAAAAAGTGAAGAACACTAACATAGTAAAAAAGAAAACCCCATGGTTTACGAAGGAAAAAGGAATTCTTGCATTATAGAACACAAGAAACTATATCATGCTGATCTTTACAATAACTTAATATTTTTGTATTACAATTACGTCTTATCTATGTATAAAATAAAGACTCAATCAAAGCAAACAATTTAATAGTGAAGAACTTCCAAGGTTTATTTGTTCTTTAACAACTTTAAATTGTCGATCTGCTAGATGTCTTTTTATTTCAATTTCAAGGAAATCTTAATTTTTTTTTTATTAAAAATTAAAAATCTAGCTTTTTAATTAAACATGGAAGTTGCGTTAACACGACGAGTTTTTTTATTATGCTTAGTAATATTTATATCTGCTCATCCTGGGTTATTTAATAAAATTAAAAGAATTACCAAACTGTATAATAACAATAATTAAAACAAAAAAAATACCAAATTATTTTTTAAAAATTTACTGAGAATATGAAGAGATTTATTAGATTTACTTTGAGTAGGAATACTATTTACTACATATTATTATTTCAAAATGTTGTTATAAATTTATAGATATTAGGGATAATCGTTTTTGATAAAATTGGGATAGAATGTTTTCCATGTTTTTCAGACAGAATTAAGTTATTAAATAAAATAAATTTGAATAAATCAATTTTATTATCGTCTCCTCCAAAACGGTTTACATGGACACATTTACTTAAATTTGGATATATATGCCAGATTTATTAGACTGAAATACAAAAAGGAAAGATAAAAGAAAGAATATTTTAAACAAGCTGAAAAGAAGTCCTTTTAATAAGAATTCTAATAAATTCGGTGAAGTAGTAGCAGTTTTTTGTGCAAAACCCTAAAAGAATGCTAAGCGCTTTATTTTATTTATTCTACTTATGAGATATATGGTGGTGTCATCTTTTTAAAATAAAGAAACTGTAAGAATAGTATAAATTATGCATTCTGATAGTTGTTTTGCTTAGATTCTTTCCATAATATCCAATATTGCACTTACGCAAATTAGTAAAATTACAACTTATACCAAACCAAGAATGTACCTAATAGATCACATTGCAGAACCCTAGACTGGGTTTTTGTCCAATTCCCTTTGCCAAAAATTTGTTTACTTCCCTATGTTAAGGTACTTGGCCTTGGCATTATCTCCAAGATTTACGTCCATAATACAACCGAATCGTCATTTGATAAATTGGTTAAGTATATAAAAGTTAAAAATTTGTTGTCTATGAAAAATTAAAATAAACAAGAGTTTCCCAATTGTATATTTGAATCTTCAGTATTTAAATATATTGTATAAAATGCATTAAAAGAAACAAAATTAATTTGAAACTAAGAAAAGCAGTTAAACTATTATGTAGGTACTTAAAGTCGAGGATAAAACAAGAAAAATATTTAAGTGATGAGTTTATAAATTTAAAACGTCTAACGCATTAGTTTTATTTGATGAAAGCACCAAAGCAAATACATATATATAAAATATACCTCATACATAACAAAAATTTGCCGAGGATCAAGTGGTAATAGCGCAAGACTACGAGGTGCAAAATGTATAAGATTTAGGGGTATAAGATTTGGTAATAAACTTAGAAAAGACAGAATACATGTTTGTTGGTGGCCAACAAAGAGTTTTACTACTAAACAATAAACAGATTGTTTAACAGTATACATACTACAAATACCTATTCATCTCTCCAATAACGGAAAATATTATAAAGAAGTAATTAAAAACCAAAACATACCAAAAACAATAGCAATATTTTATGTTAGATAAGATTATCAGCCATGGAAATAATACCACGGTATACAAAAATATTGTAAAAAGCATACGAATCCGAAATATGGAAAATATGAAAAAAACAATGCTGTAAGTAAAGAACCATAGTAGACATGGATAAACCACTCTTGAAGTTAGGCCACGTTCAAATAATGGAAACCTCAAGAATACCAAAACAAGTTATAGAATCGAAACCAGGGTGAAGAAAGCGGCGAAAGACTCACAAGAATTCAACTACTTTTTGTATAGTTACTTAGATGAGGGGATGTTAGACAGAGAGTTGGAAGATATTGACTACAATAAGAGGAATGAATGACGATCGGGTATCGCAATATGTAGAATGTTGTTAGGCGATAAATTTACATATGAATTTTATTTATTAGCTATTTGCATTAAACTTTCAGTCATTAGTAAGAAAGGCTCAAGATAGAATAAAATATGCTGAAGTTATTGCTAACCTTCGATAGAACATACCACCTAAAAAAGAATAAGAAGATATTTGTACATAGGAGCCACGTGCTACTTTTTCTCCTTAGAATGAAGTTTACTTAATCATTCAAGGAAGAAAAAAGCACTTTACTCTCCTATGCTACACATATTTTTTTACCTCCTATAAATAATAAATTATTTTTAAATAAAAATAATTCAAATCCCAATTATCACTTACAAGGCTATCACGAACATTAACACTAAGCAACCTAGAGCACTACTGCGACTTAAATGATTGCTTTAGCAATAAAAATAGAAGTTTAATATATTTTTAGGTTTGTGGCGTTCAAAATTCGGTACTGCTCACTTTCTGTGGAAGATAATTTCTACTTTTAGCTTTCATTAGTGAATCAATCTTGATCTGAAACGGCAGTGCTGTTTCCTTATTTTTTGTGTTATTTTGTGGTAATTGATGTTACCTTAGGGCTAATAACATCTAGGCTTTAATATGGTTATGTCTTATTACTTCCATACTAGGTCTAGCCTTAATACTACCTAATTAACATCAGGTACCTAGCTACAAACAAAATGAAGCTTCAATATGTCAATCTGACGATGCTAATTCTAGCGAAACGGCCATCACTGCATTTATAAACGTATTTTGCGCATAAATAGTGAAAGTTTAATTCAACCGTTTAGTTATTTACTGTTCTTAATAAGATAGACTTTCACATAGTAAGGGTTGGTACAATAAATTTCATAATGTTACCTTCTATATAAGGTAACTATTTCATACTGCTCAGCTAATGTATTGAGAACTAATTCTCATAATTTATATGTAAGGTTATTTATTATTCTCATTTTTAATTTACAAGGTTACTGATTTTCATCCAACTTTACCTTCAATCTACAGAGAAAAAATATCGTTTTTGCGGTGAAGAATTCATTAAAAAGAGCCTCAACCAGCGCCACGCTGAGCATTGCTGAAAGCGGAAGACCCAGTAATTACAAATAATTTAATCAAAAACCGACTAGCCAGATCCAACCAAGTTCAAAAGAGTACATGTTTTTACTATTACAGTAATAATTAATTTAAAAAAGTTCAATGAAAAAGTTGCATTAAGTACCTAACTGTTGCACTTTTCAATAAATGTATCACATTTTTTGTAAAAAAAACTTTTTTTAAGCGAGTGTCACAAAAAATGAAGTTTTACGGATCTATTAACGTCCCTAAAGTGTATCTTTTTTGGCGGCTTTTTTACTTTACGGCCGCTGTTTTACTTTACGGCCGCTTTTTTACTTTACGGCCGCTTTTGCAAACAAAGTCATTATGAGGGCAACCTACTAGACACATTTAATTTGCTTATTTGAGTTATTTCCACGTCCGATATTAAGATTGTCAAATTATGAAGGCGGCCTACTAGACTCACTTAATTTGCATGTTTGGGTTATTTACCCATAAAACAAATAATGCCCTAATTTATTAACTTCGTTATGACCCAACTTCTGTTTATCATACTTACTGTAAGTAATTCTGTACACATATTTGTTACTTAATAATACACTTTTCATTTGGTTAATAAAAATTTGAATCTAATCTTCCAGTTTCGTCTCTGTTTAGAAACAAAATTGTAATAAAAAGTTGTTACCTATTTGATGAGACACTCGCTTAAAAAATTTTGTGTGCACCTCAGCCGTATGATCTTTTTTGGCCTCACCTGAAATTTGCTTGTCCTCGGCTACGCCTCGGCCGCAAATTTCAGATTCGGCCAAAAAAGATCAACATTACGGCCTTGGTACACAAATAACTATTTTGTTAAATTTAATCGTCAATCCAATAAATAGTGGAAGTTTTGTTAAATATTTCTTTTTTAGTATTCTTACTGTGATGCAATTCCACAAATTTAGGGTAGTACAATATATTTGAAGTTGTAGATTTGTAGTTCTATTCCATTTGGTTTTCGTAAACGATACTGCGGTACTAAGGCTTTGCTTTCATAAAACTAATAATATTTTATAGACAGCCGATCAAGGAATCACAATGGAAATGTTCTCAAAACTTCCTGCGAAAATTCCAACTGCAATGTGCTGAGTGCGGAGGACTCTACCTTATTTCCCTTTCAAGGAAGTACTCCTAGTACCCTGGAAATTGTTGTTGTGAAAGACCTCACTTTACGGAACTGACCACTCTAAACGAACTGACGTCGGATCATGACCCGATCCTACTTAGGGTTAAATTCCAACATGACATGACTAACAGACTGACTTTTTATGACTATCGAACGACAAACTGGACTAAATTCAGATATTACACCCAAGTTAGGCCTGCGGAAGTTGTTAGGAACAACACCCATCTGGACACCATCTTAGCGGACCTAACAGAAGATATACTTCAGACAAGGAATGTCTCGACATAAAGACTGACGGTGAAAAAATCGTACGAAAAAATTACACCAGAAATACTAGACAAAATGAATACTAGAAACATAGCTCGTAAAAGGTGGCAAAGGACAAGAGACCCTCAATATAAGGATGCGATACACAGACTCCAGAAAGAGAATAACTCTGGGATCAATGCCAACAAAAATCGGAAGTGAAACAACTTCATTTCGAGTATAGATCTCGGAGCTAGCAAATTCTGGAGAACTGTCGGCAGCTTTACGAGGAAACGCAACAAGACAAACAAAATAATTTACACTGACGCAATTATTACGGACAATATAACTATGGCGGAAACGTTTGGGAAACATTTCCAAAACAACTTCCAGAATTCCCTACCAGACTCCCCTGAACATTCGGAAATACCCATAAAGTAAAACGAATTTATTAAGTCAAAACCCAACACCCAACCAAAATTTTCCTACAAAATCGAGATCTACAATGACATTAGAACACTCAAAATCAGAACCTTCCCGGGCCGTGACTCCATTTCTAATATCCTGCTCAAAAACCTCCCTCCCTCAACTATAATGATCCTTGTTAGGTGCATTAATTACATCCTAAAAACTGGCTTATACTCGGTATCACTAAAGACAGCGACAGTAATCCCAATTAAAAAAAACAAAAACAAAAGAAGAACGTGGTGCATAATTTCCGACGGACTCATTACTGAATAATATTGCAAAGGTATTTGATTAAGTCATACTGAAGAGGCTGGTATTTGCAGAATCAACTCTGAAACTCCTCCCCGAGGAGCAGTTTTACTTCCGACAGAAACACAGCACGATTGGCCAGCTCATTCGTGATGTGGACTATGTTAAAACGGGATTCCAGAGGAGAGACCCATCCATAATCCTAATGTTGGATATAAGGAAGGCGTTCGACTCCGTATGTATCCTGGGTTTAATCCATAAACTTTTGAGTCTGGAAATACCGGACTACTTAGTAAGGCTACTATACTCATACTTAACAGACAGACGATTTTAAGTGAAAATTGAAAATACCGAAGCAGGACCATAGGACCTTGAGGTACTTCCGCCATATCATGGTATCAAGGTTCTGTGCTGTCATTCACATTGTACTCGCTCTTTACATCTGACTTTCCGACAGCAGAAACACATCTAACAGCACTTTATGCGGACTATGTTGCCGTTGTGCAACCAACGACGTCAGCAGAAGTGGCAGTCCGGGAACTTGAGACGAAACATTTTACCAGGTTTACTAAGAAACAAACTAGAAATCAATACAAGTAAATCAGAGAAGATGGTTCTGTCAGGAAAATTCAAACCACAGACTGACGTAACAAACCTTCTGACGATAAATGACAAGACCATCGAAACAAATGACGGCACAATTAAGTACCTGGCCTATATTATTCAGAGAAACACGCTACACAATAGTCAGATAAAGCAACAAATAAAGAACGCAACAAGGGCAATTGGTTACTTATACTTGCTCATTGGAAGGGATAGCAAACTTACTGCTGCCAACAAGACTCTGTTGTATAAACAAATAATTCGTCTAACTCTCCTATATGGCTGTCCCATCTTTTACAATGCGCCAAAGAAACTTTATAAGTTGTTACAAGTCGTACAAAATAAATGTATGAGGATGACGGTAAGGAAGGGTGGGAGGAATAAATATTCCAGAAACTTCTGGCTACACCGCAAAACATCACTTCTCACAATCACTGGGTACGTGAAGAGATTATCTATCAGTACTCGATACCGGAGACACTAGGGACGACGTTACGAGACCACTCAGGGCATAGACCCCTCAAGGGTCCTGGTCCCCTGCAAGGTGACATAAAACTTTAAACAACTGATATAGACAATTTAATAACTAAGTAATGACCACTCAATACGAAACTGCTGGGATCCAGTACGCTGACAAAAAGGCAACAGATTTATTTATGAATAGGTCGGGAATGAATTTACGAACGTATTTAACAGCTGTGTGGAGAATGAATGGACCTCGCAAATGTGATTTTATCTTACTCTTAAAACTTAATTACTATTCACGAACTAAATAAACACGATTTTCTATGTGAACCTGTTTTTTCGTTGTATTTCAGGGAGAACTACTTAATAATATCCTAGGGGAAACATTAAAGAAAAATTTTTTAAGTGAGGGACAGAACTGGTTATATGCCATAAATCAAACGGTGGATAATGGAAACAAGGAGCCACCAGCAAGGAGACGATTTCAACTGCACGGAGAAGGTTCCTCCGGACTTCCGGCCTAGCAGGCGGACCTTTGAAATGTAGAATATATTGAATTTTAAATTTTTGTAAATTTTGGGGTAATAAAGATCAAGGTACAAGCACAATTTTGGCATTATATTAGATTTTAGTAGTGCATTTAGTACAATACATGTTAAGCTTATGATTAGCGTATTAAGTATATTGTGTCACAAGGGTACAAAGTGGGCATTAGGAGCCCACGGATGTATTTTCTGTCCGAGTGTAACGAGGTCAGCAAATACCAACTAAGGGGTGCTAATGCATTTATACACGTGTGACACACCACTGTTTTCCACCTACCTTTACGACTATTAAAAACGTATTCCAATACGCTATACGATCAGGCTCAAATCATAAAATTTATACTATTTTGTATTTGCTCGTCATCATCATGAGGTATTCAGAATCCGACGCTTCTGTTAAAAGTCGAATAATATTTTAGTTTTTTTTTTTATTTATAATTTATAGAATTTTGTTTGAGAAAAGTTCTCACTTTGTAGAATTGGTCAAATTTTCTTTTATTTTTTTTTAATTATTTCTGATTAAAAAATATCAAATCCAAGGCACACTTGTTCAATGCTACTATAAAAAAATTGTGGCGTTATGAATTTTCCCCCCTTGGGTTGATAAACAATACTTTCCGCCCTATTTTTGGTGTTCATATGAATGTGCTTGCTTGCAACAGGTTTCTATAAATCGGACAAACTTAGACTTTCTTCCCCTTATTTCGGGTGTTCCACAAGGTTTCATATTTCTATATAAACTTTTCAGCTCATTACAAAAGCTGAAAACTGTAATGTGCATTTGTATGCCGCAACTGATGTGGAAAATGCGTACACTGCGGTAAATAAGAATTTAAAAATATTTACTAATTATTCCAATAAAATCTTAAGTATTTGTTAGTCAATATCATTATCAAACCTTTGAATAACATTTATATTAATGACAAAATACTTGAAGTGTTAAAGGATGAAAAAATGTGGGTGTTACTCTATATACTAATACACATTAATGTGTTATCACACAGAACATACTGTAATATTAAAATGATTTATGAAAATCTTAAATTATTACTATTTTACATAAAGAGGAAGTTAATTGTGACTTGTCTATCTTTATTTAATCATGCAGATGCGGTATATGGGCCAAACTTAACCATTATTTACAAAAGTTAAATTCAAAAAGTAAAAAATTCCTGTGTTCGTATCCTTATTGGTTTAGAAAAGCGGAACAGAGTGTCGTTTAAACTAAAATAAATAAAATGGTTTAATATTAAAAATTGGAAAAAGCTTCTCTTTGTCACAAAACCATTGTAGATAAAAAATCATCAAATTACACCGAAAAATTCCGCTGTTTTTAATTCCTTTTACAATTCATCCGGCCAATATTAACAAAAAATAGATTTTAAATTTTATGTAAAACCAAAGTAATGTCCATTGTTTAGTACAATTTTCGAAATTTTTTAAATATTTACTAATCGTATACTTCATTGAAAGAGGTTTTTAATAAAAATATATTACTCCTCATTGCAGTGTGCCAATTCAATAGTAATTTTTGCTAAAATTAATCAAATTGGTTGGCCTTTTCGTTCCTAAAAGAAGGTGTTTAATTATCAACATATAAAATAAATATTGAAATGTTAACACGTTAACTGCTAAAATTCATTTGTGGTTATCTTCACCGCATTCCAATTAGGAACGATTAAATGTTGCAGTTTACACCGCAATGGTGTTTAATAAACAACTCAGTCTTTAAAACAGGGCATGATGAAAATAATTTAAAATATTCTGCATGATCCGTATTCAATTTTAAGAATAAACTTATTAGTGATCCATTTTTTCTGCAATTTAAATTTAGTTTAATATGCCTACAATGTAAAATATTTTTCTATGACAAATAATACCTAGTAATACAATAATTTAAAAACAAAACATAAATTTACAATATCAAGTATTTTGAACTAATGAAACATCAATTGAATTTAGTAACCAGCTGAATATGGGCCAACGGTTTGATTTAACCATTGAGTTCATTAATATCACTTTTGCAGTTTCTGGCTGTTGAACTTTGGGTTGAATTAGAACCAGCTGTTGATGCATACGTGCCATAACCCTACAACCATAGAATTTTATGTGTCTGTGGTCCAGCTTTGTATCTGTGATGTGGCGTATCCAAACATGCGCAGTAGATTTTAATAAATGTAAAATATTTTCTTATATTCTTATTTTTGTCAGTTAAATATTAAGAAATATTCGGACCTTTTAGACACATGTGGTAGTGTTAAGTTTAATAAGTACAATAAATTTAGTTAAATTTATTAGTAATTTATTTTAAATAGTTTTTTGCAGGTCGAATAATTCCTTCTTGCATTCAATAGTTTTTTTTATTCAACTACACGTTAAATGTTATAAGTAGGTCTATACATGATAGAAATGAAATCGAAGGTGTAATTCATAACTCTAATATGGCTGATAAAAAATATTTCAATGAAACACAAAGTCAAACCACAACATAAACTTAATTTAAATTACTCAAGAACGACGAGTTTCGGTCTCAGACCATCATCAGGCTAAAATAAATACAAAGAAATAGGTCACATACAAAAGTAATGAGTTTAAACTGTATGTCTTAAAGTTAAGTAAAGTGAAGGTGAAATAAGTAAAAGCTCACCTGATTGTACAGACTCAAATGCATTAAACCAACTATAACATAGTTAAAGGTAAAATACAATTTATGTTAAAAAATATATGATTAAGAAAGAAGGGATGTAAAATGTTGAGATTTAAAATAGTTGTGAAATGAAATAAAAGGAAAGTAATTAATTGAAGGTTAACAATGGTTATCACAAGATAAAATAGTATAGAAAAGTTAATTATTAGTTAAATAACATTTCAAGAAAACATCCTGTCATATAGAATAAGAGAGGATTGTAATTTGACCAACATTCTTCTAAATAAGAAAAACTGACGTATAGAGGAAAATATGGTAAACACAAATATAAAAAATGATAGGTACCAAAAAAGAGAGAAAAATTTATTTGGAGAGAAGACTGTAGTTTCCAATTGGTAACAAAATTGGAAGAAACCAAGATGAGGAAAACCCATCAGAAGGCTTCATAGACCAAAACCATAAGTAGATTTTCAAATAAATGAAAATCACCATACAGCTCATCGCAATACAACGGTCAAGACAGAACTGGGGTACTGACTGACAGATAGCAAATGTCTAATTAAGATATTAGATGTTTTGTGATTGACAAGAATTGTTTTATAGGGTCAACGTAGAACAAATAAAGTTGTATGAAATAGAGTGTTATGGAAACTATAAAGTTAAATGACAAGGGGAAAAACATTATGAAAGGATATGATGCAATAAAGTCGAACACAATGCTTACATTACTAATGTAAATTGAATCACAACCATAATCTATGCTGAAAAAAAAATAATAAAATTTACAAAACAGAATCAATATGAGTGTGAAGTTAGCAGTGATAATGTAGAAAAAGAAGAAGAATCAAAGATAACAATAAAAAAGTTACTTGATAATTTCAAAAGGTAAATTCAGAAAAATATAATTCTCATTAGGTAGTATTTGTTCATTGAAACACATAAATAAGTTATTCAAAGATGCAGAACGAATATCCAAAGTTTCTAATAAATTCAATCTAATGACCTTATAATATCTATGTAAATGTTTAACATCGAAAGAATCACAAGAGTGACCTTTCAATAAAATATGATTCGCAAAGGCAGACGGTGAGTTTTTATATTCTGAATCTTTATACTTCTTAATAGAATTTTTTTGTTCCAGAGTACGATATTCAATTCTTCTTCCACACTGACCAATGTATACTGCATTACAATCAACACAAGATAATTTGTATTTCGAGTTAATTAATCTTGAAAGAGAATTGTTAGTTTTAAAAGCATCTCTGATATTAATTTTTTTTTTTTTAATTCTTGATATTTTATATGGTTCCCTAAGGCCAATAATCTTAGGCGGCGATCTTCACGGTTTGTTATTCTGCGGGAGGCGTCCAGGGCCCCTTGCTCTTTACGTACGGCCTTCTCGAAGCCATGCCTGACAACACCTAACCACGGTGTTTACACTTCTTTGCACTCTAATTGAAATTTCCCGAAAAGAAAATCCAGCTTCCCGACGTCCCACTATACTACCCCTATCAAACTCACTAAGTTGACGAAATCGTACAGGTCTCCGTACCCTAGGCATCGTAACCAATCGTAAAGAATGTCAAGAACCATAACTCGCAAAATTTGGATCTTTATTACGGCTAAAATATTCACTTTGGATTGGATTTCAAAAAAAGCAGTATAAAAACCGGAATCTTCAACTGAAAGGCTGAAAATTTTATCAATTGTTTATTTCAGTAAAATAAATAAATTCACCAAATTTGATTAAAATAAAATCATTTAAACTGGGTGTTCGAATTTTTATGTCACTTAGTATCTATAAGAAGGGGATTTGATTGTTAACTACCAATTCAATTGAAAACTTAATTCTAGGGTGGATAGAATTAATTTAGATGAGGAAACAATCTATATCAGTAGGTATACTACTAAACAAAACAAAACAATCATCCACATATCTCGAATAAAATGTGGTTTTTGAACTGAGAAGTCAAAAATATGTTTTCCAAGCTAGACATGAAGACTTCGGCTAAAAAAAAAGAAAGATTAGAACCCACAGCTAAACGAGATAATTGTTCATAATATGAATAATCTAATCTAAAGAAGTTTTGTTCCAAACAAAGACCCAATAAAGATCAAGAGCAATATGTGTAGGGACATTATTAGAAAATAACAATTCTTTCACTAAGAAAATACGTTCTGAAGAATAATGGGGAATAAATTGACAAAATCCCAGAAAAAATCATTAAGTTGATAGGAAATTTAATAGAAGAAAGTTCATGAGAGAGTTCAAGAGAGTTTTTTATAGAGTAAAGTTAGAAACATTGGTCAAATCTTTTAAAAGTGAATTAAGTTTATGAAGCTATGAAGCTACTCTCCAGTATCTAAACTTTCTATTTTTCTTAATTCACAAATAATTAAATATTAATGAAGACATTTATTCAGCTAAATTCCATTATTGGCTCACATATTCGAGTGGGTAGGTACTAAATATCCCATAATCTTCTCTTATATTGATACATATTCGTTTCATTAAAAGGATTGAGCAAATTAATGTTTTTTTTAATAACGTTCAATACCCTTACGTATTATTAACGGATTCAGTGTAATGAATCCTGATTGTGCACATAACCGTACGATTTCTATTTGTATCTGCTTATCGGTGTGATTATTTGCACAAAAAGATATTTCAGAGATATAAACCAAATTGACTATTTTACGAATATCGAATTTACGGAGGAAAATTTACAATATATAATTTCACGTGGTTGTATTATAGTTCAATAAACAGTGAGGCCATTATAATTCGGTATAAATAACTTTTCAGCAACTGTGATCTATGCGATAATGAGCATTTCGTTTTTTCTATCCTTCGAAATGATAAAATAGTGCAGGATAATTAGGAGAATATTCAATTTATATTTATATATTCATTAAGCTAATTAAAATTTAATTTAATTATAAAATAATACAAGGACTTGGTTTTAAAGGTTTAACTGTAGATAACAAAAAAGCTAAAAATGGATTTTTTGTTTTGCTTCTAAATATTTAACATTAACAGGAAATTATTTTATATTTATTTAGTATTAAGGTTTCAAGATTTTAAATGGTAATATTTATTTAATAATATTTATTTTAATATTTATTTATATATTGAAAGTTAAAGTAGGATATAATTACAATGTTTACTAGGCATATAATTTTCAATAGCTTTATAAATAATAATTCTCAATTATGTTTTAGTTTTCATAAGGATCTAGGAGAGTAAACATTATAAATATTTTATACGAAGGTATAAATAACTAATTCAAATTAAAGTTTTATCAATACATGGATTAGGGATAAGGATTAAATTGATACAGCGAGACAATGCTTTATAACATAAAATTACGGTCAGAAGATTATGCAAGAGCACGAACACAGGGAAAAGGACCGTTTCAAGTTTAATTAAAATATGACCATTAAGTCACTATCAATATTAGTTAGTGGGTGGATTGGTTTTAATGGAGTTTCCTGCATCTTATAGGCGAATGATTTTGATTGATCCAAGAAAAATTTTCATTAGTATGTAGGTATCTTTGGTGTGATTTTATAGCAGTTTTGAAGAAATTAGTTTAGAATTGTGTTAAAATATAGAGCAAGGTCTACATAGAGTACACACTCATACCATCTTAATTATTTTTGTATTACTTATTCTGTACCCAAATTATTTTTTTATTATAATAAAATTTTATTTGGATTTTTTTTATTTTTTACATTCGGACTGTGAAATATTTTTTATGTTATGGCAGATAATTGAGGCTAAGATAGATACTTATTTGTGGTTATGTCAGTTAAGTTTATGCTGCAGGAGTTTAAACTAAAAATAACATTATTTATCTATATTTAAATGCGTTCTAGTTCACATTGCATGTGTTCAATACCCTGAAGCACGCGCGTTTACTTGCGGCCTACGAATTTCAATATTTAACAAGTTAACAGTGAAAAAACATACCTACTGATTGACAGTAGTAAACGAATAGAGCGATTTGTTCACTTTGATGACATGCAACCACATTTATCGCAGAGGCGAACTTTGGACCTAGGACGGTTGCCTCGACCTAGGAAAGAAAGTTGGAAAATATCTGCGAAAACTATCAAACCGGAGAATGTGAAGTGGGCTATACACCACTTCGATCCATACAAATCTCCAGGGGAGGATGGACTTTTTCCTGTCCTACTACAAGGACTGGACATTTTGCTGCCCATTCTGACTAAGCTCTTTAGAACAAGCTTAGCTCTGGTTTACATACCTGAGGCTTGGTGCACTGTTAGGGTCGTTTATATTAACAAGGTAGGACGAAAGGACAGCACTCTACCTAAATCCTACCGGCCAATTAGTCTCACTTCGTTTCTGTTGAAAGCACTTGAGAAAATTTAATAATAGGCATATTAAGGAGGGACCATCCTCTCCCTGGAGAGATTGCTCTGGCTACCTTCCTTGATATAGAAGGAGCATTTAATAATGCATTACCTAATTCTCTCTACAATGCTGCTCTTTATAATCCTTTACAATATGTAACTGGATCAGAGCTATGCTAGAAAACAGGCTGATCGTAACATCACTGAAAGGCGAGGAGATAAGAGAGAAAGACTGCTAAGGGCTGCCCACAGGGAGGAGTACTTTCCCCTCTCCTGTGGTAGCTACTGGTGGACGACCTGATCTCGGACCTCGACAACCCGGGAATAGAGGTACAAGCCTACGCAGACGATCTGGTGATATTGGTAAGAGGAAAGTATTAAGAGGTCATCTCTAAAGTGACTCAACGAGCACTTAACATTGTTACTAGGTGGTGCGACAAGGAACAATTTTCGGTCAACCCTAATAAAGCAACAGTTGTTATTTTTGCCAGGAGGCGGAAACTGGATAAACTCCAAATGCGCGCCCTCTATGGAGAATCTATTAAGGAAGCGAATGAAGTCAAATATCTAGGGCTTACGCTGGATAGAAGACTTTCATGGAACGCTCATGTAGAGAACATTTTCAGTAAAATATGCCGTAGAGTATGCGGTAAGTCATCGGGAATGAAATCCAAACAAATTTATTGGCTATATCTGACAGTAATAAGGCCTATGATTACGTATGGTACTCCGGGGTGGGCTAAATGTCAGGAAAAGACCACCAGGGAGAAGCTGAATAAGCTTCAACGGCAAGCATGCTTAATCATAACGGGAGCTATGTCTACCACTCCCAATGCTGCCATCGAAATTCTGATAGATCTTCCTCCACTCCATATCTTGATGAAAATGTAGGCGATGGCTGGTGCATACAGAAGACTAGTAAAATGTCAGGATGCAGGGCAAAGCAGTGTCATAGCCAGGGCCGGAGAGATAATAAAAATCATCCGATACTGGAGATGTTACCAGATGTAATGCAACCTAAATACAACTACCACAAGCCATTCACCGTCCTATTCCCAGGAAGGGACGAATAGGAGACGAATAGTGGCTGACCAGTGTTGGTACACGGACGGCTCTAAGACCGAGAGAGGTGTTGGAGCTGGGGTACATGGAGGGAAACCAAAGGTGGACCTAAGCCAGAACTTGGGTAACCTATCCACAATTTTCCAAGCGGAGGTTTTCGCAATGGAGATGTGCCTGCAGGAAATGCTTAGGCGTGACTGCAGGAACAAAACTATAAAAATCATTTCCGATAGCCAGGTGGCACTAAAGTCACTGAAGTAAGTTTGGAAGCGCCTTCAGGATCTAATACGTAACCTTACTTTGGGCACCTGGGCATACCGTCATTGAAGGTAACGAAAAAGGGGATCTTCTAGCCAGGAAAGGTGCTGAAGCAATATTTATAGGCCCGTAGCCATTCCTAGGCATAGCGAATAGCGTAGCCAGAGGAACAATATCGAACTGGGTAGATCGGAGGAGACGTTCTTACTGGTTCGAGCTAGAGGGTTTAAGGCATTCAAAGGCATTTGTAGGAGATCTTTTTAAAAAGAGGTCTCAAGAGCTGCTGAATATGAGCAGACAGGACCTATGAATAATAATAGGACTACTGACTGGACACAGTCGTCTTAATAGGCATATGAAAACAATTGGACTGGCAGAGAGTGCGGACTGCAGATTCTGTCAGGCTGAGGATGAAACGGTGGAGCATATCTTGTGTAACTACCGAGAGCTCGAGAGAATAAGGATCAATAAATTTGGTCTGTATCAACTCGAGCCCAATGGCTTCATAGAAGTGTCGCCAACGACCCTGATGAGCTTCATTAGAGGCATAGGGCTGATAGAACGACTATAACCTAGGGGTGAGCCACAGGTCGCACTGGAAGGGACGTGAAACGACCACTCACATAGAACTTAACCTAACCTAACCACATTTATACTAAACAAGGTATATTTGTTATTAATAACATTAATAAGTAAATATCTGTTCTGACAATTAATCATTTAAATAATTATTGAATAGCAATATTGCCAATTTGTGTTTTTTTTTTAAATTTTAGTTATTTATTGTTTTCTTTAATACATAAGATAAATTATTCTAGACTGAAAACCAATTTTTACTACATCACATTTATAGGTATTTAAAACTGATAGAAAAAAACTTTTTAGAAAAGGTCTGAATTTTCCTCCGTTCATTGGAAAAATTAATTTTTTTGTTTAATTATTCCAACTATGTTATGGAAATAATATTAAGCTACTGTTTGTTTTTTGTTATCAATGGTTTATTAATGTGTTTCACTAGTTCTATTTTAAATATTAACTTTGTTCGAATAATAATCAGTTGACAGAAGGATATGATTTGTTTCATGAGATAAATATTTGGTGTTCATTAAGAATTATTTCGACTGGACCAAGTTTTAAATGAATATGTATGTCAAAACTAAAGAATTCATATTCTAGCTTTAAGAAATCATTCTGGATGTATTTGGATCAAGGAAGTAAAATTCTAATTTTAATGTTAACTGTATTTACATATTATTAATGAAATCCAATAACTTTTTAACAAAATAATGAAATCTAAAATCATTTAAATGGGATTATTTTCCAAGGCGAAAAACAAAAAAAAATAAAATCATTTGATAATTAAATAAATAATAAATTAGTGGCATTAATTGCATAAACTTATAAATCTTTTAATATATTTTTTTAAAACATTACTATCTACCAAAAACTGTATAACAAGATTATCCGATATCTCGAAATCAAGTTATTTAATATTTTCATTCTTCTATAATTCCATTTTTCCGGAATTTCATTTTCTTTCTGATCGACCTAGACATTGAGAAACTTTTTCTTTGACGAACGCACGGATATATGCTACCTCTTGTAGTTTTTCTCTCCAACAAATTTCCACCGCAGAACGACAAGCTTCTTATCTGTGTTCCATTTTACCTTCGTTTCCATTGAAAGACAAAGAATACTGAAAGCAGACATGAGAAAGAATTCACGAAATACATTTGCATTTGCCGAAAATTTGACTTGTGACATTTTTATTTGGAAATCGTCTAATTATTTCTCTCTATTACAATTCTCACCATTAACCAGTTTCTTAATAAAAAAATAGAAAGTTTACTATCTTAAAAATATACACTGAGTTGGTACATTGGCTTACACTTACATTAATTAATCATACAGCTTCCCGAATCTCCCGTTACCAGATGGAATAGACTTACGAATCTTGAGAAGTGTATGAAAACAGCATCATGGTAATACCATGGAATTAACAAAATCTTCAGTTTTCAAAGTTAAAATATTGTTTTGGGTATTTGTCTTACTATCTTAACGAATATTAATTTTTCTATCAAGCAATTTGTCGATATAGATTGGAAGTTAGGGAAGTGTAATAAATAGTATATTAAGTATGAAGAACGGTATTTTATACCGATCGAAGACAATTGTTTGGAGGAGGAGCGGAGCGACGACTACAATTATTGTCTGAGATTATTTAATTTAATTATTTATGGTGTTAGAACACTTAATGTTTTTATACACCCCGAAAATGTTTTTAATTAAGCACTATGATCACTTAATCTTTTAATGTATTTATTTTTTTACTTTAATTTTCACTAGGAATTACTTTTAAATACTGTTTGTTCACTCACTTTCTATTATTGTCCTCTATTTACTAATTGTTTGATCTAAACTGATCGACTATCACTCACTAATCCACTATCACTGCGACCACTCAGTAAGTCCTTATATACATTCAAACTCCTAGAAATATCCAGATGATCCTAGAGCAATGCTAACTTATACATCAAAACTGTTTCCAGAACAGCATTTTCATATTTGTATTACATAAATACAGGGTGATTGATTAGTGTGAGGAAGCTCAGTAGATCTGTTATAGTAAAAATTCCAAAAAAGGTTATTAACAAAAACTCCACATTTTAAAATTAGTTACAATATTACAGGGTGTTCCATAAGATGGAGGCATACCATACTTATGTTTTTTTTTTAAATAGAACACCCTGTATTTTATTTTAAATTCGAAATCTGCATCACTTCCACATCACAACCGGATAATTAAAAAGTTATAACCAATATTACCTGAAAATCGTATCAAGTTTAACTCCCTGTATAATTAAAAAGGAATATAGGAACATTAATATATTCCAACCATAGTTTTTTAATTATTGTTAAAAATTATAAAACATATCCGTTTTCATAATATTTGTTAAATCAAATACAGGGTAAGTCAAAATGCAACTACATTATTTTCTTGGTAATTTTAAATAGAACACCCTGTATTTTATATCACTATCGAAAAGTACTAATATCATACTTCAAATGTTTTAAAGTCTTCCCTATACCTAAAGTTATCAGTTTTCTAGATATTTTTATTTTTCCATCGAAGTATTAATTTGGTAGATATTTTACCAATAATTATTGTGAGTTGGCCATGATTGGTGTGTCAGAAACTCACTGATTGACAATATTGTTTATTAATTCAAAAACGAAATAGCGTCACAGAAAAGAAAACAATTTATTTCAAATAAAATTTATAAAGAATAACTGACGGGAAAATAATTACAACACAAAGAAAAATAAAAAACAACAGTAATTTTAACTTATCTTACTTAAGTAAGGTGTTCAAAATGACCTCCCAAATGATAGTAATGAATTTTTATTGCATTCCCCTAAAATCCAGGTCATATTTACAATTTTATCAGTAGTAAAACGCATTATTGCTAATTTAAATAGAATTAATTACTGAATTACTAAATAATAATTGTTGCTTATTAACGCAGTACCACAATATTGAATTAATAAACAATAATGTCAAACTGGCCAACTCACAATAATTATTGGTAAACGTTAAACTATTTACCAAATTAAGACTTTGATGAGAAAATAAAAATATCTAGAACACTGATAACTTTAGGTATAGGGAGGGAGGGAAATCCTGATTTCACTTCTTATTCTCCTCTTAGGCTTGAATTTAAAATCCATACTGTAAAGTTCATTGGATTAAGATGACAACTACGAGCAGACCAATGAATCGGTGCATCCGCACCCCGACATATCCACCTATCAGGGAAATGTTTATGTAACCACCTTCTACAAATTCTTGTGTAATGTGGTGTAGCACAATCATGCATGACAAACATGTTTCTTCGTATTTGTAATGGAATATCTTTCAAAATATCATGTAAAATATCATCTAGAAAATTGTAATACATGTTACCATTTAAATTTTCGGGAAAGATGTGGTATCCCATGAAAATATTTCATAAAGCAGCTGCTAAAACGTTTATCTTGAACGTGTGATGAAAGTGAGTTTCCATTGTAGCCCTTGGATTTTCTTCAGCCCAGAAATGCATATTTCTAGAATTGAACATATCTTGTCTTGTAAATGTGGCCTCGTCCGTAAACAGAACGTTGCTTAAAACATTTGGTGCAGTTTGAACTTTATTTTGCAATACTTCACAAAAATCAACTCTAAGTGGCATATCGTCAGGTAACAATTCCTGCACCTGTCTTAACTTTTAAAGAACTCTTAAAACACTTTGATGGGAAATGTTCGTTGTTAATCCTAACCTGCGTGTACTTACTGTGGGGTCATTCATTATTGCGTCCAATATTTGATTTTCAGCATTAGCACTTCTTGCAACTCTAGGACGACAAGCATCTGTATTCCTTATTTGAAGACAACCGGTTTCTCCCAGTCGTCGTTCAGTACTTACAAAAGTCCTGGCACCAGCATTGCTCGAATACTCTCCTAATACTAAGTATGTCTGTCAACTCAGAATTTGAATAGTGTACCATGCAGGGCAAACAAATTAAAAATTTAGCAAAAGAGACGTGTTAAACAAATTTCCCCTTTGGAGTACAATAAAAGTGTAGATGAAATAATTTCACTGTCATCAAACGTCACTTGACAAGTGTTGTTCCTAAGTGTTAATTCCAAAGCCTACTTGATGCATATGCAGAAATGTAACGATTACAGTAAAATACATGTATACTTTCGAGTTTAAATAAATCGAAAACAGTGATATCTACCAAGGTATTCCAAGAGCACCTTTTTGCATAGAAAAGTGTAAGAAAAGAAATTTTAAAATATATTTTTTAAATAATTAAAAATTAAAAAATGTGAGGCAATAAGCCTCACTTATCCTCTAAAACTACCCTTTATTCATATAGGATGTGGTAGGTAGTGACATGAAATCAATGATCCTAATGTCTTATAATCACTTCCGAAATATTAGAAAAAATAAGAATTATTATTTGGTTTGATTTTATAAAAAAGTGTTATGTACCCTTATTTTTTGACGTACTATGACCTCTAAAAATTAATGTACATAATTCTGGACCACCTTGTATAAGAGATAATGAAATATCCACTAATCCTCAATTTTTCTCTTTGGTGGATAAAACTGCTCGGATTTTAATGCACGAAATTTTCCAAATTTTGAATTCTTTTGATAATTATTTTTGTCAGTCATATGTTAATTTCACTCTGTTTTTAGATAAGTATCAAAAACTCATGTAGCCCTTGTCTACATACTTACAATTTACAGTGTTATTATATTGCATTATACATCCAGGCAACTTCTCAGCACTTTTCCTGTTTTCCTGAGTATTCGTGCATTTACTCTTGCTTTCAATATTTAAATTACTTGAAACGCGACTTAAGTTGCATTATGTTTAAAAAAGGGCACCCCAAGATGGCCCCCATCGTGGAGATGCCATACAATTCTTTGGAATTAACAACTGATTCGTGTATTCTTTAACAGAATTTTTACAATCCTTTTTACCAAGCCTTCATCAATCACTAGATATTTCCGGCATGACTTTAGATTTGGTGAAGATGACAACACTTACTGTCTGGATGGAAGACGATTTATTAACTTCCTGTCAATTAGTTGTCTATTGAAATTTATTTCCTAGCTCTTAAAATATTTTAAAATTTACTTATTACTAGATAAATTAGTTATTATTACAATATATACATAGTTAATGGTGTTAAGCTCCTTAGTGATCTTTTTATGAAAAACTTGCTAATTAAACTGTTATTGGAATTTTACACCCAATACTTTTTTACCTTAAAAATTGGTTATCGATAACAATATCTATCCAAAAAAGTATAAAATATGTAACTCATATATCTGGTTATATTTGACGAAACCTTATTAATAGCTTCAATCAGCATTGAATATTTTGCGACTAAACGCATTGTCTATTATATTGGTAAGCCAATTTATTCAATGAATGGTTTTCAATTAATCCTAACAGGTAAATACCAGTTTGCCGCCGCTTACAACAGGATTTTGGTACAGTTGCAGATGCCTAATAGATACCTAGTTATTTGAAATTCTGCATACATTACAACTATTGAAAGTAAGTTTATATTTGATCAAAGATCGAACAGATTCGTTCTATATACGAGGTATTTAATTAGATTAGTCTTATAACCTTTTATCGGATAGCTAATGATTAAGAAAGAATATAAAAATCAACAGAAAAAGTTTAATGGAATTCGTTCTTATTTAAAATTACCTCGGCCGGTCTGTGCTGCCATTATTGAATTAAATCAATTTAATTGGAGTAATGAAACTTGTACGAAGGTAGTAAAAAAGTAAAAACTTTCTAGACTGAATAGATTAACTTAATAAATGTATATTAAAGATTCTGTTAAACAAGCCTAAGAAAAAGGAATTGAATTTTTTCGCAGAAAAAAGTATAAAGTGTAAAGGTTGGCTGGTAATTAAAACCACTGATCTAGAATGTCTGTATATATTTTGAATGTATATAAACTGACTGTATTTATTTTTCCAGAAGTGTTTGTAAAGTAATGAGAATTTAAGAATATAAACTGTTTTTTTAAGAAATGGAATTGTAATGAAAATGAACGTGAAATTTTCAAATTTTTATTAATAGCAATACCGAAATACTTTGGTGGATCTATTCTCATATATGAAATTATTCACATACTACTTTTTGTAGTACGTCTCTTTTCTACTTACATAATCTAAACCCCTGAAATAGAACGTTTTGTTCCATTGCTAAGTGGCTGTCAAATATATACAAATATCTACGACCTAAATGTTACTTAATGTATTAATGAATTGCGTTTGTACATGAATAATGACGCATGGGAAAAGATTCACCGCACCAACTGTACCTAATATATTTCCATTATGTAAAAGAGGTTTGAATAAAGGTTTATAGAAAAATTTTGAAAGAGTGTTAAAAAATTTTCGGCTACCTTAAAAAACTCATTTGGCTAATAATTAGTGACGCCAATTGCCTTTTACAATGTTCAGATTATTACACATTAATAAAATTATATTATGACATACTTAATTCTATTGATTTGAAATTATTTCATTAAAAAAGATAATACAAATAAAAACAGTGCTCCAATCTAAATTTTTACTATTTGATTTTTAATTAATTTTTATTAATAATTTCAAAATATCCGAAAGTTGAAGGCGCGTTAATATTTTGCTACAAAATAATTTATACTTTAACAGTAAAGTGAACCCACCAAAAGGCTCTAATACTAACTAAAATAAATCGAAGAATAATAAAAAACTCTTCGTTTAACTCAACTTCCAAGTTCAATTGAAAAAATTAGGTTTAAAATCACAATCACAGCTGTTTCGCTAAAAACTAGCATAGTCAGATTAACATATTGAAGTTACATTTTGTTTTTTTGAAACTTACTACCTAATGCTGGTTAAGTAGGTAAGGCTGGACCAAGTATGAAAGACATACAAATATTAAAGCCTAGATTTTATTAGCCCTAAGGTATTACCCTGGATGTATTTCCCTCTAAGATCAGTATAAATGTGCAATGATATAGAAAAACCAGGAAAAAATTAAAATTTTTTCAATTAAACTTGGAAGTTGAGTTATTCCAAAGAGTTTTTTATTATTCTTAGTAAGATGGACTTCAAAAAGTAAGGATAATTTTTTTAAAATAAATCGATTATAAAGGCCACCCAACCACATAATGGAGCTGTCAGGGTGGAAATAAACTTTTACATTATGCAGACATTATAAGGAGAATAAACTTGTTCCAATCTACAACTATAAGCAATAACTAAATGATGAACTTCAAGAACTCTTGAAACTTCTAAGGAAAGATAGGAATTAAGTGGAATGGTCAAAGCTTATCCCCAAAGGAAAGGTCTAAACTATATTCTGTTAAAGTTTCAATTTGTAATTTATTGGCTTTCTTTAGATTTTTTGTTTACAAAATGATTCAAATTGTGGGTACATTCAGGCTTGCCACTCGTTTTCAGCTGTCAAACTTTGGGCGCCCCTCTTAATAAGTTATCAGTTTTTTTATTAGTTTATGTGTATTATACTAATACTGGAAAGCAATGGAAAACCATGTATTAAGAAAACGTTAGATTCTACAGCTGTATTTTTGAAAATAAAATTGATTGTAGTAAACTTTACTTTGTGGAAGTCCATCTTACTAAGAACAGTTACCAACTAAACGGTTTCATTCAACCGTTTAGTAGTTTATTTTTTTATTTTTATTTAAACAAACCTTACGGTTTAATTACTTGAATAAATATATACCTAAACACAATATGTTTAACATGGTATGAAATATGGTGGACGCATAATAGCAAAATATAATGGTATTGTATATTTTACATTAAAATTGCACGAGCTTTACACTCATGAAATTGAAACAAAAATTAAATATTTTGTATTAATATTTACTTAGTTTGCAAGTCGAAGTATGCTTACACAAGGTGATCACGAGATGTTAAATGATGGAGTAATATTAAACATTGGAACCGGGCGCAATCGTCTTGGTGGAACATTAAATTTGATTAATGATAACAGTTCGGAGAAGTTAATTCTATTATTAATAATGTTATATAAAAATACTAATACTAGTTGTCTTCTATATCTGAAATTTGTTTCTAAGGGTTGTACTTCTCGTTAGCTCGCGATGTTTTTTGAAGTATAATAATCTTAAAAATTTATTTTGAATTTTTTCTAATTTGCTTAAGTTACTTTGGGACTTAGTAAACCTAATTGACTAAGCTAAAATATAACAGTTTAAGTGTATTTATATTATTAAAAACGGTAGCCGGTAAATTTTCGAAAACAATTATTCGAAAAAAATTATCCGAAAATAGTATTGGTGAGTTTGGGTTAGGTTTGGTTGGTATTATATTAGCAATATTATTTAGACAAATATTGGTGAGTTTGGGTTAGGTTTGGTTGGTATAATATTAGCAATATTATTTAGACAAATAAATATTGGTGAGTTTGGGTTAGGTTTGGTTGGTATAAAAAAAGGCATTTTTCCTATAATCCGAGCTTTAATAATGATAATATGAACTCTCGAAACATGTTTTAATAAAATACTATTTTTGACTGAAATATAACATAACAATGACAAACTAATACACAATTTAAAATTTGTTTTCGAATTCGAGTGATTGCTTTCGAATAATTGTTATCGTCGACGAAATTACTCTTCGAAGAATTGTTTTTCGAATAATTGTATTCTGATAATTCTTCTTCGAAAAACTGTATTCGAATAATTTACCTAGACCCATTAAAAACGCGTGATTGTCTTATTATGAAACCTAACATTTTATTAGCTGATTTTACTATTTTTCCAATATGTGTGGAAAATAAGAATTTACTGTTATAGGTAACGCCTAAATCTTTTATTTCAGTACAACGTTTTACGATTTGACCTCCCATTGAAAAATCAAAAAGACAAGATTGTTTAATTCGCGTAATAGTTAAAATAGAACATTTATTTAATTTATTTTTGCAAATCAATTCATATATTCTATCGACGTCTTTTTGTAACATAACAGAATCTCTAACTGTATCTATCTTTCCAAATATTTTGAAATCATCATTAAATAAGAGGCCGTCCAATGACGATTATACTAGCACTTTAGGCAAATCGTTAATGCAAAGTATAAAAAGTAGTGGGCCAAGATTGGAACCTTGAGGCACTCCAGAATTTGCCTCATATTACCCTGATGTATTCCCGTTATGTTAAGTTATTAGAAATCTGTTTTCTAATAATCCTTAATAATTCAATTTCTGAAGTAATATGTCATGATCTACTTTATAGAAAGCCTTGCTGAAATCTGTATATAAAACGTCAAGCTAAGATTTACACTACACTAAAAAGAAAGAGATTTGTATTAGACCATTTTTTGACACAAATCGATATTGTTGAGAAGCTATATGGTTTTCAACATGTGTATACAATATAAAATTTGTTCTAAAAATTTAGCGGGAGCACACATAATTGATATAGGTCGGTAGTTTTCGATAGGTATTCATTTTGTCACCTGTCTTAAATATAGGGCACATCAATCCAGTTTTCCAGACTGAGGGAAATACACTGGTTTTTAAAATAAGGTTATAAATATGCATTAGAGGCTGCCTTACCCACTCACCACATGCCTTTAATAAGTAAGGTGGTATTCCATCAGCTCCTTCCTACTTTTTAGGTTTTAACTATTTTAGTGCAATATTATAGTCTATGTCACTAATTGAGTTCACAAATAATAATGTATTATTAGTTGCGTCCAAGTCAATATTAAATATTAAATCATAAGAAGCTTTATTATCAGCGTACACTGAAGAGAAAAATTTTTAAGTTTTTTCCTCTAATACTTCTACCCCGTTGTTAATAAATTTATCATCATTAGTATTTTTCCTAGTATTTTTTTACTGTATTTTTACTTGTTGGTTTTTAAATGACTAAAAAATTTAATTAGGTATATCAAGGCTTACCTTCATCCGTTATTCCAGATTCTACATGATTCCTAACTTTTGGAATCTTGCCAACTTGACCAAAATTACAGTATTTACCTGCAAAAAAATAATATTTTAAAGTACATAAACTAACTTAATCAGAAATAAGTGAACCGAACTTTGTCAAGCTTCTTAATTTCTTTTTTAAGGCTGATTAAAATATATTCATACTATAAATTATAAAATTAAGAATAAAACATGATCTTTTTCCTGAAAGTTCAAAACAACGAAATGATTTGATTAAACTTGAGGTAATTAAATCGCTTTTCTGTCAACAACTTTTACTACTTTAGAATCGAATGAAGGGTATTTCCTGTACAGACAATAACTCTAAAAGGGCGGTAGTTTGGGAGACGTAATTAAACAGACTTGTTTAGATTAAAGTAGTACAACACTATACAATTCTTAAATGTTAAACACCACGATTTATTATTCAGCATTACTTTAACCGACAGTTATAAACTTAATTTCATTCGATGTGTCGGTATTAAATTAGTCATAAATTATCGGAGGGTTTGATGAAGTGGTTTAAATCACGTTACAAGCAGGATATAGAGAAGTCGTCGTCGGACGATAAATCCAGCTAAAATACTTTTCTACAGGACATTAATTCGATGTTTTCCAATTCTCTTTCTTTTCCTTTTTACACGGCTCCTAAAATCCTTTCAGGTGTAAAGAAGGATTTAGACGCCTTCAATTCTTACTTACAATACCAGTTAAAATGTTCAAATTCACCGATTTACATTTAAGATACTTATCGAATTTCCTTTAATTTTGAAAATATCATAATAAATAGGTTAGATAAACTTTTATAATATTAATTATAATTATAATAATAATATTAATAATAATAATACTACCCGCACGGGGTAGTTTTTCTACCTGGGGAGTGACGCCCCCACGGGTCCGAGTTACCTGGGCTACCAGGGGAAAATGGTAGTACCTGGCAGTAGGTATAAAATGCAAATACAACGATGTCGAATTTTAAAACTATATTACCCCAGGTGGGTAGAGCACTACGCTCACAATCCCACACAGCCGGTGTACCTGGTATGTCGACTGTCTGCTCCACGGATTCTGGGGGGAGCAATAATTCGATTGTTACCGATACCTTATCACTCAGGAATCGTCAGGTGAATCGACATTGCAACACCTACAACTCTTGTCGCGTTCAAGTTGATGACAGAAGGGCTTGTTCGAAAAATGATGCATCTTCTTCCTCGGTTAGCGGCATGCGCAGCGTGACACCGAGTATGGCTACTGCGATAACACAAGAGGAAAATATCACCGATTCTCCTCCACCGGTTTCTGCTGTTTCTGGAGTATCGCAGGACGGTACATCCATGACCACTAAAGCCGGAAAGCCCAGGAAGCGTATGAAGTGGACTAAAGAGATGAATTCATTCATTATACGCTCCTATTTTAAAATCACCAAGATTGAGACAGATTTAACAACTTACAGATACGCCCTTCATCGAGCATTTATAGAACAATATCGGGAGTTTCAACATGTTACGGAGCAACGTATTGCTGACCAGCGTCGAACAATTATTAAAAACAATTTACTACCTGGTCCACTATTGCAACAAATACGAAGTGAAGTACTTCTTGAGCTCCAAACAGAAATTGATCATAATGTAATTCAACATACAAATGATCAGCTGGATAATGTAAGACTTGATGACCACACTGGCGAAGACACACCAAACATTGATCAAGACGAAAACCCAAACACAGACAGTAACACACAACCTGACGAACACGAGGATGCTGTTACCGAACTCTCTAAAGCAATATTAGAATTTGATGGTAGCAACCCACTTCATCGACCAATATTGCCCAAACTCAAATCAAATAAGAATACCAATAGAATTATTGCAGTCATTAATTCACTCTTAAAGGATCGTGCCAAGGACTACCGTACTCTGGAAGAGATACACACCCTTATTTACTGTGGTGCGGTTGCAGTTGTCCGAAGTCACAACCAACAAGTCCGGTTCCCGAACAGAAAGTGTACCGAAAAGCAGAAGCCATATAAACCCTGGTGGCAACAGCGACTTGAGAAGTCCATTAATGACATAAGGAAGGAATTGGGACAACTTACAGAATTTAACAACAATGCTAAACCGTCCAGACGCCTAACTAATAGAGTCAAGAAAATTTTCAAGAAAATTAAAACCAACACGGGACATCCAAGGTATAAGGAACACTTATGTTCATATATGGACCTTCTTAGGCAAAAGCTAAAGGCAAAATCCAAACGATTAGCTCGTTACGTTAAATGTACTAAAAAGAAACAGCAAAACCATTTATTTAACACCAATGAAAAGCTGTTCTACAGACAACTTAGTAGTGCCGGAACAAACAACTACCACAATCTTCCAAGTAAGGATGAACTTTTTGACTATTGGTCTTCAATATGGTCCAATCCTCAAAAACACAACGAGGGCGCAGCATGGATAGAATCCGAAGCGGGCAAATCAAACATTGCTCCAATGATGTTTGATAACATCACAACAGCTGATGTAAACCAAGCTATAAGACAGATTAATAGTTGGAAAGCTCCAGGAATTGATAACATCCAAAATTTCTGGTACAAAAAATTTAGCAGCTTACACGAAGTATTGGTATCGAAATTTACACATATCCTTCAACATCCAAAAGACATTCCTGCCTTTCTTACTCATGGTTTAACCCATATGCTTCCCAAAACAGCCAACACACAGGATCCTTCCCAGTATAGACCAATCACATGTCTTCCAACGCTTTACAAGATATTAACATCATGCATTACTAACAGAATTTACAGGCATGTGGACCAAAATAACATCTTGGCAGAGGAGCAAAAGGGATGTAAACGTGGTCACCAGGGTTGCAAAGAACAGCTTATTATCGACTCTGTGATCCTAAGGCAAGCGCAAAAGCAATGTCGCAACATCTCGACTGCTTTTGTAGACTACTGTAAGGCATTTGACAGCGTGCCTCATTCCTGGCTAATAAGCGTTTTAAACATCTACAAAATAAACCCCACCATAGTTTCTTTTCTTGAAGCTTCGATGAAGCAATGGCGAACAAGCCTTCAGGTAAATATTAATGGTCAGTATATTAAGACTAAACGACATTTCTATTCGAAGGGAATATTCCAAGGGGACTCACTTAGTCCATTGTGGTTCTGTTTGGCAATGAATCCACTTTCTACCATGCTCAACAACACTAAACTTGGCTTCAATCTTAAGATCAATAAAAATACTAACTGCACCGTCTCCCACCTCCTTTATATGGATGACATCAAAATTTTTGCTTCCAATCAGCAACAAATCCAACATCTTCTGGATGTAAACCGAAAGGTTTTCCAGGGATGTACGTATGCAATTTGGATTAGATAAGTGCAGAACCTTAAACATCGAGAAGGGAAAAATTATTAATGGAGATTTGGCGCTCCCTAATGGAGAAATAATCGCTGCTATGCAAAATGGGGAAACATACAAATACCTGGGTTTTCAACAGGCCAGGTTGTTGGACCAAAAACAGTCCAAGTCCAAAATCAGGAAGGAGTTTTCACAAAGGGTAAGTTCCATACTAAAATCTGAATTGAACGCAGGCAACCTAAACCGAGCTATTAATACATATGCCGTACCGGTGTTGACCTACTCGTTCGGCATTTTACAATGGACAAAGACCGAATTGGAAGATATTCAGAGAACAACCCGGACTATGATGACAAAGTACAGATGTCACCATCCAACATCGTCAGTGCTTAGAACAACACTACCGAGAAAGGAGGGAGGAAGAGCTTTATGCGACATAATAAATCTGCATAACAAACAGATAAATACATTGCGAGACTTCTTTGTTACCAAATCACTGTCATCGAATTTACATAAATCTGTCATAGGAGCAGATAAGAAATACTCGCCTCTAAATTTAGCAGACCCTAATATGGATTTAGAAATAACAACTGATGCTGAGAAACACGTAAAATGGGCCCAAAAAGCTCTACATGGTCGACATCATCACGACCTTAACCAACCGCACATTGACAAAATAGCATCAAATAGGTGGCTTGCTGACGGTACCTTGTTCCCAGAGACTGAAGGATTTATGATGGCCATTCAGGATCAAGTAATTAGTACTAACAATTACAAAAAATTTGTTATCAGGGACCCAACTATTATATCGGACAAGTGTAGAAGGTGCCAACAAACTTCGGAAACCATACAACACATCACATCAGGGTGTTCAACCATAGCCAACACGGATTATTTACGTAGGCATAACCAGCTGTGTAATATTATCCACCAGAAACTGGCCAACAAATATGGACTGCTTAATACCTATACACCGTATTACAAGTATAATCCACAGGCAGTGCTCGAGAATGCAGATTTTAGACTCTACTACGATAGGTCCATTATCACCGATAGACAGGTGACGAATAATCGACCCGACATTGTAGTAGTGGATAAGAAAGCTAAATCGGTGCTGTTAGTCGATGTTGCAGTTCCAAACAATAACAACGTTTTGGATAAGTATAATGAAAAGATGGCAAAGTACACCGATCTTGCCATAGAAGTGGGACAGATGTGGCATGCAGAAAAAGTGGAAGTGGTACCGATCATCGTATCATCAACTGGACTCATTCCCAAAAGTCTTGAAGACAGTCTTAAAAAACTCGATCTTCATAAAAACACTTTTATTGACTTGCAAAAAGCGGCAATTTTAAACACATGTCATACTGTTAGAAAATTTTTAAATATGTAAATTTTGAGCCTAATCCCATTTGCGTTTACGCTCGGGATAGGTAAATATTACCAGCAATAGCTGAGTAAGTGCATAAGTCTTTTGATAATAATAGTAATAAGACAGAAATATCAGAAAAACCCTCACAACCTTCAGCAAACATCATCCGAGGAGTGCAATAGAAAGAATCACTATACCAAGAAAAAAAGACATTGAATAACTACAGCTACAGTGCATGGATGAACTTAATTCAATTTTTGCCAATGTAGCTCCATCAAGGACCAGTGTTTATCGATGGTATGGTGAATTCAATTGATGCTGTGCGCGAACTGATAATGTAAGATCATCATGTGACCTATCATGAGATTAAGACAACTTTAGGCATTAATGGAACCAGCATACATTCAATTTTGCATAAATATTTGACGGTCAAAAAAATTTGTTCGCGTTGGATCCCACACAATTTTTCAATTGCTCAAAAAAAGGCTCGTGTCGATTGGTCGAAGGAAATGCTCAAAAAATACGATCGCGGTGCTTCGAAACACGTCTATGATATCGTGACAGGTCATGAATCGTGGATTTACGCTAATGAAGCCAAAAGTAAACAGCAGTCGACTGTATGGTTGTTTCAAGATGAGCCTAATCCAACAAAAGTTGTTCGCGCACGAAACACTTCCAAGCAAATGGTTGCTGCTTTTTCGGAAAAACTGGACATGTCGTAACCGTGCCACTAGAACAACGCAAAACAGAAAATTCTGAGTGATACACAACCATTTGTTTGCCAGTTGTCTTCCAAGAAATCAGGAAAACCAACCGCCGAAGACGGATTACTCTTCACCACTATAATGCGAGCTCCCACACATCGGCTCAAACAACTGCATTTTTCAGCACCCAAAACATCGATTTAATGAGTCATTCTCCGTATAGTCCTGATTTGGAACCGAATGACTTCTTTTTATTCCCGAACGTAAAAAACAAACTGACAGGTCAACGTTTTTCGACACCTGAAGAAGCAGTTGCTGCATTCAGAATGCAGGTTTTGGAGATACCTCAATCAAAGTGGAACAAACTTCGACAATTGGTTCAAACATTTGCAAAAGTGTATAGATCTTTTTGGGGAATATACAAAAAAGTAATTTTTGATGATTAATATTTGTTTTTTCCCTAATCCCCAAATATAAAAGGCAACCCTCGTATGAAATTTTTATATCCTTAATGTGAAAATAAAGAGCGAAGTTCAACATCTGCGATCAAAAATAAATAAGTAAAAAAAATAGAAATATTTCTATCGCAAGGCTGTTCTTCCACTCAACCCCATTATTAATCTATGTCGATATTTTGTGTTGGATTAAAAATGTATTAAATAAATAAAAAAATGTGTTATTGCAATTTGAGATATGAATTTTGAACGAGAAGAAGTAACATATATTAATATTATTGTTTGCTGAGAAGATATTTTTTAAATTTGAATTTAAATTGTATAGGATTTAAGTCTTTCAACACTTTAGAAATGGAGTTGTGTGTATATAAAATATTTGGTATTTGAAGGGTTTTCGAAAAAGTTCAGTTCTAAATTTAAGTGGAGATAATTTGCATTTATTTCTTAAATTTAAATTGTGTACATATTTTTTCCCAATTAAAATAACCTGTATTTAATTAGTAAGTTACTTACATCTATGCTAAAAGTGAAACGTGATTATGAAATATATGAAAATTATTAAAAAGTAGGGTCCACATTCTCATAAGAGGATTTAAAAAAATCCATATAATCGAAATGACACTTTTTAAATCTAAAAAAGCAATAAAGAGAAGTAAAAAAGTAAAAAAACCCTCTCTATCTTTCGCGACCATCTATAATACGACTTTAATTCCATTGAAACCGATGTTGACATAAACACAACACTAACAGCGAGATACAAACAAAGTTAAAGCATCTTAAAATAAAGATTTAATTATAAACAAACATTTATTGTTGTGTTTGTTAGTTGATGTGACCCTTTTAAATATCTGATCTCTCTGTTCAAATTGGTGACTTTGTTATCCAGTTCGGTGCGCTTGTCGGGATGACTTCGATTTCGGCTTTCTTCTTTAAGCGGTACCTAGTAGCGGTGTACTTATTTTGCTCCTTTTTACGAACCTTCTTCTCCTCGGGGGCATGTTTGGAATAAGACCTCGGTCTTTTGCGAGTTTGTTTTGTAGATGCATCATCGTTGTACTGTTCAATTGGTTCTGGTACCTATTCAGGATCGTCAGACGAACAGTCACCGAAGTTACTGCAACTGCTACTGCTTGGACAACCTGGACCGCTACTTCCGCTGCTGCTCCATTGCATATCCTATACGCGGGTCCTAACTATCTCATCAGTAATCTGTTCCAAAAGTTAAAGATATTCAGGAACCATTGTAATAATTATATTGTAAAAGAGAACAGCTGATTGATGTAATCGCCTATGTTTCATACTCAGCTACGCAGTATCAGCTAATTTGTGAGATATTCTTTCAGGTCATTTTATACCATATATTAAACACGAATTTTGTACCTTCTGTATCTACAAATTTTTGGCTTCATTAACAATTTTTAAAGGATGGTTAATAATCTCATGGACCTAAAGAGATTAATGAATAAACAAAGATCTGTTGCAGACTTTATAAATGAAGCTAAATTAATATTAATTAAACAAATAGCATCTTCAACTTCAACAGGTGGAAAACCATAATAAATTTGTGTATCATCCATATAAACGTGTACCTTACAATGTTTTAAGGATTTTAAAAGAGTAGATGTTTGGATAAAAAACAACAAAGGGCCAAGAATGGATCGCCAGATTTTAAATACAAATAATCCATTTTAATTTACCTTTTATCGTCTATTGGCCAAAAATTTTGTATTAATAGAACAGCAGCTTCAGAAAAGCCTAAATAATGTAAAATATTTAATAATAGTCTATGGTTCATCGTATCAAATGCACGACTAAAATTCAATAAAATTAATGCTGCACATAAGCCTTGATCAGTTGATGATACAATGTCATCCAAAACAGAGGAGCTATAACTATAACCCTTAGGAAAGCTTAACGAACTAGGCCAGAAGAACTTTGTCACCCTCCTGTGGGTCCCAGGACACATAGGACTAGGAGGGAACAAAACAGCAGATAAGCTGGCGAAAAAAGGAGCCGAAACCCCATACCTGGGACCAGAACCATCATGTAGGATCAGCAGTAGAGCAATCTTGGGAAAACTAAGAGGAAAATTGGAGAGGGAAAAGTCCAAGTACTGGAATCAGCTGGAAGGATTAACAAATTATGCTCAAAATAGATCTCTTAGCTTTCTCAACCTCAGCAAAAAGAAGCTTCGGATTTTGACGGGAAGATTGACCGGGTATTGCCGACTAAGAAGTCATATGAGGAAGCTAGAATTGGTAGAGCAAAATGCAGATTCTGTGAGGAAGAGCACGAAACCCCAATACACATACTCTCGAAAGTTCCTACATTGCAGAACTTCAGGGCCAGATACCTAGGGGCTCATGAAATAGAAGAGGAGAACCCATTGATGCCCGATGATGTCCTAATCTTTCTTAGGAAAATAGGACTAAAAGAGCTGCTATAGGTCTAAGAAGACCCATGGCAAGTAAGGGGGACACAATAGATTCTACGGGTCGCAGTATACCTATCACCCCTATTAACATACATACTGTAATGTTTTAAAATAATCATAAATGTAACTTACCCAATATATAACTTGAATTAAAATAAATTATTAAACATGGATGTAATTTTCGAATCTTTTCATTAAATGATCAATACACCAAAAACTTCTTTATTAGAGCCAATCCAGTAAATCTTAATTCACACAAGAACACAAAAACTATCTTGATAAAATGAGTTCATAAGAATGAGTACTAACACCAGTAGTCGATCCAAGAGTCAAAATTTAAGATCCTATGTTGTTTAAGCTAAAAATAAAAAGCAAATGAGTATTAGAATATGTTAATAATGAATTATAGGAATCTAATATTAGTAAGAAACCAACTATATTAGTTATATTAAGTTAGTTAGATCAAAATCCAAATAAGTTATAATTAAAGTTAACAATAATAATAAGTTTATAAATGTTTTTAATAGGTAATTATAAAATAAGAATAAGTAGGTGTAGATTATTTAAAATTATTATCTAAGGTAGAGAATATTCAACTGTATTCAGTTAGTAATATAAGTAGAAGAATTTAAACTCAACAAACTAATATTAGCTATTAGAGCAAAATAAATAATATCATAGAAAATGAATATAACTTAATAAATAAAATTGATTTACAAAAACAATATTTACAAGTTCATTTAAGCATTAAAGTGATGAGTCCTGTATTATAAAATATCGGATGATAGTACAAGCCTAGTACTTCCTATGTTCTGGTACATACCATATTTTGATAAAATGCAATGCTTGAGACAGAATCTAAAAATAAAGATATTGAAATTTATTACATGTAAGAATACAACTGTAAGAAAGTGATGTGTTTGTTTACAAGCTAAGACTGTTTAATTAAAGCTTAATCAAGGACATTATGATTGATAAATTCAAAAAAAAAACACTGTAAATAGTGAAGTGGTGATCAAAAACTGTTGATTATAAACTTAAAAGATGTGATTGTAGTGGAAAGACATAAACTTAATATTAGATGATTGATTGATGTTGTAATTGTATGTTGTTGTAAGGTAATTGATTTTAAGTGGTTTGTTGATGATATTATGTATTATTAATTCGTTTATTTGATAAAATTTGTAATTGAATCGTTATGACGCAGTAGATTTAAAATGTAAATAAAAACTAAAATAAGCGGTGTCATAAGAAAAAAAGGTTATCTGATCATATTAGAATATGTAAATTTTCAGTTTTTGTTAAAATTAATGGCCAAAAAGAGATATTTGCTCAAAATTGTTAAATTTAATATTGATAATTGTCAAAATGTCCGCCATTGTATGCTCCATAAAGTCAGCATTTTTGATAGGGAATAATCGATTTTAAAATTCTAAGAAGGTCATTTTATAATGAAATAAGCTATGCAGATTTGATTTATAACAATTATAAGGTCAGAAAAAGTTAAATTAAAAATTCAATTTTCTAAAAATTTGAGGTAAATGGGGTTAGGAAAAACAAAACACGTTCGAAAAGGCAGCCATTTTTCGATTTTCGGGCTAACATATAAAAGCCCTTGGAAAATGAGAATCGACGTCACTCTAATTTCATCAAAAGGCCAATCCACGTCAGTCTTCTTTAAAATTATCATAAATCAATGGCCGACTATTGTTAAAAAAAAAAATAAAGATGGCTGAAAATTAATTTGATCAACTATATAATTTATTATAAAATTAAACTATTGGAAATTTGTATATGGAAATTGTGTACTGGTGAATAAAATATCCTATCCTAAGAAGAAAAAATAAATATTTTTTTTACTAACCTGTGATAATAATAAAGAAATCCTGAAGAAGTCAAGGAGATATCGCATCCAGTGGTTTAATCCTTTTGGTATCTATCCAAGGAAGTGCTTGCACGTGTTGTAGGTGATATACTGGTAAGAAGCCGAGTGTGGGAGACCGTCACGGAGGATTTTTCATCTTTCATCCTTAGCAGCGAGTGAATTTACGGTATGTGTTTAACATTATTTATTAATATCACTTTCATAACTCCTATAAAATATTGTGAGTAGTATATTTCAATATCTTTATACCACGATTTTAACACAATTTGTTTTGAATAAATAAACTGTTTAAACATTTTGTTACCACTAATCCACGCTGTTTCTCTCTACTAGAATATAACTGTAATTGTAAGATATCACGTGTTCTTTATGCGTGGGCATATGCGCACGAAAATACCATAGCCGCATCATTCAGTAGATATAGGGTGTATTAAAAATTTTAAGGTGAAAAATTAAAATAAATAGTTATATCGTTGGATTTTAATTTTGTTGGAACCGACTTCTGTTGATAAGAGTCTTTCGTGCTTTGAAAATTAATTTAAGTAGATCAAATCTAAAATTATAATAATAAAATTACATATTTTGAGTTTGAGAATAATTTTTTTTATAATAAAATAGCAACAAAATAAAGAAATTTTGAGGTGTTTTGAGTTAAATAAAAACTGAATAAAATTGAAACATAAATAAACATAAATATAGCCCCACAAAACTTTCAAAATAAAAATTTAAAATTAAAAAAACAACAATTTGATAACTATATCAATTATAAACTATATCTATTTAATCATCACAATTTTATAATTGTAATTTTCTTACAATACATACATACATACATACATACTATAACCCTTTCGAAAACCTGCCTGAATTGAAGAAATTAGTGAAAATGTGTTAAAATGTTCTCTAATTTGAGCCTCAATAGCTCTTTCTAGATTTCTAGAAAATACTTATACCCCTTAAATCTTTATATTCCTTAGGATTTTCTTCTTTCAAGTTTATTTGAACAAATTAGGTTTTTACTTACAATGACGGCCGTTTCGTCAGATTGGCATATTTAAGTTACATTTTGTTTGTTTGTAGCTAGTTACCTGATGTTGTATAGTATTAAGGCTGGACCAAGTATGGAAGTAATAAGACATAACAATATTAAAGCCTACATGTTAATAGCCCTGAGGGATTATCCTGGATGTAATTCCCTCTAAGATCAGTATAACTATGCAATGATATAGAAAAACTGGAAAAAAAAACTATATCATGCTGATCTTTACAATAACTGATTATATTCGTGTTTTACAATTACGTCTTATCTATGTATAAAATGTAAACTCAATCATAGACAACAGTTTAATAGTGGAGAACTTCCAAGATTTATTTGCTCATTAATAACTTTAAATTGTGGATCTGCTAGATGTCTTTTTTATTTTAAGTTCTTTAAGGAGATCTAAATTTTGTTTTTTATCACAAATGTGTATTATTTGGATGTCATTGGTGTGTAAGAGTGACGTTGGATGTTCAAGTAGGTGTTTTGCATAATTTGACTTATCTGATTGTTTTAATCTATATGCTATTAAGTGTTCATTGAATCTTACGTCAAAATTTCTTTAAGTTGGACCTATATTTACAGCATTACATTTTGGACAATTAATTTTGTAAGCACCAGATTTTTTTAATTTGGGTAATTTTGTTTTTACGTTTAATAATTTGGTCACTACAACTAATATTTCCTTAAGGAACTAAAGAAATTAAAAGTTATAAAAATATCACATATGGTGGAAATATTTCCAATACAATTTCAAAAATAATAGCATTAATATCATTTAAAACACAAAATAATCTTGGTACAAAATTCTTAAAATTAAAAACAAAATTACCGAAATTAAAAAATGTGGTGATTACAAAATATATAATATAAGTTATTGTAAAGATCAAACAGTTTAACTGTTTAGTTTACTCTCCTTAATGTTTACCAAATTTTAGTTGTAGTGACACCTTCGATTCTTTCTTACTAAATAATGTATTCATCCAATGAATTGGATAGCCATTAGACATAGCTGTTTGTTTTATGATATCAATTCCTTTATCAAAGTTAATTGAAAATTCCCTATGTACCATAGAATTATAAGCTGCTAATTTATGTGTTATACTGTTATTATAGGATGATTTGAATTTTATGGTATGGTTACATCTCTTTGTGTTGGTATATTGAATAATTAAGTGAATTATTAACTTTTTTAATTTTTAAATCCAAAGAATTAATTGAATTATTTTCTTTAACTTCTAAAGTAAAATTAATTTGAGGATCCAAGATATTAATGTAATTAAAAAATATATCTAACTGTCGTTCGCTATCTACAAATCCTGATAACACATCATTAACATATTTATACAAAAATATAATATAGTTTTTATATTTTGCACTTGTAAAAATCTTCATTATAAAACGCATTTGCGTATCGTAATGTAACTTTTACGCACGCAAATTTTTGTTTTAAATGGTTGGCGACATGAATGAAGTATCTAATGACAAGACTATTGACAATGACATTTGTGGCTAATAGCAATTTATTAATTTTATATTGTTCTTTAAGAAAGTATTTGTGAATATGAATATCATCTTTTACTTATATAATATTGTTGGTGTATTAGTCATTTTAAAATATTTGAAAACATTAACATTTCATGATTTAAATGTCAAAACTGTCAAATGTTATAAATTACACAGTGCTACCGACATACTTTTTTAAAATCAAAATTTTCGTAATTTACCTTAGAACATAAAATAGTAAGGAAGTATTGCTCGTTCAAGGACAGGTGACCGGGATGGTTATCCAAGATGGCTACCGGAAGTTTCTTTTTAACAGTGGCGGCGTCCTATATTTTTATTTGTAGAAAAATAATGTCCTTATTGAAACATACCTATTATTATTCAGTATGGACACTAATCATTATATATTAAAATAACCATTTTAATAAGGAAAGTAGAGGATAAAAATAGTATAACATTGCCTAAAATGGGGGTACTAGATTTAAGGAAATAAAACCAGTTATATACTACACAATTTTTATTAAAATTTTTAATTCTACCACTATTGGCCCTTAAATTGAATTTTGTGTAAACATGTCTAATTTTTTCTACATTATTTATTTTACTTTTACATATACAATAAATTCTTGTTTTTAAATATACTACACAGATACTTTTTATAAGTTGTTTCCTACGAGGACTTTCAGAAGTAGATGGTAGAGTTTCAAAAATAGGAACTGGTGAAATAGTTTCACTGCTTACCTGCATAGAAAAGGTATATATTAGTAAAATATATGTTTAAGTAAAATATCTGTAAATAGATTTGAGAAAAAATATAGATTTGGTTAATGTTATTAAAACAATTTGTGGATGTAATAATTACTTACATATTTCATTCTTGCGATTTTAATTGTAAGTATAGCATTTGGTACTAGTAAAACAATTACTGAAGAAATTCTATCAAATGTTTATTCTGTAAAATGTTGTGAGCCTAAAAAGCTATTCTTGTTTGGACTCCAGTTATCTTTATCCACAATATTTAAACATTTTTGTCTAATATTTTTATCCCGTGGGAAACTGTGAATGTAATAATGTGTTAATTAATACAAAAATACATTTATTGTACAACGTTGCTTTATAATACTCCATAGACATAAAAATAATTGACTAATACAGTTATGAGATTAACCAAAAAATTGTAAATTAATCATAATTAAAATAAAATATCCTCTTTTCATTATTGATACGCCTATGTCAATTTAAGTAGATAGATTAGGAATCAATACAAAGTAATAATTTAATTTAAACATAAAAATATAGTTTAGGTATATATAATGTATATTTATTATAATAATAGCTATTTACCAATAAATAATTAATCCAAACTTTTAATAGAAAACTAAATTTTTATAACTTGTAAAGAAAGTATGAGTCATAAATGGTTATCCAATATGGCCGACTTCCGTCGCCAGATTTTAACATTGTAGATATAACACAAACTCCTTCCTTACTATTTTATGTTCTAAGTAATTTACATAAAAAAAATAAATTAATTTATAAAATGATAAAATGGCAAAATATAAAAAATATTATAAACAACTTATTTCATATGGCTTCGCGATTCGTTTTTTAAACTTGAACTCGTGTCATAACAGAAGCTCATATGAAATGCTTTGTTTAATATACTATTTTATAACTAGAATTAAAGATTTTGTTTTCTAAATTATCCATAAAAAATTTGCTAAAATTGGAGAAATAGGACTTTCCATTGGAAGACCCTCATTTTGAATATTTACTTTGTTAACAAAAGTAAAATAATTTTGACTAATGTATACATTAAATAGGTCAATTATATCTGATATACCTGGATGGACATTTCTTTCATATAATAGCTTTTTAACTAGAACTATACATTCTTTAGGAGTTATTTTAGAGAACATGTTAGTTACAGCAAACGATACTAATTTAGTATTATTTTGTAATTTTCATTTTTTTAATTTCTTGATCAAATCTAATCAATTTTGTACTGAATAATTAGATGTGTAACCTTAATTATTTAGAATAATATTTAATTTTTTAGCTACCTTAGTATAAGGAGTGTTAACATACAAAACTACAGGTCTTATCGGTTTTGAATTGTTAATTAATTTAATAGTTCCATATAATTCTGGACATTGAGGATTTACCCAGTAAATATAAATATATTATAAAGAATTTTAATTAAAATAGATATATTACCATATTTAAATGAGGAACCATTGAGAACTAGGTATATATAACAGCATTATTAGGACCATAGCCTTAGTTTACTTTATTCTTTCCTATGTTAATCTACTTCTTAAGTTTTTTTTTATCTCTAAATCTTCAAATATCTTAAAAAATGTTTTTATCGTCCTCACGTTCATTACTAAACTAAAGGTAATTTTAAACGGTAAAAAATTATTCGTGTTTTGAAATTAAAAATAAACATAAGTACCTTCATAAAAAGTAAAAGATTACATTTTACAAAGAAAATATTTTCGGATATTTCGAAGTACAACTGCAAATGTTTTGATTATTCAAATAAGAGGAAATTTTTATCTGAATACGAAATGCAAGAACGTAACCCAAAACTTGGGTATATATATATATTTTTTATTTTACTGTGGACATTTGCATATCGGTGTTATATTTTTGGATCAATAGCCCAAGTGCTTTATAGAGAACATTTCCACTAGAATGTTTTGTTGGAATGAAAGTGGTTGCATGTTCCGCAGCTTACTTGGTTTACGTTAAAAAGTTTCCGAAAACCTGTAAAATAAAATCCTACATATTTTTAGAGGTATTTGTTTCCATAGTACCGGTATTCATTACAAATAAACTTTGAAATTTATCTAGAATAGGAATTAGCTTTGTTAACTAAAGCGTTTTGTTAGATTTTAAGATTAATATTAATTAAACTTTTGCAAATAAGGAAACTGTAAAGCAAGAAGCTGTATATGCTGATTCATAGAGTATTCATGTTAATCCAAAAGTTTGATTGTAAGTTTTAATAGAAACTTTTTAAATAAACTTGTTTAATTAGAACTTTGGGTGGTTTTAATAGGATCTTAACTGATTATCGGGATATAATATATAATATATAATGTATAATATATAATATTTTGTAGCTAAAGGATCAAAATAATTTTTCAAATTTTGCGCAAAAAAGTATAGTTAGTTTTATTCCAAAGATGTATTGTTAGGGTATTTATTAAAAAAAGTTAAATATTCCCTAAATAGGTTGCAAAAAGCTTTTTTCTTTAAATACGCCATATTATTAGAAACGTCACTGTCCCCATTATATCCAAACAAACTTTTGCTTTATTGTAGTTAATTTCCATTGCAGAATTTTATATTATGTATTTTCATGTATTTTCTTGTTTATGAGTTATTATAGTGCTAAATATTATCATTAAGGAATATTTAAAGTGGTATTTAAAGAAGTTTTATTTTGTTTTATATTAAAAAGGTTTGCTTTTGAGGTTAAGTAATATTATTTTAATGTTTTCTCACCTTAGAATAAAATAAAACTTCTTTAAATATAACTTAAACTACCCCTTAATATTAACCATGTGTTTATAATGTCAAAAACTCTACAAAAAAAACAAGAAAATCCACAATACAAAAAACTTCAATGCAAACTTACTACCCTAACGCCACAGTTTGTTTAAATACAATGCTATGACTTATGTCAAACAATGGTGATATTAACGTCACAATAATGTGGCATATTGTGAATTACGTCAAATTGACGATTGATTTTGTAACATGTCTATCGCCATGCTACCTTTCCTTAGTTTACCGTCCGAACCCTAAAATCAACCCTGACTCACTGTATATTAGACACAACCTTATCATCGTTACCAAAACCATCCCTACAACAGATCGTACCCGAAACAAAACCCTTACCAACGAACGTAACCGGAAACCCCCGTCAGTCCTCCTATAAATTAGGGCAAACTCCTCGTTTCATTCTTTTCCGTCCAAACAACCCCTAGAGACCAGTCGTCCGCAAAACTTAGAAAATACATTTTTTTGGTTGTATCACAGATATAGGCCGCTACGCTACGCTACGCCAGTAGGTAGCAATTTACCCACTAGCAGGGAAAATATAGTCCATAGTAGCGCAGTCCCTTTTTAGGAAGATATATAACCTCTAGTAGCAGTTCCCTTGGATGAAGGAATATACCCATCCCAGTCGCAGTTTCTTTTGACGAAGAAACAACCACCCCAACTACAAGCATCGGTACACAAACCGAGACCACCGGATCACTTCACCAAATAAGATAAGTCAAGTCCATTTATAACATTTCCATCAATACTTCCTGTGGCAATTTACAATTTTTTATTAATAAACATAGATTATATATAAATCAAACACAGTTTGATTTATATACCCATGGACTATAAGTCTTAAGGGTGCAGCGTGTTCGGTTGACATTAAATTTAGTTTATTTTTTGCTTTCAAATTTAGTATAATTACAAGGTGTTTCTATCTTTTCCACCTTAGTTTTTGTTTAGTTTCTGTTGTTTATTCGTAACGTTTAAAAGATAGTGGCGCCCTTAACCCTTATATACCACCAATCCTTTCTGTAGTAAGCATTAACTTGGAGTCGAACCACTCCTTGAGAGAGTCTTATAGCTGGGATCTCTTTTTGGAACTAGTATTGTTACAAATTGGCACCCTACCTCTTTGGAAGAATATTGTTACAATTTGCTACATACAATGAAAAAATAACACTAGTCCTAAGATAAAGCCTTGTAGAACTACACGAAATAGAAAATTGGTCATTAATTATCCGGCATAAATACATATGTTTCTATATTGAGATGGAATATTTAAGGATTATTTCAAGATTTATTTCAGTTTAATTTTTATTTTTATTTGAAGTTAAAGGTCAAAATGAAATTATGAGTAAACAACGATTGTATTAGTTTTAAGTATAGATAAGAAGTGTAGGTAATAGTGATTGGGAAGGATTCGTTGCCAGATCATAGAGAAAGTTTGACATTTAGTTTTAGGGGAAAGTCAAAAATAATTAAGTTGATTTTTTAAATAGAAGATAAAAACAAAAGCAAAAGTGAAGAAAGGGTCTACTGAATTTGTAAAAGTTAGCAATATATAAAGTCAAAAAGAATCAAGAAATAATTTACTGGATTTGTAAAGGTTGGTGAAGTTGAAAACAATAATTTAAATAGTAAAAAAATACTAGGAATACTTAGTAATAACTACTACTATAAATAAAAAGGAACAAAATAAAGTAAAGCATAGTCGTCACAGTGGTGTAAATGAGAATTGGCTGATACTGAACAGAGACAATCATAGGTGGATAAGAGATTTGGTTTGGTAGAAGTGAAGAAATATAGCTAACAGAGGAAAAACAGTTAAAAGGACAAAGAGACGGAAAGTTAAGGTCAGTTAAAACAGTTAAGATTAGATAAGTAAGTTAGGAAAATAGATAGGAACTAGTTAGGATGTTAAGGTAGATAAAACTTTATTTGGTTAATTATTCCAATTTCTATATTAAAAATTAAAATATAACTTAAATTACTCAATTAAAGAAAATTTAAAAAATAAAATTCCGGTTTGAGTAAAACATAAAAAAATATATTGCTTTTTGCTTCCAAGGTTATTGCATAAAAATTGATAGCACTAGTTTGAAAAGCCATACAATTGTAGTGTAGACTTAATCTTTTTTGATATCGAAAGTGGCCAAGCAGAATAAGTGCTGAGGTTTTGCCACTATTAATATTCCTCAGCAAGGTGTCAGTAACGTTTGAGAGTGCAGTAAGTAATACAGCTGTATTTTTTGGTCATTATCACAAATTTACGAGTAGGACTCTTGTTATCCTTATACGACCCGGCTGCGGCTGCTGATTTTTTCTTGTTTCATGTAGTATATTCTTGGTCTTACACTTCCTCGTTTTTCTTCTACTTTGCCTTCTATGATGTTCTTTATAAATGTCTCGTGTTGTATAAGACACGACGAGGGCAGCTATTAATAAAATAAATTGTATAAAGTAGACCATAACAGTAACATCTCAATATTAACTTGATCTGCGCCCGTGGTATTGGATTTACTATTCTAGATACTGCTACTACAATACTATATAATGATATTATTACAAAGCCGTTCCCAAGACCTAAATAATGGCCAATGTACCGAGTCTGTTCTGGAAAATATTCTTCTCGAATATTCGACGTGATTAGACGCGTTAGGACGATAATATAAAAGGCTTAAAATGCGCGAGGAAGGCAGTCAGCTTTCATCTAACAATCTTAGCTACAGGAACAGAGCGCAGCAGCAAGCGAACAATAAAAGAAGTGTATATAAATAGTATTTAATCATGGCATAAAAAAATTAAAACTGATATACCGAGTGCTTATAAATTAAGTAGATATTAAGTGTGTATATAAATTAATTTAAGTGGGTATTTAGTTAAATAAATAGATAGTAGTCAATCATATATAGTTAATCATATATTTTATTTTACCGACGAAAAGAGTATAAAAAATTAAGAAGAACATTACAATATATTTGTAAAAAATGTATTGATAACATGGATTTTGATTTTTAATAATTAGAAAATAGTTTATTTGGTATAGATAATATCAGTTTTAAATTATCTGTTAGCCAACCAACGATTGGTTTATATATTATGTTTACAATTTTAAATGGTACTTATAATTTTTTTTTTAATTTGTATCAACTCACTATCTTTTTTTTATATTCCTAAATTTCTTACATTTTCTATGGACTGATGTACCTTTAATTCAGGAATTAATTCTTTTTTCCTTTGGTTAGTGGCATCAAACACGAATATTAACCCGACCAATGGGAAACCAAAGACCCCATCTCTGGATCATCATAGGCAATTCTCATCAGGCGCGTCCACGTAGCGGGGATGGGCCCGACTTCTTTGGGTTGGTGGCTATGTTCTCCTTGGGTATAACGGGGTATAACGCGATTCCTTTGCTTAGGAATACGAGGGAAGACCACACCAGCAAGTGGTTTGCTATTCCAAAATTAGTATTGCATTGGCATCGTTACTTCATATTAGAAGCCAGGAAAGCAATGAGAGACTACCTGGTATCTATATTTCCCCAGTACACCGGAAGAGACCTACAATATGCAATATCATTGGCAAATAGGTCCTATTCCAGTTCCCATAGCAGGACCTTCCGCAAAAATGCCTCACGATTTAATGTCATTTCCCGGAACAAGCAGGCTCATAGCTTCTAAACAACAAATAATTCGCGCCATAACATCAGATAATAATGGCACAACATTTTTAACAACCGACTCTATTAAACCAGCAGACAATTCAATAGCAACTACTAGTCAAGAGCTTATTTGATCTGCTGCACATCAAAATGGTCTATCTATTGTTAATGAAGAACATTCCTCATCCTATACGTTAGCAGTGCCTATTGGAGTATATCTCCTGTCTCAAAAGGACATTACGCAAGTGGCCAAGGCAAACGTAAGCCAAAGAAAGAGCAAACCTTTTTAGTTTTGACTTCAACTCCAAATATGATAGACATTAAGGCAAAAAATGAGACTAAACCACCTTTTGAGAAAAAGAGACAAAAGTCTACCAAAAACATATTGCAAGAAGACAGAAAAGATGAAAATTTGTCAAACTACGCTTAAGATGATGAAGAGGAATGCGCTTGAATTCAATACAACGATCTTTATTCGCGATCAAAACCTGGAGAATTTTCGCATTTGGTCCACCCTTCTGGCACGTACGTTTTTAAACAAACCAAGCAGTTTATTAGCAGACTTTGCCTTCAATTTTATAACTTTTGCCGTGCATGTCATGTGGTATGCCATTTTGTCCATAGCATATTGACAAAATGGATTTCGTTCTTAGTAAAATTTAAAATTATTATTTTTTCTGGTTCGCGTTTTTAATTAACTGTTATAATTCAAAGATATGAAACCTAAGAATAATGGTGTGCGCGGACATTTATCATTAAAGAGTTATGACCCAAATCCAAAACTATATGTCATTGTGTACGTATTTCCCCAATGGTTATTTAACTAAAACATTAATCATTTTCAATTAATGACAAAATACACAAATGAGCTACCGTTTGAGACATCGTTGACGACCTATATCGTTTCTAGTGGATATAATTCGAAACACAAACAAATAATCTAGCGGTATTAACCACTTTAAAGCATTTATGGGATTGACTGATAACAGATCTATTGTCGAAATCCCACTTTAGAAATGTCAATCTCATTCATCTTCGATACGGTCCTCTAATACACTCTCACATACAACAGTCGATCCGCTAAACGATTCCATATATATAAGCGATTCACACAAGTTATCATACTCTCGCCTTGGCTGATAAGTTCAAGTTTCGCACAAATGTGCTGCGCTTCCCAATCCCCCATTCAGGTGTCAGCAGTTGTTATGACATCCGGCGAGTGAGCGAGAATCGTTATCAACCTTGATTACGGTTGATGTTGTACTATTTGATCTTTATTTGAATCTGTTTGTCGCATTATTTACACAAACATAAACACACTTTGCGTACTAAATTCGCAAATAAAAATGGTATTATATTTTTAATAGCTCGAGCGGAAAGTTTGGTTTTTATATACGTCGTCCTTTTACATGTAAATGTATTTGTGAACATTATAATCCGGATATTCTTTTTATTCTGTTGCTCCACCAACTGATTCCTATAAAATATATTTTGTTTGCTAACAACTCAGTAGTGGTTTTAATTTTAATTTATTTACATGTTTAATTACACTGGTCAACATATAAAAAAACTTAATTTACTTAGTAAAAATCAATCATATCAAGAACTTTAATCAAATATCTCTACAATAAAACTTCCACAATTTGATTAGAAAACTTAACATTTTCGTCAATGTCAGCTGTTTCGACCAAGGTAGCTACAGTAGGATTATTCTGCAAATCTGTAAGGAAACTATTTACACTGCAATAATTTCGACCCCATGGAAAATTTTAGAAAGTTTAAATCTTTTATTTAGTCACACTACTTTATTTGTTTCATCTTCTGCGACTGAATTCCGTATCTTGACTTCTATTCCCTCCCCTCTTTTCTTATCCCACGCCCTATCCTTAACCTCCTTCCATCCTTCCCAGTCCCTTTGTCCTACTTCCCATTTTCCTTTTTCATTAGCTTCTCCAATTCCCTCACCCTTCTCTCTGCCGCCATCTTGTGCTTTTCCAGCTTTTCTACTTTCTCTTTCAGCGGCCTTACCATTTCCTTTAGATCCACTACAGTCTCTACCTTCCCCCCTTTCTTCTCCTTCTGCTTCCTCTTATACTACCTATTTTTATTGAATGGCAGTGTTGAATAACATTTGGCACAGTTTAGTGAATGTGTACGGAATTTTCCATTTTATGATTTAAAATTTAATACGGAATATGAAATTTTCGGTGTTGATCGTAGAAAAAAGGTTATGCAAAAAACTACTACGGCGCAGATCAAAAACAATTCTTAACGGAGCTGCTACCTACTAGTAAGAGAACAACTCACAAAAGGAGAATAGGAAGTAAATTACCTCTAGCTAAAACATCTAGACAATTATTTTATTTCGTGAAAGTTTCTCGTATATCTCTCGCAACTTTCCCAACTTTTACTATTCCGACAACAAACGTAACGTTTTTATTCTTGAGCGTTTTATTTAGTATTCGACCACGTTCTGTCCTCAAACGGCGAACGCGACGCAACATTCGTATTGTGTCGCTATTTATTAGTAAAGTTTTCCAACAATATCATATTATTTCGTAAACCTGCCAGCCAAACAAAAACTTTTCAGCATGACAAAAGATTCTAATATCGCGGTTACGAAAAACATAATTCCACCTTAATTTATTGAGAACGCCAATCTATTTTCGCAAAAAACTACGCCAAAATATTGCAGTCTCTTTGTTCATTTTCTTTTTGAAAGAGTTAGACAATAAACAAGGATTTGGTAACTTCTTTGATTGCAATTTTTACGAGCCAATGCATACAAATATTTTTTATGGAAAAAAGGAAGTAAAGAAAACTAATAAAGTATGCTATGGAAATCAAAATAAAATAGAGGATAGTTTTTTATTAAAAAAATTTTGTTTTCCAAAACAATTGTTTATTGATATTAAGTCAGGGTACCCTTAAAAATTATTGTAAAGATTACGTTTTCAACCCTAATGATTTAAACAATTTAGATTAAATAGTATGATATGGTAGCAAGATGGAGTGCAAAATATAAAAAATTATTTTATCTGATGGCATGTCATAATGACAACGTTATGTCACTCAATTTTGATGACATAAGGAAGCTCATTATGGGACTAAGTGCCATAATGAATTCATTATGGTACTAAGTACCATAATGAAATTCTATAAGGAAAACATGTAATGGTTAGTCCAATTATCATGGCAACTTTATTAAATAAGTATGTATCATCTGATGCTTCCGTTAAAAACTTTGTAAAATCTTGTTGTTTTTTGGATTTTTTAGCTCTGTAACCTTCTGATTTACGTTTTAGTGATGCAACTAACTGTAGGTACTTACTAATATCGACGTTTTTTCTTGTTGATAAAATACTTCTTATCATCGAATAATACGACCAAAGAGAAGATGGTTCAAGTAAGCCTAAAATACTTTTTTATGAGTGATATTCTTGATTTTATATAAAATGGAATAGCATAAAGTACATTTCAAAATTCGCCGAAATGGAAAAGTTATACCAGCGCACTTGAAGAACCTTATACGTATGAAGGACGATTATAATTAAAGTAAGAAAGCATAAAGCGGAAATAGTTTAGTGCCAACCTACATCCGGAAGGGTTACCAACTGAATTACTAATCAAGAAGGAACTTGGATGTAGAGGGAAATTAAAAGGAATAAATATAAGAAATGAGTTCCATATAACAATTTTAAAAAATAAAAACAAAACAAAAACCTACCAACTACACATATCGATGAAAATAGTTAATAACATTCACGACTTGTACCATAATGATCGTCTTTATGATCCTTATTACATAAATAACTATATTGATATCAAGTCAGGATATCCTTAAAAATTAATGAAAAGGTAACGTTTTTAACCCTAATGGTTTTAAAAATTTAAAGAATTTAATCTGTACCGGGTTTCTCCTTATATTTGACCCCCACTTATATTCATCCATTTTGAGAACAAACAAATAAAATTTGTAGTGTTATTTTATCTGTACCGAATACAATGTAGCAACAGACCGAATGTTGTATACTCTCTGTAAGTATTGATTATAGTTTTAAGTAGCTCTGCATTTCTTGATTACAAATATGTAATAAAGTGCAGCAATAGATTAGAAAAAGAAAAATTAGGCAAATAAAAAAGTAAGGAATAAATGCAACAAATGTGTTAGACTAATATTTCATGATTATAAATTAATTGAGAAATCATATTTGGATAGTCATTACCAAAGTGGATGAGTTGTTAAATCAAAAATTTACATGGAATCAATGAAATAGTATGATATGGTAGCCATTCAAGAACATTTCAATAAATAATTTCATGAGTGGATTTGCAATAAGAATACCATTAAATGGTGGCAAAATAGTCCCAAATTAACATAATGTGTTTTTCAAAGAAAAAGTGTATTTTGATTCAAATACCTACAAATATTAACACTATCACGGCAAAATTTAGCGTGGAAATTGAAAATTTATAAATAACATAATATCTGAAGCATTACAAAATTTTAGACAAATACAGTATCCGCCAAAATAAACAGTACCGAAAATAAAAGTAAAAATTAATTTTTAATTTCTGTAATGTAAGTTTTCAAAATGTTTACCATTTCAACGCAAACAAACTTCATATCGATTTTGTCAATAAACATATTTATAAAAAGTGGTTGATGGAACTGCCGAAAAATATTTTGTATTCTTTTCCGTAGTTCGACAATATTCGCCGGTGGATTTTCCGAATGAAATATTTTTTCCTTCATTATGCCCAAAATGTATGCGTCAGGTGGTGTCAGATCAGGTGAATGAGTAGGATATTAGACGTCTGTTCCCCAAAAAATTATTCTATTATCGAAATGCTGACGGAGTAAGTCTAAGGTGTGCACAGCTGCATGGCTCGTTGCACCATCTTGTTGGAACCATTGTGTGCGAAACTGTAGATTTCGTTCACGGCAAAAGTTATTTAGATCTCTCACAAAAAGTATAATAATTTTCTCTCTATAACGTTCTTGGTTGACAGTAAGTGGATTCTGAATATCATCTTCAACAAAATAAGGACCAATCATTCTATTACCAGATTCCGCGCACCAAACGGTAACTCGAAGACTGTGAAGTGGTTTCTCTACAATGACATCAGGACGTTCAAATTCAAGGAATCTGGTTGTTTGTCGATTAATATAGCCGCTAAGATGAACGTGACTCTCGTCTGAACATCATATGTTTTTCAAAAATTCGGGATCTTCGTAAATTAAACTCAACATGCGACCACAGTAAATTTCTCTTGCACGTTTGTCCGCAGCATTTAGTCGTTGTCCAACTTGAATACGGTATGGATAACCACCAATTGATTTAAACATGCGACGTAAAGACGTTTCACTAGTGTTGAGTTTACATGCAGTTCTTACAAGACTTCTTTGAGGTCATTGCACAACTTGGTTTAAAACACGTCCTTCATTTTCGTTAGTGCATACTATTTTTCGACGACCTGAAGAACCTTTACGTTGACACAATACACTACCAGTGCGACGAAATTTTTCAACAACAGCTAACAGCACACTTTTACTAGGAGCTGCTTTATTAATTTTTTTTTTTTAATTTTATTGCCACCTGTTCTAAGCTTGGACCATCATTACGAACTTTTCCATATGAACGGAAATAATGCTCTACCAAAAACACTTTTTCTTCCATTGTTAGAACCAATTTTAAATCAAATTTAACTGCAGCGTACTGTTAATATATCAACTAATTATAATTAAGTCAAATATGACAAATCCATATTACATAAACAACTCCACGGCACTCTCTGTTTCGGTTTTGTTTATTTTGGCGGATACCGTATATTACTTGTATATTGATAACAATAAAGGGCATTTTGAGTATCTATTGTGATATTGTGTTGTATCGTAAGGCATTAACTTAAGCTGATTTTGATTTTTCCAAGTCAAATGTCCCCTTCCTCCTCGAATCGTTGGAAAGGTTATACTTGTAATGGTGAAATATAGAGGTAGGTTACATAGCCACTGTGACGATCATTTTGAATGGGACGTTATGGCATGTCATGTATTGAAAATACCTATTCAATCATATTAATTTTTTTTTGGGTTTAAACTGATTTTGATAAATAAATTTAATACTTTCTAAAATATTTCAGATACATTTTATTGGGTACTTCCTTTATACAAAAATGTGTCATCTGTTATACTTTTGGTCAATGTCACAGAATTTTATTTATTATTGATTATTTATCTACCAGTTTAAGCCTAACATAGAGGCCATTATCAGGCTATAAAAACTGTTATGTGAAGTCGAACAAATTAATAAAGAAAGGAAGAACATATCTTAGTTTAAAAATAGAAATAATAAACTTGTTACTATTCACTTTTTAGTATCAAAAATTGCAAGGATTGTTAAAGGGAACAGTTTAAATAAATAAAAATAAGTAAAACACAAACAATTAACGAGTGTAAAATACACTATAACAAGAAATAATTTCTATAAATAAAAACTGTTAAGTTTCTTTACCCTGGGTGCAGATGGAAACAATTTTCCACTTTTTCAGTTTTTTTTTTCTTGAAAATGTTGTTTTAACACTTATATCATAAATAACTATTTTGGTTTGTAGCACTTAAAATAGTATATTGTTTAACGAGTGAAGAAAGTAGCATTTTTTGAAGCGAAAGAGGTTGGTAATGTTCTTGAGCTTTAAAAAATACTTTCGACGAGTAAAACACTATACTTTTTCTACAACCCAGAGTACATCATAATTATCATAAAAAATCATAATGAAACTAAATTTTATTTTCAATTAAAAATAACAAGATAATTCATAAATACTATCCTTATATCTACTTATGATTTAAAAATTGATTCCAATTCACTATCAGAATCAGAGCTCATAAATACAAATAAATACTTCTAGAGCAAACTGACAATTCACAAGAAACATCAAACTAATGAAACCTGGGCACTAGATAAAAATGGTGAAACCTCAAACTAATGAAACCAGGGCACTAGATAAAAATGGTTTTTAAATCCAATTAAATTTTTTAATTTATATATTTATTAAATAAAAAGTTGTATTCTAATTATAAAAATAATTCTTGTTTGCGTTTATTAATAATTTAAAATCGTAAAAACATTATATACCTATGCAAGCGCAAAAAAAATGGTTAAAAATATAAACGTCACTTTCGTCACTAGAGACGAAAATATATTCTCTCACTTGCAACGGAAATCGCGTTTTCGCTGAACGTTTACTATTACAAAATAACGTCATTTTATATAGGGTTCTAGAAAAAAATATTTATGGACACAGTTTTATGAATTTTTAGTTGTGCAGTTCTCTAGCATTGTATATAATAAAATTTATAGAATGTAAGGCTGTTAAATAACCGAATCTAATAGTTTCGTTAAATAACTGTGAATTGGCAATATTTTATATGTTTTTATGAATTCATAAATAAAAAAAGAAGTAAGAATTTTGTGGTTTTGACTAATATTTTACAATTTATTCTACTGTTCAAGTCGACTACGTAATAATTAGAGATACACATGTCCACAAAAAGGAAATCCATAAGTTAAGAATAAAATAAAGAAAAGTAAGCTAGTAGTCATAATGAAGTTGTAAACTACTTGGAAACAAATGCATAGTACTCCCTCAAATTTACTCTATCTGTCCGAACATATTGATATACTAAAATGTAGTTAATAGCATATTTAATAGATTTTTTAAGAGTTTAATCTAAACTTTAAAACAATGGTTTTAGATATTATTTATTCATATAATATTCGTCAAAAGTTATTAGAAATATTCTCACAAATGATTACAATTTCAAACTTTTTCTATAACAGTTAACATTGTGATTCATCCAGTTTCAAAAGTTAAAAGTATTGCAAACAAAAACTACATTTAAATAAATTAACATAATTTTAAAAGTAAAGATAAAAATGAGACACCACTGATAAAGTTAATAGTAGTTTTTCCTTTATTTCGATAACCCCAGTTAAGATCTGAAATTAAATTATTGCACGGGTCATATCAAAGTTAATTGAACATATTAAAGTTGGTGAAAATTATGCTGCAATATTCCAGATACATACATGTCCAGATAACAGAAAATATAACTACTTTAACCGATTTAGAAGTTTGGGCATTCGCGAAATAAATAGAACGCAAATTATTCGACATAAAGATATCTCTTGGATATAAAGTATTTTGCTAAATAATATTTTATTGCGTTTTATTAGTTGTTTGAGTAAAAAAATATTTATTAAGGTAACATATATTTATGAAAAAAAATCATTATTATCGGGATGTAGAAGGTGTTACAGTTATTAAGCTGTTTAGAACTACCTACTTATATTAAACACGGTTTATTTTTTTGGAATAATGGTGAATTCTTCTATGTAGCGTTAGTCTCCTTAATTAGCGACATCCAGGTTAAATCCGCCAAAAATTTTACAACGATAATTTGTCATAAACTTCAGTAAAAACAAACTACTGTTCTATAATAAAAAATTACGATAAGGCAGTCTTGGAATATTTACTATAAAAGTTAAGCGAAATTACAGGCCTTTTAAATATATTTTTTGTCATAAGGTATACTAATAATGTTTCCTCGACTTTTTATACATGTATTGTTGTTGTTAGAGGTAATGGATTTTGGGATGAGCTATGGTCTTTAAAATAGCTGCGCGGTAATGCAAGGAAACAACGCCCTAAATTCATTAAGTGATAACTAAATATCGGTTTGGTTTTATGACAGGGCCATAGTATATTTATAGTCCAGTCAAATTATGTTGAAATTAACATAATTTTTTTGCAAAATATAATATAAAATGTGTACCAATAATATTCAGATAAATAAAAAATGAAATAAATACATTACCTTACACTTCTGATTAATAACTCTCAATATTTATAGATTATTTCTTGATAAGTTTAATTATATTTAAATATCTTTGCCTTTATTAGAAGGCAACTAAGCAATATAATAATATCAAATTTCGATTGTATAAAATTTAGGTTAACTAAATGAGTGAGATTGCAAACCAGATTTGTTATCATTTGAATAAAATAATTATCATTATTTATAAGTAAACTAATGTCGTTCATTATTAAAATATATAAGAAAAATGTATAGTTTCAATAACGATCGTATATCAATATAAATATAGTGAGATAAACAACTAAGATCAGAAAAATTAATAATAGTCCAGGCGTGCTGTACTTTTAGACGGAAATTCTGATACCTGGAATGTAACAGTTGGAGGTTTTTACGTCTACTTTCACATGAAATAAAAAAAATACACCTCTCATTTAAAGATGTGCTCAAAAATGAATAAAAAGCAAAAAATGAATTTTGCAACAGCTAAATTTGCAATAATTGTTAAATTTTTGTTAAAAAATGCAAAAGCTGACTCTTGCATTACATTCTACGAAAAAAATTACAAAAGAAAATGTATTTCATAATTTAGTCGGATTTTTATTTCATTTGCAATATTATTATAAACACTCAAGTCTATCAATGAAGTTAATAATTCGAGCGGGGATTTCATGGTTTTTACTATTGTTATATGCTGATTTGTTTATATTATAAGGTTTTTCATGAGATAAATCGATTTGTTGATATTACAAGGCCCCAATACCCTTCCATCAGAACCCTATAGCTACCTTTCATGACAAAGTGTAGATATGACAACTCTAACTAGCCTAGGGGCCTTTTTTTTTTTTTTTTTTTTAGAAGGTGGGAAAATGCATTTACGCACGTTACCCGGCTGATGTTTGTCGCCGGGTCTGTGTGGGGCTCAGGTTCCACTACCCACTAAAAACCCACCTTCTTTCGCCCTGGTCCACCCCGGAATCGCCTTAAGTGGCATATCTTCAGGGTGGGGGCTTTCGTTGTCTTCCTTACGTTTCGTGTTCTCTTTCTTCCCTTTCTTTATCTTTCATTGTTTTTCTTAGGTAGTCATATATTTTCTCGTCGTTTTCTTTGCATCTCATCATCTCTATTATCATATTTTCCTCCTTCAACTCTGTGCCAATTTGCTCGTTCAGTTCGTTCCTGGTCTGTGCCCATCTGCCACACTTGTATAGTGTATGGGAGACGTTGTCGATCTCTCCGCAGTTTATACATTCTTCATCCTCTGTTTTTCCTATACGGTGGGTATAGGATCTGAAGGATCCGTGTCCACTTAGGGCTTGCGTAAAAAAGTAGTCGGTCTTGCGGAACGGGCATTTAACCCATTTTATGACATTTGGTATAAGCATCTTCGTCCACTGTGCCACATTCTCCGTCGTTTCCCATTCTCTCTGCCACATTACCAATGAGATTTCTCTCTCTTCTGCTCTGGCTGCGCTCTTCGTTCCGTCGTCTCTTTGGTAAAGCCGTCTTCTTTCATCTATTTTTAAGTGAATGGGTATGATCCCGGCTATCACTTGTGCCGCCTTGCTGGAAACTGTTCTATAAGCACTGGTGATTCTTAATATTGCTTTTCGTTGTGCTCCCGTTAGTAAGTCCTTATACCTTTTAATCGCTGTAGCTCCGTGCCATATTGGTGCAGCGTAGAGTAGCGTGGAGTCTATTGTAGTTCCTATTATCTCCCTCTTTCTGCTACTGGGTCCATTAATATTTGGCATGAGTCGGCTCAGGGCCGCGGCCCTTGCCTCTGCTTTTTGATTGTGTACATCACGTGTTCGCCGAATGTGCCCTGCTGATCTATCATTACACCGAGGTATTTTATAGCTTTCTTGGGTTCTATGTGTACGTTTCCAATTTTGAATCTAACCAGATTTTTGTCTTTCCTCTTATACTTTAGAAGTACTGCTTCCGTCTTCTCCGGCGCCAGCTCTAAGTTGTTTTCCTTTATCCATTTTTCGATGGTTTCCAGTGCATCGTTTACTTTGTCAACTAGTATTTGTGGCCTGTTTGCACCCGCTATGACAGCCAGGTCGTCCGCGTATGCCACAGCCTTGACTCCCTCTGGCAGCGCTATCCTTAAGATTCCGTCGTACAGTACATTCCACAGGGTGGGTCCAAGGACTGAACCTTGTGGGACCCCTGCCGTTACCTGCATCTCCTGTCCCTCTCCTATTTTTATTTTCCTATCCGTCAGGTAGTCCTTGATGATGTTCCTTAGATATTTTGAAATTTCCAGTCTTTCCAGATTTCCCATGATTCCTGGCCATGACGCGGTGTTGAAGGCGTTCTTGACGTCTATAGTGACCAGGGTGACCCATTCTCTTCCTCTGTGCTCCTTCACCGTATTGAGTACTCCCTCAATCGCAGTTATTGTCGATCTACCCTTTCTGAAACCGAATTGGAGGTCTGAGATACCTCCTTTCTCCTGTAGTTCACTTTCTAGTCGGCTTTTAACTAGCGACTCAAGGGTTTTACTAATGGTGTCAAGTAAGCAGATCGGCCGATACTTTCCGGTATTTATTCCACCTTTAGGTATTAGGACCAGCTTTGCAGTTTTCCAGCTTTTTGGGAAGCTCTGCTGTACCAGTAGTTTATTCATTTCGTCTAATAGCCACTTACCCGCTACGCTACCCACCGCCTTGATGGTTTCCGGAGGAATACCGTCAGGGCCCGGGGCGCGCCCATTTTTAAGTCCATGCAGAGCCTTCTCCAGTTCTTCCGCAGTGAAAACGGGTGGATTGCTATCTCTCCCTTCGGTCATCCAGTAGCTGTCTCTTTTTGGAAATAACTCCCTGGCAATTGCCTTTTTTTGTTCTATGGGGATGTCGTATGGGACGTGCCCGAGTTTTCGGGTTACAATCCTATAGGCCTCCCCCCATGCGTCTTCCTCCAGTTCTTCCCTTAGTTCGTTCCAGTGCCTTCTTTTGGAGTCCTTTATTAACTTTGCCAGTTCTTTCCTTTTAGCTTTAAGTACGGCTGTTTCTTGTATTTGTTCTCTTTCGTTTGTGTTTCGCCTTCTCCTTGTCAGGGTCCTCCTGGCTTTATTGCACTCTTTTCTTTTGTTCTCTATATTTGCGTTCCACCAGTACGGATTTGGCTTCTTTTGGATTCTTCTTATTCTTGCCCCCCTGTGAGCTTCCTTGATGGCTCTGATTTGTGAGTTAAAGCTGGTATCGTTCCCTAATTGCTCTATGTTCCACAGTAGGAGTTCCTCAAACAGTTCCCTATCTGTGGTCTCCTTGTGGGGCTGTATGTATCTGGTTTTTTGATTGGGGTCTCTGATCTCGAAGTAAATATATGCATATTCGGTTCCCGAGTCTAGATCCATAACTTCCCATTTATTCAGTCTTTTAGCTACTTTGGCGGTTGATAACGTGACATCTATGTAGGACTTTGAGGGACCTCTCGTAAAGGTTGGCTTATCGCCGCTGTTGTGTACCGTAATGTTCATGGCGTCGATGAGATCGGCCACGAACTCTCCTCTTCTGTCTGTGACAGGGGAGCCCCACTTTGCAGACTTCGCGTTAATGTCACCAACTATGAAGAATTCCTTTCCCGCGATTTTAGCTCTTTCAAAAATGTGTTCCACCTTTCCCTCGTAGTCACGTTGGGTTATGTTTGGAGATATGTAGCATCCGTATATATTGTAGTTTTCCATGTGGATCCCAACGTATCCATCTCCGACTTCTACTTTTTCTACTTCGATTTTCTTATTTCTGAAGTATATTCCTAGATCTTTTTGTTGTCCGCTATCCATCCTGGTTTTTGTACAATTTTTTTGTTGGGCTCTCCAATGATCAGGAGGTCTGCTTCTATTTCTTGAGCGGTGGCAAGGGCCAGATCATGAGCCACGTACTTTCTGCCTAGATTAGCTTGCAAACATGTGAGTTTCCCCTTCACCCCCCTTCTTTTATTAGCAATCGTTAGTTCGAGACTAGCGAGGTGCTTCTTCCATACACCCTTCTTTTCTCTCGAATCATTTGTCTAAAATTTGGACATTCTCCCGATCCATTCCGATGGCCGTCAGTGTTACAGGTCCAGCAATGTGCCTTTTCGCTTTGGCATTTTTCCACTTTGTGGTCCTCACTTCCGCATTTTAGGCAAGCTTTGGATCTGTCTATGCCCGTGCAATCTCTGGCTCGATGGCCATACTTCAGGCATTTAAAACACTTCTCTATATTTATTTTTTCCTTCACCCTACACGAGTTCCACCCAATCCTTATTCTACCGAGTTGAATTATAGATTGCGCTTTGCTTCTATCCATACTGCATATTGCTGTCTTTCTCTCTCCTGGAGCGTCCCTAACTATTATGTTGATGTCCGCTTTCCCTATAGCTTCCTCAATCGCGGCTTTTACCTCTTCATCCGTTGTTGCTGCATCCATGTCGTAAATAAATATAGTTTCCTCGTTTGTTTTTGTTCTTTTCATCGTCACGTCTCCCATCTTGTTTTTCATTTCCAGTTCGAATTTTTTAAGGTCTTCTTTATTGTTTAGCGTGACTAACATGTCACCCTTTTTTGTCCTCCTTACACTTTTCACGTTCTTTCCCGCATTCTTCCCATCCATTTTGCTACGGACTTCCCTTAGTAGCTCTGCGTAGCTTTTCCCTTTCCCTTCTACGATTATGGCTGGGAATTCCTCTTTCCTTCTTCTGTTATCCATCTCTCCGGCGTTTAGGGAATTCAGGTATTCTTGCCTGGTCGTGTATAGGCTTATTCGAGTATCTGTCTTACTGAATATAAATTCAATGGTTTTCCTAATGTGGGGTGGATTCCCTATTTCAGGTATAGGCATTGCTATATGGTTTCGCCCTTCTTTTATCATGGTGTTTTTAGACATATCATGTTTCGCGCAAAGACGTTAATATCGCTTTCTGATTCTTCTCTCTTGCTGTGTATCATTTTAAAAACCAGCCTCTCCTTGACAATCGGTGTTTTTGTGTTTTTGTCTACCCTCAATGATGTCATTTTTAGCACCCCTACTTCGTTTGCTGCTTGTGCTTCCTCAGATTCTACGTATTCCAGGTCGGGGAATCTTTCTCGGAACCTTTTCTCTATTCCTTTTTCTAGTTTCTCAGTTTCGGCATAGATGCCAATAATTTCCAGGTCAGTTGTTAATGGGTTTCCTCCTATAATTTGGGTATTTTGGAAGGCCTTTTCGGGCCATTCCATGTCATACAGTTCACTTATTTCGTCGATACTCTTTGCCTCGTCCAGCTTCTTTCTTATTTCCTTTGTTTTCTCCTCGTCCCTTATTAATTTCTCGTATTCTTCTTTCGATAGTTCTGGTTCCGTTTGGGTTCCTATTTCTCTTGTTTCAGATGTTTGCCTTGATTCTGCCTCTGTTTGTATATCTACATCATAGGTTTGTTTCTCTACCGGCACGTATTTTTGGGCTTCGAACCATCCTTTTACCATATCTCTTTGGAGTACTTCCATTTGTCTATTCATTCTCACTGTAACGTCCTTAATTTCTTTTTTTGTATTTGAATTGCCATGGACATATATGGCCAGTTCTTTATACTGCTTACTCAACATTTCGATTGCCTCTATAATTATGAATGCTACGGGGCATTCTCTTTTTTTGTACACTTCACCGTTGTTATCATCAACGACTATTATCGAGTCGTTTCCTTCCCTTCTTCTTTTTTTGTGGGTCTCGCTCACTGATTGAGACCTTTGTGTTCTCCCTACGCCGGTTCGCATGAGTGTTACCTGGGTTTCCGCTGCTGTCTTTGGTGCCTTTACTTTTGATGTATTGGCTATACTGTCAACCAGTATTTGTTCCCTCCGTTCTCCTGTATTTTCTTTATTTGTGTTCATATTTGTTCCCACGAGTGGGGCAGAATTTCGAGTCCGGCGGGGCAGTGCTCCCATACCCCGCTAAGGCCTGCGTTCCCCTCCGGGCGGCCTGCTCCATCGGGCATCGCTAGCGACACCTCAGTAACCCCCGGTGCCATGCATCCCCTGGGCGCGATGGTGTTACACCACGAGATTGGGGGGATTTTTTACCGCTGGTTTACTCCATCGGGTTTTCTGTCGGGGTTTTCCATCCCTTAGTCGAGGGGTCCCAGTTTTCCGGCGCCAGGAACTCGCCGTTCGCCCCCCGTATCAGGTAAGGACTTGTTAGTGTGTTCCGATGTAACATGGGCTAGTTGGATCTTCTACTGGTATTTGTTGGTACCACCTACTCGGCCTCAGTGGTCCCACCAGTGCCCCACTGACCGTTTTCGAGCTGTTTCTTTGCTTCACTCCTCCCCCCCGTCCTCACGGCTCGAGAAAGGAGGAAGTTAATGAGCCACTCCACCAACGACAAGGTCCTACAGCTCCCAGGAGTGGTAGCCTAGGGGCCTAGGCCTTTTGTTTTCTCTTTGACCTTGCAACATTTCAGTATACAAATTATACTATCATTCGTAACAAACAAAATATTGTCTTTTCAATATATTTTTTAATTACAATTACGAATTACTTAAAACCGAACCATTATTATATTAAAAATAAACAAATTATTCCAAAAACTCAAAGAAAATTGAAATTTTGATGAAAATTGGGCTATAGGGTTCTGATGGAAGGGTATTTGGGCCTTGCAATTATCAACAAATCGATTTATCTCATAAAAACCTTATAATATAAACAAATCAGCATTCAAAAATAGTAAAAACAATGAAATCCCCGCTCGGATTATTAACTTCATTAATAGACTTAAGTCATTTTTGAGCACATTTTTAAATGAGAGGTGTATTTTTTTTATGTCATGTGAAAGTAGACGTAAAAACGAAAAAAATGAGCCCCAGAAAAATCTTTTCCAATAATATTTTCCGAGCAAACTTAACAGTTGAAAAAAAAGAGATTTTTCCAGAAAAATCAAATTTCTCGGAAAATTATTATGTTACAAGGTTGAGAAAATTCGAGGTTATTTTCGACATAAAAAGGTAAGTTTTCACCAAGTTTCACCAAGATTGACGAATCCGTTGGAAAATTAAAAATTAAAAACCAAAAATCGTTTTTTTCCATTCTCCTCGAAAAATTGAGGTTATGTGAAAAAATTACCAAGAGAAAAGTTTTAGATTTTTACATGATCTACAACTTTTCTATTGGGCACTTTTCATTTTGACGTCAATTTTAGCCGCAAACAGCAATATTTCAGTTTTTTACCCCTTTTTCACCCCTAAAAAGTTTATGATCATAATCGAAATAGTTAATGTATTTTTTTTTCATGTGTTATAAGCCCCTTTACCACCTCTAACTGTTACATTCCAGGTCTCAGATATTCCGTATTTTTTATTTTTTTGGTACAGCACGCCTGGACTATAAGTAAAACTTACCTCAATGAGTTATAATAAAAAGGATATCTTAATAATTTTCATCTAATCATAAGTTACTTTTTCTTTATTATATCTAAAGTTTTCAATATAATAGTCTTCAATAGTAAATAGTAAACATTGAAGGTATGTACTTGACAAATTTATCTTCGATAGGATCCATGGTGACAATCAATAACAATCCAATATGTACAATTCCAATAACTAGTCTCAATCCATACAATAATGTATAATAGAGATAGTTTTCTTAGTGAAGTCAAAGTTATAATCTAAAAGAAAAAAAAAATGGAACAAAATTAAAAAAAAAACTATTAATCTCATTCATATGTTTTATAAATAAATATGTAAAATTTTATGTAGTTAAGTGTTTAAATTTGTTTTATAAAATGAAGTACTTACAAGGGTATAAGGAAACAAATAATAAAGTCTCCGATATTGATATAACTCGACACAAATTTGAGATGTACCTGAAAAAAAACCACAAAAACAATATAAGAAATGTAACAAACAAAGGTAAATTTAGTGAACAAATCCTTATATCTAAAGTGTTGGACATAAATAATTGAACTTAAATAGTGGATAGTGAAATGACTATTGCAAAACATAATTAATAAACATTAATAAAGGACATTTTATGTAACAAAACTGTATGTAGGTTAATTAAGTAAGTTTTTATATTAGTTATAAGCTGTGAATCTTTGATAACATCAAGAAAGAGTAATTGAAAGATCTCATCTAAGATAGTGTGTACATAGTTCAAATAATAGAGTTATTTAAAAGTATAAATTTTAGTTCTTAGAGTTTAAATTAGTATTTAAAAGTTGAAATAGGATTGGTTTAATAGATTTATGAGTAATTTTAAGAATAATTTATAGTTTTAACTAAAATTTTGAAAGTATAAAATGAATTTGACAGCACCAAAATCAGCCTATTTCAAATCAAAATTTTATAAGGAAAAAGTGAAATAAAAATTAAATAGATGGATTTTTTGTAAATATAAAACTTTAAACTAGCTTTATGTTATCAAAGGTATGATAGGAATTCTAAAAACATTACCTCACTAATTGAAAATTTAGGTAAATTTTTGGAAATGACGAACAGTTGAATTTCGATTTTTACGTCAAATTTGTCATAAACTGGCGAGCCTATAAAAAGGCCAAGAAATCAATTATTCGCTCTCTCATCACTCTGGTCCCAGCTTGATTGACATCGAATGTATCAATTGGTAACTAAAAAAAATGCTTTTCATTAATCACAGCCAATTCATGTTAAATTAATACATTGAGCATCAAAAATACATGCATAAAAGTATTTTAACAATATTAAATTACTAACCAACGCAGTAAATTGGGAATAACAGATCCAGATTCCAATAGAATTAATAAGATTATATTCAAGCATCCTTTCCATAACCATAGCCGGTAGACATCTTGTATTTGTAAGCTGTTCCTAGTTTGTTCCGAGAGGAGACGAAGTTGAAGCCGATATCAAGTTATCGGTGTTTTCCGCCTGACGTGGACGATCTTACGAAAAGACTTTGATATACGAGGTATGTTGAACAATTAAAAACTTATATTTTATTTGTGATTGTGTATAATAGTGAGTACTAGAATTCTTTACGGTCTAAAATTTTTGTAAGAGTATTATTTTCATTTTTGTCATATCAAAACATTTATAATTTTTATGTTATAAGCATATGAAAACCAATTAATAGTTTTTGTACATTTTATTCATGAAACATTTATAATTAAATTTAGAGTATTATATAAAAATTTTTAAATATTTAGTTTCTCTTGAATCCTACCCAAGATAAAAAGTCGGATTTAAAATTAAATCATAAAACCATTTGACTGAGCTAGTTGAAAATTTTTATAAGGCGCCCAACTATATAAAACATAAAAGAAAAAGTAAATTTGACATCAGTAAATAATATTAAATCACTAAATATTAACTAACCAAAACATATAAAACATATAAGAACATTAAATCATATTATTAAATCAAGTAAACAAACATTCAAACATACAAAAAAAGTTAAAAATTTGAAGATAAAATTATATACAAAATTAAATCATCACAAGTTGTTAGGTACAAAGTGAGGTTATGATTAATTAGACCAATAAAATAAATTAATTAATAAATTAGACAAATCAGACAAAAATTAATCATATCAATAGATATGAATTAATTTATTAAATTAATTTAACTTACCCAACAAAATATTTTCAAAAATTATTGTCTTTACTACACTAACTAAACGATTAACATAATATAATTATCAATAATTACAAACTATAATTATGTTACAGGTTTAAGATTATTCTTGTTGTTCTTCTGTATGTTGTTGAAGACCCTAAAATGAAAAGAGTAAACTAATTGGTTATGTAGTTATTTTATAAAGCTTACCCAGATACAGTTTCCTAAGAGGTTTGATTTTTCTTCAGTCTATTATGCTCTTAACAAGATAATTTAATAAAATTATCCTCCTTCAGTGGGATCATAAATCTCTTATTTGTTCATTTGTTTTCAACTGTCACATGTTCTTTAACTAGGTTAATGGCATGGAATGTTTACTTTGGTTGACATGACCTTTAACCTCTGACATTTTAGTGGCACCACTTCCCCTTTTGTCTGTCATAAAACTAAAAATAGTTTCTGTGGCTTTGTGACTTTTGGTTCTGGTACGTGGTAGACAGGGGCTTGTCATTAATGTTGAATTGACGGTTTCCTTTTTTTTGGTTCTTGTTTTTTGGAATAAACGAGTATTAGAGCGTGTAACAAGGGTACCATATATACAGATCACTGGATTTAAAGTTCCATACATACTTATTTGTATAAGGATAGATTGTTATTATCTAGAGAACGCTGCTACGGATTTGAGTCCTGATATTTTTAAGAAACACCCACTTAAAGGTCACCTTTCATCCACGGTAACTCTCTTCATTAACCTAAATGTCCACATGGTGTTACTGAGCCATTATTAAGATCAATGTGTTTATTTACAGACCTTTTTTTATTTGGATGTCTTCTTCTTCTCCTCCTTGTTTGCTTTTATCAATATTGCTATTATAGCACATGTACGACCTACGGACGTACTGGGGACGTACGAAACGGACATATCGTTCGTCCTGGGGACGTACGGATTAGGGACAGTGTACGTCCTATGGACGTACCGGGTACGTCCTGATTCCGCGTAAATGGACGTCCTAGGTACGTACACTTTTGGTCCAAACTGTGCCTAATGTGGACAAATCTGGGACGTACCTGGTACGTCCAAATTTTTCGCAAATGGACGTCCTTGGTACGTACTCTTTTGGCTCAAACTGTGGACAGTTCTGGGACGTATCCAGGAAATAGGTGAAAAATAATCTCAATATTTTAAATAAACAATTTTTAATAACCATTTTTATTTCACAATGATTTATAAAATTTAAAATAAAACTAGGTAATAGGTAATAACAAAATAAAATAAAAATCATAAAATCAAAAGTAATAAAGAATTCTGTTAAAAAATACCTAAATAATACTTCCTTGATCTTCAATTAAATAAAATAAAAGCTTTAATGCTTGTTTCATGGACCTTTCCTTCGCCCTCTTTAGCCATGATTTGAGAGCTAGTTCTGTCTCTCTGAACGAACCAGACGACTTTCCTCCATCAGCAGCATCTTTAATCAAATAGCATCTATTAACTATCTATTAAATCCATCAACGCTATCCCTGTCACTATTATGTGAACCATCAACTACTAGCAATCGCTCGAATAATGGAACTCTTTGCCGGGCATACTTTAGATGTTTACTTATATTTGATCGATTCATTATAATATTAAAAGATAGCTTACCTTCTACAATTTCACTATTAACAGTTCACTATCAATCACAAATATGGTATGGTAATCTGTATTGTCTGTGTAGGTATGTATTATTTTAGTGCCAAAGCAAATATTCCTCCTTTTACATATCACACAAACACTCATAGAATATAGGTTAGAATAACATATTGTCAAAACCCAACCCAAACTTTGGCGCGTAATTTAAAAACATTATAGGCGCTTTTTCTCTAGCTAAACAGTTAGGTCTGCTGATTAACACGGTTAGGATTGGTTTTTCTTTTGTACTGTTTAGTATTTACACTTTTTCTGTAACAAACATGTTTACAAACATTGAAATCATTGTAATAACTACGTCTATTTAGGTGCGTACTGAATATGTCCAGAAACGTACGTACTAGGTACGTACATTTTAGTACGAACTAGGTACGTCCAGAAATGTACGTACTCAGAACGTATCCGATTGGCTTTAGGAATAAATACCTGAAATGGACCCAATATGTACGTACTGAAAACGTCCATTTGCGGACGTACCAAGTAAGTCCAGATATGTACGTACTCAGAACGTCCCCTCTGGTCCGGGGACGTAAAGACCCAAATCGGACCTAATATGTACGTCCCCAGTACGTCGTATGCTATATGGGACGTTATCAATTTTGGCTACACTCTAGTGTAACTCTGCGGGTTCACAATTTGGTTTGACAGAGATCCCGAAGACAGGGACCTCAAGGGAGATCCAGGGCCCCCAATAGACAATCTGGAAGCGTATTCGTAGTTGGATTTGGCCACCTATCGGTTCCCCGACGCACTCTAAGAATTGTATTAGATCCTTTTAATTTGTGGGCAGTCATATTATTGATTTAAGGGGTTTAAAACCCTGCTTATAATAATGAGTGGTGAATAAACTTACCTGTTTTCCTAATTATTCAATCAATTGGTTTACCTATCACAGTTATACTTTGATATAGTTGTACTATTTGTCCGACTGCATTACCTTTGTTAGTTTGGGTTGCTAAAGTGTAAATCAAATGATACTAAAGTCCTTGTTTTTTGTCCATCTGACTATTAACAAGTGAATATACCCAATTTACTAAAATAATTAAAAAATTATTACAGCTCACCATTATTTCCTTTAGAACTAAAATATAAACAGATTTGTTACAAGGTCAGTTTGCAGAAGTCTTGTAAGCTTCAAGTATGGTAAGGCGTCGAAAACGTATAATTCTACAATAAAAGATTAACTTGAATCTTCAATTTTTATTATTTTTTTTAGATTTTAATATTTTCTATCTCTCATTTATGAATTTTTTTTTGTATGTTTATATGTGTTATTTGTCTCACAAGAAGTACCATTTAGTTTCTGGTTGAGTGGAAGAGCAAGCAAAGTCTTCAAAAGAATATCCGCTTGAACTCTGCCTTTTGGTATCTGCCTATGTTTATTATTATTAAATATAAATAAAAGTCACATGCTTAGAGTCAGTAATATATAAAAATGAGCTTTTAAGTTAGCCACATTTGACTACTTGTAATAATTGTAAAAGCCAAATGGAATAAATTCATTATTTCGATTACTGTACTTATTTATAAAAAATCCCGAAACATGTCAAATTTAAATTATAACTTGACATTCTTTAACGTGAAAATGCAACCCCTACCTTCAACCCCCTTAGAATGACAGGTACAACCCTCAATTTTTTAAATGGGAAGTATAGGCTTGTGATATATCATTTGGAAGGTCTCTTCATTCTCTATTCAAAAATGTTATTGTTTTTAAATTTAATGCAAAAATTAACATAAAAAAAATTAATATCATGTTGTTACCGAAATTCACTACAATACAATCAAAAACTAAAATGTAATGCAAAACGTAATAAAATGTAGAACACGAAAAAGAACTATGAATGTTATGAAGTAGATGTTCAAAATGTTCTCCGCGAACGTCTTGGCAACATCCTAATTTCAAATAAAACTGTCTTCTAACATTATTTAACATATCAGGCGTGATCGACCTAATCGCAAGCGTTATTCGTTCTTTTAAGTCATTTAAATCAGAAGGTTTAGTTTTGACACATGGCTCTTCACATATCCCCATAAAAAGAAATCTAACAATGTAAGATCACCGATTGGGAAATATTGTATCGAGGTACTGCCGGACATTAAGTTGGTAATGTGGTGGTGCTCCATCCTGCTGAAACCATATCGTATTAGATGGAACTTGAGGGTTACCTGGATCAGGATATAAATTTGCCAACGTTGGAATGACCTCATTTTGAAGTAGTGCCAAATAATTGTTGCCATTCAAGTTGCCCTCAATAAAAAAGGGACCAATGATATTGTTCCCTACAATCCCTGCCCAAACATTAACCTTTTGAGGGTATTGAGTGTATTCTTCTCTCATCCAGTAAGGATTTTCCGTGGACCAGTAGCGGCAATTTTCCCGATTAGCATGACCGTTAAGTAAAAAAGTACACTCATCAGAAAACATAACGTCTTCTAATTGGATAATATTGTTATCCAACATGTCCATCATTTGCTCACAAAAAAAAGTTCTCCTATCAAAATCGTCTTCCATAAGCTCCTGAGTAGGTTTCATCTTATACGGATGCAATTTATTTTCTTTTAATATGTTTACTATCGATGTATGGCTAGCATTGAATGTAGTGGATGCCTGTCTACTCGATATATGTGGGTTTTCCTGAAACTCAAGCAACACATCTAATTTGAGTTCATCACTCAGTGCATTGGCAGCTGCTTTTTTTATCTGCCTTACATGACCAAACTCGCGAAACTGCTTTTCTATTTTACTTATTGTTCCTTGGGATATAGGTAGTAAATTAGGAAATTTCTCATGAAATAGGCGAGTTACTTCCTGTTGTGTTCGAATGTTATCTCCGTAACCAATCATTTGTAAAACTGTTTTATGCATTTCCGTTAATCTAACCATTTTTTAGAATTGAATTGAACAAACTTTATACTTAAATTACAACAATGACAACTTAAAAGAATTTACTACTGCTTGTTAAAATAGCGTTGCCACGGAAATTCTTTAAAGTTTTTTAATGGTTACCATCTAAAAACCACATTGCTATGGTCTTTGTTCACTTTCTCATTATCAAGACCTATACGGGAAATAAGTTTTAAGTATATTGTAATAAGTTTCAAGTATATTTTATCGAATTTCGGTAACAACATGATATTAATTTTTTTCATGTTAATTTTTGCATTAAATTTAAAAATAATAACATTTTTGAATAGAGAATGAAGAGACCTTTCAAATAATATATCACAAGCCTATACCTCCCATTTAAAAAATTGGGGGTTGTACCTGTCATTCTAAGGGGGTTGAAGGTAGGGGTTGCATTTTCACGTTAAAGAATGTCAAGTTATAATTTAAATTTGACCTGTTTCGAGATTTTTTATAAATATGTACAGTAACCGAAATATTGAATTTATTCCATTTGGCTTTTACACACTGTATACACTCTGGGGGATTGGTATAACGTTGTTATTAAGTCCATTTTATATCCATTATCACTATCACAATTTTGCAATAAAGAATCTAGGGAATATATTATAATGATTTTCAATTTGGGTATACTGATTTAGATTTATTTTAGTCTTTATTTTTTAATATCCCACGTTGGTATTGTCAATTTATAATGTTTTAAATTTTGTCTATACTGATTTAAATTTGGCTATAGTTTATTTTACCTAACAGCTAAAGAAGTTTATTATTTAGATATGTTTTTATTTATTTGATTATGATAATTAAAAATTTTTGTTTGTTTTATTGGTTTTTTCAAATATTTTAATTGAATTTGATAATTTAATATTATTTAATTTTATATACAGTTTACTTTTTCTTTTTACTTTTAAGTTTGGGCGCCTTGTCAGAAGTTCAAACTAGCTCAGTTTACTTAATTTTAAAGTTGAAATTTAAAGTCTGAATCTCATCTTGGGTAGGATTCAAATTAAATATTGTTTAATAACTAATACACAATAAATTTAATGTCAAGTACTTCAAAAAAAAAATTATTAATTGGTTTTCACACGTTCAGTACAAATAAATAACAAATATTCGGATATGAAAATTTGGAGATGATATACAAAATATTAATTTACAATTGCAAATAATTAAAAACAAAAATACAAATCCTTAATTATCGGACGTACCTTGTATAACAGAGTTTTTCAAATATTGTCCTTGTCATGCGCAACGTAACAAAACTGAGATCGGCTTTTGCTTCGGTTACTCCCGCAAATGGAACAGCGTATTCAAATTTACAAGATGGCTACTATGGTTCCGTTTTGGAAACGTCTCTCGAATTTAATCTTTAAAATTCTATGGAATCTGCACTTGCTTTATGCAGTTTATTACTTTGGTAAGTAATTTAATAATAGCTGATTACTTTTCTGTATGTATTTTTAATATTACATGTATTACTTTAATATAAACAGCTTTTAATTAATTAAAAAAATTTCTTCTAGTTGATAATCAATTAATACATACGATGTTAATTGCTCTGCGACCAGGAACATAAGAGAGTGAATAGATGTTAACTGCTCTACTACCAAAAACATAAGAGAGATTAATCATGGATTCTCCGGCCTTTTATAGCTTCTTGGAAAAAAACAAAAAAAATGACGTCATCGGATTTCAACTGTTCGAATTTCAGAAAAAAATAACCTACATTTCCGAAAATCCAGGTAATAAATTCACAATTCTGATAATACCTTTGATAACGTACAGATAGATCTCATCCTTATATTTGCTTAAATTCTGTTTGTATAATTTTCTAAGTACTTTTTCCTAGGAAATTTTAGATTCAAAATACACAACTTCCTTGAGCTGTCAACTTATTTTAGACTTTCAAATTTTGAATTATCACTAGCTATTATATTTAAAATTACTCTAAATCCACTTAACTAGTACTATTTTAACTGATAACTTACTATTTTAACCCTAACAACTACAATTTAAACTTTTAAAAGCTGATATTTTCTGTGTTATCAAAGGTTAACATTTTAAAATTTATATAAAAAACTTCCTCAATTATCCTACATACTTTTTGTTACATAAATTGTCATTTGTTAATGTTTATAAACTAAGTTTTTCAATATCTATTTCACTATGTATTCTTAAAATGTTCAATCCAAAGTTTATGTGCTTATGTTCAACACTGTCGATATGGGAATTAGTTTAATGTATTTCACCACACCTGCTACATGTTTATAATTAATCTTGTGTCTTTTTTAGGTACTCACAATCTATTGGTATATTTGTTTGTACAATATCGAAGACTTTGATTTTGTAAGTACTTCCTTTTTACAATATTAATTTAAATATTTTACTAACTAAAATTACATGTTGATTTCTTAAACATGTGAAAACCATTAACACTTTTTGATTTTTATTTTCTTTTTATTGTTTCAGATTAAACTGAGAATTTTGAAAAAGAACTAGGTGAAAAGTGAATTGTTATAATGAAAATGCATTCATTATGGATTGGAAAATTTTGATTGTGATACAATAATTGAATATGGATCCTATACAAGATAAGATGTCAAATACACTCTTTATTTATTTGAATGTTTGTAATTGAAGAGTAAATATTGAAAATTTAAGATGTACTAAAGAAAAAGTAACTGCAGATTCAATTAAACTTATTAAGATATCCCTTTTTTGTAAATTATTGTGGTAAGTAACTTTAATTCTATTTTGTTCATTTACTAATGTGTATTGTTTATTTTTACATGTTGACTTTCCAACATGACTACCTACCCTATATTGGCTTTTATCTTATAATGTTTGTTTATTATTATCAGATATGTAAGTTATACTACTTTGTTTTAGTGTAACTGTAGAGATACTGTTTGTTTATACAAATTCATACTAATTATATTATTTTTAGGTCAGAAGATTCCTCTCATTTTCTAACAAGATGTATCTACTAAGTCCAAATGAAAACCTGTTGTGACCAGAGAATATTGTTTATTTTGTGGCTTTTACTGTGATATTATGACCAAATTTATGATATAATCAAGTTTATACTGTACTCAAGACAATACTTCTTTTGGGTAATTACATGGTTTAAGAAGAAAAGTGTATTTCAATATGCATATCCTTTTTTTTTTAATTAATCCATTAGTGTAATGGCTATGATGGATGCTTAAAAGGTAAGTTTTGTTTTTATTAGTAATAATGATCCATTACAATTTCCCCCAATTTAATTTTAATAAATTATTTTACACTAATAATTTTTTAAAATTTAATTAATTTGAAATTTTTACTTATGTTTCTCTATCGACAAGTTCCTTATTATAGGAAATTGTTTTCAAACTACTTCTTAATTCTATTTCCATCTTTTATTGCCTTAATCTGAAATTTAATTTATCTAGATTGTCATTTTAGATTTAATTTTGTTTATCTACCAATTTCTATTCGATAAATCACTACCTATACTATAATTGTTATTTTTTAAACTTGACTTAATTTCATCTAATCACTATATACCTATCTCAAAAAAAAATTAAATGTTATAAGTCCTATTCTATTTGTTTAATCTTAATATCTAAAAATATCATACACATCAGTGTGGGATGTGGAATGTGTGTCATAATGCCATTTTTCAAAATGTTTAATTACTATACAAATTCTATCTCTATGCAAAACAAACTATAACTTATACTTCTATGTAATAATAAAAAAAAAATCATGTTTAATTTTAATTTGTGTATCTTAATGTTTTCCTAAATTAATCTATACCTAACCCTACTTTTTGTATTTCTAAATTTCTTTCTCTTTTTGAAATTTTTCCCCCTATTATAATTAAATTCTCTTAAATGTATTGTCACTTGATAGTGGATTTGTTTCACTTCCCCCCAAAAATATTTAATAAACTGCTCTTCAAACTCTTTCATATTATTAATAGATTGTTCTTTATTACAGAACCATAGCAACGGATGTCCAACTAGCATGCTTCTAATTATTAGTTTTTGATCTATTATATTCTTTATATTATTTAATTTATTTTTAATTATATTAATGAAATTTTTCGGGTGTATATTATTCACATTCCCATCGAACTTGATTCCCAGATCCTGGACATTGTTTCCATAAATAATGGTATTACCTTCTCCTATTTTTCTTCTGAACTCCTCTAATTCTGTTCCTATTTCTCCTTTTAATCTTTCTAAACTTTCTTCTTGTTTTTCCCCATGAACTTTTAAATCTTCAATTTCTTTTTCTATAATTTCTTCCACTACTTGTATGTTTCTGCTTGTCTTCGTCACTTCATTTTCCAAATTTGTAATTTTATCATTGTTTGCTTTAATTTTCTTTTTGTTTTCTTTTACTTCCAAACCTAATTCATTTTCTTTCTTCTTCATACTTTCTATTTGTGTATCTTGTCTATTTTCAACCTCCATTATTCTTCCAATCATTTCATTTCTGACTTCTTCTTTTGTATCCTCAATTTTTTGTTTAATTCCTTCCACTTCCTTTTTAACTTCTTTATTTTCATATTTTATTTTTCTTATTTCTTCCATGCCTATGCTCATTTCTGTAGTTAATGCAGTAAACCTTCTCTCTACATCTGAAAATTTCTGATCTAATTTTTCCTCTAATTTTCTGTTTAATTTCTCATTGTTTTCATCTAGATCTTTCTTCATTTCTTCTTTATTTGCTTTTAAGTCTTTCTTCATTTCTTCTTTGGTTGTATCTAATTTTCTATCCATTTTATTGAAATTTTCATTCATTTGCATTAAAAGCTTCATTATGTCATCTTGTCCATCATTTCTTTCTGACCTCTTGATTTCCTGTACCTTTTGTTGTCTTGGTTCTTGTTGTTGTTCCTTTTCTTTTTCTGTTTCTTTTTGTTCCTCTAGCTTTCCTTCTTTTTCTTGTCCTTGCTCTGATACAAAATCTCCAGCACCTCTGTTCCTTTCTTCATAAACTGGTGTTTCCATCTCAGCTTTATCTCTCTGATCCATTACTTCTCCTTCTTTTGCGTCTCCTAACTGCTTTCCATCTCTAAGAACCATTTTCTTATCCGCCATGTTGTTGTTGTTTAATTTTTAAATTTATAAGTTATTATTTAATTTATTTTATTTATGAAAATACAATTTTTGCGAGCCCCACGTTGGGCGCCAATTTATAATGATTTTCAATTTGGGTATACTGATTTAGATTTATTTTAGTCTTTATTTTTTAATATCCCACGTTGGTATTGTCAATTTATAATGTTTTAAATTTTGTCTATACTGATTTAAATTTGGCTATAGTTTATTTTACCTAACAGCTAAAGAAGTTTATTATTTAGATATGTTTTTATTTATTTGATTATGATAATTAAAAATTTTTGTTTGTTTTATTGGTTTTTTCAAATATTTTAATTGAATTTGATAATTTAATATTATTTAATTTTATATACAGTTTACTTTTTCTTTTTACTTTTAAGTTTGGGCGCCTTGTCAGAAGTTCAAACTAGCTCAGTTTACTTAATTTTAAAGTTGAAATTTAAAGTCTGACTCTCATCTTGGGTAGGATTCAAATTAAATATTGTTTAATAACTAATACACAATAAATTTAATGTCAAGTACTTCAAAAAAAAAAATTATTAATTGGTTTTCACACGTTCAGTACAAATAAATAACAAATATTCGGATATGAAAATTTGGAGATGATATACAAAATATTAATTTACAATTGCAAATAATTAAAAACAAAAATACAAATCCTTAATTATCGGACGTACCTTGTATAACAGAGTTTTTCAAATATTGTCCTTGTCATGCGCAACGTAACAAAACTGAGATCGGCTTCTGCTTCGGTTACTCCCGCAAATGGAACAGCGTATTCAAATTTACAAGATGGCTACTATGGTTCCGTTTTGGAAACGTCTCTCGAATTTAATCTTTAAAATTCTATGGAATCTGCACTTGCTTTATGCAGTTTATTACTTTGGTAAGTAATTTAATAATAGCTGATTACTTTTCTGTATGTATTTTTAATATTACATGTATTACTTTAATATAAACAGCTTTTAATTAATTAAAAAAATTTCTTCTAGTTGATAATCAATTAATACATACGATGTTAATTGCTCTGCGACCAGGAACATAAGAGAGTGAATAGATGTTAACTGCTCTACTACCAAAAACATAAGAGAGATTAATCATGGATTCTCCGGCCTTTTATAGCTTCTTGGAAAAAAACAAAAAAAATGACGTCATCGGATTTCAACTGTTTCAGAAAAAAATAACCTACATTTCCGAAAATCCAGGTAATAAATTCACAATTCTGATAATACCTTTGATAACGTACAGATAGATCTCATCCTTATATTTGCTTAAATTCTGTTTGTATAATTTTCTAAGTACTTTTTCCTAGGAAATTTTAGATTCAAAATACACAACTTCCTTGAGCTGTCAACTTATTTTAGACTTTCAAATTTTGAATTATCACTAGCTATTATATTTAAAATTACTCTAAATCCACTTAACTAGTACTATTTTAACTGATAACTTACTATTTTAACCCTAACAACTACAATTTAAACTTTTAAAAGCTGATATTTTCTGTGTTATCAAAGGTTAACATTTTAAAATTTATATAAAAAACTTCCTCAATTATCCTACATACTTTTTGTTACATAAATTGTCATTTGTTAATGTTTATAAACTAAGTTTTTCAATATCTATTTCACTATGTATTCTTAAAATGTTCAATCCAAAGTTTATGTGCTTATGTTCAACACTGTCGATATGGGAATTAGTTTAATGTATTTCACCACACCTGCTACATGTTTATAATTAATCTTGTGTCTTTTTTAGGTACTCACAATCTATTGGTATATTTGTTTGTACAATATCGAAGACTTTGATTTTGTAAGTACTTCCTTTTTACAATATTAATTTAAATATTTTACTAACTAAAATTACATGTTGATTTCTTAAACATGTGGAAACCATTAACACTTTTTGATTTTTATTTTCTTTTTATTGTTTCAGATTAAACTGAGAATTTTGAAAAAGAACTAGGTGAAAAGTGAATTGTTATAATGAAAATGCATTCATTATGGATTGGAAAATTTTGATTGTGATACAATAATTGAATATGGATCCTATACAAGATAAGATGTCAAATACACTCTTTATTTATTTGAATGTTTGTAATTGAAGAGTAAATATTGAAAATTTAAGATGTACTAAAGAAAAAGTAACTGCAGATTCAATTAAACTTATTAAGATATCCCTTTTTTGTAAATTATTGTGGTAAGTAACTTTAATTCTATTTTGTTCATTTACTAATGTGTATTGTTTATTTTTACATGTTGACTTTCCAACATGACTACCTACCCTATATTGGCTTTTATCTTATAATGTTTGTTTATTATTATCAGATATGTAAGTTATACTACTTTGTTTTAGTGTAACTGTAGAGATACTGTTTGTTTATACAAATTCATACTAATTATATTATTTTTAGGTCAGAAGATTCCTCTCATTTTCTAACAAGATGTATCTACTAAGTCCAAATGAAAACCTGTTGTGACCAGAGAATATTGTTTATTTTGTGGCTTTTACTGTGATATTATGACCAAATTTATGATATAATCAAGTTTATACTGTACTCAAGACAATACTTCTTTTGGGTAATTACATGGTTTAAGAAGAAAAGTGTATTTCAATATGCATATCCTTTTTTTTTAATTAATCCATTAGTGTAATGGCTATGATGGATGCTTAAAAGGTAAGTTTTGTTTTTATTAGTAATAATGATCCATTACAATATATTTATTTATGTCAATGTCAACAGTCACTCCATCAGACGTCAAACCACGAAACCCTTAGTACCTGAAATGGCGTGGTTATTTTCCCTTAATGTGTGCCGATAATTCGGTCCAAATTTCCCGACCCTACTTTAAGTTTTGTGTTGAATATACACCCGATACAAGGTTGGTAGCTAGTTCAGAGTAGGGTAAGATCGTTTCTAGGAACTTTCATTTTTATATCTTATATCCTATATCTTATAACAGTGGCTTAAAGATTTACAGTTGTAACAATTAACTAAAAAAGAAACTAAACTTACTGCACCACTAAAATATTTGAAGCTGATCTGATCTGAACGAGGGACAGTTAAAGAATGAAATTTTAGGGCCAACTTTATTAGAATAGTTAATACATCCCTTTTTAAATGAAACAAGTGTTCTGCGACGCCCTCGTTCGAAGCTCATCTCAAAATCAATTAACCTTAAAAGGGTCTAAATACCATTAAAAATAAATAAATATAATCAAGTTTATTTTTTCATATTCAGATTTTGGATCACTATCGACAATTTTTAAAGTTAATATAAATTTTTTATTTTCCATTTTTCTTTAACGTACTTATCAACAGAACATTGAATAAGCTTGTTAATTAAAAAATAATTCTTAGTTTATTAATGATTTTCTTTTTATGAGCTAGCCGAAATCTTTTTTGAACAAGTAAATTTTTACATTTTTTAGTCATCAAATTATTCATGTAAAACCCTACTTTATCTTAATATAAAAAATTGCTAGTAATTTATCTCTATATTGTAATAATTTTTTTATGAAAATAATTTTACTTAAAGTCAGAGTACGCGACAGATTTTAACTGAATACTAAAAAACAAGGCGACGTCAGGGTTCGCTTCATCCCTAGAAGGTGATCATGCCTCGTTCTTATTAGCGTTGAATATTCACCGCCTTATCAGGAAAGGAAAATTATTTACTGTGGGTAGTAGGAAAATATACGGACACGCCGAGCTCGTTGGCGAGTAATATAACAAAGTTTAAAGTAGCCGACTATGTACTAATATTTATTATTAAAGTTGAGCCTTCTGCGGTCTTTAATAAAATATAATATAATTTACTTTGTATACCGCATAAAATTCATAATAACAAAAGAGTAATGTGAGGATGAAAACTCGAGTCTCGTAATCAAGGAGAGTGATAACACGTTGAAAAAAAAAGTTGGAAGTTAAAAATATGCTAGTCGTTAGTTTTTTTAAGGAAAAACTTAGGTAGCGTGAAATTTTAATTTGTGTATAAAAAACTACTACGTTGTAACAGGAATAGTGTTAAAATACAGTTAAAATACAGGATGATTGAAGAAAAAAAAAAAGAAAAAAAATGTTTTTACGATTATGTCCAAACTATTGGCAATATTGTAATGAAATTTTATACGAATACTCTGTATATGCTGATACATCCCATGGATTTGTTTTTACAGCATGTCCATTGATGCGGTATACTATGTGTGAAAATGTTTAAAGATTAGTTTTAATTAAAATTGTCATTCCTGATAAAAAGTTTTGCTTGTTCTGAACTCCATAAAATGTAATAAACAAATTAAAAATCAAATACAGGGTTTTTCATTTAAAAAAACATAAGTTTGGTGTGCCACCAAAGATATTACTTTTTGGACATGATTCACCTAAAATGTCCAGTAAACATATTCTTTATTTTGTATTATCAGAATGAATGATGTAATACAGTTGAAAAAATAGTAATTTCTTTGGTATCAATTCATGTAATAAGAGTTGTTTTTTAAATTTGTTTTTTAGTATATTTTCTTTATTGTTAGCTAGGAAATGTAACTGGACTCCAATACCCAAGGTACCAGAGCTTAATTTCAAATATCTATTGAGTAGGCTTAAATACAAGAAACGAGGTGGCTGTGGGATTCGTAATAGAGGTAATAATGGAGAGTATATACCACTGATTGACTATGATTCTCTTCTAACTGATCAAGAAGATTCAGACTGTTCCAATCCCACACATCAACAAAATTTACCAGATTATGAATATGACGGTATGCATTACATTAAAGCACTAATATTTATCTCATTAATCGAAGTAATAAAACTCAAAGTCTATCCACAACGTTTAACAGTAAGGTTCAAAAATTAGTGCAACATGTTTCGGTCTTCAGACCATCATCAGGCTATAAAGAAAACAATGGTATCAGGAGAATCAAAAATAGTTATAAAAAGAGCGAATGGTGTCGGTTGTTCAAATATGACAAATAACTACAAATAGAAGTAAAATTCAAGTTTAAAGTAAAAAGTTGAAGGTACATGATTTTGCAACAGAGCTGGGTAATTACATGTACTTTAAAAATAATTACAATTACAAAGTACTTTTCGAATAGAGGAATTAATTACAATTACAAAGTACATGTCGTAAAAATATGAATTATTAATTACTTTTATAATTATTTTTACTGTTCATACAAACGAAAATGAGAACGAGACAGATTTTATTCAAATTTAGTTACAAATGCACCTCAGCAAATCATTTTTTATAACACAAAATATATTTGTCCACCACCGTGCTATAAAACCTTAATTATACATGTGCTTGCTCAAATATAATGTTACCCATTATTCACTGGTGAATAATGAACCATTATACACTGTATGACGTCAAAACAGCACGTATTGGTATGAGAATATTCTTTGTTCATAACACGGTAGCATACACTCCAATACACACACGCGTAATAAGTGTTGCCTATACAGAATGTACTTTGGTATATACAGATACACACGAATATTATTCAATACGAGTATTTTATATGAACTTTTATTTACATGCTATTCTGCAATTTTCTTTGTCTTTGCAGTCTTTTTGATTTGTAATTTTGCTAGTGCTAAATAAGAAATAATAATGCTGCTACGACATTGTACTTTATTACTTCATAAAATAAAGATTTTTTTTATAGTTACTAGTAAATTTTATTTGAAAGTCGTGAACAAAGTATAGTATTCTACTAACATGTAATGGCTATTATATGCTCATTGAATAATATACTTTTATATTTTCCAAAACTGCTTTAAATTTAATTAAATGTATTTTCTAACTACTTTAAAATCGAATACTTGTAACGCTAGAGTAACTGAGAATGAGAATAAGTTTATTGAAATAGTTAATCCTTCATTTCAATGTAGAAATTAGAATAATACAAAGAAATGCCTTTCTAAAGTAAATAAGTAGGTAATTAGTATTTACACTATTCACCCACTTCATACTATATTTCCTTAGTTGCCACCGGAAAAACTATTGGTTAATAATGTCCAATCTATTGCTCAGAAAATATTTATTCAGCCATCACCTAATTAGCAAAGTCGAATATGACGAACATCCATCATGTTAAAAGTACTTGCCACGCTTTTGCTCCAAGGTAATATTTAAGAAGTTGTCGAGCAAATTCAATATCTCATTATCGACAATTTTGTGTGTTATAAACGTTGCTTCACCAGAAAACAAAATTTCGTTCTGAAATGCATATGCATATTTAATGCATATGTTTTTCACCAATCACCGTACAAAAAGGTAACCTTCTGTCAAAATAATAATCTTGTAAGGTATGAATGATTTTTGTTTTGAATGAATGACTTTTGTTTTGCTTAAATTTTTTCTGCAGGTGACTCTTGCAAAAACCAACCTTCACTGTTTTTTTTTCGTATGCACTACTTGGGATTTTATTTTAACTAATGCATAGAGAGTGTACTAGCTGCATTATCCCTCTTAAACGTATTCCTTTTTTAATTTTTTTTGTCTTGAATAAATCCTGTCAAATATTTATTAAAGAATGATAATTTATTTAATTTAATTTAATTATTTAAAAAGTTCATAGTTACTTCGTACATCGTAAACGTCATACATTATTATGAAATTATTAATGTTTGTTGTAAACAACATGAAGTTTTATTTTATTTTTTGGGGTTCCAGAGCAAGCAAAGCTATTTATCACGAATTACAACTTTCACTAAAACTATTATTTAAATTTTTTCCAACTCTAAGATACCCCATCCGTAGACACCCTGTGTATCTGACTACCATATTATCATTCAATTTTAAGCAAAAAAGCTACTCTTGGTGAAACTATCCACCGATTTAGGAATATTTTGAATTAAAAAATTATAACCGAAATTGCGACGAAACGATAAAAATGTCAAAATCAAATTCAACAAATAAATCATAGATGAAAACACCTTGAAATGGAGTTAAAGCAGAGGCTGACTGGAAGAAGTTTCAAAAACTAACTAGGTCACCTAAAGAAGGAACAGGGAAAAGTGGAGAGAAGAATAAGCAATACAAAATAAAAGAAAAATAGAACTACAGCATAAACCAACTCTACCTATATAATGTTAACGATCCCGCAAAAAAATCAAAGCAAACGTATTTTGTCAAAAATTATGTATGTAATTTATATTGAACAAATTTTATAGGATTCGTTCTAAAAACTCCACAAAATCGACGCGGAAATGTGCGCAGAGTATATAAACACGTTGAACATTCTTAATGTCTGTGCCTAACCTAAGATAACAAATAAATACAGTGATTTTGGTTAGATATTTCATTTCAAAAAATCCATTCATCATTTCAAAAATGTCCAGCAGAGGCAATTGATTGAAACTTTTCGCTTTATATTTGACATGATGTATGATTACAAATTTAAGTTGACATATCTGTGATGCAACAAAGCAAAACCAAATAGCACTAAAAATGTATAGAGTGCGTATGCTCTATTTAAAAATCTCATGATATTTGTGGACAAAATTTACAATCGTTGTTAATTCAGAATTCATTAATTTTGATACAATTTTTTCCAATTTTTCACAGAAATTTTTTTTTTAAAATTTCAACAAAATTTCTTATCTGTAGTAATATCACAAGAGAGTGAGAATAAATTAAAAATAATTCGACAGATTTAAAAAAACTTGTTGCCAGATGGCAACAAGTTTGAGAAAATGCCTGTAGAATTATTATCTAATTTATCGAACTCTCGTGTGGTATTCGATAGATTATTTTTTGACAGATGCGTCAGATCAAGAAAATACGTTGTCACTTGGTTGTCATTCAATAAGAACAATGTACATTGAATTATTCTCGCTGGAATAATGTAAGTAGATTATTCCCACTATACTAATGTTTTGATTTGCTAGAACGTATATAAATTACTAAAATTAAAAATGTCTATTGGTTTCGAGAAACGTCAAAAAATAATCGTGTAAAAGGTCAAAAGTAAAAGGTTAAAGTCGAAAATTAATTTATTAGGTTAAGAAAATATTTGTAATGTTTAAATGCCTGTAATAGTTTAAGTATAGATAAGTAGTGTAAGTGATGGTGATGAAGAACGTTGGTTTCCAGGTGATAGGAAGTTTTTTGACAGGAAATTGGAATAAAAGTCAGAGAGTTAAAAAAAACCAAAGAAAGAATAAATTATAAATAATATTTCATAAAAACAGGTCAGAGAAAAAAATTATAATTATATTAATTAAAAATATTAAAATACAAATACATAAGAAGTATTAACAAAACAAAGGTTAAATAAAAAATTTACATAAAATAAAAGAAGATATAAAAGTGATTAAGAATGGACAGTTGGAGGTGCAAGTAACAGAACGTAGAAGAAATAAATAGAAAAGGAAAGGACAATTTAAAAGACGAATTCTGTGATTAAGGTTAGTTAAGATAGTTAAGTAATTAGATAAGACAAGGTAGATATGTAGCAGAGGGGGATTAATTAGATAGGAATTAGTTAGGCGTCAGTTGACATAGATAGATTCATTTGGTTAATTATTCAAAATTCAATTAAACAAAATAAATTTTGAGTTTAGAACCCTACCCTAACAAAATTAGACAAATAAAAAAATTAAAATACAAAATTAATTTGTATTAAGAAATATTTATTATAATAAAATTGAAAATATACGTGATCAGATGAAAAACCCAGAAAAAACAGGTAACAAATGTAGGGATATAGTCGGGATATAAACCACACAAGTTTCCTAGGGACCGCCGTGGCGTGTGCTGAACTATGTTCCGTATGCGCCATAGCGGTCCGTCTAGCGGTCCCCGTTTAACCTTGATTTGTACTCGGATGATCACGGAGCCATATTTTTTTCGTTACGAAAATTAGTCGGTACTATCGTGTAGTGACGGTAGTCGCACTTGGAGGCTACTCTCGCGAGTTATGAGCATAAGGTAGAAGACAATATTCAGAAAATACCAGAAATTCTTCCAGAGGTTCTCGATAGTGACGAAATCGAAAACGAACAAATAACTGTGGACGCGTACAATAATGAATGGAGTAATCCTGTGGGAAATCATCAAAAATTTATATTTAACCCTGAAAACACTGGTTTCAACCCAGAAAACACTGGTTTCAACCCAGAAATTACTGCAGCACAAAAATAAAGTGCCAAAAGTAATCACATATTGCGGCAATTGTGACGAAAATGCTCACTACTGTTTGGACTGCTTCAATGAGTGTCACAAGTAGATTAGTGTACCTAACTGTTGTTAATGTTTTTCTTATTTCATTTAATTATTTTCTGCTTCTTCTTTTGTTTACAAGACTCTTATTAGTTAGTTTGCTCTGTATTTCAACAAAATTGTACACGTTGCAATAAAAATCTTTAAAAAATACGAATTTTTTTCGATTCAAAAAGTTCGCATAGGTGTGCCTACCGCACAGGCCATAGAAGTCCGCCTACCACGCTCAAACAGGCATAGGCAGGGACCGCTGGCCTCTGCGACAAATAATTTGAAATAAATACGCAGCGGTCCCTAGGGACCTCCATGGCGTACGGGGTAATTACGTTGGCGGTCCCTAGGGACCGCCATGGCACTTAACGTGTTAAAAAAAAATTAAAACAACTTTGCTTCTAAACATCTGGAGAAATGAAATATAAGGCTCTGTTTCAGGTAAATCTATTCTAGCAATAAGATGGCAAAATATATTATTTTTGCTACTAATTGTAGCAGCTAACTTTATTGACTTTAACAACAATTCTTATTATCAAATTAAAACAAAAATTATGGGATATATGTTATTATTGCCTTGTCATTGTCATATAAAACGGAAGCGACTGGTGACTTGTCAAGAATTTTTATTAATTTTAAAAACTAATTTTTAAAAAATATAATGCCACTAGTAAAAAAATGCTATATGAGCCAAGGTAGAAATGAGTATTAGTGTTTCGATATAATTAATATTTTTTTGTTAGAAAAATTAATGGGTTAAATCTTGAAACAGAAATCCATTCGTTTGAAAAGAATTAGCAAACCTATTCATTGAAAGAGACATGAGTTATTAAAACAGTAGAATAAATTTGTAAATAGACAATAGCTAAGCTAACCTTACAAAACTGTAGAGAATGATCAATCTTAAGAAATTTTTATCTAGATCTGGTATCTGTTTTCCCCTAGGTTTTTCATCTAATCAAGAGCATCTTTATTATAAGATGTAATTAATTTTATGATTTATGGTTTATCAAAATTTTTATTCTTTAAATTTTTTTTTATTATGTGTTTCTTTATGAAATTTTTTAAGATACTTATTTAAAATATTATAGATATTACCATTCAAACATGTGCATAAAAGATACAGGATTTTTGTACACATTTTTTATTCAGTTTATTTTTCCATTTCTGTTCGTCGAATGTCACAGACATCGTACATTTCCATTTATTTATCTCAACTTTTTGCAACTATTCCATTGACGTTAAGTGATGTGGCGACACTGAAAAAATATTTCCTGATTTTCTTCCTAAAATGATCGAGTCTTATTGAAAGATGGATCTACATTGGAATCGACAGTTAGTTTGTATATCTTTATTACGAATCAAACAATCAATCATGAAAAGACGCGTCTATGCCAAACCGACGAATTGAAAAGCGAAGTGAAAATGAATATACTTTTATTTTGTTAGGAAGTTTCAAAACCGAAATGTGGGTAAAAGGGTTATGTTTCTAGTCAAAACCGAAACAAAGGAAATGTTAAAACTAAAGGAGGAAGTTATTGTCCTGCATATTAAACTTTAACTAAAATGACAATATTGGTAAGAACCAGGAATTGTTTTAACTTAGAACTATGTTACATTAATTTAAACCTGCGTTTAAAAAGTTCAAAAAGTGAACTATAAAAAAATTGAGGAAAAGTGATGTTTTAAAATTGATTAATTATAATAAAAACCTTGGATAAACATTCTTATTAGATTGTAGATTGTAAATCTACAATATTTGGTTCCACGCAATACCAAGGAATCGATGTGAATAGGATAAATGATCTGTATCCAAAATTTACTTGTCAAATAAGGAGTTGGAGATTTTAGTGTTACCAATGATAATTATCTACTTATCAACATCAAGTACCTAGTTGCAAACAAACAAAATGTAATTTCAATATGTCAATCTGACAATGCTAGTTATTAGCGAAACAGCTGTAATTGAATTTTAAAGCGAATTTTTTGAATAAATAGTGGAAGTTTAGTTTAATTGTTCAGTAATTTATTGTTCTTTGTAAGATGAACTTTCACAAAGTAAAGGTTAACACAATCAATTTCATTATCTAAAGTGATATGGGTCAAACTTTGTCTTACCAATCTTAAGTACTTTTACGTCGCAATATTGGGGCTTAATTGACCGCTATGTAGGCTCAATATTAAAGTTCGTTGGTTTGTCAATATTTTTTGAACTAATATTAGCCAGTTTTAAATGTATATGTAAAAACACTAAAGTCAAAATATATCCAATATTGGTGATATATTGGCAATACTACTAAATATTGCACCAATGTTTGGTCAATATTTACAACTAAATCTTGATTAAATATTGGAAATAAACCTAATGCCAATGTTGGTTAGATATTGAAATCTTGCTGCTATATTGCAGCCAACATATATCCCACATTCGGTTCTCAAAATTCACATCTCAAAATAATAGGCAAATCGGAAAGTGAGAGCTATCGTTTTGTGAAAAACTTAAATATATGACTTGTATAGAGAGCAAATCGTGCCCACACTATTAATGCAACGATTTATAAAGGACGAAACTAGCTTCCAGTTTAGCGTAGAGACTTTAAGGAACGAGTCAGAATGGTATCTGTGCGCTATACACAATGGGGATTTCAATATTTATTTGGGATTTCAATATTTATTGGCGATAAATGATTTTTGAAAAACGTTCAGAACGGTTGTGTATTTGGATGAAACTTGGTTCGATACACATGATATTTAAAACAAAAGTTTGGTAGACTCATTTGACTTGTGCCAGACTAATGCGCCATATAATTAAGGCAATCGTATAATACAAGCAGGAACCAATAATGGTTTTATACCTAATGCGTTGGCGTAGTTAGCGAAAAATATTAAGGACTCTTTAGTCGATTAGCATGATTACTATTATTTGAAGGAATTAAACTTTTTCCAAATATTCCACCCAATAGTGTTATTGTCATGGATAATTCCAGTTACCACAGTCGGAGACTACATAAGGAACCTTGTTCAAACAACACAAAGGTCATAATTTAAGATTTCATGGTAATCAATGATTTGTACTTTGAGGAATAGTATATAAAATAGGAGGTTTGACCCACTATTATAATATAATACTTCTCCAACTTTAAGTTCGACTATAGTAGCTCTCATTCAAACAGAAGCTGCAAAATTTCTTGACAGCAGCTTGACCACTTTGACCTTCTTTCTTTTTCCAACTTTGTCATACTGATATTTATTTAAACAAAGTTACCATTTTATACTTTTGAAAACTTATATTTCATATGTATAACCTATATTCTGCACTTTTATAAAGTTTATTTTCTAGTTTTTAGTACTTCTTTTACTTACTCACCTACTTTTTCGTGATTAGTCATACTGATTTTTGCTTTTACTATGTTACCTTATGTTCACACTTTATAATTAACAACACAATTACAAATTATAGTGATTTTTAACAATATTTATCATACTCAAATTATTGACCTATAGAGCAAAACTTATTGGCCGCCTGCTGAGTAAATTCTGTGGTTATACTATACTACTAATGGCCACTAGGCCTACTTCCAGTAATTTTAACATCTTTAATGCTAAAATAATTACATTTTCGAAAGCTGTAATTTGGTTAAAATAGGTATATAGCAGTAGATTCAGGCAAATAACTACCCAGTAAAACTTAAAATCAAACTTGCATAAGTTTTTAATCGGAATTTAGTACATTTTCCAAGGTGGTTGATTTTATAATATTTATTACTGTTTCGCATTTACTCTGTCGAAGTATTAAATAACAGACTAAAATAAAAAAATATATGTCGGTAATTTCAATCTTTCGAAAGTTGTAAAGCTATTAAAAGACATTTAATTTTATTATTCTTTTAAGAGTTTATCGGATTTAGGTATTAACCATTTTATTACTTAGAAACTTTTTTATGTTGTTTAATACCTTGGAAAATTAATATTTTTTTAATTACTGCAATTAATTGATAGACACCTAACCAGAGAGGGTTCATTTACATCAAACAAGTTTTGTCTGTTGTTAAATATTTCTTAAATATCCGGTATTGTTTACATTCAGTATAAAAAATTTATTTAAAGTACAGAAATTTTAAACTATAAATCACATTGTAATGCACTATTTTTAAATGGTTCTTATTTTGTGTCAATATTTAAATAAGCAAGTTTATTAATTTCTCATTCTTCTTAACTTAATGTAGAAATAATATTTTTATAATAATAATAATAATAATAATAATAAAGCTTTATTGTCGAAAAAATTTTTTAAATTTGTGGACAAAGCTGTTTAAAAAAAAGCAAATCACATAGAACAAAACAGTAATACAAGAGTATTTACAAGTAAATAAAACATAAAACATACAAACATATAAAACTTCACAATATAAAACATTGCGAAAGGTCAGTTAAAAAAAAAATAATAAAAAATAAAATAAAATAAATGTATACTTTATGTATACATTATACAATGAGACTGATAAATAATAAGTAATATAAAAAAATTAAAATTTAAAATTTTAATTTAGTCAGAGTAACAACAAAAAAAAACAACAACAAACAACAAAATAGATAAATATCACAAATTAACTTTCCAGTGCGTGAGATGGTCCAAAATAATTTATGTAACTATTTTATTTTTTTTATACTATTTTATTTAAACTATAAGTAGAGTTATAATTAATTCTTTTACAGTTATTTATCTTTACAAAACTATATCTTCTTTGGTAACAGCTTCCTTCAAATAATTTCTCTTTTTGTTTTTTTCTCGAGAAGCCTACATCGGTCGAACGTGTAAATTTATTATTGTAGACAGCCAGACAATTTATATCTACACACCTGATTGTATACACAAGTATGTGACGACATCTGCACTAGAAGCTTTTTATAAAAAGTTTTATTACAAAAAAGGTGATTAATTAAGATAAATTCCGAATATATTCTTTCTACAACCAAAAGCGTCATTTACTAGGTTTTAATCAATTTTCATTTTCTCAACACTCCATGTCTCGCTAACAAATTTAAATATGCCACTATTTAGTTTTAAAACCAGTATTTATTGTACTTGGTAATGAGGTGGGAAAGTAGTAGATAGGGCTGGGTCATAAAAAATTAAAAAAAATAAATTATTACAAAAGTTATAAACAATTAAGATTCCAAAAATATAGTAGGTATATAATTGATTTTTTTCCCATAGTTCGTAAACTACAAATATTTTTGAATTAAGAATAATGAAAAACTCTAATTGTCTAGCGAAACGGCTGTCACTGAGTTTAAAAAATCAGATTTTTAAATAAATAGTTTTGTTAAAACGAAAGGTTTTTTATTATTCTTAATAAGATGGACTTCCAAAAAGTAAGGGTTAGTACAATCAATTTAATATTTTTGAACTACTTGGTATCCTTAAATAGGAGAAAACTTACTAAAACGGTTTCCCGAAACGGTACCTCCAATGTTTATTTTAATATAACGTTGAAAATAACCCTCCGCGCCCCATGGTTAGGTTGCTTGCACCGGCTCGAAAGGACGACTAGGTAATTTAAAAAAAGAGTATTAGAATTTAGACAGCACAAAGAATTGAATCACTTTGTACTTGATAATAATTGTTCGTTGATTTAAAAAAGTTTCTAAAATCTTTTTTTAAAAAACCAACGGGTTAAAATTAAATAAATAAAAATATATGTAATTGCTTAAAACTTAAAATAACATTTATTTCAGCCTGTCCAGTAAATATAATTTCCTATAATCAATTTGGCGCCGGTAAGAAGAACATTACGGTATCAGGTACTGTAATGTGTTGCCTAGCAACGCTGCTCTTATTGCTTAAGGAAAGACAATAACTTTTCATTTTCGACATTTAAAAATACTATATACAAATGAAATAACTAATTACTTACTTTTACTGCAATATTTAAAAAGAAGTCAATGTTATTCGTTTTATAATTATTATATAAAAACACGTATTAACAATTAATAGTAAATTACATATGACAGTTAAGTTTATTTGACGTAGGTAACTAACTAGTCAAGTTGCGAACTATTTTTAAAATTTTTATTAGTTTATTAATTTATAAAAACAGGATGAAATCGCTTCGCGATTCGTTTTTTAAACTTGAACTCATGTCATAACAGAAAGCCATATGAAACAAGTTGTTTATATTTTTTATTTTTTGAAATTTTATCATTTTTTAAATTAATTTATTATTTGTATGTAAATTACGAAAATGTTGATTTTAAAAAGGATGTGGGTCGCACTGTGTAATTTATAACTTTTGACAGTTTTGAAATTTAAATTATCAAATAATAATATTTTAAAATATTTTAAAATAAATAATACCCCAATGATAATATATTATTTAAGCAAAAAAAGATATTCTTATTCACAAATACCGTATCCGCCAAAATAAAAAGTACCGAAAATAAAAATAAGAATTAATTTTTAATTTCTGTAATGTAAGTGTTCAAAATGTTCACCATTTCGACGCAAACAAGCTTAATATCGATTTTTTAAGTCAATAAACATATTTATAAAAAGTGGTTGATGGAACTGCCTAAAAATATTTTGTATTCTTTCCCGTAGTTTGGCAATATTCGCCGGCGGATTTTCCCAATGAAATATTTTTTCCTTCATTATGCCCCAAATGTATGCGTCAGGTGGCGTCAGATCAGGTGAATGAGAAGGATATTCCAAGTCTGTTCCCCGAAAAATTATTTTATTATCGAAATGCTGACGGAGTAAGTTTAAGGTGCTCACAACTGTATGGCTTGTTGCACCATCTTGTTGGAACCATCCTGTGCGAAACTGTAGATTTCGTTCACGGCAAAAGTTATTTAGATCTCTCAGAAAAAGTATAATAATTTTCTCTCTATAACGTTCTTGGTTGAGAGAAGGTGGATTCTTATTATCATCTTCAACGAAATCATTCCATTACCAGATACCGCGCACTAAACGGTAACTCGAAGACTGTGGAGTGGTTTCTCTACAATGACGTCAGGACGTTCAAATCCAAGGATCTGGTTGTTTGTCGATTAATATAGCCGCTAAGATGAACGTGACTCTCGTCTGAAAACCATATGTTATTCAAAAATTCGGGATCTTCGTAAATTAAACTCAACATGCGACCACAGTAAATTTCTCTTGTACGTTTGTCCGCAGCATTTAGTCGTTGTCCAACTTGAATACGGTATGGATAACCACCAATTGATTTGAACATGCGACGTAAAGACGTTCCACTAATGGTGAGTTTACAGGCAGTTCTTACCAGTTCTTACAAGACTTCTTTAAGGTGACTGCACAACTTGGTTAAAAACACGTCCTCCATTTTCGTTAGTGCATACTGTTTTTCGACGACCTGAAGAACCTTTACGTTGACACAATACACCAACAGTGCGACATTTTTCAACAACAGCTAATATCACACTTTTACTGGAAGATGCTTTATTAAATTTTTGTTGATATTTTATTGACACCTGTTCTAAGCTTGGCCCATCATTACGACCTTTTCCGTATGAACGAAAATAACCATTTTTAAATCAAATTTAACTGCAGCGTATTATTAATATATCAACTAATGGCAATTAAGTCAAATATGAAAAATCCATATTATATAAACAACTCCACAGCACTCTCTGTTTCGGTACTGTTTATTTAAAAAAGGAATGAGGTTTTTAAAGAACTAGTGTCACAACAGCCGTATGATGTAAGTTGTTTATAATATTTTTTTATATTTTGCCATTTTACCATTTTTTAAATTGATTTATTATTTTTACATAATTCCGAAAATTGTGATTTTAAAAAGTATGTCGGTAGCACTGTGTTATTTATAACATTTGACAGTTTTGACATTTCAATTATGAAATGATAATGTTTTCAAATATTTTAAAATGACTAATACACCAATAATAACATATTATACAGGGTGAGTCATAACTATTGGGACATAGACTAAGGAAAGGTTATTTGGACCAAAATATGGCTATTGGGCCAAATATGCCTTAATATAATGTTGCTGAGATAAAAGATACAGGGTGTTAAAGTTAATTTTTGTTTTTCGTTTTTTGCTAATAGTTTTCCTGTATATTTATAAATTGACATCAAAAATAATTTACTCTGAACAAATGACATTTACCAACAACAATTATCTGACAGTCCAAAGCATACTTTTCATAAATGAATTAATATTTTAAATCCTTTTTTAAGACTCTAAGCAGTTCGACTGCGTTTTTATCGAAAACGGTTGAAATTATCATGTTTAAACAAGAGTACCAATTTTACGTAAAAATGATGTTTACGTCATATTTTCTAATAAAAATTACTAAAAAATTTCATCACAAAAAGTTTAGACTCAATTTGATCATCCACGTGGCGCCCTCTATGACAAAACGTAAAATTGTAAATAAAATACTATTTCTTGTCTAAGATTATGCCTCTGTGCCAATTTTGATATCAATTTATAAATATACAAGGAAACTATAAGCAAAAACCAAAAAACAAAAATTAACTTTAACACTCTGTATCTTTTTTCTTAGCAACATTATATTAAGGCATATTTGGCCCAATAGCCATATTTTGGTCCAAATAACCTGTCCTTAGTCTATGTCCCAATAGTTATGACTCACCCTGTATAAGTAAAAAATGATATTCATATTCACAAATACTTTCTTAAAGAACAATATAAAATTAATAAATTGCTATTAGCCACAAATGTCATTGTCAATAGTCTTGTCATTAAATACTTCACTCATTTAAAACAAAAATTTGCGTGCGCAAAAGTTACATTACGATACGCAAATGCGTTTTATAATGAAGATTCTTATAAGTGCAAAATATAAAATAGTATATTAAACAACGCATTTCATATGGAATTCTGTTATGACACGAGTTCAAGTTCAAAAAACGAATCGCGAAGCGATGAGTTTTTTAAAGAACGAGTGTCACAACAGCCATATGAAATAAGTTGTTTATAATATTTTTTATATTTTGCCCTTTTTACCATTTTTTAAATTAATTTTTTATTTTTATGTAATTACGAAAATTTTTATTTTAAAAAGTATGTCGGCAGCACTGTGTAATTTATAAAATTTGACAGTTGTGACATTTAGATTATCAAATGTTAATGTTTTAAAATATTTTAAAATGAATAATATACCAATAATAATATATTATATAAGTAAAATATTATATTCATATTCACAGATACTTTCTTAAAGAACAATATAAAATTAATAAATTGCTATTAGCCACAAATGTCATTGTCAATAGTCTTGCCTTTAGAAACTTCACTCATGTCGCCAACCATTTAAAACAAAAATTTGCGTGCGTAAAAGTTACATTACGATACGCAAATGCGTTTTATAATGAAGATTTTTATAAGTGCAAAATATAAAAAGTTACATTACGATACGCAAATGCATTTTATTATGAAGAATTTTATACGATACATGGTCGTTAGGTGTTATTATAGTACGAGTACGGAAATAAAAACAAGTCACCGACCTTGTTGACTTGTTGTTGCTTTTTCTTAAGAGCGTTCTATATGCTTTCATTTACTAGGTTCCTGCTAACTTTTTTATTTTTCTATAAAATATTTTATTTAGGCGTCAAGTTAAATTTGTATATAAATCTTTACATGCTACCAAAATAAATATAAAATATTAAAACCATTTGCGAAATACAAACGTTTCAATGGGAAGACTTTTAGCGTAGGTATATAAAAAATTTATATTAGACAAATATAATTGAAGACACAAGTGGATAAAGGTGTCATGTAACATTTAAAAAAAAATACTGTATGTACTGTATTGTCTACGTTTTTTAATGGATAAAAGTGTCATAGTAACATGACACTTTTATCCACTGAAACTTTGTTCGTATATGTCAAAATATTTTCTGCGAAATTCAATCTTTCGGTTGGCCAACCCAGAAGTGATATTTGCAGTGTTTGTGACGCAGGAAATATAACTGAACTTCATACTGCCAACTTCAAAGCAGCTTTTGAATGCCAAAAACAGGATAGATAAAAATCAGTTAGAAATACTAATACTTGCTACATTACCTTCAACAAACTATGCCGCTTCCAAAGCTAACAACTAGTAAGGCATTTTACTTGCGTCAAATGTGGTACTTACAACTTTGGAATCCACTGTATAACAGCCCTTGAATCTACACCATATTTTTTTAATTGGACCGAAGATGTTGTCAATCGAGGAAGCTGCCTGTTTGGGTTTTATCAGCTGCTAAAGGAAAATCACAAAAACATTGACCATTTAATCTGACTCTTGTGCAGGTCAAAATATAAATTTTACAGCTTTTGATTCTAAATGGTGTATTTAAAGAGATAGATCAGAAGTTCCCAGAAGTTGGCCATTCCTATCTGGACTCTGATCGCAATTTTGGAAGAATAGGAAAAAAACTTAGGAAGGTAGAAAACATTTACGTTCCTGATCAATATAGCGACCTCATTAATACAGCGAGCAGTAAAAATAGTGTAGTTGTTAATATGGATAACTATTTTTACCTTTTTGAAGATCTACCTGCAATGTTACATTATATGGAACAAAAAATCAAATATCAAAGGAGAAGTAAACTTTAAAGATCAATTTAAATAGATAAGAGTGGACGACTTTGGAAAGTATCTCTACAAAACGAATCTCGATTAATATTGTCCGTTTTATAAAGTAGACCTAATAGAGAGTTTGCGGTAAGGTATTTTACGTTATAAAAATTGTCATTATAATGTATAACGTAAAAATGTAACAAAAATTATACCGTATATATCTTATTTATATGCTATTTTAGAAAATAACGTTAACCAATCAGATTTTAATGCTTATACTTTACTTCCATGGTACAACACATTTACATTGTAAATTTTGTATCATGCATGTTTATCATTAGTTTCAATCCTGTTTGGTATTTGCAAAACTTTATCGACTTCAATTTTATCTTGTTTTTTAAAACAAAACAAGAAACTATAATACTATTGGTAGGCACTGATTGTAAATTTAATTGTAGAATAAAGTCTTTTATTTCTTTCTTCAACTGCTTTCTGTAAAGCAGCAAATGGAAGGAATAATTTTTAATACTTTTGTTAATTATTTTTAGCGGTCTTTTTTAAACTTGCACAAGTGACATATCATATGTCATCTGTAACCTTGATTTTTAAGGTACGATAACCGCAAGCTATGTTTACAAATTTTACGATATACTTCAGTATAACGTAAAATAAGAGTCTAACGTAACGTAAAACGACTGACCGCAAACTCTCTATTGAAAAAAGTGTCTAAGGAAGATGGTATTAAACTTGAAAGAATTCGATAAAAAATAGGCAGTCTCAGTTCTGAAAAACTTAACAACTTACGCGAGCAACTGCAATTTATTAAAGATGAATATAAGTGGTTCCATTAAAATATTCTTGAAAGTAACCAATACTAAGAAAAAACGAAAAAACGAAAAACCTAATAAAAGTGTATTTTGTTTGTTTATTTAGCCTATAAAGGTTTATTGTTGACATAGCTTCGTTTTTAATTTAACATTTGTTACTAATTTTATTTTATTTTATTTTCAGTGGATAAAAGTGTACATTCAAAGTATGTTTTACTTCAAATGACATAATATTTCATAAATTTTCAAAATATCTTCTAAAACATACTATATTCAATAACATTTTACTGAATTTTAAGAAATAACAATTAATAACACAAAAAAGTTCCAATAAAAAATCTTTAAACTCACTTAACTCGAAATAATTATTTTGTTACTTATCACCTTTATCCACTTGTGTCTTCAATTATGTCGTAGAGTAAATCAGTAATACTTTTTAAGCCCAGCCCACCGCTTTGCTTAAAAAGTGGAAGGGCGTTGCAAATCCGATCGTTTTTAAAGCGAAAGAACGCTCTTAATTATTTGTTATTTTACACTTATTTACAGCTAATGTTTCAACCCTTTTTTAATTACCGAGCAATGATTGTTATCCAAATGTTTTGACTCATCAAAATTAACATTACATTTGTATTTATTTTTACACCAAGCCCTATGATGACCTCAAAGTTAGGCCGAAACTAGTCACAGAGATTTCTGACCATCTTAAATAATAAAATTCTGTGATATTGACTTTGGCTTTTAATATAACATGAGATGCTTAAATCATTTACATTTTGCCACACTTTGTTAATATTGTGCGATCAGTTTTCCTCTCACAACACGCGCGTTCGCTATAATAGGTACTTAAAACAAATTGAATCTCCATATTATGCTAATGTATTATCTTTTGAGTTGCATTGATACTGATTCGCTGTATTTGGTAACTTCTAAGAGGTTCTGTTGCAAGTTGTCTTAAAAAAAGTTAACAAAAAAGTAAAAACGTCAATAGCATCCACTCCCCTTCCCCTTGTTGTTGAGAGTTTCTTCTTCTCACCTAAATATCGATCAATAATATAACAGCTTTCTTTACCCTGGAAGGTGAGAAGAGAACTTTGGTCTTATTCCATATCTTAGCTTGCAATAAAAATAAATGATCGCATGCGGGGACACAGGACAAGAAAGCAGTGACACAACCTCTTACTGCAACATCTAAATTACTGATTTGACACCTGCAAGGGCGATAAGAAACTAGTACACGAGCCGGAAATATTAAATGAATTTTATGTTTTATTTACGTGCTAAGGTACGTTGACCTCATGCGTGTAATTCAAGGTTAAAAAATGGTGAATGCTTAATGGCGCATTCATCAAAATTAATAGTAATACTTAATCCAAAAAATAAGGAGAATACCACGAAAACCAAATACATGATAAAATTAAGGTACAAAATTGATTTTATTTACTAGTATTTAATAATATAATAATAACAAATAATCAACGGTTTAGTAAAGCAAAAATATAATTAAAACTGAAAATGGAAAAAGAAATAACAGACAAGAATAATGTCAGCATTTTATCTTTTGTTTCGTGAAATATCAATAAAATATCTGCCTTAATAAGACAACCAAAGAAAATTTCATTTTGTTGCCCAGAAATCAGCAAATTAATTGATTTACAGCGACAAAATAAATGGAAGATCGCTGGAATTAAAAAAAAAGAAATTATATAAAAAAATTGTTTGTAGCAAAATTGTCCATATCAGTTAAAAAAATGAGTACCTACATCATGCTAAAATAAGTATATTGTATTAGAAACATTAAACAAAGAATTTTTAAACAAACTAAAGCTAATTTTTTAATAAACTTGAAGATTTTATTTTATAGTTCTTTGTTTAATGTTGTTATCACGATAACTTAACTAAGAGCGAGGATTAGTTCTATAAATTTTATTCTATTATAATTTTTATTTCGATTACAGCCATCTGTTATAAGGTGGCCGATATAAACATACATTTAAATAAGGGTGCTGTTTGATAAAAAAGCTGATAAAAAGTCTTATAAATGTTATTTTACGTTAAACATTTAAAATAGCGCTTCACACGTACCTACTAAATAGATAAAAATTATAAAAAACACCTTTATTTGTTTCTCATTTGTAAACGTCAGTTTCCAAAAATACAATATTAATCAAGAAAGTTTATTTTATCAAGTTACTAACTTGTAAAACTGACAGTTGACTTGCAAAATTTTTACAAGTTAGTAGTATTATTTACATTAGTGTGATTGGGGTAACTGAAGATGTTTTGTTGGTCTACTTGAATCAACTATCAGCTAGATTCAGCCCTAATACTTTATGGGCAAAATGGTCTATGCTGAAAAGCTGCTTGGAAATAAAAGAAAATGCCCCTGTTCGCAGGTGTGTTTTCTTTAAAAAATTTATTGAAAAATATGACGTTTAGTTGTCATTTGCAGCTTTCAAAAGGTAATTATTGAGTTTTTTTTGAAATCTATCTAACCTTTTTACAAATAAGAAACAAATAAAATAAAAACAATACACGCAAGGTAACGGTTATATCCTCCATTCGCCAGTAAAAACCCTCTTACCTTGCTAGTAATGTTATATACTATTTATTAATCAAATAAAAGTAACATTATATTCCACAAAATAATATACAATAACAGCAGGAGAACAGCGTAGGCAAAGCGTATCACATTTTATTAAAAAAAAATTTATGTGGGAAGATAAAAATTGAAAAAAAAGAAGATGAAAAGGCAGACTAAAGAAAAAAAAATTAGAGAAAATTGAAAAAAATGGAGAGAAGATGTTTCATTCCAGGAATTTAAAAACGAATATATTAAATATATAATATTAAATATTGTATATAAAATAATAATTTTATTTCTTTAGTATATTATAGAAATTTAGTTCATATCTAGTACTATGTAATAACTATATAATATTATAATATTTAATTGTATTTTAAGCTTTCAATTAAGTAAACAATTAAGTTACGACGTGATGGTAATCTGACAAATCCAAGTTTATGGAAATCGGTTGGTCTGCTGTAAATACCGTCGAGTCTTAAGCAATAGGAGTATTCAGGCGTTTGAACTAATTAGGAAGACTTGAGAATTCAAAGAGATGATTCGTCATTTCCAACAGAGATTTAATAATCATTTTCTTGTAAACAGATAGGAACAAAATACTAATTAATATTCCAAATACATTTTTTGATAGTTCGGAAAACCCGAAAAATGGTTGATAAAAACTATTTAAATAATTACAGGTAAAAAAATAATAGTAACAATACTATATTGTGTCACCAGTGCAGAAAGTAATATATTGCACACCATGTGTGAAAGTTGTGGCACAAGCAAATGAGAGTGCCGCACAAGATTATGAAATAGAATTTCTGCAAGAGTGGCATTCTATACTTTTTCTACGATCAAATTAAAAATATATTTATTTAACTTTAATTACATATTTTACAACTTAACAGCTAATTATAACCGCAGTTGGCTATATTAATTGCAGATAGATTTTCTTTTATTTTCACAGGCTTTTGTATTTTGTTATGAATAAATATTCCAATAGTAGATGCTGTTTTATTCTCATCTGATTGCAATATATTTGCTAACGACATTTTGCTTAAGAGACTGTCATCAATATATACTCCTGCTGTTGTGGTCAATTTCCACCCGCCATGTCGTTTGAGTGTTGTTAAATTTACACCACAGTCTGCCACTATCGTGGCCGATGACCGAATGACTGGTATAGTTTTTAGTATTTAGGAACTTCAAAAACTGAGCTATTTGCTATGCCCTATTACTAAATTTGTTTATTTCAATTATTATTTTATAAGGTAGGTGATAGGTTACAGTACCTGTTGCAAAATAAAAATCATTTCCTTGGTTTCTTGTTTATATTATTGGTTTTCAGTTAATGAAACTGCGAATTTTCTTATTGATATATTTTAAATAGTCAGGTGCTGGATATGTTTCTAAAAATGATTGACCTAATAATGTATCATCTAGGTAACTGTTTACAATACTCACGTTATATTGTAATGTGTTAGTGTCACTATCAAATAAATAGGTAGCCCATTAGCAAGTTAAGTATTTTGGCATGGAACATGATTTTATTTGCTACATCTGAGTCAAAGAATGATAGCATTATAGGAAGTGGAAGTACCAGGTAGATAAAGGTCAAGGTCTCATTTTGGTGGTTAACGATTAGCTGAACAGATTGTTCAAATTGTAGTTTTCCAAAATTTCCATTTTTGGGATATAACTGGTTGGATATCACTTAAATATATTGGGAAATCAATCCTGGAGTATATACAGAGTATCCAGTCTCCTATTATTAGGGATGCAGATAACCCAAATATTTATAGAATTCTACTAAGCCACATAACATCACAGGTGAGCTAAAAATTGATTTACTGTAATGGTACTGATGATAGAGATTGATTAATATCATTACAGTTGAGTACTTACCAAATTCTCAGTGTATTTTTCTTTTAGGCTTTTTTTTCTTCTACCTTTGGTTCCGTTGGTTGGTTTTCTTCTTTATTTTTTTTGTTCTGCTGTACCGCACTGCACTCAGCCTGCAACAGATTTGTTGTTTATGAAACGCGGTGGTTATCCTGCAAAATACTAGAATTAATCAAGTTTAGCACAAGAAGTATATCATACCTTTGAGATACTTACCCTGGTTTGGATACGCTTTTTAAGGAGCACAAAGACCCAGAGTTCCTGTGTGCAAGTCAGCTATACCACTTGAGGTAGGATCCTTCTATTGTACATTTTACAAAAGTTGCTAAGGTACTACTGGCACTTAAAACTGATATCTGTTATGGTTGAGAGTTGTTCGAGTTGACATTGAACTAGTATTCTTATATATGTTTAGATGGTAACATATAGTGCATATAAACTCCTGTAGTTGGTTTCACGTATTTATAATAAAGTATTTTTATAGAATTTCCTTAGTAGGAAAATAGTATGCTTTTAAATAATCAAATGAATCTGAAATATAATTGACATCTACAACAGATCTTGTGTATGGAAAATATTGAATATTATATTAAAATATTACTTAATTTTATCTAGTAAACTGTTCTTGCACTGCCAAGGCGCTAGCCGAGGCTGTGCAAACTGGGCGAAACATATAATGGGCCTTCTGCATCGAGTAACATATACTATTTTTTCTTCAAGCGTAATAATAATATGCATTTTATAAAAAATATAGAAGGCTTTGTTTATATCTCAACTATTTAATTAATACAAACGAAAAATTACATAAACTGTTACCTATTTATTAACAGTAATATTAAATGTGCAGTTTTGTATAATGCAGTTGTTTAAATTTAAGCCACTGCCACCGCTTTCAGCTTCGACATTTACAATTTTGTCATTGATATACATCATATTATTAGTAAGTTGATTGTCGATTATTATGTCAGTGATTCCAGAACTATTACTTGGGTGTTCTTGCCAATTAAGTATTTTTTGTGCAGTTTGTGTTTTACTGGAAATGGAATCATCAAGTACCCTTCAGCAACACTGGTGGATTTCCATCCACCATGCCGCTTTAAAGCGGTAATATCACCTCCGTTGTCAACTAAAATAGTTGCGGAAGTCCTCCGAAGGCAATGTCCTGTATATTTATGAGGATTTGTTAATTTCAAAAACGTAGCAACGTCTTTTGGTACGTTTGATATTTTGTGGATACCCATTACCACACGGTGACATTAACCATTCTGGTATTTAATAAAAAATCGCTGAAGGCCAATATCATCCGGATGAAGTGCCGTATACTGTCTTACCAAATTCAAATAAAAATCGCCAATTATAGTAAACGACCGTTGTTTTTTGTTTTTTGTATTTATGATTTTAACCAAAATTAAATTTCCCAAATCTTGGATTTCGCTAGACTTTAAATTAACAAGTTCATCGCATCTAAGGGCTCCTGTGACTCCAAATATTAATATAACCTAAAACAAACGTTAAAATAAATAAAAAAAGCTGGTAGCACTGGGATTAGAACCGCTGACCTTCGCGACCGAAGACAAAAGATCTGCCACTGAGCTACCGTCATTAAATGTTATAAGTAGGAAATGAGGTAATATTTGCTGTCAAGTTAAATATTGATCTGCGAGTAGATATCACTGTCAACGGTTTAATAAACGTAATAATGATTAAAAAGAAATAAGAAAGTACCTACCTTTGTTGCTAAATAAACATTATTCGGTGCATCCTTGAGAAATTTATCAAATTGATCTTTTGTTAATACTTTTTATTTTTTCGGTGTATAATTTTCCCCTTGGCGCTTTATAAATGCAATTAATTTGCCATATTTTTCTATTTTAACATTATGTTTAATGTTTAATTGACTTTAATCATTGAATACTGTGCCCATAGAGTAGAACTTTTAAACTTTCTGGACAAATTCGTGAAGTATGCAAGCATAACGTTTTCCGTGTATTGCTGTACATTATATTCATTGCACCATTTTAGAAATTTTTCGTATGCAAAATCATACAGTTTACGCGACTTCATTGGAATTAGAGTTTCAATACTGGAATTAGCTATTTCACCTAATTCCGGAGGCGTACATCGTAAGTCTTGAGACATTTTTGCAGTTTGAATTAGGTAGGAACACTTTCAGAGTCTGACACTTTTCAAAACTAACACAACATCAAAATTAAATAAGGAAATTGACAGTTCCTGCCTTCTTGATTATAACACCCATAAGACGTTGCTACCGTTTCTTATTATTTTGTTACTAGTATAATAATGAGAGTTCATTATTGTACTAGTAAAAGAATAGGCTATTTCTACTGTTTGTGTTGAAGAACATAATACAGTTTTTATTATACGCTTGAAGAAAAAAGAATTTTCTTAGCGTTAAGGTGATATTGTGTTGCATCCGTAATAGTTTAGTATTCGAGAATTTTAACAAACGGTATTATTGTATTTATAGCGTAGGGTGAACAGATATCTGAGCACACTACTTACCTGGTAGGTGATAACACAGCAACAGTAATACATTTGGGTTGATCTCAACATTCTTAAAATAAATAGATACATCTGTAGAATACTTCTACCACGTGAGTAAACAATTAAATAAGCATATGTTAGGTTAGGTCACAAAACAACTAGTTAAAAGATCGATACTCGCAATCGATTCTATTGACAGTCGATTATAAGATCATACATATACAGCCAGGAAAATAAAGGGATAAGTTTTCGAAACCCTACTTGATATTGTTTCTTTGAACCCGACCCTCTCTCCCGAACTCCCTTATTAATCAATCTTCTTTTATATTGAGCTAGGCGCATCAAACAATTTAACGCGTCACAATATAATCTTTTATAACATCTTTTAAACAAATTTCAATGTAGTTAAGAAAACTACGATATTCGACACCTTTCCAGAAGGCCAAACAATGAACCTATGCTCTTTATTTCTCTTGGTAGTTTAACCATTAGTAATGCATTGTTAATATCGCGAGCACAAAGTAAAAATCGCTGAATGATATGTTGCTGCATCAACTCACATTTTAGCGAATATCAACTTGCTTAAGAAGTATATTATCTATCTTTGATTCCAGCTACTACTTTTATCTGAACAATATCATCTACATGGGCTAAACAAGTATGTCTTTAGTTTGTTAATAGTAGCTGAACACTTGCTTTTAACTTTACTGAAGAAGGGTTTATTCAGTACATACTAAGCTGACTATGAATAGCTGAACTAACAGCTGTTCAGATATTTGTAAAAGCGCCTTACTAGCTCATATTCAGCCATTTTGCAATAGCTAATTAATAAAATATTTTATAAGCATAAAAAACGATTTTTTAGTCTGTATTAAGTTAGTAATAAATAGCTGAACAACACCAGATTAAGTAAACTAAAGATATGCTTATTAAACATGTTCAGCTATGTATTGCTGAACAATATCTACTAATATGGCTGAAGATTTAGTATTTATCTTAGCCCAATCGATGTTGTTATATAATGGCCTCAATATTGTCTGATTAGATGCTTATTCAGCTCATTATTCAGGTCAGTAGCTTGATTATCATTTAACACTATTAACCAACAACTAATCAGCTTATGGCCCAAACACACCCATTAATAAACTTGGGCACTGTTACATGAACACTTTGTGAAACGCAAAACTTTGTATAATTTATAATTTTCCCATACAAATACTAAGAGTTTTATTTTATTGATACCTCGGCTACTCGCAACTATAAACAAACAACCCAACTTAATTAACAATAAATTTAGTGTCTGTAAAGGTATGTATGTCTCATTTAGATTGTACGTTATTATAAAGGCATTAATGTGCTTTTGTTTGCATTTCTGAAGTGTTCTAGTTTTAGAAAGTTACTAGTTATAGTTTGTACCATAAACTGAATTAAAAAACAAACAATAGTTAATTATTTTAAATGGAGTTATTCGTCCTCATATTCTCTTGTTCTTTTATTTTACATTATTATTGGTGATATTTAGGATGTATCCAACTTTGATGTGTTGGAAAATACTTATATAGAAAAAAATTAAAATTTTAATTAGGTACATAGGAGATCCGACTAGAAACTTTTCAGATGGAATGAAAAATAGAGCTAGCGCACATATTAAAAACAATGGATTTTTTTATTTTTTTAATATGTACCTATTTTAAATATGAAAAAAAATAAATTTTAAAATCTAAAAAAAATATTTCGAAACAATATTTAATGACATTTCTCCAAATGTAGGTGAATGGGAAATGTATTTTAATAAAAAACTTAAAAGATTTTTAATAAGTGTGTATTAAGTAAAATGTAAATCTAGAAACTGAGCGCTTTCGGCTTACAAAGCCATCTTCAGAGTTTCTCCTAAAATATATTTTAATGGTAAGAAAAAAATAAAGTATATTGTTGTTAAACTTACGTCAAAAAAGATAAAAACCACTAAGAAGAAATGTATAAAACGTACAAAACCTCATAGAAACAGACAAACCAACACAAATAAATAAGCAAAAAATAACAAATTACATGAGAAGATGGACAAAACAATGAAAAATTAAATTAACCACCCTAAATAGGATGTATAAACATTAAAAGCAAACCAAAATTATAACTAATACTTCAATTAAAAAACTTATAAAAGAAAGAAATTGGAAGTGACTGCTAAAACACACAATCGATAAATTAAGATTAAAGTTATAAAATAGATGTAAAATGAAATTGAATAAAAGCTAAAAATTGATAAAAATTAATAAGAATGATTGGATTATGAACTAACTGTCCCAGAAAAATTTAAATAACGGTTTGAATTTAGTGTTTAGATTAACTTGCGTGTTGCAACAGTAACTAGGATTAGCTTTAAGCTCTCTTAATATTTCCAGATCCTCCAACAAGTCCATTTTCACAAAATTATTAGATGGTATACTGTGTAACAATTTACTATTTTTGGTTGGCGAAAAATGATGGTTGTTGAATTTGATATGATGCCCGAAACGAGATTTATCTGTTCTGGAAAGATGTTCTTTAATGCGTGTATCTAAGGGTCTAGTTGTTCTACCCACGTATGACGCAGAGCAATCAGCACAATTAAGTTTATAAATGCCACTCTTTGACAATTTATTAAGTTTATCTTTGGTTGTGGAAAGAGATTTTATCGTCTTCTGACATTTAAATGCTATTTTTAAATTAGGTACGTATTCCTCAAGAATAGAAGAAATATTATGAGAAATACGACCCAAATAAGGTAAAGATCTAAAAATAGTGTCAGCTGACAAGCTGTGATGTTCTGAACTATAAGCTAATTTTTTTAGTTTTGAATATTTAATCTTACGAATAGCTGTCCGAACAGTGTTAACAGGAAAACCATTGAAATTCAAATGCATAGAGAAGATTACATAAACAAAACAGAAACTTTTCTACATGACAATAAATTTGAGGTGTTGAAAAGAAATCCTTTTCAAAGATTGATTTCGGATGTTAAGAGCACTCTATTAAAGTATAAAGATTTTTTCAGTGATTTGAATTTGAATTACAGGTCTCTTATCGTAGGTGGTGTTAATTGCATCAATTCATCCTCACTTTGCAGTAAATCCATTTCTGACATGATAACTTTTCAAAATTGACAATGACAAACTTAACAGTAAACAAACATATTCAACAAACGTCTTCAGCGGTAAACATAGTAACGCAGGGCCCAGTTACCTTTGATAAAATAATTTAGTTATTTGGATATTGATAATGGAACGCAATTTAAATATGAAAAAGTCGATTTTGCGTGCAATTGGAACCAATTTGAAGAAAAAATTATATGTTTCACACGGCAGAATAGCAGATTTAATGCCTTGGCTGGTTTCAAACACCAGCCGCGGCATCAAATCTTGTGCTTTTATGCCTAGTAGAATAAATAACTATTTTTCTCCAAATGACATTAATAGCGGCCTTTTAATGATACTTGGCAGGAATAGAAGTTATACTTTAATGCTTTGGCAGAAAAAGTCCAATTTTACTACCGAGGCAGAGGCAGAGGCAACCTTCCAGGTAATAATTTAAATCGACCTGGTTATTAAAATTGACAATTACATTAAGAAAACTCAAAATAGTACTAATGATAATAAACTGGTTTTATTGCATTAAAACTACAACAAGAAATTTTTGATTTATTAGATATTATAATGAAATAATAAGTATAAAAATTAATGAATAATAATTTAGTTAAAAATAATAATAGTTTGTTAAAAAGAATAATAATTCAAATATAATCAAACAATAATATAAATTAACTCACCATTTTCATTATCAATTTAAAAAAGGATATTATTAATTGATTTACTAATCTTTTAAACATTATGACAAGTAATTAGTGTAGATATTATAATTTAAAAATAATTATCTAGAGTTGGAATCTATATGACATTCTTTCTTTATGATTTTGATGAATCGTTCCAATAATGTAAAGATGATTACAAATTTTCATAGTATATTACATTAAACTCTTCAAACTTAAATCTAAAAACAACAAAATATAATAAAATTACTTATAGTGAATTTAAAACAAACAATTGTATAATTTAGTTAGGTTGTTCAAATTAGCATAAGAAAAAACTACTTACCTTTTTTTGAGTGTTGTGTACTAAAGTATACGGACAAAGATAAGACTTTGAATTATGCCTCTTGTTAGTACAAATGTGCCCCAAAATCATAATTGCTAGTGAATGCACAAAAAGACAACTTCAGTGTTGAAAACCCAGAGTGCCTATGGTATTAAAAGACATAGAATTTATCTGTGTGGTGCTCCAAAGAAAGTACAATAATGTACATATAAAGACTAAACGTCAAATCTGAAATTGTATTATTTTAATTAACAAAAGGTTGTATTATAATGTTTTTATTTTTTTTTATACTGTATTCTGATTAAAAATTGTATATAAGAATAATATTTACAGCATTAACAAAATTTTTAAAAATATTTATCAAAATTTATATGTCAAAGTGCAGATTAATTTTGAAATAAGTATTTTCAATAATTCACATTTTGAGTATCCAAAATAGTATTTTAAAGGATTATTAAATGATCTTAATTAAGTTTTCAATAAAATAAGCACAGAATAACATTTAAAAGCCCTAAAATAATAAAAAGTTGTAACATAAACATTTATACAAATTAATAAACAAATACACAAAATATCAACTATGGATACATGTGAATATTGATTTTTATAAATAAGAATGATAATTTAAGTAAATATTATTCAAAATATGTCTTAATTTAAAAAAAAATTATATTGTTAATATTATTTTAGTATAGGTTATGTTTGTATTGTAGACCAAAATTATTACCTTGCATAGCAACAGTCGTTAGAGATTCAATTGTTTTTGAAAAAGATATAAATAATCGGTGCACAATCAAAAAGCTCTCTTGTTTCCTGGTCATCTCTGAAATACGTGCTTCTGTATGGAATAATTGTAAATTGTGCCGGTTGACTGGTCATAAAGGTGTTATATCCAGTTATACCTACAAGTATGGTAAATTTTCACATCTGATACAAGTTTAACAACACTTTATAACCATCACTTACTTGTAAAAGATTTTAACACAGTTAAATTGATACAAAGTGAAATTATTCTGGGACGATTGTAGCAGCGGTCGGCTGGATTCGCCATTTTGTAAAAACTATCTCTACGCTTAGGACTGCGTCGGATCACGTGAACAATGTCAATGTGAGTACTAACTTTATTTTGCGAGGCAAATTCAAAAAAAAAATTCAAAAACTATTTATAATATCTCTTTTAATCGAAGTGACAATTTATATGTATTCACGATTGTGAACAATTTTGTATATTTGCGTAAAGGTAATTTCTCTTGATATACTTTAAAGATCGATTAAAAGTTTGAATAATAATAAATTCACGATGTTGTACAAGTTGTTTTATTATATTTTGTTCAATAATATAGGTTGCTAGAGAAGTATACAGGTAGGATAAATTTAACAAATATAATAAATTTTACATCAAACAAATTAATAATTATAATAAACAAGAATTGACAGCTGAATCCTAACTCTAGGGAAAAGAAGTTTCATGCTCATTATAATCTAAATCATTATAAAAATTATAAAATAAAATAAAAATTATTTAAAATAAAAGTAATACAGCGCCATCTATCGAGATAAATAAAAAAATAAAACGTTTTAACGATATTAATAAAGAATATTTCATGTTAAATCAATTAATTTAACAATTCATTAATAAGATAAATAATTATAATATTTCTAATTAACATTTATACTGATATTGGTATAAAACAATAATAATTACACACAGAATAAACATTTATTATAATTTGGTTAGCCCAACGTGAGATAATTGATATAATCATTATAATCTAATTAAATATAAAATTTTCTCTCACTTAACATATCATTATAATATATTTATGGTGAATTGTAAACAATTATTTAATACAATTGAACTCTGTCCACTTTTCTCCTTTCCAGTAAAATTAACAACTTTATTATCCACACTTGATACTCCGGAAACGCCAGAAAATATTTTATTGCCGATGTTCGACTTATTGGCTAGCGAGTTCTCAATATAGCCCTTCGCGACAGTGGAAGACTTCCATCCTCTATGATTTTTCAACATTGTTATGACCCCACCAGAATGCACCAGCAACGTGGCCGAAGTTCTGCGAAAGCAGTGCCCTGTATACTCTTACGCATGGGATAGTCCCAGAAAAGTAGCAAATAGCATAGTTTCTGTAAACGCTTAAATATTCCGTTACTAAAAAAGATCTTGATCTTTTGGTTTTTGTATTTGGTAGCATAATTAGCAATTTATCGTCCATATCATTTATATCATCTGTTTTCATTTGTAAAAGCTCATCACATCTCCAATCCCCAGTGACTGCAACAATAAGTACAGCCACAAATATAAATTAAACATTAGTTCTCTAATCTATAATAGATCATTTTCAATATATTCCTACCTTCGTACACAAATATAGTTCATCTGGGGCATCGTATAAAAATATCTCGATTTCTCCTCTTTGATTGTCCAGGGTAGCTTTCAACATCGAATATGTAGACCATAACGTTGAAGGCTTTATTTTCTTTGAAAGATCGGAAAAATAGACAATCAGCACATCTTCATGTGAGTTTATGTATAATTCTTGATTTTTCTGGTAAAAGATTAAATTCCACATCCCGCGTCTGGTCTCTTATCTTAGGTGGTGTTAATTGCATTAATTCATCCCCACTTTGCAGTAAATCTATTTCTAACATGACAACTTTTCAAAATTGACGATGACAAACATATTCAACAAACGTCTTCAACGGTAAACATAGTAACGCAGGGCCCAGTTACCTTTGATAAAATAATTTAGTTATTTGGATCTTGATAATGGAACGCACTTTAAATATGAAAAAGTCGATTTTGCGTGGAATTGGAACAAATTAGAAGAAAAAATAAAATAAAAAAAAAATATTTAGGTTAGGTTGCTTTTATTCCTAGTAAAATAAATAACTCTTTTTTTTATTATTAAGCGATGGTCAATACAATATTTTGATTATCTGATCTAGTTAACCTTATTTAAAAAAATAATATGGATGTTGAAAATCAAACCAAATTGGTCACTGTTCAATATTATTATTATATACATAATTTATAATTGATTCACGTTTTGTGGCAGGGAAATGAGAATATCTCACGCAAATTAAACAAATAAAATTATTGAGGTTTACTAAATACCAATTAAAAGCCATCAAATTGTATTTTTACAAAGAGTTATATTTTTTTCGTTCTTTGTCGAATCAAATAAAATTAAGTATCATTATAAATTTCCTTTATTAGCAAAATAAAGCTTTAATGCTTTCCCTTTTCACGCTTTACATCGTTATATTTGAATTTGGATACAACGGTCTTGATTTCGCTTGGATAGGGCGAAAATTACTAATAAAGGACGTTGAGTAAAGAAAAAAAATTGAAAAAGATTTTTATGAGTATACTAAGTAGACAGGGGATAAAACATTTTTAAAAAAACATCTCCGGGAGATGATTTTTAAATCCTAAAAACACAAATCGCTTAAATGTGATAATTTATAAGGATTTCTTAGGGCATAATAATGAGGAATTGTTAAAAAAACACAATTACGTATTCTATATTAGTTCAATTTATCGGTTTGCTTATTTTATTTCCAATACGTACTTTTTTACTTCTTGGTGTTTAATATATTGATTTCTTCGGTGTATGTCCTTAGGGCATAAGCTGAGATTTTGTTCCACGTTTCAGAAAAAATATAAGATAAGATATAAAATATATTAAAAATTCCATTTTACATCTAAACCTTTGTTAAAAACCATTCGGGGCATAATAATTAAAATTTATGAATAATAAATGTGTAATGTAAAATAAACTTAAAATTACCAATTTAGTTAATTTTGTTTTGTAAATAAAAATTATACCAATAATTTTTTGTTTCATTGCGTCCAAATTGAAGTTTATGTTTATTTTGTTACGATTTGGGGGAGTACTACCTAAATATATTCTATCCAACTAAATGGGTTTTGCGACAGGTCGGTTACCCTTAACGTTCGACATGCTTATAACGTTTTTTGTACGATTAATACCTGTTGCATAAGGATATTTATTAATTTAGTTGTAACTTAAAACATCTGAAATGTTGTTATGGAAATTTTTTAGAAAATGTTGTTGATTTTGTGACATAAAAATAGTGTCAAGTGTGACATAAAAATTTTATATTGGTTTGTATTCGAAGCACTAATAAAACTATTTTTACTGTGGTTTCCACTTATTATTCAAGTAAATACAACATTTGGCGACCGTGACAGGACAATTCCTGATATAGAACTTGAATAATATGGAAAAATTAAAGAAAGTAAGATCAGTGCTCAGGCAGTCTTTTACAAAAGAATATGATAGTCTTCTGAAGAAGATTAATGAAAAGGATGTTACACATCATGAAATTATGGCTCTACTTAAAATTCTTGAAAATAAACATGAAGAAATGGTTAATTTGAACAAAGAGATATTTGAGATTTTACTTGAAGAAGATGTAAGTGAAGATGAATTATTAAATGAGACAAGTGAAACGGATTTTTATCTGAAAAGGTTTGTTCAAGTTAGAGAACAAATTTCTTTTTGAGTACTGTTAAATCAAACGACGATGGACAACTTGTAAGCCAGTCTTCTATTACGAAAAAATTCAGAATGCCTCAGATTGAATTGAAAAAATTTGGTGGTGATCTCTGCGACTGGATGCATTTTTGGGGACTATTTCGAAAAATTGATGAAGATCTATGTATATCCAATGAAGAAAAATTTAGTTATCTGTTACAATGTACAGAACCTGGATCCAGAGCAAGAAGAGTAGTAGAAAGTTTTCCACCCACTGAAGGAAACTATCCCAAAGCAGTTGAAGCTCTTAAAAGTAGGTTTGGCAGAGAAGAACTACTTATTGAAATGTATATTCGAAATTTGCTTGCTTTGGTAACCTCTCCTGTCCGTTCACTTTCGGAACTTTATGACAAACTTGAGTGTCAACTGAGAGCTTTAGAAACTCTTGGCATAACTACTGATAAGTATTCATCCATTTTATTTCCTTTGGTGGAGTCTTGTTTACCCGAAGGTCTACTGAAAATATGGCAGCGATCTTTCAGCTCTAATTCCGAAGCAAAACCACAAGATAGATTGGAACATTTGATTAATTTTATTCGTATCGAGGTAGAGAACGAAGAAAAAATGAACTTAGCCAAGACCGGTTCTGCAGTTATATCCACAAAGAAGGAACACAAAAAGCCATATTGTAATCAAGTTCCCACGGCAACAGGTTTAATAAGCACGTACGTATCCTTATGCATATTTTGTAATGTTAACAGTCACAGAAGTTGTAATTGTCCAAAAGTTAAAAACATGACATTGGATGAAAGAAAGGATGTAGTAATTAAAGCAGGTGCTTGTTTTAATTGTCTAAAACCTGGTCATTTAAAAAATAAATGTAGAATATATATTAGGTGTGAAAATTGCAAACAAAAACATAATACTGTTCTATGCCCTAAAAGTAATGATTTTGAAATTGATAAAAAAGATTCGATTGTAGAAAATAATTTAACAAGTCTTAGTAATTTACCCAAAATTGTTTTGCAAACTTTTTTAGTAATTTTGAGAAATGATATGGGCAAAGAAAAGAAGGTAAGAGTTTTATTAGATACTGGTTCACAAAGTTTATATATTTTACACAAAACAGCTGTTGAAATGAATTATAATATTATTTCCAATGAGACAATAATTCATTCTCTATTTGGGGGGCTCACAAGTAAAGAAAAAGAGCATTCTTTATACAAAGTTCACGTCAGTAATTTAAACAAAACTTATAATTGTACTTTTCAGTGTTTAAATCAACCAAAAATATGTGTCAATATTTATGGGGCCTCGCCAGATTCCTTGCAGAAAGAGTTGGATGAAGCAGGTATTGTTTTTATAGATGATCCATTTTCAGAAGTGGAACTATTGATTGGAGCTGATGTTATAGGAAAATTGTTAACTGGTAAAATTTTGCAGCTCTCTAGCAACTTAACCGCAGTGGAGACATACTTAGGCTGGAGTTTAATGGGCAAATATTTGTGTGATACCAGATCTGAAAATTTAGCATCAATGGTAACTTGTATGTTGGTTAATAATTCTAAAGTTAGTTATTTATGGGATCTAGAGCTTTTAGGAATTAGGGATCCTGTTGAACAGAAAACTAAAAAGGTCAGGGATGAAGAATTAATGAGAGATTTTTATGACCATGTATGTACGGATGAAAGTGGTAGGTATATTGTTGATCTACCTTGGATTGAAGGACATCCTAGCATTTCTTCTAATTATTATTTAGCACTTCGCAGATTGAATGGTACTATTAATAAATTAAAAAATAGTGGATATTTTTTTGAGTATGGAAAGGTGTTTGATGAATGGCTTGCAGAAGGCATCATTGAAAAAGTAGTTGAGGAGTCAACGTATAAAAGTGGTTATTATCTTCCACATAGGCCAGTTATCAAACTTAGCAGTCAAACTACAAAAATTAGGCCAGTTTTCGATGCTTCATCGCATGAAAAGGATTCTCCAAGTTTGAATGATTGTCTAGAAAAAGGTATCAATTTGATCGAACAGATTCCTACTATTTTATTTAGGTTCAGGATGCACGAAATTGGTGTTATTGCAGACATTAAAAAGGCCTTTCTTCAGATTGGTTTAAGTGAATATAATCGAGATTATTTAAAGTTTTTATGGGAAGATGAAGAAGGAAATTTGATTACATACAGACATTGTCGAGTCGTATTTGGTGTCACAAGCAGTCCGTTTTTGTTAGGAGGTGTTATTCAGTTTCATATTCAGAATATTTTGGGTGAATGTCAGAATGGTAAAAGTAAATATTCTGAAAACGTTGTGGAAAAAGCTAAAAAGGAGTTTTTATGTAGATAATTGTGTAACTAGTGTCGAAAATCTACATGATCTTGAGAATTTTAGAAGGGAATCTACGGAATTAATGGCTGAGGCTAAGTTTGATTTACGTCTTTGGGAATACACTGATCCAGAAATTTCTAAATCTGATGGTCCCTGTTCGAGTGTTTTAGGTTTAGTTTGGGATAGAAAGAAGGATTGTTTATTTATTTCTTGTGATAATTTTAAACAGTTAGATTATAATAAGATAACGAAAAGGTTTTTATTATCAGTGACAAATAAAATATTTGATCCAATCGGTTTTATTTGTCCAGTAACACTTTGCCCGAAATTACTTTTACAAAGGTCTTGGGATTTAAAAATTCAATGGGATGAGGAATTGCCAGAAGTTTTTAGAAAAGAGTTTGAGATTTGGGCAAAGGAATTGAAATTTTTATATCAGTTTCAAATTCCAAGGTCATTTTCCATAGTCGAAGGAAAAACAAAACTAAGTATGCATGTATTCTGTGATGCTAGTAAAAATGCATATGCATCTGTATGTTTTCTTCGAGTTGAACGCGATTCAGAAGTTTTTCTTCACTTCGTTCAAGCTAAAACTAGAGTTTCTCCTTTGAAAAAAATGACGATTCCGCGTTTGGAATTAATGGCTGCTCTAATAGGATCACGTTTAGCCCAGTCTATTTCAGATTCACATGCTTATATTCAGATAGAATATTTATTTTGGACGGATTCCTCTACGGTTCTTGCATGGATCCAGCGAAAAGACAAGTGGTCTGTATTTGTTAGAAACAGAGTGGATGAGATTGTAAAAATTACATCACCGGATCAGTGGAGATATATTCCAGGTCATTTGAATCCAGCTGATTTGCCTTCACGTGGATGTTCCAGTAGCAAATTGCTAACATCAAAATGGTGGGAGGGTCCTGATTGGCTTAAAAGTCCTTCCTGTGTTTGGTTTTGTGATGAAGTAGAGTACGCCGAAACAGAAATTTTAGAAGAAAAAATAAAAGGTGTTGTGACTTGTTTTACAGTATCTGAAGTAGATTGGTGTTACAGATATTTCTCAAAATATAGCAAAATTGTGAGAATGGTGGCTTGGTTGAGACGTTTTATTTTTAATTGTAGAAATGGTGGAAAACGTAAGAAAGGAGAGATATCAGTTCAAGAATATATTGACAGTGAATTGTTGGTTCTTAAGTTTGTACAACAGGAAAGTTTTGAAAATTTGGATAAAAATAAGTCGATAAAATCTTTGTGCCCATTTAAAGACACACAAGGCATTATTAGAATTAAAACAAGACTTCTTAATCGCGATGATGATTTTGATTTCTTAACTCCAATTCTTTTGCCTTCCAATCATGTAGTGGTTAAAAGATTAATAATGGAGGAACATCAAAAAAATTGTCATGTAGGAGTGGTTGGTCTTTAAGTTATTTGAGAGAACGCTTTTGGATATTGGGTGGTCGTAGAACGATTCGAAATGCTATTCGTGAATGTATTCCCTGTAAGAGATATTCATCAAAAAATATTGAGCCCATTCCCACGGCATTGCCTCAAAATAGAGTTCGTGACGCTTGTGCTTTTGATGTGACTGGTGTGGATCTTGCTGGGCCATTATTTTTAAGAGATAAAACAAAAGCTTGGATTGTTTTGTTCACCTGTGCAGTATATAGGGCAGTTCACATTGAGTTAGTAACTTCACTTTCTACAGAAGCTTTCTTACAAGCTCTTCGTAGATTTATTTCTAGACGAGGGAGACCAGTAACGATTTACAGTGACAATGGAAGGAATTTTGTTGGCGCTGCCAACTACTTTAAAAATTGAATTGGGAGCAAATTAAAAAATTTTCAACACTGAATATTATTGACTGGAAATTTATTCCTCCGTCAGCTGCGTGGTGGGGAGGATTTTGGGAGCGTTTGGTTAGACTGTTGAAACAACTCTTAAGAAAGGTTCTTGGTAGGGCTTGTTTAAGTTATGAAGAGTTAACAACAGTTTTATGTGATTGCGAAAAAATAATAAATAATCGTCCAATAACTTATGTATCTGATACGCTTGAGGAATATTCAGCATTAACGCCTGCCATGTTTGTTAGGGATATCAAAAGTAGTGGAATAGTAGATTGTGATAAAATAGATTCAAATTTTCTTTCTAGACGTGCAAAATATAGGAAAAACTTATCGGAGCAACTTAGAAAACGTTTCAGGTCTGAATATTTGGGTCAACTTAAAAACCTCAGAGATTATAAGAAAAACGTATACGAAGTAAAGGTTGGAGAGGTAGTATTGGTGGGGTCTGATAATATCAATCGACTTGATTGGTTGTTAGCTTTAGTAGTAGATATTTATCCAGGACGGGATGGAAAAGTACGATTGGTAAAACTCAAAACAAAAAATGGAGAATTACTAAGACCTGTTCAAAGAATTTATCCATTAGAAATATACAACTCAGATAATACTGAGAGTGTTTCAAAAAACATCGATGAAAAATGTCAACCTTCAAATGTGACAGATAATTTAATAGAGTCGTCCAATGTCACCACACGTAGTGGTCGAATTGTTAAAAAACCTGTTCGATTTAAGTAATATTGTTTTCAATTTTTGTGACAGTTAAAAATTGCAAAGGTGGGAGGATGTTGCATAAGGATATTTATTAATTTAGTTGTAACTTAAAACATCTGAAATGTTGTTATGGAAATTTTTTAGAAAATGTTGTTGATTTTGTGACATAAAAATAGTGTCAAGTGTGACATAAAAATTTTATATTGGTTTGTATTCGAAGCACTAATAAAACTATTTTTACTGTGGTTTCCACTTATTATTCAAGTAAATACAACAATACCATTATAAATTATAAAATTAAACATTTTCGTCATGTTGACTGGTTTCAATGATTAAAGTCACCGTTTTTTTTATGATGGCATTGATATTTCCAAGCTTTCAACTTTGATCGCGTATTTGAAAAGAAAAAATGTTGGCTGTAGGCCTAAGAAAGCGAGCATTTTTACACGGGAGCAATTTGAAAAATTTCTGATGGAAGCACCGGATGAAGAATTTCTAATTCACAAGGTAATGTAAGCTAGTTTAGGTAAAAGAAATACTGTAATGAAGATTTTTTCATAATTTGTAGATCGCACTGATATTGAGAATATCTGGTGCCTGTAAAAGAGAAAAATTATATAATATTACCATGAATGACATCCAACAAACCGGTTTAATGATTGTAAAAGTACCCAATACAAAAACGAACATCCAGCGTAACTATACTGTCGTTTAAACCAGACGATTAAATTTCATATTTAGAAATTCTGCTAAAGTATATAATACTTCGTCCAGTACAAGTAAAATCAAATCATTTGTTCCTTAGATAGGCCAAAGGAAAATGTTGTGCTCAAATAATAGGGAAAGGGACATTCGGGGGCTGGCCTTCTCAAATTGCCAAATTCATAAATTTGTCTTATTCCGAAAACTATACTGGCCATTCGTTCGGGAGCAACGCTTTTGGCTAATACAGGTGATGTCCTCGGATTAATGCGTTATGGAGGTTTGGTGTTCATCGACAGTGGTAGGAAGCTATGTAAGATTCTCTTTAAAATAAAATAAATTTTTCCAATAAAATATTGTGCAATACTAGTTATACTACTGCGATTCCGCAGGAATTTCAATATTAATAAATAATTCGTTAGTTTTCTTTATTGTTTCAAAAAATAAATTAAAATTTAGAGATTTTTTAACTCGACAGTAAGTGAATTATTTACCGTCGAGTTGGACTACTTTCCATAGAGTTGGATTACTTACTGTCGAGTTGCTAGTAAATGTCACCTACAGACGTAAAATCTGTTATGGTAAACAGTCAAAAATGATCAATCGAGCAATAAAGTTCATAACATTAAGAGGTTTTCTGTTTGTGGGTCACAATAATTGTGACCTACAGGCGGGTCACAGTCATAAAAATCTGAAATTTAAAATGCAAATCAGAAAGATCTTACTTGTGTATATTCACTCTAAATTGTTCACGATTAACATAAGCACATATCCCTAGCTAATAGCCAATCTGGTTGAGGCGGACTTACACCAAAATCCCTCAATGTCAGGTTTGGATAGTGGATCCAAGGTTGTATATTATGAGAAATCTGCACTCTAAGATAGAATTGGCCTTGGACCAATCAATCTAGTGACAGATGATGCTACAAGTTAACAGTGGAGCCAATATTAGTTCTAGATTCCTATTTGTAGTAGATATGCCAAAAACACAACAAGAACTTCGAAGAAGAAGAATAAATAGAAAATAAATGGCCTAAAAATAAAGTAAAGGGATACATTATGTGTGATCACATACTTTGGGTACTAACCTTTGATGGTATGTGGCCAAATAGTTTAATTAATTTGATTTCCTTTTAGTTTAAGGAGCTAAAAGCTCCAATGATTCTCTAAACAAAGAGTAATTTGTCCAGACATTAGTGAAAGGTTTGGCATATTAAAAATGGAATGAGAATGACTTTAATATCAGATTTTGTAAATCGACAACTTAAACAAATCAACCATTCAACCTTTGTAGTTAACCCAAAAAAACAAGATATTCTCGACAATCTGTCGTCTTCACAAAACTGGTCTTTTACTAAGTAAATTAATTTCATAAAAGATTAAAGTTCAAGTTCAAGATCGTTCGTCATTAACAAAATTGTAGCTTAATAACTAACTAGGTATTTAATCTTCATGTTTAAGGTCTCATTTATGTTACTTATTCAACACAATAAATATTTAATTATAATAGAATTTATTTATTTGAATAAAACATTATTTAAAAAAGGTAAACAGTTTCCAATTTAATTTAATGTACTAACTCTTATTCAGTACAAAATTCATTGGATTTGATAAAAAAATTAAATAATTGTAAATTATAAAATAATACTAAATTAGTATCGTTTGATGTAACTAATATATTCTCTAAAATACCTCCTTAAGAATGTATAGTTTTTGTTAAAAAGCTATTAGATAAAAGAATTATCCATCCAGGTATAATATCAGATATAATTGACCTATTTAATGTATGCATTAGTCAAAATTATTTTACTTTTGATAGCAAAGTATATATTCAAAATGAGGGTCTTCCAATGAGACGTCCTATTTCTCCAATTTTAGCAAATATTTTTATGGATAACCTAGAAAATATAATGTTCAATTCTAGTTATAAAAACAATATTGTATTTTGGTATAGATATTTTGATGATTTGTTAGCAGTATTTGTAGGTAGCAAACGACAGCTAGATATATTGTTTAATTATATAAATACCTAAATTATATAAATACCTAAAATTAATTTTACTTTAGATGTTGAAGAAAATAATTCAATTAATTTTCTAGATTTAAGAATTAAAAAAGTTAATAATTCATTAAATTATTCAATATACAGAAAACCTACACAAACAGATGTAACCATACCATATAATTCAAATCATCCAATAACGCATAAATTAGCAGCTTATAATTCTATGATACATAGATCATTTTCAATTCCAATGGACAAAAAAAATTTGATAAAGAAATTAGTATCATAAGACAAATATCTACGTCTAATGGCTATCCAATTCATTTAATAAATAAATTATTTAATGAGAAAGAACAGAAAGTGTCACTACAACTAAAATTTCCTAAACAAACTTAAGAAATTAAAAGTTATAAAAATATTACATATTGTGAAAATATTTCCAATACAATTTCAAAAATAATATCTTCGGCAACATCAGCATTAATATCATTTAAAACACAAAATAATATTGGTACAAAATTGTTAAATGTAAAAACAAAATTACCCAAATTAAAAAAATCTGGTGTCTACAAAATTAATTGTCCAAAATGTAATGCTGTATATATAGGTCAAACACAAAGAAATTTTGAAGTAAGATTCAATTAACACTTAAGAGCATATAGATTAAAACAACCAGATAAGTCAAATTATGCAAAACACATCTACTTGAACATCCAACCTCACTCTTACACACCAATGACATCCAAATACTACACACTTGTGATAAAAAACAAAATTTAGATTTCCTTGAAGAACTTGAAATAAAAAGACATCTAGCAGATCCACAATTTAAAGTTGTTAATGAACAAATAAATCCTGGGAATTATCCACTATTAAACTGTTTACTTTGATTTAGTTTACATTTTAAACATAGATAAGACATAATTGTAAAACGCAAATATATTAAGTTATTGTAAAGATCAGCATGATATAGTTTTTTCCTGGTTTTTCTATATCATTGCACAGTTATTCTGATCTTAGAGGGAAGTACATCCAGTATAATCCCTTAGGGCTCATAACATCTAGGCTTTAATATTGTTATGTCTTATTACTTCCATACTTGGTCTAGCCTTAATACTACCTAATCAACATCAGGTACATAGCTACAAACAAACAAAATGTAACTTCAATATGTCAATCTGACGATGCTATTTCGATAGCGAAACGGCCGTCATTGTAATTTAAAACATATTTTGTTAAATAAACTTGGAAGTTACGTTGAAACGAAAAGTTTTTTATTATTCTTAGTTTCCAATTTACTTCTTAAAACCAAGAAATTCAACATTTTGAATTTGTAACAATTGTTCAAAAATTGTATGACTATAGAACAGTGTTGTGTAAGAAAGTATATTTTTGGACAGTTTATAGACAGAAGCTGTTTTTTTTAATGAAAATCTATGAGGTTATGGTTTCTAGGGACAGTAATAAACAAGTTAGAGCAACGTTGTTGGTAACATTTATAAAAATTTTGATATTAAAAAAAATATGTTAAAAGTGAAAAGCTAAAACAGTCCAAGATCGGAAACAAAATCCTTCTTTTATTCATTTTTTAATCAGACAAAAAAAATTTAATTCGGCAACCCTTTAAGAAATGTGGAATATTAACTGAAATTATAAAAGACTATTATTAATAAATCCAAGGGAAAGATAAAATGTACACCATAAGCAACACAGTAGCCTACAATTTTTTTTTCTTGAAGCAAAAGGGAGCTAATGAGGTATAAGTACGGATGAAGCTTTTGGGCTTCACCCTGCTCAGTTTACAGATACAGATATAGAGCGAACTGTTAGACAGACTAACAGACGACCTAATAGTACCAGCAGAATCAAAAACGCTTATGAAAAATAATCTAATGACCCTAGAGTCACATTGCACTAAATTCAAACTCCAAGTCAATACCCACAAAACAAAAATAATGATATTCCGCCGCAGCCCTAACATTCAACAACAACCACAGTTTAAGTACCTACCAAGATAAAGTAATATAAATTTCTAACACTCATAAATGATTAAGAGTCGTTTTTACTTTCCATTCCTTAATAATTAATGTAGTAATTCCTACCTTTAATTATGCTTCAATTATGAAGTATTTGGAGACTGCGCTACCTGGATCAATCCAAAAAATCCAATCCTACTTTTGGACAAATTTTCTTTTCTTTGAAGTTAACGTCTGCAAACTAGAATATAATATAGTAAAGCAAGCTATTAATCTTTTAATCAGAATAAATAAACTAGACGATAATAGATACGAGGTCTGACTCTTAAATAACGACACTGCGAGTACAGAATGCGTTCTAGAGGGGTAGGGTGGGAAACGAATGCAGCGTTAGATACATGGAAGTCTACCATTCGAGTACGAAAACACGTTGTTGTCGCTGTAGTAGTATTTTTTTTCTGTAGAGGTTAGAAACGAACGTGTTTTTTTCTTGAGCCGATTACAATATGTGCCGAAAAACACGAGCAACGGATCAATGTAAAGTATCTTGTTAAATAAAAAAAACTGATATAAGTTGTTGAATGAGGCTTTTGGTGAGAATTCTCTATCTCGTGCGCGTTTTATCGAATGGTATAAAAGGTTTTCTGAAGGTCGAGGGAGCACCGAAGATAAACAACGTCCAGGTCTACCTGACTCTGTTTCAACTCTGCAAACAGTGACCAAAATAAATGAAATTGTGCGCGGAGATGAGTATTCAGATGATTGCTGAGACTGTAAACGCCGATAAAAAAACTGTCCGAAAAATTTTACATGACGAATTGAACATGAAGAAAGTCTGTGCGTAGATGGTCCCAAAATATTTGATCCCTGACCAAAAGCTCATCCGTCAAAAGATCTGCTCAGGTTTTCTTCAGAGGTTAGATGAAGAGCCTGAATTAATGAAAAACATCATCACTTACGATGGAACTTGGATATTCCAATACGATGTTGAAACTAAGCGGCAATCCATTCACTGGAAAACTGCATCGCCGAGAATGAAAAAAGCAAGGATGTCAAAATCAAAATTTAAAGCCATGCTAATCGTTTCTTTCGATATCAACGGCATCGAGATGACTGAATGAGTTCCAGAGGGTCAAACTGTAAACCAAACTTACTATCTAAAAGTTTTGGCAACGCTGCTAGAGCGAGTTCGCAAGAAACGGTAGGCGTTGTGGAAGAACAAATCGTGGATCTTGCACCAGGACAACGCACCTGCCCATAACGCGCTATCTGTGAAGCGTTTTTTAGCCGCTAGAGGCATTTCAGTGCTCGAACACGCGCGGCACTCGCCTGATTTAGCACCCTGTGATTGTTTCCTGTTTCCGAAGATCAAATCTGCCTTAAAAGGAAACCGGTTCGAGTAGATGGAAGAGGTGATGCGAAAATCGGCGGAGCTCCTAAATACTCTTACAGAAGAAGACTTCCAGCATTGCTTTGATCAATGGAAAAAATGGATGGAACGGTGTGTGGCGAGGGAAGGGGAGTATATTGAAGGGGACTTTTCGATTGTAGAATAATTTTTAAAATATAACTCATTTTCATAAGCAGTCTCGTACTCCTATAGAGCTCTGGTACGTCTTATAAAGTTGCAAAGCTCTGATTACATTAACTTTAAATATAATTGATATAATTGGCTCTAACAGTTTTGATCAAAGAAAATATCAAGCTAGAGGTATTAGCCGATTACTTAGTTCAAAACACTTAAGAGTGCTACCTAGTGTCCACTATCCAACATATAAGTATTTACTCTGAGATAATAACTTTAATAACTAGTAGTTGTATATGAAAGTTGTATAGACGAAGAAGGAGATCACATTCATCAATTTATATAAAATTTAGTTGCCATTATTATTTTTTCTTAACTAACGCCACCAAGTTTAAGTTAAATAAATACAATTTTTTAAAGCTGTACTTCCACCTATTTCATTGTATTAATGCCAAAAAAATTAAAAAAGCATAAATTGCTAGTAGCGGTATTTAAAATATTGAGAATGAAGGCACTCACAAAAACTCGCGTATCTTCTTTGTTTGTGAGAATTTAATTACACAAGATAATATCTTTAAAAAGCCAAAGAATTCAGCTTTCGAGTGGTGTAAAAATATACAGGGTACAGGGTTTAACTCGCCCTGTATAACTGGGAAATTTTTTTAATATAATTGGAAAATACTTATTGAAATTTGAAACACTTTGGTGAAAACCACACATTTTGTTTAGTTATTAATTACGGTTAAAATGGTCAGTTTCAACTGACACATCCTGTATATATACATTTAATTAGCCGATATTTGATAAAATCTTTAAACGATAAAAGAAGCGCCTCTTAAACAATGGCCACATGAAAATACACAACATTGATACAATAAGAACATTAGATAAACTCCTTTTTAATGAATGTTTAATAATTAAATTTATCCACATCTATTAATTAATAATCTGTTAAATATAAACACTTAAGAGCATATAGATTATTTAGATTTTCTCGAAGAACTTAGCAAGTCAATTTAAAGTAGTGAATGAACAAAAAAATCTTGGAAGTTCTCCAATATTAAACTGTGTACTTTGATTGGGTCTTTATTTTATACATAGATAAGACGTAATTGTAACAGAAATATATTTAGTTATTGTAAAGTTCAGCATAATATAGTTTTTTCCTGGTTTTTCTATATCATTGCACAGTTATACTCATCTTAGAAGGAAATACATCCAGGATAATCCCTTAGGGCTAATAATCTAGGCTTTAATATTGTTATGTCTTATTACTTCCATACTTGGTATAGCTTTACTACTTACTTAATCAACATCAGGTACCTAGCTACAAACAAACAAAATGTAACTTCAATATGTCAATCTGACTATGCTAGTTATTTAGCGAAACAGCTGTAATTGTAATTTTAAACCAAATTTTTTCAATTAAACTTGGAAGTTGAGTTAAAACAAGATTTTTTTATTATTCTTTATTAGAAAAATGTCTAATAGTGAATCAGATTTAGACGATATATCTTGTACACCGCCAGACATTTTAAAATTAGCGGCTAGCGCTCCTACCTAACAAGTTAAAAGGTAAATATGATGCGGTGTACTAAAGTTTTATGGATTGGCAACTGGCACCAAAAACATCGTCTTTTTCTGAAAATATTTTCCTAGTTTATTTTGTTGAACTTGCAAAAAATACAAGTCATCATCATTTACAATAGTATCCACCTAGAGACTTACATGGAGTTGCAGGCATTCTTAAAACGTCAGTCCTAGGGCTATCAACCGAAAAAATCTAAAACTTTTACCCTCGAAGAAATCAGTAAATTTATTAAAGAAGCGCCAGATCATACCTATCTAATGACAATAACTTAATTTTCAGCTTAGAACTTTAGATCATTTACTGTATCAGGTGAATACGATATTTGAAAAAAGTATATAAATCTTTGGCCATCTCATGCTAAATGCCTATCATTATTTTTAAATTATCAGAATGGCAAATGTATTATTCAGAGAGTAGGTATTAACAAATTAGGTTCTATGGGAAAGCACATTGTTACGTTTTTAAAATGAAAGAATTCCGAATTGTACAGAGGACATTCGTTCCGAAGATCATTTACAACCATTTGCATTAGCGCAGGCGGTGACATTACAGCAGTAAAGCAGTTAGGGGGATGAAAAGCAACCACAGTTGCCGAAGGTTATATAGATGACAACATAACCAATAAAATAAAAAAAGGAAATCAGATTTCAAGCGAAATTAAAAAACATACTAGCTCTAATTACAATGAAAAAACTCGTACTAGCTCTAGTACCAGTCCAAGCCCCATGATTTTTATTCAGACTCGGATAGCAGACAAAGTTTAATTAATTATTATGTTTGATTAATTAATAATTATTATGTAAGTAAATGAACTCAAATTTATTGTGCATTAATAACGTTTTAATGAAAAATATTGTTCATTTGAAATATATTTTGCATTTTTTTATAAACTTATATGCATCGTTGTGTATTCAACACGCACATAATGGTTGTTACTCACTCAGACGTTACAACACTCGCCTTCGGCTCGCGTTGCAGTTTCATCTTCGTGTTATATACTTGCTGAATAATATACTATTTTTTTTTAAATAAGAATGAAAGTTTTATTCAAAAGTATGTTGCTTAATGTTCTTAATAGGATAAACTTCCCCGAATTAAGGGTGAGTACAATAAATTTAATAGTTACTCATAATCATAATTCTAGATCAAAGTAGCCGTAATTTGTATGGGTTGCGTTTCCACAGGAGAACACATATTTCAGATATTCATCGGCCGTAGAAATACTTGAAAGTACCAAAAATTTTATCGAGTCAATACACATAAGTATGCATTAAAATTCTGTGACATTCTATTTTTAAAAAAATAATATCTTTAAAAATTTTTAATTTACTTTCAATAGTTTTTATTTACCTAAACATGTAAGTAATTATTTAGATACTGCCTATTTCATATACAATTTTGGAATGTTACTTTTGTCTTTTGACCGCATTAAATTTGAGCAAAAAATTTAACGTTTCTTGAATTGCAGATTCTTTTTAAGAAGTCACAACTTTATTTAGAAAAGTCAACTTTTTCCACGTATATTCTCTTCCATTTCAAATAATACTAAGAAAAATGTTTAAAGTTATAATTAAAATAAACTTTTCTATTTAATGTGGAAAATTAATTTTTTTACATAACTATGCTGGTTAAACTCTTTATCCTTTAGGCTTAAAATTAGGTTAAACACACAGAAGTCTCGAAACGTGATGGTACTTTCGTTAGTGATATCAAAGTTACAACTATGAGTTTATGAGGGTTCCTTTAACAGAAACAATTTTTATTTAATGCATTAAATTACAGAATTGATCAATATAACTGTTCACGACCCGGTCATAACATAACGAAGGTTATAAGGATTAAACAACCTGTCGAATCAAAATGATGGCAAATTTTTGTTTACATCGTTCTTTACTGTCGAATTTGGAAATATAGGCACTGATTAACAGGTTTGAAACTTTAACAGTACCTTTATATTTTAAGGACGATTTTTAAAACAAAGCCTACCATAATTTTATCACAGTTTAAAAGACAAAACTTACTGTTGGTTAATTTTACAATAATTATACATAGGAATTCGTTCATAGGGCTGTTGATCAAGCTTTCCCAGATCTTTCTAGAAATGTAAGAACATTACTAAGCTTGGATTTTTATAATAAAAAAATAATAACAATAAAATAAGCGACAAAATAAACTAAAATGGCTTTTTTTGACATAATTAATTCTAACAGAAAGTGTCAACAGGTCAATTTAAATATTATTCATTGTATTTTTTTTCATGCAACTGATTTAGTATTAATTATTCTTTGTGCACACTAATAAATTGTAAAATATGGAGAGTTTGTTTTATTGAAGAAATATAAAGCATAAAAGAAGGCAAATTTCCCAACATTGTGATAGCAGAGCGAATTTGTAATATCATCCAGGTCAAGAATCTATTACGACCCAGTGGAAGAAATAAGCCTTCAGTGAAACAAACGGAAGAAAATATTTGGTTAGTTGGCGTATAGGATCAACATTGTGGGCAACTTTTATATATTCGTTTATTTTAAATATTTTTATCCTTTTAACATCTTTAACCTTTGACTTTTGCTTGCCTCGATTTGTTGTGAAATAATTACAAACATATACAATATTTCTTTAATTAATTCATCTCAGTGGCTGATATCAAGAAACGGGGGGTACTCAAAGCCAAATTAACGTTGTTCACAAAATATTCAGAAAATTTATCCGATAATGTAACAGAATTAGAAATTTTACAATTAAAAAAAAGGCTTTTCACATTAGTAAAGGATGATTTTGAGAAAATACAGTCACCTATAGAATTGGCAACTGAAAATTATGAAGCAGTTGAGCTGCAGTTGTTAGAAAGAGAAACTTTTGACACGTCTTTTTATGTACAAGTATCTGAATCCATAATAATAATATTAAACTGTGAAACCAAAAATACTTCTAATATTAATAGTCAATTACCAACATCCTTAAATGTCATATCTACAACTCAAAATTTTGATTCCTTTTCTCAAATAAAACTACCACCAATAAGTTTGCCCAAATTCCATGGCTCATTTTAAACTTGGATGGAATTTAGGTATACATATAAGTCTCTCATTCCCGAGAATAAGTCCCGTCCAAAAATTTCATTATTTAAGGGCATCTTTAGAGGGCGCGGCGGCCCAAATAATACAATCGTTAAAAATTTCGGTAGCTAATTATGATGTAGCAAGAAATACACTTTCTGAACCTTTTCACAACGATCAACTGCTAATGCTTAATCATGTAAAAGCTCCTTTTAATTGCAAGCCTGTTATAAAAGAACCTGCCACAGCCCTTAGAAAATTATATAACAAAATTACAAAAAATCTGAAAACAGCTGAAACAACCGGTGGAGGAATGGAATAGATTGATTATTTATTTAGTTTCCACAAACATGATTCTGCTACACTACTTGAATGGGAAAATTATAAGCGAGATATAAAAAACTTCCCTTTTGATACTTTTATGAACATTTTAAACTCGCGTGTTAATTTGTTAGAAATAGTCTCTGAAATGAAGAAATATAAAGCATATAATAAGGCAAATTCTTCAACACTAAGACTAGGACAAAAATATTTAATACGAACCAATACTTACTGGATTGGCAAACCAGAGTGGCCGACCAGACTACCGGATCTTTGGCCTTTAAAATACTATTTGTAATACCTTAACATTAAAAATATTGTTACAAAAAGACCATTTTAGTGATATTAGTTTAATAATTTTCGATTCGGGCTAATATGGATGCCTTTATCAGGCTACATAAAAAACAGTTTGTGTAAGTGTAAATATTACAATATTTTCTTTCTTTTTGTACTCCTTTTTGTAATGTGTTTCACAAGTTAATTTTGGCATACTGAAATAATATTCAAACAAAATATTTATACTGTATAACATTGTTCAGATATACATGTTTCGCGAAAAAATTCTACGCCTTGTACATTTACTCTTTAATCATTATAAGAAAAAATATTATCAATTACTCTTTATTTAACGTGTAATTTCGGAACAGTTATTAAAACTAGAACAAAAACTTAGAATATCAACTACCAGATATTTTTGTTTTTAGTTTCCTGTTCCATATATATATCCAATCATGGTCAATACTAAGTTGAGAACTTAAACGTGACGAACCAGCAAATTGGTATTTGTAAGGAGTTTTGTGCGTGCCCAATCAAGATCTGTTTGGTGTTTGATAAAATTGAGGGTTCGACCTCATCACATCCGAAATTTATTACTTCAAAACTTTAATAAATTGGTTCACTATCGTATAATATGTGTATATATTGTAATGAAATAAATTAGACACATGAGTTTATTTAGCAATAGCTGAATTAGAATAATAATTTTAGAATCAAGTTAGGTAATCTCAATCAATAACATAGCAAATTATGAAGATGAAAATGATATTATAATAATTTTCATGAATATATCAGCCAATTTTTTTGATTTCCTTCAAAATATTTGGCATAGTAATCTTACATGTTAAATATTCAAATAGAGGAAGGATTCATTTAACGACTGTATCTTGTATAGAATTCAGTAATACAATTTCATAACAATCAAATAAGTCCCAATTCAAATAGTTTTCTCTGGAAGTGAAAGCTAGAATCAAAAAACCAAAAATAAACTAATTAAGTGTTTAAATATTAGATATAAGGTAGAAGTACTTACTTTTGCATGAAGATATCTTGTAATGCTTCGATAACAGATATGTATGTAAACAAAACCTCATAATATGAGAAATACCTAAAAACATAGAAACTGTGTTAATAAATGCTATCAGGCAATAATGAAATCAGTGTACTAACTATAAATGTTACAGTGGTAGACAGTATAGCCCTACATTCTTACACAAAATTTACATAGTTACTCCTTTAAAGACTATTTCAACATCAGTTAATAAAACTTATTATTAAGCGAATTAGTTATAAAAAAATTAATGTAGAATAGTCATCTAAGTTTGTATATTAAAATTAAGTAAATTGTTTAACTAAAATATTATCATAAAAGCAACTAAATATCATAGAAGTACTTACCGAATAGTGTCATTCATCAATAAACAAGTGAATAGTGATAAGATTAACAAGATTTCTTATCCTGGTAGATATTTTCTCTACCGTACCTACCCATGTTGCCTAGATGATATGTGACGGAATTGCCTAACCAGCAGGGAACACCAACGCAGAGAACATTTCCAGTGAAAAGCCATTTATTCGAGGTACGTTTCTTTAAAACTCTTTTGTGTTTGCGCATGACGTATTAAATTAAAGCATGGATGAATTTAGCATTTACTAAACATTTCAAAGGTATTTCCATAATATTACGTAATAAACCGCATGTAATAAATTTTTGTATAGTATTAAAATAAATATATTAAATTATTTCCGTATTTATAGTCAGATATTTTTAAGAGTGGTTAAATTAATTTTTACCAGAATCCTACCCAAGATAAGAGTCGAGTCCCTAAATAAATGATCTAGCATATTTTAAATTTGTCAGGGAGCTTTTAAATTAAAACTAAGAAATAAAAGATGAATTAATCACTTATATCACTTAATTAATAATCAATAAATCAATAAATAAAAACATTTTTAAAATTAAAACTACAACACAAATAAAATTTCAAAACAATAATAATAATATATGGTTACAATATTTAAAAAGAAAACGTTGGAGTTTGAAAAGTTTGCAAATGCAAGTAAATAAAATTAGCATTTATATTTTTTTATTATAGTAGCTTGAATAATATTTTTTTTTAATTGTTTTCAAATTAAGTAAAATAATTTCAATGAACCAATCTTGAGCTGTAAATTATGTGTTGGTAATCCTGGCAAATCTAATACATTTAGAAATTCAGTGGATTAATCGACTACTTCATTTGAATTAGTAATGGAATATTTTAACTAAATGCAGTTGTCAATTATTTTGGCACTGAACTATCATATTTTTGCAGCTAAAACAGGTCGTTCTCTCCGCGTAGTATTTATACTGTAACCTGCAATTAAATAAATTTGATTCTCCCATTGTATTTTTATTTGCATATTATATAGTAAGGTTTTTCAAAATTATTATTTTTATTAAGTAACCGAATCTGGCGTCTTTATGTCAACTCCCGTCATAATTAATGCACAATTCATTTTTGTTTATAAATTTGAGCTTCAGCACTAGGTTTGAATTGACTTTTAAATTTAGAGTTATAATTAGATTTTATTCATATAATTAGTTATTATATGTTTAAAAGAAAAATTCTTAACGAAAAAAGAAATGTTCGTTAAAATCATAATTTTTGCCTATTACTAATTGGCCATTACTTAGCTAGATAGCAGTAATTTGTACACAATTCGGTACCATATTTGAATGGTTTATAATATAAACTCAAGAACTTCCCTGGCCAGGTCGAGAGACATAGGTACTTCATTACCGAACCAAGCTAAGTGAAATATTATCTTTTTTAACGAACTCCATTTCTCCATTTTTTTGAAAATATATTTTAGCAGAAAACTAGGTTTTTTTATCTACAGGGAACCGTCTTTTCATCGATGAAAATTATCATCCACAGGTATATGCATGATCAGTCTTTATTAATAAAATTGTTCTCTAAATGAGAATAACGATATTGTTTGTTGATATCTTTTATAGCATAATATTATCTATTTTATATTTCTAAATTTTCAACTCCAATAATCTTTGCAGCTGAAATATTTACAATAATATTGTCATCAATAATACAAAATTATCAACAGTTTAACTAATCATCGACTAAATAAGGTTCCTTTGTTCAGTACATTTCATTTTTTTTTCTTTTTGGTTTCCTGATTTTTTGTAATTTGAAACACATTTTTTCCCAGTTTTTTTATTAGTTTTATGTTTCTAAAAGTAGGTGTAACATTATAATAAAATAACGCATTAGGATAAACTTTCCAACACTTTTTCATCATCTTCTATATAAAGATAATATTTGTTTGTACGGACAAATATGTGCACATAGAAAATGTATTTTATGTTAAAATTAACAGTAAATACTATGAGCTAATTGTAACACTGCTGCTGTGCATAGGCTATATATTTTAAAATTCTTTTTATCAAAAAAAATTTAAATGATAAATGATTAATATTAATAATTATATATGATATCAAATAAGAATTGCAAAGTAAATAAATAAATCTAGAATATTTTATATTGTAATACGTATTAACAGTTTTTGTAAATAGAAAAAAATACAAAATGGTTGGTTTGAAGTACATCTCTTAAATTTGTAGTAATTTCCTGTAATATAAATAAATTATAAAACAAATTAAATAAACCTTCTCGTAACCATGTATCTTTTTTTGTATTAATAAATGTAAATTTAGATTTCGGAGTGTGCTGTTTTGTACTTATCGTTAACAAAGCAAAACGTAAAACGTGTGCTTATACTGGTTAACCTTTTTGTAGATGAAATAAACCAGAGTGACCTGATTTATAACTATTCGACCAGATTTATAACCACATTTATCATAAACACTTGATAGTAAAATACCCTTTACTGAAATAATAGAACGAAACATTAATTCTGAAAATATATGAAAATCTACCTCCTGAATATTGGCGAGCATTTGTCAGGGCTCAGTTTCTTCCTGTGAACTAATCGGATTATAGCAGATAAGTTAATCTAAATATTCTATTCTCTTCTACCTTGGTTAAAACTTCTATCGTTTGTGTAGTTGTTTCTTAATAAACATTTTTTTATCGACAGCTGTTCCTCGTAAAAGGTCAATTTTAATTTTATTTATCTTATATTTATTATGTATTAAAGTCAAAATGTTCATTTTCAACAGTCAGCTTCAAGGAAATCTCTTTATAGGTAGTTAAGGTTTTCTTTGTCATTCAGACAATTTTTTCTGATATTTTTTGTATAAAATTGATATTTATCGTAAAATATTTGGAGATAAATATCAAAAACAGTTAAGTAAATTAGAAAAATTAATAAATATATAACACATTATACACAACACAATAACACAGTAAATACCCGCGTACCAGTACATTTTGCTCCTCGGTTCGCAAATCTGTGACACTATTTTTTCAAATAATGTAAATACTTTTTTTAAATCTTGCACTTGTAAAAATCTTTATTATAAAACGCTTTTGCGTATCGCAATGTAACTTTTACGCACGCAAATTTTTGTCTTAAATGGTTGGCAACATAAGTGAAGTATCTAATGACAAGTCTATTGACAATGACATTTGTGGATAATAGCAATTCATTCATTTAATATTGTTCTTTAAGAAAGTACTTGTGAATATGAATATCATCTTTTACTCATTTAATAAATATATTATTATTATTATTGGTGTATTATTCATTTTAAAATATCTTAAAACATTAACATTTGATAATTTAAATTTCAAAACTGTCAAATGTTATAAATTACACAGTGCTATCAACATATTTTATAAAATCAAAATGTTCGTAATTTACATAAAAAATTAAATAATGTGGCAAAATATAAAAAATTTTATAAACAACTTATTTCTTATGGCTGTTGGTTGTGACAAACATTCTTTAAAAAACTCATCGCTTCGCCTTTCGTTTTTTAAACTTGAACTCGTGTCGTAACAGAAAGCCATATGAAATGCGTTGTTTAATATACTATTTTAGATAAGGGTTTAAAATATTGCATACCTTTCAAATTTACAAATAATAATAAAAAAAATTTTAGCCACAGATTCTGAAATAGCTTTGAGAACTAAATCAAATAATTTTATTTATGAAAAAATGTCAAAAATGTTAAAATGTTAAATGTTAAAAAGTCAAAGTCAAATAACTAAATATGATATTTTAGCTTTAAAATTAATCAAAAATAAAGTCGATCAAAATAACCTAATTATAACAAAATCAGACGAGGGTAACTCAACAACAAATTAAATAAATGTAATTTACAAAATAATACTAAATTAGTATCGTTTGATGTAACTAATATGTTTTTAAAAATACCTTATAAAGAATGTATAGTTCTGATTAAAAACCTATCAGATGAAAGAGATATCCATCCTGTTATAATATCAGATATAATTGATCTTTTTGATGTATGCATTAGTCAAAATTATTTTACTTTTGATAACAAAGTTTATTTCAAAATGAGTGTCTTTCAATGGGAAGTCCATTTCTCCAATTTAAGCAAAAAATATATTTATGGATAATATAGAAAACAAAATTTTTATTTCTAGTTATAAAAACAATATTGTATTTTGGTATATGTAGATGATGTGTTAGCAGGTTTTGTAGGTAGCGAACGGCTTTAACATCCAAGCTCACTTATACACACCAATGACATTCAAATACTACACATTTGTGATAAAAAAACAAATTTAAGATTTTCTAGAAGAAGTTAAAATTAAAAGACATCCACATCTACATCTAGCAGATCAACAATTTAAAGTAGTTATTGAACAAATGAATCTTGTTATCGACTATTAAACTGTTTACTTTGATTAAGTCGTAATTTTATATATAGATAAGACGTTATTGTAAAATAAAAAATATATTAAATGATTGTAAAGATCAGCATAATATATAGTTTTTTCCTGGTTTTTCTATATCATTGCACAGTTATACTGATCTTAGATGGAAATACATACAGGATAATCCCTTAGGGCTAATAACACCTAGGCTTTAATATGGGTCTTATTACTTCCATATTTGGTCTAGCCTTAACTACTTAATCAACATCAGGTCCCAGCTACAAATAAACAAAATGTTACTTCAATATGTCAATCTGACGATGCTAGTTTTTAGCGAAACAGCTGTTATTGCATTTAAAAATGTATTTTGCGAATAAAAGTTTCGTTCAACCGTTTAGTTGTTTATTGTTCTTAGTAAGATGGACTTCCACAAAGTAAAGGTTACTTAAAACAATTTCATCACAATATTAATAAAAAATAAAAAGATTTTAGTGGTCCCATACTAATTGCCTAAAGAAATTAATAGTGTACAAACTGCCAGAGCTAATAAACTTATCTCTAGCCGATGTATTTTCCTTCTATAGTATTTGGGTAAAATTAGCGTAATTTACTTAAATAGTGTTTGTTTATTACTAATAACTAAATATGAAATAATTATAGTTTTAAACTTGGCATTTCATTTGGTGAAAGTAATTCAACAAAACACATAATAGTAAACCAAAAAAAACTAATAATACACAAAACGCAAGAATTAAAAACCAATATCATGAGAAACTATTACATTTTTTTTTAATTGTTGATGTAATTATTGTATTCCTTAATGTAGGTAGCGGTCGATACAACCACTATGTTATTTTAATATTAAAATACGCTACGTTGTGCGACAAAAACTTTTCTAATACTCTATATATTTGATTATGATGTGTCAATTTCACATTACGTTTTCTAAAAAAAATCGTATATATTCAGATTTAGATCGTTTGTTAAACTTTTTTATATTCAATTGGAGTTAAAAAAGTTTTTTATTTCTTTTATGTTAGTTGATTGTTTCGTGTTAAATAGTAATTTCTGTAATAGCTATTCGAAAAGTACACGAAACATATGGAACATTTTAAACGTTCAAATTAATTAAATTCAGTTACAACTAACATAAATTTTATTCAGCTATATTATAAGTAGATTTAAAAAATAATTATAATTTTTTTACTCTCTTTATTTTCAACTAATAATTACGTGTTTGACAGCAGGTAGGTAATCACTCATTTAGAATATTATAAATTTAAACATATTATTTCTGCAAATGTTTTTCATTTAATCTTTTAATATTCAATATTAGGAACTTATCTTTAAATAAATTATTATTTATAGTTATTTTAACTTGAAACGTTATAGAACCCTTCCTTTCTTATGAACACACTACGAGGGTAAGATGCAGAAATATGGTCAGTAGATAAATCATGGTGATTTAGGTTTATTGGAAGGAAAACTTGTTGATTCGGGACTAAGGGAATTGAAGGTTAAGAGGGTTATACAAAACATCTGTTAAGGAATTGAAATATTACTTTATAGTTTTGTGTTATAATTGGAAGCAGCAAATTGCTGTCCAGTTTATGATCACTAAGGATTCAATGAACTTATTTGCTTGAAAAAGATAATATTCTGTTCCAATAAAAATAGAGAATCCCGTAAATATTCTGATATACATGTTTAAAATAAAATATCGAGCTTATGACTTAAAATAGTATATTAAGTGTGGAGAATGGTATGGATTTTATACCTATCGAAGACAATTGTTGTCTAAGATCGACATGCTTATAACGTTTTTTGCACGATTACCATTACAAATTATAAAATTAAACATTTTTGTCATATTGACTAGTTTCATTTATTTTATCAAGATAAATACTTTGGTTAGGTTAGGTAGAACTAAGGTGCAAAATAACAATGGAGGATTGAGTTTTTATTTAGTTGTCAATAATTTTAAGTACAATTTTGATTATAAGTTAAAATATGAGCGAAAGTGAATTTGAACAAATTGAATAGGCTTGGGAAAAAGGGTGTCCCGCAATTATTCCAGAAAAATTCAAAATCCGTTATGAAAATACCTAGCAAAATTTTTAAAAATGGTGCGAAGGCAAGAATCAATTAAAAGACTCTATTGGCATATTTCATTTAAAGTTATATGCAGTTAAAAGCTCCTGGAAGCCTCTGGGCAGAATATTCAATGATTAAATCTACCGATTTTCTTTATGATATGAAAAAATGTTGGCTATAGGCCTAAGAAAGAGAGCATTTTTACACGGGAGCAATTTGAAAAATTTCTGATGAAAGCACCTTATAAAGAATTTCTAATTCACAAGGTAATGTAAGCTAGTTTAGGTGAAAAAAATACTCTAATGAAGATTTTTTCATAATTTGTAGGTCGCAATGATATTGGGAATATCTGGTGCCTGTAAAAGAGAAGAATTATATAATATTACTATGAATGACATCCAAAAAAACGATGGTTTAATTATTGTAAAAGTATCCAATACAAAAACCAACATCCAGCGTAATTTTACAGTTCGAGAATGCCTATTTTCTAGAAGCAACCAAGTGACAAGGAATATTAGGACGAGTTTTTGGTAGGCAAGTTAAGGCGATACCGAGGCTTGTTATTATTCCCACTGCTCATCGTGTTTTACTAAGACTTTTGAAGAAATCAGAAATTATTTTGATTTTTATCCCCTTTGTGAATCTTGATAGTTTAAACAAAAAATACTTCCTTAAGTATACTATCAAAGAAATACAGAAAAAGGTAGGAGTTTACCCACGATTGTCTCAAAACGTGGTGTGCTACAAGAAATGTAAGGCCAGTGACAGAAAAAGATTTCCTAGAATAGGAAATGTGTCAATCAACCAAAGGGTACATACACCTTCTCTAAAATGCCAATGATAATAATTGCAAAATGTTTAAATGTACCTCAAACGGATCATTGCTTTATACAGTTCTCGGCTATATTACTAGTAAACTCTGAGATAATTTAGATTTAAAGAAACATGCAGCGTAAAAGGCGCCATCCGTAACCGAAAGACATTATAAATAAAAATTATAAAATGATATCCATAATTTCAAAATTCTGCAATCACTTGAAAAACAGTACTTCCACACCCCAAGAGCACCCAATGTCAATCTGACGATGCTATTGAGCGAAACGGCCGTCATTATAATTTAAAACATATTTTTTCAAATAAACTTGGAAGTTACGTTGAAACGAAGAGTTTTTTAATATTCTTCTTACAATACCATGCAAAATCACATAAATAAGTTTTTATTATTTCACATACCTCGTATATGTGTCTTCTGTATTTTCTACTGGATGTCAAGCGTCAGGCGGAGAGTGCCGAATCGGTAAAATCGGCTCCAATGGTGATATACAATCGTGAACTGCTATTCAAAATGTCTGCCGGCTGTGCTACTCGGGATGATGAAATTGAATCATACAAATTCTGCTGTGATGTGGATATTTTGTGCTAAATTTACTTTATTGGTAAGTGTTTTAATATTTTTACAACACTTTTATAATAATATTTTTCTTGCATGTTTTAATTTCATATAAATAAAATTTTAATTAATAATGGTATTAATTACCAATAGACGCATTCGGCGTAAATCAACAGGAAACAAAAGAAATAAATTTAATTTGCTAGCCCTTTTATACTCTTCCCCGATTATGACAATTTAGAATGATAAATCAACATTCAACTGTTAACATTTTCAAAAAATAACCTAAATTTTTTTATTAATTATGTTTTGAAATATTCCTTTCAATTTTCACTATATGAGTATTTTTATCATTAGTACAAGTTATTCTGTCTAAAACTGTACATATAAGAAATTGTACACTGAATTTAACTTTGTTACATTTTTTATACTGTTTTTGTGTTTTTTTTTTAGGTACATCCCATGTTGTGATGATTTATTTGAATACTTATTTAATATCGAAGACTAACATTTGTCTACTTGTAACCTGGTAAGTACTTTTACTTTATAAATAATATTTAAACACTAAACTACTTAAAATTACACATTTATTTGTTAAACATATAAATGAGATTAATTATTTTTAATTTTATTCCTTTTTTTATTGTTTCAGATTATAACTTTGATTTCAAAAGAAAACTGTCAATAGTATATTATTGCATGAATTGGGACTTGTTATTTGAATTGGACATATTTTGATTGTTATTGATTAATTCCATGGATCCTATCCAAGATAAATTTGTCAAGTACATTCTCTATCTATTTGAATGTTTACTATTAGAGATTATTATTTTGAATAATTTAGATGAAATAAAGAAAAGTAGCTGTTGATTATATGAAAGCTATTAAGATATCCTTTTTATTATTACTTATTGAGGTAAGTTATACTTTTTAATTTTACTGAGCTTAGTTATTCATCTGTAACCGCTGTAGAAGAAACCTTACCGTGAAGCAAATAATATGTCAGTGTTCATTATATAAAGTCAAGCGTAAGATCCACTACATAAAACCAGTACTGTCAGACGATTTGTGCGAAATTAATAACATTGCAGACACAATCAAATTTTGCAAAGACAAAGGAATCTTTACCAAGATTTTAGCTCGTCAGTAAAAGAGGATAAAAGAGGTGAAATAACCTCTTTTATTAAGAAAAGGAAAAAATTTAGAATTTTTGTTGCATTGACTATGACTTTGTTTTTGCCAATATTCATTATCACAGTATGTCAAGTTTTAATGTTGGTAGTTTTAACATAAGTTTTATTTATAAGTATGTGTACATTTATTGTATAAACCTGTAATTTTAAGAAGTGGCAAAATCATTTGCCAATACTTTACTTATAAAAAAAATTATATTTTTAGACTAAAAAAATAATCATAAAACTATAATATTCTACAAACCCAAAAAGATAAAATATAAAAGAAAAGATATAAAGTAACACATTCATTTTTCCAGAAAAACTCTGAAACAATCGTAGAGAAAACACCAAGCTTCATGCGATAACGAAACTTATAAGCCGAGCATAAAAAGAAGACTTTACAGATTTTGCCAGCATTGTGATTACCAACATGAAATCCATAAACTTACTACCAATAAATACGTGACTCCATTTTCCAACAATTCCTTACCAGAATAGAAAAATTGATTCTTTAGTAGTAGCCGGTATATATCGGTTTCGTTTATTCTTTAAAAACAAGATTATCCACAGGATGTTTTTCTTTTTATTAAATTTCGTACATTGCTACGCCAACCGATAAATCGAATTTGATATACTAGTTAGATACATGCAACGTTATTGTCAGTGTTAAAGATTTTCCTCTGCTTTCCATTTATTTTTCAATATGATATTTTATGTCTCACAATTTTCGGCGAATGTATCTAATGCTTTTCTTACACGAGCGACATAACGTCTCTTCGCAATAAATATAATTTATTATTATAAATAAATGATTTAACGTCTAATAATAACAATAATAATCGAATTTATAGAGAAGGGTTTGTAATGGTGAACGAAAAGCAAACAAAGTCGTTATTTTAGACTAATGTTCTGAATTCTATATTTTTAATAGAAGAGGGTCAATGTTTTTCAATTCTAGTCCAATAAATTTAGCACTTTTTTGTCGAAGTTTGAACAGTGAGGTAATTATCGAATAATTGATAATATATTTATTAATATACTCAAAAAGAAGTAAAGTGTTGGCATTCTTATCCAAGGTGGAAAAGCGAGGAAATCAGTAAATAATACCTACGTTTTCTAAAATGCAAAAAAAATAATAAGTTGCATTTTAAACTGAGTTCCTTAATAATTAATATTAATATTGATTAGTGATAGTAAGTTCAGTGAAATCTGGTAGACTATTTAAGTAATAAGCAAATGAAAAGGCACTGTTTTCCCCATATTAATTTCCAGTTTTTTATTAGCAAACCAAATAGTGTATTAAGTATGAAGAACAGTAAGGTTTTTATACAGATCGAAGACAATTGTTTTGGAAGAGAAGCAGAGCGACGACTCCAATTATTGTCTGAGATCGGTTACTCTTAACCTTCGATATGCTTATAACGGTTTTTGCACGATTGATACCATTATAAATTATAAAATTAAACATTTTCGTCTTATTGACTAGTTTAATTCATTTTATCAAGATAGATACTTGTTGGGTAGAAACGAAAAATCTTATACAAAGATAAAAAAATGGCAGAGAGAATGGGAGGAAAATACAAAAGTAGGACAGTGGACAAAGACACTTATATCAAATAATAAGGTCTGGATCAATTGTAAACATAGAAATCTATGTTTCTACACCACGCAAATTCTGTCAGGACATGGATACTTTCAAGGTTTCTTAGTAAAAATAAAGAAGAAAAAAATGCAGGTGCTCCAACTGCGGAATCAATGATATACCAAAACACACCCTTTTTCAGTGCCCAAGGTGGGACAGTTTACGTAAAGAGGCGGTAGACATATCAGGGGAAAACCTAACAAAAGATAATTTGATAAACATAGTGACACAAAACAAGAAAAAGTGGGATATTGTACAAGGATTTATTTAAAAAATCATGAAACAAAAGGAAACTGACCAGAGGCACCAGGAAAGCGGAGGGTAAGAGTAGACACCGCCATTCTGATGATACGCAAGGCAGCAGTCCCGGAATTGTGTGGAATGCAGAGGGGTTTTAGTCGGATTAGCGCCCGACACTGTCAAACGCGACGAGAAAAGCGTTTTTTGCCAAGCGGTTTCCCCTGTACAAAAAAAAACAATTTATATGACAATAGTATTATCGTGACCTGGATGTTTCAGTTAAAAAAGAATTACATATGGAACCAAATACTTAAAATAGTACAGTTGCAAATCATCAGTCAGTTCAAGCAACTTAATCAAACGAAAAAAAATTATTTACTTACTTCCTATTTGAATCTTACAATAATTTCATTGTACTAAACTTTATTATGTGAAAGTCCATTTAGGCTTTAATATTGATATGTCTTATTATTTCCTTACTTGGTCTAGCCTTAATACTACCTAATCAACATCAGGTACAAACAAACAAAATGTAACTTCAATATGTCAATCTGACGATGCTAGTTTTTAGCGAAACAGCTGTAATTAAATTTAAAAGTTTCGTTCAACCATTTAGTTGTTTGCTGTTCTTAATACAATATATTCCAAAGTTATTTGACTGTCTTTTAAAGAAAAACCAACTTCTTTCTCGACTATATTCCTCACTAGTCATTAAATAACATTTCAATAGAAAACATGATGAAGATAGACGTATATTAAGGAAAGTCGTACTTACTTGCTGATCTTAAGTACTTTTTTGCAGGATGCAGAACGATTTTCATAAACCAGCTCCTTTGTCGTCAAGATTCCACGATAAAGTAAACCAACAGATCAAAGGTAACTGCTTATAGTTAACAAATAATTATTTAAAATCAATTTCAAGTATCTATTGAAAAAATATACAACTGCCAAGGAAAAGTGAAGATAACAATGTTCCAATACTTACGCATCTATTAACTAGTACTGAGTATAAGTATCCTGTGAATTAACTCTCTACCGCATACAAATCCATATATGGATTCATGGTTATAATAATTTTTTATGTGTTCAAAATTATTTGTCAGTAAGAGACACCAGATCTAAAATTTATGTGTTGTCAGCAGTTCACATATATTTTTTAAACTTTGGCAACATTGCGCCTTAAACGTTCATTTCATTTATTAGTGCGACTTTTATGTGTAACGAGGTGTGTTTAATTTATTGCAAGTGTTTCTAGTAACATCGGCCTATTGTAGGTAAGTAACACATGTTTAAATTTTTTTCTAGTGGTGTTAATATCTATGCTTTACACTCTAAGTGTGTGGAAGGAGATGGAAAAAAGGCTCCTTGTAGAAAGTAGGACTATTAGGACATTTTGAGGAATTGTGATAAAGACTTAGGAGTAATAGAGTCATGGATCTAAATAAAGGAAAATGCAGACATCTACTCAAGTCCTGATACAGGTTCATGTTCATGAAATTTTATGGACAAGCCTGGTTTCAATAGTTTTTTATTAGTATGACATTTCTCGTTAATTAATTGATCAGCATAGTTATTTATTAATATTATATAAACAGGTTTATTTTTACTTGTCGAAAATACTATCAACACTATCATTAAACTTTCTCCTCCCTTCAAAAAAAATGTTACTTTCGTCACCCGTAAAACAATTTAGTGCTTGTTTAGGAGTTTGGACGATAATATAATGCAAACATATATATTGTCACCATAATTCTCTTGTAAACACCTAGCTCTAACATACGTTAACCTGTTATTTTTTTTACATGTCTCCATTAAATTATTAAATGAAGCTTAATTTTTTTTGTACTTACTATGGACCCTATGCCAATATTAGCATGTTTTAGAGGTTTATTTGTATAATAAATACTAACGGCGATAATCAGAAGAAAAAACAGTCGACGCAGCAATTTTGTATCTCTTGTTGTTTAGAGTTGATTAAAATTCATAGAGGCTTAATTTTCCAGTGGATTAAAGGAAGCTATATGAAGGTATTTTTACTAGCCCCAAACTACATCATATAAAGTCAATATTTTGTAAACACTATAACTTTCCTAAAAATGTAAATTACACTCTTAAACAGGATAGTTAAACTAAAAACGTATTGTGTATTAAGCCCGTTTGTAATTATCAATGATTCATTACAAGTTTTAGTCAATTTTTAGGATCCTAAATTCAGGACCATAAACATTGAAACAATAAAATCAAATGTATGCAATGTTCAAAGTTTTAATAATTTATTTAGAATGTGATCATGCGCACTGCAGTAGGCGGGAGTCTCCTTAACTTTTGAACGGTGTTTAGCTAAGTTACTTTATGTGTAATGTGCTATTGTTAATGCTATTATTTCTAACTTTACGGTAAACTATAAACATGGATGCTGAATTATTATTACTAACAGCTGCAGCTGTTATATATATAATATATATTATATTGTGATAATTAATATTGCAAGAAAGAGAAAAGCGATAATCAAGAGCAGAGTAATACGAAAGCCTTGGTTAAAAAGAAGGAGTGAAAAAGGCTTACAAGATCCAGATTCTTATAAAAATTTTGTACGCGTATCCCTGGTCGCATATTTTTTATTTCATTTAAAGAGAATTTCTCATCTGTTTATTCTTATATTCCTTGCTTTTTACTTTATACAGGCAAGGGCTTTCTCCGTATAGTTCGATTAATGATATTACTTGGTCATATGACCACGATATTTTGCACTTGCCAGAAACTATTTGGAATACCTAGGACTCTTCTCTTTGTCTAGGACACCGTATCACCATGAATGAAAATGAACCGCTTATGCTTATGTACATACAAGTAACAAATAATGAAATAACTTTCTATTCAATTCAAATAACAATAACTAAAGTATAGGTTATGTTATGTTATGTTATGTTATATAATCAGTTATACCAATTTCTGCAAAAATAAATAACATTAAAGTATAAATTACCCTATATTTTTGCTCTAATCTGTCAATTAATTAATAGAAAATAGGACCGGTTCTATAAATATATCACGTCAATTAAAATTAAAGAGAAATAGGACACGTTTTGAAGATTTGAAAATTGATAAAAAAATTGACACAAAATGTGTATGTATATCAATTATTTAGGATACTAAAAAATTTACTAAAACTTGTAATCATTGATAATTACAAACGGGCTTTAGAGTATATTGTGGTTGCACCTTTTTAAAAGTATTCAATATTCCAAACGATTTAATAGTATAGGGCAAGTAAAAGAGTTTACATTTTCATTTAATACATTATTTGTTTTAAAGCCTTTTTTCAGTTTTACCAACTGCATGGAAGTTAAATTGTATAGGGAGGAATATAATGCAGCCTTAATTATACACCCCAATAGAATAATAAACTGTCGGTATTAAATTTCCTCCCAAAGAAAACTTGAATCAATAATATCAATAGTTTATCAAAAGGACTTATCTAAAACAATCTAAAAAAACTTATAAGTGTATTAAAGGAGAAATAAAATCTATTGGCAAATAGACCTGGAGCTGAGAGGGGTTTTAAATGTGTCATCGGCTCCACGATGTGACTTTGGGGGTTGATAGACAACGTTATTCTACAAGAGAAATAATCGTTAAAATATCTACGCAAATAGGTGGCGCTGTTTGTACATTGTCACAGGCGCATAGTACCTAGATACAGCTCTGGCTCTTGAAAATTTATAAAATTTACAGTAATTTTTGCAATTGCCAACAAAACAATTTTAAGCCATTTTTATCTTTAATTTGTCGATTCAGTTATCCTAACTATGATATGCTTTGCACTTTTAGGCAGGAAGCTAAGAAGGGTTTTGCATGTATCATCGTCCCCACGAAGCTTTCTTTGTATTAATTAATAAAATTTTACAATTTTTGATAAACCTGATATCAGCGACTATCTCCCAAGAGAAATAGTCACGTCAAAACGTCACATAAAATGTCAAATACTACTGTCAGTTTTATTATTATTTTAGTTGTATTTCCCACCGAATACGGAACTACGAATAGAAATGAAAGCAAATATACTCCCGCTAAAACTTACTAATATTTTTAACACAACCATAGGATGGCGCTGATCGGTGTCTACTCATTTTAATTGTTCTAATCTAATACTATTAACGACAATACTTTTTAATTTAACAGATCTGTATCAATCTGTTGTAATATAAGAAAAGACTACTCTTCTATTCAAGTTATCTTTATTGATTGATTTTATTAATTCGCACGTCAAATTACAATAATAAAATGCATACGCTGAATTAGCTGAATTAGCAAAACAATACATTATATTTCAATATTAATTAAAAACTAGGTTACCAATGTTTATACAGTATTAAATTACACAATAACTAAAAATATACTAAGTGATATAATTTATCCGTTACACCTCCCTTTCCTAGAGAAAGACCTTCACTATGGCCACTTATGAAGGGCTTTCTTGTGCAAAAATATAGACAAAGCAAACATTCTAGTATAATAACGATAGAACAACCATTAAACTTGGTTAAGGAGAAATTATATACTTAGATAATGAAATTATCTTAATTACCTAAATTACCCAAAATTAACATAAACCTAAAGAACAAGGGAGAGAAGGGAAAAAAAAAATACATATATATAACCGAATATAAAAGGATATATGTATATATATATATATATATATATATATATATTGTAATGATTAATTATTAAAATTAAAAATAACTTACCAAATTAAGGTATAAGATAATGATAAGTAAAAATTAGAATAAAAACTACAAATAATAAAAAAATTATAAAAACAAATATATTTTTTTATATAAATAATAAATGTAATAAGTGTAATTTATTACATTATATATGTGTCCAATTGGAAAATGTTGCACGTTTAACTTAAATTATTACTATTTCTATCACTACATATTTAATATTCATTGTTTTCATGTTACATATGTTTTAACGCGATTTTTGTGTACTGTCACTTCTTTGCCTTTATTATTTTTAATGGTACAATTTGGATCGCTTACTGAGACAACTGAAAATGGTCCCCCAAACCACGAATCAAGTTTTTGACGACCTTCATTATTTAGTAATACGAGATCTCCTGGCTTAATTGTTAAATGTTTTGAGTTTAGGTCCCATTGAGTTTTCCGAGCTTTCTTTGCTGCTTCAAGAAATTCTTTAGCTCTATTTTGTGCGAATTGTAACCTATATCTAACTTCTTGCTCATAAGCATCAACATTATAGAGTGGATCTATGTGAGCATCACTTAACGTTCCCGATAAATCAGCTTTTTTCCCAAATACTAATTCGAACGGTGTATAATTGTGGTAAGTACTGGGTGTTGTATTATAACAAAATGCAAAATATTGTGTCCACACGTCCCAATCGGTAAGTGCGTTGTTCACATACATTCTCACAAATTCGTTTAATACGCGATGGTTGCGTTCACAGCCTCCGATACTTTGACTATGATAAGCTGTAGATGTACTATGTTCAATATTTAATAGTTTTGCAAGGTTTTGGAAAAGTTCATTCTTATATTCGGTACCTAGATCTGTCCTGATTTGCTTCATCGGACCGTAAATAAGAACAAAATTTTCGAAAATTGCTTTAGCCACTGTGATAGCTTCTTTATTAGGAATTGGTTTAATAATAACGTACTTAGTTAATTCGCATTGAATTGTTACAGCATAGATATTACCAGCATCAGATTTTTGAAAAGGACCTATTGTATCTATACAAACTATATCAAAAGCTTTTTGTGGGGTGGGTGTTAAAACAAGTGGTTCCGTATGCTTGAATGATGCTTTATTAACTTGGCATTTATGACATTTTTTACAAAAATTGGCAACGTCTCGCGACATGTGTTTCCATCTATAAAATGCTTTAATTTTTTTGAGAAGTCTTTTTTGACCACCATGACCTCCGTAGAGAGGATCATTATGGAATTTTTCAATCAGACGCTCTTTTTTATCCCTATCTGTAATTAATACTGGAGGGTTACAAAGTATAATAGTCACATTTTTAAGTATTTTATTCCCTATATTTTTAAATTCATTAGCAGTGCACTGGCTAAATAATTTATCATTTAAATTTAATCTTAACTTAGGAAACTTATAATCACCAGCCAATTTTTCTAGCTGAGATAATATTTGCTCTAATGCAAAATTATCTTTAATGATTGAAAGTTTGCTTTGAGCGCTCATTTTTCTTTCGTGACTTATAGTTATATTAATGTATGTGGGATAAATATTAAATTTTACTAAAGGTAATTTTAAAGCGTCTGCGTTATCTAGAGTTTCAATTACTCTAAGACTGGGTGTAAATTTTTCTTTAGTTGGCGTTTCGTCTTTACTTATATTTTCTAATTTTTTTGATTTTGACCGGGTCGTGACAAAAATTGAATTTGCGTTTGTATGAATTTCTTTTAAATGTTCTATGTTTACCCTTGATAGTGCATCTGCAGTGACATTGTCTTTACCCTTAATGTATTCTATATCAAAGTTAAACTCTTCTAAGTCTAGACGCATTCTAGTGAGCTTTGAATTAGGATCTTTCATTGAAAATAAATAAACAAGTGGTCTGTGATCTGATTTGACTAAGAATTTTTGTCCATATAAATAACAACGGAAGTATTTTATAGCCCAATGAATTGCTGTTAATTCTTTTAGAATAGTAGGCTTATGGGATTCTCCTTTCGTGAAAGTACGAGACGCATATGCTATGGGAAGTTCTTGTCCCTCAAATTGTTGGCAAAGTACAGCTCCACATGCGATATTTGATGCATCTGTCACCAAAATAAATTTTTTAGAAAAATCTGGGTATTGCAAAATTGGTGGATTTATTAATGCATTTTTTAAAAGGTTAAACGATTTTTGGCATTCCGCTGACCAAACAAACTCAGCATTTTTCTTTGTTAGTTTATTTAATGGATATGTAATAGTTGCGAAATGTGGAATAAATCTACGATAATAGTTACAAAATGCAACCAACCGTTTTACATCGTCTGCAGTTTGAGGAATTGGGTAATTGTTTATGATATCGTACTTTGACTCGTCCGGCAAAATTCCTTTGTCTGTGATTTTGTGTCCTAAAAGATGTAACCTCTTTTCTGAAAAAATTGCATTTTTTGGGATTTAATTTTAAACAAAATTTCCTGCAAGTATTGAAAACGTCTCTTAAATTATTTAAGTGATGATTTTCGGAACAGCCAATTACGATAAGATCATCCATGTAAAGAAAAGCCTTTTCCGGGGTTACTCCCGCAAAAGCGATGGACATCATCCTTTGGAAACTATTAGGACTTACTGATAATCCGAATGGAAGTCTAGTAAATCTATAGGACCCACCATCTACGCTAAAAGATGTTATATCACGAGAAGATTCGTCTAGAGGAATTTGATGAAAACCCGACATAAGATCAATAACAGAAAACCATTTTGCTCTTCCAAGCTGATCCAGAATGTCATCTATGCGATTAAGTGGAAATTTATCAGCAATTAAGTTTTTATTTACGGCTCTAAAATCTATACATAATCTCCACGCCTTTTGACCATTTGTAGATTTTTTGGGTACAAGTAATACTGGACTATTATAGTCCGATACTGAGGTTCAATAATATCATTACGCCATAATTCCTGTATTTGTTTATTTATTTCTTCTTTCAATACTCTGGGTGTTCTATAATTTTTGATATAAACGGGTTTGTTATTTGCCAATTTCAATTTTTGTGTATAAAAATTATTTACAGTCAACTTATCAGTTTTTAAAGCGAAAACATCTGAATATTCTCTGCAAAGTTTAAAAGATCATTTTTAATAAATTCGGGTACATCCTGATTAATTTCAGACATTAATTGAGAGTTTCTATCTTTCGAGTCTATTTCAATATTGTAAATATCGAACTCATTTAAACTTAGTGTTTCTAATTTTGGTATTTCACAGTGCACACTGTTAGAAGTAGTGTTTATAATCCTAATTATGGGATTTTTATTTGAAACTATGGATCTAGCAATAAATACTCCGGGATAAATCTCTTTATTTACGACCACCGAGTCACCCTCTAAATTTTTAAGTTGATTAATTTGTCTATTAACTTCACATCTAGGAGGAATATGTAAAAAATGTTAATCAATGCTACTAAAGATCGGGATAACAATATTGATATTTTGAAGTCGAATGGTCATTGTCCAGTTGGAGTAATCAATGACCGCTTGATGTTTGACGAGAAAATCCCTTCCTAGAATTCCGTCTGCGGGTATGGGAAAATTTGAATCAACTATATGGAATTTATGGCTCAGAGAGATTTGATCTAACCAAATGTATGTTTCTGTGACCCCTAATGAATTAACTATTCCGCTGGTTACGCCCTTAATTTTACTAGGATTAGAGTAATCTAAAATTTGATTTGGGTATACTTTTGTTCTTTTAAAAACTGATATGTCTGCACTTGTATCTACTAAAAGTAATGATTTACAGCCGGTCATAGCAATATCCAATGATACGAAATTTGATAGATTTAGGTTAAATGAGTATATTTTTACATGTCCCCCAACATTGCTTGACCCTGTTGGGGGTCGGGGGGGTTTTCCGAATCATCCATGTTATCCATGTACCGTATGGATGTATTATTATTAAACCTGTTTCTTTCCTGACGATAATTATTATCATTTTTGTTATAATTATTATTGATGAAGTTATTATTTCCGCGCCCCCTATAATTACCGCGTCCACGATTTCCTCGATAGTTGTAATAATTATTATAACGGCCTGAATTAAAATTACCGCTAATCTGGCCTCTGCCACGGAAGTTACGCCTGTTATCATATGAAAACCTATTAGATCTGAAATGAAGTACTTTTGAAGTGTCCATGGGCGAGGAGTTTACGAACTTTGTTAAAACATCTTGTGTGGTAGAAAATGATCCAGCTTCTATTATTAGTTTAGCCCTATCTGATTGAGCATTTTGGCTAATTGAACGCACTATAGTGTCCACTGTATAATTTTCTGCTACTTCGATTGGTACTCCTTCAGTAATGTACGACTTTTTCAACTTTACTGCTAGCGCCTCTATTTCGCCTGCGTAACTTGAAGCATCTTTGTTAAGCTGTTTATAGTTCATTATTTTAGCTGACAGTAATCTGGAACTTTCGCCTTTTATGTCTTGCCTAAGCTTCGTTATTATGCTCTTCAATAGTTGTCTCATTAGCAATAAGGTCTCTTGCCCTTCCTGTCAAACGAGTACGACTAAAAGCTACAGCGTTATTTTCATGTCCAGTAGCATTTTGTTTTAATAGCTCTAAAGCGTCCAGAAATGATGTTAGATTGTCCGGAGAACCATCAAATGCAGTTGGCACTAGTTTACTTGCAAAATTTATAAAATCAATTGCACTTAAAGCCATTTCTGCTAGTTTATAGTCGTCAGAGTCTGAAGTTTCCTCGTCCTTTATCTCCTCGTCCAGAACCAATATGTCAATAGTTTCTATACACGAGTGCGGTACTTTATATTTAACGTTTAAACACTGAAAAGCTCTAACTACTTTGTCCCTAACTTTATAAAAATATTTTTTACAAATTTCTTTTTCTAAATTATCTAAAGAACTCCAAGAATTTGCAAGATTAGAAGTAAACTCATTAAACAAACTAACCAGTTGATCTCGGATTTCGTGTCGTATTGATTCGGTCCTAGGTACTTGTTTTTTAATTGCCCTTTTGGCCTGACCCGATATATCCTCCGTTAATTGTATAAGAAGTACATTTAAAGTTTCATGGGAGGCCTGCATGAGAAATTGTAACCATACCAAAAAAAAATCTAATATACGCTAATAATATGCATTAAAATTAAGTGTTGATAAGGCAGAGAAATGTATTAGTACAACAAAAAAAACAAAAACTTACGATTTCAAGCTACACCTCATCACTGCACTACCTTTCACTTTCACTTCTATTTTCATTGTTTCTTAGCTCACTATTTGTAGGCTCCTCTCAGTTGGGGTGCTCCTTGGGATTCTATGCAGCCGTATTTACGTTTCCCATGGATACTGCTTCAGCTAGGTCTCTGCGAACTTGCTTCCTAACTGCTTTTTTATACCCTCTGCAGAACTTCAAACTTACGCTAATGACCAGAAAAACGAGAATCAGATACAGTATAACTTTCTACATCTTTGGTTACGTTGTACTCTGTCTCTTGTACAATGAAATTCGAGTTCACAACTCCGTTTTCCTGAACTTTTTGCTCCGTAGATTTTGTTTGTCCCATCTTAACATTAATAACTGTTTATCTTAACATTAATAAATGTTTATTGGCTGTTTATCCTTATTTCTTTTCCTTTCCTTAACTGACCGAAGAAAAACCAAAAAACTTTGGCAGGATCGCCATGTAATATAAGAAAAGACTACTCTTCTATTCAAGTTATCTTTATTGATTGATTTTATTAATTCGCACGTCAAATTACAATAATAAAATGCATACGCTGAATTAGCTGAATTAGCAAAACAATACATTATATTTCAATATTAATTAAAAACTAGGTTACCAATGTTTATACAGTATTAAATTACACAATAACCAAAAATATACTAAGTGATATAATTTATCCGTTACACTGTATTTGGTGAGAAACAGTTTTAAGAAAATTAAGAAAAGAGACAGTTGTTCTGAGAATCAGGAAAAAAACAGAAGTTTTGTCTTTAGTTTTTTTAGTTTTGTTGGTGTATATCATTTTTGGTTTTGTGCTTCCAAATAATTCTGTCCCTAAAATGGATTCAAACTATCAACCCCCCTTATCTAAAAGAAAATGTTGTGTACCTACATGTACAAATCGTGAAGGCAAAATGCATCGTTTTCCAAAAAATGAACCAAGTGTGTTTAGTGAGTGGATTTTAAATATACAGTATATATATATATATAAATATATATTATTATGATTTTATTAATTTATTTGTTGTTGGGTTCTTATGTTTTCTTTTTTGTTTTATTATTTTAATTTTTTCTGATGATTGAATGTTATTTTAGTAAATTCACGTTAATTGTGACATGATATTATTAGTGGTTTGTTTTTATTTGATTTGACGTAATTGTTGAAGTTTTTTACTACAATAATAATGTTTTTTAGCCCGTTAAATAATATGTTGTATAATGATGACTAGCTCAAATAAAATTAAATGTTTCTTGAAAATAGACACTATCGTTAATCGAAAAATTATATCTCAGGTCGAACAGGTTTCACCACAGATTTACGCTCAAACAAATTATAAATTTTCTATCAAAATGAAATTCAAAAATCTTTACAATAAAGTAGTATAAATGTTCTCTAGCGGCTAATAACTATTATCGCTTTAAAACAGTTTATACGCACACTTAATACAAATTAAATAACGGTACCTTTTTTAACTTTGTCGTCTCTCGAGTGTTCGCCATTCACATGTAGGTGTCGCTGGAACTGGTGGTCTATCTTCTCTTCTGGTAGACACGTGGGATGTAGAACTTCCAATGGTTTAATTAAAGACAGAAACTCTTACGATGTAGAATTTATTATTGTTTACTTGTGGATTTGTTTATACAATTTACTGGTTGATAAGACTCCCTTTTTACAAGTGGTGTGTTACAAAGTTTTATACTAGGATTATTTCTGATATAAGGTAAGTCAAGCTTCTTATATTAATTTGATACTAACTTTTGTATCATTAAAATTACAGTTGAAACTGTTATATTATAAGATTACTCTGTTTGATTCAACAAACCTATTTTCGATTCAAAGTCGAATACTGTTAACTTATAAAGTTAATAAAATTTATGGCTAATCAAAGTCTTTTTAAAAAAATGTGAATTACGAGTTAAATAATTTAATAACTGTTGTTAAATGTTTTGAAAATGAGTCTTGAATCTTTTTTAAAATTAAACTTGAGTATTGAGTCGTGAAAGTTTTTTTTTTAATTAAATATTAAATGTTGTTGAAAGTTTTAAAACGAGGCTTGAATATTTGTATAAAGGGTCTTGACTCCCCTAAAATTAGGCTTGAATCTCCTTTTATTCTTTCTGACTGGTTCTTTTACGTAAAGACTGAGATCCCTCTCTCATTATTCTCTGACCAATAAAAATGCTTCATTTAAAAACTCCACGAGAACCAATCAGAAGGAGCTATTTCTTAATTTGCTTATTTCTAACTAACTACTTATATTTTACAAACAATTTTTTTACATAATATATACAATAATCATTTTTAATGTTCAATAATTTTTATATAATTTATTATGGTCGGAAAAGCTCTCAAATTATATTTACACTGAGGCTTGAAGTCATAAATTCGACTGATACATTTCCGAGTAACTCTTACGTCACAATGTGCAGCTGCTATTCTAAGCTCTTGGAGTTCGAGGAAACTAAACATTTCAAACACGCGATGCTTTACGAGCATTCTAATTCGTGTTAATTTGACGTCACAGGCACAGGTGCACTTCTAAGGTTTTTCAGTTCATGGAAACTAAACATTTCAAACACGCGATGTTGCGTACGAGCAGTCGTAGTTCTGATAATTTAACGTCACACATATGCACAGGTGTTATTCGTAGAAGAACTTTTTATACACTTTTGTAGATCTTTGAAAATCCTTTTATATATTTAACAGAAAAATATTTTACAAAAATTTATAATTTGTTCGTTTGTTTTATTTTACATTTAGAATTATATTTTCATTATTATTTTTTTTTAATGGTGATTTTGATTATTTTTATGTAATGTGATTACTTTTATTATTTATTTTGCCTTTAATTGACTTAACGATTTTGTTTTTGATTTAATCATCATAATACACATTCTTATTGAAATTAATATTTTCTTTAATGAATAAATTTTTTATGATAATAAAACTTCGTCTCAATATATATATATATATATATAAATATATATATTTTTATATATATATATATATATATATATATATATATATATTGAGACGAAGTTTTATTATCATAAAAATTTATTCATTAAAGAAAAGACTAATTTCCATAAGAATATGTATTATGATGATTATTATATATATATATATATATATATATATATATATATATATATATATATATATATATATATATTGAGACGAAGTTTTATTATCATAAAAAATTTATTCATTAAAGAAAAGACTAATTTCCATAAGAATATGTATTATGATGATTAAATCAAAAACAAAATCGTTATTAAGTCAATTAAAAGCAAAATAAATAATAAAAAAGTAATCACATTACATAAAAATAATCAAAATCACCATTAAAAAAAAAATAAATAATAATGAAAATATAATTCTAAATGTAAAATAAAACAAACGAACAAATTATAAATTTTTGTAAAATATTTTTCTGTTAAATATATAAAAGGATTTTCAAAGATCTACAAAAGTGTATAAAAAGCTCTTCTACGAATAACACTTGTGCATATGTGTGACGTAAAATTATCAGAACTACGACTGCTAACATCGCGTGTTTGAAATGTTTAGTTTCCATGAACTCCAAAACTTTAGAAGTGCACCTCAATTGTGCTCTTGTGTGACGTCAAATTATCAGAACTACGAGTGCTTGTACACACCATCGCGTGTTTGAAATGTTTAGTTTCCTCGAAATCCAAGAGCTTAGAATAGCAGCTGCACGTTGTGACGTATGAGTTACTCGGAAGTATATCGGTCGAATTTATGACTTCAAGCCTCAGTGATAATATAATTTGAGAGCTTTTCCGACCATAATAAATTATAAAAAATTATTGAACATTAAAAATGATTATTGTATATATTATGTAAAAAATTGTTTGTAAAATGTAAGTAGTTAGTTAGAAATAAACAAATTAAGAAATAGTTCCTTCTGATTGGTTCTCGTGGAGTTTTTAAATGAAGCATTTTTATTGGTCAGAGAATAATGAGAGAGGGATCTCAGTCTTTACGTAAAAGAACCAGTCAGAAAGAATAAAGGGAGATTCAAGCCTAATTTTAGGGAGTCAAGACCCTTTATACAAACATTAAAGCTTCGTTTAAAAAAAAATTTTTCAACAAACATTTAATATTTAATTTTAAAAAACAACTTTCACAACTCAACACTCAAGTTTAATTTTAAAAGATTCAAGACTCATTTTCAAAACATTCAACAACAGTTATAAAAATATTCAACTCGTAATTTACATTTTTAAAAAGACTTTGATTAGTCATAAATTTTATTAACTTTATAAGTTAACATCCTTCGACTTTGAATAGAAAAATAAGTTTGTCGAATCAAGCAGAATCACTTTATAATACAATAGTTGCAAATGTAATTTTAATGATACAAAAGTTAGTATCAAATTAATATAAGAAGCTTGACTTACCTTATATCAGAAATAATCCTAGTATAAAACTTTGTAACACAGCACTTGTAAAAAGGGAGTCCTATCAACCAATAAATTCTACATCGTAAGAGTTTCTGTCTTTAATTACACCATTGAAGTTTCTGCATACCACGTGTTATCCAGAAGAGAAGATAGACCACCAGTTCCAGCGACACCTACATGTGAATGGCGAACGCTCGAGAGACAAAGTTAAAAAAGGTACCGTTATTTAATTTGTATTAAGTGTGCGTATAAACTGTTTTAAAGCGATAATAGTTATTAGCCGCTAGAGAACATTCATACTACTTTATTGTAAAGATTTTTGAATTTCATTTTGATAGAAAATTTATAATTTGTTTGAGCGTAAATCTGTGGTGAAACCTGTACGACCTGAGATATAATTTTTCGATTAACGATAGTATTTATTTTCAAGTTAAACAAACGAGCGTAGAAACATTTAATTTTATTTGAGCTAGTCATCATTATACATATTATTTAAGGGGCTAAAAAAACATTATTATTGTAGTAAAAAACTTCAACAATTACTTCAAATCAAATAAAAACAAACCACTAATAATATCATGTCACAATTAACGTGAATTTACTAAAATAACATTCAATCATCAGAAAAAATTAAAATAATAAAACAAAAAAGAAAACATAAGAACCCAACAACAAATAAAATAATAAAATCATAATAACTTGGCGCCCAACGTGGGGCTCGATTAAAATCACAGATTTTAATAGTTTAAATAACAAAAAAATAAATCAATAAACATTACATTAAAATTTATTTAAAATGAAAATACTAATAGATTATTGTAACTGTAATTAACATATAAAATAAATATTTCTAACATTTTATTATAAATATAAAAAGTCGAAACATAATGTCTGATAAAGAGGAAGTTAATTTTGACACCTGGAAAGTTGAAGAACTCAGGCAAGAACTTAGAAACAGGAATTTGGATGATAAAGGAACCAAACAAATTCTAATTAACAGATTAAAAAGCCAAGAACAAATAGACATAGACTACAATGCTGAAGAACCAGAAGAAAGGGGGGAACAAGAAGATGAACCTCAACAAAAAGATGGTACTTCTTCACAAACTGGAGGAAATGTCACATTGGCAGATTTGATGAGCATCATCCTAGCCAATTCAGAACAAATAGCGAAAAAACTAGAAGCCAACTCGGAAGAGATGACAAGAAATTTAGAAGCTAACTCTGAAGAAATGAAAAACAAAATAGAGAAAATTCTGAGGAAATAACGAGAAAATTGAATGAAATAACGGAAAAATTGGACAAGAAAGTAGAAAATCAAGAGAAAAAGATTAAAGTAATTGAGGAAAAACAAGAATTTTTAAATAAACAAGTACAAAATATAGACAAAAGAACAAGCGAAAACAATCTGAAATTAAACTCAAGAATATCAGAAATGGAAGATAACGTGAAAAGAGGAATACAAATAAATTTGGACATAGCCGAACAGGAAAACAGAAAAACAGAGAGACAATTAAGAAAAGAAATAGAAGAAAAATTAAATACAAATATAAACGTGGGAAACAGTAAAGAAATCAAGAAATTAAAGGAGGAACTCGAAAATAAAATAAAACAAGTGAATCAAAATATTTCTGAATTATCAGACAATCGCGTAACACCTGACTTGGGTTTTCAAATTTTAAATATAGGGGGGAAGTTTGAAGAAAGTTCGAAATTTTGTGGAGATTATAGGAAGATACATCCTATAAATTATTTGCATTCAATTAAAAATAAATACTATAAAATTAAAAATTTACAAGACTTTAAAGAATTTATCAGGTCAAGTTTAACAGGCAATGCACTATTATGGTGGAATTGCAAAGAAATGTTTGTAGATTCATTTGAAACCTTTGAAAAAGTATTTCTAGATACTTTCTGGTCAGAATTACAACAGAGTAAAGTCAGGGAAAGATTGTATTTTGGCAAATTTGATAATACAAAGAATAATCTATCCAACTATGTTTTACAACTCTATGCTACTTGTCAATATTTAACTCCTCCTATACCAGAGGCAGAAATTGTAATGTTTTTATCAAGACATTTTAAACCTGAAATATCTGAGATAATTGCAGTACAAAATATTAATAAATTTGATCATTTAATAACATATTTGCAGAGAATTGAAAGAAATTTAAATAATAGTATCAACAATCAGAATAGAGATAATGTACCTAAGAAACTTTAATAACAATGATAGAAGTTTTAATAGGCAAAGTAACGGTAACAATTTTAACAGACAAAATAATAATAATAATTTTAACAATAACTACAATAATCAAAACAGAAATCAAAATAAAGAAAATAGGAACAATTACAATAATAATAGAAATTACAATAATAATCAGAACACTAGAAATTTTAACAATAATTATAATAATAGAAAATTTAATAGATTTGAACAAAATAACAATAATCGAGCAAATACAAACAATAATAATAGACAAGTAAACGCAATTAATACGAGTAACAGTAATGAGGGGATAAATGAGACAAATAATACACCGAGAGACATTGCACGTTCAGGTAGTAGAACCAGATCTCCAGTAGATGATGCCCAAACCACAAATTTTCAATAGGGGTGCACAATGTAAATAGCGTTAGATGTGACTTTGTACACCCACGTGAATTTCTAATGGACAAGGATAATCTGCATCTAGAAAATAAAGAAATAGAATTAGTATTAATTAAAGCAAATATTGATAACAATCTATTAAGCATTATAATAGATACAGGGTCTACAGTTTCTTTAATATCAGAAAATACAGTAAATAAAATCTCAATGTTCAAAAACAATATAATCAATATTCCAAAAGTAAATTTTACAGGAATAAATGATAAAAGTTTAGGATATTCTAATAAAACAGTTTTTGCTTCTTTGAATATAAATAATGTAAAATTAAATGTTCAGTTATTGATAGTCAAAAAATTAAAATATGATATATTATTGGGTAACGATGAATTATCAAAGAATAAAATTATAATAAATTATATCAAAAATGCAGTAATATTTGGGGATAATGAAATAAAATTTGAGGTAATAAATGATTTAAAATTAACTAGTAATTATAATATAATTAGTATATTCGACGAGTCATTAGAAAATAGTAATAAAAATTTCTGCCAAGAAAAAATAAGTGAAATTTGTGAATCTAGTTGCAATTTAATGGTACAAGGGTGCCGAAATATATTCAATAATGTGGCCATAGATGCCGAATTAAATTTAAATAAAAATGGAAATGATAATTATTTAGAAAGGGTCTTAGATACCAAAATTAAATTAAATTATGATTATGATGAAAGGGCAATTGATGCCGATGATAGGGTTAATGAAAAGAATTTAGAGGTGATGATAAACTGCAACAAAGGATGGAAAAATGAAGTTATAAAATTGGTAGAAAGATATAAAAGTTTAATTAATGATGAATCTAGAGTAGCTAAAAATTATTCACATAGTATAAAAGTTAAAAATATAGAGAGTTTTCAGTCAAAAAGTTATCCAATTCCCTATAAATATCAAGAAGCGGTAGATAAACATTTAAAGAAACTGTTGGCAGATGGTATTATAAGTTATAGTACTACACCCTATATTAATCCTATGGTAGTGGTTAATAAAAGAGATGAAACGATGCGCTTATGTTTTAAAAAAATAGAAAATAAATTCTAATGTTTCCTAACTCAAAAATTTCACGTGGCGTGTTTCATGTAAGTTCACTCAAGTAATATATTTAGTAGTTAAGTGTAAATAAATATGTAAATAAAATAAAATAGGATATAGTTTAAGTTAAAGTAGAAAATGGAAACTTATAAAAATTTATCCGTCGATAAATTTATTACAAGTTTGGGGGGAAGTTGAGACGAAGTTTTATTATCATAAAAAATTTATTCATTAAAGAAAAGACTAATTTCCATAAGAATATGTATTATGATGATTAAATCAAAAACAAAATCGTTATTAAGTCAATTAAAAGCAAAATAAATAATAAAAAAGTAATCACATTACATAAAAATAATCAAAATCACCATTAAAAAAAAAAATAAATAATAATGAAAATATAATTCTAAATGTAAAATAAAACAAACGAACAAATTATAAATTTTTGTAAAATATTTTTCTGTTAAATATATAAAAGGATTTTCAAAGATCTACAAAAGTGTATAAAAAGCTCTTCTACGAATAACACTTGTGCATATGTGTGACGTAAAATTATCAGAACTACGACTGCTAACATCGCGTGTTTGAAATGTTTAGTTTCCATGAACTCCAAAACTTTAGAAGTGCACCTGTGCCTGTGTGACGTCAAATTATCAGAACTACGAGTGCTTGTACACACCATCGCGTGTTTGAAATGTTTAGTTTCCTCGAAATCCAAGAGCTTAGAATAGCAGCTGCACGTTGTGACGTATGAGTTACTCGGAAGTATATCGGTCGAATTTATGACTTCAAGCCTCAGTGATAATATAATTTGAGAGCTTTTCCGACCATAATAAATTATAAAAAAATTATTGAACATTAAAAATGATTATTGTATATATTATGTAAAAAAATTGTTTGTAAAATGTAAGTAGTTAGTTAGAAATAAACAAATTAAGAAATAGTTCCTTCTGATTGGTTCTCGTGGAGTTTTTAAATGAAGCATTTTTATTGGTCAGAGAATAATGAGAGAGGGATCTCAGTCTTTACGTAAAAGAACCAGTCAGAAAGAATAAAGGGAGATTCAAGCCTAATTTTAGGGGAGTCAAGACCCTTTATACAAACATTAAAGCTTCGTTTAAAAAAATTTTTCAACAAACATTTAATATTTAATTTTAAAAAAACAACTTTCACAACTCAACACTCAAGTTTAATTTTAAAAAGATTCAAGACTCATTTTCAAAACATTCAACAACAGTTATAAAAATATTCAACTCGTAATTTACATTTTTAAAAAAGACTTTGATTAGTCATAAATTTTATTAACTTTATAAGTTAACATCCTTCGACTTTGAATAGAAAATAAGTTTGTCGAATCAAGCAGAATCACTTTATAATACAATAGTTGCAAATGTAATTTTAATGATACAAAAGTTAGTATC